>OU342742.1:6914657-9314657 GCA_910589775.1 Avena eriantha | reverse complement strand
CGAGATCATTAAGGAGCTCAGGCTAATTTTTGAGACTCGCGCGGCCATGGAGAGCTATGAGGCCTCCGAAAAGTTCTTTAACTGTAAGATGGAAGAGGGAAGCTCCGTTAGCGAGCACGTGCTCACCATGTCTGGGTACGCAAACAAGCTCCAAGAGTTGGGAATATCGATTCCTAATGAGTTGGGGATTCACCGTCTCCTCCAATCACTGCCACCAAGTTATAAGAACTTTGTGATGAACTACAATATGCACTGCATGAACAAGACATTGCCTGAACTATCGTCCATGCTAAAAACTGCTGAAGTGGAGATCAAAAAGGAGCACCAAGTGTTGATGGTCAATAAGACTACCAATTTCAAGAGACAGGGCAAGCCTAAGAACAAGGGCAACTTCAAGAAGGACGGCAAGAAAGCTGCCGCACCTGCAAAGAAGCCCAAGGCTGGTCCTAAGCCTGAAACTAAGTGCTTCTACTGCAAGGGTGCTGGTCACTGGAAGTGTAACTGCCCCAAGTACCTGGCGGATCTGAAGAACGGCAACATCAAGAAGAAAGGTATATTTGATATATGTGTTATAGATGTGTATCTTACTAGTAATCATAGTAGTGCCTGGGTATTTGATACTGGTTCGGTTGCTCATATTTGTAACTCGAAACAGGAGTTGCGGAATAAACGAAGACTGGCAAGAGACGAGGTGATGATGCGCGTTGGAAATGGCTCCAAGGTTGATGTGATCGCCGTCGGCACGCTCCCTCTACATCTACCTTCGGGATTAGTTTTAAATTTGAATAATTGTTATTTGGTGCCTGCGTTAAGCATGAACATTATATCTGGATCCTGTTTATTGCGAGACGGTTACTCTTTTAAGTCTGAGAATAAAGGTTGTTCGATTTATATGAGTAATATCTTTTATGGTAATGCACCTGAGATGAATGGTTTATTCTTACTGAATCTTGATAGTAGTGATACACATGTTCACAACATAGATGCTAAACGAATAAAATTGAATGATAATTCTACATACATGTGGCACTGTCGTCTTGGTCACATTGGAGTGAAGCGTATGAAGAAACTCCATTCTGAATCACTTGATTTTGAATCACTTGAAAGATGCGAAGCATGTCTAATGGGAAAAATGACTAAGACTCCATTCTCTGGTACAATGGAGCGAGCTACAGACTTATTGGAAATAATACATACTGATGTGTGCGGCCCAATGAGTGTAGCATCGCGTGGTGGATATAGTTATGTTCTCACTTTCACAGATGACTTAAGTAGATATGGGTATGTCTACTTTATGAAACATAAATCCGAAACTTTCGAGAAGTTTAAGGAATTTCAAAGTGAAGTGGAAAATCATCGTAACAAGAAGATTAAGTTTCTGCGCTCTGACCGCGGAGGTGAATATCTGAGTTATGAGTTTGGCATGCATTTAAAGAAATGTGGAATACTTTCGCAGTTGACACCGCCGGGAACACCACAGCGTAATGGTGTGTCCGAACGTCGTAATCGAACTCTCTTAGATATGGTTCGGTCTATGATGTCTCTTACAGATTTACCGCTATCGTTTTGGGGCTATGCATTAGAGACAGCCGCATTCACTTTAAATAGGGCACCATCTAAATCCGTTGAAACGACACCGTACGAATGGTGGTTTGGTAAGAAACCTAAGTTGTCGTTCCTTCAAGTTTGGGGTTGCGAAGCATATGTAAAGAAGTTACAACCTGATAAGCTAGAACCCAAAGCGGAGAAATGCGTCTTCATAGGATACCCTAAAGAAACAATTGGGTATACCTTCTATCATACATCCGAAGGCAAAGTTTTCGTTGCCAAGAATGGATCCTTTCTTGAGAAGGAATTTCTCTCGAAGGAGGTGACTGGAAGGAAAGTAGAACTCGGTGAGGTTATTGAACCTTCTCTCGGATTTGAGAGTAGCACAGCACCAGAAGATGTTTTTGTGCCGCCTGCACCAATTGGAGAGGAAGCTAATGATAATGATCATGAAACTTCAAACGAAGTTACTACTGAACCTCGCAGGTCAACGAGGGTTCGTACCACTCCTGATTGGTATGACTCTGCCTTGAATGTCATGTTGGTGGACAACGCTGATGACCCTGCGACGTATGAAGAAGCTATGGTGAGCCCAGATTCCGACAAATGGCTAGAAGCCATGAAATCCGAACTGGGATCCATGTACGAAAACCAAGTGTGGACTTTGGTGGACTTACCGGATGGCCGTAAGGCTGTCGAGAACAAATGGATTTTCAAGAGAAAAACAGATGCTGATGGTAATGTTACCATCTATAAAGCTCGACTTGTCGCGAAAGGGTTCCGACAAATTCAAGGAGTTAACTATGATGAGACATTCTCACCAGTAGCGAAGCTAAAGTCTGTGAGGATTTTGTTAGCAATTGCTGCACATTTCGATTATGAGATTTGGCAGATGGATGTCAAAACGGCGTTCCTTAATGGTGACATTGAGGAAGAGTTGTATATGGTACAACCCAAGGGTTTTGTCGATCCTAAAGATGCTGACAAGGTATGCAAACTTCAGCGCTCCATTTATGGACTGAAGCAAGCATCCCGGAGTTGGAATCAACGTTTTGATAAAGTAATCAAAAACTTTGGATTTATACAAACTTATGGAGAAGCTTGTATTTACAAGAGAGTGAGTGGGAGTTCTGTAGCATTCCTAGTACTATATGTAGATGACATATTGTTGATTGGGAATGATATAGAACTTCTTAGTAGCGTCAAAACCTATTTGAATAATAGTTTTTCAATGAAGGATCTTGGCGAAGCGGCACATATTCTAGGCATCAAGATTTATAGAGATAGATCAAGACGCCTAATAGCGCTTTCACAAAGTACATACTTAGACAAAGTTCTAAAGAAGTTTAGAATGGAAGATAGCAAGAAAGGGTCCGTGCCCATGTTGTCAGGTAAGACCTTGAGTAAAACTCAAAGTCCAGCTACGGCAGAAGATAGAGAGAAAATGAATAATATTCCCTATGCCTCGGCCATAGGTTCTATCATATATGCCATGCTGTGTACAAGACCGGATATAGCACATGCTGTTAGTTTGACTAGCAGATATCAAAGTGATCCTGGAATGGAGCACTGGACAGCGGTCAAGAATATCCTAAAGTACCTAAATAGGACTAAGGATATGGTTCTTTCTTATGGAGGTGATGAACAGCTTGTTGTAAATGGTTACACCGATGCTAGTTGGAACACTGATCTGGATGACTCGAAGTCACAATCGGGATACGTATTTATTTTGAATGGTGCTGCAGTGAGCTGGAGGAGTGCAAAGCAAAGCGTCATGGCGAAATCTTCAACTGAATCGGAATACATAGCTGCTTCGGAGGCTGCACAAGAAGCCGTATGGATGAAGGAATTCATTACTGAACTTGGCGTGGTTCCCAGTGCGTTGGACCCGATGGCCATCTACTGTGACAACACAGGTGCCATAGCTAATGCACAGGAGCCAAGGTCACATAGCAAGATGAAGCACATCAAGCTACGTTTCCACGCTATTCGCGAGTATGTCCGAGATGGTGACATAAAGATTTGCAAAGTACACACTGATCTGAATGTGGCAGATCCATTGACTAAACCTCTCCCTAGGGCAAAGCATGACCAACACCAGAACGCCATGGGTGTTAGGTATATTACCATGTAATCTAGATTATTGACTCTAGTGCAAGTGGGAGACTGTTGGAGATATGCCCAAGAGGCAATAATAAAAGTGATTATTATTATATCTTTGTGTTTATGATGAATGTTTACATCCCATGCTATAATTGTATTATTAGGAAACACTAATACATGTGTGTTTTGTAAACATGTAAGAGTCCCTAGTAAGCCTCTTGTTGAACTAGCTTGTTGATTAATTGATGATCATGGTTTCCTGATCATGGACATTAGGATGTGATTAATAACAAGGTTGTATCATTAGGAGAATGATGTGATGGACACACACCCATAGTAAGCGTAGCATAAAGATCAAGTCATTAAGTTTGTATTGCTATAAGCTTTCAAATACATAGTAACCTAATCCTTCGACCATGAGGTTGTGTTAATCACCATCACCGGATGGGTACTTTGATGACATCAAACACCGCTTCGTAACTAGGTGGTTATAAAGGTGTCATTGGGTATTCTGAAAGTATGTGTTGAAGCGCATGAACCGAGATTGGGATTTGTCCATCCATATGACGGATAGATATGCTCTGGGCCCTCTCGGTGGAATGTCATCTAGTTAGCTTGCAAGCATGTGACTGGGTCACAAGGGATGACATATCACGGAACGAGTAAAGAGTACTTATCAGTAACGAGGTAGAACTACGTATGGAGATGTCGATGATCAAACCTCGGATAAGTATAGTATCACGTGACAAAGGGAATTGGTTTCGTATGTAAATGGTTCAATCGATCGCGAAGTCATCGTTGAGTATGTGGGAGCCATTATGGATCTCCAGGTCCCGCTGATGGTTATTGATAGGAGATGTGTCTCTGTCATGTCTACATATTCACGAACCGTAGGGTGACACACTTAAGGTTCGAAGTTGTTTTAAGTAGATATGGAATATGCGTTGGAGACCGAATGTTGTTCGGAGTCTCGGATTGGATCCGGGACATCACGAGGAGATCCGGAATTGTCTGGAGAATAAGATTCATATATTGGGGATCATTTTCTGAGTTAGGAAATGTTCCGGAGTATTTGTATGAGGATCCTAGAAGGTTTCGGAATGTTCCGGAAGGTTCTAGAAGATTTCTTGGAGTTTGCTTGAAAATCAAGATAGGGATCAAGGAGTCCTGGTGGGTCAAGACAAGGAGTCATGGGGGAGGAGGACTCCTCCCCCCCTCCCCAATCCGCCGGCCCAAGGAGGTGGGGAGTCCTACTAGGATTCCCCCTCCCCATGCGCCCTCCCTCCTTTAAATAGAAGGGGGAGGCGCCACCCCTTGCTCCTCCTCAACAACACCCAATCTCCGCCGCCTCTCTCCTCCTCCTTTCTTCTGCACAGGCATAGGCGAAGCCCTGCAGAATTCTCTACTCCACCACCACCACCACGCCGTCGTGCTGCTGGGATTCCATGGAGAAGATCTACTACCTCCGCTGCTCGCTGGAACGAGGAGAGGAAGGTCTGCTTCGACTCCGCATGTGTGACCGACTGCGGAAGCGCTGCCGGAACGCGGCGCCGGAAGGATCGTCCACACGATCTTGAGATCGGCAAGTGATCGACTACATCAACCACGAGATCTAATCTCGTTAACGCTTTCGGATCTACAAGGGTTAGTTCCTATCTATCTCGTTGCACATGTCTAATAGATTAGATCTTGGCTTTTATCTAGATTAGATCTGGGTTTTGTTCGTTCTTGCGGTAGAAATTTTTTGTTTTCCATGCTACGAACCCATCAGGAAGCGACCGTAGCACAACTCCCATCACAAATGAGCTTGAGAACTAGTTGTCCAGGTAGTATGCCAGACTCATGTACGCATCGTAGAGGCGCAATAAGTGCTCATCCAGTGAGGAGCCCTCCTCCATCTTTATGGAGAGGAAGTCCCCCATCAGCTCATACTCCCACATGCGCACTTGTTCCACGAAATGTGCTCTCAGATGTGCCATGACCATCCGAGGCTTGAGACTCCCCACCATTGGCCATAGCCCATCCTCCATTCCAAGGCGCATGGTCACTGATATGAATGTGGCCATCACACGACGACGATAACGCAGATCCCGCTGCTCCTGGGTCTCATGAGAATAGGGTGACTCCAAATACATCTCGCAGGTCATGCAGTCAGCTACATTGTTCTCCCCAAGGAGATCAAATAGGCGTGTGACCCATGGAGAAAAGTTGGATCCATCTAACTTGAGCTTTTCTCCTTTTAACCAATCGTCGATAGGAAAAGTAATCTCGGGAAGAACCATTTTCTACATTTATAATTGCAAAAGGAATTTAGACTAAGTTTATAATTATATGAGTTAATAATAACTCCACTCAGAAACACCTATCCCCAATGAGGGTTCCTAGTGATAACACGACCCCTATCAGCCACATCTCCCCGATCATCACGGCCATCAATATGGGTTCAAGGGTGGACGCTAAACGTCGGTCACATCATTCATGCGAATCGTGCTCGATCTTTCGACCATTTGCGTTTCGAGGCCATGTCTGTACATGCTAGGCTCGCCAACTCAACCTTAGTGTTTTCGCTGTGCAACATGGCTTGCACCCACTGTATGTGAACGTAGATATGTCTGACACCCGATCATCATGGCCTGCCTCATACCAAAGAACTTTCTTGGTGGTGCACACTAAGGGGGAACACAATTGTTGGTTATTTTAACAGGGATCATCTTATTAGGCTACCGTCGAGTATCTAATACTAGCACACAATAGACATACAAACAATAACATTGAATGTAAATGCTATGTGATATGGTCCTTCACGTCTCCATCCTCCGTCACCGAGTTCCGGTGCCAGGGTACCGGTGTCATTCCGGCGTGGTAGTTCGTCACCCTCGTGACTATCTACTACGTAACAAAAGGTAATCACTTTACCTTTGCCACAACCATATCACAAAGCAACGCCCTCCTGCAAAACAAAGTTAGACGCCTCTACTTAATCTTTGCATGTTTTACGTGGCTGAATGGGCTTTCGCACAAGAACCGTTCTTACCTACGAACTTTCAGCACAACGTTGATCAAGTAGTTGTCTCTACTACACCCCTTTCGAGTCCCTCCGTTGCAAATGGTATACCAACTAATGCGAGAGAGATAGACACCACCCTAAGCCACTTTATACGGTGCAAGCCGTATGTCAAGCGTGGACCAGTCTCGCGAATGAACGCGTAAAGTAGGTGGGGGGCGCTTCATCAAGCATTACTGCGGTATACACAAGTACACATGGGAGGGTAACAACTAAAAGATCAACACCCACACGCTACATCTCGTGTGTTCTACCCATACTAGCATTACTACGCATAGATCTAGCTCTGATACCACTGGAGGGGTTCCGCGCATAAAAACAATAAATTTTACTCTACGCCCCGGAACCCTTGAAGCTGCCAGGACCTATCTATTAGTAATACAGTAACGGGAGGGGCTTTTCGAAAACTTACCCTTGAAGACCGAAAAGCATTGGCAACGCTCAGGAGAGCGTGGTTGATGTAGACGAGTCGAAGCCAACCTCAAGGTCGTGATGAAGTCCTTGCGCTCCTTTTGGCTCCAACGACTTGAGTGCCTCAAGCGCAACACCTCGTGGGGAGTTACACACATCCGGTTCCTGACGATGACTCCCGCTTCCCCGATCCAGCAGCAGTTGCGGAAGTAGAGCTCCCGGATCCGAATCCCGCAGCACGACAGCGCTCCGCGGTGAAGATGTCTCTCGCTCGCGCAGTCCAGACTTGGGACCACGGTCATGAGAGAGAGGGGGGAGAGAGAAAATATCAATTGGAGGTCCTCCCAAAAGTGGGGAGACCATTATTGATTATTGGTGTATTTTTCTAGGCCAAATACCCCACTTTATATAGGGGGAGGGGAGGTACTACTTCCCCTCAAGTCCCGGGGTGGGACTAAAGGAGAGGAGGGGGGAGGAGGTGGCCGCCGGCCACCTAGTGGGCCCCGCACGGGGGGGGGGGGCTAGGCCCAGCCGGCCTCCCCCTTTCCCCTTCTCCCTCTCTCCTTTCCCCTAATGGGCCCTCTCCCTCCGGAATTGGCCCATTAAGCCTTTGACCTTTTTAATTGATTTTCTCTTTATTAAATAATTATGAATAAATGATTAAATCAATATTTAACATTCATTCACACATTATCTAATCTTCGTGGCCATGGAACACCTTCCACCTCCACTCCGGACATCCTCCGGATTTACCGAAACCCTTCCGTTTTTCTCCCTTCTTTTCTTTGGTGATTCTACCGATCCTATAAATGTTCTCTAAGCATCATCAAGCCCTTAAGCGTGATACCCCACGGTTCGGGAACACTCCAGACATGGCCGGGACACTCCCGCACCAATGATCGACAGAGGGACCTGGATGGCCATGTGACCCCTGTGTGTTCCACGAAGATCTTTCGTCGTTTGAACCGGGATAGTCGTGTCTTATTCCCTTTGTCATTCGATACTTGCATTGCCCGAGATCTGATCATTGACATAACCATGTCGTGTTCAATCTCGTTACTAAACAATGCTACTTAACTCGTTCCGACAAGTGATATCCCCGTGATCTATTCACACGCTGCGCAGCTATTGGATATAGCTTCTCCGAGTGGACCCTTGAGTATCTTCCCGTCACATGGACGGACAAATCCCGCTCTTAACATATATTGCCTCTACGGTTTCCTCTGAATACTTGAACACACATTTATAACCACCGTTTTACCAGATGGCGTTTGATGCTATCTAAGCACTCTCGGGAGACAGTGATTGATATAGCCTCACGGTCTAAGGAATAGTCTACGAGGATCCATTTCTAATCATCGTAACTTGAACTTCGTGACATGATCAGGTCACGATGTTTAGGTTGGGTATTGGTTCATCATCTCATTCTCAGAATGAGATGACCTCATTTCCAACTGGCATAAATGCCACATGGTCAGGAAACTTGATCATCTGTTGACCAATGAACCAATGACTAGAGTTTCACAGGGAACCCCTGGTTGTTTGTATATCACACGTGTATTGATGTTTCCACTCAATATAGTTGTAGCATGATATAAAACTTAATCATAAACTATATGAAATATGACAATAGTCCTTACTACTATTTGTCTCTAGGGCATATTTCCAACAGTAAGCATGAAGTTCAATTTGTTGGTTTAGGTGTGGCAAGCATTGGAGCACTTCAAGACTTGCCACGATAAGAAACCTTTCACAATGGGCCATTGTTGGACAAAGCTCAAAGATTGCGAGAAGTGGAAAGAGCTCTATGCGGGGAGTGCAAAGGGTACAGGCACCGGCGTCATCATCGATGAGGAAGGGACGACAACCAAAAGGACAAGAGGGAGGAACAACTCCAAGCTACAGCTCAAGCATGAAGCTTCGTCTGTTGCCATCCAGGAGAAATTGAAGGGGATGATCGCCGAGAAAGAGGTGTCCATCGACAAGAGGGAATAGAGGAAACGCAAGGAGAAAGAAGATGTGGTGAAGAACTATTATGAAATCCAATCAAAGCGTCTTGAGATAGAAGAGATCAACGCTCGTGCTAGGAAGGAGAAGGTAGAGCTACAAAGACTCGCCGAAGAAAATCGGATCATGACTGCGGATCTCACCGACATAACCCCAATTTAACAGGGTTGGTTCGAGAAGAAGAGGAAGATGGTCAACGAGCGATATGCGTAGATTGCTCTATTTATGTTTACGAGCCTGTATAAATCATGTGTCATGTTTTCGTACTCCGCTGGTCCTTCAGAATTTGGTTTAAATTTGGTTCAGTTTGGATAGGCCGAACAGATGGGACACCGTTGGGTGCACCGGCCATGGCAGGCCGGATATCGTCTCGGGGCATGTCCACTCCGCCCCGCAAACGGACTGAAACGGTCAAAAGGTATGTCCGTTTTGGGGGGTGGGGGAGGCATGACCTCTGATGTCCACATAAAAGCTCCAAAGCTCCAAGATGCTGGCTCGGATGATTTGTGGAATACAAGAAGCTGTTGGAGAAACAACCATGTTTAACAGCATGTATCAACGTTATGTTTCATTTTTGATAAAATATATTGATCTTACCATTTTTACTTTTGTTTTTTCTCACCAAGGTGTTCTCTTGCCACCTGCCTCACAGACCCTCTCATGTACCGTACCGCTATGGGGTCGCTGACATGGAAGCCCCACATGTCAGTGGGTCAACAAGGACCCCCTTCTTCCCTACTAAACATACTAGGCGACCACTTATAAGTAGCGAATTCATCGGTACCCATGGGGCCTGAGTGGCATTTGCTATTTATCGCTCTATGCACATGACTGAGCGTTTCCATGGCCTGGCCCGAGCCCAGTAAGCTGAGTGTTTATGGCTTTTCTTTTTTTCTGTGGTTTTCCTGTTTCGTGTTTTCACGTGGTTTTTCCTGGGTTCAGTTTCCTGGCTTTTGCATGGTTTTCCTTTCTTTTTTTTCTTTCTCTTAAATATTATGTGTTTTTATTTGAACAATTATCAATATGAACATTTTAAAAATTTGAACAATTTTTCGAGTATGAACATTTTTATATTTGAATTTTTTCATGTGAACAATTTTAATTTGAACTTTTTCTGAAAATCCGAACTTTTTATCAGTGTAAAAACAAAAAGTAAAAAATGTATTTATTAAAAAACAATACATGTTATTGGGCCAGAATCGGGGCGGCTCATACGAGGAAGGCTTTAGGCGTGCATTAATAATACACACACTGAGCGGAAAATAGCACCTCCCGGCCAGGGTGTCAGCGACCCCTTCCATGCTAGATCTGGGCTAGACGTTGGGCTACTATCTGTTGGGCTTAGGCCTGCTTAGAAGCCAAGAAAGAAAGCAACTACAAATAGGAATGGGACAACGATGACCAACTCGGCTTGGAGGAAGGCTTTGGCCTAGCTTTTCTTGCTTTCGTCTCTGCTTCGTCTCCGAAAGCAATGGCGTCTTCCTCCTCTCTTTTTTGCGAAAGGGTAATATATATTAATCAAGGCATGCCGAAATACAATCGTCTCGGCATATAACGGGTACCTCTTTAGGACCTGATCTAATCCAGGTTTGAGTTTTATGATTAGTTCGGCCAAAGTTTGCCAATACATGACTTGCACCATTGATCTCACGACTAATTGACTGAATTTGCATACCATTACGGGACAGTAGCCGATGTTTATCTCCTGAACCAGACCAGTATACGGTGAGCGATCAGGGTCACTGGAGCATGCCATTTTTTTTGACGAACTAGCATGCCATTTTTGCCACATGAGAATTGTCCGTCTCAACTATGCACCGTAGTTGTGACCATTCAAGGGCCATGGCGATCCCCTCATGACACGCTTCCAGCTCCGCCTCTAGAGGACCAGAGAAGGGGTTCAAGAAAGTACAAGCAGAGACAATGATCCGACCATCTTTATTATGTAATATCATGCCCTTCCTTCTTCTCAGCTTCACATAACGAGCCATCAATGTTCAGTTTCACCCAACCTTCTGTTGGCGGCTCACAATATGATTCTTGATAGTCTGGCCTCTTCCTTCCTTCTTGGACCGCTCGTCGGAGCACCTGCAAAATGTGTGGAAGGTGTTTCATGATCCATCCCACAGATTACACATGTGTCAATAACCTCCATGTTTCTTTTCTTTTTATTTTCCCAAGTTGCGAGAGAATTTGTTGCAAGCTTACAAGCAAAGACGCGTACCTTAGGGGGGGCAGGGCACCCCGAAAGTGCCTTCCAAATGGCCCTCTGGCCATTCGGTGCCCTGCTAGTGGCGCCTATCGAAGGCCGGTTCAGCTCATCCATGCCGAACCAATACGCGCTTTTGACAGTGAAGATGTCGTTCGGTGCCGGAGCCCAAGCCAGGACATCATGAGATCGTTGAGCCGATAGCTTGATCTGCAGAATAGCATCAATGTCGGACTGCAGGAAGTGCTTATGAAGAAGATGCATATTCCATGCTCCTTGGTTAGTTAAGAGGGCTGAAACTCGGCGCAGACGACAGTCAGCGGGCACCGAAATAGGCCTGCATGAGTAGGGCCTAGTAATCCAAGGGTCCCGCCATATCCGAATCCGCGAGCCATCGCCAACACGCCAGATAAGTCCTCTCTTCAAAAGCTCGAGACCATGCTGGACCCCCTGCCATGATGGTGATGTGTTGCCCGAAAACACTGTATCTTGCAACTCTCCATTTGGATAGTATTTGGCCTTGAGCACACGTGCACACAAACTGCCAGGTTTAATTAAGAGCGGCCAGGCTTGCCTTGCCAAGAGCACTTGATTGAAAATACGAAAATCCCTAAAGCCCATCCCACCTTGTGACTTTGGCCGTGTGATCTTGTCCCACGACAACCAATGTGTCTTTCTTCGACCCTGATTGGCGCTCCACCATTAATTTCTTACCATACGCATCAGGTCATCACAAACACTCCTCGGTAGATGGAACACTCCCATTATGTAAGTAGGAATGGCTTGTGCCACTGCCTTGATCAACGCTTCCTTGCCTGCTTGTGATGGAAAACCATCTCCCCAAACTAACATTCTTTTTAGGAGTTTCTCTTGCAGATTTTTTTTTTGAAGTTTTTCTCTTGCAGATTTTGGAATCTGCCTTTGTGCATTCTACTATACGGTGTTGGTAGGCCAAGGTACTTATCTTCAAACTCATGTATTTGTAAAATTTTCCGTACCGCATTACACGTCACTTGAGGATATTTTGGGCCAAAGAAGATGGAGCATTTAGCACGGTTGATAAGTTGGCATGTAGCTACATCATAGGAATCAATGACTGCGCTCTCACATGCTGGGCTTGTTGTGGTGTAGCTCTGAAGAAAAGAAGGGTGCCATACGCAAAAAGCAAGTGTGACACTCCCAGAGCTTGGCGGCAAACTTTGATAGGTTCCACCACATTAGTATCTATCCCTTGTTTCAACAACGCCGACAAACCATCAGCAACAAAAAAGGAATAAGAACGGAGAAAGAGGGTCACCTTGCCGAAGCCCACGCGACGGTGCAAACGATTCCAGAAGGGTTCTATTTAATTTTACGGAGTATCTCACCGAGGTCACACACTGCATTATCCACTGTACCCACTGGATAGCGAAACCCAACTTTAACATCATTTGCTCCAAGAAGACCCAATCCACACAATCATATGCCTTCGAGAGGTCAAGTTTGTAAGCACAGAAACTCTTCTCCAGGTCTTTCTCCTGTTGTATGTGATGGATGCATTCAAAGGCTAGCATGGAATTATCCATTATCAATTTGCCTGGCACAAAGGAGTTTTGAGCTTCTGAGATGATATTATCTAGCAGCGGCCGAAGTCTGTTCACTAGGCACTTGGAGACCACCTTGTAGATAACGTTACACACGCTAATTGGTCAGAAGTGGGCGAGTGTTTCAGGTTCGTTCACCTTGGGAATTAGAACAATAGTGGTCTCGTTTACCACTTCCGGCATAATACCTGTCCGAAAAAACTCCTTAACTCCCGCTGTGATCTCATCCTTCACAACCCCTCAATTTCGTTGCAAAAACCTTGTCGGAAACCCATCAGGTCCTGGGGCTTTTAATGGACCGATCTGGAAAAGGGCATCAGCTATCTCCTTATCCGAGAATTCCATGCAAAGCTTGTCATTCATATCCGATGTGATTTTTTCCTCAAAAAGCCCAAGCAAAGGAGCGACAGCCAAGTTAGTATCAGCTTCAAACAAGTCTCTGAAATAATCAGTAGCCATTTTTCCCATTACATGCTTGTCTGTATGCCACACACCAGTATCATCCTTTAGTTTTTTCATTTTGTTTTTCCTCGCTCGCCACACGGCTTTATTATGAAAAACCGGGTGTTACGGTCCCCTTCTCGCAACCAGTCTATCCGGGATCGTTGCATCCACATCATCTCCTCTCTGTCCAGCAATTCATGCATTTTATCAGTGACAGCCCGTATCTCCATACAGTCGGCGTTCATCCTCATGAGTTCATCAAGTTTATTCCGGGCTCTCTCCAACTCTCTATTTACCGCGTCTTCCGCCTCGATCTCCAATTCCTTTGATGCTTGAGCTATGTTTTCTGAATATTCCTCTCAATAATGTACTTGTAGTGTCGTGGAATGGCAAGTCAGGTTTCACCAGGTCGGGGACTCCGTTGTCATAGCGAGCAGTTAGGAGTCACAAGGTCGAGGACATATTTGTTTTCAAGAGGAAGTCATGCTCTTTTTTTAGGGAACAATGAAAAAACAGGGTTAATCCAACTGCTTGGAGTGGGTGTGTTAGTGTGTTGGCGAAGGCCTTCCTGATTCGGTCCCACCAGTTAGGGTCATTTCTTTTGGGCCCAAGCTCCGAAGAGTTATAGCTAGATTTGGATGTCCGTGTAGGATAAGAAAAAACAAGGGCATGATTAATTAATCAAACAATAAAAATCAGGTAGCACTAGAAGAATGTCGCTTTTTCTGGAGGTCGCTAAAACCTCCAAAATACAATATTTAACAAGTTACAATACTGACACTACTCGAGAGTTTTGCACTCTAGGAACCTATAATCAATACTGGCTAAACATGTATGTTGGAAATAATTTATTAATATGTTTAGATATTTATGAATAGCATGGTAAGGACATATATAAAACATTAATGTTCACTTAGTGGCACAAATAATGTTTTGAGAAACGACATCTCTCACAAAGTAATACCTAAATGTCACAAAAATATAAATAATTACCACAAGCATATGATATTTCATTTGAGCAAATATTACTAATTTTGTATATTAAATTTTTATCAAAGATAACATGATATCAATATACATTACTAATACAATTATTTTAGATTCGCAAAAAAACACAATTATTTTAGATAAAAATTATTAAGTTGTTAATATTTAATTGTTCATAAGGACATATCAATATGAAATACATGATTTTAGTGTTGAAAAGAGTTATTTAATTAGAGGTAAAAATGTTTGGTTTAAACAAAGCTAGGATTCATCTGCGTTGTTGTTGGTCATCGATGCTGAGGTGGTGTTGGTATCGACGATGTTGGTCAGCAACACCAAGGTGGTCGGTAACTGGTCGACGGTGCCAAGGCGGTAGTGGTAATGGTATCGGTTGACATATACAAAGTGGTTGTGTTGATGGCATTTACATTCAACATTCGCTAAACGATTATCGTAGGGCCCACAAAACCGATGGAGGAGAGCGACGCCGATGATGAACCTAGACTTGGACTTAATATCCTCATTAGTTTTATTGAACAAATTATTGAGCCGATCACCTGCAGCCTATCATGTAGCCTGGACAACCTCGTCGATGAGTTCATACTTGGTTGCTAAATGGAAGAAAAATAAGTTGTGATAGCATTGCGCTGAGTTGAAAAACAAAACATGGTATGAAGACACGGGATGTTACACGCTTTTTTGGCGAGATGTTACACGCTTAGCCGTGCTCAAAACGACACTGGTGTACGCAAATAAATTATCCAGGCGGACATGATCTAATTGAGATGATCTAGTAGAGCCTTTCGGGTATTTTTTATTTCAAACCTTTAGATGTTCCTAATACCGGAAGTACTAAGCATGTTTTATATGTGTGCCAACTCATACCGTGGTATGAGGAGTATCTAGAGTGCTTGAGTACTCGATAGATATGGGCCTCCAACAACTAGGCCCAACAAGGCCAGATATGCGATAGAATGAAGAGTAGAATGAGAGGTAGAAGATGGTAGAGAGAGGCGTGATGTAGGAGGTGATGTCCAGTCTCTAAAAAAATGGTGCCAACTTTCATGTCTATGTGTGCTCGTGTTTTTTTCTTCAGAATGTGCATGGCATATGTATCATCGATTAAAACTAGCAATGGATTAACTAACAGCTGATACGCCAATCCAGCGCACACATCGACCATTCAGGTTTCGGCCCAAATTAAATCAAGCAGAGACAAGACTCCAAATTAAACAGAGTTTAGCAGGGAATGATGCGCGCCACCCCGTACGCAGGTTGTTGCCGACCAACAGCTAGCACCACCAACACACCATACAGCTCCGATTCGCTGTCTGTCTGCGCCGCGCCGTCGAGCGTCGCTGTCTCCGGCCACCCATGCGCATACGTATGCGCAACAAACTAAACCTACGCAAGCTAATTAAGCTGATGGTGATGGTGATCAGCAGCGTTGCTTGATTCCTAATTAAACCGGTTGGAACAGGCTGCACGCACACACGCCGTACGGGCCCGTTTATAGCTGAGATTCTCCCGCGAAAGATTCTCCCACAAACACACCAAAATCGGTCGTCTTAGAGATCGACGTCGATTGGTGCGTAGAACTAATGATGCGCCTTCGCTTTCGTATCGTACTTAATCCCAATGTATTCGGTCAAATTTGTTTAGGGATACCGCAATCATTTGCTTTGTGGGAAAGGAGGAAGAGAATGCAAGAAGAACAGCTAATGATCCAGCAGGCATGCGCACTAGGTTGGTAGGCATCTTTTGTGTTAATTCCATGTTTCCACCTAGACGTACTACTTACTAAAGTGTGACGGATACAGTTAGTGAGCGAGTTAGTTAGTTGTCCACCTAGATAAATATCTGAAGCTAATAATCATGGATGGAAGATTGGCACAAGAAAAGCTGTCAACAATGATGCACATTATCAGTAACGAGGGACCTAGTTAGTCGCAACTAGCACTAACCTAGTAGTAGTAGCTAATTAAATATCTTGATTGATTCCAACAAGCAAAAAGGCACTACTAACCTGATGAAAAAGCTTCCAGTGATGATGGTGCACATTATACTACTATAGCATTACAGTTATGCAGTATGAAGCGGTGCCGATCGAGCTGTGGGCGCGCGTGGCGTGGGCCATATGGCAACCTGGAACACCTAAGTTGGCGGCCGTCCTGGTTGGTTTGTTTGTTGCTTGCCATTTGCCAGTGTACGCCATCGACACTCACCCGCCACCAAATGCCAGTGCTACTACTCCTTTTATTTTTTTTAAGGGACAGTGCTGCTACTGCTCATCCCGAACGTACACCAGTACACTTTACGTTTGGACCCCTAGCTTAATTCGGCCTTAATTTTCCTTCTGGCCGGAGCACACGCAAAATTAATCAGAGAAAGCTTCGCCGAGGGGCTATATAGAAAATGGAAAAGGAAACATTACGGCCGTGGAAATTCCTCGGCACGGCCCACACCCAGCTCACGGCCTGCCTGGAACAACAGCCGAGATGCGCCACTTGATTAGATATCCTCTCTGTATCTTTTCCTAGTTAGCTAACACACCTTGATTACGACGTAACACTAACTGCCTTTCTCTCTGTCCACATATATAGTCGGCCCGCCGATTGATCAGCCGCACAGAGCATAACAAGCACTTGTGTTGTCTAGCTTTTTCTCTCTCTCTGAACTAGCCGCTGCTGCTGGTTCTGATACCCTGAAGCTAGAGGCCTTCTCCTCGAATCAGAGCAAGAGATCGAGCAGATGGCGGCTGGGGAGGCCAAGAAGGTGGAGGTGGAGGCCGCCACCAAGGACATCGCCGAGGAGAAGGCCATCGTGCCCGTGGCCGACGACTCCAAGGCCATCGTCGCCGTCGCCACCAAGGGTACGTTACGCAGTTCACTTCTCCATGGCCATACCAGCGGCGCTACTCTATGTCCCTTTGCCATGGAGTAGCAGACTTTATTCTCTTCTTCTAAGCCGCGTTGGCACAACCAGTGCCGTTTATCCTCAAAAATAAAAGAAAAAACTACATGTCCCTTACTTACCATAAACGTCTTACCTTGTAAATTGTCTTTTTTTCTGCGTCTTGATGTTTACGCCTAAGACTCAAACATAAGAGGATGTAGGTAATAATTACTCCCTCCGTTTCAAAATATAAGATGTTTTAGTTTTGTGAAAGGAGTGTATCTAGACTGTTTTTAGTGTGTAGGTTCACTCCAAATCTAAATGAACCTATACACTAAAAGGGTTAAATACATTTCTTTCACAAAGCTAAAACATCTTATATTATGGAACGGAGGGAGTACTTATCTATATGTCCCAGCTTCATCTCCATGGTTCATATGGATTTATTTGAGATATTACTTAGCTCTTGCGTTTGAATTTCCCCCAAAAGCTTAGTTATGAGAATAGTCATAAGAGAACCTTTTCTACTCCAATTTATCTCCGCAGGAGAAAATTTCAAGGCAAACTTCCCTTCGTCCAACACCCAGTTCGAAGCAGCGAACAGTTAGACACTTTCAAGAGGAAATATTCTTCTGCTGAAAAACATATTCTTCTGTTGATTGTCACCGTTTTAATTAATCACCATGATGAATTACAGCCAAAGTAGTCGCAAGAGTTCCTCACTATATACTCCAAAATATCATAAGGAAATAACTGAAAGACTATGCAGAACATTTCTGACGTCTCTATTTCTATTCCACCAGATGCAGAAGGTCACAAAGGTTCATCTGAAAGAGGTAAGAAGTAAAAAAAAAAGCTTAACTCTGGATTTACCCTGCAAACTCTGACTCATGCTAATGTGAACATCCTTTATCTCGTTGTTCCTCAGATGCTTATCTCACCAAAATCATGACTGAAAAGAGAATGACGCTGATCAACGCCTGGGAGGAGAGCGAGAAAGCGAGAGCAGAGAATAGGTGATTAATCAGGGCATCTAACTGGTTTGTTGCTTAAAAGTAACAAGAACTGACAGTACAATTCGTGCAATATGATTGAGATGGCTCATCACCTTTGGCTAGATTTAATTGAGAGCTACCTTATGGTGCACTCAATCATGCGTACCTTCCATATATCTGCTTCAAGTACTGATGTTCCACACGTACCAAGATCTTGTACTATCTGCAACTAACTTCTTCACCTTTGTTGTTCCATTGCAACAATATCAGGGCGGCGAAGAATCTGTCCTTCATCACGTCATGGGAGCACGCCAAAGAAGCAGACTTGGAGGCCGGACTGAAGAAAATCGAGGTAGTCAAACAGGGTAACAAGTTCCTATCTATTGTAATGGAGCAAATTTTACAGTTCACTCAAAAGTTACTTATCATGGCAGGAGCAACTGGAAAAGAAGAAAGCATCTTACAAAGAGAAGCTGAAGAACAAGCTCGCAGCACTCCACAAGTCGGCAGAGGAGAAGAGAGCGATGGCGGAGGCTAAGCGGGGGGAGGAAATAGTCCTGGCAGAGGAGATGGCTGCCAAGTACCGTGCAAAAAGCGAGGCTCCAACCAAGCTCTTTGGGCTCATGAAAGCATGATAACTGCGAATCGGGGAAAGCATCAACACTCTCTCCAGGGTGTACATATGTTGGATTGTTACCGCTAGTCTGGAACTTACAGATTTAATGTGACTTGTTAGTGGTGTGTACATGTATTTTGAAGGACATTGGTGTGTGTTTTCTTATTGGGAGGTTTCTTGTTTGGTTAAATTTGTAAAGTAATTGTGTATAAGCATAGGAGTGCAGCTCTGATGGATTGATATTTTTATTCTTTGTATGTAAGTTTTGTTCGTTAAAGCATTTGTTAATAATTTAATACGTATGCATTTGAAAAATACTGTTTTGTCTGTCCCAATTCTTTGTTGAAAGGCAGCACAAGAGATTTCTAATTGTATATAAGCAAGGAAAACTGGGAGCAAATGCAATGTTTCAGAGGCGCATTGCAAGAGATGAGCATACAGTTAGGAATACAGAAAAAGTTACAAAAGTGCAGCACATAAATACTTGATAAAAAGATATCTGTAGTGGAAATCCTTCCAACGCCACAAAGTCTGGTGAGTTTTGTATCTGTTGCTGACTCTAGCTCATTCTTAGGCCTACAAGCAATGAAATAGAAACAGATAAGAAACAAGTTAAGGAGAGCTTGATTTTTTCCACAGAAGATAACAACATGTAACAAAATCATGGCGACAAGAAGAAGCAGCCTTCTGCAGAAGGAAAAGGCCTGGGTAAAACAGTACAGAAATACAAGAAACAACCTGAGAGAGGCATATAACAGTAGCCTAAAGCGTAGTTATAGCCTCACAGCAGTTCATGCTATATGCTTGGGAAGTTGACCCAGGCATCATATAATAATTATATAATTGAATTGCATTCCTCTAATAACATTTTCCATGGATTAGTTATCAAATTATGCAATGTAGAAGTGTAGAATGATGACTGCTTCTCGGTTAGGATTTTTCTCTTCCATAAATAATACTACCAGTATAAGGGATTAAGACGCTTGGCCTTGCAAATCTTTTAACATATCCCCATAGGGTCACAAGCTCACATTTAAAAAGTTGAAATATTCCAATTTTAATGGTCCCTTGCTATTATGGAAACCTACATACAAGTATATAGGACACTCATTGCAGAAATGGCAGAGTACATCAACTTGCTATGGAGTATTATCTAGTACAGATGTGTATCTAACTAACTAGCTGAACGGACCTGGTTGACAGAAAAACAAGATCTCTATGCACGATACCAGTGCAAATGCTGCATAACTACCTGCAGCAAACAAGGTACATAGTTCAAACATTCAGTTGAAGTAGCAGTGAAAAACTCTTCGCCTGTCAGATACATACTTGGTAAAAAAGATATCTGTAGTGGCAATCCTCCCAATGCCGTTTCAACGAGAAAAATGTATCTTCTAAGATGAGATCACTGACACCATAGAGTCTGCTGAGTATCTGTTGCTGATTTCCGCTCATTCTTACACCCATGCTGTAGTTATGTTATCACGACAGTTCATGTTGTACACTTGGACAGTCAAAGAGCGTCCGACCACAGCTCCCAAAGATGCTCTGGTAACGTAATTTTAGCTGTAAAACAAGCTTCATATTGTTACATAATTGAATTGTATTTCTCAGATGACACTTTCTATGGATTAATTATTAAATTTTGCAATGTAGAAATCTAGAATGGTGACTGCTTTTCAGTTAGGATTTTCTCTTGCAAAAATAGTGCTACCAGTATAAGGAACAAAGACGCTTGGACTTTGCAAATCACTTAAATATCCCCAATGGGTCACAAGCTCACATTTAGCAAGTTGAAATATTCCAATTCGTGGTCCCTTGCTATTATGGAAACCTACATGCAAGTATACAACACACTCATTGCAGAAATGGCAGAGTACACCAACTTGCTATTATCTAGTACAGATGAGTATATCTATCTAACTACCTGAACGAATCCGGTTGACAGAAAAATAAGATCTGCATGCACGATACTAGTGCAAAAAGCTGCATAACTACCTGCAGCAACAAGGTACTACATAGTTCAAACTTTCAGTTGAACTAGCAGCGGCCAACCCTTCACGGCTTCACCTGTCAGAGATCGTGGGTCTTATATTTCAAGAGTATGATGAAGAGTTGCATACGTTTTTTTTACAGGAGTGTGCCAAAAAACAATATTCGGAACTTGTTGAAAATACAAAAGGTGTACTCAACAAGCATTGTCAGCAATTCAGCGCTTAGTAGACCTGAATGGTACTACTTCACAATTTCAACCAGGGAGAACAACAGATAAATTAACAAACAATGATAACGTCGTGAAAATGCACAGCATGCTATTATGGAAAATCGTGGTTGGATGTGCTGTTACACTAGTCCACTATCCACCGACAGTGCTAGGATTATCCACTCCTGGGTAACAGCTCGAGTAAAAACAAGCACCGTTAAGCCTACCAGCACCATGGCGAGTGATAATCAATTCGCAGCATACGCAGACAAGTATCCTCGGACAAAAGGAAAGAGCATATGCAGGCTTCCACATTTCCTGGACCTGAGTGACGGAGCACTCTGCGATTCGCGTCTGCGTCTAATCATACCTCAGGTCTAATCTGAACCCGCAGAGATCAAGCTTTCCCCTGCACCATGACCCCCCGGAGTCGGAACAGGGGATTCGTCAGAGCGCGTACCTGGGGGCTGGGGCCGACAGGGTCGATATTGCCGTCAGCCGCGTCTCCGTTCGCCGGACGGTGGCGCTTTCGATTCCATGGTTTCCTTGTCGCGGCATCCAGGGGCACACACGTCCGGCGATTCCACCTCCACCGCCGGCCGCCGGGGCCGCCGTGCCCACATCGGCAACGGTTCCGAACACGTAATCTGTAAAACCGCCTGGAATACGCCTCCCTTCTGTAGGAGGGGTAGATCAAGGAGTAAAACATGGGCCCACTGGTCAGCGAGGCACACAGCCAGAGTCCACGGAGACAAACGTACTCTGACGACCAGTGGCCATGCGGCATTGCGGCGCCCACCACGCCGGCACCACCACCACCTACCCTCCTCCCACCACTACAAGTAGAAGCAGCAGCCGCGCCCGCCTCGGCCGCGCGCCGCCCATGCCTCACCCCCCTCTCGTCGCCGCCCGCCTCCTCTGCTCCGCCTCCCGCGGCCTCTTCCCTCGCGCCATGGCCTCCTCCTTCACCGCCGCCGCCGGCCCCGCCTCCGAGCAGCAGCAGGCAGGTACGCAGCGCGAGGAGTACGAGGAGGTGCTGGGGCGGCTCTCGTCGCTCATCACGCAGAAGGTGCGGGCGCACACGGGCAACATGGGAAACCAGTGGGACCTCATGGAGCGCTACCTCCAGGTCCGTTGTTGTTACCCTCCTCCTTCCCACGCTCCGCCAATCCGCTTGTGAATCCTGATGGGGATGTGCTGTCTGATTCGGGTCGATTTGGTGGTCACGCGGCGTGCAGATTCTGGAGCTGGAGGAGCCGATCGCGCGGATGAAGGTCATCCATGTCGCGGGGACCAAAGGGAAGGTAAAATCACTACTAGCTATGCAAACTCCAATCACAAATTCAGAGTATCCCATGATGTATGATCCTTTCTGCTGTGACATGATGCAAACTTTGGGGCAGCTTTCTGCTCAAATCAAATGTAACCAGTGTGCAAAATAAAGTTCTACTAAAAGCAATAGTTTACTACTACTATTTGGCACTGAGATTTTACTAGTTTAATGCATTGTGGCACTGAGATGTAAATGTAAACAATTATAGTTCAGTGCTATTTGGCACTGAGATATAATGTAACCAATTACAGAGCAGTACTGGCTAATGAGAACTACACTAGGCACGCGTTATGAAGACATTGGTTTCCTTCCGTTGTATTATATATATGACAACGACATGGATCATTTGTGTAGGGTTCGACGTGCACATTCACAGAGTCAATCCTGCGATCCTATGGTTTCCGCACTGGGCTGTTCACCTCACCTCATTTGATGGATGTCCGCGAGCGGTTCCGGCTTGATGGGTAATTTTTTCGACCGTTATTCTTGCTCCTATGTTTTCTTCTGGTGGTGATAAGTGATAAGGATAGCTCCTTGTAAATGTATACTTCGGAATACAGCTTTGCACGCAAATGTGCATTTTATCTATAGGCGTAGGAATTATGCACGTACTAACCTGGCTCCTAACTCGTGACCGAACCAGGGTGGATATTTCTCAAGAGAAGTTTCTGAAGTACTTCTGGTGGTGCTGGAATAAACTGAAGGTACGTGTCCAACTTTGTTATTTTTTTTTCATATGGTGCTGTCACTCTTTGCTGGATGTGTAGCAGCGATGAAACATAGCTTTCTGCGATCTGGTCTCTTCATGCTGCTTTCATTGTATAAACTGATGGAGTTGCAAATGGGTGTATCTTCAGGAGAAGACTGATGATGATACTCCCATGCCCGCCTATTTCAGGTTCATTGCCTTGCTAGCATTCAAGATATTTTCTGCTGAGCAGGTATAATAGACAGCAAACACACCATACTCTTTACCTACTAGTAATTGTTTCCAGTCATCAATATACCTAGGGATGAGTAGGACTGAACCATACCATGTTCTCTTAACTCATTTTACCTGCATAACATTGTGGCATGGCCTATGATTTAGAGTTTTATTCACACTTCTATGAAAATCGACCATCACAAACGATTTCCAAATTATTGACTCCATGTATACATTTATAGAAGAACATTTATGGATTGATTCCCTCCTTTTTCTCGGCTCAATCAGGTAGATGTTGCAGTTCTCGAGGTTGGTCTTGGAGGGAGGTTTGATGCAACTAATGTGGTATGTGATGCTCTCTTCCAGTAATATGTTCTTTTGGTGTAAATAAAAGTCAATAGAAGAATCTTGAACTGTGCCATTTAAGTTGGTAACACCTTGTGCGTCCTAATCTGCATGCTAAGTTTCAAACCTTCCTCTGTTTCTTCGTAAAAAGGGTTATGCTGGGTCGCAAGCAGAGACTGTACAAGCAGTGCAGGATAGATTCATTTAGGTCCAGCTATATTCTTACTTGTTTAGTTTTCAGCATGCACGTTTAGCTTCTATTTCTTCTGAATGTTCTGAGCTCAGTCAGATTATACAAAGAGCATGACTGTTTCGATCTCTGCAGGTTAAAGCACCTGTAGTGTGTGGAATATCTTCTCTTGGATATGATCATATGGAAATTCTCGGTTAGTCGTGTAATTTTCCTGAACTACCTCTTTTATTAGGCATACTGGTTTCATGCTGCCATGTTTGTTTGTTCTGTGAGCAGGATATACACTTGGGGAAATTGCTGGGGAGAAGGCTGGAATTTTCAAGGTTTTATTGTTAACACCTGCCCTCAATCACGTGTGCTACAACATGGCACCGAGTTAAATTGCCATATTCTTTTATATTATACTGTTTGTAGTCAGGAGTTTCTGTAGCCAAATTTCTTATTCTCTTTCGTTTCTCTGTGGTATGTGTTATCTACAGAAAGGAGTCCCAGCCTATACTACTCCACAGACAGAAGAGGCAATGGTTTCTCTGAAACAAAGAGCTTCAGAATTGGGTGTATGTTTCTTATTTAGTATTCATTTTCGTTTTTGTTGCCACTGTTCCCTGCTTGCTGCAATATTTGAAACTACAGTTTTTTGTTAAAAGATACTCTATGCTTTATGAAGATTACGCTCCAAGTTGTTGATCCTTTGAAGCCACATCAGTTAAAAGATAAGCATCTTGGACTGCTCGGTGAACACCAATATATAAATGCTGGCCTTGCAGTTGCACTGGCTAGTACATGGCTTGAGAAGCAGGGACATGTTGACAGAATGCCACTCAACCGTGCTGTAAGTATTGTTAATTCACTCTGCTTTTTCAAAAAAAAAAATGGTATGATCATTTGTATGATCCAATTCAGGATCCCTTGCCAGATGAGTTCATTAAAGGACTGTCAAGTGCTTCTTTACAAGGCCGAGCACAGATTGTGCCAGATTCACAAGTGAATACTGAAGAGAAGGACCAAGATTGTTCTTTAGTGTTCTATTTGGATGGCGCACACAGCCCTGAAAGTATGGAAATATGTGCTAGGTGGTTTTCTCATGTTGGCAAGGAGGATAGAGGAGTGCCATCTTCCATGGAGCAGTCTAGGAAAGGCAGCAAATCTCGAAAGGTATGTCTCACAGCCTGGCTAGTTATGATGCTTGAGTGGACATGCTTTCCATGTAGCATCTTACGCTTCCCGCTTATATGTGTGTTTTTTGGGACACACTGCAGATTCTTCTATTCAATTGCATGTCTGTGAGAGATCCTATGAGATTGCTTCCACATCTTGTAGATACTTCAACTCAAAATGGTAAGCTGAAACTGGTTCCGTGGAAAATGTCCATGTGCATTCATTTGCCGAAAGTTCTGGATTGGTTTAACTTAATAGGAACTTCAGTTATGCGCAATCTATTTCTGTAGGTTAAATTGATGTATTTCTTGCTATTTCATTTTTCCAGGGCTGAGCTTTGATCTGGCCCTATTTGTGCCAAACCAGTCACAATACAACAAGCTTGGTTCTAATACGTCAGCACCTGCAGAACCTGAGAAAATTGATTTGTCATGGCAACTATCGCTCCAATCAGTGTGGGAGAAATTACTTCATGGTGATAAAGGTTCTTCTGAAACTTCTAGGCATTTGTCATCTGGTGCCACTTTAATATGGCGGTGGTGTTTTCTTGTCGATACAAAGCATGCCTGGGCTGAAAGTGATATATATTAAATGGTGCAGGTGTAAATGGCGTGCATTCCAGCGAGACTAGCCAAGTTTTTGAATCGCTTCCACTAGCAATTGAGTGGCTAAGGAAAAATGCCCGAGAAGATCCAACTACTTCCTATCAGGTGGGAGCTTTTCTCAGCATGTACCTTCTGTTTCTTTACAGTACAGTCATTCATAACCAGTGCCGCTTCTAGTTCACTGCTACAACTCCATTACATGTTTGGTCTACTATCCTTTCTATTGGACATCACATTTGTTCAAGGAGTGGATTTTTTGCATGATTAGGATGACATTTATCTTGTCTTTAAAAAAAAAAATCCTAATCTGTTTTCGCACTTGACGCTGATATGTGTCTGATACACTGGAGTAGGTACTGGTTACGGGCTCCCTGCATCTCATCGGTGACGTACTGAGGTTGCTCAAGAAGTGATACTTTTGGAACACTAGTCAGTTAGAGGTTCACACTGAACTAGCTATACTGATCTTGTGACCGCAGGCTGTTGTGTTCTCGTTAGAGCTTTGTTGTATTTATTCTTTTGTGTTTTCTGGCCATTGTTGCCACTGTATCCCAGAACATGGTTATATGCCGTCAGAAGGCAATTGAAATATTGACAAGACGATGATTAAAAAAATGATGATATCACTTATCGTGTCACTTTTTATCAGGAGTATATAATGTTAATGGGAGAACATGTTCTATTTGAAACTTATGGTGAAGATGGCCGTGAGATGCAGTCCGTCAGTCCGCCGGACATGATGGGCAGCCGTGTAATTAGTCTATGTACTTAGTACATAAACAAGCTGCTGATGAGTACCTGCCATCAAAATCCAATTAACGGACAAGGTTTGATGTATACATGGATGTCCGTCTACATCCCTAGGCCGTGATAATCAGTATACGACTGGCGTCGAATCTGATGACACCACAATGATAGGAGACACTTGTCTTTTCCATGCGTGTGACAGGCTATTGATCCAGGTGGTCAAACATCAGAATAAACACCACACCAGCTTAATCTAATGTTAAAAGCTATATTCAGACAACGCTTTTTACCCTGGCTTCAGATTTGTGATGCCACTCTTGGGAGCAGAGCTAACGAGCGTCTGCCATGGCCGAACAATTCTGAGTGCCGTGGAAGCCACCACCACCATGACTGATGACCCCGAGCCGCCTAGCAATGCCGCGCACTACTTCTTCTATGTCTCCGGTCATCATCAGGAAGAGGTACCTTCTTCAGGGAGCGTGCCAGAGTTGGGTGAAGCTGGTAATTTCGTCGGCCGCGTGATGCGAGTCGAAGCGAGTAGTGCTGCAGGGGTCAAACCTGATCGACGAGCAGATACACGTTTCGTGGTTCTGCTTCTGAAGCACAGTAGCAGTATCATGCTAACCTGTGGAGTGCAACAAATGTCATATTTGTGCACCTAAGTTTTTGACAGACGACAATGACACATATCCCGCAGAGGCAAATTTAGATGAAAATTTACATCGATTCTTCCATGCCCGAGGTCCTGACAACAAAAGAATTCACAGCAAGATAAAGCGCTCAAGTGATATATATTACTGGCATTTGAAAGTTTTAGCAGCACCTTCAGATTTACAAACGCATGGCAGATTGGCTGGCAGCTGAGTGCTCAGTGCTCACAATCTACTAAACCAGTAGAATGGTACCATTGACACAAAATCATAAGCCAAGCTCTCAAACCTCAATATGTCGTGACAGGTGCAGTTTTTTTATTGCCAGCAGTACCATCCATGTAACTATGAATGATTGAAAAGCCTTGAAATCTATATAAGTTTCTCAATGGAATACCATAGGTGATAGGTTCAAAGACATTAAGCACTACATGAGACCTGAGTATACAGCTTGTATTGTATCCCCCTCATGGAAAACATTCTATAAGCAAACATTCTATAGCCATGCCCGAGGACCACTCAACTTTTTACCAGAGCTGAGATAGACAGAGCAGTTCAGAGAAGGATACGCTAGACAGAGATTGTAGATAGTCAGGGTGCAACCTCCGTTCTCACTATGATGAATCTGCTCATATGCCAACCTAATGACCATTCTTCTGAGCATCGGTGCCCATCCAAGTATCGATGTCACAAAGTCGATCTCGTGATCCTCTCCTCTGAAGTTGTTGATCTCCACTTCTTCAAGACGAGTCAAGGATATGCTTTGGCTCCTCCAATCCTTGGGATCATCACAAGGACAGTTTCCAACACAATTTGATCCTTGTGACATCTAGAACATGAAAAACATTACGATGTATTCTGAACAATAAGTATTGTGTATATAAGATATGCAAGAAACATGAATATAATAATTACCTCAAACCGCCCCGGTAAGACAATCTTAAGCTTCTGTGTATTAGTTTGAATGTGATGCATCCTAAGGAGATGTAACACCAATGCTCCAAAAACATGCCCCTTTGCATTGAGATGTAGCTCAAACACAGAAAAGTTAGTGCCATAAGTTTCTCCATCTCACGTGCAAAATCCACCTCAACACCCATACGATTCTACAAAACAAATATAATTATTTGGCTTGATATGTGTCATACATTGTGTTCTTATTAAAATTAATTTATCAGATTGAAAAGTAGCACACAAAAGAGAAAGAGATCTTACGTAGGAAGATATATCCAAGGATAGGACATGAACACGAGGGAGCTGCTGTGAACACACGCCTTCCTCGTCGTTGATGAGCACAACATCTTTGTGTTTGCAGCTCTCTTTGGTCTCCAATCTTAAGCTCTGTAGCCACCAGAAACCAAAAATAAGAGGCAACGATGATGTATAGGTGTGACACCACGAGACATTCTCCACCATCGGCGCCGAGACGGAAACGCGGATGTTGGTCTTGCCATGGACCTTGATCTTGAGTTGCTTAAGTAGAGGAGTCACGATGTGGATGCTCTGACATTCCGTCTCTCTTTCGAAATAAAGCTCAAGCTCCTCGAGCGACGCCGAGTGGACCCTGACGTCGCGTGCAGACTTATCTACGGTCACCTTGAGCACGCGCAGGCGCGGACAACGGGTGATCGTTGTGGCAGGATCAGTGATTGTGCATCCATTGAGGGCCAGCCTCTCGAGCGCCGAGAACTCGCCGGCCGGCAGCTGCGTGAAGCGGATGGTGTACAAGTTCATCTCGATCGACGTGGTGGTGCGGTGGAAGCAGAGCAGGTCAGCATCAAGACATCTAGTGAAATGGCTAGTGAAGAGGAACTTCGCAGGAGAGAGCCTGGCGGCGGCACGGAGAAGGGAGTCAAAGCGAGGGACGTCGATGCTGGGCCTCCTATAAATTTCATTGAATTCGATGCCGAGGCTAGACAGCGTGAGGCGGCGGCCGAGCGCTGCTGCCGCCTCGAGCGCGGCGAGCTCTGCCTCAAGAGAGCCGGGATCCACGCATCGGAATGTGATGCTGAGCATGCGCAGCCGCGGGCAGCGGTTCAGCAAGGAAGTGACGTTGACAATGTTGCCCGAGATGGACAGAGTCTCGAGCGCGGGGAGCTCGCCCGCGCGTCTCCTCCGCCGGCGGCATGATGCGGAGGAGACGCGTGTCCAGCTCGATTGAGATCGCGCGGTGGAAGCAAGGCAGTACCATGGTGACGCCACGGCCCCGCTTGGGACAGTACGGGAGGACAAAGACAATCTCCTCCGGCGAGAGGCGCTCGGCGGCGCGCAGCAATGACTTTGCACAGGCATCGTCGAGCTTTCCCTCCTCCGGTGAGATACTACTCCTCGAGGGACGGATTTCGAGGATGGACACGGCGGTGCGACGAGCGACGAGGGAGAGCGCCGACTTGATCGCGCCGGCAGGGATGTCGCGGAAAGTGAGGCCGGGGAGACGAGCCCAGAGGCCGAGCCACCGGCGCGAGAGCAGGCCGATGCGCGCGGCGGCGCGGGCGCAGCGCAGGCGCACGAGGACCTGGAAGAGCATGTCGTCGGGGAGGGCGCTGATCCGATCGTCGCCGTGTGGATCACCACCAGCTCCATGTTCAGGCGGCGGCGGCGAGCGCCTGAGGCGCCGTCTCGATCGCGATTCCATCAACGAGGAAAATAAGAAGTAGTAGAACCTCGTGGTCGTGCGGGGAGAATACTCTGCGTAGCGCGCCTGCAATGCGAAACTGCCGTTCCGCTTAGGCGTCCGTACGGTGGGCCCGGCACGTTATGTCTTCCCTTTGAAGTGGAGATGCGGTTGCTTTTTTTTTCCTATATGGAACCGAATGAGCTGAGAGGTATTTTGCTTGCCGGAATCGAACATGTACTACTAGTACTTAGAAGCTATTTGGTTCAGCCTCGGTAACGTAAACGGAAATGGTATCAAATTAGATAGTTAAATTAGCTTTTTTTAAAGGTTTATATTTTGAAACGGAGGTACTGGTTTAGATGACGCGGCCCCTGTGTATTGGATTTTTTGCGAAAACCCCCTCACAGATTCAATTCTTCCTGAACGGCAAATCAAAATCAAAAATTACGGACCCGACGGATTACACCTAACTGTAACCCAGACCTAGAAGCATAGAAGATACTGCACATACATATCATATATAACGCCGGAATAGTTCAGTGGGCATGTTGGAGATGAAAGAGGAGCAACAAGAGATGGAACAACAACACACAAACAAGGCATCTAGACATCAAAGAAAAGGAGCTAAGCATCTACGGCAAGTATGCAGACTTCGTCAATTAGAACTGAAAGTATGGTATACTTTCCGAGAGAAAACCTAGCAGAATGTAGAACAAATACAATTACAATTAGAGTGCATGAGGGAATCCACCTAGAATGTACACTAATGCATACGCTAACAAAAAAGACATTCAATCTAGAAACACTAATGGTCAATGGACCATAGGGAAAGAGGAAACATTGCAACAAAAAAAGCAATTCAGGGGATAGAACTAAAGATTTTGCGGTGGGGTGAAGATCGGAGATAGGGATCTCTACTTAGGAGGGAAATACTTATGGTGGTTGCGAGGCTAATCGTGTCCTGACCGACGATTGAGGTGACCAAGGAAGCAGTGGATGAAGGCGGAGAGAATGTCGCCGCCGCCCAGAGGCACCAGATGGTACATACGTGCAGTGGGCCTAATCCGTGCATGGCCAACAAACATGGTTGTGTCGCATTGCAGGTGCATAGATCCCGTCATAGCGTCAGATCGAGCGTAGGACTCCGGCTGGGTGTTGCGACGGAGCTAGATTACGAGAGGAGGAGTGGGGCAGTTCGCCTCATTGATTTGCGCGATGTGTAAGTCTAGGCTTTGACCATGTGGTTTGTTCTGCAACATCATGAGCCGTCAGATCGTGAAGAATGAACGGCCTAGATTGGATGTTCCTGTCAACTTCATGCATTTAATCATAGTGGAGATGGAGATAAAAATATAGAGACGACTGTATTGTTACTCAAAGATCCTTAAAGCAAAGTCGATAACTGTATTCAGGCCACCACATAATCATCTCACGAAGCCTGCACTTAAGTCTTTGCATAAATATGATGCACACACATAAGCCGATCAAAGTCCATTTTTTGGATAAAGGGTAATATATTCATAGCCGATCAAAGTCCATAGAATACAATAAAAATAAAACAGAACGAATTACATATCATACAGAGAAAGGAGAAATAGAAAAACGCCTAAGGTGGTGGAAGGCCGATCCGAAGATTATGCAGCCATCCATGACGAGTAAAGAAATCTGTTATCCTCCAGATGTGTACACATCTTGGTAAAGAGGTTGTGATACTCCGTACGATGTAGGAACGACCATGAGCGAAGTGTGCTGATACACCGCTAGATAACTTTCAAGAGATAATAATTATTATCATTAAGCAATCTATTATTTATACATAGCCATAGCGACTAAATAATGGCAAACATAGAAATACACTCTTCCATTGATGAATTAGAGAATGTTATCATGATTTTATCCCATTCATCTGCGGTTTTCCTTAAACACATAAAACATAGAGATACACTCGTTCATTACAGAATTTTATCACGCTTTTATCCCATTCATCCCACATCACAGGTCTCATCCATTTGGTCAACTCTTTCTTATAGTTTCCCTAAAAAAAACTATTTCTTATACTGGTGTTGACCATGCATGTGATTGGCGTGTGATGTTTGAACAGAATTAACGAGGATACATTCTGTCTTCTATGCTCCTCCAGGCAACGCTATTGTGCTGCCAACGTCAATGGCTCGCCGGAGTTGAGACAGCGAAGCAGAAACCAGACCCTCTGACTCTGAGTTCATCGCCCACAGCCTGGTCCACCATCTTCCCCATCTCCGGCGTCATGTGGCTGCTCCAGTCCCCGGCTACCCCCTTCCGGAAGAAGGCATCGCCCCGGACACCTGATCCGGTCCGCCCGTTCCTGTTCACCTCCACGGTCTTGAGCTTCTTCAGGCTGCACAGCTCCACGATGGCCTCCACAACCCCCCGCTCCTCCTCCTCCTGCGAGAAGGCGCACCCCATGAACTCCGCCATCGTCTTGAGGCTCCCCGCGGTGTCGCGAAGCATCTCCTCGTACCTGAGGAACAGCACCTGCTCGCCGCTGGTGCTCCTCCGGTGGCTCGCCTCCCAGTACTCAACAACATGCCGCCATTGCGGGCCGCCGGAGCTGCGTCCCTCGCAGAAGAGCTCCAAGGCCTCCTGCAGCGGGAAGGACTCCGCGTCGACCCCTAGGTTCTCCGACGCCTTTCTGGTGAAGAGCCAGGAGGAGACCAGCGCGTCCTTGGGGTCCCGGCAGACGTACACAACCCGCGCGGCAAGGAGGCGCTCGGGGATGAGCGAGAAGGGAAGGTGTGTGGCGAGCACGCGCGGGGAAGGGAGCGCCTCGAGCTCGGCCGCGACGGCGTCGGTGTCATGGGCAAGCGCGAAGCCGATCTCCAGGAACGGGACGCAGTCGTGTGGGTTGCGGCGGCGGAGCGGGTGGTCGTCGGCGGACGGCGGGTGCGCGGCGCGGCGCGCCGTGGCGAAGGCGAGGGCCTTGAGCCACGTGGTACCGGACTTGGGGTAGCTGGCCAGGAGCACGTCGGTGGGCCTCGGCGTGAACAGGGTGTGTACCGCAGGGACGCCACGCCTCAGCGTCGCCTCCGGCAGCCAGAAGTCGCCGTGCTGCCGCAGCGGGAACGGTGGGCACCGCGTCTCAAGCGGGAGCGTCGGCACCAGCTCCGCCATGTTGGCGAAAGACACGACGACGCATTGTTGCTCCTCCTCGTCGTCCTCGTGAGAAGAAGCCATCGTGATGTTCTGCTTCTCTGCTGCAAAGAATTGTGTGTCCGCCTTGACACTTTGTTGGGCCGTCTCTGTAGACTATAAGGGCGTCGCTCGCCGCTGCGCGAGATCATCGAAGGTTGGTGCTGTGGTACCAAAGCCAAGGCGGCCGTGCAAACAGACGACACGTCGGTAGGTGGCACAGGGCCATGCATACCGGAAAAAAATTCTATGGGACCTAGTCTACGGGTAGACCAACTTGTCTGATTGACACGTGGCAATTTAGATCTAGAAAACAGTTTCTGATTCTATTTTTTTCACTGTTTTGGACACGTGTTATTTGCTGAAACTGGTCCACGCCTCCAAATCCGTGAACCAGGTCCCATAAAATTATTCTCCATGCATGCCAGCAGATTTCAACCACCCATTGTAATTTCGCGGTCACCGACCTATCATTTTAGGTTCCTTCTCAAATTTGTCACGCAGAAGAAAATGAGAAGAAAGCTATGGCTTTAGCAGATAGAAAACAACATGTGGTATTAGAGAAGGCTAGACGGGGGCTTCACGGGCCCATCCGGGCTCGACCGCGCCTGAGACCTGGTGTGCCCGTGTTGCCGCGCGCGGTCGGCTACTGTCACGGTGGAGGTAGTTTCCTCCCGCGCGGCAGCGAGCCTACTACCATCGGTACCTCTGTCTCCTTGCTCGGGCCTCGAGGCCTTGCGCCGATGCCCACAAGGAGATGTTGAAGTTGGCGCATTTTCCGTGGTGGCGTGTGCTGGTTGGCGGTGGGTTGGGTGGAGCACTTCCTGAAGGGCGTCGAGCACTCCGTCCGGGTGGTGGTTCTTTGGGGGTGGGCGAAATCCCTGTCGGCCCAGTCCGGCACTGCCGTGGTGGCTCCTGCGGGTGTCACATTTCCTTCCTGAAGGGCGTCGGGTACTCCCTCCCGACTCCTTTCCATGTAACGGGGGAAACCCTAGGTTCAGTCCGGGCAATAGCGGCGTCGTCGTCGCACTCCTTGCTGAAGGTATTGCTTGGTACAAGATGGTTCGGAATGTCAGGAGCGCGGTAGGACCTTTTCGGAGGGCGCAACGGTAGAGGACCGTCTCTGTTTCATCGATCTGCCATTGTTGGCATTTGTTTCTCTTTTGTTCTCTTTATTTTCTATTGGGGTTGGTTGTGCTATGGTCCTAGCATGATTGTTGTACCATGTGATTGCTATATTAATATAGCGGGGGCGAAAGCCTGATTCGAGAGAAAATGAGACGATCTCCTTATCCATGATTTGATAAAGCCAAAAGCTAGTAGGAAGAAAAAAGATAAGGTGGTTCACATGGTTGCTAGAGCAGTGCTATTTTGCGTGCTCGTGGCAACGCCGGCGGCCATCCCCTCGGCTTTGCTATGCGTCGTTAACTTTATGTACATAGGGCTACGCCGACGGTAACCCCCTCGGCATTGCCCTACGCTGTGAACTGTATGTCCAACGGTCGTCCCTAGTGCACGATGTGATGCGTGCTTCAGCCCGACGGTGGGCATGTGTGTTGCTCTATCTATGCTAAGGGTCTTCCTACGCCGACGGCCCCCCTCGGTGTTGCTTGTCTATGCCAATGGTCGCACTGTGCGAGCTATGCCGAGGGCCCCGACATTTCCCCCTCGGCGTTGAAATCCCTCCCCCCCCCCCCCCCCCACACACGCATGCCTCTGTTGTTCCCATAGTGTTTCACAAAGAAACATTGTCTTGTATTTACAAAATGAGAGTTTGTTTTTGGAATAGTGGGGTTTCGATGATTTGGCTAAACATCTCTTTGTGCAGGATACAATAAGAGAACATAACTTAGAGTTTTTGCAATTCTAGAGACTGGGCGAGATAATTTTTATGCTCCCTTTTTAACACATTTAGCCGGTGATCTTGATTACCAATGGTATTGTTTACCTCCAATTTGTCGTTTCAGAGGTATGTTCATTGGCATCAACACATCTTCATGCCACATTCAGAATATGGTCGTGGGTGACAAGTCTATCGAGTTCTATGTGAAATCTAAACTAGACGATTTTCAATGGGTACTAGTGCTAGCATATGGGGTTGAGCAAGATGAACAAAAGGCATAATTTTTAGCCGAACTAGTGAGGATATGTGAGGATGAGCCTCTTGCTATGCTAGTTGGAGGATATTTTAACATAATTAGAAGCCATGAGGAAAACAATAATGACAATTTCAATCCTCGTTGCCCATTTGTTTTCAATGCCACTATTGAAAGCCTAGATTTGAGAGAAATGGTTCTCTTTGGAAGGCAATTCACGTGGACGAATTGTAGAAATTGTTAGAATACAACTCTTGTTAAGTTTAAGAGTCCTAGTCGGTTTGTTATAGAGCTAGGCCGGTGCACCTAGACCCTCATATATACCTCTTGTAATTGCCACAATATTGTCATCGATTATTATTCTATACAATTCTACATGGTATCAGACTTCCGATCCTAGGGTATGGCTCACCCGCTGAGCCCGCCGCCGCCGCCCGGCTACTTCGAGCGGCGTGCCGTTAAGGTCGCCGCAGCCACGACCCCTCCACCTCTACCTCTACTTTAGCTCTACCTCCATCAATAGCACCTTCAATCTCCTTCACCGACACCATATCTGATATTAGCCCCTACATACCCGTAACCCTAGACCTCGCTGCTCACAACTACTACCATTGGCGTCACCTCTTCGACGTCCACCTCGGGCAATGCAACCTCCGCTCTCACGTCGCCGACGATGCTCGCCCTCAACCTCACGATCCGCAATGGGTCAAGGATGATCTCACCATTATTCAATGGATCTACATGCGAGTCTCCACAGAAATCTTCAATCTCGTACATTGTGATGGTGCCTCCGCCGCCGATCTGTGGACAGCCCTTCGTCAGCTCTTCCAAGAAAACGCTGATGCTCGTGCCAACAATCTCCATACCGAGCTTCGGAACACGGTGCAAGGTGATGCACCCGTCGGCGTCTACTGCCAACGCCTTAAGGCGATCGCGCATGAACTCCGCGAACTCGGTGATCCGATCGACGATCGGCATCTCATCAACTTCCTCCTCGTCGGCCTCAGCGAGTGATGTGCTCGGCGTTCGACATAGAGCTCGTTGGGAACCCCAAGAGGAAGGTACGATGAGCACAGCAGCAAGTTTTCCCTCAGTTATGAAACCAAGGTTTAATCGAACCAGTAGGAGCAAGGAAACACCCCAAAGGTATTACTAGCTGAGCTTTGGCAGGGTGCACTACCGGTGCTGGTAGCAACGTGGACACCTACACAACACAACCATAGAACTTTGTCCCCAACTTGCGATGAGGTTGTCAATCTCACCGTGTTTTGCGGAAAATAAAGGATTAAACGTATCGAATGGAAAGAAGTAAAAGTTTGCAGAAAGTAAACACAAAGCAGTAAAAGATTGTAGATTGTATGTAAAAGACAAGGACCGGGATCCATAGTTCACTAGAGGTGGCTCTCCTTAAGATAGATAACATGTTGGGTGAACAAATTACAGCGGGGCAATTGACAAACACCGAGAAAGCAATACATGCATATACTAATCATCTTGACTCCTTTGAGACTTGATTGGGCATTACAACATAATACATAGACCGCTATCTAACTGCATCTATGACTAATAATCCACCTTCAGGTTATCATCCGAACCCCCTCCAGTATTAAGTTGCAAGCAACAGATTATTGCTTTACGAACTGCGTGTGAAATAAACAATACGATTGTTCTATGAACAAAGGATTGTTGTTTTCTCCCTAGTAGCAACAACACATCTAGTACCTTAGAGATTTTTGTCACTTCCCCAGATTACCAGAGGCATGAACCCACTATCGAGCATAAATACTAACTCTTGGAGTTGCTAGCATCTACTTGGCCAAGATAGCTGCTAACAACGGAAAGCATGCAAGATCACAAATAACAAAGACATGATAGAATCAATAATCAATCTGAAATAGCATCTCAATATCCATCGGATCCCCGTAAACACAACATGCAGAATTACAAATAGATGATCTTGCTCATGAACGGAGCTTACAAGATCTAGACATGAAAGCACAAAGGAGGAGAACCAGCCATCTAGCTACTACATGGATTCGTAGTCCAAGGATGAACTACTCACGCATCACACCGGAGGCTTGCATGGTGATGAAGAAGGCCTCCAGGGTGAATTCCCCTCTCCGGCAGGGTGCCGGGAAGAGCTTCAGATCCCTCCTGATCTAGGGATGGAGATGACGGTGGCTACAGACTCTTTCGTGGATTTTTGATCGGGTACTTAGGGTTTTCGTCCCGAGGGCAATATATAGGCGGAAGGAGAGGCCGAGGGGGTACTCGGAGCGGCCACACCACCCCCTGGCGCGGGCCGGGCCTGGCCGCACGGCCAGGTGGTGTGGCTGGCCCCTGGCCCTTCTCCGTCTCATATTCTGGCACTTGATCACTTCTGGAAAAATAGGCACTTTGGCTTTTGTCCCGTCCAATTCCGAAAATATTCATTTTCTGACTTTCCTAGAACCAAAAACAGCAGAAAACAGGCAGCTGACACTGTGGCTCTTGTTAATAGGTTAGTCCAAGAAATCATATGAAAAGTACTCCAAAGTTGGAACAAAACACAAGAAAGTGAATAAAACCAAGCATGGAACATCAAAAATTATAGATACATTTGCAATGTATCAACATCCCCAAGCTTAACTCATGCTTGTCCTCGAGTAGGTAAGTGATAAAAATAAAGAATAATTTTTGAGGTGACATGCACCATCAAAGACTTGATTAAAGTATTTGCAAAACATTCAAAGCTGGGATCATAGTACTTCAATCATAACATGAAAGACAAAGTTCTAGCAATAAGCAAAGAAACTATGATGCAACATGAAAAGGCACAAACAAAAGATTCATGAATAACAATGCTTTGCAAGACGTTTGTTTGTTTCACATAAAGAAAACATAGCATAATAGTATTCAGCTTGTCCCTCAATAGAGTAGCAAATATAAATGCATAGGACACCTTCAAAGTTCATAAGAATGAGTAGATGCAATAGTTTAAAACAAGCAATATCAAAGTATGCATCAATCAACTAGTCTTGGGACAATGCACATAGAACTAAGAATGGCCACTATGCTCTCAAAGTGGGTGCATAAAGATAGAAGGTGGAGACTCAATATAATGGTGGAAGAAAGGCCTTTTGTAAAAGGAAGTAGGGATTCAAGTCTCATAAAGAGCTCCCAAAAATTATGGTACTTATAGCTTTCAGCTCTCATTGCCCCTATCATAAGCATCTTGAAGTGATTAAGGTTAAAGTGAACAAACTATGGTGTACATGCTTGACGAAGTATAAGTCAGAAATCTCATGTCCCTTGTATACGAGGGTCGCTCCTCATGCTACTCAAGTTTAGTCACCGGTAAGTTCTTGTCATCGTAAGTACATGTGTATCATAGAGAACCGCCAACGGGGTACCCCTTGCCCGATGATACGAAAGAATCCCCATATCAAAATGACAAGGCAAGCAGACAACGAGCATCTCAGCATTCTTCTTATTTACCATGGGAATATGGTGCCTTTTTCTCTCTTTCCTATTTTCATAGTATCTCTTTTTTTTCTCAATATAGGACTCTTTTTTATAAGAAGAATGCTTCATAGACAGCTCATTATGGTTACGCTGCAGGTTTCCACCATGTCAGCATGGATTAGACCAGCGGCCTAGGAGTTTCTCTAACACATGTACATAACTCCATGGACTTACAAGCTCCCCTTTCATTTCACACCGACGACATCCATATACAAAAGAGCATGATATCAACTAGGTACAAGTACCAAGTGTAATGTTGAAAGCGTTCCCCATGAAAGCATGGTTCTGCTAATTCCCAACAAATAAGTGCAAGCATATACAACATAGAAGACACAATGGTTCAAGTTTATTAGAGGTAAAAAGTAAAGTGTGCCATCAAGTTCGTGAGAGCTTTAATCACTAGTTTTCGCATAACAAGTGGAAGGTAAACAAAAGCATGAATGTACTTGGAATAGCATAAGCTAATAGGTAGGTATGGTGGAATCTTTGGAAGAACTTGGTTTAGGGAGTTGGATGCATGAGTGGAACTCATACTTGGTTGTGGAGGCTAGCAAAAGACTGGGAGCGACAAACTAAGAGAGCAATAATGGCCATAATCATGCAGAGCGACAAAACATCATTGATAAAAGCATAAAGTGATACTACAAGTTGAAAACTAAAGGATCATAAAGGCTAAGGTGACTTGAGATAGTCATAACATGGTGTGAGCATGTGCCAAGTCAACCCAAATAAAGCATCAAAGGAGAATACCACTATACTATGCTTTAATATGCTAAAACAATGCATGATTCATCCAATGCACATTAAGCAATCTCAATTGTTTATAACAAGTCATGCTACATCAAAGAATACTAAGCATAAAGCCAAAACAATATCAAGCATGACATGACAAAGCATAGGCCATAGTCAAAAACGAGCTCTTTTTACCACATAAGTATGAACTTTCCTACTCTTTTCCAAACCAAACCAAACTATTTGCAAACCAAATGTATGAAAGAGGGGGTCCAACCAATTTATTCAGCAAACTAAGCAATCCAAGGAAAACAAAAACCAAAATGAAAACGAAAAAGAAGACGCTCCAAGAAAAACACAACTGTGTATGAAACAATAAAAATGAAGCGTTTGGAAGAAACCTGTGATTTTTATTGATAAAGAAGGGGATGCCTTGGGCATCCCCAAGCTTTGACGCTTGTACTTGTTGGATATTTCTTGGGGTGACACGCGTGGCATCCCCAAGCTTGAGATTCAGTCCATCCTTCATCTCATTACTCATTCCTTCCATACACCTAAAATTTTTCCTTCATACAAAACTTCACACAGTCTCATTAGCAACATTAGTGTACTCAAGATAAATAAGTCTCAAGGTTCAGTTCTAACACCAAATAAACTTCCATTAGAACACTAGATACCGTAGCACTTCCCTCAAAAAGCACAATTCTCCAAAAGAACTCAAAAAGGAACCCACAAGAAGCAAATGCAGAAAATGGCAGAAATCTGTCAAAACAGACCAGCAGGTAAAGACGAATTTTTTCGAAGACCTTATGTTGCTCAAATGAAAAAGTGTTGAACTAACGAAAGTTAGATAACAACCTGGGGCAGAAGCACAAAACATTACAGATCATTCCGACATACAGAGCTCTCTCACGAATGTTTACGGTGAAGCACAAAAATCTGTTTCGGGACAGCAACTTTCCCAATCATTACTTCACTCTCATTAGAGGTTACTCTTGGCACAAAAAGCAAATAAAAAGGATAAGGAGAAGTTATTACAGAGGTAATAACTTCCAAGACTCATCTAAAACTTTTGGATTATCTCCCAATAAGTACTTTTTTTAACGCCTTTAAGTTAGACATAAGAAGCAAAGAAAGAATCAAGTGTTCTCAAATGAAGAAGCATTAAGACCAAATTTTGTTTTCATAGGAGAAGCAAAAGAAATATTTTCTCTCTTTTTAGGGAAGTTTTCTATACCTTTCTTTAGTGGGAGTTGATATTTAATGGTGCCTTCTTTCATATCAATGATGGCACCAATAGTTCTAAGAAAAGGTCTTCCCAAAGTAATAGGACAAGAAGCATTGTATTCAACATCCAAAACATAGAAATCAACGGGGACATAGGAATCGTTAACCATAATAAGAACATCATTAAGACTCCCCATGAGTTTCTTTTTAGCATTAGCATCAAGTGGGACATTCAAATAACAATCCTCAAGAGGAGGCAAATCAAGCATATCATAAATCCTTCTAGGCATAATAGAAACACTACTATCAAGATCACACAAAGCTTTGAAATCAAAGTCATTCACTTTCATATTAATGATGGGTTCCCAACCATCCTCTTGTTTTATAGGAATAGAAGCTTTATGTTTCATCTTTTCTTCTTTAATCTTTATGAGAGCATTAGTAATGTGTTTTGTAAAAGCCATGTTCATAGCACTAGCATTAGGACTTTTAGCAAGCTTTTGTAGGAAGTTAATAACTTTAGAGATATTGCAACCATCAAGATCAAAATCAACTTTATCATCTAAAGTAGTAGAACTATTACTAGCCTCAACACTAGTGGTGGTGATAGTAGAAACACTAATGTTTCTAGCAATTTCATCTTCTCTTTCCCACTTAGCATGTAATTCAGCTAATAGTCTAACATTTTCATCAATTCTTACTTGTATGGCATTAGTAGCTGCAAAGGGATTCTCATTAGTTTCAGGTTTAGAAGCCATTTTATTCAAAGTAGATTGAGCTTCAGCCAAAGATGCTATATTTCTTTCAGCATTAGAGAGTTTTTCCTCAATAGTTTTATTGAAAGCAGTTTGTTTACTAATAAACTCTTTAAGCATAACTTCAAGTTCAGAGGGAGCACTCTTATTATTGTTGCAAGTATTTCCATAAGCATTACCATTGTTGGGAGGATATGGCTTATAATTGTTGTTACCAAAATTGTTCCTATAAGCATTATTACCATAAGCATTGTTGCCAAAATTGTTATTTCTTATGAAGTTCACATCAACTTGCTCTTCTTGAGCAACCAAAGAGGCTAAAGGAACATTATTTGGATCAATATGGGCATTCCCATTAACAAGCATAGACATAATAATATCAATTTTATCACTCAAAGAGGAGGTTTCCTCAATAGAATTTACCTTCTTACCTTGTGGAGCTCTCTCAGTATGCCATTCAGAATAATTAACCATCATATTGTCCAGAAGTTTTGTTGCAGCACCCAAAGTGATGGTCATAAAGGTACCTCCAGCAGCTAAATCCAATAGGTTCGTTGAAGAATAGTTCAATCCTGCATTAAAAGTTTGGATGATCATCCAAGCAGTCAGTCCATAAGTGGGACAATTCTTTACTAAAGATTTCATTCTTTCCCAAGCTTGAGCAACATGCTCATTATCAAGTTGTTTAAACTTCATTATTTCACTTCTCATGGATATAATCTTAGCAGGAGGATAGTATTTTCCAATAAAAGCATCTTTGCACTTAGTCCAAGAATCAATACTATTCCTAGTTAAGGAATTCAACCATTCTTTAGTTTTTCCTCTCAAAGAGAAAGGAAACAATTTTAGTTTAATAATATTACCATCTATATCCCTATGCTTTTGCATCTCACAAAGTTCAACAAAGTTATTTAGGTGGGAAGCAGCATCTTCATTACCAATACCAGAAAATTGCTCTCTCATAACAAGATTGAGTAAAGCAGGTTTTATCTTAAAGAAAGTATTTTCAGCCACAAGTGGAGCAATAGGTGTGCTCATAAAATCATTGTTGTTGGTGCTAGTGAAGTCACACAACTTAGTGTTTTCAAGAGTAGTCATTTTTTTGGGTTTTCAAATAAGAAAGCAAACTTGCAAAACTAATTTTTTTTGTGTTTTTGAAGAACAAAACAAGCAAACAAAGCAAAAAAGAAAACTAAGCAAAACAAAAACAACAAAGTAAAGAGATTGGTTGTGAGGGACTCCCCTTGTGAAGATGTCCTTGACTCCCCAGCAACGGCGCCAGAAAAATCTTGATGTGCTCGGCGTTTGACGTAGAGCTTGTTGGGAACCCCAAGAGGAAGGTACGATGAGCACAACAACAAGTTTCCCTCGGTTATGAAACCAAGGTTTAATCGAACCAGTAGGAGCAAGGAAACACCCCAAAGGTATTACTAGCTGAGCTTTGGCAGGGCGCACTACCGGTGCTAGTAGCAACGTGGAGACCTACACAACACAACCACAGAACTTTGTCCCCAACTTGCGATGAGGTTGTCAATCTCACCGTGTTTTGCGGAAAACAAAGGATTAAATGTATCGAATGGAAAGAAGTAAAAGTTTGTAGAAAGTAAACACAAAGCAGTAAAAGATTGTAGATTGTATGTAAAAGACAACGACCGGGATCCATAGTTCACTAGAGGTGGCTCTCCTTAAGATAGATAACATGCTGGGTGAACAAATTACAGCGGGGCAATTGACAAACACCGAGAAAGCAATACATGCATATACTAATCATCTTGACTCCTTTGAGAGTTGATTGGGCATTACAACATAATACATAGACCGCCATCCAACTACATCTATGACTAATAATCCACCTTCAGGTTATCATCCGAACCCCCTTAAGTATTAAGTTGCAAGCAACAGATTATTGCTTTACAAACTGCATGTAAAGTAAACAATACGATTATTCTATGAACAAAGGATTGTTGTTTTCTCCCTAGTAGCAACAACACATCCAGTACCTTAGAGATTTCTGTCACTTCCCCAGATTACCAGAGGCATGAACCCACTATCGAGCATAAATACTAACTCTTGGAGTTGCTAGCATCTACTTGGCCAAGATAGCTGCTAACAACAGAAAGCATGCAAGATCACAAATAACAAAGACATGATAGAATCAATAATCAATCTGAAATAGCATCTCAATATCCATCGGATCCCCGCAAACACAACATACAGAATTACAAATAGATGACCTTGATCATGAACGGACCTCACAAGATCTGGACATGAAAGCACAAAGGAGGAGAACCAGCCATCTAGCTACTACATGGATCTGTAGTCCAAGGATGAACTACTCACGCATCACACCGGAGGCTTGCATGGTGAGGAAGAAGGCCTCCAGGGTGAATTCCCCTCTCCGGCAGGGTGCTAGGAAGAGCTTCAGATCCCTCCCGATCTAGGGATGGAGATGACGGCGGCTACAGACTCTTTCGTGGATTTTTGATCGGGTACTTGGGGTTTTCGTCCCGAGGGCAATATATAGGCGGAAGGAGAGGCCAAGAGGGTGCCGGGAGCGGCCACACCACCCCCTGGCGCGGGCCAGGCCTGTCCGTGCGGCCAGGTGGTGTGGCCGGCCCCTGGCCCTTCTCCGTCTCGTATCCTGGCACTTGATCACTTCTGGAAAAATAGGCACTTTGGCTTTTGTCCCGTCCAATTCCGAGAATATTCATTTTCTGACTTTCCTAGAACCAAAAACAGCAGAAAACACGCAGCTGGCACTGTGGCTCTTGTTAATAGGTTAGTCCAAGAAATCATATGAAAAGTACTCCAAAGTTGGAACAAAACACAAGAAAGTGGATAAAACCAAGCATGGAACATCAAAAATTATAGATACATTTGCAATGTATCAGCGAGCGGTTCGAGAAACAAGCCTCCTTCATCTCTATGATGCATCCGCGCCCCTCCTTCGCCAAGGTCCGCTCGATGCTGCAATGAGTTGATCGTGCCCAAACCAACAAGGACTCTCGTCCTCAGGTCTTCACTGCTGCTCCTCGACCGCCTGCACCACTGCCGCCACCGCCACCTCCTCCAATGGCTCCTCCTCAACCATCAGGCTAGCGTCCAAGTCCCAACTATAGGGGTCGAAACCTAAACCACCGCAGTTTCATATAGTACGCCTGCTCCTCCTCCGCACTCGGCTCCGGCTCCACCAACCGCATCACCGTTGCCCCCCGACTGGCGTCCTTCTCCTGATCCGTGGACCAGGCTAGTCTAGGCGTGGCTTATGCCCCGGTCTACCCCGACGCCCTATGGTGTCCTGTTTTCCTACACTGGTGGTTGGTAGCCCGGTGCCTGCCCTCACACCGGTGCTCCCGTCCTAGCGCTGATACATTACAAATGTATCTATAATTTTTGATGCTACATGCTTGGTTTTATCCACTTTCTTGTGTTTTGTCCACACTTTGGAGTACTTTTCATATGATTTCTTGGACTAACCTATTAACAAGAGCCACAGTGCCAGCTGCCTGTTTTCTGCTGTTTTTGGTTCTAGGAAAGTTAGAAAATGAATATTCTCGGAATTGGACGGGACAAAAGCCAAAGTGTCTATTTTTCCAGAAGACTCCAGGAGCCAGAATACGAGACGGAGGAGGGCCAGGGGCTGGCCACACCCCCCTCCCCCCAGGCGCGGGATGGGTGTGGCCGCGCCAGGGCATGGTGTGGTGGCCCCAGGCACCCCCTCGGTCTCCCTCTTCGCCTATAAGAAGCCTTCTGACCTAAAAACTTCGGGGGGTTCGACGTTTTTCCATGAAAAGTTCCGCTGCGCCACCGCCACTAAAGGGGAGATTTGGGGGATAGTCTCTGTTCTGGCACCCTGCCGGGACGGGGAAGTGCCCTCGGAGCCATCTCCATCGATCTCCACCATCATGTTCATCGACCATCCATGTTTCCCCCATCTATGAGTGAGTAATCCCCCGCTGTAGGCTATGGGGATGGTAGGGATTGGATGAGATCGTTCATGTAATGGCATCAGATTGTTAGGGCATGGTGCCTAGTATCTTTTATTAGTGCTATATGACTTTGTTGCAACTTGTTGTGCTTAATGCTTGTCACTAGGGCCCGAGTGCCATGATTTCAGATCTGAACATGTTATTGATTCATTATGATAGTATTGTTCTTGGTCTTATCTGCAAGTTGTATACACACGTTGTTGTTCGGAACCTATGGCCCCGAAGTGACAGAAATCGGGATAACTGGAAGGGAATGGCTTTGATGTGAGGATCACATGTGTTCACGGAGTGTTAATGCTTTGCTCCGTTGCTCTATTAAAAGGAGCACCTTAATTGCCAGTAGTTCCCTAGAGGCCCCGCTGCAAACGGGCTGGCAGGACAAAAGATGTTGTGCAAGTTCTCATTGCGAGCACGTATGACTATATATGGAACACATGCCTAGGATTGTCTAGTACTTGGATGCTTTATCTTATTTATCTACAATTGCCCTATGTTCTGATTGCTATCTGAATTGTCTAAAACCGGGGGTAGCCAAACAAATAATTTTTTTTAGGGGGCAGCCAAACCGGGCCGATCCGACCCAGCCGGCCACCCCCAAAATTACCCAAAACCAGCATGTCTAATCCCTAATCTACCCAACCCTAATCTACCCAGCTCCCTCCACCTCACCATGGCCACTCACGGCTCGCCACATCATTCCTCCTAGCCCACTTCCCTCACACAGCCACCACACACCCCCACCAGCTTTTCCACACATGCACACAGAGAACACACACGCAACGACCCACCTAGGCCACTACCGGCCGACCCACCCCTGCCTCGGGATCTCCCCACCCCGCGGGCCCACCTTCCCCCCGCGGTCGCCTCCTCCTACCTCCCACCCCCGTCTCTCCTCGTGTAGGGCCGCCGCCGACCGCGCTTCCTCTGCCTCCCGCGGCTAGCCCCGCCGCAAGCCCGCCACCCTCCTCGCGTCGATCTTCTCCGCCTCCCCGCCTCTCTGTCTGCGCCGCTCACCGTCTCTGGCCGCCGCTGCCAGGTGCCGCATCCTTCCGCCGCCAGGAGCGCACGGCCGCCGGGGGCCGCTGCTCGACCCCTTCCCTCGGTGTCGTCCCCGCCTCGCCGGAGCCGGCCCGCATCGCCACCGCGGTTCTTACCCGCCCTCCCCATCTCGTCTGCACCGACGCGGCCCCATCTCGACTCCGGTCGCGCCAACCCCGCCGGTGAGCGCCGCCGTCCTAGCTCCGGCCGTCTACGACTCCCCCTGCTTCTCCTGCATCGGCACGCCACACGCCCTCGTTGCCCCGTGTCGCTGTCGCCAGCAGCCGCATCTCTGTCGCCGTGCTCCGCCCTATCCGTGTCTCCTCCCCCGGCCACGACACGGGCCCGCGCGACACCGCCACCTGGTTCTCCTCCGGCCGCCAGCTACCCCGCCTCTACCGGCAGGCTCCGCCTGCGCGTCGCGCGACCTTGCTGCGCAGCCCTGTTGCCATCCGCTGCCGACCTCCCCGGATCCCCTGCCGTCGTCTTCCCCTGCAGCGACGGGCGCCTCCTCGACCATGCCGCCAGGCTCGGCCGTGTCTACAGTAGTTGCCGGTGGTCGTTTTCCCTTTGTGGCCTTCGTGTCTGTTGCTCCTGCCAGGTTGGCTTGTTTCGGTGTTGTGCGTGCCTCCTGCAGATTGGTGTTGCTCGATGTTCCGAGCTTTGTTGTGTGCACTGGAGGCTTGGTTGATTGCCAGATCTCTTGTCGGACAAGATCACCTACATGGATGTCAAGTTCCCCTTCGCGAACCCGAAGCCCTCGAGCCCTCCTACACGGATCCGATGGCGAACCCCTGAAGACCGATCCCGCCGAGACCCGGGACGCCAAGCTCTCTGCCGTGAAACGACAAGACCGACGACCGCGGATGCGACAAGATCGTCTCTCGGACGCCAAGTTCTTCAACCCTGAAGACCGAACCCAGGAACGCCAAGCTCTCCTTCCCGTTTTTGAAGACCCCTAGATCCCGGAGTCCGAGACCGAACCTGAACACCCTCTAGAGCCAAGATCGTCGAACCCTAATGTGATCCCCTACCCGAGACCCCTATTTCATAAATGAATTACAATTGCTGCATATTAAATTATACATGCTTGCATACATGTCATCTGGTGGGTTGGGTTAAATATTCGATTCACCTAAAATAAATATGGAGTCTATATGCGGACTATTCTAGTCTTAGATCGGCTCCATTTAAATTGGTGTAGCGAACCGATGCCATGTGTTGCCTTGTTAATACAACATTTAAATTGCGGGGTATCTAAATAACTTGAACCGTGTAATTAATTATCGGGACCCCGGTTCCGCTTAATATTGCCTAATTGCACCGTATCTGTGCCATGCCATGCATCATATCATAATCATGCCGGATCTTCTACCGTAGTATTAAATATTGCATCCGATGTTTCTTCTAGTGTTTGCTTCTTCGCGGATTAGGCCGATGAGTGGATGCGAGAATCGACAAGTTCTCCGGTTATGATCCGTCGGCAGTGTTTCCCAGGCGAGCATCTCTTCCCCTTCTACCTATTTTGCATTTATAGTCTTTATTTCCTCCTGTTAATCTATTGCTATCCGAGTCGTGATGCTTTAGTTTCCGTACACCAGTTATACCCCGTGCAGCCTCTATATTGCCTTGGACACCTCCTATTACCTGTGTTTGGTAGATAGCTGGCCTTGCGAGTCGTAGTCGCTTGCTCATGTGTGATCTCGTGTTGTCAAGTACCACAGTTGTTGGAATGCTGGAACATATTTGTGGTGGAGATGTTCATGACTTTAAATACCACTATTAAAATGCTAGATATAACTAATGCAAAGGCATCGGTGAGCAATAGATGTTATTTGGTTCTTCCACGCTCACTTGTATCCCGTAGGACCCCGAGTACTTGATACCTGTTCCTTGATTTTTCGCACTATCCACATCCGGGAGGCCGTGGACCCCCCTGAGCCAGAGCTTGATTCATTTCTATTTCTTGGGGCCACAAGTAGTTTGGGGCTTTATTACTATCCTGTACTTATGCCATGTTTACTGCTTTATTTAAGATTGTGCGTGGAGCACCTGTACTGTTTTGGATGCAGAGTGTTTTCGCGGTATCGACAAGCCCAGTCACACTTTCGGGTTCTCGGTCGTTTACAGCCATTGACGCAAACCCTGGGTCCGTTCCGGAGCCGGCCAACTTTGTTGCGGGTAGCTTAGTGGGGTGGCCCCCCAAAATATTTATGAATCCTGTGATCGCTTTGTCGTGAATGCCTCGTTGGGTTTTGAGTTGGTTTTTCCGAGGTTGATCGAGTGTGTGCTGCTATTTGTGCACCCCTGTAGGGTAAAACTTTCTGAAAGCCGTGTCCACGGTTATGGACGACTTGGAGCACAGTATCTCGAACATAGACAAGCATAACTAAAGTAGTGTTATAAATTTGACTTAATATGTGGCTAGTAATCAGTTTCACTACAATGGAATGGATAATAAAATGCCAACAACTGGTGGAGCTGGGGTTCCTTGTGTCTTGTTATATCTGCCTAGTAAGTATTGCAACTCCAATGGAATGTGATAAAAAGTACCAACAATTGCTAGGTTTTGGGCTTCCTCGGGACAATTATATCTGACTAGTAAATGTTCCAACTACAACGGAATGGTTAACTAAAATTGCCCACTACTTATGCTTCAGGATGAATCAAGCTATATATCTGACTAGTAAATGCTGCAACTATAATGGAATGAATAAAACTGCACGAGGATGGGTTTGTTTAGTGTTAGTATCAGGTTGGATCCGAATAGATCTTTCTGATCCCTCTCTAATAGCCGCCAGTTTTATTGAGTCTCTATAGGTTGTTTAGTGCCGCTGCGCTGCCGCTTCAGCCCACCATACCTATGTAGGCGAGAGCCGCCGAATTCTAGCCTCGCCGTGTACTGGCCTCAGTACTGACGCTCCTCTTTTTCCTTTGCCTTCGTCGGCACCCCTTTTGTTTTAGCAGGTTTGAGATTGATATCGTTAGCAGGTTACCCTTTCGGCTTGGCCTGGACAGGGTTATGGACGCCATTGGTTATCTTCAGGGCTCTTAGCCCCATTTGCATCTTGTCCGTAGTCGGACGCTCTATCGTTTTCAAGGTGATTTGGATCTTGTATAGTATATCTGTATTCTTGACTCATGGAGTCGCTGTTGTATATATATCTGTTCTGTGGGTCCCCATCGGGGACTGTTGTGTAATGGTATTACTTCGTTTTCCACCCGCACGAAAGTGCCTGGTGGGCGTCCTTGAATCGTTTCTATGTGGGTTTGGCGGAAAGGGCTAAAACTTGCATAGGGCCGATTTGAGGGTGTTACAAGCTGGGACCAAGCTGCTTTTCTACAAGCCATGAACAACTTTGCTGCACAAGAAAACTCAGGTACGGATTGGATTTTCGATTCTGGTGCTTCTAGTCATATGTCTGTATCAAGTAATTTGTTGTCTTGTTGCACACCGTCGCCTTTTCCATCTATTACTCTCGGTGACGGATCATCTATTCCTATTTACTGTGTCGGTCAATCCCAAATCCAATTCCAAATCAAACCTTTGCTTCTTCGCGATGTTCTTGTAGCCCCTGTACTAATTTAAAATTTGATTTATGTTCGCCAATTCACCAATGACAATCACATTTCTATCGAATTTGACCCCTTTGGTTTGTCTGTGAAGGATTACCGGACCAAGGCCGAGATCGCTCGATTCAATAGTTCTGGTGATTTGTATTCCCTCCATGGTATTCCGGTCGCTGGCCCTCCATCATCTATGGTGGCCTCTATTGATCTGTGGCACCAACGTCTCGGCCATCCCAATAATAATGTGTTATCTACTCTTGTTAGTGAATTTTCATTACCTTGTAATAGGGATTCTCATAATTCTTCTATTTGTCAGTCGTGTCAACTAGGCAAACATGTCCGTCTCCCCTTTAGCTCCTCTCTATCCTCTAGTAATTTTCCTTTTGAGTTACTTCATTGTGATCTATGGACGTCACCGATAGAAAGTGTTTCTGGTTTTAAGTATTATCTTGTTATTCTTGATGATTTTACACACTATGTTTGGACCTTTCCCTTATGCAACAAATCCGACATTCACAATATTTTTTTTAATTTTCAGCGCTATGTCTCGGTCCAGTTTTTCCTTCCTATAAGATTTATTCAATGCGATAATAGTCATGAATTTGACAACTTTAAAAACCGAAATTTCTTTCTCCAATATGGAATTCTTCTTTGTTTTTCCTGTCCCTATACCTCCCCTCAAAACGGCAAGGTCGAGCGTTCTCTTCGCACTCTTAATGACATCACTCGCACCATTCTTATTCAATCTTCTATGCCTCCAAAGTTCTAGGCTGAAGCTCTCCACACGGCCACATATCTACTTAACATTCGACCATCTAAAGTTAATCCTCAAACCACACCCTACTTCTCTTTATTTCTTTCTCACCCAAACTACTCCAACGATCGTGTCTTCGGTTGTGTTTGTTTTCCTAACTCCTACTCTACTTCTCCTAACAAACTTTCACCCGTTCTATCCCATGCGTCCATCTAGGTTTTTCCAACGAAATCAAAGGCTATCGTTGTATCGATCTTTTTAGTGGCCGTGTCCATGTGTCTCGTCATGTAACTTTTGCTGAAAATATTTTTCCCTTTTCTGAGCGTCAATCTCTCGACCCTAAAACATCCGCACCATCTCCTAGTCCCCCTCGTCCAAATAAGTTTCCCTTCTTACATCAGCCACCTCCTGCCGTCGCTCCTGCCACGGCAGCAAAAACGCCTGAATTCTTTGCCGCGGCCGCCGATCCTACCGCGCCTTCTCCAGCCACCACCTCTGCCGCGGCTGTTGAAACGGCCGAAAACTCTGCCGCGGTAGACTTCCTGCCGCCACCGTCTCCACTGTTGACTCCCACGTCCGCTTCTTCCACTACGCCGGGCGCGTCTTCCACATCATCATTCGTCCCTCCTCCTCATGCTATTATCATTCCAGCTCCCACTAATGATCATACCATGCGCACACGTGGAAAATCCGGTTTTTGTTTACTCGCTAAAGATCGTCTAAATTTCAATGCATCTCTGTCTTCTCCCTCTATGCCCAAATCTTACAAATCAGCTCTCCTAGATCCTAATTGGGCCACATCCATGAAAGATGAATATGATGCTCTCATTCAAAATAATACATGGCAATTGGATCCTCGTGTTCCTCGCTTCAACCATGTCAAACGTATTCTTCATTATCTCAAAGGCACATTAGATTTAGGTCTTCATATAAACAAATCGGCAAAATCAGAAATGTGGGTCGGACGGCGCCCAGCCGTGCAACCCAAACCGGCATTTTCTATTTCCTGAATTATTTGAACACAAGCAATCAATCATGAGGAAGAGCTTCCTGCTCATCCTGAAATAGCGGCGGAATGTGACATCGCCATGCACTGGATCATCGGCGAAGTAGTCTGCATACAACATGCAGTACCCGTCCATCCTATGCCTCGGCTTGCTCTTGCGGCGTCCAGGCGCTGAGCCGCCGCGGACCGGCTTGACCTCCTCGATGATCATGGACATGAGGGCGAGGAGGATAGACAAGTGCTCGTCGTCCCCGACGACCGCTGCATTGATCACAACGACCTCCTCATCCATCGGAGCGGCCATGACCTCCTCGTCGTCTAAGTCCATCGCCTTGGAAAATGGTCGAGCACCTTGTGTGCAGGGAGGAAGTCGGGTGGGAGCAGAGGTTCGCCGGCCGGCGGTTCGAAGTAAGGATGGCGGAGGAAGAGGCGGCGTGGGTGTTTGGAGCTGTGGAGGGGTTTATTTGGAGGTGGGGAGTACTACCGGAGGAAGGTTCCCGACAGGGAGGTAGGGGTGGTCGTGGCGGCCGCCATGGGGTCGGGGGGTCAAAAGTGTGGGATAGGACAGGATGTCTGGCAGTTTGTCACCGACAAGGCTGGGCCGCAACATTTTCTCGACGCGCCGGCACCCCCACTTGCCTCCCTGTACATTGGGGTTCACCTGGGGCCGCCGGCTAAATAATTGAGTCGCGCCGGCGGAAAATCTGAAATGAGGGCCATGGCTGGGCGCGTTTTTTGGCACCGATGACCCTTATAGGCATTGGGGGGGGCTTTGAGGACCCCGAGTGGAGATGCCTAAGAGCTCCTGCCGCAGCGGGTGGTGTCTAGGCTCTTAGAGCATCTCCACTCGGGTTCCCAGAAGACCGTTTCTAAGGCCAATTTTTCATCCGGACGACGAAAAACGGTCCAGTTGCGTTTCCAAGAGGCCAATTTGGTCCGGATTTGGCTCAATTTTCATCCCACGATCCCAGACCGAACCTAGGGACTAGGAACCGCCTGGGAACGCCAGAAGCAGAGGAAACACCGAAAAAAAGCACATGCCTGTGGCCCCGCTGTGTCAGCAAGTGAAGGCGAGTCGTCCTCATCCTCCCGTCTCGGCTCCTGCGACGGACCGCCGGGAAATAACTATCCGTCTCGTCGGCCATGCGTCACCGTAATGTCGCGCCACCACCGGCTCGCCTTCCCGCTGTTTCCTTTTTCCCGCCCATGCCGCTACACCCCTCTGCCTTCGCCGCCTATTTCGGCTATAAAAGTCGGCGCCCTCGCCGGCTCACAGCATACCCTCAGCCTCCCCATCCCCCCTCCCCCACGAACTCCACCTCCGGCGACAAAAAGAAGTTTCGGCGATGGCGGAGAGGTACCCACGCGTTCCCGCGGCGGCGAACGGCTTCGGCCGGTGTACCCTCCAACTGTGGGAGGCCCCCGCATGCTACATGACGCTGGCTACATGGCGCCGCCGGACTTTCGGTGCCCGTCCGGCTGGAAGCTCAGCGACTGCGGCGTGTCAGTGCCACCGGTGCCCGAGGGCGACGAGATGATCGAGGACCATCGTGGCAATACCGGATTCGGAGCTCACCGAAGACCCTGATAACCTTGTTTACTGGGAGCAGTTCTTCACCGAGCGAAAGACCTAGGAGCTTGCCGCCCACGAAGGCCCGCCCGGCACGCCGCCGAAGCGCAACAACGCGTCAGGGCACCGTCGCTGGTGAAGTGCGCCAGGAAGGATGCTCAACACCGTCCTGGAGCACAACCACGCCGGCAACCGCCCGAGGCAGGGCTTCCCATGCTCGCCGGTCCCGGCGGCAAGGACGAGGCGTGCCCCTCCGGCTGTCCAGGAGGATGGACAGCCGCGGTTCGTCTGGCTCAGCCACTGCAGGTTTCCTCTGCCGCAGTTCTGCATGCCGTCCTATCAGAAGGCAGACAACCGGTCTCTGTCACAGGCCAGCTCAGGTTTCCTCTGCCGAGAATCAAATCAAAATCATCCTAATTCGAAATCGATGTATGTACGTAATAGCAAACCATGTCGCCTAGGCTGGCGAGGACTATCTATTGGGCGAGTAGGTGCCATGTCAAATATGTCATCAATCATACAGTACATACACTGATTTAAGATGAGAACGATTCGATTACTATAGTGCACTATCAATCAATAGTATACATTACGCAAAGTGATCTCATTCCGTAGTGCAGAACTGGAGTCTACCTCACGTCATCCATCACAGCCTTGTCGGGAGTTAATAGCATAAAACCACCACAATTGTAGTGAAATTTACTGATTAATACCACTTTACGTTTTTGTACCAAAATCTACCACTAAAATCGTTAGTTGTCGCAGAAAACACCAATTCGATGCTAAACTCGAATTGACGGTGATACTATCAGGTGGGACCCACATGTAAGGCTGACGTGGCAAAAATCTGAGCAATTTCCTAAGTAAAAATATATCAAAATATCTAAAAAATCAAAATTATATAAATTAAAAAATAAAAATTTCGAAGACCCATCCCCGTCCATGGCTCTCCGCCGCAGCACCCATCACTGCGTCGGAGCAGGGGGCTGGCCAGCCGGCGGCGGTGTGGTGGAGCAGGGGGTCAGCGGCGCTAGAGCGCGGGACAGGCCTGCCAGCGGCGGCACGGTGGAGCAGGGGGTCGGCGGCGGAGTAGGGCGTCGACAGCGGCGCGGTGGAGCACGACGCTGGCCAGCCGGCGACGGTGTGGTGGGGCAGGGGGCGACGACGGAGCAGGGGGCCGGCGCGGTGGAGAAAGGGGCCGGCGACGGAGAAGGGCGCCGGCAGCCGCACGGTGGAGCGGGGGCCAGCGGCGGTGCAGGGGGCCGGCAGCGGTGCGGTGGAGCAGGGGGCCAGCGGCGGACCAGGGCGCCGATAGCGGTGCGGTGGAGTGGGGGGGCGGCAGCGGCGTGGTGGGGTAGGGGCGACGGCGTGGTGGTGCGGGGGTCAGTGGTGGAGCAGGGGCGGCAGCGGCACGGTGGAGCATGGGGCCGACCGGCCAGCCGGCGGCGACGCGGTAGAGCAGGGGGCGACAACGCTGGAGCTTGGGGTCGGCCAACTGGGGTCCTATTTTCTAAATTTTTTATTCTTTAGTGTTTTTTTAGATATTTTGACATATTGTTTCTTAGGAAATTGCTCGGATTTTTGCCACGTCAGCCTTACATGTGAGTCCCACCTGACAGTATCACCATCAATTCCTGTCAATTCGAGTTTAGTACCGAATTGGTGTTTTCTGCGACAATACCAAAAACGTAAAGTGGTACCAATCAGTAAATTTCGCTACGATTATGGTGGTTTTATGGTATTAGCTCCCTCATCAGAGATGTCAAAAGACGTCTTTGTTGCCGTTTGCGTGATGATGTTTGATTTTTCCCCAATCCCACTTCTCTAAGGTGTAGTTGCTTTCGCTACTTCTTGTCCTCCTTGTCATCTTTCTTCTCTGCCGGCTTCTTCGCCGCCGGCTTCTTGTCTTAATTTTTTTGTGTTTTTGATAAAGAAAACAAATAAGTAAAACTAATTTTTTTGTGTTTTTGAAGAACAAAACAAGCAAACAAAGCAAAAAGAAAACTAAGCAAAACAAAAACAACAAAGTAAAGAGATTGGTTATAAGGGACTCCCCTTGTGAAGATGTCCTTAACTCCCCGGCAACGGCGCCAGAAAATCTTGATGTGCTCGTCGTTGACGTGGGAGTCTCTTCTTCTTTTGATCTCCGGGTCACGGCGCCAGAAAATATCTTGATGCGCTCGACTTTCGACGTAGAGCTCGTTGAGAACCTCAAGAGGAAGGTACGACGAGCACAGCAGTAAGTTTTCCCTCAATTATGAAACCAAAATTTAATCGAACCAGTAGGAGTAAGGAAACACCCCAAAGGTGTTAATAGCTGAGCTTTGGCAGGGCGCACCACCGGTGCTAGTAGCAACGTGGAGACCTGCACAACACAACCACAGAACTTTGTTCCCAACTTGCGATGAGGTTGTCAATCTCACCGTGTTTTGCGGAAAAACAAAGAATTAAACGTATCGAATGGAAAGAAGTAAAAATTTGCAGAAAGTAAACACAAAGTAGTAAACAGTTGTAGATTGTATGTAAAGTAAAAGGACCGGGATTCATAGTTCACTAGAGGTGGCTCTCCTTAGATAGATAACATGCTGGGTGAACAAATTACAGCGGGGCAATTGACAAACACAGAGAAAGCAATACATGCATATACTAATCATCTTGACTCCTTTGAGACTTGATTGGGCATTACAACATAATACATAGACCGCCATCCAACTGCATCTATGACTAATAATCTACCTTCAGGTTATCATCCGAACCTTCTCCAGTATTAAGTTGCAAGCAATAAATTATTGCTTTACGAACTGCGTGTAAATAAAATAATACAATTGTTAAATGAAACAATACAATTGTTTTATGAACAAAGGATCGTTGTTTTCTCCCTAGTAGCAACAGCACATCTAGTACCTTAGAGATTTCTGTCACTTCCCCAGATTACCAGAGGCATGAACCAACTATCGAGCATAAATACTAACTCTTGGAGTTGCTAGCATCTACTTGGCCAAGATAGCTACTAACAACGAAAAGCATGCAAGATCTCAAATAACAAAGACATAATAAAATCAATAATCAATCTGAAATAGCATCCAATATCCCCGCAAACACAACATGTATGAATTACAAATAGATGATCTTGATCATGAACGAAGCTCACAAGATCTAAACATGAAAACACAAAGGAGGAGAAACCAGCCATCTAGCTACTACATGGATCAGTAGTCCAAGGATGAACTACTCACGCATCACACAGGAGGCTTGCATGGTGATGAAGAAGGCCTCCAGGGTGAATTCCCCTCTCCGGCAGGGTGCCAGGAAGAGCTTCAGATCCCCCCGATCTAGGGACAGAGACGACGGCGGCTACAGACTCTTTCGTGGATTTTTGATCGGGTTCCTGAGGGTTTTCGTCCCGAGGGCAATATATAGGCGGAAAGAGAGGCCGAGGGGGTGCTGGGGTCGGCCAGACCACCCCCTGGCACGGGCCAAGCCTCGCCGCACGGCCAGGTGGTGTGGCCGGCCCCTGGCCCCTCTCTGTCTCGTATTCTGGCACCTGATCCCTTCCGGAAAAATAGGCACTTTGGCTTTTGTTCCGTCCAATTCCGAGAATATTCATTTTCTGACTTTCCTAGAACCAAAAACAGCAGAAAACAGGCAGCTGGCACTGTGACTCTTGTTAATAGGTTAGTCGAAAAAATCATAATAAAAGTACTCCAAAGTTGGAACAAAACACAAGAAAGTGGATAAAACTAAGCATGAAACATCAAAAATTATAGATACATTTGCAATGTATCATCGCCAAGGTCGATGGAGGTCTCCAAAGCGCGCTTCAGCCCCCTACCTGACGCACCAAATGTCGGAGGTTTATCCCGTGGAGGAACTAGGGTCCAACGATCCCTTGGTTCATGAGGGGGTTGAACGCGCGATTCCAAAGGAACTCAGTGACGGTGGCGACGGTGGAGCAAGCACACGACGGAGAGGTGACACCGGGTTTTTTTTACCCAGGTTCGAGACCCTGTGAGGAGGTAAAGCCCCTACTCCTACTTTGTTCTATTGCTCATGTGCTTCGCAAGGGTACAATGGAGGATGAAAGTCTAGGATTTTAGATCTCAAGGATAGATCCCTTCCAAGGTAGGAGAAGGGTTCCTTATATAGGGCAGCGTCGGGCCTCTTCCCCCGATCCATGGGTGGGAAGGGTCACCACAGTGTTGTTCCCCGAGGTCCTGGTCTACAAGGCTGCTTTTCGGTGGACTGAGTCTTGGACGTCGGGCGCTTCTCCACCCGCTGCTAAAGTGGCATTCCTTTCCCTCGTTCGTCCTTGTCTAGCGTTGCCCGTTGTCCCCTTTGAACCCGGCAAGGTGGTGCACCTGCCACGCTGAGGTCGCCTGTCCTTCCGCTGTAGAAAAGGCAAACCAGACCTTCCTTTACCGAGGAAAATGGAGGGCGTGGGGAGACTACGCCCCTTGTCGAGACTTGCTCCGCCTACTGGCCGTCTAGTGAAGTTACTGATGAGCCCCCGAGTGTGCTCCAAGGTATCCGAAGTTGGGCTCTACGATGGCGCCCCTGGGGGGAGGAGAGTCCCCCTCGGGAGGGTGTCCTCTCCGAAGTTGGCCTCGCGAGGGTTCACCCGGCGGTGCTTGCCTCCAGGGGTATTGTAGCCTCTTGAAGGCACATGAGTTTGCGATGCTGGGGACTGCTAACCGCCGGTACGTGGCACCCCGGTTGCCAGGGCCCCGACAGTGGAGTTCGCCAGTTTTTATAGCGGCGAGGTGGGCGGGAGGGGTGTAGCCCGCGGGCGGGAAGCCGAGGTGTTGGTATCGTAATCCCGCCGGCCACACGGCGATAGGACTCGACGGGGCAGTCACCTGCGTAAAGGCTACTGACAACCACTTTAACTCGTGCGGGAGCCGAGGGGATGAGGACGAAGAAGACCTCTCTCGCCGATAGCTCGGGACCACTCAAGTCCGCGTGGACAGGGCAATATTTCCCATCTAGCTCATGATCCATCTCATCTATATTCTTACTGCACTCTTGACTAGTCTCCTGTTACAAAATAAACTCTGGCCCATTAGCACTCCCTGGAAGCAGAAATGGAGGAGGGAGTGAGAAAAACAAATGAAAGGAAGTCTCACCATGTACTCTTCACGGTCAATCTCATCTATATCCTTACTGCACTCTTGACTAGTCTCCTGTTACAAAATAAACTCTAGCCCATTAGCACTCCCTGGAAGCAGAAATGGAGGGATGAGAAAAACAAATGAAAGGAAGGCTCACCATGTTAACAAAATCAAGTACCTAAAATGTTGAAAAAATCAAGTACCTAAAACAAAGTTGACAGATGACATGATAAAGATATAGTACTACTCAAGAACCCTAAAGTTCAATTGTCTACCTTCTAATAGATACAAAGGAAACATGACTATTTATAATATTCTCAATCTAACCAAATCAGATCAGCTACATCTTACAAGGTCGGCCACATATTTTACTAGCCACTCGCCCACTCCTGCAAATTAATCCACAGAGTCGTAAACATACAGAATTATGTACAGCCTAATGCATTATAGTGATCACCAGCATCACGGGCATGTATGGTAGACTCTTCTAGAGATTGGAGATCAACCGCTGCATTATTATACATACTACTTTTCTTCAATTTTGTGGGGATGATATGATAGATACTATCTTGGAAGTTGGAATATACAGGTACCCATAGCAATAATATTACTCCCTCCGACCCATATTAGTTGACTTGGATGTATCTAGTACTAAAACATGTCTAGATACATCCGAATCTAGACAAATTCGAGTCAACTAATATGGGTCGGAGGGAGTATATGATTTAGAATATCATGGCACAAGCTCACCATTGGCCAGCAAGGTGTTAACAATTTTGTAAATTAGATCAATCAGTTCCCAGAAGAAAGTATGGACCACTCTTAAGTACTAAACTGGAAGAAGAATTTTAGATGATATAACCATAGAACCTAATCACAAGATTTTCGTGTAAAGGGTCAATGCATCAGAGTCGTGTGTGAACAATGTTGGATCCTTTCGGACAGAAAACATAAATCGGTCCACTGCAAAATAACCCCTGAAATAGCATATAAGGAACATGAAGACTTACAGATCTACTCAAGTATAGAGAAGATGGCACTACATATACTTGTTTACCAGCAAACAAACACAACTAACTAGATTTTGAGCAGATTAGTAACAAGAATGGTGGATCTTGGATGCACCAAGCAAAGATGGAGTGGGCGGTTAAAAAAGAGGAGTGAAGAGAGACTCGATGTGCAGTGTGCAGGCAACTGTTCACCAGACTTATGTCGGGTAGATTGCCTGCCCATCTTACTGGTATCCTTTCTGCGCTTTTGACTAGTTTGCTGTTAGAAAAAAAAAAATCAGCACTATCCACTTCTCGCAAAGTGGATGGTCATATATAGACAGATGTCATCGAAACAAAATCTAATTCCTCACTTCAATCTAGGTCCTCTATGCTGAGCCTCAAGAATGAACCAGTACCTTGTTTTTAGCATCAAGTTCTGCTCTTAAACTGCCAACCTGATCATCCATCTTCCGGGCTACCACTTGCAGCTCCTCTATGCTCTGCTGAAGCTTTTGTACTACCTCCAATGTTGTGTTTTCTTTGTCTATTGTCCTCAATTGGTTCCACAGAAATTCCTTCACTGCAAGTAATGCAGAAACTTCCTTATCCTTTTTTGAGCTGAGGGTCTCATAACCTTGCTTCAGTTTTCTTAGCTCTGCTCTTAAGTTTGATGGAATGTCCTCATGATCTGCACAACTTTCAGTATCCTCTACACGATCTCTAGCTTCCTTCTGCTGTGTCTAGCATTATTAACAAAACAGCCATAGATACAAATCAATGTTAGAAAACATGGCATGCCCAAGATGGACTGGATGCCTTCTCAGCTATGAAACTGATTTCCGGTAAGTACCTTCAGTTGAAAGTTGTCAACATCAAAAAGAGCATCGCAGGCTTTGGAATCCACCAAGTCATTCTCTCGAAGTTCTATATTGAACACAAAAGGCAATGGTATCAACACTAAACATAGTTCCATCAGAATCATCTAAAAATGGTGCCAAATTTTACATCCAAATAAGTCAGAGAATGGCATCAAACTTTCGGCCAAAATATCCCCAGAAAGAGAGGAGACATTTACCGGCGAGCTTCGGATTAGCACCGGGAGACAGCTCAATGTAAGCCTTCTTCCACCTACTCCTGCTCGCCTCCGCCTACAGCACCAACACAATAACCAGCATCAGGCGCGAAACAATCCCAGTAAATGAAAACCCTAGAAGGAAGGAACTCGAGTTTCAGGGGATGACCTGGAGGATCCGGGCCTCGAGGGTGTTCTCGCGGGCTTCCCACAACTCGCGCTGGGTCTTGTTCACCGCCTTGAGGCGCGCGTGGTCGGCGGCGAGCTCCTCGACCGGCGGCAGCAGCGCCACGACACGGTCGTAGATACTCCGCCATTCGGCGCTGCTGCCCTCTGCCGGCGAGTCCGCCCCCGTGCCACCGCAGCCGCCGCTCATGGAGATGACCGCGCGGCTATTTTCCTCAATCCCGTGAGCAGCAATGACCCTGGAACGGAGAACGGGCGAGCTCGATGCTTGGCGACGAGGATTAGATCGAGGGAAGCTTGCGGAACAGGGAGTACGATGGTGTAATGCGAGTGGGGAGATGTGGGTTTCTCCGGGATAAGCTCATCGGGCCATGGCCATTGCTGGCTGGAAGAGAAGAGTGTGGCGGATTGGGGAAGCGGAGCAGACCAAGGTCATCCTTGACTATCCGTCTCTCTCCATTACTTTTTCTTTTTCTTTTCTTTTCTTTGCTGCCACCGGAAATGACTAACTTACCCTTGATTTGGATTTTTTGTTTTGATTTTGATTGAGGGGGTGACTTGGAATTGGCCTTGATAAGGGAGGCTTACTTTGGGACTTATATACTACTCTCTCTGTCCCAAAATAAGTAACGTGGGTTTGTCTAGATTCAAATGTATCTAGACACGTTTTAGTATATAGGTACATGTGAATCTAGACAAACTCAAGTCACTTATTTTAGGACGGAGGGAGTAGATGAATTGGACCTTATGGGTCAAAGAACTCGCCCATATAAAATCTATCTATCAACTTATATGATTTATACCCCTCATTTGATGATCTCTAGCTAGCTTAGCTAGGGAAATGATTTGAGCTAGCTTTGAGGTTGCCCCCAACTGTTTTATGCCCAACTTTAATAATTCTTTAGCTTGGCCAAGCTCAATGGCTGGTGCTAGTATATATGCCACTATGATGACTCCCTCTGGATGTACAGGTGGTAGCTCTTTTCTGGTAGTGGCTATTGGGATTTACTTTCTAGAGAACCTCTAGTTGAGCTACCCAAGATGCTAAGGATGAGGCCAAAACCTATATAAGAACATATTTCTATGCTTGACTCTTGATCTAGCCTATGATGCAAAGGTCTGAGGCATAGGTTTACACTAAAACAGATGATTTCCATGATTCCTTAGCATTGCATATGATGCAAAGGCTAAGGCAAAAATTCTAAAAGAACATATACTTGTTTTGTGATCTTTAGCTCTCTATGATGAGTTTGCATAGCATCACTATGCAAGTCTGAGAGAAAGTTCTCCACCAATCCTCCTCGATAAAATCTTGGTGGGGGATAGTTTGGATATTTACCTAATATGTTTCCCTTCATTTCCCTTTTACTTGGATAATACATGTAAATAATAACAGATATTGCTATGGATCTTTTTGTATTAACCTCCTGTTATAGGATAGATGATGTTCCTTGAGGCTTCCTAGTTTGGCCTTCTCCCTAACTTGGTCTGGTCCTTCTCCTCCTTGTTGTTGGCTGGTCTTGATTAAGTGACCATGATTTCTATGGTGGATTTGATTTATGATCAGGTGGTGATCTACTTTGATGGTCTAGGTGAGGTGGAATTAGTGTGTGTTGTGAACTGAGAAACAGAGTGGTGCGATAGTGTTCTTGGTGTACTTGTGAAAGGATAAGAACAGAGGTACTCTGCTGCTACGATTGTGCTCTTATTCCCTCTTGTGTATGTCTTGTGTTGATAGCACACAAGCATGGAGTGACTAAATTGTTAGTTTGATTGTTGTGACTTGTGGATTAGATCGAGTGAAAGCTTGATATTTCCTAACTGTTTGCCTTTTTACTTTTACTGAATTGGTGAAACTTGCCCCTGCTGATGAGCTTGTACTAAGACTATTATTGAATAAGAACAGAGGTTCAATTTGGTGAAATTTGCCCCTCTAAAATATGATAGCTCATAAAAAGTAAGGAAAAGAAAAAACGAAAAATCAGAAACGGAGAAAGAAGAAAAAGAAAACAAAAACGATTTGGAAAAATAAACAGAAAAAAGGAACCAAAAAAGAACAGAGGAAACAATAAAGAGAGAAAAAAATGCCAAATGGGCCAGCCCATGTGTGAAGTCGTTGCGGACGAGTAGTACAAAAAAACTCACTATCAAGCAAGATATATAGTGCTCGTGCATCTGCACATCCTTATCTATGTTATCCATTCTTGTATCATTACTCGGTATCAAGATACATGTTAGCTTATTGTTCTTAATCTGTAGCAGCTACTATTTTTTGTTCTCTCAAATAGAACAACATATGGACTTGAAACTTTGCAGGGTATTGAATCATTCGAACTAAAATATGTAGAAATATTTCATATTTTTTTATACCATGTAAATATATAATAACATTTTACTATATCTTGTAAGGGAAGCCAGAAGGGGAGGATGAAGATCCAGTGGGTTGTGGACAACAAGAAGCGCGAGGGGACAGCGAGGAGGAGCCTCTCCCATTCTGCTGAAGAAGGACGACTAGCTGTCGTGCGGCGCAACAACCCAAAGTAGGCGGGGACGTCGCAAACGACAACGAGCTCGTCGTCCTTCTTCAGCAGAATGGGAGAGGCTCCTCCTCGCTGTCCCCTCGCGCTTCCGGTTGTCCATGATCCACTGGATCTTCATCCTACCTTTCCCACACCCACTACGGGCCATTACTTTTGTTTTTTCGGTGAGTGAGGAGAAGAAAGTGGGTGTAGGCCCAATTTATAGCGCAAAATTCACCGGAGGGTCATAAATCTTGTGCAAATATTTAATTTTTGAGGATCTTCGTATTTATGCTCGAGTATCAAAGCAAATCTTTAGAGGATATGAATATTAATTTTTAGATAGAGCAAATCCAAAAAGATTTCAACACGTGTATCTTTCATTCTTAAACATTTTCCAGCGTGCCGTGCGCGGTGTCAAAATTAATCAAGTACTGTCAAATGTGTTCCTTGTGTCCAGAGTACACACACTTATAAGAAGATTTGTGGGCACTGAAACCCTGAACGGAAGAAATAGACAAGTACAGTACTCCTTATCAGAACAGGAGCCATTGTTCGGAATGAAAGGTAGCGTCAACTTCTGAAAATAGCTTCTTCGACGGAAATCCAAAACGACTCCTGAGTCCAAATGCTCCTGCTGGCTGGACCAGTCAATTGCTCTCAGATTGGTGGGTCGTTGTGTATTTCTACCGTATTCGGAACTGCTGTCAACCTAAGGAACAGTGTCATGGCCCACCGACACCCCGCATTCAATTCTTCCTTTTTCCTTTTTTTCTTTTGTCTCCATGGTGGTTTACTGGCTTTTCCCTACCTTAATCTAAAATTGCCTTTCCTGTACAGTGGTCATGGGTTTTTTTCCCCTCTTCTAATAGAATAGGCAATGCTCCTGCCGGTTGCTTCAAAAAAAATATGCCGGTCCAAACAGAAGGCCGAAGACCTAGACTACATGTCCACAAACCTGGACAGGTTTCAGCGCACGCTCATTGTTACACGGAATGGCCGTACGTGGCAATTGAAAAGGCCAGCCGCCGCATCCCCCGGTCGCAGAAACCATCGATTCAAGCCTGCAACAAGATCCATGGCGTCCTCACGACGACACCCTGTCTCTCATCCCCTGTCCATTCTCACGGCTATCTCCCGCAAAGGATGGGGACCTAGGACTCGCTAGTACAAGTGCTGTTTTTTCAGCCTAAGTTTGCAATAATTGATTCCTTCTAATGTTCATATGGTCTCCTCGTTTAATCCTTTCTCTGTTTGCCTTCCCAGAAGCAGCTATCTGCGCCGCCTGGACCCTCCCAAATTACCAATACCTTGCCAGGGTCGATCTGTTTGTGTGCGCCACCACATCATGGCTACTACCATCCATCGTGGTGGGGTTTGTTCTTGTTCAGCTCCGAGCTCCCGGTTTCAAGCACCAAATGACTTTAATCCGACCACATGTGTGCTAAGTGGAGTACTATGTTTTGCATGTTCAAAGGAGATATTCTTGATTCAATGTCAACCAAGAGTTGTTTTCATCTACTGTACTTTGTATGGCAATGTGGCCAGCTAGTGCAACAATTCATCAAGGGTCAGGTTGTACAATGGAACAAACGTTGCCGCCCAACCGATTTCTTGGAGCACAATATCAATAATAGTCAAGCACTAGTTCCGAATATAGCTCAGAGCAAAGGTGTTCGCCACACTCAACGGATTTTTACAAAGATAATGAAATATGATAAATCAATTATCAATGGGCAAGGATAGCGAGACCTTGTAATCTTACCGGAAAAGCAATTATCAATGGGCAAGGATAAATCAGTTCTACTGATAATAACGTAGTAATAAATCTAAATATTTCCATTCAAAATCAGTCCATACACCTTCTAAATAACATAGTGTACCAAGGGCACATGACCCTCCTTTAAACATTTCTCCATCGCTGATGTTGCCGTAATAGGATAAAGAAATGGTCCCAAGCCTACGTTCCCAGCCACCTCCTTCCCAAACGTACATTAGCCTGTCAAGAATCATGGGTCACTATGTTGGTCGAGAAGGAAAAGAAGACAACTTCGCACCTAGAATGTAAACAAAAAATAGATGATGGGATTCCAGATTTGTCAACTGAAAGAATATCATTTTATGGAAAGCTCCACCAAATTTCATTAATTTAATGAACAAAGGAAAAAAAAACATTGCATTCAATCACAAAATTACTTCACAGGCAGAGGACATGGACCAATTTCCTCCAAGATAATGGACCGGACCAAACGCTACTTAGATCTATGTACATAGCTAGCTATCAAAGGCCAGTTTAGCTATCAGAGATCCCAGGTGAATACAAAATCACAATGGAGACCTCAATTTATGTCTAGCTCAAGCCAGTCAAGCCCTTAGCATTACACGTCATAACCACTTGGTCAATGTACAAAAAGACACGTGCAGCTGAAAAATAGGCAGCAGATGATAATGACCTCAATACATATCTAGCTCATGCCATTCGGCACATAGAAAAAAGTAACCATGCAAGAATTTGTCTCAAGTAAGCAGTTCTTTGTTCAGAGCAGTGCAGAACCATGACGCAAGAGAATTATAGAAATAGCTGACAAATAACATCGCTAACTCGCCGACCGGGTACTTATCAGAAAAGGCCCCCAAATAAGAACTCATAAGTAGCATCACCAGTTGTTCCAAAACAGCAAAAAGGCTCAAAAGAAGATAGCTTACATCAAGATCTTCAGCCTTTGAGCCATGTGGTAGCAGATGTCCGTACAGGTTGGCATCTGCAGCACAATGGCAAATTATTTTGGAGACATCAAGTATCAAGCTGAATTTGATACTAGTATGTTAAACACAAATAGTGCACAAATGTTTCAGCTATAAGCATATAAGAACACCGGGTGGTCTCACAGCCCCTCATCATACACCGACAAAACAAACACGACGAATATTCCAATGGTAATAAACAAATATTGTGAACATTCCATTTCAACAAACCAACGATTAGAATCAGATTTTGCAATGAAGATAACTGAAACAAGTTTCAGCTATTCCTGCGTGGAGTGACACGATGGGCGCTCCTGCATGGAGTGACGCAATGGGCGCTGTGCTGCTCGGTGCTGAACGACGTCTGAAACGTTGGTGCACGTGATAGTCGTATAGATACTTCGTAGTCTTTCCTCAACACGCTTAACAAAGGACTGAGCCTGCTGACGTGGTACACGAGGAGAGGACGAGAGCGAACGCCCCCACTGATGCACTTCATTCTGTAGCTCCCATGTCATATTGGCCTATATTTGTATAGTAGATAAGTACATATTATGTAGGCTAGCAAGTCCAGTAACGAAGAAAAGTGTATTTACCGCTGACTGTCTAGGCTCTATAGTCAACTGGCTAGGGTATCTCTCATCATCATGCGCGTGATGGACGGGACACAACTGTGTCATGGCCATGTACCTATGTAAGTATGCACGGAATAGCTCCATATCAAACGCGCCAGCGAGCCACACGTCAGTTGTTGCATTCTGCAAACCCGGCATATAAATATTAACCCGTTGAAGCCACTAAGCTGCGCTTTTGTTAGTACCCTACCGAGAGTACCTGTAATTACATTTTGTAAGTATACCATCACTGTAGAACTAAAGATAAGCAATATATTAACTTACATGTGCACGGCTTCTGAAAGGGGGACCTCCGGACGTGGAGGATCTACCATCTGGCAAAGACCGAATTGCCTCATGACCCTCTGTTGAGACATCTCCTCCACCTGACAATCGAAGATGATCTTCGATTTAGTCAGCCAATAGTCCTCATCTCTAGTGCACATAATAGATAGCCCGTAGGAATATCTTGCGGCTATCTCAACTGTCGTGTATGGCTCCCAAATGACCGAATCCTCCCTCAACGTGTCGAATTGCTCGCTGAACACCGGGTAGCAGCTCTTGACTTGCTCTCCCGCGAAACGACACTGTTGGACAAAATAGTTGTTAGGCATGTCAATTCTCTCTTGGTCAAACTATAATTTATTAAACCTTTTAACTTACCTTGCGACGTGTCCAATGTGTACCGAATGTAGGCATGTCAATTCTCTCTTGATCAAACAGCAGATCAGACTCATAGACAACGGGTGCCTCGTTCTTGTTGATGATTGCTTTATTCTTTGTTATCTCCGGGCGACCGATAGGGAACCTCTCCCATGACCACAGCTGCAGCAACATTGGGCATCCTAGCAAGGCAGACCTATCCTTGGTTAGCGTACAGCCCATGCACATACCTCGATACGTAGCTGCTAAGACAGCAGAACCCCAGCTCCATTGTGTGATGTCGTTCTGGCACGTCGCATCCGCGATCTGTCTAGCATAGTGGATGTAGCGCGCACTAATGGCCGAGACGTGGTTCTCCGTGAACATCACCTTCCCAAGAAGCCACATTATGTACGCCTCCAGGCTGCGCGTAATTTGTGGCTCAGTCATCAGAACAGCTGGGTACCCAAACTTCTGGATCTACATTGGTTAATATAACAATTTTTTATCACTGTGCGATATGAAAATAGGTGTGACAAAGACGAAGATACTGAGTAGCAAACGCACCTGATAGTTCTGTAACCAATCAAATTTGGGGCCATGATTTTCATACGCGAAGGGCGTCACTCCCTCACGGATGCCAAGGAATCGTTGGGCCATGTTTGCGGCCCAATTCGCCGGTGCATCCACCGGGCCCATTGGAACTGCAGCCAACGGCAGTCCCAGCAGGAATGAGACATCCTGGAGGGTAGGAGCCATCTCTCCCCAGCGAAAGTGGAAAGTGTGCGTCTCAGGCCGCCATCGATCCACTAAGCAGGTGAGCAATGACCCGTCGTAGTGCAGGCGTGTGGTCTGAAAGCCATGTTGTCGTCCTTCTATCTCCTGCGTACGAGTGGCCTCAACTAGACGCACAAATGGTAAAAGCCCTGCCCACTTCAACCTGCATACCGAGATAGCATAACAATTTGTTTAATTTGGCCCACAAATATTTGAAAACCAACTAGAAATAAATGTCCCATACCTCTGCAGCCAATCAGGGTGTATCATCCAGTTAGACATGGGAGTGCGAGTCACTAGGTGCTTCAAGCTCCCTGGATCAGCAGCCAATAACATTGACCGGTGCTTACTATCTATATCAGCGTTAAGCAAAGATCCTGCCATCTGCATAATAGAAATTAAAACATATTTTGGATTGAAATTTTGCACAGTTGAAGTATACATCATCATCATCATCATCTATATCTATAAATTTTTCTAGAATTTTTTGGCACTTTAAAAATACATTTTTGAAGGATCAAAATAAAGGGCTCATGTGAGCCCAAGAGCCAAATCGACACACTCACCCTAGAATGTCTTATAAGGAACGTGAACACTTAGATATACTCGATTTATAAAAATGATGGCACTACAAAATTCTTTAGCAGATAACTAACAAACATAATTGAATAATCTCAAGGAGATTAGTAACACTGATTACAAGATCTGCAATGTATCAAGCAAAGATGTAGTAGGAAGTGAAAAAAATCAAGTGAAAAGGACACACACCCTGCGCTGTTCAAGATGCATCGCATTGGCATCCCTCATGTGCTTTAGACTACTCTCCTGTTACAAAACAAAGCCAATTATCACTCCTCGGTCATGTAGAGATATTACATATCATAGAAAGGAAACATGATTCCACTGTTTATTATTTGTCCATGTTTTGAGTGACACATGTTTCATGCAGGAAGCCTATCAAAAATCTAGTTGTTTATACCTTTTGAGCACAAAATATATATACAATAGCACACAAGAAAAAATCATTCTTGGTCAAAGAAGGAATATTAGACTATATTCCATGCATATAAGTAGAACAGCCAACGACCAAATGTCAAGAGGAATTGACTAAACTACAAGCTGTAAATTTGGCCAAACATCACATTTTATCAAGTAAAAATTAATTCATAAGGTTTACTTATAAACATGACATCATCCATCAACTACTCCCTCCGTTTCAAAATATAAGATGTTTTAGCTTTGTGAAATGAGTGTATCTAGACGCCTTTTAGTGTGTAGGTTCACTTTAAAACTAGATGAACCTACACACTGAAAGAAGTCTAGATACACTCTTTTTACAAAGCTAAAACATCTTATATTTTGGAACGGAGGGAGTATATATGTATCTATAGCAAGACAGGTCTGTTGTGGATGTGCCACACCATGAGCCGGTCACTAGACAAATAACACCGGAAGTATTACAAGGTCCAGTATTAGCGGACCATATTCTTGGAAATGAAATACTTTTGGTTGTGTTTTTGGATTCCATTATTTTTCCCCGTAGTTAAAGGAGTGAATTCCAGTAAGTTACCAAAAATATTCGGTGAAAAGTAATGCATAAATTTTCGTGTCAGCAATGTCATATCCACTTATTTGAACAACATATATCAGGTGGCTCTGCAAAAGAAACCCTAAAATAGGACATAAGGACACGAACACTTAGATCTACTTGAATCTACAAAAGATGGCACTAACATACCAACAAAACCAACTAGATCTTCAAGAGATTAGCAGGTTTACTTGATAAACACAACATGCTCGATTGAGTGTATATGTATGGATGGCAAGCTAAACAAATATCACACAAACAAATATCATTACTAAACAAATATCACACAAACAAAACAAATTCGGTACAAGACGTCTATATGCGTGTGGAATGAAATGCTTATGCTTACATTTGATAGGGAGGCACGCTTGCGCTTAAGAGACACGATCTGACCATCTTTGAGTTTCTGGATTTCATCTAGTGGAAAAATAAAAAATTATATCAGTTATTTTGAAGTTATTCTAATCCTGTACACACAAAAATTTGCAATTATTTATCTACTACTTAAATTTGGATTTATTTTATCGATGCAAATTGGATTTGGAGAGAAAAGTACACATTATTACCCTCAGCTACAAGTAACTTGTTTTTGGCAGCAAGTGCTTCTGCCGCCAATCTGCGAATCTCATCATCTTTATCTCCGGCTGCCACTTGGAGCTCCTCTAATTTTTTCTGAAACTTGTGTGTTGCTTCAATAGCTTGTGCCCCTTCCACTTCGTTTATCTTAACTAGCGCAGTGTGGTCCTTTTCCATTGCCCTCAACTGGTTTCACACAAAATCCAAACAGAACAGTAAGATTATCAGATAAAATGGTGGAGTTGAAAGAATGTAGTAAACATAGAAAAGTACATAAAAGAAAATGCAGCAAACATCAGAGAGTGCAGTTAACAGAATGCAGGAAACATCAGAGGTTGCAGTTCACTGAATACAGTAAACATCAGATGCAACGTAGACAATGAAGTAAACTTCAAAGAGTGCAGTTTACATGATGCAGTAGGCATCAAGAGTGCAGCTGACGGAATGCAGTGAACATCAAAGAGTGCAGCTGACGGAATGCAGTGAACATCGAAGAGTGCAGCTGACGGAATGAAGTGAACATCATAGAGTGCAGCTGACAAAATGCAGTAAAAATAAAGAATGCAGTATAGAAAATTCAGCGAACATCAAAAGGTGCAAAACATAATATAGTAAACATCGAAATGAAGTAAACATAGAAACGTGTGAAGAAAATGCAGTAAAGAGATGCTAAAGTGTGCAGTAGATGAAGATTCAGTAGACCATGTAAATTAAAATGCATCAGACATCACATCATCTTGGCACTGTGTGGTGCCCCGCAAAAACCCCTACTAGAAAATCGCGGTGATTTTTTTTGCACCGCATCATCATGACCGCATGCTCATGTCATCATGCCACATTGCATTTGAGCATCGTCATCATCTTGCATGGTTTTTGTCTAAACTATTTTCGAAACGCCTAGTTTTGTTTTCTAAACATTCCCGTCTTTATTCAAATTAAAACCCGGGTCTCCAGAATATTTTGGTTTGTCTAAATACGGTTTGCAAAAGCCCCGTTTAAAATAAATAAAAGTTTCAAATTGTTTTTAGGAGGCAGCCCGCCAGGCCCGAAAGCCCGGCCGGCCACCTCCAAATTCTAGACTAACAAGACCCTAACTCTAACTAGACAAACCCTACCTACCTAACCCAGCCGCCACCCACCTGATCCACCCCGCCGTCTCTCTCTCTCTCTCTCTCTCTCTCTCTCTCTCTCTCTCTCTCTCTCTCTCTCTCTCTCATCCTTCCACCTCAGCCCCGCCGGCCGCCTCACTCCCACCACTCCCTGAGCGCCACCTCACCCCCCAACTTCCTCCCCTTTTCCCGCCCTGCGCCCCGTGCCGACCACCTCGATCCCGCCCCGACCCAGTCCACCCCAGTGGACAGCCGCGCCCCACCCCCTGGCCCGGATCCCCACCACCCTGGAACTCCCCAGTCCCACCTGGTCTCCACCCAGCCCCACTACTCCCCACCACCTGCCCTCCTCGATCCAATCCCACCTACCGCGCGCCGCGCGACCGCCCTCGCTCGGCCTCGGTCCCCCCGCCCCAGGCGCACCTCCCTCCTCTCTCCCCGTCTTCCCCCCCCCCCCACGATCCCCCGACGCCAGCCCCGATCTGCCGCCCAGAGCCGGTACCCCGCCGCCAAGAGCTTCCCCCGCCTGCATCTCCCCGTCCTCACCGGCACCACGGCCTCCCCTCTGCTCCCCGGTCGCCGCATGCGTCTCCCCATCGCTCGCCAGCCTCCCGCGCCTCTCCCTCGGGCCGAGCTCCTCTCCGCCGCCCCCAGGAGCGACCTCGCCGGCCCGCTCCGCCGTGGTTCTCCACCAACCCCTTCGCCCCGCTCCAGGCCAGCCCTGCCGTCGTCCTCTCCTCCGCCGCCTCCTATCGTCGGGCCCCTCGGCCCCAGCGGCGCCCTTCCCCGAGCCCGTTCGTCGCTGTCACCGGCGCCTCACCCTCCACGGCCTCCGCCCCAGCCGGCGACCTCGCCCTCCTCTTCGTCTTCCGCATGGCGCCGCCGTCCGTGCACCCCGTCTCCTTGCGTCAGCCGCCGCCCTCACCTCGCTCTAGCGCGCCCCTTCCTCTCTGGTCAATGCCAGCCAAGAACGACCCATGCCCGATGGTACGATGCCGTGCTGCTACTACATGTCGGTAGCGAGTGGTCGCTGCTACTCCATTCGCTGCCTCCTGGTGCATCATCGCCTTTTGGTTCTCTGCGATGCTGGTGGTGTTAAGATGTGTGCTGATAGTTGGTACCGCTTGTTTCCCAGATGGTTCTGTTTGTGTACCTACATCGGCTAATTCAACCTCGTCCGGGAATCCGAAGAATCGGTGTGATGCTGTCTGGAGTCCACGCGGCCATGTGTATGTCCTCGCCGCTACCGGAGATGCAAGAACGAACCCTCGACACGCCAAGGTCTTCCCTCGGATCCGCCATGACCTTCATCATGGATCCGATGGCCGAGAACCCCTAAAGACCCAGTTCCCAGATCCAAACCCTGAAGACCGATCCCACCGAAGACCGAACCCTGGCGCGCCAAGTTCTTCGACCTCCGAAGATCGACCCCATCGAACCGACCCCCGATCTCGTCGAACCCTGAGACCGGACCCCCGGAACCTAAGATCTGTCGAACCCAGATGTGTGAACCTTTTTCCTGAGCCCCTATTTTTATAAATGCTATATATAAAACTGTTGCTTATAAATTGATCATGCATGCATAACTGTCTATGGGTTGGGGGCATTATGCCGATTCACCTCATAATTAAATATGGAGTCCATCTGCGGGATATCTTCGTCTCATTCCGGACTCCATTTAAATTTGTGTAGCGAACCGATACTATATTTTGCCTTGTTAAGACAACATTTAAATTGCGGGGGTTCTAAATAACTTGAACCGTTTAATTAATTGTCGGGACCCCGGTTCCGCTTAATATTGCCTAATTGCACCGCATCTGTGCCATGCCATGCATCATATCATAATCATGCCGGATCTTCTGCCGTAGTATTAAATATTGCATCCGATGTTTCTTCTAGTGTTTGCTTCTTCGCGGATTAGGCCGATGAGTGGATGCGAGTGTCGACAAGTTCTCCGGATAAGATCCTTCGGCAGTGTTTCCCAGGCAAGCATCTCTTCCCCTTCTACCTATTTTGCAGTTACAGTCTTTATTTCCTCCTGTTGATCTATTGCTATCCGTGATGCTTTAGTTTCCGTGCACCATTTATACACCTTGCAGCCTCTATATTGCCATGGACACATCCTATTGCCTGTTGTTTGATAGATAGTCAGCCTTGCGAGTCGTAGTTGCTTGCTTATGTGTTGCTTCGCGTCGTGGTCGTTCCACCGTTGACGGCAAGGTGGCACATGATAAATGGTGGAGATGTTTTTGGTGGAGAGAATCATGACTTTAACCACAACTATTAAAATGCTAGATATAACTAATGCAGAGGCATCAGTGGGCAATAGATGTTATTTGGTTCTTCCACGCTCACTTGTGTCCCGTAGGACCCCGAGTACTTGATACCTGTTCCTTGATTTTTCGCACTATCCACATCCGGGAGGCCTTATGGACCCTCCTGAGCCGGAGCTTGATTCATTTCTATTTCTTGGGACCACAAAGTAGTTTGGGGCTTTATTACTATCCTGTACTTATGCCATGTTACTGCTTTATTTAAGATTGTGCGTGGAGCACCTGTACTGTTTTGGATCGCGCCACGTTTTCGCGGTATCGACAAGCCCAGTCACACTTTCGGGTTCCCAGTCGTTTATAGCCGTCGTCGCAAACCCTGGGTCCGTTCTGGAGCCGGCCAACTTCGTTGCGGGTAGCTTAGTGGGGTGGCCCCCTGAAATATTTCTGAATCCTGTGATCGCTTTGTCGTGAATGCCTCGTTGGGTTTTGAGTTGGTTTTTCCGAGGTTGATCGAGTGTGTGTTGCTATTTGTGCACCCCTGCAGGGTAAAACTTTCTGAAAGCCGTGTCCACGGTTATGGACGACTTGGAGCACAGTATCTCGATCATAGACAAGCATAAGTAAAGTAGTGCTATAAATTTGACTTAATATGTGACTAGTAATCAGCCTCACTATAACGGAATGGATATTAAAAATGTCAACAACTGGTGGATCTGTGGTGATCCGTGTCATACTATACCTGCCTAGTAAGTATTACAACTCAAATGGAATGTGATAAAAGTGCCAACAACTGCTGGGTTTTGGGATTCCTCAGGACAATTATATCTGACTAGTAAATGTTTCTACTACAACTGAATGTTAATTAAAACGGCCCACTATCTATGCTTCAGGATGACTCATGCTATCTATATCTGATTAGTAAGAGCTTCAACTATAACAGAAGGAGTAAAATTGCCAAGTGTGTGAGTTCCTCGGTTCGACTTCCTCGTTTGGTCTCGAGGGGGAAATACCAGGATGGGTTGTTTGGTGTTAGCTTCAGGTTGGGTCCGAGTAGGACTTTCTTATCCCTCTCTAATAGCCGACAGTGTACCGAGTCTCTATAGGTTGTTTAGTGCATGCTGCGCTGCCGCTTCAGTCCACCATACCTATGTAGGCGAGAGCCACCGAATTCTAGCCTCGCCGTGTACTGGCCTCAGTACTGACGCTCCTCTTTTTCCTTTGCCCTTTGTCGGCACCCCTTTTGTTTTATCAGGTTTGAGATCGACGTCGTTAGCAGGGTTACCCTTCCGGCTTGGCCAGGGCAGGGTTATGGACGCCATTGGTTATTCTTCAGGGCTCTTAGCCCCATTTGCATCTTGTCCGTTGTCGGACGCTCTATCGTTTTCAAGGTGAGTGTAGCTTTGTACTGTATATCGATATTCTTGACTCCTAGAGTCGTGTTGTATATATATCTGTTCTGTGGGTCTCATCAAGGACTGTTGTGTAATGGTATTACTTCGTTTTCCACCCGCACGAAAGTGTCTGGTGGGCGTCCTTGAATCGTTTCTATGCGGGTTTGGCGGAAAGGGCTAAAACTTGCATAGGGCCGATTTGAGGGTGTTACACACTGCCTTGCACGATGGAAGGAAGAAAACGAATTTAGGTCAACTCAGCGTGCACCGAAAAAGAGAACGGAAGTAGAAACACACACCTTGAGCCAAATGGAATAAAAAAATCAGATGTGATGAACCAGCTAAAGTACAGGCGCTCTGGTAATAAGCAAATCCCCTGCATACATGCAGGTTAATCTGGGCAAAGCAAACTGTTTACTCAAAAAATAAATAGTGCATGAGCACTAGTTAGCAAAAGGCTTTCCAGTAGCCTACCCTCAAGATTGAACCAGTACCTTGTTTTTTGCATCAACGGCTTCTACTCTCAGTCTGGCAATCGCATCGTCCTTCTTTCGGGCTGCCACTTGCAGCTCCCCTATGTTCTGCTGAAGCTTTTGAGCTACTTCAATAGCTTCCTTATCCTTGTTTGTGCTCAGGGTCTCCGAAGCTTGCTTCAATTTTGTCAGCTCAGCCCTTAGATCTCTGACAATATCCTCATCACCTATATTGGTTTCACTAAGCTCTAGATGCCTTCCAGTTCCCCTTAGTTGTATCTACATTATTAAAGATAGACATGAATGCAAAACAACGACTAAGCAAATCAATTGCATACACAAGCTGGACTGATGGTTTTGAACTACATGCAACTGATGTTAATTTAAGTATGTACCTCTGGTCCTGAGTTATCGTCGTCAAAAAGAGCTTCGCGCTTCCTGGAATCCTCCAAGTCCTTCTCTTTGAGTTCTACATTGAACAGACAAGGCAGTGGTATCACTATATCAGCAGCAACATAACTTCGTAGAGATTACATCCTTAGTGATGGAGCAAAAACAAGGCAAAAGTGTTGGTGCCAAGTTTTCCAACACAGAAAAAGCCATATCACCCAAAATTAGATCAGTTATGCAAGGCGAGAAAATCCTCCCGAGAAGAAGAGAGATTAGCACCAAAAAAGAGGGCAGGGCCAGGTTCTTTTACCGATGATCTTCGGATCAGCCAATAGAGGAAGATCGATGTAGGCCTTCTTCCACCTCGCCCTGCTTGCCTCCGCCTGCCATGCCAACACAATAGTAGTAACCAGAATTAGCATCAGAAACGAACAAGCCCGACAAATTATAGAGGACTTTTACAGTACCATCAACTAGATATAGTCCTTTCGGTTTTTGCCGATCCAACGGTTTTGGTTAATTTATACTAGTGAGGAAAACTAGAGTAGTATAAAGGATACTATTATGACTAGAGGGTCAAAATCGGAAGAGTTTGTAACTAAAATTAGAAACGGATTTCACAATAAAAAGGAAGGCCTAACAACAATTTTATCGCCGTCACCCTGGGCTTCTCTAGGACAAGGTGGTGATGTGAACTGAACCTGCAGGACAGCCGGAAGTTTTCCAGATCTTGGCTTCCTCAGAAGAACGTTCTTCCATAGATTTCTCTCTTCTAGTGTTACAAGCTGCTACAAATAATTAACATAATACGATTTAACATTGGGCATTGCTTGAGAAAAGCGCCAAACTGATTCGTTGGCCGTGCGCTTTGTCATTTCTCAAGAACTCTGTCGAGATGTTCTTTTCTGCTGGTGTAATCTTAAGCGACACGGAGTCAGAGAAGTTCAGAAGGTAGTAGTATAAGAGATGAACAAGAAGAACGATCTAGTTGCCGGGATGTTAGGCTAAATTAATGGAATAATTAGTGCCACAATGAAATATTTGCTACTTACAAGGTCCACATTACCCCTATAGATCAGTGTCTAGATTTTAGTTATACTACTCACCCCCACGCAGGTAGTAAAAGGTACAGTAAAAAAATGCCAAATAAAAAAGATAAATCACCTGAACAAGGCGGGCATGGAGGTCGTTCTCGCGTGCTCCCGACAGGTCGCGCTGGGTCCTGTTGAGCGCCTCAAGGCGCGCGCGGTCGGCCGCGAGCGCAGCTACCCGCGGCAGGTGGGCCTCGATCCGGTCGTACATGCGCCGCCACTCGGCGCTCCCGCTGCCCCCCTCCCCGGAGAGGCCTTCCGACGAGGCGGCCCCCGAAACGCCGCCGCCACCGCTCATGGAGACGGCGGCGCCGCTATTTTCCTCACTCCCGTGTGCAAGCAGTGACATTGGAACGGGGAACGGGCGACCTCAATGCATGTCGACCAGAGATGAATAGATGGGAAGCTCGTGGAACGGGGAGTCCGATGGTCCGACTCGCGTGAGGGATTTGGGTTTCTCCAGCAGTCCAGGACAGGTTCATCCGGCCATGGCCATGGCTGGCTGCTAGCTGCTGGCCTGCAGGAAGAGAAACAGAGAGGTGGCGGACTGGTGTGGAGTGTTTTTTTTGTTTTGAAAACGACTGGTGTGGAGTGTTGGATTGGGGTGGAACTGTGGAAGCGGCACAGACAAAGGTCATAAATGCCTCCTTGACTACCGTCTCGCTCCCTTCTTTTTTTTTTCCTTCGTTGGATATCACTGATTTGCCATTGATTCGAAAGTTACACTTATGTCATACACGTGCCCTGAAAATGGCTTTTAAAAATTTATGCTGTTTTAACTGTGAATCTACCCACTGAAAATACATACAAAAATGGTAAGACTTTATATTTTAAAGCGGAGGGAGTACTATACCGGAAATTTTAGAAAAATGGCCAACCTTTGCAAAGGTTCGCGCGACCTCTCTCGCGTCGACACGTGGTGCATTCTGGTTCGTTTACGGGAACCTAGATTGGCTTCCGTGTGCGACATGTGTTGGCTTTTGGTGCGTCCAGTGCACTCTCGTAGGTGTTACCGAATTAGGCGAACCGTCATCTTCTATCTTTTTTCCTTCTTTCATATTTATTCTCCTTGTCGTCGACGGAGACGGTTTCTTCCGCCCTGCCGCCACCGTCGTCTTGTTCGGTTGATTCTCCTCCATCATCTCCTTCGAAGTTCGCCGTCTACTTCTCTCCCATCGTCTTTTTCTTCATTGAATCAATGGTTAGCTGTATCGATTGTTCCTCCTATGTCATATTCTCTGTTTTCCCTTTTTTATAATCAGTACAAATTGGTTGTGCCTACATTCTTCTCTATTTTTCTCTTTGAATTTTTGGGCAGTGTATTTTCCAGGGATCGTATGGGTGGGCAATAGCACTTTTAACTAAACCTTTTACACGGGATGTCGTTAGTCTAGATCTAGGTATTATACGGGTGGACGGTAGCATTTCTATGGATTTGGAGTAGTACTCAGCCTACTCGGTGTGAGATACAATGTTTCTAGTGATCAAAGTACAATATTTCTAGTGATCAAAGTTCATGGTTTTCTTTATGTGTTAGTTCTTCATTTTGTCACGTACATCAATTGTCCAAAGTAAGATAAGTACCTATTATTTTTGATTGGGAAGTGTGTTTTTATTGGTCGGTAGGGTACATGGTTGTTTTTTTGGTTGGTTTATCCTTCTTTAGAAGGTGTACAATTACTCTTTGTATTCTATTTCACGTACAATTTTTGAATTGGTCAAAGTACATGGTTCCTTTATTTGTAAGTACATGTTATTTTTACCGTGGGAGTGTTGTTGGGGGCATGGGGTGGTGGTGGTGGCTGGATTTTTTAGCAGTACTCAGTCTATTCTTTGTATAAATTTTGAAGTGTCCAAAGTACAGAATATATGTTACTGGTAAGTACATAATGTTTTTCATTGTGTATGTTGTTGGGTGGTTGTTGGTTGTTGAAATTGTACATTATTTAACTATTCAAAGTACGTATGTTACAGGTAAGTACAAACTATATTTTTTACGGAGTGTACAATTTTTCAATTGACTAATGTACAAGTTTCCGTTATTGTTAAATACATGTTATTTTGGATAGTTGGAGCGAGGTTCTTGGTAGGGATTTTTAGCATTAGATAGCCTATTCTTCAAAATATGCACAAGTACTTTTTCTACTCGTTTTAACGTATAATGTTTGAATTGAATGAAGTATAGATTTTTTTTTGCGTAAGTACATATTATTTTTTACGTTGGAGCAGAGTTGTATGTCTTAATTTGTAGCTTTACTCAGCCTGCTCTTTATTAGGTACAATGTTCCCTATGAACAAAGTGCAGAATTTGTTTATAGGTAAGGACAAACTAGTTTTTGCTTAGTATTGTTCATAGTCAAAGTTGAACATTCAACATATATGTCAAGTTTAATACTCGATGAACATTATTTGTTGTAGTTTCTTCATAAAATTTGAAGTGCTTCGTAAATACTATATTCAATATGTATCTTCAATACTATATTTAATATGTATCTTCAAGTATAATATAGAAATAAAAACATCCTTAATTCTTATTCTGCACTTTTCTTCTCTTCTATTCTTTCTTTTCCTGTTGATATTTATTGGCCTCCCCTTCTCTGTCTACTTGTCATGTAGGATTTTCTTCTTTTTAGTTACTGAAAAAACATTTTTAAATATATATTTAATTTCCAAGGACTGTACATTTGAATTAATAGGAAACAAAAAATAATTAATTAAATTATATATTGTTACCTTACCTTCTGTATGTTTTTGGTGAACCAAAAATAAGATATTCTATACTACGTCTGAATCTACTATTATGCCAACAAAATGCTTCTCTATTTCTTGTAGGGGGTGGTGTCGACTAGCTGTTTTGTGTGCCAGCTTGTTATGTGTTTTCCTGCGTTTGTATTGAGTTATTGTCTGATCTATTTTTGCTTGGTTGCTACTTTTCTCTTAGATTGTATGTGCCTGTTGCCATGTCTTCTCTCTCTTTTTTTGCAATTTGATTTGTTGTGCCCCATTCCCTTGTAGTGGTTGCATGTTATCTGTCTTACCTTGTAGCTTTTTTTCTGATCCTGGCATTTGTCTGTTTCCGCTCTTTGTTCATTTCCTGGTAGACATTGGTGGATCATGTAGTATGTTTTCCTCATTTGTCCTACTTGTGTCTCTTTTTTATTTTCTTTGTTGTCTCTGAGTTTAGCCATAACTTTTTTTTCATTTCTCGCATGCACTCTATCATTAATTTGTATGCTTTATCATTTGGGCATGCTTTATTGCAAAGTTTTACTATTTCTCTCATTGCTTCAGTGTACCTTAATGTATCTTTTGTGCTTGATGAATCCATAGCTTATCCCAGTATTGGTAGCTCCTGGTCTATGTCCTTTCTCCATCTTTTTATCACAAAACTTTCTGGCAGGTTATTTTTTCCCAGATGTATAACTGCTCCTTCTTCTGACCCTTCTACCTTAAATGCTTAGACGTAAGTGTCCTTCTTCTTCTTCTGATCCTTCTACCTTAAATGATGTGTTGTTTGTTACTTCTATCTGAAATTTCAGGAATATGTCATGGGTGTATTTCTCAAATGCTTGCTTCTTGAATGGATGTTGTATTGTTGTTTTTGCCTTTTTTAGTGTTGAGTTCACCTTCTTTTGTCTAGAGCATATAAGCACTTGTCTTGTACTGTCTAATACTGTTCTATGAACATTGTTATCGTGTATGTTCTTTGGCTATAACATTTCCACATGTTATTCGTGCTTTCGCTTCGTCCTGTGCTCGATTAGAATGGAAATAACTTGCCCATAAAGTAAGCTGACACCCATCTATGCCTGATTCTGTAAAGCTTGTTGAGGTGTTTCTCTCCCTGTGCACCGAATTTTTTTATAGCATGTGTCCAAGTTGTTTCAAACTCTTCCGGTGTGAAAGAGTTCTTTGCTATGAATCTCAGTGTGTCTGCTAGTTCTAGGTGAGTTGCAAAGAAGCTCCCCTCCTTCTGGCTCATTTTTGTCACTATATGATAATAATAGTTCCTATGATGGTTGATTTCAATATATCTTGTATTGCTTTGTCTTGATCTGTTATTATTGTTTTTGGTTCTTTCCCACTCATGGCTGTAACAAAAGGCTTCAAACACCATTTGAACGAATCAGTTTTCTCGTCTTTCAGCAGAGCAACCCCAAATAGTATTGTTGCTCCATGATTTTTTACTCCTACTATTGGAACAAATGGTAGGTCATACTTTTTCGTGCTGAAAGTTGTGTCAAAAGATATATACTCGCCAAATTTTTGTAGTTCATTACGCACATTGCGTCCATCTAGAACAAGATGCAGACCCTTTTGTGCTCATCAACCTCCATCTCATAATTGAATCCTGGAACTGTTTTCTGCAGTGTTTTGAATCGCTCTAGACACATGTCAATATCATATTCCTTTTCTATTTGTCGCTGCAAGCTTTTCATGTTGCTTAGGTTAGTGACATCAAAGTAATTCCTCAGAAATTCCTTTTTATTTTCCTGAAGATCAACATCAACTTTCTAGGTGGCAGACTGTCCATCTGTAGCAGCTCGATCAATCTTCTATCCATATCAGTCATCCTCTTGTGGCAATGTGAAAACCTAATAAAGAAATCTGATGGTTCCAAGGCATGGTTGTTCTCTAGACTTACTTTCTGGAGAAACCATCCATCTTCGTCCCTCTTACTATTATTTGTGCTTTGCATTCTGTTTTTATCAGTACTGCTGATCTTCTGTGTTTAGTTGGGTCAATATCCATTTTGGATTGTCCTTCTTTGTTGCAGGCGAATACCTGTTGATATATTTCACCATTTTTTCCTAAACTTTTGTTACTGAACTTCTTTACTACAAAACCTTCTTTTCTTGCATATACAACATAGTTGTAGAATGCATCTTCTATTGTTTTGAAACGATCACCTTCCATTGGAATGGTTGCATCTATTATTTCATCAACTGCTGGATAGTTATATCCGAACATCTAGTCCATCTTCTTCTTCTGTCTTTGATGGGGGCTCTGGGTTTAGGTCTAGACCGCCAGCTTCCTCTTCCTGCTTACTTTCTTCTGCTCTTTCTTTCATATCACTTCTTGTTTCTCCTTCTTGCTTATCATTGGATATCTCTGTGTGATTCTCTTTCACTGATCCTTCATCGCTTTCCATTTCCTTGTAGACCTGTATGTATTTTAAAAGAAGTTAATACATTTAATTTTGTGGGTGATAAGATTTTCTTTTAATATAAAAGAAAATTATAGGTCTTTTGTAACATATTATTTTACCTTCTTCATTTTGTATACTTTGTTTGGTGATTTGATATTGTTACATCCATTATTTTCTTCATTGCACTCTTATTGCACTGATCCACATGATCTGGTATTCTTTTCTTCTGTTGAGATGAAACTTTTCTGTTTTGATTGATTCCCTTCTTTCTGTACTATTTCAACTGATCTTGTTAACTTGTCCTATTTTGTACGTTTGTTCGAAGAAAATTGTTCATGCAAAAAGTTTATACTTCATTACACATGTAAGCTATATGTTATTTTTTTCCTTTTTCAACATTATATAACATTTTTTTGCACTTCACCTTTTTGTTTTTTATGCTATCTATGTTCGTCATCTCCTCCAGTGTTCTTCTTTTCATATATTTTGTTTCTGATATTGTTAGTGTCATATTGTTTTTCTTATCTTCCTGTTCCTGCGAAGAATATATAATTAAAACAAAAACAGATACTATATTTCAGTAGATATATAAGAAGATTTGAAATATGTTTATCTTTATCCACTACACATCACTTGCTCTTGTAAAAAGATAATCCAATATGTTCCCTTGTTCATATGTAACATCACTTCTTTATTCATATGTAACATCACTTCCTCCCTGTTGTACACTTCCTGTTTAAAATATAAATTTTCACAATTATTGTTATGTCTACATTGTCTACGTTTTTTGTTATCAGAATTTTTTGCTATTTACTTTTTTGACTTGTTTTCATCGGTTCTTCCTGTTGTGAGCTGACAAGTCAAAGAAACTGTTATTGATAAGGAGGGGGATAATGTTTGCAGTGTTTACATTCTCTCTTTACTTTTGCTGTCATTGTCTATCTCCACTTCACTCATACAATTTCGTGTTCTCGTTTCTTCCTTTATCTTTAGTTTTGCTCATCTCAGATGTGCTTGCTAATGTGTCTCATTTTTTCTTCCTATAGATCTTGTATCAACAACACATTGTTAAGAAGCTTTGAGAATGAACAGAATCGAATCGTAGGAAGTAGTATTAGTAGCAGATCTTGTATCACCAGCACATTATGATTACTTTGTTTGTATACTAGAAATAATATCTAGATTTTGCTCATTTTTCCTTGTATGAATAATACGTAAGATCATACATTATCTATTTTTTATTCTTGTAATCTTCGTTTCCATTGTTTCTGCTAGATCTGAGTTTGTTCAACCAAAACAATTTCTACTTGGATGTAAGATCATATGTTGTTTCTTCGCAGGAACAAGAAGAGTAATTTATCTCTGTTGCCGATTCTTTGTGGTAGCTTTGTTTCTTCCTAGCTTGAGATCGTTCTTGTTCAGTCGCCGTGTTCTTTGTTTGTTTGAAATTTGAATTGTCGCTACATGACGAACATATCTAATCTAGTACCTTATATATGGTTAGGTATAATATTATTTGAGATTTTGAACTACATATGTATTTTCTATGACATGTAGGACCAGGACAATTATTATATGGTCATGGCATTTTCGTGACCTTCTGTAAGTATGACATGTGGAGTCAGCATAGAAAAGAAGATCTGTTTATACGCGTTCATTCGATCCTTGCCCATTCCTTGCAATGTTCGTGGGGCTATATTTAAGTTTTATAACTTACTGGTTGGCATGTGGACCTCCATTCCTGGTCCTCCTTGTCAGCGACTTAGTGTCAAATGGTGTTTGTGCAGACGAATTGAAATTTTCTTTATTTCCTGTTTCTAGATCTCATCTTCTTTTTCGTTAACTTTTTCATCGGAGGTTGGAGTTGTTGTTCGTCTTGTTTGTAGGAGTTCATCTACTCTTCTAGGTCCATCGGAGGTTGCTCTAGATCCCTGTTCGGGTATGCTAGTCTTTCATCTACTTCCCTTTACTTTCTAAATTCTAGTTCATTTCCTTTTTCCTTGTCTTTCCATCTGTTTTTATTGTTTTTAGTTTGCGATTTGTATTAGTAGAGTGTAGATGATTTCGAGTTCGTCGTTGGACGAAGGAGAGACGATCCCTCATTTGTCCGAAACACAATCCTTTTCCGTTGATGGTACATAAGTAGTAACGCAGGATTTTATGGTAGACGAGCAGTTAGAAATCGAGAGAATCAGGATTGAGGAAAAGAAGTTTCGTCTAGAAAAAGATTGAGGAATTCCGGATGAAGAGATATGGGTTAGTTTAATCGTTGCTGATGATTTTGCCTAGTTATTTTGTGTTCTTATTCATTTTATTTCATGTAATGCATACTTAATCTTTGAGAATAGTGTACTTTATCTTTCTTAGTATTTTACTTGTATACTTCATGGTTCTATGCTTGGTGGAAAAATTATTAGTATGGGGAGATTTTTCTTTGCTTCCTATATTTTTTTTCTAACTTTTTATTTTAGTTTATATTGAAGTGTAATCTATCTTTCCGAGTAATTGTACTTGTATGCTTCATGGTTCTCTGCTTGGTTGAAAAAATTATTAGTATGTTGAGATTTATCTAGGCTTCAAATATTTTTATTGTCTACCCTTTTATTTTCGTTAATGTTGTAGTGTACTTTATATTTCTTAGCAATGTACTTTATCTTTCTTAGTATTTGTACTTGCATGCTTCATGGTTCTGTGCTTGGTTAAAAATTATTAGTATGGGGAGATTTATCTGGGCTTCCAGTATTTGTTTTGTCTAGTTTTTTATTTTTGTTAATGTTTTAGTGTACATTATCTTTCCTAGAAATGTACTCTATCTTTCTGAGTAATTGTACTTGTATGCTTCATGGTTGTGTGCTTGGTTAAAAAAAATATTAGTATGGGGAGATTTATCCGGGCTTTCAGTATTTGTTTTATCTAGCTTTTTTATTTTCGTTAATGTTGTAGTGTACTTTATCTTTTCAAGTAATGTACTCTATCTTTCTCAGTAATTTTACTTGTAAACTTCATGGATTTACGCTTTGTTGAAAATTACTATTATTGGGAGATTTATCTCTTCTTGGTTTAAAATTTATCTTTCTCAGTAATTGCTCTTGTATACTTCTTGATTCTATCCTTGGTTGAAAAGTTGTCTATACTTCTATTTTCTATTCTTGTATACTATACATTTTGTTATTTCTTGTTTTGTACATTTATTATCATGCAGACTTGTTCTTTCATTGCATGATTTGTGTATGTTGTTTTATCTTTTATTGTACTTGACGAAATTAAGCCCTGCTTCCATTTGGTGAAATTTCACTTTGTTAAAATGTTAAATAATATGGATTGTTCTTGTATAATATTTTTTATAAAAGACTGATTGTTTTGATTTTGATTTATAGATCAGGTCCAATGGCCTCTTGCAAACGTGATTTCACTACTAAGCTTAGTTTGACTAAGTTTATTGTCGTGCGAATATGTCTAACACATGAGCATGAGAAGTATGTTAATGATTTAGGGCAAGGGTATCTTCTAGATCTCTGGCTTGAAGAATTACCAAGAAGTCTTGTGCAATGGATTGTCAGTAATTACAAATCCAACAAGAGGATTGTTTATCTTCCTAATGGGTTCAGTTTTTCCTTGAACCCATTATGTGTTCATAAGGTTTTAGACATACCTATTGGAGGTCAAAGGATTCCTAGCAAGTGTAGTGACATGTTCAGGGACACCATCAGGGCCAAAATACTCCATCTATCAATGAACTGATGGATTTTCTCAAAACATATTTGACAAGGATGACTTCAAGAGATTTTGGATGATGTTCTCCGTTACATATGATTATGCTAGTCCTGATTATTTCTCTGCTTTAGAAGGCCCAACTGAAAATATTACCTCTTATGATTGGTCTTCTGCTGTTTTCAACAAGCTTTCTTCCTCCATTGATGTATATATACAAAATGGTTTTGATGGTTCCTTATGTGGTTGTTTGGTAGTTCCTTTGGTAAGTTGTATTTTTTTCTTATTTTGTATTATTATTCTGTAGATGTGATATGTTTTGTAGTTCCTTTGGCAAATTTTTGTTTTATTTATTGTTTCTTGCAGATGACTTATCTTAACTATTTGAACACTGAAGAAATAAAGGTTTCTAACATTATTCCATTAATCAGTATCTAGGATTCTGAAATTGTTAAGATGTGTGAGAAGCTTGATCTGGTGTCTGAAGAATTTGGAAACTATGACTGTTTATCGGCAAGTGCCCACAATTTCTTTTTATGTAACCTAAATAATTGTATATTCATTCATTTTGTTCCTTACCATAATGTTGTCATCTTTAATGTAGTTGAAGGATGTAAGTACCACACATTTTCAGCAGATTGTTTCTCCAAATCATTCCTTTGTAGATTTACATCCTAGCCTTGAGACGTTTCTTTGTTCTTTTGTTCATCCTATCAATCAACTTCTGGTATGTATTTATTGTCTTTATAGTTTTTGATGCTCGGTTTTGTTCACGCATGGATTGTAGTGAACTTTCTTACGCACGAATAGGCATGGACCTGGGACATATATTTCAACCGCAGTGGACCTGGGACATATATTTCAAGTGCATATACTATATCTAATCTACCTGCATCACACCCACTTCAAGTCATGTTTCAATTGACTTTGTGCCACATGTCAATGGTTTCTTCATCATATCTCAAATGTTTTAAAAAAAGTTGTTGAGTGTTTTTAGGTGAAAACAAACAAATAAGGAGCCGTTGAGTGTTTCTACGGGCAGTTGTTAATATTATTTTTGCTTTTACACTGCCTTAGATTGCATTGGCGAGCTGTCTATGCATACTTGAATTGTGTTCTTAAGAGGGCATTTATGTCTAGTTTTCCTTTTTGTACCTTGATGGCCCACAAGTATAGGGGGTGTATCGCAGTATTTTTGAGGGAAGTGAAACCCAATTTATTGATTCGATACAAGGGGAGCCAAAGAATATTTATAAGCCTTAACAACTGAGTTGTCAATTTAGCTGCACCTGGAAACAATCTTGCTCACATTAGTTTATCAGTAGCAATAGTTTTGTAGTTGGAATAGTAAAGTAGAAGCAGTAGTAAAGTAAAGACAGCCGTAACAATAGCAGTAAATAGTAGGATTCGAGTGTGGTAGGCATAGGGATGGATGGACGGGCGTTGCATGGACAAGACAATTCATATTGCAATCAGAACATAGGGCAATTGCAGATAAATAAGATAAAGCATCCCAGTACTAGATAATCCTAGGCATGTGTTGATGGGTTCGTAGCATGGAAAACAAAAATTTTCTACCGCAAGAACGAACAAAACCCTGATCTAATCTAGATAAAAGCCAAGATCTACTATTAGACATGTGCAACGAGATAGATCTGTACTAACCCTTGTAGATCCGAAAGCGTTACGAGATTCGAATCTCGTGGTTGATGTAGTCAATCACTTGCCGATCTCAAGATCGAGTAGACGATCCTTCCGGCGCTGCGTTCCGCCAGCGCTTCCGCAGTCGGTCACACGTGCGAAGTCGAAGCAGACCTTCCTCTCCCCGTTCCAGCGAGCAGCGGAGGTAGTAGATCTCTCCACGGAATCCCAGCAGCATGACGGCGTGGTGGTGGTGGTGGAGTAGAGAATTCTGCAGGGCTTCGCCTAAGCCAGAGCAGAGGGAAGGAGGAGGAGAGAGGCGGCTAGGGTTTGTAGTGGAAGGGGGCCAGGGGGGTGGCGCCTCCACCCCTCTATTTAAAGGAGGGAGGCGCCATGGGGAGGTGGAGTCCTTGTAGGACTCCCCTCTCCCTTGGCCGGCGGATCAAGGAGGTGGGGGGAGAGTCCTACTCCCCCACGAATCCTTGTCTTACCCCACAAGGATTCCTTGATCCTTTCTTGGTTTTCAAGCAAACTCCAAGAAATATTCCAGAACCTTCCGGAACATTCCGAAACCTTCTAGAATCCCCATACAAATACTCCGGAACATTTCCTAACTTAGAAAATGATCCCCAATATATGAATCTTATTCTCCGGACAATTCCGGATCTCCTCGTGATGTCCCAGATCCAATCCGAGACTCTGAACAACATTCGGTCTCCAACGCACATTCCATATCTACTTAAAACAACTTCGAACCTTAAGTGTGTCACCCTACGATTCGTGAATATGCAGACATGATGGAGACACCTCTCCGATCAATAACCATCAGCGGGATCTGGAGATCCATAACGGCTCCCACATACTCAACGATGACTTCGTGATCGATAGAACCATTAACATACGAAACCAATTCCCTTTGTCACGCGATACTCTACTTATCCGAGGTTTGATCGTCGGTATCTCCATACCTAGTTCTACCTCGTTACTGATAAGTACTCTTTACTCGTTCCATGTTATGTCATCCCTTGTGACCCAGTCACATGCTTGCAAGCTAATTAGATGACATTCCACCGAGAGGGCCCAGAGCATATCTATCCGTCATATGGATGGACAAATCCCAATCTTGGTCCATGCGCTTCAACACATACTTTCAGAATACCCAATGACACCTTTATGACCACCCAGTTACGAAGCGGTGTTTGATGTCATCAAAGTACCCATCCGGTGATGGTGATTAACATAACCTCATGGTCGAAGGATTAGGTTACTATGTATTTTAAAGCTTATAGCAAACGAACTTAATGACTTGATCTTATGCTATGCTTACTACGGGTGTGTGTCCATCACATCATTCTCCTAATGATATGATCTTGTTATTAATGACATCCAATGTCCATGATCAGGAAACCATGATCATCCATTAATCAACAAGCTAGTTTAATAAGAGGCTTACTAGGGACTCTTTTATGTTTACAAAACACACAAGTATTAATGTTTCCGGTTAATACAATTATAGCATGGGATGTAAACATTTATCATAAACATAAAGATATAATAATAACCACTTTATTATTGCCTCTTGGGCATATCTCCAACAGTCTCCCACTTGCACTAGAGTCAATAATCTAGTTAAAAAACTTGTGCATTCAACACCTATGGCTTTCTGGTGTTTGTATAGACACTATTGCTAGTGGTAAACATAATCTTCGGATCTGACACTTCCAGGTCCGTGTGTATTTGCATGTCCTTGCGTCTCTACGCATTACTCATTCTGCAATGAGATGGCATTGTATAAATTTGGTCCTTTGGTGAGACCTTTAGTTCCTTGGGATTAAATCATGTTGATACAATTGTCGTACAATGTATCTTCATAGTATTATCCCGCTATGAATCACGCCTAGTTTGATAACAAACTACTTAACACAAATGCCCTCCTTTGCTGCTACTATAGCAGTTATATACTTAGCCTTTTGTTGTAGTATCTGTCACAATGTTTTAACTTTGGTACTCAACCAAATCCGTTATGGAACATCCTTTCCATTATATTGTGCCACCCATAGTCTAAATTGAGATAAATTTAATTTGTATCTTGTGACAAAACTAGTATCAATGTAACACTTTACAATGAACTACCTTTAACTATTTGTCACTTATACATGATATATTCTTAGTTCTTCCAAAGCTCATAAGAATATCGTTACTATTGTCCAATGATCATCTTATGAATCATTCTGGTATATGCTCATAACATTTAGAGCATAGGACATATCTGGATGTGTACATCTCAAAGAATGATTGATCAAAATATTCTTGTGATTTCACCAAGTGTCAAAACACTTGAAACTCGTGTCAACACACTTGAATCTTGATTTAGTCCTTTCCGTGCGTCAAGAACCTTTCTTGTTGTTTCCATATTGAACTCATTCAACATCTTATCTATGTACATTTGGCAAAACCATATTAGCGCCTCAATCTATCCATCTAGACATTGATGCCTAATTCTTGAGTTATGCCTAAGTCTTTCATCGAAATGAAATTCTTAACCTGTGTCAATAAAAGATACATCATTTCTAATCAACAATATGTCCTCTACATAATGTATTAGAAATATGTCTCAGTGCTCCCACTTAATTTCTTGCAAATGCAAGCATCTTCATCATCTTCGATGAATTTAAACTCTTTTAACAGTTTCATCATGGAGAAGATTCCAACTCCGCGATGCTCACTTCAACCATTGAAGTTTTGCATGCTCCTTTAGCATCCTTTGAATTAACAAAACCCTTTGGATCGTGTCATGTACACGTCCTAGGTAACCATTCTATTAGAAAAACTTGTTTTGTTTGTTCAACTACTATATACCAAAATATATGTAGTGGTTGCTACACTAATCCGTCCAGACTAAATATCGCTATGAAAGATCAAATCTTATCATATTCAATTCCTTGAACATTGTCGTAAACTTCTTTCTGACATGTCGACTATTTCATAGATGTTAAACATCCATGTCTTATTTCTTTATAAATCCAAACACGACCGATAGGCTTCACGCCTTTCCGGAGGGTCTTCCAAGTTCAGAAACTTGATTTCTCGTGTATGGATACTATCACGGATTCTATGACTTCTAGTAATTTTATGGAGTCAGGGCCCATCATCGCTTCTTTGCATGTAGTCGCTTCATTATTGTCAAAATAACGACTTGCTTATCAAATCTTACTATTTGATTCTTACCGACCCACACGGTTCTATAGGAACTCTAATCTCCGAGATCACACCTTTTGTAATCACGAGATCCATGAGCATTGTGGTCGCCACCGGGACACTTTCCGGCGCTGCGCTACTTAGCACATATAGCTAAGGTTCAACAACCTTATCAAAGTTCTATTGTCCTCCCACTTAACTTTTCACAAAAAATTCCTTCTCAAGAAACTTGACGTTCCAAGCAACAAACTCTTTTGTCCTCGGCGTTATGGAGAAATTCCCAACAAATTCTTTGGAATAACCTACAAAGACGTGCTTATCCGACTTTGGTTGTAAACATTTTACTTATGCATAGCATACCAAAATTTAAGAAAAGACAATTCGGGTTTTATCCCAAACCATAACTCATATGGTGTCATTTCAACGGATCACGATGGAGCTCTTTTTAGTGTAAAAGCGGTAGTCACTAAAGTTTTAATCCTTAAAACATAATGGTAGTTTTATAAATGACACCCTTGATCTTACCATCTCAAACATGGTTTGATTTCATCTCTCGAATATGCCATACTCCTATGGTTTATCGGGAAACACAAATCATGGAACAATTCCTCAAGTCTTAGGTGTTTTTGCTAAACATGTAACTCAAATTTCTTCCTTTATGATCGAATCATAAACTCTTTATTTTCTTGTTACAATGATTTTCAACTTCATCTTGAAAGTCTTTGAACAACTTTCAAATGTTTCATACTTCCTCCTTATTAAGTAAATATACAGATATATTCACTCAAATTTTCGGAGAAAGCATATGAAGAAAAAAGATCCATCGCATATGGCTACACATAATGGACTATGCACATCAGCATGCACAATTTCTAATAAGTTAGTCATCCGTTCCTCTCTGGCCTATGGACGGAGTTTCAATTATCTCGAGGAAAGTCTCACATGCGTCAATTGATCAAAATGAAAGACTCCAAAATTCCATCAACATGGAGTTTCTTCATGTTTTCTTTCAAATATAATTTAAATAGCGATGTCACTTCATAAGTGATCTTTCAATCATTTGTCTTGCGACATTTTAGCAATTGTGTTTATGGATGTGATTTCTCCCACAAGACTTGTAAAAGTTCATCCATCCTTTATGGAATACGGTAATTATTTTGAGCAACCATTGTTCTCGTAATACCGGAACAAAATAACAATTATTAAAACAAATCTTGAAGGCTAGGTTTGATGACAACGAAAAACACAATAACACTTTATTTGTTTTCGATGAATATCATCACTCATTCTCTTGCTAGTTACTTAGGCCATTGCAGTTCATGAATTGTGTTGTCCTGAATGACACTTCATACCAACCAATTCGGTATCCAATACCTAAGAACCACATTGTTTAACAAGCAAGGAATACAACCATAACATGTATATCTTCTATATGCCTAAGTTGGACATCTCCAACCTTTTATTTTCTGCCAAATATTTTATAGAATTTCTTTCAGCAATTCCTTTTCTTTTAAAAGAATCTATCAACATCAATAGTGGTGTCATTCACATGACACATAGTACAAAGCGTATATAGTCAAATACTAATACCTTTGGACTTGCACTTTGAAGTGGATCACCATCATCAAATGTTTGGCATTCTTTCAAAAATCCATTCTTTAGTAATCTATTAGTGTAGTAAACATTTTACTTACATCTTCTATTCATCCTTATCATGAAATCTTTCATGATCAAGCTACTATAGCTTATAAGGAAGAATCACGAGTATAATATCAGTTCCTAAAACCTTTTTGGTAGATTCGGATGCCTAGCATCTCCATCCTTCACAAATTCTCATACAATAAGAGAACATGTATTTTGCTAAATTATACTCTATCATAATGCAACCAAAAACATTGTTTCAGATATCACAATATCTTCCACACATGATAGTTTCTGAAACAATTATTTCAGCTCCTAGATAACCTCGATATTAAAACAACTTTTGAATATCAAGAATCATGGAGGCAAACATGGTCCTTTGATACTAACATTGGAATTCTTACTCTTGATTTAATACTACTTATTAAACTCCATGGAGTAAATAGAGTTTGCTAAAAGTTTGCAATAGGACTTATAAACTTTAAATTGACATTCAAAAACAATACGATACCAGTTCGTAAAGTAAATATCCAGAATTTATACAGTTCCACTATCTCAACTATAACTAAGCGTAAGGTGGTGAACGGATGCCAATGACTACAACAAACTATGCAAATTCACTTTGATTGTGTTTATGATAAATTGAGTTCGACTAATCCAAATTTAAAATGAACTCCCACTCAAAACAACATCCCTCGAGTTGTTTTAGTGATTACACGAACCATATGCACTACACCAAGTCTGATCATCACGTGAGATGATGTAGCTTTAAAGGCGAACAATCAACATGTTCATCATATCATCCATATGATTCATGCTTTACCTTTCGGTATTCCGTGTTCCGAGACCATGTCTGTACATGCTAGGCTCGTCAAGGTTAACCTTAGTTTCCGCATGTGCAAATCTGGCTTGCACCCGTTGTATGCACACGTAGAGTCTATCACACCCGATCATCACGAGATGCTTCGAAACGACGAGTCTTAGCAACGGTGCAAACTAAGGACGAACACTTTATTACTTGATATTTAGTGAGAGGGATCATCTTATAATGCTACCATCGCGATCTAAGCAATACAAGATGCATAAAGGATTAACATCACAGGCAATTCATAATATGTGATATGATATGGCCTTTCTTCTTGTGACTTTGATCTCCATCTCCAAAGCATGGACATGATCTCCATCATCACCAGCGTGGCGTCAAGGTCCGTGGCGCCGCTTCATGGTTGTCCATCACCAACAGCAACTATTACAACTACTTGGAATAAAGCTATTACATGATGAATAGACAAGCAGGTCTTAAACAAAATTTAAAGACAACCATTAGGCTCCTGCCGGTTGCCATATTACAATAAGGATCATTGCATACATGAAATATAATCACAATCACATAATGGCCATATCACATCACAAGACCCCTGCAAAAACAAGTTAGACGCCTCTAATTTTCTTTGCATGTTTTATGTGGTTTGGGGCTTTCGCATAAGACCGATCTTACCTACGAACAAGGACCACAACGTTGATACAAGTGTTGTCAGATGCTCATTGTAAATTGAATCTTAACTATGGTGGGAGAGACAGACACCCGCAAAGCCACTTGTGCAAAGCAAGTTGCACGTCAAGCGTGGAACAAGTCTCATGTGCGATGACATGTAATGTTAGCCCGAGCCGCTTCATCCCACCATGCCGCAAGATGCAAAGTACACGCTAAGTCACCGACAACAAAAGCATCAACGCCCACAAAAACATTGTGTTCTACTCGTGCAACAGATCTACGCATAGATACGGCTCTGATACCACTAATGGGTTCGTAGCATGGAAAACAAAAAATTTCTACCGCAAGAACGAACAAAACCCAGATCTAATCTAGATAAAAGCCAAGATCTAATCTATTAGACATGTGCAACGAGATAGATCTATACTAACCCTTGTAGGTCCGAAAGCGTTACGAGATTCGAATCTCGTGGTTGATGTAGTCGATCACTTGCCGATCTCAAGATCGAGTAGACGATCCTTCCGGCGCCGCGTTCCGGCAGCGCTTCCGCAGTCGGTCACACATGCGGAGTCAAAGCAGACCTTCCTCTCCCTGTTCCAGCGAGCAGCGGAGGTAGTAGATCTCTCCACGGAATCCCAGCAGCATGACGGCGTGGTGGTGGTGGTGGAGTAGAGAAAATGGGGAGGTGGAGTCCTTGTAGGACTCCCCTCTCCCTTGGCCGGCGGATCAAGGAGGTGGGGGGAGAGTCCTACTCCCCCACGAATCCTTGTCTTACCCCACAAGGATTCCTTGATCCTTTGTTGGTTTTCAAGCAAACTCCAAGAAATCTTCTAGAACCTTCCGGAACATTCTGAAACCTTCTAGAATCCCCATACAAATACTCCGGAACATTTCCTAACTTAGAAAATGATCCCCAATATATGAATCTTATTCTCCGGACAATTCCGGATCTCCTCGTGATGTCCCGGATCCAATCCGAGACTCTGAACAACATTCGGTCTCCAACGCACATTCCATATCTACTTAAAACAACTTCGAACCTTAAGTGTGTCACCCTACGGTTCGTGAATATGCAGACATGATGGAGACACCTCTCCGATCAATAACCATCAGCGGGATCTGGAGATCCATAACGGCTCCCACATACTCAACGATGACTTCGTGATCGATAGAACCATTAACATACGAAACCAATTCCCTTTGTCACGCGATACTCTACTTAGCCGAGGTTTGATCGTCGGTATCTCCATACCTAGTTCTACCTCGTTACTGATAAGTACTCTTTACTCGTTCCATGTTATGTCATCCCTTGTGACCCAGTCACATGCTTGCAAGCTAATTAGATGACATTCCACCGAGAGGGCCCAGAGCATATCTATCCGTCATATGGATGGACAAATCCCAATCTTGGTCCATGCGCTTCAACACATACTTTCAGAATACCCAATGACACCTTTATGACCACCCAGTTACGAAGCGGTGTTTGATGTCATCAAAGTACCCATTCGGTGATGGTGATTAACATAACCTCATGGTCGAAGGATTAGGTTACTATGTATTTTAAAGCTTATAGCAAACGAACTTAATGACTTGATCTTATGCTATGCTTACTACGGGTGTGTGTCCATCACATCATTCTCCTAATGATATGATCTTGTTATTAACGACATCCAATGCCCATGATCAGGAAACCATGATCATCCATTAATCAACAAGCTAGTTTAACAAGAGGCTTACTAGGGACTCTTTTATGTTTACAAAACACACAAGTATTAATGTTTCCGGTTAATACAATTATAGCATGGGATGTAAACATTTATCATAAACATAAAGATATAATAATAACCACTTTATTATTGCCTCTTGGGCATATCTCCAACATGTGTTCCATATATAGTCATACGTGCTCGCAATGAGAACTTGCACAACATCTTTTGTCCTGCCAGCCCGTTTGCAGCGGGGCCTCAAGGGAACTACTGGCAATTAAGGTGCTCCTTTTAATAGAGCACTGGAGCAAAGCATTAACACTCCGTGAACACATGTGATCCTCATATCAAAGCCATTCCCTCCGGTTATCCCGATTTCTGTCACTTCGGGGCCATTGGTTCCAGACAACAACGTGTGTATACAACTTGCAGATAAGACCATAAACAATACTATCATAATGAATCAATAACATGTTCAAATCTGAAATCATGGCACTCGGGCCCTAGTGACAAGCATTAAGCATAACAAGTCGCAACAAAGTCATAAAGCACTAATATAAGATACTAGGCACCATGCCCTAACAATCTGATGCCATTACATGAACGATCTGATCCAATCCCTACCATCCCCATAGCCTACATCGGGGGATTACTAACTCATAGATGGGGGAAACATGGATGGTCGATGGAGAAGCGATGGTGATGATGATGGCGATGATCTCCTCCAATTCCCTGTCCCTGCAGGGTGCCAGAACGGAGTTTCTGGTGCTGTTTCGTGGAATCTGGTGGTGGCGGCAGAGCGGAACTCCTTCTAGAAAAACGTCAAACCCCCCGGAGTTTTTAGGTCAGAAGGCAACTTATAGGCGAAGAGGGAGGCCGAGGGGGAGTCTGGGGCGGCCAAACCACCCCCTGGTGCGGCCAGGCCCAGCCCGCGTGGGCAGGTGGTGTGGCTGGGCCCCAGACCCTCTCTGTCTTGTATGCTGGCTCCTGGTGTCCCTTGATAAAATAGGAACTTTGGCTTTTGTCCCGTCCAATTCCGAGAATATTCATTTTCTGACTTTCCTGGAACCAAAAACAGCAGAAAACAGGCAGCTGGCACTGTGGCTCTTGTTAATAGGTTAGTCCAAGAAATCATATGAAAAGTACTCCAAAGTGTAGACAAAACATAAGAAAGTAGATAAAACCAAGCATGGAACATCAAAAATTATAGATACATTTGCAATGTATCAACATCCCCAAGCTTAACTCCTGCTCGTCCTCGAGTAGGTAAGTGATAAAAAGAAAGAATAATTTTTGAGGTGACATGCACCATCATAAACTTGATCAAAGTATTTGTAAAACATTCAAAGCTAGGATCATAGTACTTCAATCATAACATGAAAGACAAAGTTCTAGCAAGAAGACATAGCAACTATGTTGCAACATGAAAAGGCACAAATAAAAGATTCATGAATAACAATGCTTTGCAAGACGTTTGTTTGTTTCACATAAAGAAAACAGAGCATAATGGCACTCAGCTTGTCCCTCATAGAGTAGCAAACATAAATGCATAGGACACCTTCAAAGTTTACAAGAGTGACTAGATACAAATAGTTTAAAACAAGCAATATCAAGGTATGCATCAATCAACAAGTCTTGGGACAATGCACATAGAACTAAGAATGGCCACTATGCTCTCAAGAAAGTGCTCATAGAATGTGTGGAGACTCAACAAGGAAATGAACAGGTTTTGAAAAGTTTGAAAGGCTTCCAAATCCTGAAAGTATGGTACTCATTAGCTTTGAGATCTCATTGCCCCTATCATAAGCATCTTTAAATGGTTAAGGTTAAAGTGACACAACTAAGAGGATATGCTTGACAATTTATAAATCGAAGTCTCATGCCCCTTACTTACGAAGACCGATCCTCATGCTACTCAACTCCAGTCAGGAGTAAGCTCTTGTCATTGTATGTATCATAGAGAACCGCCAACGGGGTACCCCTTGCACATGATACAGGAACTATCCCATAATCAAAATGACAAGGCAAGCAGACAATGAGCATCTCAGCGATCTTTTTATTTACTATGTGCATATATTTTTATTGAGGATGCTTCATAGAATGCTCATTATGGTTATGCTACAAGTTTCCACCATGATAAGGCATGGCTTAGGCTAGTGGCCCAGGCGTTTCTCTAACATACATACAAACTCCATGATCTTACAAGTTCCACTTTTATTTCACACCGTCGGGATCCACAAGCAAAAGAACATGATATCAACGAGGTACTAAGTACCAATGCAATGTTGAAAGTGTTCCCCATGATACATGGTTCTGCTAACTTCAACTTATAAAGCGCAAGCATATACACAACAAAGAAGGACGCAATGGTTCAGGTTTATTAAATGCAAGAAAATAAAGTGTGCCATCAAGTTCGTGAGAGCTTTACTAACTAACTTTCTCATAACAAGCAAACATTTTATTCGGAAGAAAACAAGGCATATTGAATATGCACGGAAGTAGCAAATGATGCTAATAGGTAGGTAGGGTGGACACTTTGCCAATATTTGGTTTTGGGGAGTTGGAAACATGAGTAAAACATACTCAGTGAAAGTGAAGGCTAGCAATAGTAAGGGAGCGACAAACAAGAGAGCAATAATGGCCATAATCATGCAGAGCGATAAAACATCATTGATCAAAGCATAAAGTGATACTACAAGTTGAAAACTAAAGGATCATAAAGGCTTATGGTGACTTGGGATGGTCATAACATGGTGTGAGCATTTGCCAAGTCAACCCAGATAACGCATCAAAGGAGAATACCACAATACTATGCTTTAATATGCTAAAACAACGCATGATTCTTCCAAGGCACATTAAGCAATCTCAATTGTTTATAACAAGTCATGCTATAGAAAAGAATACTAAGAATAAAGCCAAAACAATATCAAGCATGACATGACAAAGCATAGGCCACAGTCAAAAGCAAGCTCTCTTTACCACTTAAGCATGAGCTTTCCTATTATTTTCCAAACCAAACCAAACTATTTGAACACCAATGTATGAAAGAGGGGGTCCAACCAATTTATTCAACAAACTAAGAAAACAAAGCAAAACAAAAAAAACAAAACGAAAACGAAAACGAAAAAGAAGACGCTCCAAGAACAACACAACTATGCATGAAAAAATAAAAATGAAGCGTTTGGAAGAAACCTGGGATTTTTATTGATGAAGAGGGGGATGCCTTGGGCATCCCCAAGCTTTGACTCTTGTACTTATTGGATATTTCTTGGGGTGACATGTGTGGCATCCCCAAGCTTGAGCTTTAGTCCATCCTTCATCTTATTACTCATTCCTTCCATACACCTGAAAATTTTCCTTCATACAAAACTTCACACAATCTTTATTATCAACATTAGTGCACTCAAGATAAATAAGTCTTAAGGTTCAGTTATAATACCAAATAAACTTCCATTAAAACACTAGCCACTGTAGCACTTCCCTCAAAAAGCTCAATTCCCCAAAAGAACTCAAAAAGGAACCAACAAGAAGCAAATGCAGAAAATGGCAGAAATCTGTCAAAACAGACCAGCAGGTACAGACGAATTTTTTCTAAGACCTTCTGTTTCTCAAATAAAAAAGTGTTGAACTAACTAAAGTTAGATAACAACCTGGGGCAGAATCACAAAAATTCACGCCTCAAAAAGACATTTAGAGATTTTACACGAATTTTTACGGCGAAGCACAAAAATCTGTTTCAGGACAGCAACTTTCCCAATCATTACTTCTCTCTCATTAGAGGTTACTCTTGGCACAAAAAGCAAATAAAAGGATAAGGAGCGGTTAAGTAATAACCTCCAAGACTCATATAAAACTTTTGGGTTATCTCCCAATAAGTACTTTTCTTTAACGCCTTTAAGTTAGGCATAAGCAAAAACTAAAATGGATAGAATAGAAGTAAACGGAGATAATCATAGTGAAAACATTGTTTTGTTCAACGAAATCCTTTTGTTAACAAGGTTGATCAGGTCTTGTTACCAAAACAATTTCATATGAGACAAAACTAAAGGAAATATGCCCTGAGAGGCAATAATAAAGGACTTATTATGTATTCCTTATATATGATAGATGTTTATTTTGTATGCTAGAATTGTATTGATCGGAAACATCGATACATGTGTGTTTAATAAACAAAAAGAGTTCCTAGTTATGCCTCTCTTATAGACTAGCTTGTTGATTAACAAGATGATCAAGGTTTCCTGATCATGGACATTGGATGTTGTTAATAACAAGGTCACAACATTGGTGGAATGATGTGATGAACATTCATACGAAGTATAGCATTACGATCAAGTCATTATGTTTATATTGCTATAACATCATACGAAGTAATCTTTATCCTTAGACCATGAGATCATGTTAATTGCTAACACCTGAAGAGTATCTTGATAACATCAAATGTCACACCGTAACAGGGTGACTATAAAGATGGGTTCAGTGCTATGAAGGTGTTATGTTGAGGCTCATAGATCAAGAGTGGAATTTGTCAATCCCGATGACGGATAGATATACTCTGGGCCCTCTCGGTGATATCACATTGAGATAGCTTGCAAGCAAGTGATGTGATCACTAGAATGTTATATCACAGGAACGAGAAAAGAGTGCATGTCGGTAACGAGATCAAACTAGGTATTTGGATACCAATGATTGAATCTCGAACATGTATTATATCATGAGACAAAGGGATTAAATTACAAGCGTTAAAGGTTCTCACGATCACAGAAGTCATCGTTGAATATGCAGGAGTCAGTATGGATCTCCAGGTCCCGCTTCTGACTATTGATCTGAGAGGAGTCTCAATCATGTCTGCATTATTCGCGAACCGTAGGGTGACACACTTAAGAGTTATCGGACACCATTTTGGAGCACATATGTTTTAGACGAAAGAAATTGCAAAGCGCAGGAATTGTTTCGATAGAAACCGGAAATTGTTTCGGGTGAAATTGCAGAAAGTGGTTCTGCATGTGATATTGAAATATTGCAAGGGGTTATATGTGAATGTTTGTTAACAAAATTCTGAATAAATTTAATAAAAGAGTTTTATTAAATGAGAGAGCATTAAACTTGGAGAATTTTAATGCATTTAAAGTGGGGACTTTAAAAGGGAATGTGAAGAGGCATTTTAATGTGGAGGGGTTACCACCACATGAATGGAGGAGGTGAAGGGGCACCCCCATGCGCCGGCCATGGTGGAGGGGCACCCCCTCCTCCTATAAAATGCCACCCTCCCTCCTTCTTCCACACACCTCCTTGTGAAGGATCTCTCTCCCCCTCTAGAATTATTCCCCCATGGTCTCGGATTAGCGAGATACATGTTCCCGGTGGCATTTCGTGTGGATGGAGTTGCTGCTTCCGCTGGATCGCTGGAGCGAGGAGGTGGAGGTTGTCCGGTGGCTTGAACGTGTGTGCGAGTATGGATGCGCTGCTGAGTTGCGGCGCTCGGACTTCCTCACGATCCTGAGATCGACAAGTGTACTACTACATCAACCACGAGTTCCTACTCGTTAACATAACTCATTGTCTTCGAGGGTAAGTTCTCGATGGATGTATGTCCACATGTTGCTTTGTACCTAGTAGATAGATCTTGGCGTGTAGTTCTCATCGTAGGAATTTTTTTGTTTTCTATGCTGCAGACCCAACAGTGGTATTAGAGCCTGATCTATGCGTAGGTGGTTTGCACGGGTAGTACACATATGTTTATGTGTGGGTGATGATGATCATGTTATTGCATCTTCTATGTATTTTGGATATTGGTGGCATAGTGGAATGAAGCGGCCTGAACCAACCTTACATGTCATCGTACATGAGACCGGTTCCACGACTGACATGCAACTAGTTTTGCATAAGTGGCTGGCGGGTGTCTGTCTCTCCTACTATAGTCAATATCTGATTTACAACGAGTTGTTAATAACTTGGTTATCCTCATTGTGGTTCATGTTCGTAGGTAAGAACGGTTCTATCTCCGAAAGCCCTAAGCCACATAAAACTTGCAATTGATAAATTAGAGGCGTCTAGTTTAGATCGTTGCTAGGCTAGTGTATTGATATGGTATTGTTGTAAGTAGATGTATGATTGATACTCTTACAACACACTCAACGTGTAAGTTCCATAGACCTTGGCCTTACACACAAAGGAATGATAGAGATCATACCACGATGCAAATGATAGAGATCAAATGCATGGACCATATCATCTCACTTTACACATTAGATGATAGCATCTTATACTGCTAGTTTGGCGCTTTTGGTAGCATTGTAAGATGATCCCTCATTTAGATATCAAGATAAAAATGTGTTCTTCCTTGAGTATGCACCGTTCTATAGATCGTGTTTCGAGACATCACGTGATGATCGGGTGTACTCGAATCTACGCTTTCATATGAACGGGTGTAAGACAGTTTTACACACGCGAATACTAAGGTTCTTACTTGGCGAGCCTAGCATGTACAGACATGGCCTCGGAACATAGACCGAAAGGTTAAGCATGAGTCATATGGTTGATATGATGCCCATATAGATGCTCGCCTTTGAAGCTACATCAACTCACGTGATGATCAGACTTGGTGTAGTGGATTTGGTTCATGTAATCACCAAAAGGACACAAGGGATGTCGTTTTTGAGTGGGAGTTCATTAGTAATTTGGATTGGTTGAACTCACTCTATCATAAACTTAGCCTAAATAAACTTTACAAATTCTGTTGTAGATGGCACCACCTGCTTTTAATTTCAATGTGTTCATGGAGAAAGAGAAACTTGTTGTGAACGGTAGCAACTTCACCAACTGGGCTATTAATTTGAGGATTCTCCTCACTTCTGCACAAAAGCAATATGTGCTAGATGCGCCGCTAGGCCCCCCACCAACTCCTGATGCCCCTGACGAGGAAAAGAATGTCTATGTGACTCGTCAGGAGGATCACAACTTAGTTCATTGCGGCATACTATATGGGCTAGAGCCAGAACTTCGAAAGCGTTTCGAAAATGGCAATGCCTTTGATACCATGGGAGAATTGAAAATGAATTTCGATACCCATGCTGCCGTAGAGAGTTATAATTCTACTGAAAAGTTCTTTAGCTGCATGATGGAGGAAAACAGCTCCGTTAGTGAGCATGTACTCAAAATGTCTGGGTACGCCGATAAGCTTGTGTCCTTGGGAATAATGATTCCCAATGACTTAGGCATACATCATGTTCTCCAATCTCTGCCACCTAGCTACAAGAGCTTCGTGATGAACTATAATATGCAGGGCATGAAGAAGACTCTTCCCGAGCTTCTGTCAATGCTTAAGACTGTAGAAGTGGAGATTAGGAAAGAACATCAAGTGTTGATTATCAATAGGACCACCGGTTTCAAGAGGGACAAGAAAGGCAAGCACAAGGGAAAGAAGGGTGGCAAATATGTTGCCGCGCCTAAAAAGAAACCCCGAGCTGGCCCTAAGTCTGATACCGAGTGCTACTATTGTAAGGGGACTGGCCATTGGAGCGCAACTGCCCCAAGTATTTGGCGGACAAGAAGTCCGGCAAGGCAAACAAAGGTATATGTGATATACATGTTATTGATGTGTACTTGACTAGTACTCGTAGTAGCACCTGGGTATTTGATACGAGATCGGTTGCTAATATATGTAACTCGATTCAGGGGCTACGGAACAAGCGACAACTAGCAAGGGATGAGGTCAGGATGCGGGTCGGCAATGGATCAAGAGTTGATGTGATCGCTGTCGGGACGCTGCCTCCCCATATGCCATAGGGATTAGTTATAAACCTAAATAATTGTTATTTGGTGCCTGCACTAAGCATGAACATTGTATCCGGATTGTGTTTGATGCAAAGTGGTTATTCCTTTAAATCTGAAAACAATGGTTGTTTGATTTATAAGAATGATATCTTTTATGGTCATGCACCTGTGTTGAATGGTTTATTTCTGATGGATCTCGATAATAATATTACGCACATTCATAATGTTAATGCTAAAAAGATTAAACTTGATGATGATATATCTGCATATATGTGGCACTGCCGTCTAGGTCATATTGGCATTAAACGCATGAAGAAACTCCATTGTGATGGACTTTTGGAATCACTTGATTTTGAATCATTTGATACATGTGAGCCATGCCTTATGGGCAAGATGACTAGAACGCCGTTTTTCGGTTCAATGGAACGGGCGACAGATTTATTGGAAATCATACATACTGATGTGTGTGGACCAATGAGTGTGTCGGCGCGAGGTGGATATCGTTATTTTGTTACTTTCACAGATGATTTGAGTAGATACGGGTATATCTATTTGATGAAACACAAGTCTGAAACATTTGAAAAGTTCAAGGAATTTTAGAATGAAGTGGAAAATCATCGTAATAGAAAGATAAAATTTCTTCGGTCTGACCATGGAGGTGAGTATCTAAGTTACGAGTTTAGCACACACATGAAAGAGTGTGGAATAGTTTCACAACTCACGCCTGCCAGAACACCACGACATAATGGTGTGTCGGAACGTCGTAATCGTACTTTATTGGATATGGTTCGATCTATGATGTCTCTGACTGACTTGCCACTGTCATTTTGGGGTTATGCACTGGAAACAACTTCATTCACTTTAAATCGGGCACCATCTAAATCCGTTTAAACGACACCGTATGAATTATGGTTTGGAAACAAACCTAAGCTGTCATTTCTTAAAGTTTGGGGATGCGATATTTATGTGAAGAAACTTTAGCCGAATAAACTCGAACCCAAAGCGGAAAAATGCGTCTTCATAGGATACCCTAAGGAAACGATTGGGTATACCTTCTATCACAGATCCGAGGGCAAGGTTTTTGTTGCCAAGAATGGATCCTTTCTTGAGAAGGAGTTTCTCGCGAAAGGTGTGAGTAGTCAGAAGGTAGAACTCGAAGATGTTATTGAACCTTCTCTTCATGAAATGGCGAGTAGCGCAGCACCAAAAGTTGTTTCGGAGTTGACTTCACCTAATGAAGAGAGAGCTAATGATATTGATCATGAAACTCCGAAAGAGACACTAACGAACCTCGCAGGTCAAGCAAGACACGTGTAGCTCCTGAACTGTACGGCAGTCCTATTGTGAATTTCATGGTTGATGAAATAGATGACCCCGTGACGTATAAAGAAGCGATGATGAGCCCGGATTCCAACAAATGGCTAGAAGCCATGAAATCCGAGATGGAATCCATGTACGAGAACCAAGTTTGGACCTTGGTGGACTTACCTCACGGTCGAAAGGCCGTTAAGAATAAATGGATTTTCAAAAGAAAAACTGATGCTGATGGTAATGTGACCATCTATAAGGCTCGACTTGTCGCAAAGGGGTTTCGAAAAATTCAAGGAGTTGACTACGATGAGATATTCTCTCCCGTAGCGATGCTTAAGTCGGTTAGGATTATGTTAGCAATTGCTGCATATTTCAATTATGAAATATGGCAGATGGATGTCAAAACTGTGCTCCTCAATGGTAATATTGAAGAAGAGTTGTATATGATACAACCTAAGGGTTTTGTCGATCCTAAGGATGCTAATAAGGTTTGCAAACACCAGCAATCCATCTATGGACTGAAGCAAGCATCCTAGAGTTGGAATCTCCGCTTTGATGAGGTGATCAAAGAGTTTGGATTTGTCCAAACTTATGGAGAGGCTTGTATTTACAAGAAAGTGAGGGGGAGCAATGTGGCATTTCTGATATTATATGTGGATGACATATTATTGATTGGAAATGATATAGATCTTCTAAACAGTGTTAAAAGTTATCTAAACAGCAATTTTTCGATGAAAGACCTTGGTGAAGCGTCATATATATTAGGCATTAAAATCTATAGAGATAGATCAAGGCGCCTAATTGGGCTATCGCAGAGTACATACCTTGATTATATATTAAAGAAGTTTAATATGGACGGAAGTAAGAAGGGGTTCTTACCTATGTTGCAAGGCAAGACATTGAGTAAGACTCAAATCCGGCTACGGCGGAAGAAAGAGAGATGATGGATAAGATCCCCTATGCCTCGGCCATAGGCTCTATTATGTATGCCATGCTATGTACAAGACCGGATGTGGCACATGCTATTAGTTTGACTAGTAGGTACCAATCTGATCCAGGTTCGGAACACTGGATAGTGGTCAAGAACATCCTCAAGTACTTGAGAAGAACTAGGGATATGTTTCTTATATACGGAGGTGAAGAAGAGCTAGTCGCTAAGTATTATGTCGATGCTAGCTTTGACACCGATCCGGATGACTCTAAGTCTCAATCCGGATACGTATTTCTCTTGAACGGAGCAGCAGTTAGTGGGAGGAGTTCCAAAGAACCTATGGTGGCTGGATCAATGACGGAGGCGGAATATGTTGCTGCTTCAGAAGCGGCGCAGGAAGCGGTTTGGATGAAAGAGTTCATTACAGAACTAGGTGTGGTTCCTAGTGCATTGGACCCGATGGTGATCTATTGTGACAACAATGGAGCCATAGCCAACGCAAAGGAACCGAGGTCTCACAAGAATTCCAAGCATATTAACCGCCGGTTTCACTCCATCCACGAGCATGTCAAGGATGGAGATATAAAGATTTGTAAAATACACACGGACCTAAATGTAGCAGATCCGTTGACTAAAGCTCTCCCTAGGGCAAAACATGATCAACACCAGAACTCCATGGGTGTTAGATTTATCACTATGTGAACTAGATTATTGTCTCTAGTGCAAGTGGGAGACTTAAGGAAATATGCCCTGAGAGGCAATAACAAAGTTGTTATTATGTATTCCTTATATATGATAGATGTTTATTTTGCATGCTAGAATTGTATTGATCGGAAACATCAATACATGTGTGTTTAATAAACAAAAAGGGTTCCTAGTTATGCCTCTCTTATAGACTAGCTTGTTGATTAACAAGATGATCAAGGTTTCCTGATCATGGACATTGGTGGAATGATGTGATGAACATTCATCCGAAGTATAGCATTACGATCAAGGCATTATGTTTATATTGCTATAACATCATACGAAGTAATCTTTATCCTTAGACCATGAGATCATGTTAATTGCTAACACCTGAAGAGTATCTTGATAACATCAAACGTCACACCGTAACAGGGTGACTATAAAGATGTGTTCAGTGCTACGAAGGTTTTCGTTGGGGATATACTTTCTGGGTATCCTCACAGTTCCTCACTGACCAGGGTGGCCCACTTCGGGTTAGAGCTTTGCTTCACAGGTGGCCTAGTCAGGAGAGAAGATGGAGTCCAATTCGGCTACGGGAAGGCCCAGAAGACTTACCGACTTAGGCCCATAGTGTTACTTGTAGTTCAAGATGCACTCTGTAACCAACTCTTAGTCGTAGCCGGATTGATCTCTCCTGTAAACCCTAGGCCGGATATCTATATAAGCCTTCCTAGGGAGAGCCTTTAGGACACAACACAATAGTCTACAATCTCAACTCGCACAGGTGATACCCTTGTAACCCATATTCCGGCTCTGCCGTATTACTGGATTGCTAGCAGGAGTAGGGTCTGTCCAAAGCCGGCGGATTCGAACCTGGGTAAACTTGTGTGCTCACCGTCTCGGAATACCGTACGTCTCACCCCCTCTCTTCTGCACGCCTCGAGGACCCCCTCATGGCGTACTTGTCATCAATCCGACGACAGTTGGCGCCCACCGTGGGGCAAGTGAGCTACGGATCTGCGTTCTGAGCGGAATCTGCAAGAATCAGAATCGGTGAGACCATCGCCGTCGGTCGCATCCTCTACGCCAGTGACGTCCCTCTCATCGTTCTCGACGAGACTTGGATTCCAGCTAGGGAGGCCGTGACTGCCTATACAATCATGTCTTTCGGCGAGATTGATGTTTACATAAGTTTCGCTGAACCTGCCCAACCCACCCCAGTGGTGATGATAGAGGCAGAAGAATCTTCTGGGTCCCCTTTGTCCACGGAGGCGGCAGAGTTCCGGATCTCAGAAAACCCTAATCCCACCCAGCCCGCACCAGTTGCGGAGATAGTGGAGAAATCCGAGCCTGAAGAAGACCTAACGGTCCAAGTCGAATCTGGAGTGGATCTCCCTGGAGAAGCCGGATCCCAGATCGACCCACCCGTGGAAGTCGAAATCCAGGAGGAGCATATCAGGGACACTATTTCCGGCTCTGATGACGCCGGGACAGACATGCCTTTCCTCAGGTACACACTAAGACATATGATACTGCAGGGCGCTAGCGCAGATGCAATCCTCGAAACCATTAAAAGTTTGAACATGGCTGATTGCGAAAGCCGCAGGTACCTCAGGAAGCACGCGTCGCACTTCGTCGGATATGTTGGATCTGGATCCGGCTCTGCCGATTCTGGAGAAATACCGACTCGGTGCTGGAGGCAATTGGAACAAACGCCGACGTTCCCGCATCCTCGGATGAATCTATGACGTCGGCAGATTTCCGAACGTTCTCCGCGGAATATGAAGAGGAGTACAACTCCAAAGCTGCAGAAGAAGGAGAAGCCATGGATGAAGGATCCGGGGAACACTCTCCCAAAGCGCAGGATGACATGGACGTCGGAGATAATCCCGAGGTCCATACGTCCGAAAGTACCGATCAGAGCTTGACTCCAGGAAACGGACCCAAAGCCGTCTTCGCTACCGGCACTGCCAAGAAGGAAAAAAAGAAGAACAAGAAGAACAAAAGACCCTCTGATAGAGGAGGTGATTGCCGAGGAATACGAGGAAGACTCGGATGGAGCACTTATCCTAGAAGAGCCGAAAAAAGAAGCATCGGTGGATGGACACGTGATCACAGAAGGTGTGCGTAAACTCATCGATGCCGCATTAACCACACCTATCCCTACAGCTGTAGAACTTACTGCTGAAGAGTTGGACGAAAGGGCCCAAGCCCTAGAAGCGCGTCGTCAACAATCCTCGATGAAGCTAAAAACATCGAGGTGGAGAAGAAACGCATGTCAACCAAGGAATACATGTCTCGGTTGCATCAGAAGACACGGAAGCGTCACATCAATGATGACCAATTCCCACGTGTCCGTGCCGTCCTTTTCGGGGACGAGATGGGGAAGCCACGGAAAGACAGCAACGGAGATTGGGTATACCCAACCCCCGTACAGAATACCGTGGCAGCCCGAGAAATTCTATCGGCTAATCCAGGACCAGAGGAGATCCGTTTGGGTATCAAGCTACTCAACAAGGGACTGGAGCAGCAGAAGGTCGCCCTATCCGGAAGTCAAAAACTGGTCTCGAATTCTGACCAATGTCGCACAGATCCGGCATGGGCTGACGTCAGATCCCATTACGTTCGGGCGCAATACCATAACCCCGAACGCAGGGAAGGCAATTACTCAAGAACCGGATTGTCGGGACAGCATCGCAAAGCTACGCATAACTGGAGCAATGTTGCTCCAGCCATAGAGAAAGACGCGATCGCTGCACTGAATCCGAGGAATCCTCCCCGACGAGAGTACAACGATCAAAAGGGAGAAGATAAGGAGAAACGTCGGGAGGAGGATCATCAGAGAATGCCACCTCCTAGATATGAGAGCCGTCCGGCTGAGCCTCACCATGGTGGGAATGACGGACGAAGGAATGACGAAAACCACGCTGGAACAAGCCGGCAGGGGGCTTGTCGTAGTCAAGAACCTCCCTGGAACAAGAATAATGACGCTCCGGACAGAGACCAACGATCAGCCGGAAACAATTCAGCTGCTCCACCCTCTCCACCAGGCAGTTATCACAATGGCCCCCAAGGAGGGCAAGGACGACATGGCGGAGGAGGCGGTGGTAGAAGCCGAAGTCTGGCTCCAAGGCACCGCAGCCACAGTCGACATTCGGGACGATCTCTATCCCCGAATGACGCAAGGCACAGGATCAACTCCAACATAGAGGCTCGGCGCTACGAAAACGATGACGTGTACGTAGGCCCAAAGTGCTTCGGACCACGCATCAGAGCTACAAAATTCCCGGAAGGATTTGCTATCTCAAGACATATCCAAGCCTACGATGGCATTGCTCGGCCAGACACCTGGTTACAGGACTTCTTCCAAGCTTGCTGCATCGCTAAAGGCGGAAATAGCCTGGTCGCAACCCGATATCTCCCACTTATGTTGCGGAAGACGGCACGATCATGGCTCAATGAACTTCCGGCAAACACCATACACAACTGGTATGACTTGCAAAGTGCGTTCTTTCGGAATTTCGAAGGCACATATCGGAGGCCCTGTTCGGTCGGAGACCTACAACGTTGCACCCAGAAAGCGGGAGAAACTTGCCGGGATTACCTCGGACGATGGATCGACACCAAGAACTCCTGTGAGGGAGTAAACGACCAAACTGCGATTGAATCTTTCATCGCAGGACTCCCAATTGGTCTACTGCGTCATCGCTTGAAGTGTGACAAGGTCACTGATTTGGGAGAGATGATAGAAACAGCGAGCAAGTATGCAGATGCTGACGACAACGCAGAAGAATTACTAAACGTCCTGGCTATACCTCAGTCAGCAAAGACAAAGCAACAAGCTCAGAAGCGCAAAAACACCTCGGAAGAAAAACCCAACACGGAGACAGCGGTAGTCACTACTGTTTCCGGGTCTGGAGGACGAGGAGGATGTGGCGGAGGCTGCGGGCGTGCCCGTGGGACATCAAGGGTCCAAGGTAGAGGAGAGAAACAACCAGGCAAAACCTACACTTGGGACGACATTGCCAATAACCCATGTGTGCATCACTTGGATGCCAATGGGGGCTCGTCCCACACCAACGCTGAATGTCGTTTTAATGACAACATCAAGAGAGATGATACCACGGGCTACAAAGCTAAGCGGAAGAAGGGAAAGAAAAATCCCAAAAAGACAACGAGACCAAGGAACATTCTGACATGGAGGAAGCTGATGCTTCAAATCCCAAGCCGGAGGGGAAGAAAACTTTTCCCACCAAGAAGGACACTTACGTCACCTTCCTCGGATCTCAACCAGCAAAGGTCAAGAAAGAAGTTCTCCACGAGCTCAATGCAACAGTTTCGGCTGTCCCTCAATATCTGGACTGGTCGGAGGTGGCAATCACATTTGACCGCGCTGATCATCCGCCTAAGCTACATAGGCGAGGAAAATACGCCTTAATCGTCAATCCACTTATTGACGGTGATGGTTTGTCCAAGACCCTCATGGACGGTGGTAGCAGCATCAGTATTTTCTATGTCGAAACGCTACGCCGGATGAAGTTCTCGGAAACACAGCTGAACCATAGCTCTGTGATCTTTCACGGAATTGTCCCAGGAAGACAAGCTAATTCCCTGGGAGAGATCACTTTGGAGGTTACTTTTGGAACTCCAAAGAATTATCGGATGGAGGCACTTTCCTTCGAAGTGGTCCTGTTCAAGAGCGCATACCACGCTATATTCGGACGTCCGGCTTACTGGGCTTTTATGGCTCATCCGTGTTACATTTACAATATGATGAAAATTCTAGGTCCCAATGGCGTGATCACCATCAGGGGAGACCCGAAGAAAGCGCGAGAGTGCGAGGATGGAAATGCCACCTTTGCTGAAGCCGTGCTGCACACCTAGGAGTACCCGGAAATCAAGAAGAACATAGATCCGTCCGAGATGCCCGCAACAAAGAAGGAGGTGACAAAGCCAAATCCGGAGTTCAAGGCATTAGAAGATACGAAGACGACACCGTTGAAGGATGATGACCCCTCCAAGGTGACCCAGATAGGTGTAGGCCTAAGTAGCGCATAGGAAAGCACGCTCGTCAAGTTCCTCCAAGCAAATCAAGATATCTTCGCATGGCAGCCATCTGACATGACCGGAGTACCTAGGGAACTTGCCGAGCACTCTCTAAATGTAAACCCGAACGCTAAACCCGTCAAACAGTCCTTACGATGGTTTGGCGATGAAAAGCGTAAGACAATAGCTAAGGAACTAGCATGGCTTGAGTTAGCCGGATTCATAGAAGAGGTCATCCACACTGAGTGGTCGGCCAATCCTGTAATGGTCCCTAAAAAGGACACCACTGATTTAAGGATGTGTGTTGATTATACTGCCTTGAACAAGGCTTGTCCAAAAGATCCGTTCGCTCTGCCTAGAATTGATCAAGTTATCGATTCTACGGCAGGCTCGGAACTCCTCTGTTTTCTCGACGCATATTCCGGTTATCACCAAATCTGGATGAAGGAATCTGACAAAGTCAAAACTTCATTCATAACCCCTTTCAGAACCTTCTATTTTGTTACGATGCCCTTTGGGCTAAAGGAGCTACGTACCAGCACACGATGCAGCGTTGCCTCCATGACCAACTCGGACGCAATGTACATGCATATGTGGATGATATCACGGTCATGTCCAAAAAGAAGGAAACGTTGATTTCCGACTTGGAGGAGATGTTCGCCAATCTACGTAAATACAACATCATGCTTAACTCGAAATGCTTCTTTGGAATACCAGCCGGAAAATTGTTAGGTTTCATCGTGTCTCAAAGAGGCATAGAGGTGAACCGAGACAAAATTAAGGCTATACTCAACATTTCTAGGCCAACTCGCCTGAAGGACGTACAAAGACTAACTGGTTGCATTGCTGCAGTCAGTCGATTTGTAAGCCGACTTGGTGAAAGAGCCGCACCATTATATAAACTCCTGAAAAAGACCAAGGATTTTGTCTGGACCGATGAAACTGAGGCTGCACTACAAGATCTGAAAAGAGTACTCTCATCTGCTCCTATCTTTGCAGCGCCGGAACCTCGGGAACCGATGTTGCTTTACATTGCTGCGACAAATAAGGTTGTCAGTATCGTCATGGTGGTGGAGAGACCAGAGGAAAATCAGGAACACCTTGTGTAGCGTCCGACGTACTTTGTCAGCGAGGTCTTGACAGAGTCCAAACAGCGGTATCCGCATTACCAAAAGTTGGCTTACGATGTTTTTCTAGCATCTCGTAAGTTATGCCACTATTTTCAGGAGCATCCAATTACCGTGGTGAGCAAAGCTCCCATGAGAGACATAATCAACAATAGCGACGCCACAGGACGCGTCGCCAAATGGGGAATAGAGCTCTCAGCTTTCGATATTGAGTATAAACCTCGGACAACAATCAAATCCTAGATCCTTGCTGACTTTGTCGCTGATTGGACAAAGACGAAAGAGAACATGAACCTCCCTGAGTCGGAATATTGGACCCTCTTTTTTGATGGGTCTAAGGCTCGAGGGGGCTCGGTGGCTGGCGTGGTGCTCAAGTCACCCCAAGGAGATAAACTTTTATACGTGTTGCAGATCCACTTCACAGCGACAAACAATATTGCCGAGTATGAAGCACTGCTGCATGGAATCCGGATTGCTAAGGATATTGGCATCCGACGTTTGATGTGTTACGGAGATTCGGATCTTGTTGCTCAGCAAGTCTCGGATATTTGTAATGCAAATAAACACATGGCATCATATAAAGCTGTCGTGGATGATCTATCTAAATCGTTCGAAGGGTTTAAAGTACAACACATCCCTCGAGCAGAAAATAAGGAAGCAGATGCACTATCTCGCATAGGCTCTGCGCGGAAAGAGGTCCCTGGTGGCGCTTTTTTAGAGCACCTGAAAGTCCCTTCGATAAAGGGAGTAGATGAGGAATATCCGACCAAATCCGACTCACCTTTGATAGCAGTTCTGGCTATAATTCCTAGCTGGACTCAACCCGACCTCGATTATTTGGTAGAGGGAAAATTACCCGAAGATGAGGTGCTGAGCCGGCAGATCATCCGACGAGCAAAAGCCTATACTATTGTTAAAGGTGAGATCCATAAAAGGAGTGTTTCTGGGGTCTTTCAGCGCTGTGTATCTCCGAAAGGAGTGGAAATCTTAAGGGAAATCGACGAAGGCGAGTGTGGTCACCACGCTGCAGCCAAATCTTTAGTGGCAAAAGCTTTTAGACACGGATTTTTCTGGCTAACAGCTCAGGCAGATGCCGAACGATTAGTCAAGACGTGCAAAGGCTGCCAAAAGTACGCCAAGCAAGCTCATGTTCCGGCTGATCAGCTGCGAACAATCCCTATAACATGGCCCTTTGCGGTCTGGGGGCTTGATATGGTAGGACCATTTAAACGAGCTCCAAGTGGATTTACTCACCTCTTAGTGATGGTGGATAAATTCACCAAATGGATTGAGGCTAAACCTATCACTAGTTGTGATGGAGCAACAGCCAAAAGATTTGTCGAGGATGTTATAATCCGGTATGGTTATCCGCATAGCATTATCACGGACAACGGGAGTAACTTCTCTATGGGAGAATTGGCTGAATTCTGCGCCGAGCAAAATATCCGGCTTGACATTGCGTCAGTCGCACATCCACAGGCTAACGGACAAGTCGAAAGAGCTAATGGTTTAATCTTACAAGGCCTGAAACCAAGACTCGAAGCACCACTACGACGTGCTGCGGGGGCTTGGGCAGAGGAATTACCCTATGTAATTTGGAGTTTACGAACAACTCCGAACAGGTCAACAGGATACACACCTTTCTTCTTGGTCTATGGCGCAGAAGCAATTCTTCCTAGTGATTTAATTCATACTTCTCCTAGAGTGGCCGCGTATATTGAAGATGATGCCGAGATTTCTCGACAAAATGATCTCGACTTAGTCGAAGAAGTTCGCATCGTTGCTGAAATGAGATCTATAGCCTATCAGCAGAAGTTACGCAAGTATCATAGCCAGAGAGTCCGAAACAGATCTTTCAATAAAGGTGATTTGGTTCTCCGGCTTGTGCAACAAAGAAAGCACAAACTTTCCCCAGTATGGGAAGGGCCCTTTTTAGTTAGTCGAGTATTACACAATGGATTGTACTACTTAACTGACATGAGGCCAGTCAAAGAAAGACCTGCTACTAAGAAGAGAAAGAGAGCTGGAGGCAGTACAAATCCGGATGAGTTAGACAGGCCGTGGAATATTGCTCAGCTACGTCCCTTTTATTCTTAGTTTATCCTTCTTTGTAATCATATATATGTACATGTTCTTTGAGAAATAAAAGTTTTGGTTTCCTCAAGTTTTTCTGAGAAGTTTTTACCATCTTATTTCCAAATGATCATGTTATAGTCGAAAATCCCAGAATGCTTGAAAGTACTTTATGCCCATGTTCGTTTTGGTCTAGATTTTCGATTTTAAAACTGCTACCTTCGGGTATAACTCTAAATTTCTAGTCTTTACTTTGGTTATTTGTCTGATTGCTGGATGCGGGTATTTTCTGAGTAGTGAATTGTTGGTACTGGAAGCCGGCTTTATTTCCGAGTTTAAACTGGTTTAGCAAGTGAGCTCCGTTGCTCGGCAAAGTTTCTGACTGAAGGTTTAGCCGGCTCACGAAAGGGACGAGGCGGAAAGCCAGATAAACGATAAGCAGAGACGAAAAAATTCAAGTGCTTATGAAAATATTTCAGGCACACACAAAAACAAAGCCAAAAGTGCTGAATAGATAAAAAGCTTAGCACTAGCAAGAGTCAATAGTACTTAATATTTACAAAACACATCATGTCTTTCCAGAATAATACATAGTTTTATGATCTATGATGCAGGAGGAGATGAAGTAGCTGCCGACTCGCTGGTTAGTCCGCCTTGATATCGTTCCGAGATGTCCGGATCCGAGGTGGTCCGTTCATCGTCGGAAACTTCTTCGGCTTCTTCTGGAGGAGGTGGCGGAGTAGATACGCGGGTGAAGAAGGGGATCTCGTAGCTGGTCAGATGAGCTACGTGGCACCCCTATCCGGCGCAGGAGTGCATGATGGCTTGAAGGTCTTGCTCTTGGCCGTCTTCGTCTACCTTGCAGTACCCTCTGGTCACTTGCCATATCTCCATGTTTCCATGGTGGCTCATGACCATGGTGAGAGCATTCTGCACAGCAGTCCGCGCGTAGGACATATTCCAGTCCCGAACAAGCTACGGCATCTCCTTGGCCTTGTCCCGCACCTGAAAATCCGACATGCTTGGCATGTCCGGAATCCTGAGAGACTCGCCAATGTCCTCAATGGACTGGCGGAAGTCATGCAGAAGATCACTGACTTGGGTAAGCCGGTGGGTGCGAGGCTCGGAGGAGGAAGAGTCCGTCAAGTTCAGAGGACCTATACACAAAATATGTCAATAAAAATCCGACATTAATGAAAGTCGAAGAAATGATAAGTCAGACAGATGGAACGTACCAAGAATGATGTCGTCAATCTTGGTCTTCTCCTCCCGGAGACTCTAGAGTTCAGCCCGGAGCGCTTCGGAGAGATCCTTCTCTCTGCCAAGCTCATTCTTGAGGTCCGAGAAATTTTATCCTGAGCAGCGATCTTGCGATCACGCTCTTCAGTGGCCATGGAGGAGGATTCAAGGACTTGAGCTATGCTCCTTTCATGATCTGCCTTTAGCTTATCCAGCTCTTGGCGAAGTCCCTTGTTCTCCACCACCAGGGTCTTGAGGTTCTCGGCCTCTTCAATCATAGCAATGGATTGTTTCACCAGTGTTGTAAGTCAAAAAAGAACAACAGTTCAGGAAAAATTCGACATTGAAAAAAAAATCAAAGGACAAGGTTTGAATCTCGGAATGTTTACCTTCGGCTTCATCCTTGGCTACTTTGAGTTCGGTGTTTTTAAGCCGGAGAGCCTTGATCTCTCTCCGCTTATTGCAGACATTGGTCAGTAATTCCTAGTTATAGGAACATACTTTCTGTAAGTCAGAATACCCAAAGTCAGAAAGCTACTTAAGACTCGGGCTAATATTTTTTGCTAAATGTCAGCACGAGCCTTGGGGGCTACACTAGTTCGTTCTTTGGCATCCTAATGAAAGCATAAACCCGAATTATATATCCTACTTCATGCTTGGGGGCTAGAGGATATGATATAACATAATGTAAAAACAAGAGTTGGAACTCTGACTTACATATTGCTCGTGGGTGAGTTTATCTAAACCCGCCTTCACTTCAGCTGCCACCTTCTCGGCAAGAGTAAGAGGGATTACTGGGGCTGTTGGAAGCTCGCCAGTCCTAATCCTCTCGTCGCGAAGGCGTACTTGAGAGAGAAGGTCAGAGAACTTGATGTCCTCTGCTTCTTGCGCTTCTTCTTCGGGGGATAAATGGCTTTTGTCCAGGACTTGCCTGGCTAGCCGCTGGATTTCCTCTGCAGATTTTCGGGACAGGCCAAACTTGGCAAGTCCCGGATTGCTGAGGAGGTTTTCGGCGAAGACTTCAGCCGAGGGATCATTACCCGAAGAGGGTTCACCCTTATCTTGATCTGACGCACCCACGGTGACGTCAGTTTGTGACCCAAGGATCGCTGGCTCCGTTGAAGGAGCCGGATCTTCTGCAACCACTAGAGAAGGAATGATCGCCAGAGTTGCAGAAGGTTGAGCGGCAGGAGTTGGAGGAGCCACGGCAGGAGAAGCTATGGTGAGCTTCGTCTGTCGCAGGGGCTTTGCAGGAATCCCTTTCCCCTTACCCTTGATGAGAGGCTTTGCTCTGAGAATGTAGTAAAGTCGGAAACATTACATCTCAGAAAGAAATTCGAGAAAGGTACAAAGGCGGAAATTGTGAATGAAAGTTACCTCTTCACAACAGGCACTTCCTTTGTGCCAACGGCCACTGTCGGAGCTTTGCGCTTCTTGAGCGCAAGGTCCGGCAATGGGACCACTTCAGTCTCCTGAGAAAACTCAGGAGGATATCCTTCGAGTGGAGCAAGCTCCGACTCGGGGAGGTCAGCAAGCTGAAAACAAGAAAACATATCACCATTGCAGTATATAACTTAGAGATTGAAACACATAAAAGGTGTATTGATGGAAGCTTACCGGCACCACAGGGTTTTCCGCTGTGTACATATCCAGAGAAATCTCCGGAATCCTCCTATCGATCCGCTCCTTGATCAGCCACTTGATCTGGCTGATGTAGCCTTGAGTGGTGTAGGATTTGGGGTTGATGCGGAGGGAGTCTTTTTTGGAAGACGTGATGGAATGCATCAGTCTATCCCCGTGGTACTGAAGTGGCTGGATCCGACGTGAGACCCAACACTGGACCAAGTCGGATCCCTTCAGACCCATGTGCTTGATCAGATATTCGATTCGCCTCTTAGCGAGGATCAGATCATCGGTGAGAGCCGGAGTAGCCTCGTCCCAGGAAGGCTGGGCCGTGGTGGCTCCGTCGACAAAAGCCTAGAAGAAAGTGACTGGCCATTGTTTGACCGAGTCACTGGCAGAAATTTTGGGATATGCCCGGTCACGTCTAAGCGAAAAACTAATAGTGCCGGTGATGTAAGGAACACCGACAGTGATGGAATTTCTTCGGACATGGAAATAGTACCGGAAGAGAAGCAAACTCGGCCTAATGCCGAGAAAGCCCTCGCAAAGCGATGCAAACGCACTCATCTCTAAGAGAGAGTTGGGAGGAAGATTGTGGAGTTGAACTCCGAGGGAGGAAAAGACAGACCTCGGTCGAGATGGGTGCCGAAGTGGACCCACTCCCCGTCTTGCGGGTTGGGGACGGTTTCGCCCGAGCCGCTCCGCCAGTCGCCGGCGGCGAGAAGCCCCTCCTTCTCCACTTTCTTGAGGCCGTCCTTGTCAAGGGCGCAGGGGATCCAGATTCCCCGGAAGCTTTCCTTCTCCGCTGCTGCTTCCGCCGTCGCCGCCGCTGCTGCTGCCGCCAAACCGGAGGAAGAAGACGATGAAGCCATTTCTCCAGTGAGAAGATGACCTGAAAGTGGCGGCGCTAGGAGTTTCTATGGGGGAAGGACGAGAGAGCTCTGAGCGCACAGGAGGATTGGGAGGAAAGGGAACGACAAAGACTGGTGGAAAGGAGAAGGAGAAAACCAAACCCCTTATATCCACCTAACTGTGCCAAGATTCGTGCAAATGCTACAGTGTAACCTCCACGCGTCGTGGAAAGAACTAGGAAGGACCCACGCGATGATTGCGTCTCCTCGATCTCCACGCATGCATTGAAACAGCACCTCGGTTCCGCGAACCGCGGACCCACCAATGGTCGTGCTGACGGCACGCTTGTCAGATGACGTGACTTGACCATGCTTGTGTCAGGTGGCTAGAAACCAAGTTTCGGCTTAGTTTAAAATCAAGCTGGAAAATCCGAGTAACTAATTGATAGGTCCGACTTATTTTTAAGACCCAGATCGTATTTTTTGTTGTGAAGTTTTAGGAACCCTTCAAGATTCTGCAAGCCGAAGATCAAGCTAGACGATGATAAAATCCGACTTTGGATCTTGGAGGCCTCCGGGGGCTGCTGTTGGGGATATACTTTCCGGGTATCCTCACAGTTCCTCACTGACCAGGGTGGCCCACTTCGGGTTAGAGCTTTGCTTCACGGGCGGCCCAGTCAAGAGAGAATACGGAGTCCAATCCGGCTACGGGAAGGCCCAGAAGACTTACCGACTTAGGCCCATAGTGTTACTTGTAGTTCAAGATGTACTCTGTAACCAACTCTTAGTCATAGCCGGATTGATCTCTCCTGTAAACCCTAGGCCGGATATCTATATAAGCCATCCTAGGGAGAGCCTTTAGGACACAACACAATAGTCTACAATCTCAACTCGCACATGTGATACCCTTGTAACCCATATTCCGGCTCTGCCGTATTACTGGATTGCTAGCAGGAGTAGGATCCGTCCAAAGCCGGCGGATTTGAACCTAGGTAAACTTGTGTGCTCACCGTCCCGGAATACCGTAGGGATCACCCCCTCTCTTCCGCACGCCTCGAGGACCCCCTCATGGCGTACTTGTCATCAATCCGACGACAATGTTATGTTGAGGCTCATGGATCAAGAGTGGAATTTGTCAATCCTGATGATGGATAGATATACTCTGGGCCCTCTCGGTGATATCACATCGAGATAGCTTGCAAGCAAGTGATGTGATCACTAGAATGTTATATCACGGGAATGAGAAAAGAGTGCATGTCGGTAACGAGATCAAACTAGGTATTTGGATACTGATGATCGAATCTCGGACATGTATTATATCATGAGACAAAGGGATTAAATTACAAGCGTTAAAGGTTCTCACGATCATAGAAGTCATCGTTGAATATGCAGTAGTCAGTATGGATCTCCAGGTCCCGCTTCTGACTATTGATCTGAGAGGAGTCTCAATCATGTCTGCATTATTCGCGAACCGTAGGGTGACACACTTAAGAGTTACCGGACACCATTTTGGAGCACATATGTTTCAGACGAAAGAAATTGCAAAGCGCAGGAATTGTTTCGATAGAAACCGGAAATTGTTTCGGGTGAAATTGCAGAAAGTGGTTCTGCATGTGATATTGAAATATTGCAAGGGGTTATATGTGAATGTTTGTTAATTAAAGTAATTAACAAAATTCTGAATAAATTTAATAAAAGAGTTTTATTAAATGAGAGAGCATTAAACTTGGAGAATTTTAATGCATTTAAAGTGGGGACTTTAAAAGGGAATGTGAAGAGGCATTTTAATGTGGAGGGGTTACCACCACATGAATGGAGGAGGTGAAGGGGCATCCCCATGTGCCGGCCACGGTGGAGGGGCACCCCCTCCTCCTATAAGAGGCCACCCCCTCCCTCCTTCTTCCAGACACCTCCTTGTGAAGGATCTCTCTCCCCCTCTAGAATTATTCCCCCATGGTCTCGGATTAGCGAGATACATGTTCCCGGTGGCATTTCGTCTGGAAGGAGTTGCTGCTTCCGTTGGATCGCTGGAGCGAGGAGGTGGAGGTTGTCCAGTGGCTTGAACGTGTGTGCGAGTACGGATGCGCTGCTGAGTTGCGGTGCTCGGACTTCCTCACGATCTTGAGATCGGCAAGTGTACGACTACATCAACCACGAGTTCCTACTCATTAACAAAACTCGTTGTCTTCGAGGGTAAGTTCTCGATGGATGTATGTCCACCCGTTGCTTTGTACCTAGTAGATAGATATTGGCGTGTAGTTCTCATCATATGAATTTTTTTGTTTTCTATGCTGCGAACCCAACAAAAACTTTATATTCCACTAATGATTATGTTACCTCAACCTTGATAGCAATGGTCCCAATCATAATAGTTTCAAATTTTTCTCTTGGTAGGGGACAATATATTTCTCCAACTTGAATGCCCTCAACATGTTCAATTGAATTCAAAACCATAAGTCCTATCAATCTTCTTGGGGAAATAGATAGTATGTTCCTTGTCATTAACATTGAAGGTCACCTTCCCTTGATTACAATTAATAACAGCTCCTGCAGTATTTAAGAAAAGGTCTCCCAAGAATAATAGATATATTATCATCTTCAGGCATGAAAGTTTCAGAGGATGCTCACATAAGAAATAAGAGTTGAAGTAAAAGAGAGCATCAAGAAGCAAATTCAAAACACATTTAAGTCTAACCCACTTCCTATGCATAGTAATCGTGTATGCAAATAAATTCGCAAGGAACAAAGTGACAGGTATAGGAAGATAAAACAAGAGTGACTTCAAAACTTTCAGCACATAGAGAGGTGTTTCAATACCATGAAAACTTCTACAACCATATTTTCCTCTCCCATAATAATTTTCAGTAGCCTCATGAATAAACTCAACGATATAACTATCACATAAAGCATGCTTTTCATGATCCAAGCACTAGAGCTTTATTATAAACATCTTCAAAAGAATCCTCAGGAACATAACATTCATCCTTCTTTAGTAAGCATGGGGGACAATCAAATAATGTAAGGGATAAAGAGTTACTCTCATTAGAAGGTAGGCATGGGTAGCTAATCCATTCTTCCTCCTTTTGTTCATCACTCTCCTCCTCTTTTTCATCTAATGAGATTTCAGGTTCATCAATTTCTTCTTCCATAGGATCCTGCAAGGCATTAGTCTCTTCCATTTGTGGAAAGCATCTATTAATATATTTAAGAATATAGCCATTTTCTTCCTTGTAATTATCAAAGAAAAATTTAAGTATATCATAAACCTCATGTTTATAAGGTGAATCATCAATATTTTGAAGCAAACTAGCAAGTTTAAATGCACCCTTCCAAGCAATAAATTCCTCAATTTGTTCCACATCATAAAAGTCATAATTCCCTGTAACATAAGAAGATATGGTAACATTATCATTATACTCACATTGAAAAGGGAGGTGTTTGTACCTCCTACAGCAACAAGATTTATCACAACAATAAGTAACATTATAAGTAGAGCACACGTTTCTAGCAATGGTATACAATTTATCAATTTGTTCCCATAAGTGTTTCCCTTTTTGTGACAAGCGGTGTTCCTTATAATAATATTTTTGATCTTCCGTGAACCCAACTTGCCAATAAGATTCAGTTTCAAAGAAACCAACCATTGACCACAAGCATGATAAAGCAAGACAATAACAGACCAACAAAAAGACTAGAGTAGGAACTAATTTTTTGTATTTTTGATAAAGAAATAAGCAAACAAGGCAGAAATAAACTAAGCTTGAACAATAGTGATTCCAAGTGGACTTGATAAATAAAGCTATGCTCCTCGACAACGAAGCCAGAAAATAGTCTTGATGACCCACAAGTATGGGGGTGTATCGCAGTATTTTCGAGGGAAGTGAAACCCAATTTATTGATTCGACACAAGGGGAGCCAAAGAATATTTATAAGCCTTAACAACTGAGTTGTCAATTCAGCTGCACCTGGAAACAATCTTGCTCACATCAGTTTATCAGTAGCAACCGTTTTGTAGTTGGAATAGTAAAGTAGCAGTAGTAGTAAAGTAAAGACAGCCGTAACAATAGCAGTAAATAGTAGGATTCGAGTGCGGTAGGCATAGGGATGGATGGACGGGCGCTGCATGGACAAGACAATTCATATTGCAATCGGAACATAGGGAAATTGCAGATAAATAAGATAAAGCATCCCAGTACTAGATAATCCTAGGCATGTGTTTCATATATAGTCATACATGCTCGCAATGAGAACTTGCACAATATCTTTTGTCCTGCCAGCCCGTTTGCAGCGGGGCCTCAAGGGAACTACTAGCAATTAAGGTGCTACTTTTAATAGAGCACCAGAGCAAAGCATTAACACTCCGTGAACACATGTGATCCTCATATCAAAGCCATTCCCTCCGGTTATCCTGATTTCTATCACTTCGGGGCCATTAGTTCTGGACAACAACGTGTGTATACAACTTGCAGATAAGACCATAAACAATACTATCATAATGAATCAATAACATGTTCAGATCTGAAATCATGGCACTCGAGCCCTAGTGACAAGCATTAAGTATAACAAGTCGCAACAAAGTCATAAAGAACTAATAGAAGATACTAGACACCATGCCCTAACAATCTGATGCCATTACATGAACGATCTGATCCAATCCCTACCATCCCCATAGCCTACAGCGGGGGATTACTCACTCATAGATGGGGGAAACATGGATGGTCGATGGAGAAGCGATGGTGATGATGATGGCGATGATCTCCTCCAATTCCCTGTCCCGGCAGGGTGCCAGAACGGAGTTTCTGGTGCTATTTCGTGGAATCTGGTGGTGGCGGCGAAGCGGAACTCCTTTTGGAAAAACGTCGAACCCCCAGAGTTTTTAGGTCAGAAGGCAACTTATAGGCGAAGAGGGAGACCAAGGGGGAGTCTGGGGCGGCCAGACCACCCCCTGGCGCAGCCAGGCCCAGCCCACGCCGACCAGGTGGTGTGGTATTCATTTTCTGACTTTCCTGGAACCAAAAACAGCAGAAAACAGACAGCTGGCACTATGGCTCTTGTTAATAGGTTAGTCCAAGAAATCATATGAAAAGTACTCCAAAGTGTGGACAAAACATAAGAAAGTGGATAAAACCAAGCATGGAACATCAAAAATTATAGATATATTTGCAATGTATCATACCTTTATGCTCATTTCACCGCCTTACATTGTTTTCTAATTTTATTTATCTTTCTGAGTAGTGTACTTTACCTTTCCGAGTAATTGTACCTGTATGCTTCATTTTTCCGTGTTTGGTTAAAAAACTATTTATACAGGGAAATTTATCTGTGCTTCATGTATTTGTTTTGTCTGAATTTTTATTTTCGTTAATCTTCAAGTGTACTTTGTCTTTCTTAATAGTGCACTACATCTTTATTAGTAATTGTACTTGCATAATTCATGGTTTTGTGCTTGGTTGAAACATTATTAGTATGGGGAGATTTATTTGTGTTTCCTATTTTTGTTTTGTTTAAATTTTTATTTTCGTTAATCTTCTAGTGTACTTTATCTTTCTGAGTAGTGTAATTTATCTTTCAAATTAATTGTACTTGTATACTTCATGGTTCTGTGTTTGGTTGAAAAAATATTACTATGTGGAGATTTATCTTAGCTTCCTGTATTTTTTGTCTTAGATTGTTTTCTCACAAATTTTTTAATGAACAAGCTATTGATGATTTGAGACAGATTCATCATGACCTATATTCGGAAATCTTTTCTTCTATACAACTAGTCATTGATAACAAGATTGCCAATATTTTTCAGCTTGCTAGTTTCGATAATGAACAAAATATTTGTAAGAATGGAGAGAGCTTATATTCTAGGCCTTGGTTTCATAGTATGGATAATTGTTTGAGGATGTTTCACTAGCTTGATGACCGGTATCAGTGTGAAACTAGCTGTGGACTGATTCAGCATGAATCTCCTACCAGTGATGCCTTGACCGAAGATGCTTGGCGTGATCAGATTATGCCGTTGAGTCAAAATATTTATAAAGAGATAAGGTTTCTACAGGAAATTATCCAAGTGGATTGCAAGTACATGCCAAATGCTCTCTACAAAGAGTACCTCTTAAATCTTGAAGCATACCTTGCTCGTGTGTTGAGGAACTACCTTCAAAAACTCCTTTCGAGTGTACAATGGAATTGCTTAAGAGGAAAGGAGTTGTTTGCAGTAGCGGTGAATTTCTACACACTCCTCTTGTGTCTGAAGATACATGCAAGTTTACTATCGTTGAAAAGGTTGACAAGACTACTCATCTGCCAAACAATCAAAGTGTTGACTGATGGCCATGCTCTTAACATTTCCATCCCTTTCAATGTTCTTGATACTCGTGTTTTGCTGACAAGGAGTGAAGTTGAGGGAGAAGTCTCTAAAGATGTATCTTCTGGTACAAGTGCTTCTTTGTTGCCAGGAGAAATATCATAGGTAGTTACATAAAAAATTCTGAAGAAACTCTAAATTATCCTCCGGTTTCTCAAGTTTGCAAGTTCTCTAGCTAGAATATTGATTCCTCCAGGTGTTCTTCTTCTGCTAATATGGCATGTCTTAATGTTGCTGAGCCTAAAAATACTGAAACATCTCCTGGTTTGAAGATCAATGGTGCATTTGCTGGTACAGTTTCATTATCATTGAATACATCAGGTTCTACTGATTTAGCTTTAAGTGATGCATCATGTGAAGTTTTGCGCTATGCAACGATGAATCTAGAACATTTTTCCCATTCTGTACCTGGTCTTATATATATGTTCTCAGAAGTGTCCTTTGACAGGATCACTTGATCCTGTTTTACAAGCTCGGGTTGATATTCCTTTGGAGAAGCAAAAGATACAATATTTTGATGTAGGCCAATTCATGTCAGTAACATCTGAAGGATGTCATTCACCTCATTAACAACTTCATATGATCCTTTGGATAACCTTTCTTCTTGGGAGTTAGTAAGCAGAATCGAGAAACAAAGAGAAGTGTTGAAGAAACGAAATGCTTATTCATCACCATCGCTAAATGCTTACTCTCAACCTCCTCCTTCTGAACCAATGTTTCAGATGTCTTGCAGTGCTACGCATCATGAGCAATCAAGAATGTCTAGTTTTAATCATTTCCAAAAAACAAGGATCTGCATCTAGGTTGCCTGGCATTCTCCGTATCTCTGATTCAAGAACCACAAGTGTTAGACAAAAGTCTATTCATTTCATTGAGCCCGCGGGATCACAATCAATTGAACACATGGCTAAACAATATTGCTTATCTGATGCTACATGTTCACGTGTACCAAATTATGATGCGTAACTGAGTAGCGGCTTTAGACATGATACTGTTCAGAGCTCTTATATTGGGCAGAACAGTCGTTCTAGCTCGTACCCTTCATCTTTTGCCTCCCGTTTCTACAACGCATCAACTTGTTCACAACCTAATGTGCCAAATCCTTATAGTGAGGCTTCTCAACGAAGTTTCCCTCAACCTAATTCAGAAGAGGCTTGGAATTCTTATCTATTCAATGTTGCTTCTTTTCTAGATTTCCTTCTTCGTGATTTTGATATTCAAAATGGTCGTCAATCTCAGCAGAACTTTTATTCTCAACAACCAAATTTTGACAATTCTTGAAATCATGGAACAGCTGGTGGAGTGTCCTATTGTTTCTTAGGGAACTTTTCAAGTCCATCAAGTATGAATGTACATTCTCAGCAGCAATCGTAGCGCAGGAATCACCATCCTTCCTTACAAGTGAGAGATTCGACGAGTTCAGAAATTGATATGATAAACAAGTTTGTTTTAAAACATTTACGTACGCAATATAGAAGAAGGTTATATATTTTACAACTTTTATTTTCTTTTAGTATTCCTTTAAACTTGTTTTTTCTTTTTTTCTTGGTTATTACTACTAGTATTTATTCTAATTACTATGTGTTGCGTTTCATTCCTAGGATTGTTTCAGTTAGGAGAAGGTGGACCCCTCACCATAATTTTGGTTTATCAATGCAAGTAGGTGGATATGTTCATGAATATGTTATGAATGTAATGTCTGCCACAATCATGCAAGAGCAGTTTGATAGCAGTGTTTTAGTCAACCACCATCGTCCAATGTGCCTAAAATTCATAATGTTAAGTAAGCATGTTGTAAGTATATTTATTACTTTTTTATTCTGAGATAGTTTTGTTATTTCTAGAATATTTCATATTCTAGTTTTTCCATTACCAATACTTTATTTACAAATCCTTTTAATTATCATAATTTGTTTCGGGAAATAGGTGCAGACGCTCAAGTCCTAAAACTTTGTATCACTGAGCCTCATCTACCTTGCAGAATATATCAGTTTGATTCTGTAAGAAGCCTTGGTTTCTTTATTGTACGTACACCTACTATTTTGTTTTTTGTTTTAATTTATTGTTATTTTTTGCAGGTCATGATTCCAATGAAAGATCAACACTTTTTATGGATTCTAATTGTTTCTAATTTCACTCGGAGGCAATTTGTGACTTACTATCCATATTTTTAATCAGATGGTGTTGAAAGTATATCGAGGGTTGTGATTGAAATTTTTCAAAGGGCGTATGCAACAACTTATAATTCTTTTCCCCATGACATTTTCACCTTTGCTATTATTCTAGTTGAAGTTGTTTGCGACAATATATTTTTTCTGATTAACATATTTTTCTCAAGTACTATTTCTACATTTCTTTTATTTATAAGTTTTTACTGGTTGTAAAACAGGAATGACGGTGGACCTCACATTATGAAGATAGTGCAACAACATAATGGTGGATTTCAACACATCATCAGGCCTGTAAGTTTTAATTTTCTTTATTTGATGTTCTATTAAACATTGATTTCTTATCCATTTTCTTCTTTTTATTGCAAAATGATGTAAAGAAGCTCCGAGAATAGCTATCGTACTATATGCTTGCTTCTCCTGAAAATTATAAAAAGTTTTCCAAAAGTTCAAAACATTGTTAGTCATGATCGGAATAGGTCTATGTAGATTTATGCTTATGTAATTTGTCAGGAAGAAGTAGGTTTGGGATACTTGATACTTTTGTATCTATGTTGATAAATAGACCTGTCTATATTTATTTGTCATTCAGTTTGTTGTAACGAATTATCTTACACCTGTACCCATGAATAGTTTGGTTATTCAGTGGAGTTGAACTTTCTATTCTATTTTTTGCTTCCACCTATGTATGCTATGTTTACATTCATATTTGTGCATACTTCGACCTTGGGTACTTTTTAACTGATGTGTTTGTGCTTACTACGGTTAGTAATTTGGTTCTTCCGTGTAATTGAGGTCTCGGTAATTATATACTTCTATTCTTTTACATTTGTACTTACATTACTTTTACCGTAAGTATAATTGTACCATGGTGTATTTTTTATCTGCGTACTTTAGCCTGTACAACTTTGTTTATACTTACGACCTTGCAAATCTTTGTACTTCGTGTATCTAACATGGCAATGACCTATCGGGTCCCCGTGATTAACTATCCTAGGCATACAAAGGCATACGGCCTATGAAGCTCATAATAAGAGAAGTATATGAAGCATCTGATGGACAAAAGCATGTCTTAGCGATCAAGAAAGAAGTACAAACCGACATGGTACTAGTGTTGTAATTATAACTTGTAACCTATCTGATCGGGTTCTTCCACTTCCGTGTGGGGGAACCCGAAGACCTTTGCCTTTTAGACCCGATTTACCCAGGTCTGTCGGTCACAACAGCAACACGCATGGCGACACCTGCATCTTTTCTATCGGCTCAGCTGGAAAAGCTATACCTTAGCCGGCGAACGTCGAAGAAAGACGCGAAAACTCCATAGATATGGCCGATCTATACGACGGTCTCTCCTTCGGGTCAGATTCTTAGCTAATGCCGCCACACGGCTCAAGCCCGGCAAACATCGAACTCGATGAAACTGAGGAAATCAGCGACTCCAGAATCAGGAAAGCTGAATCTTACCTAGAACAAATTCCGTGGGATTTCACTTGTTTCTAAGACAGTGTCTCCTACGGATCTGATAGCGATACTAGTAACCTATACATGATGCATCGTCAAGTTTGCGTGATCATCGAAGAAGGAACATCAACACCTTGAGACTCCAATGGTAACCCAATCATCGATCCCAATGTTATTTTATCAGATGACAATGCAGGGTACCGCGAGAACAAGGAAGATCCCCCAATAATCACACTATGCAAAGAAGGGAAGGAGAACACGACGGCAAGTGGCTGATTCTCTGGCTGTCACCGAAAACATGGCAGAAAGTGAGAGAAGATGTTTTAGTGCGGTGTCAATGACAGGAGACGCCACGCACGAAGAACTGATGGCCTACCAGTACCTCCTCCATCGCCAAAGAAGGGATTTGCTCATATTGCAAAGGCAACTCGACGAAAGGAAGAGGCTAGCCGACAAATCAAGTCTTCGTTGGGCGTAGCTAAGGTCCACCCGCGCATCTGTCAACATAATCGGAGGAGCACCACTGAGAAGGGGAACTTTGCGGATTCAGCACATTCCAGAGGCCAAAAAACGCGAGATGGACCGAGATCTGGACCTGTCATTCATGTTAGTAGATTCAGCGAGAAACATAAAAGCAAAAACAGCACAAGCCACCATTGTCGCTTCCCAGACCTTCCTCCTCACAACCCAGCTAGCAGAGAATGATCCCCGTGCAGCTATCCATCTCTCCACTTTCATGGGCCTTGGCATGGTAGGACCAACCCTCGCACAGGGAGAACAAGGAATCATCCAGTAACCTGATAAATCACCACGTCGTTGCAGTAGCCCTCGACATACGAAAAACACCTAACAATCATGCTCACCACATCATGTGCGCTTCTCGAATTCCATGCAAGGGGAAGATGCCAGACATGACATTACACAGCGCAAGATTGATAGATCTAGGGAGGAGCATAGCAGCCGAAGATATTATGATGGTGAAAGCGAGGATGAGCACGAACCTTGTGGCACCAGTTGTTTTACCCGACGGGTTTGCAAAACCTCGGTACCCAAGGATTTCGAACTCCCCCATGACCGCCAAAAGTACGATGGCCTCCAGGAACCCGAAGCATGGTTGGCTGACTACTTGCAAACCGTTAAACTCCAAGGTGGTTCAAAAGCTACCGCAATGCAAAGTCTGCAGTTGCACCTGAGCAACACCACTCTATCATGACTCAAACAGTTACCCGAAGAATCCATCAGCCGCTGGAGCGACCTCGAGGAAAAATTTGTTCCAAATTTCACATCTACATTTAAGCGTCCTGCATTCATTGAGAATCTACTAGTGTGAAAGCAGAATCCTAGGGAGTCAATACGAGCGTTCATCTAGAGATGGAGTATCATCAAGAACTCAGCCGAAACCATATCAAATGAGAGGGAAATTGACACCTTCAACGATGGCCTTCACCAAAAAAGAATTTATTGAGGAGTTGGGATGGGTCAAACCCAAAACAATTTCTCAGTTGATGGACATGGCCAAATCGATGGAAAAACAGTGAAGATGCGGTAAACAACAAGTGAGGACGCTCACCCAAAAAAGAGCGAGAATGACACAATAGCTATAATAGGAGAAGGCTTCACCGGAGAGGATAACCGAAGAAGTGACAATCACAACAGCAGATACCACAGTAATAGAGATGACGCCAAAAGAAGCGATATAACCTAGCAATACTGGCCAAGGGCTCTAGATCCTCCAATGTCGCTAATGCAGATGCTCGAAGGACCGTGCAATATGCATTTTTACATCGACTCCGAGGGAAGGAAGCGCTCAACCCACCTCATGAAATACTGCCGCACGTTCCTTGGGATGTAGGTAGTTTGTAATGCCTAGGTAACCGGTGCAGCAAACCAAGGATATGCCATGGCACCAGGAACCTTAGCTCTTGATGCACAACCACCATCACCAGGGTTGCCGCCAGCAGGAAATCCGGAACATGTGCCGAATAGAAACTAGGAGGCTGAGTACCTGAGGTCCAGGGGAGCAATGTTGATGATCCAAAAGGGGCGTCCATCCAACAGAATCCATAGGTTGATCACACAACAAGTTAATATGGCAGTAATGGCACCACCACCGCCACCCGAATATCTCCATTTCAAAGCAAGAAATAACATTCAGCAGGGCCGATCACCCTCTTTGAATCCCACGACCGGGTCATTCGGCTTTGATAGTGGAGGCCCAAATTGGTGGATTCGACATGAGCAAGGTTTTCATGGACGTAGGAAGCAGCATCAACCTTATCTACACTAAAAAACTTGCGGGCAATGAACTGCTCCTTGACGAGCCTTGCACCAATAGAAACATCTTTCCACGGCATAGTCCTAGGTAAAGCCAAAATTCCTTTAGGAAAAATTATCTTGATGTTGTCTTTGGATAGCGGAACAATTTTAGGCATGAGAAGCTCGAGTTCGAAGTCATGAATTAGCAATCAGAGTACCACACGATCTTGGGGCACCCGACTTTCGCACGATTCATGGCAGTACCGCATTACGCCGTACTTGGTGATGAAGATGCCAATAGCTAATGTAATTATAACCGTAATATGAAGCTTTACCCACTTCGACAACTACGATCGAGAGTTCAACAAAATCTCCGAATCTTTCGGGATGGAAACGGAGTTTGCGCAACTAAAGATCTCAACAAACGCAGAGCTCCTGCCGGAGGCACGAAATATGCCTGACCAAGCTTTCGATACCGTGAAGGAAACTAGAGAAATCCAGGTTCACCTTATGGACCCGAACAACAATGTTGGTCCACATAGGAAAGCACGCTTATCGAGTTCCTCCATGAGTGTTGGGAGATATTTGCATGGGTACCAACTAACATGCCAGGAATCCCCATGGAACTCGCTAAGCTTGGACTTAACTTATATCCTGACATAAAACTTGTGAAGAAGTCACTTCTTTGTTTCGCGGAACCTAAGTGCAAGGCCATTGGACGAGAGCTCCATCGCCTCATAGACGCCAAGATCATCAAGGAGATCAAGAAAGAAAAATGGCTCGCCAAACCAGTGTGTATGCCTAAGGAAAACACAAAAGAACTATGCATGTGCATCAACTTCACCGCGCTGAACAAACACTGCCCAAAGGATCACTTTCCGCTCCCACGAATCGATCAAATTATCGATACAACCGCCGGATGCGAGCATCTTTCCTTTCTGGATGCATATTCTGGATACCACTAGATTCGGATGAAGGAAGGGGATCAGGATAAAACAACATTTATCATGCCTTATGGTGTATTCTGCTACACTACAATTCCCTCCGGGCTAAAAAACACGGGTGCTATGTACTAGCGGATGATGCAAAACTACCTTGGAAGCCAAATTGGAACAAACGTTCAAGTCTACATCGACGATGTCATAGTAATGAAAAGGGAGGAATTGACCTTTATCGATGATCTTCACGAAACATTCGATAATCTCGACAGATACCACACCAAGTTCAACCCGACAAAGTGCTCCTTTGGAGTCCCCATGGGGCAACTCCTCGAGTACCTTGTATTGGCAAGAGGAATAGAGGCAAACCCTAAAAAATACAAGAGATCCTCACAATGAATAAACCAACAAATCTTCGCAGCGTGCAGCAGCTAGCTGGACGCATCACGACACATAGTCGATTCATCACTTGGTTGGGTGAAAAAGCACTTCCATTCTACGCCCTCATGAAGAAATCATAAAAAATCGAGGGGAATGATGAAGCCAAGCGAGACTTTGAAGCCCTCAAGAAAACACTTTAGACATCCCCTGTCATCATGTCACCAAAAGAGAAAGAGCCTCTACTTCTTTACATCGTCGCCACCAATCAGGTGGTCAGCACAGTTTTGGTCGTCGAGCGACCCGATGAAGGGAAAACGCATGTGATGAGGGGTAACCTCGGCAATGCCCATGGAGATGGACTTAGGGTTTTGTGGAAAAGAGAACGCTGGATATTTTGTCGGATGTTAGGAAAACTAGAGAGTCGAAGTCACCTGATTACTTGATGTGCAAATATATTGCAGACTACTTGAGGGTTTTTTCGGTGTCCTCTTCTTGGCTTATCCCATCCTATATAATAGGCCGTGTCTCAAAGCCGTATGTATGATTACCACACCAACATATTGTTGGTTCGTATTTCCTTTCCTAATACAACTAAGGCTTTCATCAAATGCTTCTTGGGCCATCATCTTGAATCTTTATGGGCCGTGAGCCTTTATACAGCTAGGGTAACGAATCATAAGCACCCAAGTAATTGTAGTATGTCAGTAGCCCCTGAGACTCTACCTGAACCATAGATTCTGGTTGAGTCTCAAAGATATTTTTAAGTGTTTTTATATTGTTTCCATTGTTTTCAGCTTTTATAGGGATTCGGTCAACAAGCCTGATGCATCCAACGGATCAGGAATCAGTTAATTGCTCTTGGTCGAAAAACACTATTGACCTACATCAAATTCAGATCCCAGGCCTAAACTCGGAATTATAACTGGCATAATTCAGTTCGAGCCACTGAGGTCTTACCGAATTCTGAATTCCAGTTCTAATTTTATTGGGTACCCAACGCGTCCATCAGGATTTTTCATCGTACCGTTGATACGGATATTTTACAGACAGAGCGCATTCTTGTGCAATTAGTAGGCCACACAGGACGAATCCCAGGGTCTTACCTTCATGTTTTGATCATGGCATTCTGAATTTTATCGTGTTGGGTGCGATCCGAGATTTTTGTATAATTTTATCAACTACCCTGTTTGGCTACTGGAATTTCTGAAATTTATCAAAAAAAGTTATTTTAATAATTTATAGAATCTCCTGATGGGAGTGACCTTTTGAGGATACAACAAAGTAAGACTCATAGGTTTGGATGATGATTGCCTTGATATGCAGAATTTAAATCTTATCGGGTGCGCGTCAGTGCTCCAGATGGGAGTAGCCCCTGAGGCTATGTTGAAATGCCTATATCTGGACATAGACTCATCATTGCTGTTAGTTTTATTAGAAAATAATTCCTAAAGAATTTTGAAATCCCTGTTTTGCTGGCAAAAAAGGTATAAATAAAGACTCGGAGTATGAAGAACGTATCTTTTATTTATATGCCAAAGCCAATGATACACTATTTTGGCGGATTGCTGCCTGGCCGTTGGCCTTAATATTTTGGCTAAAAAGCTTGGCCATAGGCCTTATTATATTTAATATTGCAAGAAAACATAAATTCTAAGCGTAAAAGCGCCGTAGTTGTGTGACGTTTCACAGATTGGAGTACTTTACTCCTGTCTTTTTGTCTTGTAGACGATATGCTCCTCCTGGAATAACTTCTGTAACAATGTAATGTCCTTCCTAATGCGACTCTAATTTGCAGTGTCTGTCTTGCTTGAGGCGAAGAACTAGGTCCCTTACAACGAAGGACCTAGGATGCAACTGTCGACTGTGGTAGTTGTGCAATTTTTGCTGATATATAGTAGCTCTTTACGGGGCGGTGTCTCGGGCTTCATCAAGTGCATCAACGTCGTCTTCAGGTGCTTCTCTTGATGCCTCTTCATCATATGTATCTACTCGTGGGGATACGTGTGTTACTTCGACTGGAAGGATGGCTTCAATGCCGTGGACCAAAAAGAAGGGTGTTTCTTGTGTCGAATTATTTGGAGTAGTGCGCAAACTGCACAACACAGATGGTAACTCATCTACCCATGATCGTTTTGCCCTATCGAGTGGTGCTAGAATCTTTTCTTGAGGCCAGCAGTCACTAATCTATTGGCTTTTTCCACTTGTCCATTAGTTTGCGGGTGGGCGACTGAGGCATAGCTTACTTTTATACCCATCTCCTCGCGGTATTCCTTGAACTCATTGGAAGTAAAATTAGTTCGATTATCCGTGATGATGCTATTTGGCATGCCGAACCGGAATACGATGGATTTGATAAAGTTCATAGCCAAAGTTTCGTCCTGGCTGGTAACATGCATTGCTTCAATCCATTTAGTAAATTTGTCGACTGCTACTAGCAGAAAGACGTGTCCTCCTGGAGATGATTTGTGAAGTTTACCCACCATATCGAGTCCCCACTGAGCAAAAGGCCAAGAGAGAGGTATGTGGTTTAACTTAGCGGCTGGTGCACCAGACTTTGTTGCAAATCGCTGACATGCCTCGCATGTTTTAACTATATCCTTTGCATCTTGTACTACTATGAGCCAATAGGATCCCGCCATGATGCTTTGGCGGTAATTGATCGACTGCTAGTGTGATGGCCACATACTCCTTCATGTATATCCTTGAGTGTGATTTTTCCTTCATCGGGTGTGACACATCGTATAGCACACCCGAAATACTTATTTTGTATAACTCTCCTTTGATGAATCTAAAGGCTTTTGATCTTCGAGTGATTCGCCGAGCTTCTGTCACATCTTCTGGTTGCTCTCCTCAAGTCATATATGTTATGTATGGTTGCATCCATGTAGGCTCTATTATCATGACCTCATCAACTCCGGACTCTACATCATCTGAATTCTTTCTGCCTAGTGGAGCCCCCGTGTTCTTTTGCGGCTTATGCTATTTTCCTGGCTTGGGTGCTATAACTTCAGAGACTCTCTTGGCCTTGATAGAACACTCAGTTATTTCCTCCCAAAAAACTCCCGGTGGCACTGGTAGGCACAAGGATTCGATGTTTGCTATATTGTAGGCTTCTTCATTGCTTGCTGTTCCTATATGCGATACTTCACATCCGTCAAATTGAACCTCCATAATGCTATACAGATCACGGTAGGAAATCATGTTATCATTGGCGATGTCGCATTTGTTCATTGCTTGCTATACTACAAGGTTAGAATCACCAAATATCTTAAGGCGAGTTGTGCCGCAAGCTTTAGCCATACGCATACCGTGCAACAAGGCCTCATACTCGGCTTTGTTGTTGGACGCGTTTGCGAAGCTCATCCGAAGTATATATCGCATTTTATCGCCTTGTGGTGATACCAGTATGACTCCTGCCCCTGCTCCTTCCGGTCTCTTCGATCCATCAAAGTACATTGTCCACGCGCTAGAGAGGTCAGGTGGCCCCATGCATTGTAGTTCAGTCCATTCAGTGATAAAATCTGGTAGAACTTGTGATTTAATTGCTTTACGCTTCTCGTACGTGATATCTCGAGGGGAAAGCTCAATGCCCCATAGAGAGACACGTCCAGTTTCCTATGGATTATTGAGGATATTGGACAAAGGTGCTTCGATTGACCACTATGATCGGGTGTTCTGAAAAATAATGGCATAACTTTCGTATTGTCATAAACACTCCATACGCTAATTTTTGATAATGCGGGTATCTCTATTTGGATGGCGAGAGGACCTCGCTCAAGAAATAAACTGGCCTCTGAACACCATGGGTTTTCCCTTCCTTGGGTCGTTCTACGACCAGAACCGTGCCGACCACTTGATTTGTGGCGGCAATGTAGAGAAGTAATGGTTCTTTCTCACGAGGAGACATGATGACGGGAGATGTCGAAAGTGTCCTTTTGAGATCTTTAAAGGCACGCTGAGCTTCTTCCGTCCACTCGAATTTATATGATTTTCTCATGAGGGCGTAGAATGGTAGTGCTTTTTATCCTAAACGAGCAATAAAGTGGCTGAGTGCTGCGACTCTCCCAACCAGCTGTTGTACGCCCCGAAGGTTTGTTGGTTATTTCATTGTTAGAATCGCCTGTATTTTCACGGGATCGGCTTCGATTCCTCTTGCTGATACGAGATATCCGAGGAGTTGCCCTGTTGGGACTCCAAAGGAGCACTTCGCCGGGTTGAGTTTGATGCAAAATTTGTCAAGGTTCTCAAATGTTTCTTGGAGATCTTTGATAAGTGAAGACCCTTGCTTTGTTGTAACTATAACATCATCAATATATACTTACGCGTTTGTGCCGATTTGGTTTCCTAGGCAATTTTGCATCATCCGCTGATATGTTGGCTTGGAGTTTTTGAGGCCAAAGGGCATTGTTGTATAACAGAATACGCCATAGGGCATGATACATACTGTTTTTTTCCTGATCTTCCTCCTTCATCCGAATTTGATGGTACCCTGAATATGCGCCCAGGAAGGAAATACGTTCGCACCCTCTAGTTGCATCGATTATTTGATCGATTCATGGCAGTGGGAAGTGGTCATTTGGACAATGTTTGTTCAGCATAGTGAAATCAATACACATCCGTAGCTCTTTTTTATTTTTCATTGAGACGCATACTAGGTTTGTAACCCACTCTGCTTTCTTTAATTATTTGATGAATTTGGCGTCAGTAAGGCAATGGAGATCCTTTCTAATGGCCTTACGTTTTTGCTCTACGAAGCTACGAAGCAACTGTTTTACTGGCTTCTCTTTTGAATCCAAGTTTAATGCGTGCTCAGCGAGTTCCCTGGGAATTATTTGCATGTCAGAAGGTAGCCATGCGAAGATCTCCCAGTGGTCACGGAGGAACCTGATGAGCGCGCTTTCCTATGCGGGCCCAAGATTGGAGGCCACACATGTCGTTTTCTTTGGGTCCGTAGGGTGGATCTGTACTTCGTTTGTGTCTTTTGCAGTGTCAAAAGACTTATCAGGATTAACACGCACTATTGCCAAAGGTTCTATGGTTGCTGACATTTTTAGCTGCTCGAATTCAGTTGCCATCCTGAAAGATTCAGAAATTTTGTTGAACTCCCAATCACAACTGTCGGGTCGGGTGAAGCTTCCCTTTACTGTTATGATTCCCTTTGGCGATTGACATTTTCATAACTAGATATGCATAATGCGGGACTGCCATGAATCATGCGAAAGCTGGTTGTCCCAAGATCGTGTGATATTGTGATGACCAGTCCATGACTTCAAACTCTAGCTTTTCCTGCCTGAAATTTTCCTTGGATCCAAAAACAACATCAAGAAATATTTTACCTAAGGGGATTTTAGGTTTACCTGGTACGATGCCGCGGAAGGATGTTTCTATTGGTGCTAGATTTACCAAGGCGTAATTCATTGCTCTTAGTGCTTTGGCGTAGATCAAATTTATGCTGCTTCCTGCATCCATGAAAACTTTCCTCATGTCGAAACCTCCCACTTGGGCTTCAACTATGAAAGCCAAATGACCCGGTCATGGTACTCAAAGTGGGCGATCGGCTCTGCTGAATGTGATTTCCTATTCTGACCAGTGGATATACTCGGGTGTGGCTGTTGGAGCCATCACGACCATGTTTACTTGTCTTGTAATTAGCTTATGGATCTTGTTAGCTGGGCGCCCTTTTTGGATCATTGACATTGCTCCCTTTGACCTAGGGTATTCACTACCTTGATCTGTTGTGTTTTGCGGTTGTTCTGCCGGCGGTGGTGATGGTGCGCCGATGGCTAACGTGCCAAGCGTAGTGGTGTATCCTCGGTTTGCTACTTCAGTTGCCTTTGTGTTGCATAGCTCTTGCATCTTCAAAAATGTTCGGCGGTCTTTCATGAGATGATTGGATCATCTCCTGCCCGTCGAGTCAACATAAAAGTGCACATTACAGGGTCCTTCTAGCATTTGCATTGCGGACATAGGTGGGTCCCGCGCTCTTGGTTGATACCGCTGCATTGACTGGCCTCCTCCGACGTCGTCCTTGTCATTACGGTGCCCATTGTTGTAATCGTTGTTCCTACGATGGCCTTCTTCCGAGAAACTGGCTGTGACTTAACTTGGTCCCACGTGTCCGTCGTTGTTCCTCCATCTTCTGTCGTTGCTGCGTTTATCCCTATCTTCTTCGGGTGAGCGTGTTCGTTTGTTGTGTAGTGCGTCCTCTCCGTTAGCCCATTGATTTTCTATATCCATTAGCTAAGATATTGTTTTGGGTTTGACTCATCCTAGTTCTTCTATGTACTCTCGACAGCGGAGTCTGTCATCGAAGGCATCGATGGCCCTTTCGTCGGATATGGCTTCAGCTGAATTTTTGATAATGTTCCATTGCTAAATGAAGACTCTTATTGACTCCCCATGTTTCTGCTTGCACGCCTGTAATTTCTCCAGAGATGCGGGTTGTTTAAATGTAGAGTGGAAATATCGGATGAACTTGTCTTCAAGATCATTCCAGCTACTGACTGAATCTTCCGGTAGTTGTCAGAGCCATGACCGCGCGGCGCCAGTTAAGTGCAGCTGTGAGCTTTGCATCGCGGTGGCTTGATGACCCACAACAGTCTTCGAGGGAAGTAAAACCCAATTTATTGATTCGACACAAGGGGAGCCAAAGAATATTTATAAGCCTTAACAACTGAGTTGTCAATTCAGCTGCACCTGAAAACAATCTTGCTTGCATTAGTTTATCAGTAGCAATAGTTTTGTAGTAGCAATAGCAAAGTAATAGCAGTAGTAAAATAAAGATAGTAGTAACAATTGCAGTAAACAGTAGGATTAAAGTGCGGTAGGCATAGGGATGGATGGACGGGCGTTGCATGGGCAAGACAATTCATGTAACGATCAGGACATAGGGCATTTGCAGATAAATAAGATAAAGCATCCAAGTACTAAATAATCATAGGCATGTGTTCCATATATAGTCATACGTGCTCGTAATGAGAACTTGCACAACATCTTTTGTCCTACCAGCCGGTTGCAGCGGGGCCTTAAGAGAACTGGCAATTAAGGTGCTCCTTTTAATAGAGCACCGGAGCAAAGCATTAACACTTCATGAACACACGTGATCCTCACATCATAGACACCCCTTCGGTTATCCCGATTTCTGTCACTTTGGGGCCTCGGGTTCCGGACAATAATGTATATATACAACTTGCAGGTAAGATCATAAACAATACTATCATCATGAATCAATAATATGTTCAGATCTGGAATCATGGCACTCGGGCCCTAGTGACAAGCATTAAGCATAACAAGTTGCAACAATGTCAAAAAGCACTAACAATAGATACTAGGCACCATGCCCTAACAATCTGATGCAATTACATGAACGATCTCATCCAATCCCTACCATCCCCATAGCCTACTGTGGGGGACTACTCATTCATGGATGGGGGAATCATGGATGGTTGATGGAGAAGCGTTGGTGATGATGATGGCGATGATCTCCTCCAATTCCCGTCCCGGTAGGGTGGCAGAACGGAGTTTTTGGTTCCGAATTGCGGTTTCTGGTGGTGGTGGTGTAGCGGAACTCTATCTGGAAAAACGTCAAACCCCTAATTGTTTTTAGGTCAGAGGGCTTATGTAGGCGAAATGAGAGGTCAAGGTAGAGGCCGAGGCGGCCACACCACCTCCTAGCATGGCCTGGCCTGGCCCGCACCACCAGGTGGTGTGGGCCCCTCGTGGTCCCCCTCCGTCTCATCTTCTGGCTCCATGAGTCTTCTGGTAAAATAAGAGTATTGCGATATTTTCTGGGATTTTACCTAAAAGTTGATTTCCTGCACAAAAACGAGACACCAAAGCAATTCTACTGAAAACAGTGTTAGTCCGCATTAGTTGTATCCAAATCACACAAATTAGATAAGAAACAATAGCAAAAGTGTTCAGGAAAGTAGATACGTTTTGGACGTATCAACTCCCCCAAGCTTAGCTTATTGCTTGTCCTCAAGCAATTCAGTTGAAAACTGAGTTCGATAAAAGAAACTTTCACGAACACATTTGCTTCATAAGATGTATATATTCTCAGCATATGATCAAATACTTAGGCAATTCATAATAAAGAGTATGCAAATAAGTCTACCCAATAGTCATGCAAGCTATGAAGAGATTCCAAACCAATAATAATAATAAGCAACATGACACATAAGCATATGCAGGATTGTAATGCTCATAAGAAGATATGATAAAGTGGTATCTCGCTTGCTTTTCTTTGGAGCAAAACATAAATGCCAAGGCACCTCTGAAGTTTAAGTGAAGACTAGAAGTAAAAATATCGAAGATACAAGCGTAAAAGTTATGTCACAACTAACCGTGTTTTGGGACAAGCACATTACACTAAGAATGACCGCTATACTCTCGGGAAGGTGCTCAAAGAATAAATGGTGACTCAACATAAAAGTGAAAGAAAAGATTTGAAAAGTTTGAAAGGCTTCCAAATGTTGAAAGTATGGTACTCATTAGCTTTGATCTCTCATTGCCCTATCATAAGTTTAAAATCTCATGCCCCTTGCTTATGAGTACCGAACCTCATGCTACTCAACTTTGGTCACAAGCAAGTTCTTGTCATTGTAAGTACATGTGTATCATAGAGAACCGCCAACGGGGTACCCCTTGCCCCATGACACAGGAGCTATCCCATATGAAAATGACAAGGAAATAGACAATGAGCCTCTCAGCGATCTTTTTATTTGCTATTTGCATAGGTTTTTATTGAGGATGCTTCACAGAATGCTCACTATGGTTATGCTGCAAGTTTCCACCATGATTATGAATGGCTTAGGCTAGCCGCCCAGGCGTTTCTCTAACACATATACAAACTCCATGAGCTTACAAGCTCCCCTTTTATTTCACACCGTCGGGATCCATAAACAAAAGAACATGATATCAACTAAATAATAAGTGCAATGTTGAAAGCGTTCCCCATGGTAACATGGTTCTGCTAATTCTCAACTTATAAAGTGCAAGCATATAAGAAACATAGATGGGCACAATGGTTCATGTATATTAAGTGCAAGAAAATAAAATGTGCCATCAAGTTCGTGAGAGCTTTACTAACTAATTTTCACATATCAAGCAAACATTTTTATTTGGAATAAAACATAGCATAATAAATATGCAAGGAATAGCAATGATGCTAATAGCTAGATATGGTGGACTCTTTTGACAACTTTGGTTTTGGGGAGTTGGATGCATGAGTAAAGCTTATACTCAGCCCAAGTGAAGGCTAGCAATAGAAAGGGAGCGACAATCAAGAGAGCAGTAACTGTCATAATCATGCTTGCAACAAACCAAAATTAATAGTGGCATAAAAGTGACATAAGAACTCTGAGGCAGAATAAATCATCGAGGCTTAACTGACCTTTAGTTTAGTCATATGCATGCGTGAGCATGTGCCAAGTCGATTCAAATAAAACATTCAGAGACGGATACCACAATGTCATACCAAGTTATGAATAGAACAATGCAAGCAAACATTATGACATGTTACAAACTATTAATGGATTGGAACTGATCATAAGAGAGCAAGAACTACTAAGCATCCATTAAAAAACATACACCTTACATGAGCAGACTAAGCATGCCCACAATGATGAGTATATGTACAAAAATGAAAACAAATAGAATTCATACCAGCCTCTTACCACTCCTCGAGTTGTCATACATCATCATTGCCTTTCACTTGTGTGACTTGAATAATAAGATAAAACCAAACTCCAAGGAGTCACTGAGGACCGGTGAACCCTGCAACGAACTTTACAAAACCAGAGAAGAACAAAAAATATTTTTGGGTTTTCGATTTTTAAAGACAAGAGCCGAAGGAAGGAGCAAACAAAGCAAAATATTTTTGGGTTTTTCGAGTAATCAAATCAAAACTAAAAAGGATGAAGCAAACCAAGGCTAAAAAGATAAAGAAGCAAACAAAGAGAAATAACGAAAATCTTGTTGGTCTTTTGTGTTTTGGAAAGCAGAAATAAAGCAAGAACAAAAACTAAAAAGAAAGCGAAACATGGATATGCAAAGTATGGACAGAACATGATATGTAGGTGAGTGTGATGTCGGTATACCTCCCCCAAGCTTAGGCTTTTGGCCTAAGTGGGGGTCAACCCCAATACGGGTAGGAACCCCAAGCTGGCGGGTCATCATAAGAATGATCATAGCCAGGCCCTTGTGAAGAAGAAGAAACTCCCCAATCATAGGCAGGCTGCTGGTATGAAGACCCCCCCTCGTTGGAGGGCTGGACTGAATCATCCTCAACCTCCCTTCCAGCATTCTGCTCTTGCTAGGAGAGCTCCTCCAAATATGCGTCGAGCTCTTCCTCCGTGAGTGACTATCCTACCCTGGTATCAAGGTTAAACAAAACAGGCGCAGACAAAAGAATCACTCGCTCGGACTTACCTCTTCTCCATCCACTCTTGAGAAAGGTTATTTCATAAGATAAATCACTCAAATTAGCCCAAGAAGAAACAAATTTATGTTGTATCATGGAATTAAGATCAAGCCTCCCTATGGGAAACTGTAAGTCTGAATGATGAGGCGCTACACCATGCAAAGCTAATAAACGAGAGGCGATGCGGCCTCCACAAATTCCACCTTTCTCGCGGTTAGCAGCAAGTAGGAAAGCTATCAAAGCAGCCAAGTTATAAGTCCTATCTCGTTTTAAGGCAGCTGAGATAAAGGCTAGATCATATGAAGATAATTTACTAGCAGTTTTCCTAGCAAGAATGCACTTGGTAATAAAGTAAGCAAAATAACGAATGGATGGGAGATGAATATTACGAATTTTACCACTCTCCTTTGTGAAGCTGCTCCCTTGGCAAATCTCTGCATATAAGTCCATGAGTGGTGTAGGCCGCTCTCTAATCCTTTCACGCGAACCCCACTGTGGTACTTTAATAGCTACATAAAAATCATCAAAAGGGAGGTCGACAGCTACGTTGTAAATTTTGTAATGAACCATGGGGTGAGGCAAGGACAAACTAAATTGAAAATCCTGCACCACAAACATAGTTAGTTTCACATATTGGTATGGTTCATCTCCCACAAAATGCTCCAATCCTGCATTAGAAATTAGAGTATGGAAATCTTGAGCAATCCCTGCAGCCCTCATGAATTCGGGGCATGGATAAATAGAATAGAAAACTTCTTCCTCATGGCGAACTTTCATAACCTTGGGCACCCTTAATTCATGTTGGTTGAGTTGGTGTTCATTCATCTCCTTTTCTGAAATTTTAGACAGCCATCACACAAATGATTGCAAAGTTATTACATAATGAAAGGAACTTATTATAGGGACTTGTAAGAGGGCTAAACATGAATCGAAACACTTCCTGTAAGCAAAGAACAAGCATGCAAGCTCACATAACCTGTCACCTACAGTGGCAACATACTCAAGATATAATCCACCAATCACGAATCTACTTGGACAAGCGGAGGAGTCACATACCGGAGAACAAATGCTCCAAATCTGAGCAGCCAAGGTGGGCTAAGCAAGGAGATCGAAAATCGCGAGCAAGAACAGCAAGAACACGGTTTTGAGCAGTGAAATGGTATTTTCTCGGGAGAGAGAAGGCAGTGGCAGGTGGGAGAATAAGTGGAGGGCCAGGGTGGCCCACACCATGGCTAGGCGCGCCCTTGGTGTGTCCGAGCCACCAGGTGGTGTGCCTGACTGGTGTGCCCCCCTGAGTCACTCCAGGTACCCCTCTGCCTCTCTCTCAGCATAAAAATTTAATATGAATTTTCTGGAAATTTTTGAGAAACTTTATTTTTGAGCAATGTTCAGGTATTGATGAATGATTTTCTGGCAGAAAGATGATTTTCGAATGATGCAATAACAAAACAAAACTAAAACTTCAGAAGTTCTAAGACACTCTAATATGCAAGCAACTAGCAATAGAAAAATAAACAAGGCGAAAGCATAAATTTAAAATGGATAAAATAAAAGTGAGCAAGGACAATCATGGTGAAAACATTGTTTTGTTCATTAAAATCCCTTTGTTAACAAGGTTGATCATGTCTTGTTACCAAAACAATTTTATATGAAACAAAACTTTGCATTCCACTAAATGATTATGTTACCTCAACCCTGATAGCAATAGTCCCAATCATAATAGTTTCATAGTTTTCTCGTGGTATGGGACAATATATTTCTCCAACTTGGATGCCCTCAATATTTTCAATTGAATTTAGGCAATAAGTCCTATCAATCTTCTTGGGGAAATAGATAGTGTGCTCCTTGTCATTAACATTAAAAGTTACCTTTTCCTTGATTACAATTAATGACAGCTCCTGCAGTATTAAGAAAAGGTCTCCCAAGAATAATAGACATATTATCATCTTCAGGCATTTCAAGCACAACAAAGTCAGTTAATATCAAACAATTATGAGCCACTTGAACATGAACATCCTCACATATACCATCAGGAATATTAGTAGATTTATCAGCCATTTGCAAAGATATATCAGTTGGTAGCAATTTTTCCAATTCAAGTCTCTTGTAGAGAGAAAAAGGCATAACACTAACTCCTTCTCCCTGATGACCCACAAGTATAGGGGGTGTATCGCAGTATTTTCGAGGGAAATGAAACCCAATTTATTGATTCGACACAAGGGGACCCAAAGAATATTTTTAAGCCTTAACAACTGAGTTGTCAATTCAGCTGCACCTGGAAACAATCTTGCTCATAGCAGTTTATTAGTAGAAACAGTTTCGTAGTAGGAATAGTAAAGTAACAGTAGTAGAAAAACAAAGATAGTAGTAACAAAAGTAGTAAACAGTGGGATTCGAGTGCGGTAGGCATAGGGATGGATGGACGGGCGTTGCATGGACAAGACAATTCACATAGCAATCAGAACATAGGACAATTGCAAATAAATAAGATAAAGCACCCAAGTACTAGACAATCCTAGGCATGTGTTCCATATATAGTCATACGTGCTCGCAATGAGAACTTGCACAACATCTTTTGTCCTGCTAGCCCGTTTGCAGCGGGGCCTCTAGGGAACTACTGGCAATTAAGGTGCTCCTTTTAATAGAGCACCAGAGCAAAGCATTAACACTCCGTGAACACATGTGATCCTCACATCAAAGCCTTTCCCTTCCGGTTATCCCGATTTCTGTCACTTCGGGGCCATAGGTTCCGGACAACGACGTGTGTATACAACTTGCAGATAAGACCAAGAACAATACTATCATAATGAATCAATAACATGTTCAGATCTGAAATCATGGCACTCGGGCCCTAGTGACAAGCATTAAGCACAACAAGTCGCAACAAAGTCATAAAGCACTAATAAAAGATACTAGGCACCATGCCCTAACAATCGGATGCCATTACATGAACGATCTCATCCAATCCCTACCATCGCCATAACCTACAACGGGGGACTACTCACTCATAGATGGGGGAAACATGGATGGTCGATGGAGAAGCGATGGTGATGATGATGGCGATGATCTCCTCCAATTCCCTGTCCCGGCAGGGTGCCAGAACGGAGTTTCTGGTGTTGTTTTGTGGAATCTGGTGGTGGCGGCGGAGCAGAACTCCTTCTGGAAAAACGTCGAACCCCCCGAAGTTTTTAGGTCAGAAGGCTCCTTATAGGCGAAGAGAGGCCGAGGGGGTGCCTGGGGGGCCCACACCACCCCCTGGCGTGGCCTGGCCCGCGCCACCAGGTGGTGTGGCCACCCTAGGGCTCTTCTCCGTCTCGTATTCTGGCTCCACGAGTCTTCGGGTGAAATAGGATTTTTGGCATATTTTCCGGGATTTTTCCTGATAGTTGATTTTCTGCACAAAAAGTAGACACCAAGGAAATTCTGCTGAAAACAGCGTCAGTTCGTATTAGTTGCATCCAAATCACACAAGTCTAGAGGAGAAACAATAGCAAAAGTGTTCGGGAAAGTAGATACGTTTTGGACGTATCAACTCCCCCCAAGCTTAGCTTATTGCTTGTCCTCAAGCAATTCAGTTGAAAACTGAGTGCGATAAAAGAACTTTCACGAACACATTTGCTTCATATGATGTAAATATTCTCAGCAATGTGATCAACTACTTAGACAATTCATAATAAAGAGTATGCAACTGAGTCTACTTAATAGCCATTGTAAGCTATGAAGAGATTCTAACTCAAGAATAATAAATAGCATGAAGCACGAACATAAGCAACATTACAATGCTCATAGAAAGGTATGATAGAGTGGTATCTCGCTTGCCTTTGATTATGAATGCCAAGGCACCTCTCAAGTTCAAGTGATGACTAGAAGTAAATATATCAAAGATACAAGCATCAAAGTCATAACACAAATAATCAAGTAATGGAACAAACACAAAGAATGGCAACTATGCTCTCAAGAAGGTTCTCAAAGAATATGTGGAGACTCAACAAGTAAAAGAAAAAGGTTTTGAATAATTTTGAAAGGCTTCCAAATGCTGAAAGTATGGTACTTGTTAGCTTTGAGCTCTCATTGCCCCTATCATAAGCATCTTTAATGTGGTTAAGGTGAAAGTGAGGTCCAATCTGAGTTATATGCTTGACAGACTATAAACTGAAAATCCCAAGTCCCTTGATTACGAGGGCCGCTCCTCATGCTACTCAACTTTAGTTACCGGTAAGTTCTTGTCATCGTAAGTATGTGCGTATCATTGAGAACCGCCAACGGGGTACCCCTTGCCCGATGATACAAAAGAATCCCCATATCAAAATGACAAGGCAAGCAGCCAATGAGTATCTCAGCAATCTTCTTAATTACCATGGGAAAATGGTGCTTTTTTCTCTCTTTCCTCTTTTCATAAAACTCTTTTTTTCTTTTTCTCAATAGCTATCTCTCTCTTTTTTATAAGAAGAATGCTTCATAGATATCATTATGGTTACGCTGCAGGTTTCCACCATGTCAGCATGGATTAGACCAGCGGCCCAGGCGTTTCTCTAACACACATACATAACTCCATGGACTTACAAGCTCCCCTTTTATTTCACACCAATGACATCCGCAAACAAAAGAGCAAGGTATCAACTGGGTATATATTTACAAGTGTTGAAAGCGTTCCCCGTGATAGCACGGTTCTACTAATCCCCAGCTATAATTTGCAAGCATATAACTTTCATGGAGAGTTCACAATGGTTTAGATTTATTAAGTGTAGGCAAATAAAGTGTGCCATCAAGTTCGTGAGAGCTTTACTAAATAATTTTCCCATAACAAGCAAACATTTTATTCGGAAGAAAACAAGGCACATTGAATATGCACGGAGGTAGCAAATGATGCCAATGGGTAGGTATGGTGGACACTTTGGAAATGTTTGGTTTAGGGAGTTGGAGACATGAGTAAAACACTTAGTGGAAGTGAAGGCTAGCAATAGTAAGGGAGCGGCAAATGAGAGAGCAATAGCTATCATTATCATGGTTGCAACAAAACAAGACTACTCATGGCATGAAAGTGATTGAAGATCCTCAAGGCAAAATAATTCATCAAGGCTTAACTGATTATTACAGTCATGAGCATGCGTGAGCATGTGCCAAGTCAATCAAATGAAACATTCAGAGGAGGATACCACGGTGTCATACCAATTTATGAATAGAGCAATGCAGGCAAACATTCATAAGACATGCTACAAACTATTAGCGAGCTAGAGCTAATCAAAAGAAAGCAAGATCTATTAAGCATCCAAAGAAAACATACACTCTACATGAATGGACTAAGCATGCCCACAGTGATGAGTATATGTACAAAAATGAAAACAAATAGAGTTCGTTACCAGCTTCTTACCACGCATCAAGTTGTCGTTAATCCTCATTATTGCTCTTCACTTGTGTGGCTCGAATAATAATATGAAACCAATATTCCACTGAGAACTACCGAACCATGTAGCAAACTCACAAAAAACCAAAGAAGAACGACAAATATTTTTGGCGTTTTTGATTTTTAAACAAGAACCAAAAAGGGAAAAACAAAGCAAAATCTTTTTGGATTTTTCGAATAGTTCAAACAAAGCAAAAAGGGAAAAGCAAACCAAGGCAAAAAGAAGAAGCAAACCAAAGAGAAACAACAAAAATATTTTTGGTCTTTTTGTGTTTTTAGAAAGCAAAAGCAAAGAAGAATCGAAAACTAAAAAGAGAACGAAAACATGAATATACAAAGTACCGACGCAACATGATATGGAGATGAGTGCGGTGTCGGCGTACCTCCCCCCAAGCTTAGGCTTTTGGCATAAGTGGGTATCAATCCATGTACAAATAGGGGTTCCAAGAGGGCGGATCTTGGTAAGAATGGTCGTAGCTGGGCCCATGAGAAGAAGAGGAAGATCCCCAATCATAAGCGGGCTGCTGATATGAGGACTCTCCCTCATTCGAGGGCTGGACCGAATCATCCGTGACCTCCCTTCTAGTGTCCTACTCCTGCTGGGAAAGCTCTCCCAGGTACGTGTCAAGCACCTCCTTAGTGAGGGACCATCCTTCCCTGTTATCAAGGTTAAACAAAACAGGTGCAGGAGAAAGAACAACACGCTCGGACTTGCTCTTTCTCCAGCTAGCCTTGAGAAAGGTTATTTCATAAGATAACTCACTCAAACTAGCCCACGAGGAAATAAATTTATGTTGTATCATGGAATTAAAATCAAGCCTCTCTATGGGAAACTGTAGGTCTAGATGATGAGGCACTAAACCATACAATGCTAGCAAACGAGAAGCAATGAGGCCTCCACAAATTCCAACTTTCTCACGGTTAGCAGCGAGACAGAAAGCTATCAAAGCACCCAGGTTGTAAGATATATCTTGTTTAAGAGCAGCAGAGATAAATGCTAGATCAAACGAAGATAACTTATTGGCAGTTTTTCCTAGCAAGAACACACTTGGCAATAAAGTAGGCAAAGTAGTGAATGGAGGGAAGATGAATGTTACGGATTTTTCCACTCTCCTTCGAGAAGCTACTCCCTTGGCAAATTTCTGCATATAAATCCATGAGTGGTTCAGGTCTCTCTTTAATCTTCCTACATGATCCCCATTGAGGTACCTTAATAGCTGCACAAAAATCATCAAGAGAAAGGTTGCCAGCTATATTGTAAATTTTGTAATGGACCATGGGGTTAGGGAAAGAGTGACTAAATTTGAAGTCCTGCACCACAGACATGGTTAGCTTCACAAATTGACAAGGTTCATCTTCCAAAAAGTGCTCTAACCCTGCATTAGAAACCAAAGTGTGGAAATCTTGTAGAATTCCTGCAGCTCTCACGAACTTGGAGCATGGATAAATGGAGGGAAAAACTTCCTCCTCCCGATGGACCTTCATGACCTCAGGCACCCAAATCTCATGTTGGTTTAGGTGGTGTTCACTCATCTTCTATTCTGAAATTTAAACACCTATTACACAAGTGATTGCCATGTAAATATAATGAAGGATTCTACTCACAGGGACTTGCAAGAGGCCTAAACATGCATCAAAACTATATCTCTAAGCATCAAACAAGCTTTCAAGCCCTCATAACCAGTCACCTACAGCAGCAAAATACTCAACAAATAATCCACTAAACACAAATCTACTTGGATAAGGGGAGGAGTCACATACCAGGGAACAAATGCTCCAAATTTCAGCAAGAAAGATGGGCTGAGCAAAGAGATCGAAGAAATCGAGAGCAAGCACAGAAAGAACACGATTTTGAGCTATGAACTAGAGCTTACTCGGGAGAGAGAAGAAAGTGGCAGGGGAGAGAAGTAGTGGGGGCTAGGGGTGGCCCACACCAGGGCATGGCACCACCCAGGGCTGGCCGCGCCACCACATGGTGTGCCTTCCTGGTGGCCCCCTGATACCTACCAAGTACTCCTCTGCCCCTTTTTTCACGTAAAAATTTAATATGAATTTTCTGGAATTTTTCGAGACACTTTATTTTTGGGCATTTTTCAGAAATAGAAGAATGATTTCTCTGACAGACAGATTTTTTTTCTTTTTTGGAAACATGATGCAAGGACAAAACAAGGCTAGAACTACAAAAGTTCTAGCATGCAAGCAACTAACAACACAAAGAAAACTAAACGAAAGCAAAAACTAAAATGCAAAGGATAGAAATAAACGGAGATAATCATAATGAAAACATTGTTTTGTTCAATGGAATCCTTTTGTTAGCAAGGTTGATCAAGTCTTGCTACCAAAACAATTTCATATGAGACAAAACTTTGTACTACACTAATGATTATGTTACCTTAACCTTGATAGCAATGGTCCAAATCATAATAGTTTCAAATTTTTCTCTTGGTATGGGACAATATATTTCTCCAACTTGAATGCCTTCAACATGTTCAATTGAATTCAAGCCATAAGTCCTTTCAATCTTCTTGGGGAAATAGACAGTATGTTCCTTGTCATTAACATTGAAGGTCACCTTTCCTTGATTACAATTAATAACAGCTGCTGCAGTATTAAGAAAAGGTCTCCCAAGAATAATGGACATATTATCATCTTCAGGCATTTCAAGCACAACAAAATAACTTAATATCAAGCAATTGTGAGCCACCTGAACAGGTACATCCTCACATATACCCACAGGAATAGTGGTAGATTTATCAGCCATTTGCAACGATATATCCGTTGGTATCAATTTTTCAAGTTGAAGCCTCTTATAGAGAGAGAAATGCATAACACTAACTCCAGCTCCCAAATCACACAAAGCAGTTCTAACATAACTGTTCTTAATAGAGCAAGGGATAGTTGGAATCCCTGGGTCTCCAAGTTTCTTAGGAACCTTACCATTGAAAGAATAATTAGCAAGCAAAGTAGAGATTTCTTCATTAGGGATCTTCCTTTTATTCGAGACAATGTCCTTCATATACTTTGAGTAAGGAGGCAATTTAATAGCATCAGTCAAAGGAATTTGCAAGAATAAAGGCTTCATCCACTCACAAAACTTATTGTAGTGTTCATCTTCCTTTGACTTGTGTTTCTTATCAGGGAAAGGCATAGGTTTTTGGACCCAATGTTCTCTTTCACTACCATGTTTCTTAGCAATAAAATCTTCTTTAGTGTATTTAGTATTCTTAGTGTGGTTTTCAGGTTCTTCTTCAACTTTTTCTTCATTAGGAACTTCATTTTCTTCATTACCACTTTCAGTTTTAGCATCAGAGATAGATATACTATTAGGATCTATAGCAGCTTCAGAGGGTTCTACAACAGTTTTATGTTTCTTTTTCCTTTTCTTACGAGTTGAACCACTATTTTTAGCTTGTTGAGAATCCTGCTCAATTCTTTTGGGATGCCCCTCAGGATATAGAGGACCCTGGGTAGCAGCACCACTTCTAGTTCTAATTTCATAAGCATGTTTTTCTTTAGCAGCATTAACTAGCAAGTTGTTTTGCACTTTAACGAGTTGATCTATTTGAGTTTGAACCATTTGAAAGTGTTTAACAATCATTTTAACATCATTGGAGGTTCTTTCCACAATATCTTTCAACTCAACAATAGCTCTAGTGTTTTCCATAAGATGATTTTGCACCCTTTTATTAAAGTTATCTTGCTTAACAATAAAGATATCAAATTCTTCTAAGCATTGATCAGGAGGTTTCAAGTAAGGGATATCACCTTCATCAAAGTGTTGGAGGGAGTGTACCTCAATAGTGGATGAGTAGGGAATAGGCTTACATAATTCTTCTATAGGAGGTAAATTCTTGACATCTGCAGCTTTAATTCCCTTCTCCTTAAGACATTTCTTAGCTTCCTTCATCACTTCATCATTTAATTCAATAACTCCCCTCTTCTTTGATGTTGGAATATGCACAGGAATAGATGGTTCAGGTTCAATTACTTCAGGTATAGCTTGTTTAGGAGGAGTCCAGTCTTCATAATTCTTGCTTATTTTAGCCATTAATTCCTCAGCTACCTTTGGAGTCCTATTCCTAAAAACACAATCAGCACAACTATCTAGGTATGTCCTAGATTCCTCGGTTAGTCCATTATAAAATATATCAAGAAGCTCATTCTTAGGTAAAGGACTTCCAGCCTGTGCATGAATCAAAGCACAAAACCTTGCCCAAGATTCGGGCAATACCTCTTTTTCTCCCTATTTAAAATCAAAAAGTTCCTGCAAAATAGCATGTCTAGCACTGGGAGGAAAATATTTCTGCAAGAAAGTACTAATCAAGCACTCAGGGCTATCAATAGATCCAGGAGGTAAATTACTAAACCACGTTTTAGCTTCTCCTTTCAGTGAAAAAGGAAAAATCTTAGCAACAAAATAAGTACGCGTCTTAATATCATCAGAAAACAAGCCACTCATGGTAGAAAGTTCATTCATATGTGCTACCGCACTTTCATTCTTACTCCCACAAAAAGGTTCTTTCTCGACAATAGCTATGTAAGATAGATCGAGAGAGAAATCATAATCTTCATCTATAATGTTTATGGGAGAAGCAGCAAATTTAACATCAAGAGATAATTTGGGTCTAATAGTACGCCTCTCAAGGAGACTCTTAGCAGCGCTCCTATCATGGGTGTTCCTACATTCTTCAATAAACTCATCAGTCATCTCAACATAATCTTCTTCAGCATCATAACTCTTACTAGACTCAGGTGAGCTAACAGGTGTGGCAGTGCATTCATTAGGAGTTTCAGAATTTCCAGCTATAGTTCTAGCAATCGTAGCATCTAGGAAAGGACCTAATGAACCACTTTTATCAAGCACAGTAGAAGCAGCATCATAAGTATCAGAAGTTTTAGATTCAGCAGTAGCAGCAGTGTGTGTAGCATGTGTATGTGGTGGTGTAAGGAAGTTACTCAAAACATACGGTGAATCAAGAGCAGTAGAGGTGTTCAGTACCGTACCTCTTGTTGTAGTGGATGGTAAAATAGGAACCTTGCCATCACGAGACTTACCCATGATGGATGAGTAGCAGCGAACAATAGAGAATCCAAGTGAACTTGATAAATAAATCTATGCTCCCCGCGCTAGAAAATAGTCTTGATGACCCACAAGTATAGGGGGTGTATCGCAGTATTTTTGAGGGAAGTGAAACCCAATTTATTGATTCGACACAAGGGGAGCCAAAGAATATTTTTAAGCCTTAACAACTGAGTTGTCAATTCAGCTGCACCTAGAAACAATCTTGCTCACAGCAGTTTATCAGTAGCAACAGTTTCGTAGTAGGAATAGTAAAGTAACAACAGTAGCAAAACAAATACAGTAGTAACAAAAGCAGTAAACAGTGGATTCGAGTGCGGTAGGCATAGGGATGGATGGACGGGTGTTGCATCGACAAGACAATTCACATAGCAATCAGAACATAGGGCAATTGCAGATAAATAAGATAAAGCATCCAAGTACTAGACAATCATAGGCATGTGTTCCATATATAGTAATACGTGCTCGCAATGAGAACTTGCACAGCATCTTTTGTCCTGCCAGCCCGTTTGCAACGGGGCCTCTAGGGAACTACTGGAAATTAAGGTGCTCCTTTTAATAGAGCACCGGAGCAAAGCATTAACACTCCTTGAACACATGTGATCCTCACATCAAAGCCTTTCCCTTCCGGTTATCCCGATTTCTGTCACTTCGGGGCCATAGGTTCTAGACAACGACGTGCGTATACAACTTGCAGATAAGACCAAGAACAATATACTATCATAATGAATCAATAACATGTTCAGATCGGAAATCATGGCACTCGGGCCCTAGTGACAAGCATTAAGCACAACAAGTCGCAACAAAGTCATAAAGCACTAATAAAAGATACTAGGCACCATGCCCTAACAATCTGATGCCATTACATAAACGATCTCATCCAATCCCTACCATCCCCATAGCCTACAGCGGGGGATTACTCACTCATAGATGGGGGAAACATGGATGGTCGATGGAGAAGCGATGGTGATGATGATGGCGATGATCTCCTCGAATTCCCCGTCCCGGCAGGGTGCCAGAACGGAGTTTCTAGTGCTGTTTCGTGGAATCTGGTGGTGGCGGCGGAGAGGAACTCCTTCTGGAAAAACGTCGAACCTCCCAAAGTTTTTAGGTCAGAAGGCTCCTTATAGGCGAAGAGAGAGGCCGATGGGGTGCCTGGGGGGCCCACACCACCCCCTGGCGCGGCCTGGCCTGGCCCGCGCCACCGGGTGGTGTGGCCACCCTAGGGCTCTTCTCCGTCTCGTTTTCTGGCTCCTGGAGTCTTCGGGTGAAATAGGATTTTTGGCATATTTTCCGAGATTTTTCCTGATAGTTGATTTTCTGCACAAAAAGTAGACACCAAGGCAATTCTGCTAAAAACAGCGTCAGTTCGCATTAGTTGCATCCAAATCACACAAGTATAGAGGAGAAACAATAGCAAAAGTGTTCGGGAAAGTAGATACGTTTTGGACGTATCACTCCCAAATCACACAAAGCAGTTCTAACATAATTATTTTTAATAGAACAAGGAATAGTTGGAATCCCTGGGTCTCCAAGTTTCTTTGGAACCTTACCATTGAAAGAATAACTAGCAAGTAAAGTAGAAATTTCCTCATTAGGAATCTTCCTTTTATTAGAGACAATATCCTTCATATTCTTTGAATAAGGAGGCAATCTAATAGCATCAGTCAAAGGAATTTGCAAAAATCAAGGTTTCATCCACTCACCAAACTTGTTATAGTGTTCTTCTTCTTTTGACTTGTGTTTCTTATCAGGAAATGGCATTGGTTTTTGAACCCAAGGCCCTCTTTCACTACCATGCTTACTAGCAACAAAATCTTCCTTAGTGTACTTAGTATTCTTAGTGTGCCTTTCAGGTTCTTCTTCAATTTCTTCTTTAGCAGGAGCATTATTTTTCTCATTACCACTCTTAGTTTTAGCATTAGAGGCAGATATACTATTAGGATCTTTAGCAGGTTCAAAAGATTCTACAACTGTTTTATGTTTCCTTTTTCTTTCTCTTAGAAGAAGTACCACTATTTTCAATTTGTTGGGAATCTTGCTCAATTCTTTTAGGGTGTCCCTCAGGATATAAAGGATCCTGAGTGACAGCACCACTCCTAGTTCTAATTTCATAAGCATATTTTTCTTTAGAAGCATTAACTAGCAAATATTTTTGTACTTTAGTGAGCTGATCAATTTGAGTTTGAACCATTTGGAAATGTTTAACAAGCATTTTAACATCATTGGAGGTTCTTTCCACAATTAGTCCAAAATGTATCTACTTTCCCGAACACTTTTGATATTGTTTCTCCTCTAAACTTGTGTGATTTGGATGCAAGTAACGCAGACTGACGCTGTTTTCAGCAGAATTGCCCTGGTGTCTACTTTTTGTGCAGAAAATCAACTATTAGGAAAAGTCCCAGAAAATATGCCGAAAATCCTATTTCACCAGAAGACTCCAGGAGCCAGAATACGAGACGGAGCGGGGCTGGGCCCAGGCTACACCACATGGCCATGCGGGCAAGCCCAGGCCACGCCAAGGGGTGGTCTAGCCGCCCTAGACTCCCCCTCGGTCTCCCTCTTCGCCTATAAGTTGCCTTCTAACCTAAAAACTCAGGGGGGGTCGACATTTTTCCAGAAGGAGTTCCGCTCTGCCGCCACCACCAAATTCCATGAAACAACACCAAAAACTCCGTTCTGGCACCCTACCGGGATGGGGAATTAGAGTAGATCATCGCCATCATCATCACCATCGCTTCTCCATCGACCATCCATGTTTCCCCCATCTATGAGTGAGTAATCCCCCGAAATAGGCTATGGGGATGGTAGGGATTGGATGAGATCATTCATGTAATGGCATCAGATTGTTAGGGCATGGTGCCTAGTATGTTTTATTAGTGCTTTATGACTTCGTTGCGACTTGTTGTGCTTAATGCTTGTCACTAGGGCCCGAGTGCCATGATTTCAGATCTGAACATGTTATTGATTCATTATGATAGTATTGTTTATGGTCTTATCTGCAAGTTGTATACACACGTTGTTGTCCGGAACCAATGGCCCCGAAGTGATAGAAATCTGGATAACCGGAGGGAATGGCTTTGATGTGAGGATCACATGTGTTCATGGAGTGTTAATGCTTTGCTCCGGTGCTCTATTAAAAGCAGCACCTTAATTGCCAGTAGTTCCCTTGAGGCCCCGCTGCAAACGGGCTGGCAGGACAAAAGATGTTGTGCAAGTTCTCATTGCGAGCACGTATGACTATATATGGAACACATGCCTAGGATTATCTAGTACTTGGATGCTTTATCTTATTTATCTGCAATTGCCCTATGTTCTGATTGCTATGTGAATTGTCTTGTCCATGCAACGCCCGTCCATCCATCCCTATGCCTAGCGCACTCGAATCCTATTGTTTACTACTATTGTTACTACTGTCTTTACTTTACTGCTGCTGCTACTTTGCTATTTCTACTATAAAACTATTGCTACTGATAAACTGCTGTGAGCAAGATTGTTTCTAGGTGCAGCTGAATTGACAACTCAGTTGTTAAGGCTTATAAATATTCTTTGGCTCCCCTTGTGTCAAATCAATAAATTGGGTTTCACTTCCCTCGAAAATACTACGATACACCCCCTATACTTGTGGGTCATCAAGACTATTTTCTGGCGCCGTTGGCGGGGAGCATAGCTTTATTTATCAAGTTCACTTGGATTTTCTATTGTTCGCTGCTATCCATCCATCATGGGTAAGTCTCGTGATGGCAAGGTTCCAATTTTACCATCCACTACAAGAAGAGGTACGGTTCTGAACACCTCTGTTGCTCTTGATTCACCATCTGTTATGAGTAAGCTCGTTACACCACCACATACACATGCTACACACACTGCTACTACTTCTGAATCTGAAACTTCTGATGCTTATGATGCTGCTTCTACTATGCTTGATAAGAGTGGTTCATTAGGTCCTTTCCTAGATGCTACGATTGCTAGAACTATAGCTAGAAATACTGAAACTCCTAATGAAGACACTACCAGACCTGTTAGTTCACCTGAGTCTAGTGAGAGTTATGATATTGAAGATGGTTATGTTGAGATGACCGATGAATTTATTAAATAATGTAAAAACACCCATGATAGGAGCGCTGCTAAGAGTCTCCTTGAGAGGCGTACTGTTAGACCCAAATTATCTCCTATTGCTAAGTTTGCTGCCTCTCCCATAAACATTATAGATAAAGATTATGATTTCTCTCTCGATCTATCTTACATAGCTATTGTTGAGAAAGAACCTTTTTGTGGGACTAAGAATGAAAGTGCGGTAGCACATACGAATGAACTTTCTACCATGAGTGGCTTGTTTTCTGATGATATTAAGAGGCGTACTTACTTTGTTGCTAAGATTTTCCCCTTTTCACTGAAAGGAGAAGCTAAAACTTGGTTTAGTAATTTACCTCCTGGATCTATTGATAGCCCTGATTGCTTGATTAGTACTTTCCTGCAGAAATATTTTCCTCCTAGTGCTAGACATGCTATTTTGCAGGAACTTTTTGATTTTAAACAGGGAGAAAAAGAAGCATTGCTTGAATCTTGGGCAAGGTTTTGTGCTTTGATTCATGCACAGGATGGAAGTCCATTACCTAAGAATGAACTTCTTGATATATTTTTATAATGGACTAACCGAAGAATCTAGGACATACCTAGATAGTTGTCCTGATTATGTTTTCAGGAATAGGATTCCTAAGGAAGCCGATGAATTAATGGATAAAATAAGCAAGAATTATGTAGATTAGACTCCTCCTGAACAAGCTATACCTGAAGTAATTGTACCTGAACCTACTATACCAGTGTCGATTCCAACATCAAAGAAGAGGGGAGTTATTGAATTAAATGATCAAGTGATGAAGGAAGCTAAGAAATGTCTTAAAGAGAAAGGAATTAAAGCTACAGATGTCAAGAATTTACCTCCTATTGAAGAGTTATGTAAGCCTATTCCCTACTCATTGATGACCCAGAAGTATAGGGGGTGTATCGCAGTATTTTCGATAAGTAAGAGTGTCGAACCCAACGAGGAGCAGAAGGTGCTGGCTAGTGGTATGGATCAGGAATTCTCTGCAAATACTTAGCAAACGGATTTTTAGGGGTTTTCGATAAAGCAAGTAAACAAAGTACGAGTAAATAAAAGATAGTAAGAATGAATGCAGCAAGTGGCCCAATCCTTTATGCAGCAAAGGACAAGCCGGTTGTAATTCTATAGATGACCAAACGTTCTCGAGGACAGATGGGAAGACTGTGAAGTGCTTTCGCTTCATATAGTCGATTAATCTTCTCTAGCTTGCTAAGTGTTGTGTGGGTGAACCTGTGCTAATGTACCGCCCCATCAAAGACTAAATACATACTTGTGATTATACCCCTTGCAAACATGCGTAAGTACAAGAAAGTAATTAAGGTAGAAACCTAACCACAACTTTAAACTCTAAGACCCTTACATCCCTTGTGCAATGGTTTCCTAACGGGGGTTCAGGTTTCTGTCACTCCGGCAACCCTTATGATTAGTAGACAAATACACAATGCATACCCCTAGGCCCATATAGGTGAAGTGTCATGTAGTCGACGTTCACATGACACCACTAGAAGAAGTACACCACAACTTAAATAACAATCTATTGAATCTTTCTCAACGCAACTCCACTACTAACAACAAGACTTCTCCCATGTCCTCAAGAACAAAACGAACTACTCACGAGACATCATATGGATCATGACCAGAGATGGAATAATGATGTATAACAATCTGAACATAAACAATAATTCAATGGTTCACTCAATAGCATCAACTACAAAGAATAATCAACATCGGGAAAGTTTCCCCTATGAACTATAGCAAGATTCAACCAATTGTTACAGCAATATGGAGATGGTGATGAGGGTGCTGATGGTGATGATGGCGGTGATGATGAGGATGATGATCCCGATGAAGTCCAACTTGATGGTGGTGTTGATGGCGACGATCTCCCCTCTCCGGGAAGGAATTCCCCTGGCAGAAATCTGCCTGCCGGAGAGATCTTTCTCTCTCGGTGTTTTCCGCCCCACAGAGGCGGCGGAATCTTTCTGTGGTCGCTCCCCGAGTCTTAGGGTTTCGGAGGATGATATACGCTAGAGGGGAGAGGCTGGAGTGGGCCAGGGCGGCCACACCACTCCCCGACGCGGCCTAGGCTTGCCCGCGCCATGGGGTGGTGTGGGCCCCTTGTGGCCCACCTCCACTCCATCTTCTGGCATCCTTAGTCTTCTGGAAAAATAGGATTTTTCGTATATTTTCCCGGATTTTCTGATCTTCGCGAATTTTGCCTCCAAACAGCACCTTTTCCATCAAAATCCTGACTGCAGTGGTCCATGCTCCAAAGGTCATCAACCATGCAAAGATAGATGAAATAACATAAGTATCACCTCTCAATACGAAATATATCAATGAATAATAGTGAATTAAGACATAGAAGAGTGATGCAAAATGGACGTATCAACTCCCCCCAAGCTTAGACTTCGCTTGTCCCTAAGCGAAACTGAGCTCAATAAACATGACCTCAGGTTTATGGAGTGAAGAGTCGATAAAATAATACGGACAAGGAGCATCACATTCATCAAATACATAGATCAGAATAGAAGAAAACTCACTATTATATAACTCAACTTGCCATGAGTAAAGGAAACACAATAAAGATACATAAAGTAAATCATAATTGGTAATGACAAACTTAGCTCTTGGTCGAAGAATAGTTGATAATTTGCTAGAGTTCACAAATAGCTGGTTTTTCAATGAAAGCTTTCAAAGTAGTAAACATCAAGATAAGAGCAATGTGCAAAGCAAGGAACATAAGAAACATGAATGCATAAATCATCATATGAATGAATGAAACACATCAACTCAAAATACTTGCTGAGATAGAAGGGAATAGGTTTACTGACTCAACTACAAAGCAAAAGAAAGGTCCTTCAAAGAGGGAAGCAGGGATTGCAAGTCCTCATAAAGAGCTCCCAAAAATTATGATACTTACTAGCTTTCAGCTCTCATTGCCCCTATCATAGGCATCTTTAGGTGATTAAGGTGAAAGTGAGGTCCAATCTGAGTTATATGCTTGACAAACTATAAACTGAAAATCCCAAGTCCCTTGAGTACGAGGGCCGCTCCTCATGCTACTCAACTTTAGTTACCGGTAAGTTCTTGTCATCGTAAGTATGTGCGTATCATTGAGAACCGCCAACGGGGTACCCCTTGCCCGATGATACGGAAGAATCCCCATATCAAAATGACAAGGCAAGCAGACAATGAGTATCTCAGCAATCTTATTATTTACCATGGGAAATGGTGCTTTTTTCTCTCTTTCCTCTTTTCATAGTATCTCTTTTTTTTCTTTTTTTTCTCAATAGCTATCTCTCTCTTTTTTTATAATAAGAATGCTTCATAGATATCATTATGGTTACGCTGCAGGTTTCCACCATGTCAGCATGGTTTAGACCAGCGGCCCAGGCGTTTCTCTAACACACATACATAACTCCATGGACTTACAAGCTCCCCTTTTATTTCACACCGATGACATCCGCAAACAAAAGAGCAAGGTATCAACTGGGTATATATTTACAAGTGTTGAAAGCGTTCCCCTTGATAGCACGGTTCTGCTAATCCCCATCCTATAATTTGCAAGCATATAACTTTCATGGAGAGTTCACAATGGTTCAGGTTTATTAAGTGCAAAAAATAAAGTGTGCCATCAAGTTCGTGAGAGCTTTAATCACTAATTTTTCACATAACAAGTTTAATTTGGGAGGTAGACAAAACTAGAATTTACTTGGAATAGCAATAATGCTACTAGGTAAATATGGTGGACACAAATGGCAAAGGTTTTGGTTTAAAGGAGGTGGATGCACGAGAAGAATTCCCTCTCAGTACATGTTTTTGGCTAGCAAGGCTGGGTAGCAAGTACAAGAGTTGAAGGAAACAACCAAACATACAAATGATAAAAACAAACATGCAATCTTCCTTGGAAGCACAAAAGATCTTAACTAGAGAATACTAGACTTATGAGCAAATGAAGAAAGAAAGATGATGAACTTATTTTTCTCTAGAGTACTTCTATCTTTTTCTTTTCAACTCTCAAAAAGGTGTTGCTACTGACCGAGCCAGGTTTGCCAAAACCAACTAAATTAACTCAATGATCCCAGAGTGCTACCAATACTAACAACAAGATCAATCATATAACCATGAATTGAAAACTAATCATAAGCTATGCAAAAGAGTAAATGATAGAACTTCTCATTAATATTCCATAATGGAAACTCAAACCAAGGGATACATATCTAACGAGAGAGGGGACACTTCCATAATGCAAACCATACTACATAATAACTCCTCTATTCATGATATGACTCTACTAATAAGGTAAAAAAAGATAGAAGATAGTGATATGATACCGCGGCACTCCCCTAAGCTTGGAACAAACCAAGGGGATGCCAAACCTAATGACGAATTACTCCTTCGGTGGTGGTGGTATCTTCTCATCTTCGCCCATCTTCCAGGGTAAAGGCTTCCCATCAACAAAGGACATCGTGGTTTCCAACATCCTGAAACTTGCAGCAGCACTTATACGTTTAAATCTAGCCTCATACTCACAGTTTTGATTTTGAACGTCATAGAATTGTGCTTGCAGTTTGTTGGTTGTTTGGCGGAGTGAGAGGACTTCGTCTTTGAGTTCAGCAGTCTCCTTTTGGTGCTCGGTGATGAGCTCGGAGCAAATCTTATGGATGATATCCACTTCGCGCTCCGCCATCTTCCTGTACCTAAAGACTTCTTGCTCCAGTGCTTCCATCCTGTCCTCCAGACTTCCTTCACCTTTAGGGCCTTGAACCTCTTTAATCCGAACCTCCCCACCTTCGAGAAACAACTCCTTGGGATGAATCTCCAATTCTCTCATGTATGGGTTGACGATATCTTCTAAGGAATCTCCCTTGGATGATCCAGAGGAAGACATTGTGGCTCCAAATCTGGGATTCTACCTGGCAGAAACAGATCGAAACAAAAACACGACGAAAACACGATATACGAACCTCGGGGGATCCGGGGGGTTATATATTACGAAGTTTCATATCAAAAGGAAGGTACTGGGAGAAAACGAGTCGGAGGCGGAGTCCTGGGTGGCCTCACCACCTGGTGGCGCGGCTAGGGGTGGGCCTGCGCCACAGGGTGGTGTGAGCCACCCTGGCTCCGTTTCCGTCCCTTTTCGCTTCGTAGCTTTCCTTATTGACTGAAAACTGCAAAAATATAGTTGGGTTGTATTTTCGCAGAACTTTTCTTACCAGAACTGTTACCTAGTTGGAACCGTCTCTGCAGGTCTCTAAATTTGGTCCTTAATGAATTTCTCTGGAGTTATAACTTGAAAGGCATCAACGTCTTCATTGTAAGAATATCCAGCAATATAGTGTTTGAGTCGCTGTCCATTCACTACTTGTGTAGTATTATCTTTTAGAGAGGAAATTTTTATTGCTCCTGAACGGTATACTTCTTCAATGGTAAAAGGTCCTTCCCATTTTGATAGTAGCTTACCTGCAAAAAATCTGAGACGAGACCTATACAATAGAACTTTCTCACCAACATGAAACTCTCTCTTAAGTATTCGCTTGTCATGCCATCTTTTAACTTTTTCCTTAAAGAGCCTAGCATTCTCATAGGCTTCACTCCTCCATTCATCTAAAGAACTTAAGTCAAATAATCTTTTCTCACCAACAAGCTTACAATATCTGTTTAGTTCTTTCACTGCCCAGTAAGCTTTGTGTTCTAATTCTAAGGGTAGGTGGCAAGCTTTCCCATAAACCATTTTATAAGGAGACATTCCCATAGGATTTTTGTAAGCCATTCTATAAGCCCATAAAGCATCATTCAACTTCTTAGCCCAGTTTTTTCTAGACCTATTAACAGTCTTTTGCAAGATAGATTTAATTTCTCTATTTGATAACTCTACTTGTCTGCTAGTTTGGGGGTGATAAGCTGAAGCAATTCTATGATTAACATCATACTTAGCGAAGGTCTTTCTAAAACCGCCATGAATGAAATGAGAACCCCCATCAGTCATGAGATACCTAGGCACTCCAAACCTAGGAAAGATAACGTCCTTAAGCATTTTTAGAGAGGTTTCCCCGTCAGCACTTTTCGTAGGAATGGCTTCTACCCACTTAGTAACATAATCAACGGCAACAAGAATATGAGTGTAACCCTTCGAAGGAGGGAAAGGACCCATAAAGTCGAATCCCCAACAATCAAAAGGTTCAATAACTAGAGAGTAGTTCATAGGCATTTCATTGCGTCTAGAAATATTACCAACACGCTGACATTCATCACAAGATAAAACAAATTTTCTTGCATCTTTAAAAAGGGTAGGCCAGTACAAACCTGATTGTAGTACCTTTCGTGCAGTTCTATCTCCTGCATGATGTCCTCCATAGGCGCTCCCATGACATTTACGCAATATTTCTTTTTGTTCATACTCTGGAACACATCTTTGCATAATACCATCAACCCCTTCTTTGTATAAGTGTGGGTCATCCCAAAAATAATGCCTCAAATCATAAAAGAACTTTCTTCTTTGCTGAGCTGTAAAAGTTGGAGGCAAATACTTGGAGACAATAAAGTTAGCATAATCAGCATACCAAGGGCTTCCTCGCGAGCTCACCCCTACTGCGGCTAACTGTTCATTTGGGAAACTATCATTAACAGGCATAGGATCAAAAGAGATGTTTTCCAAACGAGATAAATTATCAGCTACAGGGTTTTCAGCACCCTTCCTGTCTACTATGTGTAAATCAAACTCTTGTAAGAGCAGTACCCATCTAATAAGTCTAGGCTTAGCGTCCTTCTTCGTCATAAGATATTTAATAGCACCATGATCAGTATGAATGGTTACTTTTGAGTCCACAATATAGGGCCTGAACTTATCACATGCAAAAACAACAACTAGGAATTCCTTTTCAGTAGTGGCATAATTCCTTTGAGCAGCATCTAGAGTCTTACTAGCATAATGAATAACGTTTAACTTTTTATCAATACGTTGCCCAAGGACAGCCCCTACAGCAAAATCACTAGCATCACACATTATTTCAAAGGGTAAACTCCAATCAGGTGGTTGAACAATAGGGGCCGTAGTTAAAGCCTTCTTAAGAGTTTCAAAAGCCTCCCTACAATCATTATCAAAAACAAAAGGTACATCTTTTTGAAGAAGATTAGTGAGAGGTTTTGATATCCTAGAGAAGTCTTTAATAAACCTCCTATAGAAATCAGCATGACCAAGGATACTATGAATACCTTTGATGTCTCTTGGACATGGCATCTTCTCAATTGCTTCAACCTTAGCTCTATCAACTTCTATGCCTCTCTCAGAAACTTTATGCCCAAGAACAATCCCTTCATTGACCATGAAGTGGCATTTCTCCCAATTAAGAACAAGATTAGTTTCTTCACATCTCTGCAAAACTTTATCAAGGTTGTGCAGAAAATTATCAAAACAAGTTCCATAGACAGAAAAGTCATCCATGAGCACTTCTACAATCTCCTCACAAAAACCATGAAAGATAGCAGACATGCACCTTTGAAATGTAGCAGGAGCATTACATAAACCAAAAGGCATACATCTATAAGCATAAGTTCCATAAGGGCAAGTAAAAGTAGTTTTTCTTGATCTTGTTGTTTAACAGCAATTTGAGAGAAACCAGAATAACCATCAAGAAAACAAAAATGGGTCTGTTTAGACAACCTTTCCAACATTTGATCAATAAAAGGAAGCGGGTAGTGATCTTTCTTAGTAACTTTATTGAATTTCCTAAAATCAATGCACATCCTATAGCCTACCACTTTTCTTTGAGGAATAAGCTCATCATTATCATTAGGGACAACGGTAATACCTCCCTTTTTAGGAACACAATGAACATGACTAACCCACTCACTATCAGCAATAGGGTAAATAATACCAGCATCAAGGAGTTTCAATACCTCATTCCTTACCACTTCCTTCATCCTAGGATTTAAACGTCGTTGGTGCTCCACTATAGGCTTCGCATCTGGTTCTATGTTGATAGAGTGCTGACATATAGTAGGTGAAATCCCTTTTAAATCCTCCAGAGTATAGCCCATAGCTCCTTGATGTTTCCTCAAAACTTCCAATAACCTTTCTTCTTCCTTCCCTGAAAGTTTAGCGCTAACAATAACAGGATATATCTTTTTATCATCAATATAAGCATATTTAAGATCACCAGGGAGAGGTTTTAGATCGAAAACAAGATCCTTTTTAGGTGGCATCGTGGTACCCAAGTCTTCTACAGGCAAGTCGTGCTTAAGCATCATAGGTTGATCACGGAGAATCCTGTCAATCTCATTCCTTTCTTCCATGAAGATTTCACTTTCATGATCTTCCATAAATTGCTGCGAAGCATTGTTAGGAGCAAGAGAAATAGAAGCAAGTTGTTCAACCCTAAAATCTTCACTATGGGTTTCCTTTTCGCAAGGTTCTTTAGCAAATTTCGAAAAATTAAACTCGTAAGATTCCCCATCAAACTTAGTCAAGATTTTCTCCCTCTTGCAATCAATAATAGCTCCACAAGTGCTCAAGAAAGGTCTACCAAAAATGATAGGGTAGGTTTTACTAGCAGCCGAACCAAGTACTAGAAAATCAGCAGGGTACTTAATCTTACTACAAAGAACTTCCACATCTCGTACATTACCAATTGGAGAGATGGTCTCTCTATTAGCAAGGTGAATAACCACATCAATCTCTTCCAACTCGCAAGGACTGATTTCATGCATAATTTCTCTGTAAAGCTCATAAGGAATAGCACTAGAACTTGCACCAATATCACATAAACCATAATAGCAATGATCACCAATTCTAACAGAAAGCACAGGAACACTAGCCTTTTTAGTTCTATTGGGATGTGAAACAATATTAGAAGCATCCTCACAAAAGACTATGTGCCCATCTGCTACGCTTTTAGTGACAAGGTATTTCACAATTGCTACCACGGTTTCAATGTTTATTTGTTCGTCAGGTTTTACAGTTCTTTTTTCACTTTTGGTGATTACATTAGTTATCATAGGATGGTCCTTTACCTTTTCAGGGAAGGGAATCTTCTCGATATAAGGTTCGGGTAAGATGGGATCAATAATGCAATATTCAGCACTTCTAATAGGAGCATAGTCAACAATATCTTTGTAAGGTGCATGGTATTTGTTCCATCCCCTTTTTGGAATTTCGATATAGGAGGCAAAAGCTCTAAAGCAATTCATAATAACTTGTAAATCAAGACCATAAATATTACTAATATTTTGAAAGTCATCAGTTCCCATAAAAGATTCAATGCATTCATAATCATAATTTATACCTAACTTTCTACCTTTGTCATTCTCCCAAGCTTCAACATTGTCTTGAATACGATCTAGAAGGTCCCATTTAGCTTCTTCTTTCATGCGAGTGAATGATCCAGCATAAGAAGCATCCAATAAATCCTTCTCATGAAGAGAAAGCCTTGCATAAAAGTTATTGATAATAATATTGTTGGGGAGCTCATGAATGGGACATTTGAGCATTAGTAACTTCAATCTCCCCCAAGCTTGGGCTGTACTCTCTCCATCAAGAGGCCAAAAGTTGTATATTTGATTCTGATCTTTATGAATCTCACTAGGAGGATAAAACTTTGAATAAAAGAGAGGTACTATTTCCTCCCATTCCAGAGCTTGACCATTCTTCAGCAGCTTATACCATTCCTCAGCTCTTCCTTTCAGTGATAATGAGAATAATTTGTTCTTAACTGGGTCTGTAGTAATACCTGCACACTTGAACATCCGGCATAATTCGTGTATAAAGAGTAAATGATCACCGGGATGGACAGTTCCATCCCCAACATAGTAGTTATCCATAACACGATCAATAATTCTTGTAGGTATTTTGAAAACATCGTTCTCAGCAGGTGGTGGCTTATCTACTACCTTAGCAGTGGTAGTAGCATTACCAAATAAGAAACTCAGCGAATTATCCATAACAAAAATAAAGCAACTAGCAGAAGTAAACAATACTCATAGTAGAAGTTTCCTTTACTAGTTCCACTCTCCAATAGCGCTTCACTCCCCAGCAACGGCGCCAGAAAATAGTCTTGTTGACCCACAAGTATAGGGGGTGTATCGCAGTATTTTCGATAAGTAAGAGTGTCGAACCCAACGAGGAGCAGAAGGTGCTGGCTAGTGGTATGGATCAGGAATTCTCTACAAATACTTAGCAAACAGATTTTTAGGGGTTTTCGATAAAGCAAGTAAACAAAGTACGAGTAAATAAAAGACAGTAAGAATGAATGCAGCAAGTGGCCCAATCCTTTATGCAGCAAAGGATAAGCCGGTTGTAATTCTATAGATGACCAAACGTTCTCGAGGACACGTGGGAAGACTGTCAAGTGCTTTCGCTTCGTATAGTCGATTAATCTTCTCTAGCTTGCTAAGTGTTGTGTGGGTGAACCTGTGCTAATGTACCGCCCCATCCAAGACTAAATACATACTTGTGATTATACCCCTTGCAAACATCCGTAAGTACAAGAAAGTAATTAAGGTAGAAACCTAACCACAGCTTTAAACTCTAAGACCCTTACGTCCCTTGTGCAATGGTTTCCTAACGGGGGTTCAGGTTTCTGTCACTCCAGCAACCCCTACGATTAGTAGCCAAATACACAATGTATTCCCCTAGGCCCATATAGGTGAAGTGTCATGTAGTCGATGTTCACATGACACCACTAGAAGAAGTACACCACAACTTAAATAACAATCTATTGAATCTTTCTCAACGCAACTCCACTACTAACAACAAGACTTCTCCCATGTCCTCAAGAACAAAACAAACTACTCACGAGACACCATATGGATCATGATCAGAGATGGAATAATGATGTATAAAAATCTGAACATAAACAATAATTCAATGGTTCACTCAATAACATCAACTACAAAGAGTAATCAACACCGGGAAAGTTTCCCCTATGAACTATAGCAAGATTCAACCAATTGTTACAGCAATATGGAGATGGTGATGAGGGTGCTGATGGTGATGATGGTGGTGATGATGAGGATGATGATCCCGATGAAGTCCAACTTGATGGTGGTGTTGATGGCGACGATCTCCCCTCTCCGGGAAGGAATTCCCCCTGCAGAAATCTGTCTGCCGGAGAGATCTTTCTCTCTCGGTGTTTTCCGTCCCGCAGAGGCGGCGGAATCTTTCTGTGGTCGCTCCCCGAGTCTTAGGGTTTCGAGCGTATGATATACGCTAGAGGAGAGAGGCTGGAGTGGGCCAGGGCGGCCACACCACTCCCAGGCGCGGCCTAGTCCTGCCCGCGCCATGGGGTGGTGTGGGCCCCCTGTGGCCCACCTCCACTCCATTTTATGGCATCCCGAGTCTTCTGGAAAAATAGAATTTTCCATATATTTTCCCAGATTTTCTGATCTTCGCGAATTTTTCCTCCAAACAGCACCTTTTCCATCAGAATTCTGACTGCAGCATGATACATTGCAAATGTATCTATAATTTTTGATGTTCCATGCTTGGTTTTATCCACTTTCTTGTGTTTTGTTCCCACTTTGGAGTACTTTTCATATGATTTCTTGGACTAACCTATTAACAAGAGCCATAGTGCCAGCTAACTGTTTTCTGCTGTTTTTGGTTCCAAGAAAGTCAGAAAATGAATATTCTCGTTGGACGGGACAAAAGCCAAAGTGCCTATTTTTCCAGAAGGGATCAAGTGCCAGAATACAAGACGGAGAAGGGCCAGGGAGCTACCACACCACCTGGCCACGCGGCTAGGCCTGGCCCACGCCAGGGGGTGGTGTGGCCGCTCCCGGCACCCCCTCGGCCTCGCCTTCCGACTATAAGTTGCCCTCAGGACGAAAACCGTAAGTACCCGATCAAAAATCCACGAAAGAGTCTGTAGCCGCCGTCATCTCCATCCCTAGATCGGGAGGGATCTGAAGCTCTTCCCGGCACCCTGCCGGAGAGGGGAATTCACCCTGGAGGCTTTCTTCATCACCATGCAAGCCTCCGGTGTGATGCGTGAGTAGTTCATCCTTGGACTACGGATCCATGTAGTAGCTAGATGGCTGGTTTCTCCTCCTTTGTGCTTTCATGTTTAGATCTTGTGAGCTCCGTTCATGATCAAGATCATCTATTTGTAATTCATACATGTTGTGTTTGCGGGGATCCGATGGATACTGAGATGCTATTTCAGATTGATTATTGATTCTATCATGTCTTTGTTATTTGAGATCTTGCATGCTTTCCGTTGTTACTAGCTATCTTGGCCAAGTAGATGCTAGCAACTCCAAGAGTTAGTATTTATGCTCGATAGTGGGTTCATGCCTCTGGTAATCTGGGGAAGTGACAAAAATCTTTAAAGTACTAGATCTGCTGTTGCTACTAGGGAGAAAACAACAATCCTTTGTTCATAGAACAATCGTATTGTTTACTTTACACGCAGTTTGTAAAGAAATAATCTGTTGCTTGTAACTTAATACTGGAGGGGGTTCGGATGATAACCTGAAGGTGGATTATTAGTCATAGATGCAGTTGGATGGCGGTCTATGTATTATGTTGTAATGCCCAATCAAGTCTAAGAGGAGTCAAGATGATTAGTATATGCATATATTGCTTTCTCGGTGTTTGTCAATTGCCCCGCTGTAATTTGTTCACCCAACATGTTATCTATGTAAGGAGAGCCACCTCTAGTGAACTATGGATCCCGGTCTTTTTACTTTACATACAATCTACAATATTTTACTGCTTTGTGTTTACTTTCTGCAAACTTTTACTTCTTTCCATTCGATACGTTTAATCCTTTGTTTTCCACAAAACATGGTGAGATTGACAGCCTCATCGCAAGTTGGGGACAAAGTTCTGTTTGTTGTGTTGTGTAGGTCTCCACGTTGCTACTAGCACCGGTAGTGCGCCCTGCCAAAGCTCAGCTAGTAACAGCTTTGGGGTGTTTCCTTGCTCCTACTGGTTCGATTAAACCTTGGTCTCATAACTGATGGAAGACTCGATGCTGTGCTCATCATACCTTCCTCTTGGGGTTCCCAATGGGCTCGACATCAACTATGAACTAGCATAGTGGTCCATGCTCCAAAAGTCATCAACCATGCAAAGATAGATGAAATAACATAAGTATCACCTCTCAATATGAAATATATCAATGAATAATAGTTAATTAAGACATAGAATAGTGATGCAAAATGGACGTATCACTCATCCACTATCGAGGTACACTCTCTCCAACACTTTGATGAAGGTGATATCCCTTACTCTAAACCTCCTGATCAATGCTTAGAAGAATTCGATATCTTAATTGTTGAGCAAGATAATTTTAATAAAAGGGTGCAAAATCATCTAATGGAAAACACTAGAGCTATTGTTGAGTTGAAAGATATTGTGGAAAGAACCTCTAATGATGTTAAAATGATTGTTAAACACTTTCAAATGGTTCAAACTCAAATAGATCAACTCATTAAAGTGCAAAAAGACTTGCTAGTTAATGCTGCTAAAGAAAAACATGCTTATGAAATTAGAACTAGAAGTGGAGCTGCTACCTAGGATCCTCTATATCCTGAGGGGCATCCCAAAAGAATTGAGCAGGATTCTCAACAAGCTAAAAATAGTGGCACTACTCGTAAGAAAAGGAAAAAGAAACATAAAACTGTTGTAGAACCCTCTGAACCTGCTATAGATCCTAATAGAATATCTATTTCTGATGCTGAAACTGAAAGTGGTAATGAAGAAAATGAAGTTCCTAATGAAGAAAAAGCTGAAGAAGAACCGGAAAACCACACTAAGAATACTAAATACACTAAAGAATATTTTATTGCTAAGAAACATGGTAGTGAAAGAGAACCTTGGGCCCAAAAACCTATGCCTTTCCCTGATAAGAAACACAAGTCAAAGGAAGATGAACACTATAATATGTTTTGTGAGTGGATGAAACCTTTATTCCTACAAATTCCTTTGACTGATGCTATTAAATTGCCTCCTTACACAAAGTATATGAAGGATATTGTCTCGAATAAAAGGAAGATCCCTAATGAAGAAATTTCTACTTTGGTTGCTAATTATTCCTTTAATGGTAAGGTTCCTAAGAAACTTGGAGACCCAGGGATTCCAACTATCCCTTGCTCTATTAAAAATAGTTATGTTAGAACTGCTTTGTGTGATTTGGGAGATGGAGTTAGTGTTATGCCTTTCTCTCTCTCTATAAGAGACTTCAACTTGAAAAACTGATACCAACTGATTTATCTTTGCAAATGGCTGATAAATCTACCACTATTCATGTTGGTATATGTGAGGATGTTCCTGTTCAAGTGGCTCATAATTGCTTGATATGAACTGATTTTGTTGTGCTTGAAATGCCTGAAGATGATAATATGTCTATTATTCTTGGGAGACCTTTTCTTAATACCGTAGGAGCTGTTATTAATTGTAATCAAGGAAAGGTGACCTTTAATGTTAATGACAAGGAACATACTGTCTATTTCCCCAAGAAGATTGAAAGGACTTATGGTTTGAATTCAATTGAACATGTTGAGGGCATTCAAGTTGGAGAAATGTATTGTCCCATACCAAGAGAAAAATTTGAAACTATTATGATTGGGAGCATTGCAATCAAAATTGAGGTAACATAATCACTAGTGAAATACAAGTTTTGTCTCATATGAATTTTTTGGTAGCAAGACCTGATCAACCTTGTTAACAAAAGGATTTCATTGAACAAAACAATGTTTTCACTATGATTATCTCCGCTTCCTTCTATTCTACCCATTATAGTTTTTGTTTTCGTTTAGTTTTCTTTTTGTTGTTAGTTGCTTGCATTTTAGAGTGTCTTAGAACTTCTGTAGTTCTAGCCTTGTTTTGTCATTGCATCATTTCCAAAAAAAATCTGTCTGTCAGAAAATCATTCTTCTATTCTTGAAAAATGCCCAAAAATAAAATGTCTCGAAAAATTCTAGAAAATTCATATTAAATTTTTACGTGAAAAAGGGGAAGCGGAGTGCCTGGGAGGTGCCAGGGGGACCCACCAGGCAGGATCACCACCTGGTGGCGCGGCCTGCCCTGGGTGGCGCCATGCCATGGTGTGGGCCACCCCTGGCCCTCCACTAACTCTCTCACCTGCCACTTTCTTCTCTCTCCCGAGTAAGCTCCAGTTCATTGCTCAAAACCGCGTTCTTGTTGTGCTTGCTCTCAATTTTTTCGATCTCCTTGCTCAACCCATCTTTGTTGCTGAAATTTGGAGCACTTGTTCTCTGATATGTGACTCCTCCCCTTGTCCAAGTAGATTTGTGTTTAGTGGATTATATCTTGAGTATTTTGCTGCTGTAGGTGATAGGTTATGCGAGCTTGTAAGCTTGTTTGATGGTTAGAGATATAGTTTTGATGCATGTTTAGGCCTCTTAAAAGTCCCTATGAGTAGAATCCTTCATTATATTCACTTTGCAATCACTTGTTTAATAGGTGTTTAAATTTCAGAATAGAAGATGAATGAGCATCAACTAAACCAACATGAACTATGGGTGCCTGAGGTCATGAAGGTCCACCAGGAGGAGGAAGTTTTTCCTTCCATTTATCCGTGTTCTGATTTCATGAGAGCTGTAGAAATTCTCCAAGATTTCCACACTTTGGTTTCTAATGCAGGGTTGGAGCACTTTTTGGAAGATGAACCTTGTCAATTTGTGAAGCTAACCATGTCTATGGTGCAGGACTTTCAATTTAGTCACTCTTTGCCTAACCCCATGGTCCACTAGAAAATTTACAATATTGCTGTCGGCCTTTCTCTCGATGACTTTTGTGCAAATATTAAGGTACCTCAATGGGGATCATGTAGAAGGATTAAGGAGCGACCTGAACCACTCACGGATTTATACGCAGAAATTTGCCAAGGGAGCAACTTCTCGAAGGAGAGTGGAAAAAACCGTAACATTCATCTTCCCTCCATTCGCTACTTTGCCTACTTTATCGCCAACTGTGTTCTTGCTAGGAAAACTGCCAAATAAGTTATCTTCATATGATCTAGCATTTATCTCTGCTGCTCTTAAACAAGATAGGTCTTACAACTTAGGTGCTTTGATAGCTTTCCGTCTTGCCGCCATCCGCGAGAAAGGTGGAATTTGTGGGGCCTCATTGCTTCTCGTTTATTAGCATTGCATGGTTTAGTGCCTCATCATCTAGACCTACAGTTTCCCATAGAAAGGCTTGATCTTAATTCCATGATACAGCATAAATTTGTTTCCTCGTGGGCTAGTGTGAGTAAGTTGTCTTATGAAATAACCTTTCTCAAAGCTGGTTGGAGAAAGAGCAAGTCCAAGCGTGTTGTTCTTTTGCCTGCACCTATTTTGTTTAACCTTGATAATAGGTTAGGATGGTCCCTCACTGAGGAGAGCTCTCCCAATAGGAGCAAGATACTAGAAGGGAGGTCACGGATGATTCGGTCCAGCCCTCGAATGAAGGGGAGTCTTCATATCAGCAGCCTGCTTATGATTGGGGAGCTTCTTCTTCTTCCCACGGGCCCAACTACGACCATTCTTATCATGATCCGCCTGCTTGGAACCCTTATTCGTACATGGATTGATACCCACTTAGGCCAAAATCCTAAGCTTGGGGGGAGGTACGCCGACATCGCACTCATCTCCTTATCATGTTGTGTCAGTACTTTGTATATTCATGTTTCGTTCTCTTTTTAGTTTTCGTTCTTTCTTTGCTTTTGCTTTCTAAAACACAAAAAAACCAAAAATATTTCTATTGTTTCTCTTTGGTTTGCTTCTTTTTCTCTTTGCCTTGGTTTGTTTTCCCCTTTTGCTTTGTTTGAACTATTTGAAAAACCCAAAAAGATTTTGCTTTGCTTGTTCTTCCTTTTTGGTTCTTATTTTAAAAATCGAAAACAACAAAAATATTTGTGGTTCTTCTTTGGTTTTGTGAATTTGCTACAGGGTTCAGCAGTCCTCAATGGATATTGGTTTCATGTTATTATTCAAGCCACACAAGTGAAGAGCAATAATGAGGATTAATGACAAATCGTGGTAAGAGGCTGGTAACGAACTCTATTTGTTTTCATTTTTGTACATATACTCATCATTGTGGGCATGCTTAGCATGTTCGTGTAGGGTGTATGTTATCTTTGGATGCTTAGTAGTTCTTGCTTTCGTATGATTAGTTCCAGCTTGCTAATAGTTTGTAGCATGTTTTATGAATGGACTACTAGGAAACAGCTCTTCTGTGGCACATATCCTAGTCGCCACTGTTATCTCGCCACTGATATCTACTTCCTGTGGCGCATATAGATATGTGCCACAGAAGTTCCAGACTTCTGTGGCGCATTTCTTCATATGCGCCACAGGAAGAACTTCTGTGGTGCATTTACGTGTATGCGCCACAGAAATGCCATGCGCCACTGACTATATAATTATATGCGCCACTAATTGCGTAACACGTATTCAAAGTAAAATACTTTCCTGGTGTATAATCAGGTATTTATATAGGATTTATATAGTATTTATCCAGATGAGTATAAAATATATTGCACAAGTAGTAGATGCATGAAAGCCGACATATATATAATACAAACACTTAGAGCCCGATCGAGATACATATATAGTGTCAAGTGCCAAATTTTTACACAACCGCTGAATACAAAGTTCATATCATCTCACATTACAAATATGAAGTGGCCACCGCCGCCTACACTAGGATCAAATAGAATACAGCTGTGATAACGGTGAGCGAGAGCATTAGCCCGACCAATATCTTCATCCGGTTCTTCTTCCACAAGTGGTTCCTCCACTTGGCTATCGCCTCCTCTCTAGTCGCATATCCTTTGTAGATGTTGCCGCTGATATTGTTCACTTGTTTGTGGCAATCCTCCCACTCCTCGTAGAGTCCTGGAACCCTACCCATGTACACCACATACCACCTCATCGCCATCTCTAAAGACGACAAGGCATATTAGTAAAAATACAACGAAAAGAATGAATAAAGGGTTCACATCCATATATATATATATGTTCACAGAATATAAAACGAATGATCCATAAACCTAAAAGTTAGATCATCATAGAAGCAATAAGTTCAACGACAACACGACCACAAGGTAGTTTAAGTCTAACAACAATGACCATTTCGACCACGAGATAGTAAAGTTTATGACACACACACTAATACAGCAGGCATCCATCAAGAATATACACACACTGGATCATGCTAGAGGCACACATCGATCATGATGAAGACTTCCTCTTCTCGCTCGGCTTCGGGAACGGTAGATAGCCCTCTTTCGTCATCCATGTCCTTGTGTCACCCTGCTTACGGAGGCGTTCTTCGATCTCCCTCTTACTCAACCCTCTGGCTTGTTGTAGGGCACCGCCCCTTGTGTTGACATCTTCAATGATGATTTGCGACAACTTCATCTGAATGCGATGGAAGTCTTCTCTAAGATCAGCATCGTTGATTTTCACCAAAGGTTTGGCCCATCCTCGGAGACTAGATGGCAGTGTTAGGTTCTGGCAATCCCGAACATAGCCTTTAAGGTGATGGAGGACGTAGAAGGCCTCCTTGGCACCAGTAGTCGACTGCTTGACGCAGGGGAAGTCGAGCACATTCTTGAACACGTGTTTGCTATCCTTGATACATTCCCCCTTATCTACGAAGGTGCATCCCTTCTTGGTGTACCCTCGAGAGCCTCATTGAGAACACCCCTTATTCTGGTGTAGTCTTTCTTCTTCGTCAAACTCCCCGAGTCGAAATACGTGGCTAGCGAATACCTCGGGGCAAGGACGATGAGTGTGCAGTATTTGTCTCTGCGCAACACAATTGGAATGGAATGTTGGAAAAAGAGCAAATGAAGAAATCTATAAGAAATGCATAAGTTATGGTGGCGATGAGCGAGTGTGTGTACTTACTCGGGAAAGAAAGGCAAAAGAAGTGTGCCCTTCCTCTTGTTGTCCACCATGCACTTCTCGAGGTACACCGTCACCTTGGTCTGTGTCTCTGATCCTTCGACCAACTGGATGTCCCGCATGTAGTAGGGATCCACTATCGCGATTTCTGGGGTACTTTCTCTCTTGATCATGAGCGCTAGATTGAGCGCGTATAGGCGGACCAAGTTATAGTCCAGCCGTTTCGTGAGAAACAGCTTGAATATGTCCTCGAACGCTATGAAGAATATATCCGCGGGGGGTTCATCAACGAAGCCCACGTCCAATGGCACCTTGGCCGTGAAAACCGGGTAATTTGGATCTTCGTCTTTAAGAAGGAGGGCCTCTAGTGTCTTGACACCCTCGTGCAAAGTTAACATGGCTCCAACCGCAATGTGGATCATATCCGAAGTCAATATCGGATCACCAGCTACATGCACTCGGGGCAAGCCAAATTGTGTGGATGGTACGACGACGACGTCCTGACCCCGGATCCTCTTCGGAAGAGGCTAGCTCGCACCATTCTTATTATTATTATTACCTCTCTTCATGTAGTGCTTCTTCTTCACAACAGTGTCAGCCACTGCCATCTGCTCATCCGTCGCCTTTCGGAGTGTGTTGGGGCTGAAAACCAATCCCGGTTTCTCTTGTGGTGGATCGGCGGCCGGAGGCGTCTCTTGAGAAATACCATGGAAGACCAGGCGCTGCGTGCATGTATTGGGCCGACCAACTTGATGGTCATCGCGAGCTGCGAAGGGTTCTTCATCCACAGAAGGCATATACAATCCTTTGGCGGCGCCGGTATTGATGAAGTCGTCAACGTTGACCAATTCATCATCATCTTCATGGGTGCCATAATGTGGTGGTGGTAGCAGGGGTGACAGCGGTTGCGGCACAACGTCTTTGCCATGTGGCGGTGCACACGCTGCCAAGAGTTGATGGTGACGGCTGGTGGTAGCGACGACGGCGGCTACTGGCTTCCAAGGTGGTGGTCGGGCGATCGGTCGAGAGGTGGTGCTGGTGCTCCCCCCGCAAGACGAATCTGGGTCTTCGGCCATGTCAAGGGCTAGTTGTAGCATTCCCCTAGGGTCTTGTGTTCGTCGGCTCCCTGAGGTTGAAAGGGGGGGTCCATGTCATCACACCCCGGCAACACCCGAGCCAACCTGACCCTCATCACGTCATCATCCATTGGATTGTTGTGCATCGTGCGGCTCGCCGGTTGTATAAGAGTGCCCTTGGCAACATCCTTCAACTCACCACCGACATCTTTAAGCAGGAGTACGCAAGAAGTGTCCTGAGGCAAAAACATGTTGTTGGGCATCATGAGATGGCAGCAGTCATGCATCAAAGGCATAAAGGAGATGACGTGCACTAACTAATTAGTTACCTTGGTGATGGCGTGGATCTTGGCTAATGTAGAGACACGACCGGTGCCAGCGGCTGGCCTATCATCATCTGCAATCTCCCGCTCGGGTGCCTCACGAAGCACTACCGCCGTCGGCTGTGCCTTATTGGTATCTTTGGCGGGAGGGGCGTCGGTGTGACCAAAACGAGCGGCTGTGTCCCGACGTTGATGGCCGGCGGGGTCACCAGGTCCGGCGACACAGTAACATTGATGCCCGAGTTGCTGCCGCTTAAGCTGGGAAGATGTATCGGCCCCTATCGACCTCCCGCATTCCAAGCAGTAAGCCCTCGAAAAACTCAGGGGGGATCATCGAGCGGAGCTTCTCTTCCACTAACTTGTCCACCGTTTTCTCGTCCACCACCTTCTCCTCCAGTGTCTGCACTTTCATCTTCAGCTCTGCAACAGTGACTTTATCCTGGTTCTTCCTCTCCCTTCTTTTCTTGGCGTCCTCTTTGTAGTACTCCTTGAACTTCATGCTCGTACCGAAGCCGGACACACGGCCAGCAGAGGATGGCGGCAACCCCTTGTCCCTATTCTTGTAAGCATTGGTCGCCCTGTTGAAAACCGTGTCCCATGACTCCGTCGAATCCTGGGACGACTCTGTGGCAGTAGCGTTCAGTTCATCCTCCTGCAGAGACAAGGAAAGGTGAAACCATTTAGATTCTTGACTTCATTATCTTAATTAGAACGCAATAGACTTGAGATCAGCGATAAATTCCTTACCAGCTTCTTTTCGAATGCCTTCACCTTCGGATCGTCGGTGATGAACTCCCATGTTTCCTTGTCCAGGTAGTAGTAGGCCCAAACAAATTGCCTAAGCTGCAAGTCCGTAATTTTAAGCCAAGGGTTGTCTTTACCAATGCGTTCAAGGTCGGCGTCCTCCTTGTCCCAAATGGCTTGTTTCCCCCTGTAACCGCCGCTTCCAAGGTGGTGGTTACCTATGTTCTGTTCCCGCATACTCCTTCCCCATTGAGTCCATTTTATACCGTCAGCGGTAGCTATATCCGCCTTGAATATCCTAAACTCCTCTTTGTCGAGCATCGGATTTTTCTTACTAATAACCTCCCAGCTTTCACCTTTGTCAATGCTATTCTTCACTCGTGTTTTCCAGCTCCTCAAGGCGTTGCTCATCTTCGTGAGGGCTAGTTTGTTCACCGGGTTCTTTCTCTCGAGGTTTCTAAACCGCTCTGGGAATCTGTATCGCCTGTGAAGCTTCTTAAGGAGGTTATCGACCAAAGCTGCATTGTCAGCATGTCTGATGTACTTCGTGTTGATCGACATGCTTTCCCGGACGATGCACCCGAGTTGCAGGCCGTACCCTTTAGCAATCGCCTCTAGCGCAATGGGTAGGCCAATTTCTATGACCTCAGTGAACTCATCGCAGATGGTGGCGAGCACTGGCACCTTCCGCTCCTTATGTTCCTTCTTCTTCTTCTTCTTCTTCTTCTTCTTCTTTTGAGAAGCGGCCGGGTTGCCGCTACCGCCATCCATGCACTCGCCGCCATCAGTGCGGGCGCCACCATCGGTGGTGTCATCCTCTTTGCCGCCGCCTTCACTAGTTCCATCGTAGTCATCTTCGTCCCCCTCGTAATCAGGATCTCCGCCCTCATTGGCCCCAGCAGCTCTGGTGATGGTTGCCTCCTCCTCCGGTGGTGGTGTCATCCTCATCGCCTCCTCCTCCTCCTGTTGGGACCCCCGCCAGAATGACTGGTTGGCCTGTCTAGCTTGTTCTTCGACGCTGATCATGTGCTTAGAAGGGCTAGACTCCTTGTTGCCCGACATGTTTGCACTACTCTATTTAAAAGAGGCAAAAAGTTAGCACAAATCTCGGCCGAAAAATTCGGCATGACCTTTGCTAATTTTTTGACCTAGGAGTGCCCATTTCTCAACCGAAACGGAAGTGAATCGACACTTCGGGAGAAATGGGCAACTCAAATGAAATCCCTACAAGACAAAACACCCCATCCCCATATTAACAGCCCCATCCCCATATAGCAGCACCATATAACAACACTTAACAACATCACCATATAACAGCACTATAATTGTTCTAGAATTACAGCACTTAACAACAGCACCATATAACAACACTTAACTAAATATAATTACACGCGAGGGTGGCTTGTAATCCAGTGAGATAATCTCTGCAGCACTTAACAACAGCACCATATAACAACACTTAACAACAACACTTAACAACAAGACCATATAACAGCACTTAACAACAGCAATGGCACATATTAGTTAACAACACTTAGCAACAGCAATGTTGTTAACAACACTTAACAACAGCACCATATAACAGCACTGAACAAAATATAATTACACGCGAGGGTGGCTTGTAATCTAGTGAGATAATCTCTGCAGACTCCTACTCTGCTGCATTGGTCAGGGTAACAATGATGTCAAAACAATGTACTACCGTTTTGTCAACCCAAACAAAAGTGGTAATATTTGAGTTGGTGCACTATAGACATCTGCCAGGATACCAATATTTATTTAAAATCATTCCAAATTTACTAATGCAATTAAACATAATTTATCCCACATAAAATGTCCAGTTAGCTAGTTAATCCATCATCTCACTTGAAATGAACCGCAATGCAATCAACTTCTCCATTCCGCACGGATCATGAAACAAAGGACCAGCAACAAATTTCATATCTTAGATAGAGAATCATCGCATGATGCACAACTACCATGATGTTAGTATTAATTTTTAGTTCAAATCCTCATTGTACAATATAATATACAAGCATGGTCCTACCAGATTTGTACCCTATTCTATTGAAGTTTACAGTTCTTCACTCTGTCAAGAGGAGCAATCTAGAAATAACGGCTATTAAATGTGTCATGGTCAAGTCATATCATAGTTTTATACCCCCTTAGTAGACCGTGTGCTCTTTTAGAATTTCATAAAGCCTAACTTGGATATGATGATCTTTTAAATGTTGCTGAACTGCCTGGGCAGATGGTAAGATGTATCTAAGTACTTATCATTGATGAATGAGAGATTATATGATAAGTATCAACAACTACTTGAGGAAGCTTTCTACATCCTAAAAGCAGCCCAATAAGTTTGCAAATGATGCTTTTTAATCACCTGCAGTAGTATACAGAAAATATATCCTTGTATTCAGATATTTCAAACGGTTGGTCTGTGTGTAAGCCCAAAGCAACCCATATCAGTGGTCTGGTAGTACAAAAGACGCTCTTACATGCAAGTTGTTTTGTCCAGTACCATAGAAAACATAGTTTTAACAGCACTATTTGGGTCGAAGAGCACTATAAGTCAGAAACAGAGGGGGATGGGTAAGCAACTAGGGTTTAGAGGGGGGATGGGGGACGAACCGTGCGCGCTACTACTGCGTGGTCGACGACGACGAGGGTGGCGGGCTCCAGCGTGTGGCGGCTCCTCCTCCGGCGGCTCCTCCTCCACGGGTTCTTCGAGCGGCTCCTCCACGGCTGCTAGGGCTTCGGCGCGGTGGTGGCTAGGGCTCCGGCGATAAGGGCGGCGCTAGGGTTTGCGCGCGGGCGACGATAGAGAGGTTGCTCGAATTTCGGCTAAGTGTTGGATCGAGAGAGAAAGGGGGGATTAGGGGGAGAGGCCGAACCGTCTATTTGGCTAAGTGTGAAAGTTCTGTGGCGCATTCCCATAGAATGCGCCACAGAAGAACTTCTGTGGCGCATTCTATGGGAATGCGCCACATAACTTTTAGACATAGTACAAAAAAGCGTGGCATCGTTGTATGACAAGATCTGATACTTGTCCTAGTGGTCTTGCTCGCTTGCTCTCACTTGAGGCAGCTAGGTTCGAATCCTGGCTATCTCACACATTTTTTCTTTTTAAAAAAAAATATTTTTAATTACATACATATGCATATTTATTCAAAAAAAGCAAGAACATATACATATATGCATATTTATTCACATATGCATATTTATTTAAAAAAGCAAGAACATATACATATATGCATATTTATTAAAAAAAGCAAGAACACATATGCATATTTATTCAAACATATATATATGTGTGTTTGCTTGTCACACACAAATGTGAATTTGTATACCCACACGAATATCACATTATATGTTTTAGTCTCTAACTAATACCCACACTAATATCACATTATACCCACACGAATTAATACACCAAAAAGTCACACAATTGCTAGTGTCTCTTCACAATCTTCTTGCCCTTTTTCACCGTGGTTGAATACTTTAGCCCGTGCACTTTGAGATTTCTCCTTGTGAATTGACAACCTTTAGTAGGCAGTGTGGTCTTCCTTCTTACTTTAGTAATAGTAGGCATGTCGAAGTACTTGTCGAATTCCTCTTCGATCTTCGGGTCGCTGTTTTTGTCGAAGTTTTGCTCGTTGGCGGCTCCTTCCATTTTGATGATGCTCCTCTTGCCCCTCCTAACTACAACACGGTTGGGCTTTGACGGGTCGGTAATAAAAAAGCATTGATCAACTTGGCTAGCGAGTACCCAAGGCTCATTTTTTGCAGAGGCGTTCTTCGTTGATTTGGCATCTGGTATAACCATTGTGGTGAAATAGCAGCCTTCTTTTTCCACGTTCTTGGCCCATCTAACACAGAACATCGGTACGATCTCTCCACAGTAGTCGAGCTCCCATATCTCCTCGATCCTTTCGTAGAATCTTTCCATCACAGTAGTCTCGTCATACGCAAAGGATAACATAGTTACTCCTGAGTTTTGATATTCACTATTCTTGTCCTTTTCCTCGGTATAGAATTTGTAACCGTTTATGTCGTATGACTGATAGGTCCTTAGGTTGTGCCCTGGGCCCTGCGACAAGGAGAATATGAGTTTTTGATCTTCCGTAGAAGGCGTCTGTGGGGGATTGTCCAGTTGCCTTTTCTTGAACCAACCCATGAAGTTGGAGTTGTGCTCTCTGGTTACGTCTCCCTTCTTCCTCGGCCGGCCCTGGTCGACGTACTCCGGCTCGATTAAGCTTCTGTGTTCTTCGACCCAAGGGCCGACCACTTCAATGTGTTGTAGCGCGACTCGGTGTGCCCTTTCAAAATCAGTGCGTCGACCATCAATGCTGACATGCAGTGAGCAGCAGCCCTCGCGGTGACCATATCCACCGAGCCTGCCGAGGTGCTCCTTTGTGGGTATTCCAACATCCTCGTTCTCGGTGGTTAGATAATTCTGACAGAAGGAGATGCACTCGTAGATCAGAAAGCCCTTGGCTATGCTTCCATCTGGACAAGACCTGTTGTGAACAAATCCTTTGATGACACCGTTTAGCCTTTCAAACGGCATCATGTTGTGCAAGAATGTCGACCCGAGCTAGATGATGTCGTCCACGACATGTACAAGCATATGCACCATGATGTCGAAGAATGCGGGCAGGAAGTAAATCTCAAGCTCGCATAGTATCATCACGATCTCTTCCTGTAGCCTGTCGAGCTGCTTCACACCGATCGACTTCCTAGATATGACGTCGAAAAAGTTACACATGCCAAACAACGTCTCACGGACATGCTCGTCCATTATCCCATGGATCGCAACAGGGAGTATCTGCGTCATCAGCACGTGACAATCGTGAGAGTTCATACTGCTGAACCTCTTCTTCGCCACGTCCAGATATCTGCTTATCTTCCCCGAGTAACCATGAGGAACTTTCACTCCTAAGAGGCACCTGAAAAACTGCTCGAGCTCCTCCAGACTCAAAGTGAAGCAGGCAGCACGAAGCACCACCTCATTCTTCTTAACTCTTTTGTGGTGACCTTGAGTCCCTTCCGTCTGATCATCATCATCATCATCATCATCATCACTATCAGGGTACTGAAGATCTTTCTTTATGCCAAGCAATTTAAGGTCCTTTCTTGCTTTCGGCCCATCCTTGGTCCTCTCCGGCATGTTCAGTAGAGTGCCAAGAAGACTCTCGGTAACGTTCTTCATGATGTGCATTACATCGAGGCTATGGGGAGTGTGAAGGACCTTCCAATACGGCAGGTCCCAGAAAACAGACCTTGCTTTCCATACACCTAGCAGCGGCTTTGTCCTTGGTCGTTTTTTCTAGGCGCAGGGCAATCTACCCAATTATTCAAAAGCTCCTCGATTTCTTCGCCGCTCCTCGGAAGCGGAGCTCTTTCGAGCTCGTCCTTACCATTGAATAGGTCACCACGTTTTCTCCATGGGTGATCCATGCGGAGCCACTTTCGAGTACCTTGGAACACGGTTTTCGAAGACTCGGGATCCCTTGGTAGCTGGAGATGCGGTGTCTCATCCATGCGCTTGACGCATGCATTGTGTCTGTGGTTCACCTGGGCCGATACATATGCGTAACCAGGATAGTCCTGCACGTTCGTGAGCAACGCGGCTCTCAGATGGAAATATTCTTTAGTGTAGGCGTCCCACGTACGGGCCGGCGTCTCCCACAAGCTGGCTAACTCCTCTCTCAATAGCCCGAGATACAGATGCATATTGATACCTGGTTGTTTCGGCCCCTGAATAAGAATGTTCATGTGTACATACCTTTGCTTCGTGCATAGCCACGGGGGGAGGTTGTACGGCCATAGAAACACGGGCCAGGTGTTATGCGTGCTACTCTGGTTTCCAAAAGGATTGAGTCCATCGGTGCTCATACCCATCCTGACATTCCTTGCATCGCCCCCGAACTCTTCGAACTTGATGTCTAATGCATTCCACTGGCTAGCGTCTGAAGGGTGTGTCAGGATCTTGCCCTTCTCTGGATCATCTTCGGGTTTCTCTCTTTCCGCGTGCCATTGCATGAGCTTTGCTTCCTTAGGATCTACGAAATACCGCTGCAGACGGGGGGTGATAGGAAAGTACCATACCACTTTTCGAGGAACTTTCTTGTTCCCTCTCTTGTACCGTCCTTGGCCACACACCGCACATGTGATTCTATCCGCGTACTCGTTCCGATAAAGTGCGCAATCATTGATGCATGCGTGGTATTTTTTGTGTGGTAGGTCGAGAGGGCACACGATTTTCTTGGCCTCCTCGATACTTGTTGGCAATGTGTTCGCCTTAGGAAGTCGGTCGTGCCAGTATTCCATGTTTGCGTTGAAGCTCACATCGGTCCATTTGTGTTCGGTCTTCATCTCCAGAGCCTTGAGCATTACACTCAAACGTGTATCCTCGGGGAGACACCCAGGATACAATGGAGTCATCCCGTCTACCTCCATTTGGGCCAGCTTGGCTTTCTCTCTAGCTGCAGCTTTGTCGTTGCTCGTCTCCTTGAGGAGCAGTTCTTGAACATGAGGGTCCTGCAAGACCGAAGTTAGCAGCATCTGTGTGTTCGCGTCTTCTCCTTCTTCATGATCATGATCATGCCCATCGCCATCTCCTTCTCCATGCTGATCATGCCCGCCGGCATCTCCTTCGTCATGATGATCATGCCCGCTAGCATCTCCTTCGTCATGATGATCATGCCCGGTAGACTCTTCGTCTTCTCGCCCGCCCACGTCTTCGTGACCACCACCATGTCCTGCTGGCGCCTCATTGAGGTCGCGCATGAAACCGCGCATGAGCAGGTGACCCTCCAATTGTCCAGATTCAGGGTCGATCCAGCGCTGCAGTTTGCATGTTCGACATGGACATTTTATCATGGTCTTGTTGTTCAGAATCATGTCCTCCTCCGCGCCTTTCTTGTACCTAGCAATTCGACCTTCGCTCATCGTGAGGACCATGGTTGCCTGAGCGGTCAAAAGAGAGAGTATAGGTGAGAACCACACCATATGAACACACACATGCATGAATGCTAGCCGGAAAAAATTCGGCATGACCTTTCCTAAAATTAGGACATATCGGTAGTGCAAAAATTTGCCGAAATGGAAATGAATCAACATTTCAGCAAACATCCATGCAACCACACCGGCCGGGCCCGACAACAACAAGCAACAAAAAACTTCCTCCCATTGCAAACATTCATGCACCACACAAGCATCGTCTCGCCATGGATCGCACACACACACCGCCCGTGCGACAAGCTTCACCTACATGTTCATGGCCAAGTACTCACCTAGTAGACACAATAATAGCGAGACGAGACCGCGCGATGAGAGAGTGTGGACAAATAGATCTACAATGCAAGTTGGTGGAGAGGAAATTAGTAAACAAATAGAGATGTGAGAGAGAAAAGTAAGGAACTTTTAGATCTAGAAGTTGGAGCGAAGCTTCCACTTACCAATCTATGGATTAAAGTAGGTTTAGTTACAAGAAAATGGAGAAACTATGGGCAAGATGGGGTGTGAGGGAGGAGGAAGACGAGTTGGGAGGAGGTAGAGATGTGAAATGGGTGGTTGTGGATAGATAGATAAGAGAGCCAGCTTTTTTCACCTTTTTAACATGGATCTAGACGCCCTCATCTATGGCGCATATGGAGAAAATGCACCACATATGCTGAAACTTCTGTGGCGCATAAGTCCATATGCGCCACAGAAGTGGGTGAATTAGATTCCCTCTGTGGGGCCCACCTCCAAGTTCTGTGGCGCATGTTGGGATATGCGCCATAGAAGTGCAACACATATGTGGCGCATATCAGAACATGCGCCACAGAACTTGGGTGAATTAGATTCCGTCGTGGCCCCCCCCCTCCATGTTCTGTGGCGCATAAGAAAATATGTGCCACAGAAGAGGCAACTTCTATGGCGCATATCTCAGAATGCGCCACAGAACTTGGATCAACCCACCCCGGCTGGCGGGTCCCACCAATTTTCTGTGGCGCATACTCTGGAGAATGCGCCACGGAACTTCCAATCTTCTATGGCGCATGTTTTCTGGTGCGCCACTGATGTTTTCCTATGGCGCATGGTTTCACATATGCGCCACTGAACATATTGTCTATCTATAGGCTGTTTCCTAGTAGTGATGTTTGCTTGCATTACTATATTCATAACTTGGTATGACAGCGTGGTATCCTCCACTGAATGTTTCATTTGAATTGACTTGGCACATGCTCACGCATGCACATGACTGTAATAATCAGTTAAGCCACGATGAATTATTTTGCCTTGAGGATCTTGAATCACTTTCATGCCATGATTAGTCCTATTTTGTTGCAAGCATGATTATGACAGCTATTGCTCTCTCGTTTGTCGCTCCCTTACTATTGCTAGCCTTCACTTTCACTGAGTATTTTACTCATGTTTCCAACTCCCTTAAACCAAATATTGCCAAAGTGTCCACCATACCTACCCATTAGCATCATTTGTTATTTCCGTGCATATTCAATATGCCTTGTTTTCTTCTGAATAAAATTTTTGCGTGTTATGAGAAAGTTAGTTAGTAAAGCTCTCACGAACTTGATGGCACACTTTATTTTCTGCACTTAATAAACCTGAACCATTGTGACTATCCATGAAAGTTATATGCTTGCAAATTATAGGCTGGGGATTAGCAGAACCGTGCTGTCATGGGGAATGCTTTCAACACGTGTAAATATATACCCAGTTGATACCATGCTCTTTTGTTTGCGGATGTCATCGGTGTGAAATAAAAGGGGAGCTTGTAAGTCCATGGAGTTATGTATTTGTGTGAGAGAAACGCATGGGCCGCTGGTCTAATCCATGCTGACATGGTGGAAACCTGCAGCATAACCATAATGATATCTATGAAGCATTCTTCTTATAAAAAAGAGAGATAGCTATTGAGAAAAAGGAAAAAAAATAAGAGATTTATGAAAAGAGGAAAGAGAGAAAAAAGCACCATTTTCCCATGGTAAATAAGAAGATTGATGAGATACTCATTGTCTGCTTGCCTTGTCATTTTGATATGGGGATTCTTCCGTATCATCGGGCAAGGGGTACCCCGTTGGCGGTTCTCTATGATACGCACATATTTACGATGACAAGAACTTATCAGTAACTAAAGTTGAGTAGCATGAGGAGCGGCCCTCGTACTCAAGGGACATGGGATTTTCAGTTTATAGTCTGTCAAGCATATAACTCAGATTGGACCTCACTTTCACCTTAACCACATTAAAAGATGCTTATGATAGGGGCAATGAGAGCTCAAAGCTAATGAGTACCATACTTTCAGCATTTGGAAGCCTTTCAAATTATTCAAAACCTTTACTTTTACTTATTGAGTCTCCACATATTCTTTGAGCACCTTCTTGAGAGCATAGTTGTCATTCTTTGTGCTTGTCTCATTACTTGATTATTTGTGTTATGACTTTGATGCTTGTATCTTTGACATTTTTACTTCTAGTCTTCACCTGAACTTCAGAGGTGCCTTGGCATTCATAATCAAAGACAAGCGAGATACCACTCTATCATACCTTGTTATGAGCATTGTAATGTTGCTTATCTTTATGCTTCATGCTACTTATTACTTTTGAGTTGGAATCTCTTCATAGCTTGCAATGCCTATTAAGTAAACTTAGTTGTGTACTCCTTATTATGAATTGTCTAAGTAGTTGATCACATGCTGAGAATATGTACATCATATGAAGCAATTGTGTTCGTGAAAGTTCTTTTATCGCACTTAATTTTCAACTGAATTGCTTGAGGACAAGCAATAAGCTAAGCTTGGGGGAGTTGATACGTCCAAAACGTATCTAGTTTCCTAAACACTTTTGCTATTGTTTCTCCTCTAAACTTGTGTGATTTGGACGCAACTAACATGGACTGACGCTGTGTTCAGCAGAATTGCCCTGGTGTCTACTTTTTGTGCAGAAAATCAACTACCAGGAAAAATCCCGGAAAATATGCCGAAAATCCTATTTCACCAGAAGACTCCAGGAGCCAGAATACGAGACGGAGGGGGGGTTGTGCCTATGCCAAACCACCTGGCCGCACGGGCAAGCCCAGGCCGCGCCAGGGGGTGGTCTGGCCGCCCCAGACTCCCCCTCGGTCTCCCTCTTTGCCTATAAGTTACCTTCTGACCTAAAAACTCAAGGGGGTTCGACGTTTTTCCAGAAGGAGTTCCGCTCCGCCGCCACCACTAGATTCCATGAAACAGCACCAGAAACTCCGTTCTGGCACCGTGCCGGGACGGGGAATTGGAGGAGATCATCGCCATCATCATCACCATCGCTTCTCCATCGACCATCCATGTTTCCCGCATCTATGAGTGAGTAATCCCCCGCTGTAGGCTATGGGGATGGTAGGGATTGGATGAGATCGTTCATGTAATGGCATCAGATTGTTAGGGCATGGTGCCTAGTATCTTTTATTAGTGCTTTATGACTTTGTTGCGAGTTGTTGTGCTTAATGCTTGTCACTAGGGCCTGAGTGCCATGATTTCAGATATGAACATGTTATTGATTCATTATGATAGTATTGTTTATGGTCTTATCTGCAAGTTGTATACACACGTTGTTGTCCGGAACCAATGGCCCCGAAGTGACAGAAATCGGGATAACCGGAGGGAATGGCTTTGATGTGAGGATCACATGTGTTCACAGAGTGTTAATGCTTTGCTCCAGTGCTCTATTAAAAGGAGCACCTTAATTGCCAGTAGTTCCCTTAAGGCCCCGCTGCAAACGGGCTGGCAGGACAAAAGATGTTGTGCAAGTTCTCATTGCGAGCACGTATGACTATATATGGAACACATGCCTAGGATTATCTAGTACTTGGATGCTTTATTTTATTTATCTGCAGTTGCCCTATGTTCTGATTGCTATGTGAATTGTCTTGTCCATGCAACGCCCGTCCGTCCATCCCTATGCCTACATCACTCGAATCCTATTGTTTACTGCTATTGTTACTACTGTCTTTACTTTACTGCTGCTACTACTTTGCTATTCCTACTATAAAACTGTTGCTACTGATAAACTGCTGTGAGCAAGATTGTTTCCAAGTGCATCTGAATTGACAACTCAGTTGTTAAGGCTTATAAATATTCTTTGGCTCCCCTTGTGTCGAATCAATAAATTGGGTTTCACTTCCCTCGAAAATACTACGATACACTCCCTATACTTGTGGGTCATCAGGCAGCAGCATCTTCATTACCAATACCAGAAAATTGTTCTCTCATAACAAGATTGAGTAAAGCAGGTTTTATCTCAAATAAAGTAGCTTCAGGAACATGTGGAGCAATAGGTGTGCTCATAAAATTATTGTTGTTGGTGCTAGTGAAGTCACACAACTTAGTATTTTCAAGAGTAGTCATTTTTTTGTTTTTAATAAAGAAAGCAAAGTAGTAAGACTATTTTTTGTGTTTTTGATAAAGAAACAAGCAAACAAAACAAAAGTAAACTAAGCAAAACAAAAAATAACAAAGTAAAGAGATTGGTTATGAGGGACTCCCCTAGTGAAGATATCCTTGACTCCCCGGCAACGGCGCCAGAAAAAGAGTTTGATGGCCCAAAATATATCGAGCTCGTTGGGGAACCCCAAGAGGAAGGTATGATGAGCACATCAACAAGTTTTCCCTCAGTACGAAACCAAGGTTATCAATCCAGTAGGAGCAAGGAAACACCCCAAAGGTGTTGCTAGCTGAGCCTTGGCAGGGTGCACTACCGGTGCTAGTAGCAATGTGGAGACCTGCACAACACAACCATAGAACTTTGCCCCAACTTGCCATGAGGTTGTCAATCTCACCGGTTTTGCTGAAAACAAAGGATTAAACGTATCGAATGGAAGAAAGTAATGGTTTGCAGAAAGTAAACACAAAGCAGTAAACAATTTGTAGATTGATTATAAAAGAAAGGACCGGGATCCATAGTTCACTAGAGGTGGCTCTCCTTAAGATAGATAACATGTTGGGTGAACAAATTACAGCGGGGCAATTGACAAACATCGAGAAAGCAATACATGCATATACTAATCATCTTGACTCCTTTGAGATTCGATCGGGCATTACAACATTATACATATACCGCCATCCAACTGCATCTATGACTAATAATCCACCTTCAGGTTATCATCTGAACCCCCTCTAGTATTAAGTTGCAAGCAACGGATAATTGCATTACAAATTGCGTGTAAAGTAAACAATACGATTATTCTATGAACAAAGGATTGTCGTTTTCTCCCTAGTAGCAACATCACATCTAGTACCTTAGAGATATCTATCACTTCCCAGATTACCAGAGGCATGAACCCACTATCGAGCATAAATACTAACTCTTGGAGTTGCTAGCGTCTACTTGGCCAAGATAGCTACTAACAACGGAAAGCATGCAAGATCACAAATAACAAAGACATGATAGAATCAATAATCAATCTGAAATGGCATCTCAATATCCATCGGATCCCCGCAAACACAACATGTATGAATTACAAATAGATGATCCTGATCATGAACGGAGCTCACAAGATCTAAACATGATAGCACAAAAGAGGAGAACCAGCCATCTAGCTACTACATGGACCTGTAGTCCAGAGATAAACTACTCACGCATCACACCAGAGGCTTGCATGATGATGAAGAAGGCCTCCAGGGTGAATTCCCCTCTCCGGCAGGTTGCCGGGAAGAGCTTCAGATCCCTCCTGATCTAGGGATGGAGACGACGGTGGCTATAGACTCTTTCGTGGAATTTTGATCGGGTACTTAGGATTTCTGTATCGGAGGCAACTTATTGGCGGAAGGAGAGGCCGAGGGGGTGCCTAGGCTGGCCACACCACCCCCTAGCGCAGGCCAGGCCTGGCCACGCGGCCAGGTGGTGTGGCCGCCCTCTGGCCCTTCTCCGTCTCGTATTCTGGCTTTTGTCCCGTCCAATTTCGAGAATATTCATTTTCTGACTTCCTAGAACCAAAAACAGCAGAAAACAGGCAACTGTCACTATGGCTCTTGTTAATAGGTTAGTCCAAGAAATCATATGAAAAGTACTCCAAAGTGTGGACAAAACACAAGAAAGTAGATAAAACCAAGCATGGAACATCAAAAATTATAGATACATTTGCAATGTATCACCTGCCAGCCCGTTGCAGCGGGCCTCAAAGGAATCTACTGGCAATTAAGGTGCTCCTTTTAATAGAGCACCGGAGCAAAGCATTAACACTCCGTGAACACACGTGATCCTCACATCATAGCCATCCCCTCCAGTTATCCCGATTTCTATCACTTCGGGGCCTCAGGTTCTGGACTATAATGTGTGTATACAACTTGCAGGTAAGATCATAAACAATACTATCATCATGAATCAATAACATGTTCAGATCTGACATCATGGCACTCGGGCCCTAGTGATAGTCATTAAGCATAACAAATTGCAACAATGTCAAAAAGCACTAACAATAGATACTAGGCACCATGCCCTAACAATCTGATGCAATTACATGAATGATCTCATCCAATCCCTACCATCCCCATAGCCTACTGCGGGGGATTACTCACTCATGGATGGTTGATGGAGAAGCATTGGTGATGATGATGGCGATGATCTCCTCCAATTCCCCGTCACGGCGGGGTACTAGAACGAAGTTTCTGGTTTCGAATCGCGGTTTCTGGTGGTGGTGGCGCAACGGAACTCTATCTTGAAAAACGTCGAACCCCCCATTGTTTTTAGGTCAGAGGGCTTATGTAGGCGAAAGGAGAGGTCGAGGCGGAGGCCGAGGCGGCCACACCACCTCCTAGCGCGGCCTAACCTGGCCCGTGCCACCAGGTGGTGTGGGCCCCTCGTGGCCCTCCTTCGTCTCATCTTCTGGCTCCATGAGTCTTCTGGTAAAATAGGAGTCTTGCGCTATTTTCCGGGATTTTACCTAAAAGTTAATTTCCTGCACAAAAATAAGACACCAAAGCAATTCTGCTGAAAACAGCGTTAGTCCGCATTAGTTGTATCCAAATTACACAAATTAGAGAAGAAACAATAGCAAAAGTGTTCGGAAAAGTAGATACATTCTGGACGTATCATGGCTGTGGAGCCACCCTGTAGCTTAACGGTGGCCAAGTAATCTGTTAACCATGCTTCGGGTTCCTATAGTCCATCGTACTTTTGGCGGTCGTGCGGAAGTTTGAAGTCCTTGGGTACTGAAGTTTTACAAATCCATTGGAAAAACAGCTAGCTCCGCATAACTCGTGGTCATCTTCACTGTCTCCGTTGTAGTATCTTCGGTTGCGGCCTTCGTCCCCTGACCCATCATTTCATCGTTGCGGGTTGTCGTTTCTTGCGCTGTTTTGCGGCTCAGACCCTGAAAAGTGCACCTGATGTGGTGACCGAGATCTCCAGGTATGCTCCACCTGCCGAGGTCTGATGCGACGGCGTGGGGATCTATCCGGCCATCGTGTGACTCCCTGTTCTTCTTGCGTGAGGGTTGCTCCCACCATGCCAAGGTTCATTAGAGCTGAACGATGGAGAGCTTCTTGTGGATCGTCGAGTGCTGGTTGAGTTGTGATTAGATACCTTTGTGCGGCCACGATTTCTTCCTGGGTTGTTTTCGCTTTGATGTTTCCTGCTTGATCTACTGACATAAACGATAAATCGAGGTCTTGAATCAGTTCGTGTCTTTCGGCTTCGGGGATGTTCTGCAATCGAGATGTTCCCCTTCTTGGCGGAGCTCCTCCCGTTACGCTCCCTGAGCCTCTTGTAGAACTTAGTTGTGCCCGCCATAGGCTGGATTCGTCGGCTAGTCTTTTTCTTTCATCGAGTTGACTTTGCATTCTTAGCAAGTCTCTTTTATTGTGATGAAGTAGGTATTGGTATGCTAGTAAATCGTCATGTGTGGCATCGGCTATCATTGGAACTGCACCTGAAATTGCTTTCCTTGCTTTTTGCCATGCTGCGGCTAGTAATCGAAGGGTTCGTATTTTGCCTCCACGTGGTTCCCCTCCTCCTTGGGTTATGCAGTTGTCCGTTGGGTCTCCTTCGTTGCTGTGATTTCTTGCATTGTCATCTGATAGAATATTGTCGGGGTTAAGAATAGGGTTACCATTAGAGTCGCGTTGTGTCGAAGGTTCCCGATGATTACACACACTTGGTGACGTGTTATGTGTGGCCTAGTGCCATCGTCGTTGGATTCAAAAGAGACATTTTTTGGGAGATCAGTGAAATCTAGTGGTTCCTGTTCTGGGTAGATCTCGGCCTTTCTAATTTCAAAGTCGATACTTTCTCTATTTTCTTCGGGTTCCGTGTTTTCCAAGCTTCATCCTTGTGGTGTGGTTGACTGGTAGTTTGATCCGAGGGAGAGAGCACCGTTGAGACCATCTAGATCCCCTGGATCTACCTTGTTTTGATTGTTGGCTTTCTTTACTTGCAGTGTGGCCTCCGCCGGTGATCCGACGAGTACCGCAGTTATCGCTGTAGGCGCAGATTTTTCGACCGACGGTCCCGATGAGATCGGAGCCAAAAGGTGCGGTTCTTCGGGATCTTCTACTTGAAAGTGGAAGTTTCCGATAATGAGATCGGTTCCACCATTAAAATCAGCGGGTACCAAAATAGGCGTGGGCGGGCGTGGTGCTGCTTTCCTTGAATTGTTATTTGATGCGAAGGGATCCGTCGAATCTATGACTCTAGCGTTCAGGATTCCCACAGACGGCGCCGATTGACAAGGGGTAACCTCGGCAATGCCCATGGAGATGGACTTAGGGTTTTGTGGAAAAGAGAACGCTGGGGATTTTGTCGGATGTCAGGCAAACCAGAGAGTCGAAGTCGACTGATTACTTGATGAACAAATCTATTACGGACTACTTGGGGTTTTTTCCGGTGTCCTCTTCTTGGCTTCTCCCGTCCTATATATAATAGGCCGGGTCTTAAAGCCGTATACAGATAGGTTACATATGTATGATTACAACACCAACATATTATCGGTTCATATTTCCTTTGCTAATACAACTAAGGCTTTCGTCAGATGCTTGTTGGGCCATCATCTTGAATCTTTATGGGCCGCGAGCCTTTATACAATCAGGGTAACGAATCATAAGCACCCAAGTAATCGTACCTATGTCAGCATGGTTTCCAAAGGCCAGTCTACTACCTTAGCAAGGTCCTTTATCCATCAAAACAAAGGTACCCACACTACTAGAAACTCGCGTATGGAGTCATCATGATAGCGCGCAAACCGCGACATTACTTCTCAAAGCACCCGATAGTGGTGGTCAATGAGGCCCCCCTCTCCAGCATACTCAACAATCCAGAAGCCATAGGCGTCTCTCCCTTTGGGATATTGAGCTATCCCCTCATGACATAATTTTCTAATTACAAAGTATCAGCTTCTTCACATCATTACCATTGTGTTAAGACCTTTAAATTATCTGTACTCTAAACAATTTATTTTATCTACTCAATATTGCATTTTTTCTTAGAGAGAGAGAGAGAGTTGTAACAATTTACTGCCCTAGATAGAATGAAATTATCCCTCCTTAAAAAAATTAGGGACTACCTAATGTCTGAGTTCAAAAAAAGGTGAACAAAATGTATTCCACGCAATTACCGAAGCAAGATAAATAATGAAAAACAAATTTCCTCATAAGAAAAATATGCCCGTTAATCTGGTGGGCCCCTTTTTATAGGTGAATCATAACTGATATATCTTCATAATATAATTATACCTAAAAACACAACAGGCAGATATTGATAACCATATTTGTCCATATAACATACATTTGATCTGAATTATTGAAATATAGTACCACATCATATGAGAGTTAAGTAAATAGGCAAATATAATCCAACCTCTAATTCAAAACAAATGACACTAAAAACTGTACTTAGACTTCTCTAGCTATTATCATGGGTATAAACACAAACTAAATAGGAAATATGAAAATCGTATCTTTTAGTTAGTACTAAAACATATTTTATGTTAAATAATCAAAGTTGCATCTTGGATCCATGAAAAAAACATCATCTATTTCAGAAAAGTGAGAGAAACATCATGTACATTAGAACCAACAACGTAGTACATAAGAAGAAGAAAGGTCCAGAGAACATAAAACTAAAATTCTTATTATCTGTTTGCCTTTTAAAAATGATAGATTATTTTCATTAATTTTATGAAGCTAAATGGTCTTCCTACGCATACAAAAGAAACCATCTAAACATGATCCGGCAATAGCTCGGGTGGATCCTAACCATTATTTTGACAACCATGACATATACTTTTTTATAAATGTACTTCGAATACCTGGCACAAACAATTAATTGCTACAACCTATCATCACATAATTTTTTTGGCTACCTCGGAGTAACATCTAAGCGGCATAATCGTCTTCACTCACAAAATCATGAAATGATTGAATTCTATTTCTACACATGTGATATTACTTAGCATTAGTGTTACAGTAGTTCTAAAACCATATGATTTCTTAAACATGAATATCCATCAAACCAAAAATATATTTGTTAGTCATTTAATTTTGACACACAAAAGAACGATGCCCTAGCATTTGCGACGGCCACCATACTAGTGATGATAATAGTAAAAACAAGATTTTTTCCGGCCTGATTATTTTTGATATTGATAAGCTGATGGATGGAAGCAACAAACAGTGACACAAGAGAGAACTAACATTCCAACATAGGGGGAGACCCCTCCAACACAAGCATACAGATGAAAATAAAAGCTAGGTTGCACACTACAACCTAGCAGTAGAGAGAGAGATAAACCCTGCTAGTATGTACGTACTAGCTAGCTGCATTATACTAGTAGATTGCAGCCAACTGGGAAGCCGAGAAAATTATAGTCCGGGGTGCCGCATGAGCCGCTCTCGCAGCTGTTGCAGCAGTACTCTGGACCGAGGCCGCAGGTTTTGCTCTCGCCGGCAGCGTTGCCGCAGCAGTACTGGTTGGTGCACTTGTTGCCACGGCCGCACTGCATCTTGCCCTTGATCTCCCTGCAAGGGCCGTTCAGGCAGGTATCCGCGCAGTACTGCGGCCCGACGCCGCACTCGTTGACGCCATTGAAGTCCCCGCAGCAAAGGTTGTTGGGGCACTCCTTGTCGCCACTGCACAGGATCTTGGCAGACTCGCAAGCGCCGCTTTGGCAGCCGTAATCGGCGGTGCAGTAACGCGAACCGAGGCCGCAGTACCCGTCGCCGCTGCAGCAGTAGTTGTTGGGACACTTGGCGTTGCCGTGTTTGCTGCCGCACAGCCGGTCCGCGTAGCAGGCGCCGCTCTGGCAGCCCTCGTCGCAGTAGAGTTTGCCGATGCCGCACTCCCCGTCTTTGCTGCAGCACCTGTTCTCGGGGCACTCCAGCTGCACGCCATTGCTTATGCCCTGGCGTCCGCAACGGCCGTGGCCGGTCACAGTACTACTGGCCAAGGCAAGTACTGCAACTGCAAGCGCCGCCGCCACCGCTACGACATTCAGCTTCGCCATTGCACAAGGGCACAAGGCAGAGGGTGAATCTAATCTACTTTATTCACGCTGGATGGGAATGTGATGGTGTGTATATATATCATAGTGAACTACGGGTCCCTTTATATAGAGCTAGCGTGAGAGTGGGTAGTCAGACGTTCATACATGGTCAATCTCCATGCTTGCATACGCATCATATCAACAACGTCGTCGATGTCTTCTCCGGATTCCTTCTTTTCTCATCTGCCTAGTATCTGCAAGATAAACAAGGAACACTACTTAATCTTAGCGACACAGTGTGTGCATGCGATATCCTTTTGACTTTCAATGCTCCCTCTCTTGGTGCCAACTGGTTGCATTGAGATCAGAGCGCCTTTGAAACCATACCATACTATAGGAAAACATATCTCATATACTAGTAGAGACGATCTACTATCACTCGGATTATTATATTTTGGTTTTCTACTTCATTTTACTTAATTGCTGCACTAGCCAACTGAAACAAAAGTCTGAACTAACCATCTCTTCTTTTTTCATCAGCATGATATGCCAGGAATACTATTTGTTTCTTATCTACTCCGGATGATCTGGGATATCCTTTGACTTTGGATGCTCCTTGCGACAAGATCTTTATTGGTGTCGATCTTGGATCGAGATTCGGAAGCATTTGAGCTGTTACGAGACACACAAAAAGATATCTTATAGATGCGATATATTCTAAACCAGATTTTTTTTTGATTTTACACTTAATTTAGCGATGCTAATATATGGGATATGACCATAGTATGTGAGCTACATACCCACTGTATACATGTTATCACTTGCATAAGTTCATTCTCAATCTTCATGCATATCTATATATATGCTTCTTCAAGAGAGATCTGATCTGTTCTTGGGATTCTTTCTTTTCTCACCTGCATGAAAGGCATGGAACATTATTTATCTCTTACCTGCACCGTGTAACCCTTTGACTTGATGCTTCAAAAGATAGCATCTCTACTGGCTGCATCGAGACCGACGCGCATTTGAAATGCTACAAGATACACACACAAAATGTCTCATCGATGCGATTTATTCTAACCTTGATTATATTTTTATTTTAATCTTAATTTAGACATGCTAATTTACGGGATATGACCATAGTGTGTGAGCTAAATACCCGTTATATACATGTTATTTCTTGTATACATGCATTATCAATCTCCGTGCATACCTACGATCTTGGAGAGAGATTAGATATGTTTTTGGATTCCGCAAGGAACACTATTTATTCCATCATAGCTACACTGTGTAACACTTTGACTTGATATTTCAAACAATAGCATCCCTAATGGCGGCATCGATATTCACATGGAGTGAGTTTTAATGCTAAGGGAACACTCGAAAAAGATATCTAATAGACACAATCTATTATTTCTGGGATTATATTTTTTGATTAGCAAGTTTAATTGGGACGTGTTAATTTATGTGATTTAATCATAATGTGTGAGATGCATGCGCTTCTTCTTTGATATGCATCCTATAAATAAAGGCAACCACTTCTTCTTCTTCTTCTTCTTCTTCTTCTTCTTCTTCTTCTTCTTCTTCTTTGTCTTCTTTGATACATGCAATTTGTTCTTCGGATTCTTCCTCTTTCCATATGCATGATACCCAAGGCACTATTTATTTCTTAGCTATATTATGTAAATCATTGACTTTTGATGCACCACATGATATTATCCCTTTTGTGTCGATTGGCTATATCATGGTCAGGTTACGTCTGAATTCCTATGGGGCTCAACAAGTACATTTTATACGAGCAATCTATTATTACTAGGCTTTATTTTTTATTTGTAACTTCATTAATATGAGACTTATTAATTTACATGAAGCTATCATAATTGTGAGCTGCCCTCTATGTATATAGGATCACTTGTTGATGGCAACAAACACAGCCACTTTTTGTTGGAACTCTAAGTGTAGAGTGTTGTAGCAAGCTTCTTTTCCCCACAAGGGTGACTCGAGGGTTTATATCGAACTCTCAGGGAATTGCGTGGATATTTGTCTTCTCCTCTTCAAGCAACCTGTAAAGTAAAATAATTTGTCTTGTGGCCTCAACTCCACCAAGTGGTTGTCAAGCACAAGGTTTCGTATTAGTAATATAAAATAAAATAAAAATCAAAGTACATAAAGTAAAGGAATACAAAGTAGATAATATGGAAGACAGTAGAGTTGTTTTTGAGTTTTTATGGGTGATTGCAAGTAGAGAAAGTATTTTTGTATTTTTGAAATAATAAATTGCAGAAATTGTAAAGGATAGTAGATGCAATGGAAAGGTGTTTCTAAAGATAAAAATCGGAACGGGGTTCATGGGTTCACTTGTCTACTCTATTTTTAGGTTGTAGTGATCATAAAACAATTCATCAATGATAAAGATTGATGGAAGTGCTTGATAAAAGGAATTAATATGGGAATCACATTCCAATATTGAGATGGAATATATCTATCTCTTATACTCCTCAAGAAAGGGAAATCTCCATTCAATCTTGATTTTAGAGCAAATGAGGGTATAGCTTTAAACAATATTATATGATGTCTGAAATACTAATATGCTACGTTGATCTAACAAAGTCATCACACTGTCACGTGATAACTATATCACATGATTTTACTTTATTCCTAGTGAGGCAGCAAAAGAAAGGTAAACACCAAAGTAGATATTGAATATTATGTGTCACAACTCAATCTTTACCCCCACGCTACTCCATCTAACACACACTTATCCCCATACAAGTTCTTGCATACAAGTTGTATCAAAACAAACAATGAAGAACAGGGTGCATGATATGCATCTATTAAAACTTCTTACACAAAATAGAGTCCAATCTCAAATATTAAATCATAGAACAAAGGTCCACCACATAGAAATTACAAATATGACCATAATCATGTTGGGCAGCTCATATGGTACTTATCTATAAAGAACAAGCGAGACATAGATCAAGATACTGCCACAAACCCATAGCCCGGAGGTGGACTACTCCCTCTTCATTATGGTGATGATGAGAGAGATGTTGGAGAGGGTGGAGATCTCCTCGGAGGTGGCTCCGGCAGAGTTTCCCCTCCAATCTTCGCTAGATCTGACTCTATTTGGTGGTGTTTTCATCTCTGGTGGCTTCTGGTGTCTCTCCTCCGAGGACGCCCCCGGGGGGGGTCCTTATATAGGGTTTTTAGGTCAAGAGAACTTCGTGGGCGAAAGAATCAAGGCGATCGGACGGTCGAGGAGTAAACGAGCATGGGTGGCGCGCCCACCATGAGCTCGTTTGACCCTCCTGGTGAGATTCCAGTGCTCTAGATGCTTCTCGTGGATAAATATTGACGTTCCCAAAAGTGTAGGTCCATTTAACTTTATATAGGTCCTGAAACATCAAAAGCATTGAAAACAGGGTTTTTTTGCCCTGCAGGGTCATAGCCAAAATAAAGGGGATTATTGGTAAATCCCAAAAATCAATATAAAACAAGGAAATAACATTATATATGATGCAAATATATAGGAAAACATGTTAACAAACTAGAAATATAGGAGCTACAGGTGTATAGGGAGCTCCTGAAGGAATGCGCTGACCAAGCGACAATGTGTATACGGCGACTTAAGTGGATCGGGGTGGTGCAATATTGGGCCAATTATCCCATGTTTTTTTCGTTTTCAATGCCCATGATAAGTGATAGTGGATTTGCAACTCAGTGATTGGCAACAGCCAATTTTCAAAAAAAAGTGATTGGCAAAAGCCGCATTATTGAATCAACCCATCATAAGTGAGAAGTGGATGTGCCTATCCCCGATAAGGCTAGTCATAGTGTACAATAATTTAGACTAGTAACATGTGCATATGTTACTAGTCTAAATTACTAGCTCCATAGTGGCAATAATTTATGTGAGGTAACATGCAATGTCATATTAATTAGCTTGTATACTCACTTTTCTTTGATATGTGTGATGCTACAATAACATAGCTAGTTACTCTATATTCCCCTCTCTTCGTTAACTCATTGCCACGTACTGAAGTAAGCAAAAGTGCTGAGTTGGACTTTTAGTTACTATTCAAGTTACCTCATTATGACTAGCCTAACTTAGTGATAGGCAAAAAACAGTCGTCACTGAAGCTGCCTTTTCTCGTCATTAATTACATAGTGGGTGGTAGCTAGTATACAGTTTTGGATTGTAAACTCAAGACTTTGATCTTCTAGTATGTGGATTTATGATGATATTTTGATGAAATAACCAGCAGTTTGATCTTTTGTACATGCATACATACACAACCGTTCATTTATTCAACCATGTCGAGCTGATGTCTTGTTTGGATTAGTTTCATTCATGAACGTAGTGTACTCCATATAAGGAACTATGTTGTATAGTATAAATAGACCATAAAAGCGCGCTTTGTCGCGCCCGTTGATAAGACATACACACATCGCGCTTTTTGGAAGAATGATAGGACGACTCGAATAACATCGCCTATTTGTGAGTCATATTTGTTTACAAAATTATTCATTTTCATAGTGGAAATGAAATCTAACGTAGCAAAAAAGGAAGAATAAACCATCTAATTGTTTCCAAAAGGGTGAGTTCATACTGCAAACGTTACACTCAAATTCCAAATCACACCCCTAAGAAAAGGTTGGCATTTTTCCAAATAGCTATGCCGAACTATAATGTAAATATTTCCGTAGGAGCCAATTGTGTTTCTGATATCTAGGGAAATTATTCCAAATCTAAAAAATAAAGTCAGAAGAGCAACATACTCTAATGAGTATTCATCATAACTAAAATAAACTCAGTTATACTACATGATCATGTTAACTCCCATTTAAATATTCACACTGAGATAATCGATGAAGGAACTTCGAGCTAATTAAAGTTGTGTATATAAACAGAAAATAATTGGAAAATGTGTTGGACATCATCCATAATATATGTTTGTCTTGATTAATGGTGGACATCATCCATGAGCACTACCTAAATTCAGTTTCATAACTATATATTTCGATACTGATGTGGAATATTTCTTACTATGGTATCAAATTATAATCTACTACAAATTGTCCAAGTTGCTCAAGAAAAGCTTAATCAAGCATACTCTTGAAGAACACTGTAAAGACATCCAATAAACCTTTCTTTGTCAGACCTTTACAGAGATATGTTATCTGATCAGACATGAAATGAAGAGTGTTCACAAACAAATACATAAACATGTGTTGCCATGTACCTGACTGAAGGCCACCTCTCCATGCAAAACCCATTTTCAACCTAATCACGGATCAGTAAAACTGCATGGGCTAAGGAAATCAATACGTGTGAAGGGTAGTGTTATGGAAAAGATGAGCCCGTAACTGAATAAATACAGTCTGACCATACGTCTAGCAAGTATAAATCTCTACAGGTTACTTTTCTTTAGAACAGGAAGGGAGCTATGACAGTTCTGCAAGTGTCAATCTTAACAAATTTTAGGCACATAATGTTGATATTGCAGATGTATCATTGCTACATATCCAACACGGCAAGAAGTAACTGGGATTTACTTGATTATGAACTGGCCATGAAGCAACTTTAGAAAATGACGCAAATAATAATAGCTTGAGATAGCTTAGAATTCAGAGAATTCACATAGCTGTGCAGGTACTATAATTAATAGTCATTACTGAATTTTTCCTTAGCGGTAGTAATCTATATACGTTTGAGGATTCAATCCCTGCTAAAGTCTGTAAGCTCCTGCAAATAGGGATGGTGCACGCCAGGAATTCGCAAATACCGTGAAGCTTGATCCAAAAACATAAGTGGAAATATGTATGATTCAAAGTAGTGATATCATATATGTCAACCAGGAGAGGAAAAATAGGAAGGGGTTGCACATGAGCTCACCAGCTTGATCAATGTTCCTGGCTTCGACCAAGTTGTTCACCACCTCAAACCAATGGTTGTCGCTGGCTCTGGCGCCCATCAATGGCGTAGGACTTGCAACTTTCTTCCGGTGGCAGGTTTGGATCGAGTAGCGTGCCACTTAATTTTGGGATGCCATCGCGTTGCTTCCGCTCGTGACTGGGGTGATACGTCCATTTTGCATCACTATTCTATATCATAATTTACTATTATTCATTGATATATTTCATATTAAGAGATGATACTTATGTTATTTTATCTATTTTTGCATGGTTGATGACTTTTGGAGCATGGACCGCTACAGTCAGGATTCTGATGGAAAAGATGCTGTTTGGAGGCAAAATTCGCGAAGATCAGAAAATCCGGTAAAATACATGGAAAATCTATTTTTTCAGAAGACGAAGAATGCCAGAAGGGAAAGTGGAGATAGGCCATAGGGGGCCCACACCACCCCCTGGCGCGGGCCACCCCAGGCCGCGCCACCAGGTGGTGTGGTTGCCCTGGTCCACTCCTGGCTCTCTCCTCTGGCGTATATTATCCTCTCGAAACCCTAAGACTCGAGGAGCGACCACAGAAAGATTCCGCCGCCTCTGCGGGGCGGAAAACACCGAGAGAGAAATATCTCTCTAGCAGATAGAATTCTGCCGAGGAATCCCTTCTCGGAGAGGAAAGATCGTCACCATCAACACCACCATCAAGCTGGACTTCATCAGGATCATCATCATCATCATCACCACCACCATCATCTCCACCAGCACCATCATCACCACCTCATACCTCTGTAACCTATTGGGTTGAATCTTGCATAGTTCTTAGGGGAAACTTTCCCGGTGTTGATTACTCCTTGTAGTTGATGCTATTGTTGAATTATTGTTTATGTTCATATTGTTACATATCATTATATCATCTCTGATCATGATCCATATGATGTCTTGTGAGTAGTTCGTTTTGTTCTTGAGCACATGGGAGAAGTCATGTTGTTAGTAGTGTAATTGTGTTGAGAAAGATTCAATAGTTTGATATTTAAGTTGTGGTGTACTTCTTCTAGTGGTGTCATGTGAATGTCGACTACATGACACTTCACCTATATGGGCCTAGGGGAATGTATTGTGTATTTGGCTACTAATCGTAGGGGTTACCAGAGTGACAAAAACCTGAACCCCCATTAGGAAACCATTGCACAAGGGACGTCAGGGTCTTAGAGTTTAAATATGTGGTTAGGTTTCTACCTTAATTACTTTCTTGTACTTGCGGATGCTTGCAAGGGGTATAATCACAAGTATATATTAGTCCTAGGAAGGTCGGTACATTAGCACATGTTCACCCACACAACACTTAGCAAACTAAAGAAGATTAATCAACTATATGAAGCGAAAGCACTTGACGATATTCCCGTGTGTCCTCGAGAATGTTTGGGCATCTTAAGTAATACAACCGGCTTGTCCTTTGCTAAAGAAAGGATTGGGCCACTTGCTGCATTTATTCTTATTGTCTTTTATTTACTCGAACTTTATTTACCTGCATTATCAAAAACCCCTAAAATTCCGTTTTCTAAGTATTTACAGAGAATTCCTGCTCCTAGCCACTCGCCGGCACCTTCTGCTCGTCGTTGGGTTCGACACTCTTACTTATCGAAAATACTGCGATACACCCCCTATACTTGTGGGTCATCAAGACTATTTTCTGGCGCCGTTGCCGGGGAGTGAATCGCTATTGGAAAGTGGAACTGGTAAAAGAAACTTATATTGTGAGTATTGTTTACTTATGTTAGTTGCTTTATTTTCATTATGGATAATTCGCTGAGTTTCTTATTCGCAATGCTACTACCACTGCTAAGGTAGTAGATGAACCACCACCTGCTGAGAATGATACCTTTAAAATACCTACAAGAATTATTGATAGTGTTATGGATAACTATTATGTTTGAGATAGAACTATCCATCCCGGTGATCATTTGCTCTTTATACACGAATTATGCGGGTTGTTCAAGTGTGCTGGTATTACAACAGATCAAGTCAAGAAGAAGTTATTCTCATTATCACTAAAAGGAAGAGCTGAGGAATGGTATAAGCTGCTGAAGAATGGTCAAGCTCTTGAATGGGAGGAAATAGTACCTCTCTTTTATTCAAAATTTTATCCTCCTAGTGAGATTCATAAAGATCGGAATCAAATATACAACTTTTGGCCTCTTGATGGATAGAGTACAACTCAAGCTTGGGGGAGATTGAAGTTACTAATGCTCAAATGTCCCATTCATGAGCTCCCCAACAATATTATTATCAATAACTTTTATGCAAGGCTTTCTCTTCATGATAAGCATTTATTAGATGCTTCTTGTGCTAGATCATTTACACGCATGGAAGAAGAAGCTAAATGGGATCTTCTGGACCATATTCAAGACAATGCTGAAGCATTGGAGAATGACAAAGTAAGAAAGTCAGGTATATATTATGATTATGAATGCATTGAATCTTTTATAAAAATTGATGACTTTCAAAATATTAAAAATGCTTATGGTCAAGACTCTCAAGCTATTGCAACTTATTTTAAGGCTTTTGCTTCCTATATTGAAGTTCCTAAAAAGAAGTGGAATAAGTATCATGCACCATATAAAGATGTTGCTAAGTGTGTTCTGGCAAGAAATACTTCAGTTTAGACTGCTAGTCATGCTTTACCTGAACCTTACATTGAGAAAATATCTTTCCTGGTTAAAGTAAAGGAACATTCTATGATAGCTAGTATGAATAAAGCTGTTGAACCTGATAAACAAATGGATTATGAACCTATAATAGCAAGTGTGAAAGACTTTGTCACTAAATATGTAGAACAGGGACACACTATCCTTTGTAAGGATACCTCTAATATTGTTTCACAAAGTAGTGTTATGAGAGTTAGTGTCCCTGTGTTTTCTATTAGGATAAGTGATCATTGCTATAATGGTTTTTGTGATAGCTATATCATTAAGTTTATGCATGATACTGAAAGTTATTATGAGAGAGAAAGACTATTCTTATGCACCTCAATAATATCAAGTTTCCTCGTTTTATGCTTAAAGTCTTTAAGTTGCACTTGTTTTGCCTTCCTATGCTTGCAGCTTCTGGTTTCAATAATTTGTTTGCTTACAAAATTCCATTGCATAGAAAGTGGGTTAGACTTAAACATGTATATTTTTTCTTATTAATGCTCTCTTTCACTCAATTCATATTCTTATGTGAGCATCATTGAAATTATCATGCCCATCTTAATGGCTATAAAGAAAGAGCTTTTTGGGAGACAACCCAATTTATTTGTGTTTTAGTTTGTTTTTGTTTATTTGAGTATTGGAAGTTATTACTTCGGTAATAACCTCTCCTTATCCTTTTGTTTGATTTTTGTGTCAATATCAACCTCTAATGAGAGAGAAGTAAGATTTGGGGAAGTTGTTGTCCCGAAACAGATTTTTCTGCTTCACCGTAAAAATCCGTGAGAGATCTCTAGATGTCGGATTGAGCTGTAATGTTTAGCCCTTCTGCCCCAGGTTGTTATTTAACTTTCGTTAGTTTTGCACTTTTTGATTTGAGAAACAGAAGATTTTCGAAAAAATTGATCTTTACCTGCTGGTCTGTTTTGACAGATTTTGCCACTCTTGCATTTGCTTCTTTAATCGATTTCCTTTTTGAATTATTTTTGGGTTTTCGCAAGGAGTTGCTGCAGTGGCTTATGATTTGATGGATTTTAGTTGAAATTGGACTGAAAAGGTTTATTACCTCGCTTACCCTAATGTTGCTAATGAAGAATTGTGTGAAGTTTGCCTGAAATAAATTTTCAGGTTAGTGGAGAAAATGGTGTAATAAGATAGTGAAAGGTTTCATGACTCGAGCAATATGTGTATGAAGATGAAGATATTGATGTTATTCAAGCGGTAACTCTAGAAAAAATTATCAAAGACCAAATTCAGAGACCTGCAGAGTCCGTTTTCAAATAGGTAACAGTTCTGGTAAGAAAAGTTCCGCGGGCCCCCCTGGTCGCGCCAGCAGGTGGTTTGGCCGCCCCGGACTCCGTCTCTGACCCGTTTTCTCCCAGTACCTTCCTTTTGTTGTAAAACTCCGTAATATAGAATCCCCCGAATCCCCCGAGGTTCGTATATCGTGTTCTCATCGTGTTTTCGTTTCGATCTGTTTCTGCCAGGCACTATTCTTGAAAGTTAGAAGCACAATGGTGTCCGCCAAGGATAAGGGAAAGGAGCCTATAGAGGAAGATCTCCAAGACCCCGGGCAGGAGAAGGAGATCAAGAGTGACGATGAAGAGGAGGCAAACCAAAGCCAACATCCGCACACTAGTGATGGCTCAATGCACGGCGCCCAGAAAAATGCTTGATGGTGGTGTTGATGTAGAGCTCGTTGGGAACCCCAAGAGGAAGGTATGATGAGCACAGCAGCAAGTTTCCCTCAGTTATGAAACCAAGGTTTAATCGAACCAGTGGGAGCAAGGAAACACCCCAAAGGTGTTACAAGCTTAGCTTTGGCAGGGCGCACTACTGGTGCTAGTAGCAACATGGAGACCCGCACAACACAACCACAGAACTTTGTCCCCAACTTGCGATGAGGTTGTCAATCTCACCGTGTTTTGCGGAAAACATAGGATTAAACGTATCAAATGGAGAGAAGTAAAAGTTTGCAGAAAGTAAACACAAAGTAGTAAAAGATTGTTGATTGTATGTAAAATACAAGGACCGAGATCCATAGTTCACTAGAGGTGGCTCTCCTTAAGATAGATAACATGCTGGGTGAACAAATTACAGCGGGGCAATTGACAAACATCGAGAAAGCAATACATGCATATACTAATCATCTTGACTCCTTTGAGACTTGATTGGGCATTACAACATTATACATAGACCGCCATCCAACTGCATCTATGACTAATAATCCACCTTCAGGTTATCATCCCAACCCCCTCCAGTATTAAGTTGCAAGCAACAGATTATTGCTTCACGAACTGCGTGTAAAGTAAACAATTCGATTGTTCTATGAACAAAGGATTGTTGTTTTCTCCCTAGTAGCAACAACACATCTAGTACCTTAGAGATTTCTCTCAGTTCCCCAGATTACCAGAGGCATGAACCCACTATCGAGCATAAATACTAACTCTTGGAGTTGCTAGCATCTACTTGGCCAAGATAGCTACTAACAACGGAAAGCATGCAAGATCACAAATAACAAAGACATGATAGAATCAATAATCAATATGAAATAGCATCTCAATATCCATCGGATCCCTGCAAACACAACATGCAGAATTACAAATAGATGATCTTGATCATGAACGGAACTCACAAGATCTAGACATGAAAGCACAAAGGAGGAGAACCAGCCATATAGCTACTACATGGATCCTTAGTCCAAGGATGAACTACTCACACATCACACCGGAGGCTTGCATGGTGATGAAGAAGGCCTCCAGGGTGAATTCCCCTCTCCGGCAGGGTGCCCGGAAGAGCTTCAGATCCCTACCAATCTAGGGATGGAGATGACGGCGGCTACAGACTCTTTCGTGGATTTTTAATCGGGTACTTAGGGTTTTTGTCCCGAGGGTATCTTATAGTCGGAAGGGGAGGCCGAGGGGGTGCCGGGAGTGGCCACACCACCCTTGGCACGGGCCAGGCTGGGCCGCGCGGCCAGGTGGTGTGGTGCCCCCTGGCCCTTCTCCGTCTCGTATTCTGGCACTTGATGACTTCCGGAAAAATAGGCACTTTGGCTTTTGTCCCGTCCAATTCCGAGAATATTCATTTTCTGACTTTCCTGGAACCAAAAATAGCAGAAAACAGGCAGCTAGCACTGTGGCTCTTGTCAATAGGTTAGTCCAAGAAATCATATAAAAAGTACTCCAAAGTTGGAACAAAATAGAAGAAAGTTGATAAAACCAAGCATGGAACATCAAAAATTATAGATACATTTGCAATGTATCAACCAACACTACCATTGCAAGCATTGGAGTGTTGGCAAAACCTGCCAGGATCAAAAGAACTGCACGGATGTCAACTGGAGGGAAACCTCCGCGTCACTGTTTGGCTCCACGGTCACTTCCTTCACGGACCAAGAATCCTTTCCATACCCTTATCCATAAGCATCAATACCAGAATATGCCCAAGGAGAAACTACCCTCCAATTGGGATTTGCCTCGTTCTAGCCATGCAGGAAAAGAAGACTTCGAGGAGGAAGAGTGGGGAAAAATCGCAAGAGCTAGAATTCACAACCAGACATGATCTTGAGCCGTATTGAGAAAAACTCGGAGTTGATTCGTACTCTCACCTTCGAGATTGAGGACTTGGGGAAACTAATCAAAAAGCTCATCGAGAGAATACCAGCACCACCGAAGGAGTAATTCATCATCAGGTTTTGGCATCCCCTTGGTTTGTTCCAAGCTTTGGGGAGTGCCGCGGTATCACATCACTATCTTCTATCTTTTTACCTTTTTAGTAGAGTCATATCATGAATAGAGAAGTTATCATGTAGGATGGTTTGCATTATGGAAGTGTCCCCCCCTCATTAGATATCTATGTGTCCCTTGGTGTGAGTTGTCGTTATGGAATATTAATGCGAAGTTCTATCATTTACTCTTTTGCATATATTATTTTAGTTTTCAAGTCATGGTTATATGATTGATCTTGTCGTTAGTATTGGTATCACTTTGGGATCATTGAGTTAATTTAGTTGGTTTTGGCAAACCTGGCTCGGTCAATAGCAACACTATTTTGAGAATTGAATGAAAAAGATAAAACTACTCTTAAAGAAATATAATTTCATCATCTTTCTTTCTTGATTTTTCATAAGTTTAGTATTCTTTAGTTAAGATCTTTTGTGCTTCCAAGGAAGATTGCATGTTTGTTTTTATCACTTGTATGTTTGTTTGTTTCCTTCAATTCTTATGCTTGCTACCCAGCCTTGCTAGCCAAAAACCTGTACTGAGAGGGAATGCTTCTCATGCATCCAATCCTTAAACCAAAACCTATGCCATTTGTGTCCACCATACCTACCTACTAGCACTATTGCTATTCCAAGTATATTCTTGTTTTTATCTACCTTCCGAATTAAACTTGTTATGAGAAAATTAGTGATTAAAGCTCTCACGAACTTGATGGCACACTTTACTTTCTCGCATTTAATAAACTTGAACCATTGTGTCCATCTTTGTTGTGTATATGCTTGCGCTTTATAAGTTGAAGTTAGTAGAACCATGTACCATGGGGAACACTTGCACTTATATTCCGTTGATATCATGGAGTTTGCTTATGGATCCTGGCGGTGTGAAATAAAAGGGAAACTTGTAAGATCATGGAGTTTGTATGTGTGTTAGAGAAACGCCTGGGCCGCTAGCCTAAGCCATGCCTAATCATGGTGGAAACTTGTAGCATAACCATAATGAGCACTCTATGAAGCATCCTCAATAAAAACCTATGCAAATAGCAAATAAAAGGATCGCTGAGATGCTCATTGTCTGCTTGCCTTGTCATTGTGATTATGGGATAACTCCTGTATCATGTGCAAGGGGTACCCTGTTGGCGGTTCTCTATGATACATATGTATTTACAATGACAAGATCTTACTTGTGACTGAAGTTGAGTAGCATGAGGTTCGGTACTCGTAAGTAAGGGGCATGAGATTTCAACTTATAACTTGTCAAGCATATCCTCTTAGTTGTGTCACTTTAACTTTAATCACCTAAAGATGCCTATGATAGGGGCAATGAGAGATGAAAGCTATTAACTCTTTATGAAACTTGAAATCCCTGCTTCCCTCTGCGAAGGGCCTTTCTTTTACTTTTTAGTTGAGTCAGTAAACCTATTCCCTTCTATCTCAGCAAATATTTTGAGTTGTTGTGTTTCATTCATTTATATGATGACTTATTCAATCATGTCTCTATTGTTCCTTGTTTTGCACATTGCTCTTATCTTGGTGTATTCTACTTTGAAAGCTATCATTGAAAATCAGTTATTTGTGAACTCCAGTAAATTGTCAACTATTCTTCGACCAAGAGCTAAGTTTGCCATTGCCAATTATGATTTACTTTATGCATCTTTATTGTGTTTCCTTTACTTATTGCAAGTTAAGTTATATAATAGTGAGTTGTCTTCTATTATGACTTATGCATTGATGAATGTGATGCTTCTTGTCCGTATTCTTTTATCGACTCTTCACTCCATAAACTTGAGGTCCTGTTTATTGAGCTCAGTTTTCGCTTGGGGACAAGCAAAGTCTAAGCTTTGGGGAGTTGATACGTCCATTTTGCATCACTATTCTATATCATAATTTACTGTTATTCATTGATATATTTCATATTAAGAGATGATACTTATGTTATTTCATCTATTTTTGCGTGGTTGATGACTTTTGGAGCATGGACCGCTGCAGTCGGGATTCTAATGGAAAATGTGCTATTTAGAGGCAAAATTCGCGAAGATCAGAAAATCCGGGAAAATACATGGAAAATCCTATTTTTCCAGAAGACGAAGAATGCCAGAAGGGGAAGTGGAGATGGGCCACAGGGGGCCCACACCACCCCCTGGCGTGGGCCACCCCAGGTCGCGCCACCAGGTGGTGTGGCCGCCCTGGTCCACTCCTGGCTCTCCCCTCAGGCGTATATTATCCTCCCGAAACCCTAAGACTCGGGGAGCGACCACAAAAAGATTTTTTCGCCTCTGCGGGGCGGAAAACACCGAGAGAGAAAGATCTCTTCGGCAAACAGAATTCTGCCAGGGGAATTCCTTCCCAGAGAGGGGAGATCGCCGCCATCAACATCACGATCAAAATGGACTTCATCGGGATCATCATCATCATCACCGCCATCATCTCCACCAGCACCATCATCACCACCTCATACCGATGTAACAATTGGGTTGAATCTTGCATAGTTCTTAGGGGAAACTTTCCCGTGTTGATTACTCCTTGTAGTTGATGCTATTGATTGAACCATTGAATTATTATTTATGTTCAGATTGTTACATATCATTATATCATCTCTGATCATGATCCTTATGACGTTTGATACATTGCAAATGTATCTATAATTTTTGATGTTCCATGGTTGGTTTTATCCACTTTCTTGTGTTTTGTTCCAACTTTGGAGTACTTTTTATATGATTTCTTGGACTAACCTATTAACAAAAGCCACAGTGCCAGCTGCCTGTTTTCTGCTGTTTTTGGTTCCAGGAAAGTCAGAAAATGAATATTCTCGGAATTGGACGGGACAAAATCCAAAGTTCCTATTTTTCCGGAAGTCTTCAGATGCCAGAATACGAGACGGAGAGGGGCCAGAGGCTGGCCACACCACCTGGCCACATGGCCAGGCTTGGCCCGCGCTAGGGGGTGGTGTGATGGCCCCTAGCACCCTCTCGGCCTCCCCTTCCGCCTATAAGATGCCCTCGGGACGAAAACCCTAAGTACCCGATCAAAAATCCACGAAAGAGTTTGTAGCCGCCGCCATCTCCAACCCTAGATCGGGAGGGATCTCAAGCTCTTCCCGGCACCCTGCCGGAGAAGGGAATTCACCCTAGAGGCCTTCTTCATCACCATGCAAGCCTCCGGTGTGATGCGTAGTTCATCCTTGGACTACGGATCCATGTAGTAGCTAGATGGCTGGTTCTCCTCCTTTGTGCTTTCATGTCTAGATCATCTATTTGTAGATCAGGATCCATGTGAGCTACATTCATGTGAGCTACATTCATGATCAAGATCATCTATTTGTAATTCTGCATGTTGCGTTTGCGGGGATCCGATGGATATTGAGATGCTATTTCAGATTGATTATTGATTCTATCATGTCTTTGTTATTTGTGATCTTGCATGCTTTCCGTTGTTAGTAGCTATCTTGGCCAAGTAGATGCTAGCAACTCCAAGAGTTAGTATTTATGCTCGATAGTGGGTTCATGCCTCTAGTAATCTGGGGAAGTGACAGAAATCTCTAAGGAACTAGATGTGCTGTTGCTACTAGGGAGAAAACAACAATCCTTTGTTCATAGAACAATCACATTGTTTACTTTACACGCAGTTCATAAAGCAATAATCTGTTGCTTGCAAATTAATACTGGAGGGGGTTCGGATGATAACCTAAAGGTGGATTATTAGTCATAGATGCAGTTGGATGGCGGTCTATGTATAATGTTGTAATGCCCAATCTAGGTACAAAGAAGTCAAGATGATTAGTATATGCATGTATTGATTTCTCGATGTATGTCAATTGCCCCGCTGTAATTTGTTCACCCAACATGTTATCTATATTAAGGAGAGCCACCTCTAGTGAACTATGGATCCCGGTCCTTGTCTTTTACATACAATCTACAAACTGTTTACTGCTTTGTGTTTACTTTCTGCAAACTATTACTTCTTTCCATTCGATACGTTTAATCCTTTGTTTTCCGCAAAACACGGTGAGATTGACAACCTCATCGCAAGTTGGGGACAAAGTTTTGTGGTTGTGTTGTGCAGGTCTCCACGTTGCTGCTGGCACCGGTAGTGCGCCCTGCCATCGTTCAGCTAGCTACATCTTTGGGGTGTTTCCTTGCTCCTACTGGTTCGATTAAACCTTAGTTTCATACTGAGGGAAACTTGCTGCTGTGCTCATCATACCTTCCTCTTAGGGTTCCCAACGAGCTCTACATCAACACCGCACCAACACTTTTCTGGCGCCATTCACAGAGCCATCAATGTCTTGTGAGTAGTTCGTTTTGTTCTTGAGGACATGGGAGAAGTCATATTGTTAGTAGTGGAATTGTGTTGAGAAAGATTCAATAGTTTGATATTTAAGGTGTGGTGTACTTCTTCTAGTGGTGTCATGTGAACGTCGACTACATGACACTTCACCTATATGGGCCTAGGGGAATGCATTGTGTATTTGGCTACTAATCGTAGGGGTTGCCGGAGTTACAGAAACCTGAACCCCCGTTAGGAAACCATTGCACAAGGGACGTCAAGGTCTTAGAGTTTAAAGTTGTGGTTAGGTTTCTATCTTAATTACTTTCTTGTACTTGCGGATTCTTACAAGGGGTATAATCACAAGTATATATTAGTCCTAGGAAGGTCGGTACATTAGCACAGGTTCACCCACACAACACTTAGCAAACTAAAGAAAATTAATCAACTATATGAAGCGAAAGCACTTGACGATATTCCCCTGTGTCCTCGAGAACGTTTGGTCATCTTAAGTAATACAACCGGCTTGTCCTTTGCTAAAGAAAGGATTGGGCCACTTGCTGCATTTATTCTTATTATCTTTTATTTACTCAGACTTTATTTACCTGCATTATCAAAACCCCCTAAAAATGCGATTACTAAGCATTTATAGAGAATTCCTGCTCCTAGCCACTCGCCAGCACGTTCTGCTCCTCGTTGGGTTCGACACTCTTACTTATCAAAAATACTGCGATACACCCCCTATACTTGTGGGTCATCAGGGGGCAACGACAGTGGGGCGACCGTAATGGCCCTGTCCTTTGCCTAAGAGGAATGGAGGCGTTGCCTCGGCCGGCGAGTAGGCAAACGAATCACCAATGATGCTGGACTGAGTGTGCACAGAGGGGAGAAGCTGAAAGCCACCACCCCTGTAGTTACTTCGCTGGCACAAGGTGGCCCGATTCATGAGAAGGAGTCCAGATCGGTGGTCGGAGCAGCAGCCCTGCAACGTGAGACGGTCAGCTAGCATGTAGTAACTTCATGGTGAAACAAAGGGAGCAGCTATAGTCGTCCTCCAGTGCCTTTCCCTTCGGTGGCGCCGACGTAATCAGCAATGGTGGCCGCAACGAAGACCAGGAGGAAAAGAAAGGGAGTTGTTTGGTTTTTTTCTTGTCTTTCACGGTGCCTCCTGATACGTCCATTTTGCATTACTATTCTATGTCTTAATTCACTATTATTCATTGATATATTTCATATTGAGAGGTGATACTTATGTTATTTTATCTATTTTTGCATGGTTGATGACTTTTGGAGCATGGACCGCTGCAGTTAGGATTCTGATGGAAAATGTGCTGTTTGGAGGCAAAATTCCCGAAGATCAGAAAATCCAGGAAAATATACGGAAAATCCTATTTTTACAGAAGACTAAGGAAGCCAGAAGATGGAGTGGAGATGGGCCATAGGGGGCCCACACCACCCCATGGCGCGGGCAGCCCTAGGCCGCGCCAGGAGGTGGTGTGGCCACCCTGGCCCACTCCAGCCTCTCCCCTCTGGTGTATATCATCCTCCCGAAACCCTAAGACTGGAGGAGCGACCACAGAAAGATTCCGCCGCCTCTGCGGGGCGGAAAACACCGAGAGAGAAAGATCTCTCCGGCAGACAGATTTCTGCCAGGGGAATTCCTTCCCAGAGAAGGAAGATCGTCGCCATCAACACCACCATCAAGCTGGACTTCATCGGGATCATCATCATCATCACCACCATCATCACCATCAGCACCCTCATCACCATCTCCATATTGCTGTAACAATTGCGTTGAATCTTGCATAGTTCAGAGGGGAAACTTTCCCGGTGTTGATTACTCTTTGTAGTTGATGCTATTGAGTGAACCATTGAATTATTGTTTATATTCAGATTGTTATACATCATTATTCCATCTCTGATCATGATCCATATGATGTCTTGTGAGTAGTTCGTTTTGTTCTTGAGGACATGAGAGAAGTCTTGTTGTTAGTAGTGGAGTTGCGTTGAGAAAGATTCAATAGATTGTTATTTAAGTTGTGGTGTACTTCTTCTAGTGGTGTCATGTGAACATCGACTACATGACACTTCACCTATATGGGCCTAGGGGAATGCATTGTGTATTTGGCTACTAATCGTAGGGGTTGCCGGAGTTACAGAAACCTGAACCCCTGTTAGGAAACCATTGCACAAGGGACATAAGGGTCTTAGAGTTTAAAGCTGTGGTTAGGTTTCTACCTTAATTACTTTCTTATACTTACGGATGTTTGCAAGGGGTATAATCACAAGTATGTATTAGTCTTGGATGGGGCGGTACATTAGCACAGGTTCACTCACACAACACTTTGCAAACTAAAAAAGATTAATCAACTATATGAAGCGAAAGCACTTGACAGTCTTCCCATGTGTCCTCAAGAACGTTTGGTCATCTTAAGTAATACAACCAGCTTGTCATTTGCTGCATAAAGGATTGGGCCACTTGCTGCATTTATTTCTACTGTCTTTTATTTACTCGTACTTTGTTTACTAGCTTTATCAAAAACCCCTAAAAATCTGTTTGCTAAGTATTTGTAGAGAATTCCTGATCCATACCACTAGCCAGCACCTTCTGCTCCTCGTTGGGTTCGACACTCTTACTTATCGAAAATACTGCGATACACCCCATATACTTGTGGGTCATCACCTCCTCGTATACCTCCTACAGGTAAGGAAATGGTTTAAAGGCCGCATGGAAGGCCAGTTAATCCCTTGACAGCCCAAGAAACCAGGTGAGGTTAGACTCGATCTGTGGAGCAGCAGCCCAGCAATGAGGCTGGACTCCTCGAGGCTAGGGCTGGACATAAAACTCGAAAATCGACGAGTTTTACGAGCACTCGTTTCCTCGGCTCCAATGCTCTAATTCGCTGTGGAGGGTCCTAGGTAGGTAGGTTATACCGTTTCTTAATGAATGGATGTTTCCATTTTATAAACCTACCAGAATTTGGCGCAGTGAGTTGCGTAGATCGGCTCCGCGCTAGCCACCAACCGTGCTACTGTAGCCACCAATGGATTCAGGCGAGGGCCTAGACCCGTGGCCGTCACCTCTGCCCGCATCAACCCCTACATGTGACGGTGACCAATGGGGAAGGTTACCGACGCCGCCTGATCGGGGGGCCGCCCGAGCCACCGCACTTGGATTATTCATTGATGCCACCCCACCAGCCCCAAGGAAGTCACCGCTGCAACCTTGCATCCCCCACCTCGTTGCCACCGCAGCCAACTGGCCGGCAGCAGCAGTGGTACGGAGGGACGCCAGGGTGACTCTTGGCAGCTAGGATTTGAACCCCTGGCGTCACGTAGGGGAACCGACACGAGGGGACACTAATACTATTCTCATATCAAACTCGATGTGCAAAGAAAATATCCATCGGTCTAGGATGGCATGCCTTGGCAGCGACTAGCATATAACTTCGAGCTAACTATTTTATTACCAGTGACTAATTGATGCACACCACTGAGTGGCGTCATGGCTGAAAGAAAGGACTATAATCGTTTATGCAAGTGATGTATTTTTCGAACTCAATCTAGCTTCTGCTTGGGTCATCGTTAACCGGTTTTGTAAAGTTGCGGTGACATGGTGTCAATGGCATGTTAGTTTGTACTAGTGTCACCGACTCACGATCAAGCTACGCTAAATTATATGGGAGAATCCATATTTTCAATGGTGGTAACGATGTCCAACACCCAGTCTGAATCCTACGCTACCAAGGCCCAAGTATGGTGGATCATGGGCCAACATGAGGGGTATTGGCTCACCTACTTTCAAGTTCAAAGATGGCGGGTCAGAGATTTAGGCACATGATCTGCAACAAAATGAATCCTAGGGGAGAGCATAGAATTCAGGAGGATATTTTCCCAGTCAAGATTGATAATTTTTTTGTCAGATTTACTAGAGGGTATGGATTGCCTATTACTGACCATACATAGCACCTGTTTTTTATTTTGAGGCACCCATTGAGGAGTGTTAGTTCGATTAGGTAGAGGGCATGTATGGTGTTGGTCATGGCAATAGCTTCATACTGCATGAAGTGCCTAACTCTGTGGTGTCATGAGTAAAGACATATAACATGGCGATAGATTTAATAACTAGGCAAGAGTTGGGTCGACTTCTGCTCTAGATAGGTGAGGATTTGCGTTGCAGGCAAGGAAATTATTAGTCCCCATCAAAATACATGCACCAATACAAAAGTGATATTGGAAGGTTTTATACTTAAAATGAATATTTTTGAAGTATCTAACAGTTGGAGTGGCATTTCTGGGAAGTCTCGTTTTGTAGGTATTTATTTCCAATTTGACGAATGGGAAATGGGTTTATCGAACAAACCTCAGTTATAATACAAACAATAATATTTTTTTAAACATCACACACAAGAATACTGAATCATTGATCACAACACCTTATATAGTGTCTTACAATACAGATTTACAAATTCCGAAAGGAAACTATGCTTAACATAAGTGGTAAATGACAAACCAGGCAGGTGGACAAGATAGCCTGCTTATTAACAACGCACAAACAAATGAACCTGTGGGAGTTCAGGTATGTGCAACTTATTCTGTCCATTAATGTGGTAGTTCACCAAGATTTTAAGGGTATATCTCAATAACTGAATAGGGACCCAGTACCGGCATGATTTTGTAATCATCACGGAACCCAGCATCAGAAAAGATCCCCTTCCACTCACTTTCGTTTCGCTCCACCCCATTGATGTACATCATGAATAGGTTCTGTATGGCTTCCATCTCAGTTAGTTTCTTCTCATCGTGTGCTAATCCTCTTACCATATCTATGATTATCACCTTTCCACCCGCATTTCTAGCAGGGATGGCTTCCTTGCAACGCTGAAGTATCTTGACGCAATCATCATGACCCCAATCATGTAAAATGTTCTAGAACAAATATGCATAAACAGTTGGAAGAAAAATGTAAGAATTTTGTGAAAATATGACGAAATAAAACATTCACTATAGGCCACAGATGTGTTCCCGAAAAGTAACTCATAGTCAATGAGCAAAGAAAATATCCACTGGTGAGTAATACTCATTGGTGTGCTTACTATAGAAATGTTCAAAAGTAACGAGTACATAAAACAGAAGTTAGTTCCAAAACCCCGCCATTGGTAGGTTTAAATAAAAATGTCATGTGTAAATGTTTTTTTATGCCCATCTGTATTGGAACCCATAGCATTTAGGGGCTCAAATTTAAGACCATATGTGTTGACTTAGGCTAAAATTATGAACCAAGCATCCACCCACAAACCCAAACTCGCTGATCCACCGTGCCTGCCATGCACCCTCCTCACTTCCTTTTGTCATCCCGCTCCCTAGATCATACGTCGCTCCACTGGCTTTCTATTTTCCAAACATCTATGAAAACCAACTTCGTTGTCAATACAAGAGAAAAAGAAAGTGCTCTGTATCAACCCGAAGACGGCAGGAAATTAACAATGCTAGCCCAAGTGTGCCACACCTAAGGTGATAGTAGTAGGACGTCATGATGATGGCGTATACACTGATTTCATTGGTCATTCAGTTCGCCAGCTTAGTCTGTTACTCTCTCCGTTTCAAAATAGACGTTAGAGATTTATCTAAATATGGGTGTATCTAAACACTAAATATTGTTTAGATACATCCAAATTTAGATAAATTTACGATATCTATTTTTGGACGGAGGGAGTATGTAGTTACGTTTTTTAGTTTCTTTTTTTACTTTCTTCATTTATTTTTTGTTTATTTTTGATTTCCCTTTTGATTTTCTTTATTCATTTTTTGGTTGTGTTTCTTAATTTATTTTTCTGTGTTAATTTTTAAGTCATATTTTTATTTTTATTTCATTATTTTCTAAAAGATGCATCTAATCATTTCTATGCTTCGTTATTTGTTTGTCTTTACGGATACTCCTTTTTCATTTCACTTATGATCGGGATGTGTTATTTGAGTGCTCAAATTTTGTTTGGTTCCAAAATTTTGTTCCATCTATAGTCGTGATTTGTTCCAAGGACACAATTTGATGTTACGGTTTATCCAAGATTCATTTGTTGTTGGCATAAAAAATTCAATCTGCTTGTAGTCATGATTTCATCATGTATTACAACTTTGCCTGGTTGGTCCAATTTCTCTTTCCTTTCTTGTACCCGCTGGTAGCCATGATTTTCTCCTAAGGTAGATGTGATTTGTTCCCTGGACGCTAACATCTTGTTCTAGGTCTAGTTATTTGCAAAACTGCGTGAATGTGTACCAAAATACTCATCCAAATTGTACTTATGGTTTTGTTACAGTTATTATTAAAATAAATGTTCTTCGTGTGGATGTAGTTTGTTCCACGGACACTGTTGTCCCACCAGGTCTGTAATGTTCTTTCTGTACTACTCCTGATTCCTTACATGTGATCTAAAATTATGGTTAAATTTTTGTCCAGCAGGTTGATCTTATGTAATTTTTTGGGTACAGAATCTTGTTCCATTTGGTCCAAAATTTTATTCTATCAGAAATCCTGATTTGTTACATGCGTCAATGCGTGCTAATTTTTTCAACATTTAGTCTCATGATTTGTTCCATGGTTTACATCCATACTCTTTTCCATTATGCAACGTAGTATACTCCATTTAATGAATTATGCTGCATACTGTAGTGGATGGATGTTTCCATTTTCACAAACATACCCTGAGTAGGCTGGATGGAAGCATTAATTGATGAAAAACGATGCATGCGTGATATGGATACCTTGAGTACGACAGCATCCGCCGATGGAATGGACTGAAACATGTCACCGGCCACGAAGTTCAGATTTTCATGACCGGCGTCGACCTGGCCGGCGATAACGTGAGGAAGGTCCATGACGGTGCACTTGATGCGCGGGAAAGCGCTGGCGATGACCTTGGTGCCCGCGCCCTTGCCGCCGCCGACATCGACGAGCGAGCCCAGGCCACGGAAGATGCGGCCCTTGTCCATAATAATGACCTCGAGGAAGACCTGGCTGTCGGCAGCCATGGAGCCGTTAAGGACGTCGTTGAATCCGGCGTCCTTCGTCGCCATCTCCCACTGGGAGCAGCCGTGTGCCAGCTCGAAGAGGGAGCCGGCGGCCGCAGGCGCCGGCTCACTCCTCAACCAGTCGGGCATGCTGAAAAAGGACGAGACGACGAGAGGGTTCAGCAGGAAGGGCACCATCGGGGACAGGTTGTGCCAGCCGACGAGGAAGCGGCACGTCGTGGTCAGCCCGTACAGCACAGCACCGCCGCCGTCTTCCCCGGCGGTACTGGTGGTGAACATGCCGGAAGCGGTGAGCAGTTCCAGCACCCGCCGGAGGTCGGCGACTTTGGCCGGATGTACCTTGGTGTCCGTGGCGATGTCGGCGAGGGTGGCTGTGCCGCCGCGGCGGTGGATGGCTTCCGGGATGCCCAGATCCACGGCGCACTTGAGCGACAGGGACTTGACGTAGCCGAGAAAGTGGTTATGGAGCTCGGCGAGACCTACCAGCAGCTCCTGTGGACTCACTTCGGCCAATAGCTTGAGCGTCATCTTTCTAGTTTGGGTAACTACACTGCAAACGTAAGCGTATGGATGTAGACTCCAGTTCTTGGCCCTGCCTAGAGAACTGCTGCCAAGGCCTTTTTATAAAGAACGAATGGAGCACTACACTGTTGAAACTAGCGGCCATTATTTAGCAGCTCGATCAGTTAGGTGCTGCATCACCCAGTTATCAAGATGCCACTATAATTTTAAGGTCAAAAAAAGTATGATGTGAACTAGCTACACTTAGCGTGTTGTATAACCACACAATATGGTTTTTATTCCAAAAATGTGCATTGTTATTCAAAACATTTATGATGTTATTCTCTAAATATAACATGGTAACATATTTTAGTGCACATGCCTCATCATGTAAATCTCCAGCATCCATTCATTCTTCAAATGAAACTTCCTTTCCTTAATATTTTTATATCTTACAATTTAGTTACCACATTATTAATATTGGTCCCGTTATTTATTTTAGAAAATCATGAGTCCTCTTTACACAAATATTCAATTCCAAAGTAAATAATTGTATTCTAGGTGTATGGATGTAATAATACGTAAATAAAATTTACCATGCACAAATATGTAAGAACCACATGGAGATTTTTTTTATTGTAGTTTTCATATTTTGTATTGTCGTTGGTAACAAACAAAACATGATTTTGATAAAATAAAACCACAGAACTCACATGTTGATGTATTCGGTTTTATCTATCTCTATATTAGTTTATTTATTAAAAATTTATCGAAATGACATGATCAAAGTAGCAATACTTTTATTGGACTGGGCTAGCTCTCCGAATTCTAGTATTCATTTATAAAGTCGGACAGTGATGCCTTTATCTAAAAAAGGCACTCACATCGTCATGCCATACCTAAGAAAATAATTGTGCGGGTAAAATTTCTCCAAGATCATGTCCAATGCAACAAGGTGAATTTTAGTTTGAACAAACATTCGAGAGTATCTCCGGCTCCTTAGAGCATATGTAACTGGTCCCCTATAAACCTTTAGATGAGTTTTTTTTTGTTTAGGAATCTAAACCACACCTAGCTGAACTTTTAAACCCTTTAGATGAGAAAATTTGTTAGGAGTTGGCCACCTCGGCTCCTATTTTAACTCAGCCGCGACGATGACTCCAAAAAAAATCCCCACAGATACACCGCCCCAACGACACACCTTCTGCTCTGCCGCCGTCAAGTCTCGACTCCCTATCCCCCAGCTGGAGATGGCCGGGTCATCTCGCCACCGGTCCCCGCCGCCCATCCATAGAACGAATCGGAGCTCCCCACATCACCACAGAGCTCCACCGCCCAGACCTCCGCCCGCTGTTGCCACCGCGGCATGCGGCAGTGGCAGTGGGAGACTAGGGTGGCTGAGATCTACGACCGGAACACTGGCAGCCTGATCTAGGTAGGCACCTACCAGTCGATGAGGCTGGCAACATGGACCTACGACATTGAAAATGTCCGCCCCCATGGCCACGACAGCAACGAGCTCAATTTCCCCAGGTTTGATGGCGTTGTGCCAAAATTAACCCACCACCAGTCGTGGGCACTTATATAAGAGCTAGTTACATCATGTTTTCCTAGGCAGTTTGTGAGAATATTAGGTAGACCAAGAATTAATAAAGTAGTACTTGCTTATAGCTAACTAGTGTATATATATGTTAGGATTGCGGATATATGGGTCGCGAGCTAGACAGATCCCCTTTTTGAATCGTTCAAAAATGTCGGTTTGAAGGTTTAAAAAAAATTGACCACAAATTCTGAGTGTAGGAAATAATATGCTCTATCCAACACACAAAGTTAAGTCAATTATTTCTGGACGGAAGGAGTAGTATTTTTTGTGTATTGGGTAGAGTACATTATTATCTATGACTAGAATTTTTTCATAAATTTTTGATACGTTGAAATCATGTTTTGAAAGTTCGAAAAATAAAAGACACAACGTATCTCAGGATTCAAATCGATTTTTAGCTGTGCTAACTATTAGGTTGGCTATATATATGACATGACGGTAACTTAGCACGGTATCCTAGACAAAATGCTTATGTGGCATGTCAATTAGAAGGAGAGAGGGAGTTGTTGTATCTTAGCTAAGGCTAGTCATAGTGGGAGTAACTTGGGTAGTAACATAGCCCTACATGTATGCCAACTAAGCATTTAGATGACATGAGATGCAATTAAATAATAAGAGAGAGCTTTGTGGTAACTACTACTACCTCTGTTTGGGATTATTAGTCCTAAGAGCTTCTTTTTATTGTTTGAGATTATAAGGGCTATCTTATTTATTAGTCTTTCTCGTCTAATGCATGTTTTTCTTTTCCTCTCACTTCTCTCATGCATGTAAAACTATTGATGCATGCATATATTAATGAGGAGAGTTATGAAGTGACTTGGTATTAGCAACTTGACCCTTAGGACTAATAATCCCAAATAGCGGTAGTAACTGTGTTACTATCATAACATCACACATTTCAAGATAAAATGAGTCAAAATTGCAATAAATGAGACGTTGCATTATACCACACCTATATTATTTTCCACTATGGAGGTAGTAACTTAGACTAGTAGCATATGCATGTTATTACTCTAAGTTACTTCCCACTATGACCAGTCGGCCTTTCACAATGGGTGTTTCTGAGCACGGTATCATAGATATTTTGCTTATGTGGCATGTCACTTAATGAAGAGAGAGATGGTCCTCGTATGTTAGCTAAGATACAACACTTGCACGCTATCATAGGCAAAAAACTTGGCTAGTCCAATCACACACATGCATGAGCATAAAATCATTAAATGCAATATCTCCAAAAAAAACACCATCTAAGATATACTTCATTGTGATAGTTGTTTTTAAAATTTGAATAGCTCCTCTGAAAACGTGCTAAGGTACACCCCATTGGAAAATGCCTAAGAACAAGTACAATAAGGTGACGTAAGTAGTAAGCAGGCTATAAGAGATTAAATAGTATAAACTTGCTTAGTTGGAGGAGAGAGAAGATGAGTGGGCTCTTGGCTAAGAGCCAGGCTGCAGTACGTGCTCCTAGGCATTATGTGTATAATTTGCACTTCTCTATTGTATAAATGCTAGCTATTAGGTTAGCTATAGTGGGCTCTTCTAATACATCCCTTGCACGTAATTATACGCAAAAAGAGTTGATAACTCAATTAAATGCATGCATAAAAGTAAAAACGTTAAATTAAAATATTGTACAATGTATTAGAGAGGTTATCTCTTAGATATTTATAACTTGTATGGTAACATATTAATATACACTCCATTGTGAAAGACCTTACGAGGACATACTTTACTACTATTGAACTGGCTACGAAATAATTGTGGTCACGCTACAGGCTACGTCGGCGAACTCAACGAGATGCAATGCTCCACGGCCGGAGTAGCAGTACGTGCTACATTCCGAGTCATGAATACACAATTATGCCTTGATCTTGACCATTACTCGCTACCAACGCAGTAGTGTCAGGAAAAGTCTTGCCCGGAGTAATGATGATCTGATTGGATCATCTACTATTTGGGCTTGTTTGTTTTGATGAAACAAGCGTGCCAGCATGTCGCGTGGAAGCAGCGACCTCAATAATTTGCATCGGACATGCCAGAGAAGGAAACGTCTTAATGATGGTCCGCAGTCCTTCTGGAGTATATACTCCCAACTAACTAGCGGCTTCCAGGAGCCATCATAATAATTACAAACCTTTTTTTTCATAAAAATGTGACGGTCCCCATACGTCGGCATCAACACCCGTACAGACACAATTTTGATACCTACTACGATGATTAGCAGAGTCCATTTTTCCCTTTGTCTTTTATTACTCCAAGCATCAGTACATAAAAGTTTCTGTTTCTAATTTTATGTTTCAGTGACAAGTACACACTCCAAGCATCAGATCATATAATTACTAAACACCATGTGATCTTCTACGTGAGTCGCTAAGTAATCACCACGTGATCTTAAAAATACAATGTATTGTTGTATCTTATTTTTAATTTTGACCTAAACTTAACATTTTACTGTATATCCTAACTAATTCAACCATGTCCGCTTCTAAGAACATATAATTACTGAACACCTTGTGATCTTCTATGTGAGTCGCTAATTAATCAGCAGACTGCATTTCGTTTTTCCTTCAATGGTATTGTCTGTATTAGTTTTAAAATATGGGCAATAGTTTTGCTTGAATGGTATTGTATGATGCAATAGTTTAAAAAAAATCGCCGAGTTTCATACTTCACGGACAGGTGGGCATGTACTCCTGCCATTTAAAAAATAGAAGTATTATTCCTTGACGATTTAAAAAGTTAAGCTCGAAATGATTATTAATCCATTCATGTGGGATTTTGCTTCTTATTACTTTTTGTATGTTAGTCCCTCCTAGCCTCCCATATACTCCTTCTGTCTTGTAAGGACTGTACTTCTAGTTTTTCTAGAAAGTCAAACTACCTCAAAGTCTAACCATCTTTAAGAAAAAACAAACTACCTCAAAGTGTAACCATCTTTAAGAAAAAACAACAATATTCATGAAACAATAAATAGTTATATGGTGAAAAGATATTTTTATCATGAATCTTTCTATTGACACAAATACGGTAGGGAAAACCCATGCATCTTCTATTTTCTAAAATGGGGTGGAATATTTTTACATGGTACACGACCACATTATTGCATAAGCCTTTTCTGATCGAATGCACTATCACGCTACAGGCTATGTTGGCAAACTCCATGAGATGGATCACTCCACAGGCGGAGTAGCAGTACTCGTTACATTACTTGTCTTGAAGACGCCATTATGCCTTGATATTGACCATTACTTGCTACCGACGCAGTTGTATCAGGAAACGTCTTGCCCAGACTGCATGTGAAGTGATCGGTTTGGATCATCGATTTTCGCTTGTTTGTTTCGATGAAACAAGCGTGCCAACATGTTGCGTGAAGCAACCACCTCAATAATTTGCATCGGATAGGTGACCATGATTGCCGAGAGGAGGAAAAGTACTAATGAAAGGCACATTCAACAGGCTCCAGAGCTGCAGAGATTTGTTACCTGCGCCCTATTTCCCTATTTCGCCCTTGCCGTGCTCTCCAGTCTCGCAGGATCCATCTCCATGCTCTTTTGCCATGCATGATCCATCTCTATGCTCGATCCACTACACGTGTACCGTCGTGGTCGTGCGACCAACGGCCGACTCAGCTTCCGGCCTCCTAACCACGCCAGGATATGTCATGCGGGAAGGAGAGAGGGAAGGTAGGACACGGCGACGAGGCGACGAATAGAGGCCAGAGGGAGGGCGGTGGAGGTTCGGGGGCGGTGCATGACGGAACAATGCGGCGGGGGAAGGGACAAGAACAGTGGAAGGAAGCGGGACTGTGGAGCGGTGAAATATGAGAAATTGTAGAATAATGTGAGCTCGGATCCTCGAACCTGGGATGCGCGTGGTCGAAAGCTCAGGTGGCGGGGCCCGCTCGTCGGTACAATTGCCGAAACAATGGTTGCATGTGATGGGACCACATGTATGAAACCGAGTTAACCAGGGAAAGTTAGATAGGGGAAACGGCGGCCGATGTCTAACAGAACCAGGAGCATGGAAGTAACGAAACCGCGTCAGCTGATGGCATATCTCCAATTGCCCGATTCATAGAGATACACTTCCAACTTCCATGTGAATTAGGACCACGGACGGAATAAACCCTATTCTTTTTTGTATGTCATCACTCCCAGCCTCCTAGGTACTCTTCTGTCTCGTAAGGAGTGAACTTCTAGTTTTGCTAGAAAGTCAAACTACCTCAAAGTGTTACAATTTTAAGAAAAATATATAAATATTTATGAAAAAAAAAATAGTTATATGCTGAAAAGATATTTTTATCATGAATCTTTTTATTGACACAAATACAGTAGGGAAAACCCCTGCTGTGTCATTTTCTATTTTATAAAATGGGGTGGAATATTTTTACGTGGTACTCTCTCCGTTTTAGAATATAAGATATTTTAGCTTTGTGAATGGAGTGTATCTAGACCCCTTTTGATGTTTAGGTTCATTCTAAAACAAGATGAACCTGCGTACTAAAAGAGGTCTAGATACACTTCATTCACAAAACTAAAACATTTTATATTTTGAAACGGAGGGAGTATACGCGACCACATTATTGCATAAGCCTTTTCTGATCGAATACACTCACGCTAAAGGCTATGTTGGCAAACTCCATGAGATGAATCACTTCACATGCGGAGTAGTAGCAGTACTCGTTACATTACTTGTCTTGAAGACGCTATTATGTGTTAATCTTGACCATTACTTGCTACCGACGCAGTTATCAGGAAAAGTCTTGCCCGGAGTAATGATGATCTGTTTGGATCATTCGATGAAACAAGCATGCCAGCATGTCACGATGGCCTGTGATCATTCTGGTTCTGGAGTGGAGTATATAGATCTGCTGTGCAGCAGGTGCTCGCAACTATTTCGCAGTTAATTTGGTCTTGATCGTCTCTTCCTAACTACCACTCCAGCGGCTTCTCAGAACTAACGGATACATCTGATCTGGAATGCGAGCTGCTCAATAGTTATACCCCCGAGAAGGACTGGTGTTGCCACCGGCGTCAACATCAAAATAGTTATAGAGACAATGTTGTTAGTTCTTAGTACTACTTTTAATTACCAGACTGGATTTTTTATCGACATATTATATACTCCGCGCAACAGCACTTACAAAAATTATTTCTCAAGTTTAATGTTCTAGTGAAAATTAAGACACGTACTCCATTTTAAATACTCTACGTGTATTGTTGACAAATTTATTTAAATACTTAGGATGTTTATATTAACTTAATTTCTTATGGTTTTAGCTTTCTCGAAAAATCTGTGCAGGATTTTCCTTTTCGCCACTCTCAAATAGTTGGCATGTGATGTATGCGACTTTTCGTCTTTGGTTTAAATTCGGATCTGGGATCATCCTAATCAAAATGATGGCCTCCCACAAATAAGGCTAGCCATAGTGGTAGTATCATAAGAAATACCAGGCATTCCACCTAGGCAAAATGCTAACATGACACAACAATTAATGAAAAAAGAGGTGCTACTGGTATCATGATATAATACAGAATCATAGCACGTATAAACAAAGAATATTTAATGTCATGTATATCTTGTACAGCAAATTGCATTGAGATTTTACAAATAATTAAGATACCATGAGACTATGATCCAACTAAATAATACTAAGAACTATATGGGCAATATCATATACTAGTATCATATGCATGATACTAGCATATGATACTTCCCACTATGAACAGCCTAAAGAGGATGCAAATATTAATGCCATCAAGCCATGCCCTTTTCAAACAATGACGTGTGGCAACACAATGCATCTAAAGGTCGGCGGCGGGTGGAAAAACAATAGGATGAAGGATAGAAAGCAGAGCTGAAAGGAAAAAAGATGAAGGGATTCAAGATTCATGTTGCCATTGTTTGAAGAGGGTGTGCACTGAGAGGTGCAAAGACCCGGTCTCATAAGATTACGCTATGTTTTCTGCATGAGTTTAGCCATAATTTTCTCCCCGACTTTTTTGTAGCGCCATTAGTTTCTCTCCTTAGGCCAAATGGATCGTTATATTTTTCGACCTAAAAAAAGGATCGGAATATGTAATGAGTTTTCCCATATAAAGCATGCATAAGCAGCTGAGATGCCATATTATCAAGTCTTCTCACCCTATCCAATCCATATTACCTGTCACTGGAATGGATATATCTAGACATATTTTAGTGCTAGAAATATCCAATTCAACGATAATGGATAGGAGGGAGTAACTTTTAAGTACTTAACTTTTTTTTCAAATTAATATGGATAGAGCGGCTTTTGCCATATCAAATTTCTTTAAATACTTAACTTTTTCAGGAAACTAATAATCTTACAATGTTAAAATATTAACTGAAAAACTTACAATTTACTGTCCGTACGTGCAAAAAGACAAGATGCTTGACAGAAACACGACAAACTTTGTAGGGCTTGGTATTTCTTTTTTGACTGGACGGAACAAATTATAACGAGAGAATTTGAGATTGGTGACCCACTGTCATGATCAATTGAGGCCTAAGTATTGATGTTGATGTCGAATGTCACTCATCATGCCACTGTTTTTATTGATGGGAGGCAACCATTTGATAATCTGATCCCAATGTTTATTTAAAAATTAAACATGAGGATGAAAAGTCTAATTCCTCGTACAGTCACATATTTTCAACACGGGTAGGAATTTTGTGAGCTCGATACATGGTGAGTCTGTTTATTCTCAAAATACAAGTGAAATGTAACAAAGTTGTATGCACATGGTCTACTGAACCGGTACAGGAGAGGAAAACTCAGACGAAACCTGGCAGCGGCTATGGTCCATGTCCCCTCCGCCGGCGATGTCACCGGTCAGCACCCACTCCAATGGCCTCTCACGGGTGGCTGGATCCTAGCCTCTCGTCGGCGGGAGGGTTCCTGTTCTTTTTTTAGCAAGTTTTTGTATCTTCATCGGGATGGTGAGGCGACGACTACATTATAGAATCAGAATAGGGTCCTACCTAGCTATCATATCCCTGTTCCAGTGGTGCGCCTAGTGCTAGCGGAGGGTATGTGGAGTTGTGTGCCGACGGATCTTCTGGGATCTCGTCGTTTTTCTTCTTCATTGGCGTGTTTCAGTTCAATCTCTTTCTATCTACGGTTTGTCATCATTGGCGATGGTTACTCTGTTGCGCTGGTCCTTTCGGCCCTTCGGCTTCGGCTTGTGCTAGTGTTTGTAGTCTTCACTAGGTGGTCCAAAGACCTATAAGCTCTACTACAAAAATATTTGCCTGACCCGTGCGATTGAGGCACGAGGTCGGCAGCGAGCCTTCGACTTGTGTTAGTGTCTGTATTCTTCGCTAGGTGGTCCAAAAACTACTTGCAATTTTTATTACTTTTGGAGCTCTTTGTACTGATGTTGATGATCTATGTACATCGTGGCATACATCTTGACTCAACATTTATTAACGAGAGGCATCCATTGGATGATGATTATCACAAAGTTTACATATACATAAAATCTGCCTATTTTATCGAGCAAAAAGAGTACAAATAGTTCGACAAGCATTCTGACATTTCTAAGATATCATGAAACCAAATTTCTATTTTCAAACGGCCTGAGCACTTGTCATTGATGTATGAAATTCGAAAAAATATTTTTAGCTAACGAAGATATACTAGCGATCAAACTAAAGCAAATGCGATCTGCCGACTGATTAGCAAGTCACGTCACGGTTAGATGATGTTTTAGTATTTATTTGCTCTTAGCAGCCGCCGGTGGCTGGTTAGTTTAGGCAGCAAACTAAGGTCAAGATCGAGTCGTGATTACAATAATTACGGGCATATTCTCAACATAGCTGCTTCATGCATAAACATTAATAGGTCCACCAGGTAAAAAAAAAGGAAAATAAGCATCGATACGGGCATGTTCCCCTTTCTTGCTATCATGCTCAGTGTATGACAGTCACTGATCTCACATTCTATCGTTATACACATGTTAACAAGGTGTGTCAGTTCTTATCGCAGCCGATCGATGAGCATTGAAAAGCCGTCAATCGCATATTGCGCTATTTCAAAGGGACCTTGGGAATGGGGCTGAGAATACATAAGCCCCATTCACCGCTGTTAGTATTTTCACAGGTATTGTTTGGGTAGGATGCATTGATGATTGCCGTTCCATCAGTGGGTTTTTGCTGTGTTCGTGGGCTCAAATCTCATCTCATGGAGTTCCAAGAAACAGAGAACTGTCTCTAGATCTAGCATAGAGGCAGAGTATAAAGATTTAGCTAATGGATTTGCTAAAACCACCTGGGTAGAGTCACTACTCAAGGAGCTAGGAGTGTCATAGCAGTACCACCATCTTATGATGTGACAATTTTGGGGCCTGATGACGAATCCAGTCTTCTACGCGCGAACCAAACACATAGAGATTGATTTCCTCTTTGTGCGAGAGCATGTTGCTTCCGGAGCTTTAGATGCTAGATTCATCTTGACGAATGACCGATATATGTTAGATCGTTTCCATTCCAATCTGAATCTTGTATATAGTAGTAGATCAGATTGAGGGAGTGTTAGAAACGGTCACGTAGTATACGGGTATCTTTCCATGTTATAATTGTAACCGTGTATATTGATCCATATATGTATATGAGATACGTGGAGGCTTTGTCCCACCTAACTCTAAATCAAACTAACTCCATGAGATGGATCACTCCACACGCGGAGTAGCAGTACTCAGTTACATTACTTGTGTTGAAGACACCATTATGCCTTGATCTTGACCATTATGCCTTGGTGATCCACTGTCATGATCAATTCAGGTGCAAGTGTCGATGCTGAAGTCGAATGTCACTCATCAAGTCACTATTTTTATTGATGGGAGGCAAGCATTTGATGAAGTTGAACCCAATGTTTATCTAAAAATTAAATAGGAGGACAAAAAGTCTAATTCCTCAATACATGGGTGAGTCTGTTTATTCTGCTCCACCTAGCCCGCTCCTCTCGCCCCCACCCCCGAGAGCGAAGGTGGAACCTACTCCAAATTAGGCCGAACCCCACCCTCCTTCCTCCATCCCTTGTCGCCGCCGCCGGCAGGGGTCACCGGGCGAAGCCCGGGTGGCACCGACGGCGGCAACCTTCCTCTCCCCGCGCCCATGGGAGGCGGTCGGGGCCGCCCTTCTCTATGGCAGCGGTGCTCCTCAGGTCGGGACGACTCGGAGCTCCTCCGAGGGATGCTAGGCGACGGCGCCATCGATGGCCAAGGCGGGGCGGCGCAGATTCGCTGCAGACACGACTATGGCGTAGGATTCTCCCGGCCTAGATCTTAGCCCCTCGGGCCCGATCTAGGCTTCGGCGGGCCAACGCGTCTAGAGCCGCGGTACCTCCTGGGATGGCGGCGACATCGGTGACCATGTAGGGGAGGGCGGTGCAGTGGCTCGCTTGTCGTAGCAAGGCGATAGGGGCTTTACGGGTCCATCAGGGCTCGGTCGGGCCCGCCTAGGCCTGGTGTGCCCCTGCTGCTCTGTCCGGTTGACGACCACCTAGCGGTGGTGGACGTGGGCTCCTCCTGTGTGGCTGCAGTGCTGCCGTCCCTAGCTCTAACAATGGCGAGTACCTCCATGTTGCGAGCTGCTTTGAAGTATCCTCGAGGAGACGATGACGATGGTGACTGCAAGATCGTGGTGGCGTGCGCCGGTTGGTGGTGCGGTTGGTGGTGGTGCGCCGAACCGCGCGAGGTTCTTTTGTGGCTGTGGTTTGGGAGAAATCCTTGTCATTCTGTCCGACTCCGTCCCGATGCCGCCTTCGGGTGGGGCCTTTCCTTCTTGGAGGGTGTCGCGGATATTCCCAGTCTAGTCTACTTTGAGTGCCAGGGGAAACCCTAGGTCTAGTGCGCTGGCCCGGGCAGCAACGCCATGTCGACGACATTTTCCTTCCTGAAGGTGTTATTTGGCACTAGACGCTTCGGTGTACTAGAAGCGTGGTGGGACAATTTCGGAGGGCATGGCGGTGGTGTGTACCCTTGTTTCGTCAACTCGACGTTTTTTCCATTTCTTTTCTTTTTAGGCGTGTCTTTGTTGTTGCCCCAATATTTTTTGCTGCTTGAAATATTGTATCGTGTGGTTGCTTTATTTATAATGGGAAATCTTGAAAGTCCCGCTTTGTAGGTATTTGTTCTCAATTTGAACAATGGGAAATGGGTTTATCGAACAAACCTCACTCAGAATATAGACAACAATAATTTTTAGAACATCACACAAAAGAAAACTGAATCATTGATTATAACATCATATATAGTTGTCTTACAATACAGGTTTACAAATTCCAAATGGAACTATACTTAACATAAGTGGTAAATGACAAACCAGGTAGGTGGACAAGGTAGCCTGCTTATTAACAACATACAAACAAATGAACCTGTGGGAGTTCAGGTACATGCAACTTATTCTGTCCATTAATTTGGTAGTTCGCCAAAATTTTAAGGGTATATCTCAATTACTGAATATGGACCTAATACGGGCATGATTTTGTAATCATCACTGAACCCAGCATCAGAAAAGATCCCCTTCCACTCATTTTCGTTTCGCTCCACCCCATTGATGGACATCATGAATAGGTTCTGTATGGCTTCCATCTCAGTTATTTTCTTCTCATCGTGTGCTAATCCTCTTACCATATCCATGATTATAACCTTTCCACCCACATTTCTAGCAGGGATGGCTTCCTTGCAACGTTGAAGTATCTTGACGCAATCATCAGGGCCCCAATCATGTAAAATGTTCTAGAACAAATATGCATAAACAGTTGGAAGAAAAATGTAAGAATTTTGTGAAAAGATGAAGAAATGAAACATTCACTATAGGCCACAGATGTGTTCCCAGGTAACTCATAGTCAATGAGCAAAGAAAATATCCACCGGTGAGTAATACTCATTGGTGTGCTTACTATAGAAATGTTCAAAAGTAACGAGTACATAAAACATAAGTTAGTTCCAAAACCCCGCCATTGGCAGGTTTAAATAAAAATGTCATGTGTAAATTTTTTTTTATGCCCATCTGTATTGGAACCCATAGCATTTAGGGGCTCAAATTTAAGACCATATGTGTTGACTTAGGCTAAAATTATGAACCAAGCATCCACCCACAAACCAAACTCGCTGATCCACCGTGCCTCCCATGCACCCTCCTCACTTCCTTTTGTCATCCCGCTCCCTAGATCATACGTCGCTCCACTGGCTTTCTATTTTCGAAACATCTATGAAAACCAACTTCGTTGTCAATACAAGAGAAAAAGAAAGTGCTCTGTATCAACCCGAAGACGGCAGGAAATTAACAATGCTAGCCCAAGTGTGCCACACCTAAGGTGATAGTAGTAGGACGTCATGATGATGGCGTATACACTGATTTCATTGGTCATTCAGTTCGCCAGCTTAGTCTGTTACTCCCTCCGTTTCAAAATAGACGTTAGAGATTTATCTAAATATGGGTGTATCTAAACACTAAATATTGTTTAGATACATCCAAATTTAGATAAATTTACGATATCTATTTTTGGACGGAGGGAGTATGTAGTTACGTTTTTTAGTTTCTTTTTTTACTTTCTTCGTTTATTTTTTGTTTATTTTTGATTTCCCTTTTGATTTTCTTTATTCATTTTTTGGTTGTGTTTCTTAATTTATTTTTCTGTGTTAATTTTTAAGTCATATTTTTATTTTTATTTCATTATTTTCTAAAAGATGCATCTAATCATTTCTATGCTTCGTTATTTGTTTGTCTTTACGGATACTCCTTTTTCATTTCACTTATGATCGGGATGTGTTATTTGAGTGCTCAAATTTTGTTTGGTTCCAAAATTTTGTTCCATCTATAGTCGTGATTTGTTCCAAGGACACAATTTGATGTTACGGTTTATCCAAGATTCATTTGTTGTTGGCATAAAAAATTCAATCTGCTTGTAGTCATGATTTCATCATGTATTACAACTTTGCCTGGTTGGTCCAATTTCTCTTTCCTTTCTTGTACCCGCTGGTAGCCATGATTTTCTCCTAAGGTAGATGTGATTTGTTCCCTGGACGCTAACATCTTGTTCTAGGTCTAGTTATTTGCAAAACTGCGCGAATGTGTACCAAAATACTCATCCAAATTGTACTTATGGTTTTGTTACAGTTATTATTAAAATAAATGTTCTTCGTGTGGATGTAGTTTGTTCCACGGACACTGTTGTCCCACCAGGTCTGTAATGTTCTTTCTGTACTACTCCTGATTCCTTACATGTGATCTAAAATTATGGTTAAATTTTTGTCCAGCAGGTTGATCTTATGTAATTTTTTGGGTACAGAATCTTGTTCCATTTGGTCCAAAATTTTATTCTATCAGAAATCCTGATTTGTTACATGCGTCAATGCGTGCTAATTTTTTCAACATTTAGTCTCATGATTTGTTCCATGGTTTACATCCATACTCTTTTCCATTATGCAACGTAGTATACTCCATTTAATGAATTATGCTGCATACTGTAGTGGATGGATGTTTCCATTTTCACAAACATACCCTGAGTAGGCTGGATGGAAGCATTAATTGATGAAAAACGATGCATGCGTGATATGGATACCTTGAGTACGACAGCATCCGCCGATGGAATGGACTGAAACATGTCACCGGCCACGAAGTTCAGATTTTCATGACCGGCGTCGACCTGGCCGGCGATAACGTGAGGAAGGTCCATGACGGTGCACTTGATGCGCGGGAAAGCGCTGGCGATGACCTTGGTGCCCGCGCCCTTGCCGCCGCCGACATCGACGAGCGAGCCCAGGCCACGGAAGATGCGGCCCTTGTCCATAATAATGACCTCGAGGAAGACCTGGCTGTCGGCAGCCATGGAGCCGTTAAGGACGTCGTTGAATCCGGCGTCCTTCGTCGCCATCTCCCACTGGGAGCAGCCGTGTGCCAGCTCGAAGAGGGAGCCGGCGGCCGCAGGCGCCGGCTCACTCCTCAACCAGTCGGGCATGCTGAAAAAGGACGAGACGACGAGAGGGTTCAGCAGGAAGGGCACCATCGGGGACAGGTTGTGCCAGCCGACGAGGAAGCGGCACGTCGTGGTCAGCCCGTACAGCACAGCACCGCCGCCGTCTTCCCCGGCGGTACTGGTGGTGAACATGCCGGAAGCGGTGAGCAGTTCCAGCACCCGCCGGAGGTCGGCGACTTTGGCCGGATGTACCTTGGTGTCCGTGGCGATGTCGGCGAGGGTGGCTGTGCCGCCGCGGCGGTGGATGGCTTCCGGGATGCCCAGATCCACGGCGCACTTGAGCGACAGGGACTTGACGTAGCCGAGAAAGTGGTTATGGAGCTCGGCGAGACCTACCAGCAGCTCCTGTGGACTCACTTCGGCCAATAGCTTGAGCGTCATCTTTCTAGTTTGGGTAACTACACTGCAAACGTAAGCGTATGGATGTAGACTCCAGTTCTTGGCCCTGCCTAGAGAACTGCTGCCAAGGCCTTTTTATAAAGAACGAATGGAGCACTACACTGTTGAAACTAGCGGCCATTATTTAGCAGCTCGATCAGTTAGGTGCTGCATCACCCAGTTATCAAGATGCCACTATAATTTTAAGGTCAAAAAAAGTATGATGTGAACTAGCTACACTTAGCGTGTTGTATAACCACACAATATGGTTTTTATTCCAAAAATGTGCATTGTTATTCAAAACATTTATGATGTTATTCTCTAAATATAACATGGTAACATATTTTAGTGCACATGCCTCATCATGTAAATCTCCAGCATCCATTCATTCTTCAAATGAAACTTCCTTTCCTTAATATTTTTATATCTTACAATTTAGTTACCACATTATTAATATTGGTCCCGTTATTTATTTTAGAAAATCATGAGTCCTCTTTACACAAATATTCAATTCCAAAGTAAATAATTGTATTCTAGGTGTATGGATGTAATAATACGTAAATAAAATTTACCATGCACAAATATGTAAGAACCACATGGAGATTTTTTTTATTGTAGTTTTCATATTTTGTATTGTCGTTGGTAACAAACAAAACATGATTTTGATAAAATAAAACCACAGAACTCACATGTTGATGTATTCGGTTTTATCTATCTCTATATTAGTTTATTTATTAAAAATTTATCGAAATGACATGATCAAAGTAGCAATACTTTTATTGGACTGGGCTAGCTCTCCGAATTCTAGTATTCATTTATAAAGTCGGACAGTGATGCCTTTATCTAAAAAAGGCACTCACATCGTCATGCCATACCTAAGAAAATAATTGTGCGGGTAAAATTTCTCCAAGATCATGTCCAATGCAACAAGGTGAATTTTAGTTTGAACAAACATTCGAGAGTATCTCCGGCTCCTTAGAGCATATGTAACTGGTCCCCTATAAACCTTTAGATGAGTTTTTTTTTGTTTAGGAATCTAAACCACACCTAGCTGAACTTTTAAACCCTTTAGATGAGAAAATTTGTTAGGAGTTGGCCACCTCGGCTCCTATTTTAACTCAGCCGCGACGATGACTCCAAAAAAAATCCCCACAGATACACCGCCCCAACGACACACCTTCTGCTCTGCCGCCGTCAAGTCTCGACTCCCTATCCCCCAGCTGGAGATGGCCGGGTCATCTCGCCACCGGTCCCCGCCGCCCATCCATAGAACGAATCGGAGCTCCCCACATCACCACAGTGCTCCACCGCCCAGACCTCCGCCCGCTGTTGCCACCGCGGCATGCGGCAGTGGCAGTGGGAGACTAGGGTGGCTGAGATCTACGACCGGAACACTGGCAGCCTGATCTAGGTAGGCACCTACCAGTCGATGAGGCTGGCAACATGGACCTACGACATTGAAAATGTCCGCCCCCATGGCCACGACAGCAATGAGCTCAATTTCCCCAGGTTTGATGGCGTTGTGCCAAAATTAACCCACCACCAGTCGTGGGCACTTATATAAGAGCTAGTTACATCATGTTTTCCTAGGCAGTTTGTGAGAATATTAGGTAGACCAAGAATTAATAAAGTAGTACTTGCTTATAGCTAACTAGTGTATATATATGTTAGGATTGCGGATATATGGGTCGCGAGCTAGACAGATCCCCTTTTTGAATCGTTCAAAAATGTCGGTTTGAAGGTTTAAAAAAAATTGACCACAAATTCTGAGTGTAGGAAATAATATGCTCTATCCAACACACAAAGTTAAGTCAATTATTTCTAGACGGAAGGAGTAGTATTTTTTGTGTATTGGGTAGAGTACATTATTATCTATGACTAGAATTTTTTCATAAATTTTTGATACGTTGAAATCATGTTTTGAAAGTTCGAAAAATAAAAGACACAACGTATCTCAGGATTCAAATCGATTTTTAGCTGTGCTAACTATTAGGTTGGCTATATATATGACATGACGGTAACTTAGCACGGTATCCTAGACAAAATGCTTATGTGGCATGTCAATTAGAAGGAGAGAGGGAGTTGTTGTATCTTATTTTATTAGAGAAAAGGACTTAAACTTACAGATCTATCTTGAGATCTCATCTATCTATCTATTATATTATAAAAGGATGATATCAGGAAAATACAGAGAACTAAAACTTCCGGAAAAAATATCAAAACACCACTTGATGATATGGTGGTCATATCTTTATTAGCATATCCCAATTGTTCCATCTATGTAATTTCACCTAAAAAGATCATAGTTGTGAGATCTACATAGCCATACTTGAACATATCACATTCATTAGATCATCAAAATGTCACATAAATAAGTGACATCCATTAGAACAACATGATTTGACTTAAGCATGTCATGACCATTGCACTAATTACAAATAAAATTATCTCATTTGGTAGACCTTCAAAAAATTATCTCAAACTATCATAACCCGTTAGATCTATCCAGACATATCACATATGTTTCTAAAAAAGCTCATATATTGGACATTTATAACTTTATCCAAACAACTCATAAATGGTATATCTTTACCAAGATCTATCTAACAGTATCATAGCATGTCAGATCTATATAACCATTCCTCAACAAACAACATATGTTAAATCTACATAGCCATTTTTTACAAAAAAATGTTTTGTAATAAATTTTTTATTTATCATGTTGCAAAATGTCAAAGTTACAAATTTATGAATATGTCCATGGCCAATACATTGTGTATTTCACAATGAAGGAGCTAAACAAGATCAAAATGTTTATAACTTAAAAATAATTGAGGTGATCCCTCGCAAATAAGATAATAACAATTGAGGTGATGCCCTCGCATTTGCGAGGGCCCTTATGCTAGCTGCTATTCAAAACAATTATGATGTTATTCTCTATATATAACATGGTAACAAATTTTAGTGCGCATGCCTCATCCTGTAAATCTCCACCATCCATTTATTCTTCAAATGAACCGTGCTTTGCTTAATCTTTTTATATATTACAATTTAGTTACCACATAATTAATATTGGTCCAGTTATTTTATTTTAGGAAAGCATGAGTCCTCTTTACACAAATATTCAATCCCAAAGTAAATAATTGTATTCTAGGTGTATGGATGTAATAATACGTAAATAAAATTTACCATGCACAAATATGTAAGAACCACATGGAGAAAAAACGTATTGTATTTTTCATATTTTGTATTCTCGTTGATAACAAACAAAAAATGATTTTGCTAAAATAAAACCACATAACTCACATGTTGCTGTATTCGTTTTTAAGCAAGTAGTACTACTTTATTAGTTCTTGGTTAACTCACATGTTGCTGTATTCGTTTTTAATCGTTCGAAAATGTCGGTTTGAAGTTAAAAAAAAAATGACCAAAAATTCTGATTGTGGGAAATAATATGCTCTATCCAACACACAAAGTCTCAGCTCAAAACACTAGTATTTTTTGGCTGTACAAAATTGTCAAAATCTGATATCTAGAGTAGTGACAGATTTCAAAACACCAAAATCCATCGGATATTGTCGTTTTTATTGAGCCTAGAATACAAAGTGGTTCGGGGTGAGCCTTTGTGTATTGGATAGAGTACATTATTATCTACGACTAGAATTGTTTTTCATAATTTTTTGATACATTGAAATCAAGTTTTGAAAGTTCGAAAATAAAAGACATCATGTAGCACAAGATCCAAATCGATTTTTTGATATGTTAACTATTAGGTTGGCTATATATGATATGACGCTATCTTATAGGCACAACTTTTTACTATTGAACTCGCTATGATATAATTGCGGTCGCGCTACAGGCTACGTTGGCGAACTCAACGAGATGCATTACTCCACGGCCGGAGTAGCAGTATCCCGGGTCATGAAGACGCCATTATGCCTTGATCTTGACCATTACTCGCTACCAACGCAGTACTATATCAGGAAAAGTCTTGGCTGGAGTAATGTTGATCTGTTTGGATCATCTACTATTTGCGCTTGTTTGTTTTGATGAAACAAGCGTGCCAGCATCTTGCGTCAAGCAGCGACCTCAATAATTTGCATCGGACATGTTATGAGCATGATGGCCACCACGAGGAGGAAAAGTCTTAATGATGGTCAGCGATCCTTCTGGAGTATATACTCCCAACTAACTAGCCGCTTCCAGGAGCCATCAAAATTTGGACTTCAGTTGCTCACTATAATTAGAAACCTTTTTTTTTCCTAAAAAGACACAGTCCCCAGACGTCCGCATCAACACCCATACAGACACAATTTTGCTATACCTATGATTAGCAGAGTTCATTTTTCCTTTGATATATATTACTCCAAGCATCAGTACATAAAAGTTACTATTTCAAAATTTATGTTTCAGTGACAAGTAGACATGTACACTCCAAGCATCAGAACATATAATTACTAAACACCATGTGATCTTCTATATGTGAGTCTCTAAGTCATCACCATGTGAACTTAAAAATACAATGTACTCCAACCATTGGAACTTCAATGGTATTGTCTGTATTAGTTTTAAAAGAGTTCGTCGACTTCCATACTTCACGGACAGGAGGCCACGTACTCCGTCCATTCGAAAAATAGAAGTATTGTTCCCTTTTCGATTTAAAAAGTTAAGCTCGAAATGGTTATTAAACCATTCATAAGGGATTTTACTTCTTAGTCTTTTTTTTAGGTCGTCCCTCCCAGCCTCCTAGGTAGGGATGAAAACGGAGCGAAAACGGACAGAACTGAGTGGTGCCATATTTGTTTTCATATTTTTTTGCGAAAGCGGAAATGAATACAGAAACAATGGAAACAAAAACAGAAGCAGATGTTGTCAGAAACAGATACGGACCAAATACGGTGCAGACGCGGAACATTGCAAATTTTACCCGGAACAAAGAGAACCCTAAAATAATGCAACAAATCTCAAGCATTCTAGAAAACCAACGAAATTGTTCCTTGGTTATATATAGCACGGTGCTAGGTTTACAAGAGAATAAAGGAATGATCATTTCATGGAAGCCTCCTCGAATGCATCAAGGGATTACATGGTCTCCATTACTGGGATGAGGTGCTTTGCAAGTTTGGCTTGACAAGGTGATGCAGTGGGTCGGTTGGATTTCGCCATGCACATCAACACTAAAATGAAAATTCCATATTAGATGGACGCGTCTGTTCCGTTTTTGTTTCTGTTTCCGTCAAAATAAATTCCGTTTCCATTTTCGTTTTGCAAAATTCCATTTCCGTTTCCACATTTTCATTCCGTTTCCGTCTTTCCGCGGAAAAGTCGGAAACTTTTCGCTCCACTTTCATCCCTACTCCTAGGTACTCCTTCTGTCTTGTAAGGAGTGTACATAGAAAATCTGACCAACTTTAAGAAAAATATAACAATATTTATCATGAATCTTTTATTGACACAAATACAGTAGGAAAAACCCCTGCTGTGTCATCTTCGATTTTAGGTGGAATATTTTTACGTGGTAGTGGTACACGACCACATTATTGCATAAGCCTTTTCTGATCGAATGCATTGTCACGCTACAGACTATGTTGGCAAACTCCATTAGATGGATCACTCCACATGCGGAGTAGCACTACTCGTTACATTACTTGTCTTGAAGACGCCATTATGCCTTGATCTTGACCATTACTTGCTACCGACGCAGTTGTATCAGGAAACGTCTTGCCCGGAGTAATAACGATCTGTTTGGATCATCAGTTTTCCCTTGTTTGTTTCGATGAAACAATCGTGCCAGCATGTCGCGTGAAGCAACTACCTCAATAATTTGCATCGGACATGTGCGGTGACCATGATAGCCGAGAGGAGGAAAAGTACTAATGAAAGGCACATTCACCGGGCTCAAGACCTGCAGAGTTTTGTTCCCTACGCCCTCTTGCCCTACCTCGCCCTCGCCCGGGCTCTCCAGCCTCGCATGATCCATCTCCATGCTCTCTTACCGTGCATGATCCATCTCCATGCTCTCTTACCGTGCATGATCCATCTCTGGATACGCTACACGTCCACCGTCGTGGTCATGGGACCAACGATCGACTCAGCTTCTCGCTTTCGGATTCCTAACCACGCCATGGCAGGTCACGGCGGGAAGGAGATAGGGCAGGTGGGAGACGACGGCGAGGCCACGAACAGAGGCCAGATGGAGGACGTTGGAGGTTCAGGGGTAGTGCACGACAGAACGGTGCGGCAGGGAAAGGGACGAGAACAGTAGAGAGAAGCGGGATGGTGGAGCGGCGAAATATGAAAAATTACAGAATAATGCGGGTTCGAATCCTCGAACCTAGGATACGCGTGGTCGACAGCTTAGGTGGCAGGACCCGCTCGTGAGTACAATTCAAAAAGCAATAGTTGCGTGTGATGAGACCCACATGTAAGAAACCGAGTCGACCAGGGCAAGTTAGATAGGGGAAACGACGGCCGGTGTCTAACGGAACCAGGAGCATGGACATGATGAAACCGTGTCGGCTGATGGAATATCTCCAATTGACCGATTCGTAGGGACACAGTTTCAATTTCCGCGTGAACTAGGCCCACAGACGTAATAAACCCTATTATTTTTTGTATGTCATCACTCTGAGCCTCCTAGGTACTCCTGTCTTGTAAGGAGTGAAATTCTAATTTTTCTAGAAAGTCAAACTACCTCAAAGTGTTACCAATTTTAAGTAAAATATAACAATATTTATGAAATAAAAAATAGTTATATGATGAAAAGATATTTTATCATTAAATAAATACAGTAGGGAAAACCCCTACTGTGTCATCTTCCATTTTATAAAATTTGGTGGAATATTTTTACATGGCGCACGACCACATTATTGCATAACCCTTTTCTGATGGAATGCAATGTCACGCTACAGGTTATGTTGGCAAACTCCATGAGATGGATCACTCCACATGCAGAGTAGCAGTACTCGTTACATCACTTGTCTTGAAGACGCCATTATGTCTTGATCTTGACCTTTACTTGCTACCAACGCAGTTATCAGGAAAAGTCTTGCCCGGAGTAATGATGATCTGTTTGGATCATTCGATGAAACAAGCATGCCAGCATGTCACGATGGAGTGGAGTATATAGATCTGCTGTGCAGCAGGTGCTCGCAACTATTTCGCAGTTAATTTGGTCTTGATCGTTTCTTCCTAACTACCACTCCAGCGGCTTCTCAGAACTAACGGATACATCTGATCTGGAATGTGAGCTGCTCGATAGTTATACCCCGAGAAGGACTGGTGTTGCCACCGGCGTCACCATCAAAATAGTTATAGAGACAATGTTTTTAGTTGTTACTAATTTTAATTAGCAGACTGGATTTTTCTTATCCACATATTATATACTCCGCGCAACAGCACTTACAAAAATTATTTCTCAAGTTTAATGTTCTAGTGAAAATTAAGACACGTACTCCATTTTAAATACTCTACGTGTATTGTTGACAAATTTATTTAAATACTTAGGATGTTTATGTTAACTTAATTTCTTATGGTTTTAGCTTTCTCGAAAAATTTGTGCAGGATTTTCCTTTTCGCCACTCTCAAATAGTTGGCATGTGATGTATGCGACTTTTCGTCCTTGGTTTAACTTCGTATCTGGGATCATCATCCAAATGATGGCCTCCCACAAATAAGGCTAGCCATGATGGTAGTATCATACGAAGTATCAGCATTCCACCTTGGCCAAATGCTAACATGACACAACAATTAACGAAAAGAGAGGTTCTAGTGGTATCATGATATGATACAATATCATAGCACGCATAAAAGAATATTTAATGTCATGTATATCTTGTACACCAAATTGCATTGAGATTTTGCAAATAATTAAGATACCATGAGACTATGATACAACTAAATGATATACTAAGAACTATATGGGTAATATCATATGCTAGTATCATACTTCCCACCATGAACAACCTAAAGAGGATGTAAATATTGATGCCATCAAGGCATGCCCTTTTCAAACAATGACGCGTGGCAATACAATGCATCGTGTGCATGCATCTAAAGGTCGGCGACTGAGTGGACAAACAATAGGATGAAGGATAGAAAGAGGAACTGAAAGGAAAAAAGGTGAAGGGCTTCAAGATTCATGTTCTATTTGAAGAGGGTGTACATTGAGAGGCGCAAAAACCAGGTCTCATTGGATTACACTATGTTTTCTGCACGAGTTTAGCCATAATTTTCTCCCCGATTTTTTTTGTAGCGCCATTAGTTTCTCTCCTTGGGCCAAATCGATCCAAATATTTCTTTCCACTTAAAAAGGATCAGAATATGTAATGAGTTTTCCCATGAAAAGCATGCATAAGCGGATGAGATGCCATATCATCAAGTCTTCTTACGCTATCCAAATAATAACTTTTTAATCTGAACACAGTAGAGCAGCTTTTGACAAATCAAAAACAATTTTGAAGACTTCACTTTTTCAAGGAAACTAATAATCTTACAATGTAAAAATATTCACCGAAAAGTTATAATTTACTCACTCTGTCCTGGTTTATTGGGCTCGCCTCTAAAATCTAGTTGCCCCATTTTAGCGTTGGATTAAGGCCCTCTTAGCTAATTAATGCCGCCTAATTAATCACAAGGTGGCCCTTTCTCTCCTCCTCACTTTACTATAACTGCACCATCCTCCACTTATCTCTCCGGTTTAAGCCTGCATGCAAAGAAATTAACCAGTGCACGTCGTGGGCCTCCTCCCATGGCCTAATTAATAGAAAATCAATTCACATTAGGAACCATGAGAGGTAAAAGCTGATTGGAGGAAATTTAGAGAGAGAAAAATGTTCAACAGCCAATCCACACACGCCTTGGTCTCAGAGATCTTTAATGCAAGCCCAGTAAACCGGAACAAAGGGAGTATTGTCCTTATGTGCAAAAGGACAAGATGCTTGGCGAAAGTAGGGCAAACTTTGCAGGGCGTGGTATTTCTTTTTTCACAGGACGGAACAAATGATAACGAGAGAATGTGAGATTGATGACCCACTGTCATGATCAATTGAGGTCTAAGTATCGATGTTGATGTCGAATGTCACTCATCAAGTCACTGTTTTTATTGATGGGATGAAACCATTTGATGAAAGCTGATCCCAACGTTTATCTAAAAATTAAACATGAGGAGGAAAAGTCTAATTCCTCGTACAGTCACATATTTTCAACACGGGTAGGAATTTTGTTAGCTCGATACATAGCGAGTCTGTTTATTCTCAAAATACAAGTGAAATGTAACTACTCCCTCCGTGCCGGTTTAAAGAGCCTACGTGTATACCTAGATCGTTAATTTGACCAAAAAATATTAATTATTTAACATAAAAATTATATCATTGAAAAATTTAGATGCTATACTGGTAGAACATTTGTTTTAAATAATTTATATTTTATTGGTCAAATAAACGACCTAGATATACGCGTAAGCCCTTTAAACTGGGACAGAGGGAGTAAGTTGTACGCACATGGTCTACCTAACTGGTACATGAGAGGAAGATGATACCCGACGGCGGCTAGGGTCCACGCCCCCTCCGCTGGCGACGTCGCCGGTCAACACCCGCTCCAATGGCTTCTCACGCATGGCTGGATCCTGGCCTCTCGTCGGCGGGGAGTTCCCGTTTCTTGTTTTAGCAAGTTTTGTATCTTTCTCGGGATGGTGAGGCGACGACTACATCCTAGTATCAGAATAAGATCCTACCTATCCTATTCCTAATCCGGTGGAGCGTGTTAAGAATATAATACACGCCTAGCCCTTGCCATCAGTTCAGACTTTGGGAATAATTGGCTAGGCAACAATTCAATATGGTATCAAAGCCAAGAGGTCTCAAGTTCAAAATGTAGGGGTTCCGCATATGAAAACAATAATTTTTACCCTACGCCCCTGAACCCCTGAAGCTGCCAGGACCTATCTATTAGTAATATAGTAACAGGAGGGTTTTCGCGAACTTACCCTTGAATACCGAAAAGCGTTGTCAACGCTCAGGAGAGCGTGGTTGATGTAGACGAGCCGAAGCCGACCTCAAGGTCGTGATGAAGTCATTACGCTCCAACGGCTCCAACGACTTGAGTGCCTCAAGTGCGACACCTCGCGGGGAGTTACACACATCCGGTGCCTGACGATGACTCCCGCTTCCCCGATCCAGCAGCAGTTGCGGAAGTAGAGCTCCGCGGTGAAGATGTCTCTCGTTCGCGCAGTCCGAACTTGGAACCACGGTCACGAGAGAGAGAGAGAGGGAGAGAGAGAAAATATCAATTGAAGGTCCTCCCAAAAGTGAGAAGACTTTTATTGATTATTTCGTGTATTTATCTGGCAAAATACCCCCACTATATATAGGGGAAGGGAGGTACTACCTTCCTCAAAGTCTCGGGGTGGGACTAAAGGAGAGGAGGGGGGGAGGCCGCCGGCCAGCCCTAGTGGGCCCCACGCGCACGCGGGGGGGGGGGGGGGGGGGGGGGGGTTGGCCCAGCCGGCCAACCCCCTTGCCCCTTCTTCCTCTCTCCTTTCCCCAATGGGCCCTCTCCCCTCTGGGAATTGGCCCATTAAGCCTTTTGACCTTTTAAATTGATTTTCTCTTTATTAAATAATTATGAATAAATGATTAAATCAATATTTAACATTCATTCACATATTATTCAATCTCCGTGGTTATGGAACACTTCCACCTCCACTCCGGACATCCTCCGGACTTACCGAAACCCTTCTGGTTTTCTCCCTACTATTCTTCGACGATTCTACCAATCCTATAAACACTCTCTAAGCATCATCAAGCCCTTAAGTGTGATACCCCACGGTTCGGGAACACTCCAGACATGGTCGGGACACTCTCGCACCAATGATCGACAGAGGGACCTGGATGGCCATGTGACCCCTGTGCGTTCCACGAAGATCTTTCATCGTTTGAACTGGGACAGTCGTGTCTTATTCCCTTTGTCTCTCGATAATTGCATTGCCCGAGATCTGATCAATGACATCACCATGTAGTATTCAATTTCGTTACCGAACAATGCTACTTGACTCGTTCCGACAAGTGATATCCATGTGATCGAATCACATAATGCACAGCTATTGGATATAACTTCTTCGAGTGGGCCCTTGAGTATCTTCCCGTCACATGGACGGACAAATCCCGCTCTTGACATATATTGCCTCTATGGTTTCCTCCGAGTACCTGAACACACCTTTATAACCACTGTATTACCAAGTGGCGTTTGATGCTATCTAAGCACTCTCGTGAGACAGTGATTGATATAGCCTCACGGTCTAAGAAATAGTCTACGAGGATCCATTTCTAATCATCGTAACTTGAACTTCGTGACATGATCGGGTCACGATGTTTAGGTTGGGTATTGGTTCATCATCTTATTCTCAGAATGAGTTGACTCCATTTCCAACTAGCATAAATGCCACATGATCAGGAAACTTGATCATCTGTTGACCAATGAACCATTGACTAGAGTTTCACTAGGAACCCCTGGTTGTTTATATATCATACGTGTATTGATGTTTCCACTCAATATAGTTATAGCATGATATAAAACTTAATGATAAACTATATGAAATATGATAATAGTCTTTACTACTATTTGTCTCTAGGGCATATTTCCAAAAGTCTCCCACTTACACTAGAGTACAAATACACTAGCTGCATTTGTTCTTAATCATTGGCACCATATATCCGGTAACCTGAACATACTTGCTCATGGAAGAGGTTGAGTCTTGGGTCTGTACTTTACAGTCCCAAATCCTTTGCAACTTACTATTATCACCTTGATGAACATTAATACTTTATCATCACATGATAACATCTGTGTGTATGCATCATCGCTATGGCAGCAGAACGAGGCCTGATTCCAGGAGCCTACAGTGACTTTAGATCAACCTCGAGAGCTTTCTCATGGGCACTGTGCCCTGAGACATATCATTCTACATTAAAAGCGAACTATCCCCGCCATAACATTATACAACACTTTAGATGGTACCCTTATATATTATTATAAATGTAATCATTGAAACACTAGTGCACTATGTGCAACTTTTGATGTTTTGTTCACCTCGCTTCCTACTTGACTTAAATCGGTATTTACAAGAGTTTCCAACATATTCCCTTATAACATAACCCTTTATGTTTTAAGATATGGCATCCTTTATGGATTTGAAAAATATGTCTGCAGTTCTCTATTAGACACTGCGGACAAACTTAGCTCAACATTCTGTGATTCAAACTTAATCACTTTTAAACGTTCCTTATTGGATCACATATTATGTTAAGTTATCATCATGGTTTTCTAAGATAGAACCTATCTCTCAACATAGTGGATGATGATCATCCTTTTCTTTCTTTCAACCATTGATGTTCAACTTAATACTATTCCTAATTTGAGTTATTAAGGACCAGTTCCTTAATTAACTTCTATTCTGAAACCCTTTTCAGAATCCCTTAAGGAATATTATATAATATCATAATACACGTAGTATCAACTTCTACACCTTATAAATCATTATTTATCGGTACTTGCGCTTTTATTCTTAACACACTTAAGAATCACTCTATAAGCTCCCACTCAAAATATATTCCCAACATATTTGGGTATGAGTCACTACTCTTACTCAAACTATGTTCCTACATGTTTGAATTTGAGACTTATATTTCTCCCACTCAAAAATATGTCATTCACATATTGTTTTAGGAAGACTTTCATAGCTCCCACTCAATTTCATGCAAATTGCATATCTACTCATTATTTTGAACAACTTCAAAATCCTTTGATCAAATATCAAACTTGGATATTTTCTATGAGATACTAGTACTTTTACTAGTTTTAACTCCACTAGACATTCAACACACTTGAATCAAATTCATTCGAGTTCGTCCAATACTTGAAAAATTGTGCTTTTGTCATTCACCCCCCTTTTCCACTACGGCTTTGCAGTCATTTGGGAAAATTCAAGTAACCCCTTTTACTTGTGAGATTCAGCAATGAATTGCTTTCTAATCTCAAGTGAATTTTTCTTTTAGGATTTCTCATAATTCTAGTTTACCATTATTTCCTTAGTAGTTTGTAGGTATATCATATTCCAAGAATCATGAAAAATGATTGACAAATGTCTCCATACAAGATATGGATTACATTTTAAATCCTACTTCATGTAGTGAAAACATCAGTGGGGAAAACACAATGATCATTATCATTGATTCTTTCCTTTTTGAAGAGAATTGTTCAGGAACATTTTCCATTGCGCTTCTCAACACTCTGATGCAGGGTTTTGAATCCTCATCGTAACTATCTTCCATTTGCTTCATAATCGAGAAATATCACTAACAGTGAGCTTTCTCAAGAATGCACCAAAATCCAAGCAATGCAAATTTTTCTTCTCTTTTGGTTTCAGCTATGGATTTCGTATTCAATGTTTCCAATGAATACTCTACAAGGACTTATTCGTTATTGTTTTGGTTATATCAAATAACCCCAAAACTTTTATGACGATCCACACTAGATATGGAGCCGCTTTCACGAATCCAGATGGTTCACTATATATTCTAATTGAGTGCTAACTATTTCTTAACTAATGGTCTCTACATCTACACTACAACGATTTATTTGGTCCCATCTATTTACCCATTTTGATATCTAATATCATATTGTGATGCTTTGCATTTTGACGTTTCAAAACGCTTTGCATTTCACAATTACTTTTATGCCATTCTTTATAAAGTCGAATTTCATTACTATTGATCAAATCATAGTAATTAGATTCTCTTTTATATTTATACCCTTTATTGATGAAACACTTTGATCAAATCAAATAGTTTCATATTCATGTTTCGTTTGGTAAACATCTTTACACTTTTAAACAATCATACAATGATAATTACCATTTTCGATAAAACACAATACATCGAATATGTATTTACTTTCAACAATTCATCAAACACTTTGTATTCAAGTAATACACGGTGTTCGAGTTATTTTTCCGAACATAGGCATGATTTATATGTGATAAGAAATCGAATGACTTTCACATATTATCATTATAACTTTGAATTTAAACAATGGTTTTCATTCATTAATGAGCATATCATTAAGTTGGGTATTTTTAAGGCATTTCAATATTTTATAAATGTTCATGCATTATCAATTAGTTCCAAACAACGAGGATAATTCACATATAATCAAACAAGATATGAACATGAATAGAAATCATTCATAAAAGTAGAACAACTGTTTGTTACAAACTCATATGAATAACCGTCTCACAAAGTGTGAGACACACTAAAGAAGTTCATAGTATCTTGATTACAATAACTATCCAAAACATAAACTAAATGATAAATGTTGAGGGAGAGTGTCGTCGGCCATCATCATCATGCTCGCCATCAACACGCAATGTCACCTCCTCTCCAGCAAGCACCTCTCATGCAGAAGGACATGTTTTCAGCAAAACAGAACAAGTATCAAATATACTTAACACTGCAAATGTGTTTGCAAGATTATAACATTTATAAAATTGTATATCAAATATATACATTTGTCATTGATGACCTCAACGACATTTGGTTCAACTAACATATTCCTGAGATGTGTTACGAACCGGTGGAACTCCGTTGATTCCACGTCGCCTCTCATAATGTAAGTCCTGACTTGTGCTTGGTAGGTTGGTGGCAGCGACCGCAGCACAACGCAATTTACAAAAGAGCCCGTCATCCAGCTATCCAGGAAGTAAGCATGCCTCATGTACACATCATGCATGCGCTCCAAGTGGTCGTCAAGTCATGAGTTCTCCTCCATCTTAATGGAGAGGAAGTCTCCCATCAGCTCATGCTCCCATATGCGTGCTTGTTCCACGAAATGTGTCCTAAGCTGTAGCATTACCGTACGAGGGTTGACATCACCCACGAAAGGCCACAGCTCGTCCACAATTCCGAAATGCATTGTAACTGAAATGAAGGAGGCCATCTCCCAACGGAGATAGCGGTCTTCCCGCTGCTCTGGGGTCTCTAGGTCAATTGGCTGATCCAAATCCATCCCGTCGAGTATGTAGTCGACCACGTCATTCTCGCTAAGGAGAACGTGGAGACGCGCAACCCATATAGAGAAGTTTGATCCATCTAATTTGAGCTTCTCTCCTTCTAACCAATCAATCATCAACAGGAAAGGTGGCATCGGGGAGGACTTTTCTATATTTACAATTGCAAGAAGGAATTTAGACTAAGTTTATAATTAATTGAGTTGATAATAACTCCACTCAGAAACACCTATCCCCATAAGGGTTCCTAGTGATAACAAGACCCCTATCAACCACATCTCCCCGATCAACACGGCCATCAATGTGGGTTCAAGGGTGGACGCTAAACGTCGGTCACATCTTTCATGCGACTCGTGCTCGATCTTTTGAGGCCACGCTTCTATGGCGTGCTAGGCTCGCCAACTCAACCTTATTGTATTCGCTATGCAACATGGCTTACACCCACTGTATGTGAACGTAGATATGTCTGACAACCATGCATGTACTATGGATCGCCTCATACCGAAGAACTTTCTTGGTGGTGCACACTAAGGGGGAACACAATCGTTGGTAATTTTAACAGGGATCATCTTATTAGGCTACCGTCGAGTATCTAATACTAGCACACAATAAGATATACAAAAAATAACATTGAATGTAAATGCGATGTGATATGGTCCTTCACATCGTGATCTCCCTCCGTCATCACCGGATTCCGGCGCTAGGGTTCTGGCGTCGTAGACACCAGGGTACCAGTGTCTTTCCGGCGTGGTAGTCCGTCACCTCCGTGACTATCTACTACTACGTAACATAAGGTAATCACTTTACCTTTGCCACAGCCATATCACAAAGCAAAGCCCCCCCTAAAAAACAAATTTAGATGTCTCTACTTTATCTTTGCATGTTTTACGTGGTTGAATGGGCTTTCGCACAAGAACCATTCTTACCTACGCACTTTCAGCACAACGCTGATCAAGTAGTTGTCTCTACTACACCCCTTTCGGGGCCCTCCGTTGCAAATGGCATACCAACTAATGCGAGAGAGACAGACACCCCCCTAAGCCACTTTATACGGTACAAGCCGTATGTCAAGCATGGACCAGTCTCGCGAATGAACGCGTAAAGTCAGTTGGGGGCCGCTTCATCAAGCATTACTGTGGTATACACAAGTACATGTGGGAGGGTAACAACTAAAATATCAACGCCCACACGCTACATCTCGTGTGTTCTACCCGTACTAGCATTACTACGCACATATCTAGCTCTGATACCACTGTAGGGGTTCCGCGTATGAAAACAATAATTTTTACCCTACGCCCCTAAACCCCTGAAGCTGCCAGGACCTATCTATTAGTAATACAGCAACGGGAGGGGCTTTTTGCGAACTTACCCTTGAAGACCGAAAAGCGTTGCAAACGCTCAGGAGAGCGCAGTTGATGTAGACGAGCCGAAGCCGACCTCAAGGTCGTGATGAAGTCCTTGCTCTCCAATGGCTCCAACGACTTGAGTGCCTCAAGTGTGACACCTCGCGGGGAGTTACACACCTCCGGTGCCTGACGATGACTCTCGCTTCCCCGATCCAACAACAGTTATGGAAGTAGAGCTCCTGGATCCGAATCCCGCAGCACGACGGCGCTCCATGGTGAAGATGTCTCTCGTTCGCGTTGTCCGAACTTGGGACCATGATCACGAGAGAGAGAGAGAGAGAGAGAGAGAGAAAATATCAATTTGAGGTCCTCCCTAAAGTGAGAAGACCTTTATTGATTATTCGGTGTATTTATCTGGCTAAATACCCCCACTATATATAGGGGGAGGGGAGGTACTACCTCCCTCAAAGTCCCGGGGTGGGACTAAAGGAAAGGAGGAGGAGGGGAGGCCGCCGGCCAGCCCTAGTGGGACCCGCGCGGGGGGGGGGGGGGGGGGGGGGCTTGGCCCAGCCGACCAACCCCCTTGCCCCTTCTCCCTCTCTCCTTTCCCTAATGGCCCCTCTCCCCTCCGGGAATTGGCCCATTAAGCCTTTTGACCTTATAAAGTGATTTTCTCTTTATTAAATATTATGAATAACTGATTAAATCAATATTTAACATTCATTCACATATTATTCAACCTCTGTGGTTATGGAACACTTCCACATCCACTCCGGACATCCTCCGGACTTACCGAAACCCTTCCGGTTTTCTCTCTACTATTCTTCGGTGATACTACCAATCCTATAAACACTCTCTAAGCATCATCAAGCCCTTAAGCATGATACCCCACGGTTCGGGAACACTCCAGACATGGTCGGGACACTCCCGCACCAATGATCGACAGAGGGACCTGGATGGCCATGTGACCCCTATGCGTTCCACGAAGATCTTTCGTCGTTTGAACCGGGACAGACGTGTCCTATTCCCTTTGTCTCTCAATACTTTCATTTCCCGAGATCTGATAAATGACATCACCATGTCGTGTTCAATATTGTTACCGAACAATGCTACTTGACTCGTTCCGACAAGTGATATCCCTGTGATCAAATCACACGCTGCGCAACTATTGGATATTACCTCTCCGAGTGGGCCCTTGAGTATCTTTCCGTCACATGGACGGACAAATCCCTCTCTTGACATATATTGCCTCTACGGTTTCCTCCGAGTACCTGAACACACCTTTATAACCACTGTATTACCAAGTGGCGCTTGATGCTATTTAAGCACTCTCGGGAGACAGTGATTGATATAGCCTCACGGTCTAAGGAATAGTCTATGAGGATCGATTTCTAATCATCGTAACTTGAACTTCGTGACATGATCGGGTCACAATGTTTAGGTTGAGTATTGGTTCATCATCTCATTCACAGAATGAGTTGACTCCATTTCCAACTGGCATAAATGCCACATGATCAGGAAACTTGATCATTTGTTGACCAATGAACCAGTGACTAGAGTTTCACTAGGAACCCCTGGTTTTTTATATATCACACGTGTATTGATGTTTCTACTCAATACAGTTATAGCATGATATAAAACTTAATCATAAATTATATGAAATATGATAATAGTCCTTAGTAGTATTTGTCTCTAGGGCATATTTCCAACACAAAACCCTTCTCACGCAGTATTAAAAAAAATCTGCGGCCTACACCGAACCCACGCTAAGGACTAAAATAGTCTGGACGGGAGGGGGAGTGTGAAGAATATAATACACGCCTTGCCCTTTCCATCAGTTCGAACTTTTGGTCTAGATGGCTAGTGCATCAATTCAATAGTGCGCCTAGTGCTAGCAGAGGGTGTGTGGAGCTGTGTGCCGGTGGATCTTCTGGGATCTCATCGTTTTTCGTCTTCGTTGGCATGTTTCAGACCAGTCTCTTCCTTTCTATGGTTTGTCATCAGTGACGCTGGTTACTCTATTGCACTGGTCCTTTGGGGCCTTCAGTTTAGGCTTTGCTAGTAGCTGTAGTCTTCGCTAGGTGGTCCAAAGACCTACAAGCTCTACTACAAAAATATTTGCATGGCCCGTGCGATTGAGGCGTGAGGACGACGGCGAGCCTTCGGCTTGTGCTAGTGTTTGTATTCTTCGCTAGATGTGAAAGAGTATGAGTTTGGTAGAATATGATGGATATATTATTGAGCCTCATGGGCAAGTATATATAGGCGTACAGAGGATTATCTTGGAGTGCAAGTCAAGTTAGGACTGTACGTAAACAGATGCTAACTCTATCTAAACCACCATAACAACCATATATATCTAATACTCTAATACTTCCCTGTAGTCGTAGCAGTAGCGTCGTGAACAACTAGAACATCGCGGACGGTCAGACTGGAGATAAACCAAAGTAGCATCTAGTAGGCTGACATCCTCCCGTAGTCTGGGCGGGAACGTTGTGGACGGTGTCGCAGTGCGGTAGCTTGGACTGTAGAGGAAGCTGATGATGCTCAAGCGAGGTGGTAGCCCTTGTGCCGGTGTCGAGGGAGCCGAGAGCGTGAGGTGGTGCCATGGTCGAGGTAGCCATGCAATGGGTCGTCGTGGTTGATGTCGTGGTTGGGGATGCTAGTGTCAAGGTAGCCGCACGTGAAGCCTCATGCGCATAGTGCGCAAGGAGGATGACGGAGACGCATCGAGGCAGTCGTCGAGGGTGTCGATACCGAAGCCGATGAAGTCCGAGCCGTCGAGGACGAGGTGCGGCCATAGTTTTTCCAGAACTAGGCGCACATCGGGGGCGAACGCACACTCCGGTTTTGCTAGAACCGAGTATGCAAAGAAGAACTCGTCGGTGACGCGGTCGAGGCAGTCGTAGAGGGTTCAATGCCAAAGAAGACATTGTCGAAGCCGATGAAGCCGAGGCGCTGATCCAAGTCTGCCAGACTCGGGGACGCGTTGGGCATGAAGGCACTCCCGGTGTTGCTAGTACCAGGTGTGCAGGGGCAAGGACCATCATGAACTTGCCTCTATGTCAGAAAGACTAGCAGAGGAATCCTCTAGAGCGGTTGCGACGCGTAGAGCAACAAAGGGAGAGATGCTGGTGTTGTCCGCGGTTGTCGGAGTAGAGTAGCAGGTGGTGTAGTTGGGGATGAGGCGATGATGCTGGCGGTGAAGTTGTAGTGGATGAAGACGTAGAAGGCGGCGAAACTAGCGGCGACCTGGGTTAGTCATGCTAGATGCCTGATACATTGCAAATGTATCTATAATTTTTGGTGTTCCATGCTTGGTTTTATCTACTTTCTTATGTTTTGTCCACACTTTGGAGTACTTTTCATATGATTTCTTGGACTAACCTATTACCAAGAGTCACAGTGCCAGTTGCCTGTTTTCTGCTGTTTTTGGTTCCAGGAAAGTCAGAAAATGAATATTCTCGGAATTGGACCGGACAAAAGCCAAAGTTGATATTTTACAGGAAGACTCATGGAGCCAGAAGACGAGACGGAGAGGGGCCACAGGGTGGCCACACCATGTGGTGGCGCGGGCTAGCCCTGGCCGTGCCACCAGGTGGTGTGGGCCCCCTGGCCGCCCACCGACCTTGCCTCTTCGCCTATAAGAAGCCTGCCGATGCATAAACCCTAAATCATCAAGCCACCAGCCACGAAAAGTTCCACAGCGCCGCCGCCACCGAAGGAGAGATTCGGGGGATAAAAAGTCTTTGTTCCGGCACCCTGCCGGGACGGGGAAGTGCCCCCGGAGCCATCTCCAACGATCTCCACCACCATCTCCATCACCATTGCTGATTCCCATGATGAGGAGGGAGTAGTTCTCTCTCGAGGCTAAGGGTTCTACCGGTAGCTATGTGTTCATCTCTCTCTCTCTATGCATGGTCATATTGTGATCATGAGCTTTGTAATCAAGTAGATCTACCTTGCTACTCAAGTGCTTTAATAGATCTCTGCTCTCCCCATGTGTGTGAAAGTGACAGCGTGCACACCATGGTGGCACTTAGGCTAGAGATTACAAATACTTGTTATGAGTTATATTTGGAGTTGGATGTCTTTATAAAATTGTGGTGTTTGTTCGAACCATCTAGTGCTCAAGGTGACAGTGTGGGGTTATCTAGATGGGGAAAGCGAACTTTGAGGTGTGTTGTTATAGCCCTACCATCGATTAGAGTGTTCAACTAGAGAGTAGTTCATAGTACTATCATGAAGATAATATATTTATATGAGAGTGTTCACTAGTGAAAGTATGATCCCTATGCCTTGTTTCTAAGCATTGAAACACCGTTTGCTACTAGATCTGTTACATGTTTGCTTACTTCCATCTTTATTTCAGTTTGCCTTTAGTCTTTTCCACGCCATCAAGCTATTTTCTATCACCGTTACCGCTTATAATTATCTATACCACTTGTATCTCACTATCTCTTCACCGAATTAGTGCAGTTATACACCTGACAAGTGTATTGGGTGTGTTGGGGACACAAGAGACTTCTTGTATCTTGATTGCAGGATTGCTTGAGAGGGGATACCTTTGACCACTTCCACCCTGAGTTCGATAAACCTTGGGTAATCCACTTAAGGGAAAACTTGCTGTTGCTCTACAAACCTCTACACTTGGAGGCCGAACAACTGTCTACAAGAATAGAAGTGCGTAGACATCAATGCCTAGAGTGGCGATGGGGTAGTCGGCGGGACCTGCGATGGCGAGAGGGTGCCCTGCAGGTTACCATGTGAAGCGCGACGGCGGTGCTCGAAGTAGGCGAGGAAGATCCAGCGACGTGACGAAGACCATGTGCAGACGGCGGCGATCCATGCTGTAGGAGATGGCGCGGTGAATACCAAGGCCGTCGATGCATGAGGACGGCGAAGTAGACTGCGTGCAGCCACGCTACGACCCGAGGGAGTGGCATAGTTGTAGGGTGCAAGTCGGTGCAGTGGCTGGGAGACCACCAGCGACGTACACGCCAATGAAGGTGCGTTGGAAGCCGGTAGCGTGGACCAAAGGCGGCGGCACTGCAGCCCGATGGGGCGACACAGCGGCAGCCTGTAGCTCGATCGGTGGTAGGCGCGTGCTCGGGGACGTGCCTGGCGTAGACAGGCGCGGGATCAGTTGATCAGACCAACGGTGCATCGTATGCGTCATGGCGTGGACGGCGCGTAGATCGGAGTCGATGGCGGCGTTATCGGCGAAGTCCCGGACGATGACGACGAAGAGGATCCGAGGGGGGCGGCCGCGGTAGCCTGCCGACGAAGGCGTAGCAGCCGTCCGCGGTGCGTGCCATCCTGTCGTGAGGCCGCGACAGCCTGCCGAGGCAGGCGTATCAGTAGAGGGGCAGGCGCACAGACGCGATGTAAATCCTCGATGCCGATGGTCGCAGTAGAGGCGCGGCGATGACAACGGCGGTGGGCGACTCAATCCAATCTAAGATCGGTAAACCAAAAAAGAAAACCGATCAAGAGATCGGAAAAAAGGACTTACAGGACAGCCGATCACGGATCGGTGGATGAACCATGCGTACGGGTTGCGCGGCCCCCGGCGGAGATCATGGAGATCGACCTCCCTGGGGGCGGCGCAGCGCGAAAGCGTGTGCGGCGGCTAGGTCAAGGATCTTGCCGCTCTGATACCATGAAAGAGTATGCGTTTGGCGGAATATGATGGATATATTATTGAGCCTCATGGGCGAGTATATATAGGCGTACAGAGGATTATCTTGGAGTACGAGTCAAGTTAGGACTATACGTAAACAGATCCTAACTCTATCTAAACTACCATAACAACCGTATATACTTAATACTCTAACAAGATGGTCCAAAAACTACTTGCAATGTTTCTTACTTTTGAAGCCCTTTGTAGTGATGTTGGAGCTCTTTGTACTGATGTATTCATTGCTAGTGTATGTATTCTTCGTGAGGACGGCGGCGAGTCTTTGGCTCTTTGTACATCGTGGCATACATCTTGACTCACCATTTATTAACGAGAGGCATCCATTGGATGATGATTATCACAAACTTTACATATATACATAAAATCTGCCTATTTTATAGAGCAAAAGAGTAGAAGTAGTTCGACAAGCATTCTGACATTTCTAATATATCATGAAACATAATTTCTATTGTCAAACGGAGTGAGCACTTGGCTATCTGTCCTTGATGTATGAAATTCGAAAAATTATTTTAGCTAACGAAGATATACTAGCGATCAAATGCGATCTTTCGACTGATTAACAACTCACATCACGATTAGATGATGTTTTAGTATTTATTTGCTCTTAGCTGCCGCCGGTGGCTAATTAGCTAGGCAGCAAAGGTCAAGATCGAGTCGTGATTACAATAATTACGGGCATGTTCTCAACATAGCTGCTTGATGCATAAACATCCTAGGTCGACCAGGTAAAAAAAAGGAAAATAAGCATCGATACGGGCATGTTGGAGGTGCTGTTTTGGCTAACGGGGGGAAATGAACGTATTATGAAAAACACATAAATTTAAATTAAAATGTCAAAAGATTTGAACACAAATTTCGTACGTACACTCTAAACATTCTCTGTTGATACACAAGTTTTTTTAAAGAAAAAATAAACATGTTATGTGGTTGTGTAAAAAAGACAAAACAATATACGGGAATAGTCATGTTGCAGCACCGAAATTTGTTTTTTACGTGAGATACAAAAAATCATATGTTTTCCCAAAAACTTATGTACAAACATATAGTGTCTAGATGTACATGCATATATTTTTTTCTAATTTTTTTATACTTTGAAATATGCTTTCTAACAATGGATTTATTTGAACCCATGAGCTGAATTGGGTTTCCGCGGGCATGTTCCCCTTTCTTGCTATCATACTCACCGCATGATAGTCAATAATCTCATATCCCGTCGTTATACACATGTTAACAAGGTGTGTCAGTCTCTATCACAACATACCGATGAGTATTGGAAAGCCGTCAATTGCAGAGTGCGCTATTTCAAAGGAACCTTGAGCATGGGGCTAAGAATACTTAAGTCCCCTTCCACTAGTGTTAGTACTTTCACGAATGTTGATTGGGCTGGATGCATTGATGATCGATGTTTCACCAACGGGTTTACTGTGTTTGTTGGCTCAAATCTCATCTCATGGAGTGCCAAGCAACGAACTGTCTCTAGATCTATAATGGAGGCAGAGTATAACGATTTAGCTACTACTCAAGGAGTTAGGAGTGTCACAGTTGTACCACCATCTTATGATGTGACAATTTTGGGGCTACATGCCTGATGACGAATCCTATCTTCCACACGCGAACCAAACACATAAAGGTCGATTTCCTCTTTGTGCGAGAGCGTGTAATCCTATCTTCCACACGCGAACCAAACACATAAAGGTCGATTTCCTCTTTGTGCGAGAGCGTGTTGCTTTCGGAGCTTTCGATGGCAGCTTCATCTCGACGAATGACCAAATAGCTGACGTTTTTACTAAACCAGCCACACGACATATGCTAGATCAGTTCTAGTCTAATATGAATCTTGTATATAGTAATAGTTCAGATTGACGGGGGTGTTAGAAATGGTCACGTATACGGGTAGCTTTCCATGTTATAATTGTAATCATGTATATTGATCCGATATATGTATACAAGATATGTGGAGGCTTTGTCCCACCTAGCCCTAAATCAAACTAACTCCATGAAATGGATCACTCCACAGGCGGAGTAGCGATACTCGTTACATTACTTGTGTTGAAGACACCATTGTGCCTTGATCTTGACCATTATGTCTTGGTGACCCACAATCATGATCTTCAGGTCCAAGTGTCGATGTTGATGTCGAATGTCACTCATCAAGTCACTATTTGTATTGAAGGGAGGCAACCATTTGATGAAGTTGATCCCCATGTTTATCTAAAAATTAAAAATGAGAACGAAAAGTCTAATTCCTTGATACATGGTGAGCCTATTTATTCTCAAAACACAAGTAAAATGTAATTAAACTGTAGGCACAAGGTCTACCGAGCAGGTACAGGAGAGGAAAACCCAAGCGATACCCAGATGGTGGCTAGGGTTCACATTCTCTCCACCAGTGACATCGCTAGTCAGCCTCACCTCCAATGGCTTCTCAGGCCTTGGAGGGTGGCTGGATCTTGGCCTCTCGTCGGCAGGAGGATTCCCGTTTCTTGTTCTAGTAGACGACTACATCCTGGTATAAAAATAAGATATTCCATGTCCTATTCCTGCTCGGATGGTGCATCTAACGCTGGCGGAGGGTGCATGTAATTATGTACCAGCGGGTCTTCTAGGATCCTATCATGTTTGGTCGTCTTTGTTGATGTGGTTTCAGTTTAGTCTCTTTAGATCTAGGTTGTCATCATTTACGATGGTTGCTTTGTTGCGCTAATTCTTTGAAGCTTATCACAATGACTTTCCTTTTGTTAGCGGAGTACATGGAATCTGCCTATTTTATAGAGAAAAAAGAGTAAACATAGTTGGACAAGCATTCTGACACTTCTAATATGTCATGAAATATAATTTCTAATTTTTTTGCGAGAAGAAACAGGTGATATTAAACCAGAGTCCTTACAGAACAGTCCCTGAAAAACGAAACAATCACAACCCAGTCCTGTTGGACCTCAACGTCGACGACGCCGAAGAAGATGTGCCGTTGGCGCGCCGCCGCCGCCCCTCCTCTGAAACCTTGGATTGGAAGGAGTCCCATGGCGGACGGGAAGTCGGCGGACCACAGCTCCAAAGAGCCTCCACCCCGCAACGCCGTCGTCGTCGTCGATCTGGTTCGCATCACCTGTCGCTTCCGAAGCTTCAACAACCGGAGTCGCCGCTCCTCGATCTCCGGTACGGGAAGAAGGCACACCACATCTCCACCAAGCTGCGAGCGCCAGCAAGGAGGCAGGACCGCGGCCGCGCTCCTAAGAGCACCACCACCAGTGAGGATGCCCGCCTCCACAAAAGGCCACACCGACCGCGCCGCCGTCACCAAAACGCCGCCAGCAAGCCGCCTACGAGAACCTACACTATGTACACGCCGGGATCCGGCGAATCCCCGCCCTCCCGCCGCCGGAGGTGAGGAATCGACCGGATCTCACGGCGGCGAGGTGGTTCGCAAGAAGGGTTTCACAAATCGCCTATCTGCACTGTAGCGGGAGATAGGGTTCAGCGGGGGGGGGGGGGGGGGGGGGGCGAACGGCGTGAGCACATGGTTATCTATCCTTGAAGTATAAAATTCGAAATTTTATTTTTAGCTAAGCAAATGCGATCTCCGACTGATTAGCAACTCACATCAAGATCAGATGACGTTTTAGTATTTATTTGTTCTTAGCAGCCGCCCGTGGTTTGTTAGTAGTTAGGATGCAACGGTCAAGATCAAGTCGCGATTACAATAATTACGGGCACGTTCTCAATACTGCGGGTGCATGCATAAACACCCATATTGATACGTTGACCAGTTAAAAAAGGAAAAAAAAATTCAATACGGGCATGTATGTTCCCCTTTCTTGCTATCATGCTCACCGCGTGACAGTCACTGATCTAAACTCACATTCTATCGTTAGAGTAAAAATGCACCTAAGGTGATCAAACTTGATACGTAAAATCGTTACAGTCACCCACCGTTTGATTACGGAACGTAGGGTATATCAAAGTATAGCTCATTGATCATCTAAATCACTTACTCACCATACAACTACATATATGTTGACGTGGCAATGCATTGACCAGTCGCATGTGATGTTTCTTTTTGCAGAAACGACCCTTCCTAAAAAATATCTTTGTCCTCCCATCTTGGCTCCCTTCGTGCCGGCGAGCCCATGTTGCGTTAGGAATGCCATGGCCGCCGCTGAGCCCATGTTGCGCTCCGCCGTGGTCGACCCGTGCCAGTGCTGCGAGCGCGAGCGCCTTTGGTTGGAGTCGAGCCGGAGCTCTAGCTCGTCCTCCTCTGCCACGGTTGCCGCCTTGCAGAGTCTTTGGACCTCCTACGCCACGGTTGGTGCTTCCTCCTCACCGGTCCCTTTGGCGGCCTCTCGCACCACCGGCTCCTTTTGCTCCTTGACTGTAGACTGCTGCACCATGTCAGCACGCCCAACCTGAAGATGCGGACAACTGACAGTTGTCGGTGTCTCGCCGTCGGAGGTAAATGGGCTGAAACGTGTCACTAAGGGAAACATAAACGACCAACGAAGCGCAGTTTTCGGATTGGATGAAGTAAGTTTATGTGACCGTGATTTACGCCCGTGTTAGCCAGGAAAACGACATTTCAAGCAAGGTCGAATCCACCAGATGATCACGGCCGGGCAGATCAGTAATATGCCGAGTGATTGTGGACTCTGTCTGTTTTGATCAAACAAGCGCATGTTCGGATGGGAGAAATTAAACTGTGATGTACTTTGTGATTCTTTTTTTTTCCCAAAAAGAGGAATATAACCTAGGCCCCTGCATCAATCAGTACGTGCACACAACCATTTTTATTTCATAGTCTTAGCAATCAAAGTTTACATATCATGGATCACTAATGGTAGATACAAAGATGAGCAAACGAAAGAAAATGGCAACGCTTAAGCAACATCTATCATTGCCGCAAGCCAGTTTAGTTATAGATAGCATGTGCATGTGCATCAGTGCATGTCACATGAAGGCAACACAAAAGAAACAAGTGTACTAGCATGTCGCATGAAGGCCATTAGGCTACCTTTTTTTTTTTTGCATCGGTCATGATCGCCGGGTGGATGAGAAGTTTCAATGATGTGGTCTCTGATCCTTCGCAAACTTTGCTCCGATCAGCATAAAGATCTGCTCCGTAGCCCGTACACGCAATTAATTCGATCTTGACCGTTGCTTTCTAACGAACTACTCCAGTGGCTTCTAGGAACCAATCAATACGGAGTAAAACCCATCTGATCTTGAATGCAACTTTGTTCATTTTAGTTAGCAGACTGTTCTCTGAAAAAGACCGGATCGCCCTGGCGTCTGCATCAACACATACGCAGACATGTCTCGTTACCTATAATTAGCTGGGTGCATTTTTTTCCGTTTATACATATTACACCAAGCACATCAAAATTGGTGTTTTAGATTTTAGATGTTCACATGAACTTAATTTCTTGTGGTCTAAACTTGTTTGAACAATTTGTGCGTAATTATCTTTTTCGCCTCTCCCAAGTAACAAATATACTCCTCCGATTTCCCCCCTCAGATTTTGTTTCGTATGTTGGCCTGTCACCAATAAAGATGGAGTGAATATTGGTGCCATAAAGTTATTATTTAGTAGAGTATTGTTGCCCCACCAAAAATCATTCAAAAAATCTTTTTGTGCCCCATGAAAAAACCAAAACAATTCATAGTGCCAAAATAACAAGTTTTGCCGCTTTTGAACAACACCTGCATTGTTCATAGATGACAGCAATTTACACATACAGACTTTATTTGCAAATGTTTTTATTCGATATTGTTATATTTCTAAATTGCATATTTATACCAGACTATTACAGCCCGATCTTACAAAAGCTGCACTAAGGTTTATAAATTTTTTTAAACGAATCAAAGCTTTATAATGTGTCAGGTGAGGAATTAGATTTCACCTCTTCAGGTTCAAAATACAGGTAAACATTAGGACAGGCAACATAGAAGAGCATCCTCTAAGGCTCTAACCAACAGTGGAATAAATATTTCGGGAATGAAAGGCTGAATATTTCGGGTATGTCCGCCGGCGGTATTTCTTTTTTCACAGAGCGCGACTTACTGTAGCAAGAGAATGTGAGATCGGTGACTAACTGTCATGCTGTAAGCGTGATAGAAAGGAGGAGGAACTGGTCTTATGATCATATTCGTGGTCCAGTTATCGATGTTGATCTTTCAGGATGAAGAAGCTGTACACATTTATTGCATGCCCTTAATTATTGTAATCGTTGTTTAATCTTGCCCATCACTTCCTAACTAACTTACTATCGGCGGCTGCTAAGGACAAATCAATGCTAAAATCTTAATTAGCATGACCTTAATTATTGTAATCACTATTCAATCTTGACCATCGCTTCCTAACTAACTAGAGATCCGCGGCCACTAAGGACAAAGCAATGCTGAATTCTTCGAGTGAGTTGCTAATTATCGGCAGAATGCATTTGCTTACATTTGATCGTTACTATCTACATGCCCTATAAACAAAATCGTTTAAAATTTCATACTCGATGGTCAGATAGCCACGCGTGCTCCCGCCGTCTGAAAATATATATTATCATTTCATGTTATTCTAAAAACTTAAGAATAGTCATCAAACTATAAGTAGTTAATATTGTATTTTGCATGTCCCTCGAGGTACATTGTTTTCTCTAAAATAAAAGGTGAATGGATTTAGTATTAATTTCCACGTAAGCGTTAGGATCATCTTCATCGAATGGACGCCTCTCACTATTTAATAGAGAGTCAACATATGCGCCATCAAATGACTGCCTCTCACTACTAAAAAGTGAGTCGCTTTGGGTGCAATTAGGGTATTGATCACCTATCAAAATGGCATGAAACCTATCACGACTCATCGTGGCCAGAGTACACAAAATATCGATATCTCCTGCATCAAAACCGACCTTTTTTCAAACAAGACTGCAACAACCACAATTTCGTTACCTATAATTAGCAGAGTACATTTTTTCTTCCTTAGACATATTACTCCATGCGTTAGTTCATAAATATTTGTGTTTCAATTTTATGCTTCGGTGAAAAGTAGACATGTACTCCTTCCTTTACAAACTACAATGTATATTGCTTCCAATTTTATTAAATATTTAAGATTTTCACTTCAACTTAATTTCATCTGATTTTTACTGTACTTCCTAACTAATTAGATCATGTGGGCTGCTATGAACAAATAAATACTAAACAACATGTGATCTTCACTTTTATCCTTTTGGTCATTACTGTTTCCATTAGCTCTACAATAATTAGTTTCAAATTTCATATTTCAAAGACAGATAACCATGTGCTCCTAGCATCTGAAAATAGAAATTTTATTTCATTCTATATTTAAAAATATAAGTTCGGAGTGCTTATCGAACTATTTTTAAGGGATTTTGCTTCTTACTCTTTTTTGTATGTCCCTCCCAACCTCTCCGGGACTATTCCTTTTCCTTTAAATAAATAGCAGCATTAATTTCTAGATATGCGTTGGGATCATCTTCATGGAATTAATGTCTCTTACCAATAGATGGAGAGTCAACATGTATGCCATCAATGGTTTTGCTTGCATCCCAACTAGGCCACCAATATTTACCTAGATACTCCCTCTGTCCACCTTTAGATGGCGCAAGCGGTTTTCCAGGTTCAACTGTGATTACCATTTTGGTTAACAAAACATGACTCATATGTTATAAAACTTATACCTTTCGATTTATATTCAAACAAAGCTATCATGGTTTGATTTTTTGATAGTTTTCTCATGTAACTATCTGTCTAGAAATAGTTGACTCACATTTGATCGATTCGCGTGTATCTACCAATTAAAACACTAGATATATGCGAATCTAGACAAATATAAGTCAGTTAATCCTGGATTGATGGAAAATTAAGGATCAATTAATGGTCAAAGTCGAAATACGTGAAACTATAACATCATGTAATTGTGGATAAATGTATATTACGATGTACTGGTCAAGTGAAATTATATATATTACCTTGTAGCAGTTTTTCCTTTTGGAAGTTTACCAACCATTGAACATCAACATAATTGTTCTTTTCATTGTCCAACTATCTTTTATGAACAAAATGGACAAAATTTATTCCAGTATATGCATAAAAATCGCTATCTTTGTAACTCGCAAAATTGTGTAAAAACATGACAAGAAATCTGATAGTTCACCAATATGCTATTTTTCCACTATTTTACACACATTTGTCTTATTCATACATTCCACAAGGCTACAAGTTTCTCACTTGATCCTGTGATATTAAAAGTTGAGTTTTGCTCCCGTGCCCCCCTCCCAAACAGAAAACTGAAAACACAAAGATGGACAAGATTAGCTGATACATGTTCATACCATCTGAAACAAAGGGTTATTGGTCCTGGCCTTCCTAGTGGTTTCAATTTCCCATATTTGGGAGGATGGGGAGGACACTCAAGCACACCTCTTCAAAGTTTACTGGGTTTTCTTTCTTTTGTTTATTGGTTTTCTTAATCACTAACCATAATTTTGTTTTCCGATGGAAATAGACTCATTATGCGACCATGTGCACTAGTATTAGTCTTTTTCTCCGCGTGTTCAATTTCTAGTTAAATGCTGGCCTCAACCTCATTAGGCCTCTCACAATGGTGTGTTTCTTAGCACGTCATCATAGGATAAATAAATGGTTAAGAGATAACCCTCCAAAGCATTGTTTTTTAAGTGATGTCTCTATATTTATGATTTAGAAGACATGCATGCTTGTGATAGGTCCAACAAGGTTTTTTGCCTATGGTTTCGTGCAAGAGGTGTTTCTTACCTAAGATATAACCTCAATCTCTTTCCACATTAACTACAGTGCAACATAAGCAAAGTGCCTAGGATACATCGCTAAAAAGCCCCCAGTATGAGAGGCCTCATGGATGCCTCTCACCAATTAAAAGGTACGATTTCGGGTGCCATTACTGTATTGGTCACCTATTTACATATACATTTCACAAAAATTGTTGGGACACATCCTGTCCGGATGTCACTCTTCGAGTATAAATTGATTAGTTTACACCATTCCAACGGGCTTATCTAGAATGTCAAGATAAAACATTCAAAAATCTTTGTTGACGATGAGTAGTAGAAGAAGCATGATTTGACTACTATACAAATCGTATATGGAGTTATGACGAAGCCTAGGAAACCTTAGAAGGAAATATATATGCAGGTTTCTACATTCTTTACGCTAGTTTGAAACATCATCCCTCTTGATAGTTGGAGACAATTGGGGAATAATAACTGTATTGATCTGTGCCTCAATGGGCTGTTTATATAGATTACAAACCGACTTGGACTCCAAGACTAATAGAGATAGAGTTACAATTCAAATAGAAGAGAGGGGAGGCCGGTTCGGCCAGGGCACAACCGGGCACTGACATATACTCTAATATCCACCTGTAGTCTCAATGGAGTAACGATGTTCAGACTGGAGCGTATGTCGACGAAGGACACAGTTGGGATCCCCTTGGTGAAAATATCAGCAAACTTCGCTCTTGTAGGAACATGAAGAACTCGGACTTCGCCAAGAGCCAGTGTATTTCAATCTCAATATGCTTGGTGCGGCGATGCTGAACTGGATGGAAGCCATATAAATTGTTAAAGTATTATCACAATAAACAATGTTTGCACGCTCAATTGGTTGATGAAGCTCGACCAGAAGTTGACGCAGCCACACCACCTCGGCCACGACATGAGCCACCGACCTGTACTCAGCCTCAGCAGAAGACCTGTAAACTGTAACCTGCCTTTTAGAACACGAAGAAACAAGATTATCACTTAAATAAACACAATAGCCGGATGTAGATCGTCGAGTATCTGGACAACCTGTCCAGTCTACATCAGAATAAACTGTCAAGCTTGTTGGAGAAGAAGAATTAATAGGAATACCATGATTGAGAGTGCCTTTAAGGTAGAAAAGAATGCATTTGACATGAGAAAGATGAGGTGTGCTAGGATCATGCATAAAAAGACAGGCTTGCTGAACAGAATAAGATATGTCAGGACGAGTAAGAGTGGCATAATGAAGGGCACCAGTGATGCTACGATAGAAGGTGGGGTCAGAAACAGGATCACCATCAGCCAAAAGTTTGGCACCAATGTCGGCCGGAGTTCGAGAGGGTTAACAATCAGACATACCAGAACGTGTAAGCAAATCTAAAAGATATTAGCATTGAGAAAGAGAAAGTGTAGATTTTGCGAGAGATATTAATGCCAAGAAAATGATGAAGAGGACCGAGATCAGTCATGCAAAATTCACGATTAATAGAAGAAATTGTATGGTGGAGAAAAGAATCAGAGCTAGCAGTGAGAATGATATCATCAACATGAAGCAAAGGATAGGCAGTGTGTTCAGTAGATCAAAAAATGAAAAGACAGGAATCAGATTTGGAACAAATAAACCAATGGTTTGAATAAAGGTGGCAAAACATTGAAACCATACACGAGGAGCTTGTTTGAGACCATAAAGAGATTTTTTGAGTAGACAAACGAGATTGGGAGAAGAGGGATGCTCAAAATCAGAGGGTTGCTGACAATAGACTGTTTCATTGAGAGTACCACGAAGGAAAGCATTTTTAACGTCAAGTTGATGAATAGGCCAAGAGGAGGAAACAACAAGATTAAGAACCACACTAATAGTGCTTGGCTTAACCACGGGAGAGAAAGTCTCATCAAAATCAATGACATGTTGCTGGGAAAAACCACGACAAACCCCATCGAGCTTTGTAACGAGCAAGAGTACCATCAGCGTGAAACTTATGTCTAAAAACCCATTTTCCTGAAACAACATTAACACCAGATGGTTTTGGGACAAGAGTCCAAGTATTATTTTGCTGAAGAGCATCAAATTCATCACACATAGCTGAAAACCAAAGAGGATCAAGAAGAGCACTTTTATAGGTAGTGGGGATAGGAGAAATTGTGGGGGTGGCTGTGAGATTGAGACGTTTGGTAGGAAGAATAAACCCGCGTTTGCCATGTGTGCACATGACATGATCATTAGTGGGTGGTGGAATAGGTATAGCATTAGGTGGTAATGGTGGTGTAGATGGAGGAGAGGTTGTCGATGAATTGGAGGAAGAGGTGGAGGGGGTGGGTGTTTCGGTGGCTGACGCGGTAGAGGAAGGAGAAGAGGGCTCGGGTGGCTGTCGTGGAAGTGCATCAACGCTAAAGTCTGTCGTGGCAGAGGTGGGGTGGACAAGAGGCTGCCGCGGCAGCGGTTCGGCGGAAAATCCGCCGCGGCAAGAGACTGGGTCGCGACAGAGAAACATGGAAAAGGTCTGTTGCGACAGGGGTTGAGGTGGGCACGGCAGGCTGCCGTGGCAGCGGATTGGGGCAAAATTCTTCTGCGGCAGGGATGACTACATGGTGTACTAGTGGAGAGGTTTTGGTGGTGCTGGTCAGTTGGACTTGTGGTGTGGTTTTGGTGGCAGCATAGGGAAAAGTATTTTCATTGAATGTGACATGTCGAGAGACAAGAACGCGACCGGAAGATGGGTCACAACATCGATATCCTTTGTGATTATCAGAAAAACCACGGTGAATACAAGGTAAAGAACGTGGTTCTAGTTTGTTGGAGGTAGTAGAGGCAGTGTTGGGAAAGCATAGGCAACCAAAAACACGCAAAAAAGAATAATCTGGATGGGAGAGAAAGAAAGATTGAAAAGGCGAATAAAGAAGCCATGTTTTGGTTGGTCGAATATTAGAAGTAGTGTGGCGGTGCGAAGGGCTTCTGCCCAAAAATGAGAAGGAAGAGAAGCTTGTAAAAGCAATATGCGAAGAATGTTATAGAACGAAGAGAACGTTCAGCTGTACCATTTTGAGAGGATGTATAAGGATATCAAAAACGAAGAAGAATACCTTGAGAGAGAAAGAAGTTACGGTTTGAGTGTTGTCAAATTCACGACCATTATCACATTGAATAAAACAAATTGGCAAGCCAAAGTGCATGAGAACGTACTGTCAAAAATTGAGAAAAATGCATGCACATCAGATTTAGCACAGATAGGAAAAGTCCAAATATAATGAGAATAATCATCCAAGATCACAAGATAATATTTATAGCCAGAAACACTAGGAACTGGAGAGGTCCATAAATCACAATGAAGTAACTCAAACAGAAAAGTGATAATGGTAGTAGAGGTTGCAAAAGGTAATCTAACATGTTTGCTGCATTGACAAGCATTACATCGAGAGGGATTATGAGGAACACTAGAACTAGGGATACAAAATTCCTGAAGCAAAGACGACAAAGTAGTTTTATTGGGGTGGTCAAGACGACGATGCCAAAATCAACTGATGCAAGCATGGCACGGGGGTGGATGTAGGCGCGCCATGAAGCGGATAAAGATCTCCCTTGCTATTGAACCGAGCGAGAACCTCCCTAGTTTTCAGATCCTTCACAGACAAACCAAAAGGGTCAAAAGCTAGAATAACTTTATTATCAATGCAAAATTGGCAAACAGAAATAAGATTTTTGATTAAGGAATGGACACCAAGAATATTGCGTAAAAGAAAATTGGCATAAGAGGAAGATATGTAATAATGACCCGTGCAAGAAACAGGAATTGTGGAGCCATCGCCAATGGTGATTGTAGAGAAAGAAGAAGGGAAACAAGCTGACAACAAATTCATATTTGAAGACATATGTGAGGATGCACGAGAATCGAAAATCCAATCCCTACCTTCGTTATTTAAGGTGAAATTTTGCATGGCTTGATCAAGGCGGCTTGATCCCAGGCCGGCTGCTGAGGAGGAGCAGACGGGCCAGGAGATTGCATGTTGACGTAGGGTAGAGGGGGAAGTTGGGCACGCTGAGGCGGTCGATGACGATGGTGCAGTGGCGGGTCGAGGTTGAGGAGGCCGGAAAATCAAATTCTAGCCCCTGTAGTTGGGGCTCGGGCGCCAGCCTGGTGGAGGAGCAGGGGCATGGCTGCCCCTGGTGGAGGAGCAGGGCGGCAGCGTGGAACACTTGCTGCGGCCGTTGCGCCTTGCGTGCTTGGTTCTTTTTTCTTGCTAGAGCTAAGAGCGGACCTATTTGAAGGTGGGGTAGGGCTTGAGCATGGGGATGAAGGATTGCTGCTTCTCGAACTGGTAACCGAGGCCGACGAGGGGGGCGTTGATGAGGGTGCGGACGTCGATGTGATCGCCAAGTTCACGGAGCTCATCACCGATGGCCTTGATCTGCTGGCAGAAGACAGTGACTCGGGCATCTCCCGGGGTGGTCGTGCAGAGATCGGTGTTGAGGGCGTTGATGCGCGCGTCAGAGTTGTCCTGGAATAGCTGTTGAAGAGAAGCCCATAGCTCAGCGGTGGTGGCGTTTTCGGAGTAGAGCAGGTTGAAGAGTTCCGTGGAGATGCGGGTATAGATCCACTAGATGATGGCGAGGTCATCTTTCACCCAACGAGGATTGGTGGGCTACGGAGGGTAGGATGGATCAATGTGGTGGCAGAGGCCGTAGCGGCCGAGGTGGATGGTGAACAGGTGGCACCAATGGTAGTAGTTGTGGGCGCCGAGATCAAGCGAGATCGGGATGAAGGGGGAGACGTCGGCGATGGTGTCGACTAGGGAGATATGAGGGAGTTGGGGATAGATTTGTTGGGTGGTTGTAGAGGAGGTAGAGGGAGAAGTTGGGGCACCGGCGGTGCAGAACTCGACCATGGAGAAGAGGAGCCGAGTCGGCCGAGGCGGCGGCACGGGCGGCGCTGCCATGACGAGGGCGGAAAACCTAGGAGTCTAATACCATGATAGTTGGAGACAATTGGAGAATAATAACTGTATTGATCTGGGCTGTTTATATAGATTACAAACCAACTTGGACTCCAAGACTAATAGAGATAGAGTTTTTTTTTCGAGAGCACACCAAAGACGTGCCTTATCTTTATAGAAGGCAGAAAAAGTATTTACAAGAACCCATAGCACGCCGCGAACAGCGAGTACAGGGAACCCAACACACACCACTCCAAGAACCCCTCCCAAGCCCTACACCTACTCTCGCGTCACGGCTACACTCCCTCCTCTCCTAGATATCTCCCAGAGGTTCCACTCACTCTTAATCTTCTCCAGGAGCTATTCTACGCTGCGTTGGTAATAGAGATAGAGTTAGAATTCAAATAGGAGAGAGGGGAGGCCGGTTCAGCCAGGGCACAACCGGCCACCGACCTATACTCTAATACCTCTGACCAGCGGTTCAACCCTATTGCCGACCGGTTTGAGATCCATCAGAGGCTATAGGTCAGAGGTGACATTTGCCGACACATACGCACAAAATTCGGTCAGTGGTAGTACACAATGCTAACTGGTACTGATACGTAGCGCTTCCCTGCTGCCTAATACTCCTGTTCGGGACTAGATACACGCCGTGAGGCTAGAGTTCAAGGACTTTTTGTTCTATTCCATCTCTTCCATGCCGTGTTGCTAGTAGAGGGATATCGCGTTACCAGGAGCCATCACACCGGAGGAGGGATATCGTTGTCGAGAATAAGAAGCATTAACACTGCTTGAGGGGAGGGAGTCACACATTCCGGGATCACCATAACAGTGGAGGAGTTGTCTTCACCGGTGAGTACCATTTCCTCTGTAGTTTGAGCGGAATTCTATGGGAGAGCGGGGCGGAGCTATTCGAGGTATTGAATCGGAGACGTATGAGGGCATTTGATGCATGGATCTGAAACCCTTCATTGACATGACCCTAGGAACATGGTCCCTTTGAATCACGTCATGTGTGAGCATGTTTCTCAGAACCTCGACAATCGGCCCTCAGCCCCTCTAGACCATGTTTTAATCATCACTCCTCAACAATAAGGAGCAAGGAAAGTATCGATGGACCTAGGAAGGGGGTAGGAAGAATATGAAGCCAAAGGGAGAATAAGAAACTAAGTGTCCCAACAATGCAGAGGAACCGTGAACTTCTAAACCGGGTTACTAGTAAATCATTTTTCAAGCATGTTTTAAATCCCATGCGCCTTGTCTGTTTTGAATGACTTTCTAAACCGTGGTCGCTAGAACAGATGCCCAAAAACCTCATGGGTGCACAATGAACGACTATTTAGGGCACGAAAGGCCAAAAAGGTGCTCCAGCCCTACCCTAGTTTGTACCCAAAAAATTATGGCATAGCAAACAAACTACCCCTTGGCACTGCATATTTGTGGAAAGAAATGGTGCTTCAGCAAACTCGAAACCCACGTGCGCAGCCCAACCGCGAACCTAAGCATTTCTGGACGTGACCGGCTGCCTCCCATGTTGACTTCCGAAGGCAAAATCCCGACCATGGATGTCGGTTATGGAACTCCTCCACCCCTCCCTTCCCTTTCGCCCCTACGCTTTCGCCAGAGTACTTCCCTCATTGCTGATGACAACTATTGTCGCTGCTGCATCAGACCATAGTGTCCCCTGGAACATGTCCACGCCTCCACAACCTAGCGCTGCACCCTCACACACGGTAGGGCTTGTCGTCATGCCGACAACCACCTCAAAGACGAGGAAGCTAAAAACCGGAGAGAAACGGGCATCATCTAACACGCACGGAAAACCACCACCGACACCTTTCGAGGAGGCAGCTGGCAATTTCCATGCACCAACGCCACCCCTACCGATGTCCCATGATGAGGTGCCAATTCCAAACAGGGCTACGCCATTTTTCGCCCGCGAGATGCTCGACATAATTTTCCAAAGGTATTGAAATTTTTATTTTTCAATTCTAGAGACAAATATAATTGATGCAATGCAATTTAGAGTTTGTGTATGTTAATTTGGTGTATTGTAGTACATTGATGTATTGTAGTGTTGATACTGATTCGTTTATGAAAAGTATGAATGCTGATTCACATGGTTATTGGTCTCAAGAAGCACCCTCACAAGAACATGAGACACAAGCGTATGAGGGTCTTGACATGGATCATGAGTGTTTCATTGAGCACACCATGCCAAAGGGGAGAGCGGGTGACTACACTATGGCTGGAGACATTGTGCTTTCTACTACATGGAAGAAAGTGGGGAAAGATGCGTTAGTAGGCACTGATCAAGCAAAATACACGTACTAGACAAGGATGAAGGAGTGCCTTGATGCACACAATAATAGAGGAAATGATTGAACATCAACTGCTCATCACCATCGACGGTCAATAGTCTCCACCGATTGTCAAAAGTAGTCTACGACATTGGAACATGTTGTCCTCTTAAACCCAAGTGATACAAATGATAGAGATAGGGTAATTTGTTTTCTCTTGGGATCTATCTTCATCTTGTGCATGTCTATCTTGTTATATTTCTTCTTTTAGATTACTAACTTGTTTTCTCTCTTCATGTATGTAGCTCAAAATTGCACAATTTTTTACAAGGTAAACCCGAAGACAAGCAAAAAGTGGGTAGTGAGGGAAGAAAAATTATTCACATTACATCATTATTGGACATAGATGAAAATGATTCGAAGTGGAAGGAATGGGATTTGTTATAAATGTCAAGGAAGAACTCCAATAGCTCGGTGGGAGATGCAACAATCAGTGATGATGATGAATGTAGAGGTTCACGCATGGAAGCAATAATTTTTTCCTACGCCAAGAACCCTAATGCCAGGACCTATCTATTAGTAATGCAGTAACGAGAGGGGCTTTTAACGAACTTACCCTTGAAGACCGAAAAGCATTGTCAATGCTCGGGAGAGCGTGGTTGATGTAGTCGTACCGAAGCCGACCTTGAGGTCGTGTTGAAGTCCCGACAGATCTTGCGGCTCCAACAACTCCTAGTGCCCCAAGTGTTGCACCTCGCAGGGAGTTACTCACGTCTGGTGCCTGGCGATGACACCCGCTCCTCCGATCCAGCAGCAGTTGCGGAAGTCAAGCTTCTGGATCTGCATCCCGCAACGTGATGGCGCTCCGCAGTGAAGAAGACTCCTGCTCGTGCGATCCAGACTTGGGACCATGCTCACGGGAGAGAGAGATATAATCAACTAGAGGTCTCTCCAAAAGAGAGGGAACCTTTTATTGATTATTGTGTCTTTAATTTGTCAAAATACCTCTCTTTATATAGGAGAAAACCCCCCATAGATAACTAGCTTAGCCATGTGGGACTAAACAAGGGAGAGGGGGCTTGGCTGGCCGGCCAAGGCCCTTGTGGGCCCCATGCAGGGTGCCCAAGGCCTAGTCGGCCACCCCTCCTCCTTCCTCCCTTCGGTTTTCCCCTCATGTGCCCTTTTCCCTCAGGATTTGGCCCAATTAGGTATTTGACCCTTTTTAATTCTTTTTATTTTATTGAATAAATATAAATGAATGATTAAATCAATATTCAAAATTCACTTACATATTATTCAATCCCCATTGATGTGGAACTCATTCCCTCTCAATCCAGACATCCTCCAGACTTACCGAAACCCTTCCAGTTTTCTCTCTTCTCTTTTCTTTGGTGATTGTGCTGATCCCAAAACACTCTCTAAGCATCATCAAGCCCTTAAGCGCGATACCCCACGGTTCAAGAATACTCCAGACATGGTCGGGACCCTCCCGCACCAATGATCAACAGAGGGACCTGAATAGCCATGTCATCCCTGTGCATTCCACGAAATCTTTTGTCGTTTGAACCATGAACGTCGTGTCATATTCCTTTTGTCTCTCGATACATGCATTGTCCGAGATCTGATCAAGGACATCACCATATCATGTTCAATCTCGTTTACCAACAAATTCTACTTGACTTGTTCAAATAAGTGATATCCCCGTGATCAAGTCACACGCTGTGTAGCTATTGGATATAACTTCTCCGAGTGGACCCTCGAGTATCTTTTCCATCACGTGGATGGAAAAATCTCGCTCTTAACACATATTACCTCAACTATTCCTCCGAATACCTGAACACACCTTTATGATCACCGAGTCACCCGATGATGTTTGATGCTATCAAAGTACCCTCGGGTAACAGTGATTGATATGGCCTCACGGTCTAAGGAATATTACACTAAGTCTACTCTAATCATCGTAACTTGAACTTCGTGACATGATTGGGCCACGATGCTTCGGTTGGGCATTAATCATCATCTCATTCTCACAATGAGGTGACTCCATTGTCAACTAGCATAAATGCCACATGATCAGGAAACCTTGATCATCTGTTGACCAATGAACAAGTGACTAGAGTTTCACCGGGAACTCCTGGTTGTTTATATATCACACGTGTCTTGACGTTTCCTTTCAATATAGTTATAGCATGATATAAAACTTAATTATAAAATTTTATGAAATGTGATAATAATACAAATTACTATTTGTCTCTGGGCATATTTCCAACAGTCTCTCACTTGCACTACAGTATAAATAAACTAGCTGCATTTGTTCCTAATCATTGGCGCCATATATCTTGGCACCTTTGACCATGCTTTCTCATGGAAGAGGTTGAGTCTTGGGTTTTTACTTTATAGTCTCGAATCCTTTGCAACTTACTAATATCACCTTGATTGATATTAATACTTTATCATCTCATGATAACATCTTTGTGTATGCATCGTAGTTATGGAAGCAGAATGAGGTCGGTTTCTAGGAGCCAATAGTGACTTTAGATCAGCCACTTCTAGCTTTCTCATGGGCACTATGCCTGGGACACACCTTCTGTGTAAAGACGAACTAGTCCCGCCATAACAATATGCATCACTTTAGATTGTACCCTTATCTATTATTATAAATGTAATCATCAAAACACTAGTGCATCATGTGCAACTTTCGATGTTTTATCACCTCGCTTTCTACTTGACTTCAATCGGTATTACTGATGCAGGAATTTCCAATCTTCTAAGGTCAACATATTCCCTTATAACATAACCCTTTATGCCTTAAGATATATCATCCTTCATAGGTTTAAAAACACGTCTATAATTCTCAAATAGATTTTGCGGACAAACTTAGCTCAACATTCTGTGATTCATACTTAATCACTTTTCAAACGTTCCTTCTCGGATCATATATCATGTTAAGTTGTCATCATGGTTTCCAGAACCTATGTCTCAACATAGTGGATGGTGATCATTATTTTCTTTCTTTTAACCATCGATGTTTAACTTAATGATATTCCTAATTTTAGTGACCCAGGACCATTCCTTAATCAATTCCTATTCCGAAACTATTTTCAGAATCCCTTTTAGGAATACTACATAATATCATAATACACTTACTTTCAACTTATAATCCCATATAATCATTAATTATCGGTACTTGCGATTTCATTCTTAATGTGTCGCACACACACTTAAGAATCAATCTTTAAGCTTCCACTCAAAATATGTTCCCAACATATTTGAGTCCGAGACTTATAACGCTCCCACTCAAAAATATGTCATTCACATATTGATTTTAGGAAGACTTTTACATCTCCCACTCAATTTCATGCAAATTGCATATTCTCTCACTATTTAGAATAACTAAAATCTTTCAATCAATTATCAAACTGACAGTTTTATTACGAGATGCTAGTACCTTACTAGTATTGAATCCACTAGACTTTCAGCACATTTGAATCAAATTCTTTTGAATTTGTCCAATACATTATTCATAACAAATTGTGCCTTTTCATTCACCTTTTTCCATCATGACCTTGCAGTCGTTTGGAAATTCAAGTAACCCATTACATGTTAAGATTCAGCAATGAATTGCTTTCTAATATTAAGTGAATTTTTCCTCTAGGATTTCTCATAACGTTAGTTTACCATTTTCCTTCGTAGTTCGTAGGTATGTCATATTCCGGTAATATGACAAGCAATTCACAAATGTATCCATACAATATCTAGGGTACATTTTGAATCCTACTTCATGTACTGAAAACACTAGGGGGAAAACACAATAATCATTATCATTGATTCTTTTCTTTATGAAGAGAATCGTTCAGGAACACTTTATATTGCGCTTCTCAACACTCTGATGCAGGGTTTTGAATCCTCATCGTGTTTTTACTATTCCATAAGCTTCATAGTTCAGAAAATAAACTTTCTCGAGAAAGCACCAAAATTCAAGCAACACTAGTTTTGCCTTCCTTTTGGTTCCAGCTATGGTTTTCGTATTCACATTTTCCACTGAATACTCTACAAGGACTTACTCTCTATTATTTTAGTGATATCGAATAACTCCAAAACTTTCACGACGATCCATACAAGATATGGCGCCGATCTCACGAATTTAGATGGTTCACTATATAGACTAATTGAGTGTTTAATATTTCCGACAAATGGTCTTTACACTTACACTATAACGATTTATTCGGCGCCATCTATTCACCCACTTGATCACATTGCGACGCTTCGCATTTCGACGTATCAAATGCATTGCATTTCACAATTCCTTATGCCAATCTTATAACGTCAAATTTTATTACAATTGATCAAATCGTAGTAATTAGATTCTCTTTTATCTTTAGTACCCTTGGATGATGAAATACTTTGATCATATCAAATAATTTCATGCTCATGTTTTATTTAGTAAACTCTTTTACGAAATTCAACAATCATATAATGATAATCACCACTTTATTGAAATACATTACATAGAATGAGTATTTCCTTTTCAATATTGCATCAAACACTTTGCATTCATGCAATACACGGTGTTTAAGTTATCTTGCCTAACTTGGGCTTGATTCATATGTGACAATAAATCAAATGTCTTTCACATATTATCAACATAACTTTGAATTTAAATAATGGTTTCATTCAAAATGAATATATCATTAAGTTGGGTATTTTTAAGGCATTTTCAATATTTTACAAATGTTCATGCATTATTAATTAGTTCATAACTAGGATAATTCACACATAATCGAAAAAGATATGCACGCAAATAGAAATCATTCATAGAAGAAGAAGAACTGTTTGTTACAAACTCATAAGAATAACTATCTCATGAAGTGTGAGACACACTAAATAAGTTCACAATATATCGATTACAATAATCATCCAAAATGATAAACTAAATGCTAAATATCGAGGGAGAGTGTCGTTGGCCATCATCATCATGCTCGCCATCAACACACAATGTCACATCCTATCTAGCAAGCAACTCTCATGTAGAAGGACATGTTTTCACCAAAACAGAATAAGTATCAAATACTTCAACACTACAATATGTGTTTGCAAGATTATAACATTTATAATATTGTATATCAAATATATACCTTTATCATCGATGACCTCTCCAGCAATAGGTTCAACCTTCACATTCCCGAAATGTGATCTGAACTCGTGGAAATCCTGTGTTTCCCCATCACCTCTCATGATGCAAGTCCTGGCGTGTGCATGGTAGCTTAATGGCAGTGACTGCAGCAACACGCCTATTGCAAAAGGGCTCGTGAACCAGTTGTCCAGGAAGTATGCAAGCCTCATGTCTGCATCATGCATGCGCTCCAAGTGGTCGTCAAGTGAAGAGTTCTCCTCCATATTTATGGAGAGGAAATCTCCCATCAGCTCATGCTCCCATATGCGCACTTGTTTCACGAAATGTGATCTAAGCTATACCATAACCGTACGAGGGTTAATGCTACCCATAATTGGCCATCGATCATCAACCATTCCGAAGTGCATCATCACTGATATGAAGGTGGACATCACACGACGGCAGCAGCGGTATTCCCGCTGCTCTGGGATCTCATAGAAATAGGGTTGCTCCAAATCCATCTCATAGAGTATATAGTCGACCAAATCATTCTCACTAAGGAGAACATGGAGATGCGTAACCCACATAGAAAAGTTTGATCCATCTAGTTTGAGCTTTTCTCCCTCTAACCAGTCGACAATGGGGAAGGTAACATCGGGGAGAACCATTTTCTACATTTATAATTGCAAAAGGAATTTTGACTAACTTTATAATTATATGAGTTAAAACAATAACTCCACTAAAAATTCCTATCCCAGAAGGGTTTTAGCGATTACACGATCTCTATTCACTACACCACGCCCGATCGTCACGGCCGACGATATAGTTCAAAAGGTGGACTCCGAACCGTCGATCACATCATTCATGCGACTTGTGCTCGATCTTTCGACCATCAGTATTCTGAGGCCATGTCTACACATGCTAGGCTCGCCAACTCAACCTTACTGTATTCGCTATGCAACATGGCTTACACCCATAGTATGCGAACGCAGATATGTGTGACACCCGATCATCACGACCTGCCTCATATCGGAGAACTTTCTTGGCGGTGCACACTAAGGGAGAAAACCTGTATTGGTATTTTGATTAGGGATCATCTTATTAGGCTACCATCGAGTATCTAATACTAGCACACAATAAGATGCACAAACAATAAACATTGAATGTAAGTGTGACGCGATATGGTCCTTCACGCTGTGATTTCCATCCCGCGTCTCCGAATTCCGGTGTCAGGGTTCCGGCACCATAGGCACTAGGGTACCGGTGCCTTCTGGCGTGGTAGTCCATCATCTCCATGACCGTCTACTACTACTTAGCAACTTAAAGTAAACTACTTTACCTTTGCCACAACCATATCACATCACAACGCCCCATGCAAAACAAAGGTAGACGCCTCTACTTTATCTTTGCATGTTTTACGTGGTTGATAGGGTTTTCGCACAAGAACTGTTCTTACCTATGAACTTTCACCACAACGCTAATCAAGCAGTTGTCTATACTACACCCCTTTCGAGGCCCTTTGTTGCAAATGGCATACCAACTAATGCAAGAGAGATAGACATCCCCCCAAAGCCACTTTATACAATACAAGCCGTATGTCAAGCGTGGACCAGTCTCACGAATGAACGTGTAAAGTCGGTTGGGGGTTGCTTCATCAAGCATTACTGCAGTATACACAAGTACACGTGGGAGGGTAACAACTAAAAGATCAACGCCCACACTCTACAACTCATGTGTTCTACCCATACTAGCATTACTACGCATAGACCTAGCTCTGAGACCACTGTAGGGGTTCACGCATGAAAACAATAAATTTTTCCTATGCGAAGATCCCTAACGCCAGGATCTATCTCTTAGTAATGCAGTAATGGGATGGGCTTTTCGCGAACTTACCATGGAAGACCGAAAAGCATTGTCAACGCTCGGGAGAGCATGGTTGATGTAGTCGTACCGAAGCTGACCTCAAGGTCGTGTTGAAGTCCCGGGAGCTCCTCTGGCTCCAGCGACTCCTAGTGCCCCAAGTGTTGCACCTCGCAGGGAGTTACACACGTCCGGTGCCTGACGATGATTCCCGCTCCTCCGATCTAGCAGCAGTTGTGGAAGTAGGGCTTCTAGATTTGAATCTCGTAGCATGACGGCGCTCCGCGGTGAAGAAGACTCCTTCTCGCGCGATCTAGACTTGGGACCACGGTCACGGGCGAGAGAGAGAATCAACTAGAGGTCTCCCCAAAAGAGAGGGAACCTTTTATTGATTATTATGTCTTTAATTTGTCAAAATACCTCTCTTTTTATAGGGGAAAAATCCCCCCATAGCTAACTAGCTTAGCCATGTGGGACTAAACAAGGGAGAGGGGAGAGGAGGGGCTTGGCCGGCCGGCCATGGCCCTTCTGGGCCCCGCACGAGGTGGCCAAGGCCCATCCAACCATCCCTCCTCCTTCCTCCTTTCGGTCTTTCCCTCATGGGCCCTTTTCCCTCTGGATTTGGCCCAATTAGGTATTTGACCGTTTTTAATTCTTTTTCTTTTAGTGAATAAATATAAATGAATGATTAAATCAATATTAAACATTCAGTTACATATTATTCAATCCATGTTGATGTGGAACTCATTCCCTCTCATTCGGGACATCCTCCGGACTTACCGAAACCCTTCTGGTTTTCTCTCTTATCTTTACTTCGATGATTCTGCCAATCCCAGAACACTATCTGAGCATCATCAAGCCCTTAAGCGTGATACCCCAAGGTTCGGGAATACTCCAAATATGGTCGGTACCGTCCCGCACCAATGATCAGTAGAGGGACCTGGATGGCCATGTGATCCCTGTGCATTCCACGAAATCTTTCGTCATTTGAACCATGAACGCCGTGTCATATTCCTTTTGTCTCTTGATACTTGCATTGTCCGAGATCTTGTCAATGACATCACCATATCATGTTCAATCTCGTTTGATGCTATCAAAGTACCCTCAGGTAACAGTGATTGATATGGCCTCACGGTCTAAGGAATATCACACTAAGTCTATTCTAATCATCATAACTTGAACTTCATGACATGATCGGGTCATGATGCTTAGGTTGGGTATTTCTCATCATCTCATTCTCACAATGAGGTGACTCCATTGTCAACTGGCATAAATTCCACATGATCAGGAAACCTTGATCATCTGTTGACCAATGAACTAGTGACTAGAATTTCACCGGGAACTCCTGGTTGTTTATATATCACATGTGTATTCACGTTTCCTTTCCATACAGTCATAGCATGATATAAAACTTAATCATGAACTTCTATGAAATATGATTATAATCTAAATTACTATTTGTCTCTACGGCATATTTCCAACAATGAAGACTCAAGTGATGAAGATGGCTAGATAAGACCCACTCCCAACTCTATTGCTAGAACAATAAGGCATGAGGGAGGGAGGCAAGTCAGAGAATAGGGCAAGAAGAGATGAGATCATGACATAAAGAAATCATTGGATGCTATCAAGAATGTAAGAAAAGAGATGACCAAGAGAAGAAGACTACGAAGAATAAGGAAACAGAGAAGAGGATGGTGACCGAGGAAAGAAGGGCAGATGCGGAGGGGAAGAGGACGGTGGACAAGGAGAGATTGGAAGAGGTCAAGGAGATAAAGGTGGCAGTAGAGGAGAAGAAGGTGGCCATGGAAAAAAATTACCCATCCCATGGAGCATGAAAAAATAGCATGTTCATAAACACATGCAGACTTGATAAGAAGCAAAAACAATACATGGGCATTTGTCTTTGTCAAGATATTTTACGATGGTAGATTTGTGTTCGTAGGGGTCACGCTCGGAGATAGGGTTGGTAGCACAAAAAGATAGAGATTTATACATGATTGGGTCCAGGAAGCACAATGTTCGGTAAAACTTTACTCATGTTTGTGGATATTTGGTATTATCATTGTGTGATCTAGTGATCTCGAGGTAAATATCAATTTCACCTATGGTGGATGGTGGTAGTTGTGCAGAGGTGCACTATGTGGAGATGATCTCATGGACCAAAATTTGCATCGTCTCCATTTGATGTACCTACCCCCTTATATACACGGTTGGGGCTTGGGTTATAGAGTGTCGAGATGCAGTTACAAGTGTCTGTGCCTATGCTAAAATCCTAGCATGATATCTAGATCTGATCTTGCCGGAGTAATTTAACATCCTGAAGAACCAGAGATCCACAATCTGCCCTGGCTTGGTCGCCAAGGAGATGGAGTTCGTGCCCCTCCTGGGGTCCGAACCTTTGTGATTGGCCACCATGCTTCTAGTTGCGTCATCTTTAGGCTAGCTAGGCCCACATGATACATGGGAGGTGCTATGAGTTGCATGAGAGGATGCAAGGGAGGCATGGGAGCATCCATGGGAGGCATGTGATGCATGACTACTCTTGTGCCTACTATCTAGTTCGAGTCAAAGCATATAGCTTGCACCAAAGGTGGCAGTGGAGTTGAGGAACAACATGAAGATGCCAACGATGGCAATGGAGACGGTGAGGCATGAGTGTTGTTTGCATAGTCCCTGACACTTTATTTTGTGGTTATATGAACTTTATTTGTGTGTGAGAACTATGTTTGTGGTGACCTATGCTATGCTTCTGAACTATTCTATGCATTTGAACTTGTTATTTTTATGATGATGAATCTACTATAATCTTGAATTCATATGTTAGTATATGTGTGTGTGATGATTTTGCAAAGATCTAGGTTCATAAGTTGTTCATATGTTTGTGATCTTGCAAAGTATGGAATGCTGCTATGTGTGGTGCCCTATTTTAGGGCATTTAGATTTTGCTTGTGTCCTATTTTAGGACATTTGGAACAACTGCAGTTAGTTCCGTGCCGTAAAACTACAAAGTAGTGCCCAACAACCAAAAGGTGATACTCTATTTTTAGATATCTATTGGAGATTCTCTAATGTTTGGATAATAAGAGACGGTTCTACTATCTTCCTTCTGTAATTTTGCGCGAAATTTTATACCATGACTATCAGAAGGTGGCACGGTGGAAACATGGAGAACGACCTTAGATCGAATCGAAACACTTGTGACTGTTAATCATTTTGTACTGTTAAGTATAAACAGTTCTAAGAGTTGGCAATAGCGGTGAGGGTAGCATGGCTGCTAAGAAACCACAAATGCTACTCCCTCCGTTACAAATTATAAGATGTTTTAGAAATTTCGGTATGGACTACATATAGACAGAAATGAGTGGACCTACACACTAAAACCTATCTAAATGCATGCATTTAAGAGAAAAGCTAAAATATCTTATAATTTGAAGAGAGAGTATTTGTGTAGGTAGATGGATGTGATGGTTTGGAGATATCATTGTAGTAGCTATATATGCTATGATCTGACCATAACATGCGTCTATTAAAGAGTGGGAACATGACACGGTAAAAGAAAAGACTAGCAACAGAAAATAGGGGGCCAACCCATCAATTTCCCAGAGATAGAGACCTAGGACCATCCGGTGAATGTGATAGACATCAAAGAGGCACACGTATGTGGGAGCGATGGGCATGCCGGAGAAACAGCAGCACTGCTGTAGTAGTACTGCAAACACCAACGGAGTAGTATATTGGTTCGCTAATTATTTTACCTAATCAGCCTACCAAAATGTCTCTTATAATTTGCAACGGAGGTACTAATTAGGAACCGATCACAGATCACCTAGCTCCAAATGAAACCAAATACCAATATACAAATTACTTCCTCTGTTAAAGCATATATACTGTACATATACGTTTGGTACGATCGACTTATATTATGGGACGGAGATAGTGAATGTTACGGGACAAAACGATGTTCTCACATGGAGCACGTGAGCGAGCTTGTCACTTGGATTGGACGTGTTCACAGCCGTTTTTGCCAAGAACGAAATCATGTTATGACGCAGAACTCGGGTGGACGTATGCGCCCAAAAGGACACTAGGTTAGTATGAGGCACTCGGCTCTCGGGCAAAGTAGGAGGGACTCAAGCGTGTAAAGCGATGCGAAGCATGTACTAGAAGATATACCAAAGGCCGGGGGACCTGACCTAGACCAGAATTCGGAAAGAAAGTCAATCTCTTGTGAAGACATACGCAGCCCGAAGGCATCACATGATTTACCCCCTTTTTTCCTTATCCATTTTCGGTGTACCTTGTTTTTGACAAGCATGGAACCATAAAGACATAGGAGCAAGCGAATCGAACTAGACCAGCCCATAGCTTCCACAAAATCCTCACGGGTCCTTCCTGGGGAGTGGGCTTTTGGGTTCGAAAATCATGTGGCAGAATTGTCTTGCATAGTATCGCGTTTTGGTGGGTCTCTCTAGGCGATGTTTGTCTTGTGTATCGCGCTCAAGAATGGGACTATGCTGGGTTCATGTGTGAATATAACGTTAGACGACTCTATAAGGACAATATCATAGATCAGACTTTCACGGGCAATGCTAAGATAGTCAAACCTAGAGAGATCAGCACTAGTAACATCATCAGGCCGACCTTTCATGATGTCCTATTATTCAATAGACACCATTCTTTCTAGGCACTCCAAAAGAACGACAAGTGAAACTCGAGGCATTACAAAAGAAGCAAGCACAAGATTTGGAGGAATTCCTGGCAAGCTTCAAGAAACACCATCACAACACCGTCACTCCGATCAGGGAAATCTAACTTACTCTACTGGATGAACAAGATAAACCCACTTCTCTTAAACAAATGTTTCTTACGGTGTGGATGGTCGAACGGTGGCATAATTTTCCCGCTATGTAGGTGGGCCCAAGAATATGTGGTCCGTCTTATTTTCCAGTGCCACCACTCTTCCCGCATCTGGGACGCGATATCTTCCTGTATTTCGTAATTTTCTGGTCCAGTTTCGACTTTAGGTGGGATTATAGAGAGTCAAAGACCGTTCGACGGTGTCCATCTTCCCTGGGCTTCAGTGAAAAGTAATTGCTTATTTGATCACTCTGGTCCCTTGAAATTTTTGAATGAAACTAAATCCAAGGTCTTTCACCGTTCTTCCACCATCCCCTTCGTTGGTGATAGGAGGCATAAAAGGATGAGGTTATGACATGGATTCTCACAAGTGAAGTGTTCGATGAACTTATCGTGGGAGAGTAATTGCCTATTTATGTCTTTATTTAGTTGTTTTGGTCGGCCGCCGCTCATATTCGGCGGGACACTGGTGGGTGTTTTGGCCTCGGTCTTGTAATGTAGTAAACAGTTTTTCCTCACAATTATGAAAATGCAAATCTTTTGCCTCGTTGAAACAAACAAAAAAGTGTTCCTCTATAAGATTCCATATTCCAGGTTTGGTTTAGATGCTCGTTTCCGAATCAATAGTTGTTTTTTCGTTTTTCACAGAGCATCAGGTTATCTGTTTAATGTGGAAGCTTCTCTTTTGTAAGAGAGATGCCTCGATGCTTTCAATGGCTAATTAAATCTTGCATATGAAATATGTGTATGGAATATGAAATTTCTCAGATCTGACCAATATATATAGGTATTCATCATAAAAAGTATAAAAAGAATGAGAGGGACATTATTTAAAAAAGGGTTACTGACACTAAAATAATATATCTTTTTTTTTGCAAATGTACAAAATGGGATTGCACTAATCTAAAATCATTTTGTACGCCCACGTTGGATAAGGCCGGACACAGATATATACCGTTGTATGATTGGTTTTCCGCAAACATTAAAGAGATAGAGATTAACTATATGGGTCGTTGCTGTTAGGTCAGCCATGGAACTAACTATAAAACCTGACCCTAGAGAGCCCCTTAGACGCACTGCTCTCTGCCTTTAAGACCCAAGTCAAACACCAACAAGAGCGTGCAGTGAGAGCCATCAGCCATGACAATAGCAAACGGCAACGGTGCGGTGCCGGTGCCGGTGCCGGTGCGTGAGAGCCAGCGGAGCATGCAGCAGCAGGCGGAAGGCCCTGCGGCCATGCTTGCCATCGGCACCGCGAACCCGGCCGGCGTCGTAATACCCCAGGACCAGTTCACCGACGACATCTTCCGCATGACCAAGACCGACCACCTTACTGAACTCAAGGAAAAGATGAAGAGAATTTGTAAGCATATATTCCCCCGCCATATTCCTGATGAATTGTTTAATTATTCCTTTTGCGTCAAGATAATGTGATGTTCTTACTCCTAATTATTATAATGGAAACTGGAGCATCGTTTGGTCAAAAGAAGATCCGATCGAAGTTGAATATAAATCTCTGGGAACTTAACATGACATTTATGCCCACTATCTAGTAGTGCAAAAATAGAAAAAAAGGAATTTGGTCTATATACATTCGAATCTTCAGGCCAAATAGATGAAGCCACACAAGGACTTAGTTAAGCCTATAAAAAACATTTGTATTACAAGGAGTTTCTTTTCGTTGCAGGCCAAAAAACGGGCATCGAGAAACGCTACTTCCACCTGAACGAGGAGTCAATTGGAGCCAACCCGGAGTTCCTAGACAGGAAGCTGCCGTCCCTCGACGCCCGCATCGACATGGTTGCCACTGCCGTCCCGAAGCTCGCGCAGTTGGCTGCGACAAAGGCCATCGCCGAGTGGGGCCGCCCAGCCACCGACATTACCCACCTCATCTTCAGCACCTACTCCGCCTGCCAGGCCCCGAGCTTCGACCTCCAGCTCGCCACGCTCCTCGGCCTCCGTCCCACTGTCTCCCGTACCATACTCAGCCTCAACGGCTGCTATGGCGGTGGCAGGGCGCTTCACCTGGCCAAGCAGCTCGCAGAGAACAACCACGGAGCTCGTGTCCTCGTCGCTTGCGCTGAGATAACCCTCGTGTGTTTCGGCGTCCCCGACGGGAGCAACCTCGTTGGCACGGCCTTGTTCGGCGACGGCGCCGGGGCCGTCGTCGTGGGCGCCGGCCCTTTCAGTGAAGGTGAGTGCCCACTGTTCGAGATGGTCTCTGCCACGCAGACGACCATACCGAGGACCGAGCATGTGTTGGGCATGCAGGTCTCGCGCGCCGGCGTGGACTTCCACCTGGGCATCCAGGTGCCCACGCTGATAGGACAGAACATCAAGCAATGCCTCGTAGACGCCTTCGGCACCGATGCTCCGGGCTCTTGGAACGACCTCTTCTGGGCGGTGCACCCCGGTGGCCGTCCGATCCTGGACAACATAGACACCGTGCTCAAGCTGGAGCCAGGGAAGCTGGCGGCCAGCCGACACGTGCTTCGTGAGTATGGCAACATGAGCGGCGCAACCATCGTCTTCGTGCTTGATGAGCTGCGCCGCCGGAGGAAGGAGATGGGTGGTGATAATCTGCTGCCGGAGTGGGGCGCCATGCTCGCCTTCGGACCAGGAATCACAATCGAGACCATGGTGCTGCGCGCACCCCCTCTCGACGAATACTGATTATTACTACGTGCGTGCTACTCATAATACGTATACGTGTGCATAAGCGTGTGACAAACCACCGTGGGTACACGCTTGTCATGTCAAACAAAGCAAACCACGTCCACCACCACCATCGATCACCTCTACTACAATCTCCTGCCGTGAGTGATACTCCAGGGTGTGTATGTACCTGAATGTTGTCTTCAAATATTGTGTGTGCACGTGTGTATTGTCAACTCTACATATTGTTGTATTTAATAAATTAAACTCCAATGTGTTGGATCTGCTATTAGTCATGGTTATTCAAATACTTTGTTTCATTTTTAATGTCTTTGCTCCGGGCGTGTGATAAAACCACTACAACGCATATTTGCGGATCTAAATGCTCACATTGGCATCGCTAGTGCCTATACCAACAGATAAATAAAGACGCGTTGCGGTTTTGGGCGTTGCAAGGGCGCAATGCAACACATATACTTCCGTTGGTAACAAGGGCGTCGCTAGGCAACAACACATACAACTAAAGTTTATAACAACACTAATATACATTGCTAATTAGGACCCCCATGCATGTCTGATCTGAGTTTTAATAGGACCCCCCCCTACCGCAACGCATTTTGCGCATCTAAATGCTCATATAGGCGTTGCTAGTGCCTATACCAACAGATAAAGATGTGTTGCGGTTTTGGGCGTTGCAAGAGCAGAATGCAACACATATATTTCCGTTGGTAACAAGGGCGTTGCTAGGCAACAGCACATACAACTAAAGTTTATAACAACACTAATATACATTGCTAATTAGGACCCCATGCATGTCACTACAGGAAAAACAGGCGCTGCCTTGCGGGGCCAATTTGCCGTGCGCCCCTGCAAGGCAAAGAAGCCTTTGCCAAGTGTGGCTAGAAAACGACGCACGGAAAAGTCGGGCTATCAGGTAAAAAGATTCTGACCACGCGGCAGAGAAAGACCACACGGCAAAGCCTGGAAGAAGCCCACGGCAAAGAAAATCTTACGGCAAAGCCCGCGGCCCACGGCAAAGAAAATACATGGCACACCTTCAAGTGGGGCCCACCATATGAGGGCAGTTGACGGGGCCGTGGCGACGACAGAGCTTTGCCGTGAGCCTCACCGTCTCACACGCACAATTTTGAATTACCAAATCTTTTTTCCGCGTGAAATTTCCCTCCATTTATTTTTACAACGCTCAAAATTTTGCCTCCAATTATTTTTATAACGCGCGAAAATTCCCTATCTGAATTATTTAACCTGGGAACTTCCTTTGTCGTCTGCCACTCATGGCAGAGAGGCCTTTGCTGTGTGCAATACAACAAAACACACAGCAAAGCCCTATTTTTTTCCATTTTCCCCTCTTTTTGCCACCATTTTCTGTGTGCAATACAACAAAATCTCTGAACGTCTTTTTGAGGCGTGAATTTTTGTGCTTCTGCCCCAGGTTGTTATCTAACTTTCGTTAGTTCAACACTTTTTGATTTGAGCAACAGAAGGTCTTCGAAAAAATTCGTCTTTACCTGCTGGTCTGTTTTGACAGATTTCTGCTATTATTTGGATTTGCTTCTTGTTGGTTCCTTTTTGAGTTCTTTTGGGGAATTGAGCTTTTTGAGAGAAGTGCTACAGTAGCTAGTGTTTTAATGGAAGTTTTCTTGGTGTTATAACTGAACCTTAAAGACTTATTATCTTGAGTGCACTAATGTTGCTAATAAAGATTGTGTGAAGCTTTGTATGAAGGAAAAATTTCAGGTGTATGGAAGGAATGAGTAATGAGATGAAGGATGGACTAAAGCTCAAGCTTGGGGATGCCACGCGTGTCACCCCAAGAAATATCCAAGAAGTACAAGCGTCAAAGCTTGGGGATGCCCAAGGCATCCCCTTCTTCATCAATAAAAATCCCAGGTTTCTTCCAAACACTTTATTTTTATTGTTTCATGCACAGTTGTGTTGTTCTTGGAGCGTCTTCTTTTTCGTTTTCGTTTTGGTTTTTCGTTTGCTTAGTTTTCTTAGTTTGCTGAATAAATTGGTTGTACCCCCTCTTTCATACATTGGTTTTCAAATAGTTCGGTTTGGATTGGAAAAGAGTAGGAAAGTTCATGCTTAAGTGGTAAAGAGAGCTTGTTTTTTACTGTGGCCTATGCTCTGTCATGCCATGCTTGATATTGTTTTGGCTTTATGCTTAGTATTATTTGGTGTAGCATGACTTGTTATAAACAATTGAGATTGCTTAATGTGCCTTGGATGAATCATGCGTTGTTTAGCATATTAAAGCATAGTATAGTGGTATTCTCCTTTGATGTTTTATTTGGGTTGACTTAGCGCATGCTCACACCATGTTATGACTATCTCAAGTCACCATAGCCTTTATGATCCTTTAGTTTTCAACTTGTGGTATCACTTTATGCTTTGATCAATCATGTTTTGTCTCTCTGCATGATTATGGCCATTATTGCTCTCTTAGTTTGTCGCTCCCAGTCTTTTGCTAGCCTCCACAACCAAGTATGAGTTCCACTCATGCATCCAACTCCCTAAACCATGTTATCCCAAAGAGTCCACCATACCTACCTACTAGCATATGCTATTCCAAGTATATTCATGTTTTTGTTTACCTTCCAAATTAAACTTGTTATGTGAAAATTAGTGATTAAAGCTCTCACGAACTTGATGGCACACTTTACTTTTCTTGCCCTTAATAAACTTGAACCATTGTGTCGTCTATGTTGTATATGCTTGCACTTATTTGTTGGGAATTAGCAGAACCATGCTGTCATGGGGAACGCTTTCAACATTGCACTGGTACTTTGTACCTAGTTGATATCATGCTCTTTTGTCTATGGATGTCGTCGGTGTGAAATGAAAGGGGAGCTTGTAAGTCCATGGAGTTATGTATATGTGTTAGAGAAACGCCTGGGCCGCTGGTCTAATCCATGCAGACATGGTGGAAACCTGCAGCGTAACCATAATGAGTTGTCTATGAAGCATTCTTCTTATAAAAAAGAGAGTCCTATATTGAGAAAAAAAAAGAGAAAAAGAAAAAAAAGAGATATTATGAAAAGAGGAAATAGAAAAAAGCACCATATTCCCATGGTAAATAAGAAGATTGCTGAGATGCTCGTTGTCTGCTTGCCTTGTCATTTTGATATGGGGATTCTTCCATATCATCGGGCAAGGGGTACCCCGTTGGCGGTTCTCTATGATACACATGTACTTACGATGACAAGAACTTACCGGTGTCTAAACTTGAGTAGCATGAGGAGCGGCCCCGTATACAAGAGACATGAGATTTATAACTTATACTTCGTCAAGCATGTACATCATAGTTTGTTCACTTTAACCTTAATCACCTTCAAGATGCTTATGATCGGGGCAATGAGAGCTGAAAGCTATTAAGTACCATAATTTTTTGAAGCTCTTTGTGAAACTTGAATCTCTGCTTCCTTCTATGAAGGCCTTTCTTCGGCCATTATATTGAGTCTCCACCTTCTATCTTTATGCACTTACTTTGAGAGCATAGTGGCCATTCTTAGTTCTATGTGCATTGTCCCAAGACTAGTTGATTGATGCATAACTTGATATTGCTCGTTTTAAACTTTTTGTATCTAGTCACTCTTATGAACTTTGAAGGTGTCCTACGCATTTATATTTTCTACTCTATGAGGGACAAGCTGCATACTATTATGCTATGTTTTCTTTATGTGAAACAAACAAACGTCTTCCAAAGCATTGTTATTCATGAATCTTTTGTTTGTGCCTTTTCATGTTGCAACATAGTTGCTTTGCCTTATTGTTAGAACTTTATCTTTCATGCTATGTTGAAGTACTATGATCCCAGCTCTGAATGTTTTACAAATATTTTGATCAAGTGTTTGATGGTGCATGTCACCTCAAAAATTATTCTTTCTTTTTATCACTTACCTACTCGAGGACGAGCAGGAGTTAAGCTTGGGGATGTTGATACATTGCAAATGTATCTATAATTTTTGATATTCCATGCTTGGTTTTATCAACTTTCTTGTGTTTTGTCCACACTTTGGAGTACTTTTCATATGATTTCTTGGACTAACCTATTAACAAGTGCCATAGTGCCAGTTGCCTGTTTTCTACTGTTTTTTGTTCCAGCAAACTCAGAAAATCAATATTCTCAGAATTGGACCGGACAAAAGCCAAAGTTGATATTTTCCCGGAAGACTCGCGAAGCCAGAAGGAGAGTCGGAGAGGGGCCACAGGGTGGCCACACCACCCCATGGCGCGGGTCCCCCCAGGCCGCGCCAGGGCATGGTGTGGGCCTCCTGGCCGCCCACCGACCTTGCCCTCTGGCCTATAAGAAGCCTCCCGAGGCAGAAACCCTAAATAGTCAAGCCTCCAGCCACGAAAAGTTCCGCAGCGCCGCCTCCACCGAAGGGGAGATTCGGGGGACAGAAAGTCTCTGTTCCGGCACCCTGCCAGGACGGGGAAGTGCCCCCGGAGCCATCTCCATCGATCTCCACCACCATCTCCATCACCGTTGCTGATTCCCATGATGAGGAGGGAGTAGTTCTCTCTCGAGGCTAAGGGTTCTACTGGTAGCTATGTGTTCACCTCTCTCTCTCTCTATGCATGATCATATGGTGATCATGAGCTTTGTAATCTAATAGAACTACCTTGCTACTCAAGTGCTTTATTAGATTCTGCTCTCCCCATGTGTGTGAAAGTGACAGCGTGCACACCATGGTGGCACTTAGGCTATAGATTACAAATACTTGTTATGAGTTATATTTGGAGCTGGATGTCTTTATGAAATTGTGGTGTTTGTTGGACCTATCTAGTGCTCAAGGTGATAGTGTGGGGTTTTCTAGATGGGAAAGGCTTACTTTGAGGTGTGCTGTTATAGCCCTACCATCGATTAGAGTGTTCAACCGGAGAGTAGTTAAGAGTAGTATCATAAAGAGAGGATATGTTTATGTGAGAGTGTTCACTAGTGAAAGTATGATCCATAGGCCTTGTTTCTAAGAATTGATACAGCGTTTGCTCCTAGATCTGTTACATGTTTCCTTGCTCCTACTGGTTCGATTAAACCTTGGTTTCATACTGAGGGAAACTTGCTGCTGTGCTCATCATACCTTCCACTTGGGGTTCCCAACGAGCTCTACATCTACCACGCACCAACACTTTTCTGGGCGTCGTGCATTGAGCCATCAGAGACTTCATTCATCGACATCACAAATCAAGCGCATCACTCCCCTCTATTCACTTGGAGATTTCTCGATCTAGTATTACTTGTTAATATCTAGATCTTGTGTTTCGGTTTTGATAATATTTGTTCTTGTGGCAGCTTGTTGTCATTACGGGAGCCTCCAATTCGATCATGGAGTGTGCATAGCTAGTTGTGTAAAGGCATTGTTTCCCACCTCGAAGGGTACCAATAGTGGAAAGGTGGATCAGGCCTTTGGTGGAGAGATCCATTTGAGAACAGGGTGATGCCTATTGTGGCGTGGTGGTCTTAGTACCGCCCACGCCTCCAACGCAGATGTACTTCCCTTAACAAGGAAGGAACTGCAGTATAACAAATCATGTGTCTCCACGTGCTCCACTACAGTTTCCTTGCTCCTCTCTCTTACTCGCCTTTAATTGCTAGTGGTTAGGTTTACATATAGGGAAATTCTTCGTAGTTGCATATCTAGAGAATTTACCTTTGTGGAAAGCCTAAAATTGAAAAAGCATTAAAATTTGGAGTAGCACCTATTCACCCCCCCCCCTCTAGGTGCCCATACGATCCATTTCAATTGGTATCAGAGCCTCGGCTCTTTATTCAGGCTGTGGACAATGTCACAATGGATGACCTCAAAACATTGGAAACAACCTTGTTGAAATCCTTTGAGACAAAAATGGAAGAGATGCAGCAAATGATTTATCGTCTCATTTCATCTACCACCCCACCTACATCTACCTCTTAGGCCTCCACCCCGTTATCTAAGGGTAAAGCTCATGCTAACTCCAAGGAAGATGAGGTGGTGGGTGAGAAAATTAATGGATCTGCCTCCAAGAAGGGAAGTGGTAAGGAGGACTATAGTGAGGTCTCAATTAATGGCCCCTATATTCTCCCGACCCACCTATCCCACACACTCATATAAACAATAGGGGTGTGATGACCCACAAGTATAGGGGGTGTATCACAGTATTTTCGATAAGTAAGAGTGTCGAACCCAACGAGGAGCAGAAGGTGCTGGCTAGTGGTATGGATCAGGAATTCTCTACGAATACTTAGCAAACGGATTTTAGGGGTTTTTGATAAGGAACGTAAACAAAGTACGAGTAAATAAAACACAATAAGAATGAATGCAACAAGTGTCCCAATCCTTTATGCAGCAAAGGACAAGCCGGTTGTATTTCTATAGATCACCAAACGTTCTCGAGGACACATGGGAAGACTGTCAAGTGCTTTCGCTTCATATAGTCGATTAATCTTCTCTAGCTTGCTAAGTGTTGTGTGGGTGAACCTGTGCTAATGTACCGCCCCATCCAAGACTAAATACATACTTGTGATTAAACCCCCTTGCAAACATCCATAAGTACAAGAAAGTAATTAAGGTAGAAACCTAACCACAGCTTTAAACTCTAAGACCCTTATGTCCCTTGTGCAATGGTTTCCTAACGGGGGTTCAGGTTTCTGTCAATCCGGCAACCCCTACGATTAGTAGCCAAATACACAATGCATTCCCCTAGGCCCATATAGGTGAAGTGTCATGTAGTCGACGTTCACATGACACCACTAGAAGAAGTACACCACAACTTAAATAACAATCTATTGAATCTTTCTCAACGCAACTCCACTACTAACAACAAGACTTCTCCCATGTCCTCAAGAACAAAACGAACTACTCACAAGACATCATATGGATCATGATCAGAGATGGAATAATGATGTATAACAATCTGAACATAAACAATAATTCAATGGTTCACTCAATAGCATCAACTACAAGGAGTAATCAACACCGGGAAAGTTTCCCCTATGAACTATAGCAAGATTCAACGCAATTGTTACAGCAATATGGAGATGGTGATGAGGGTGCTGATGGTGATGATGATGATGATGATCCCGATGAAGTCCAGCTTGATGGTGGTGTTGATGGCGACGATCATCCCTCTCCGGGAAGGAATTCCCTCGGCAGAAATCTGTCTGCTGGAGAGATCTTTCTCTCTCGGGGTTCTCCGCCCCGCAGAGGCGGCGGACTCTTTCTGTGGTTGCTCCCCGAGTCTTAGGGTTTCGGGAGGATGATATACGCTAGAGGGGAGAGGCTGGAGTGGGCCAGGGCGGCCACACCACTCCCTGGCGCGGCCTAGGCTTGCCCACGCCATGGGGTGGTGTGGGACCCCTGTGGCCCACCTCCAGTCCATCTTCTGGCATCCTTAGTCTTCTGGAAAAATAGGATTTTCCATATATTTTCCCGGATTTTCTGATCTTCGCGAATTTTGCCTCCAAACAGCACCTTTTCCATCAGAATCCTGACTGCAGCGGTCCATGCTCCAAAAGTCATCAACCATGCAAAAATAGATGAAATAACATAAGTATCACCTCTCAATACAAAATATATCAATGAATAATAGTGAACTAAGACATAGAATAGTGATGCAAAATGGACGTATCAACTCCCCCTAAGCTTAGACTTCGCTTGTCCCCAAGCGAAACTGAGCTCAATAAACATGGCCTCAGGTTTATGGAGTGAAGAGTCGATAAAAGAATACAGACAAGAAGCATCACATTCATCAAATACATAGATCATAACAGAAGACAACTCACTATTATATAACTCAACTTGTAATGAGTAAAGGAAACACAATAAAGATACATAAAGTGAATCAGAATTGGTAATGGCAAACTTAGCTCTTGGTCGAAGAACAGTTGATAATTTGCTGGAGTTCACAAATAGCTGGTTTTTCAATGAAAGCTTTCAAAGTAGTAAACATCAAGATAAGAGCAATGTGCAAAACAAGGAACATAAGAAACAGGAATGCATAAATCATCATATGAATGAATGAAACACATCAACTCAAAATACTTGCTGAGATAGAAGGGAATAGGTTTACTGACTCAACTACAAAGTAAAAGAAAGGCCCTTCGCAGAGGGAAGCAGGGATTGCAAGTCTCATAAAGAGCTCCCAAAAATTATGATACTTACTAGCTTTCAGCTCTCATTGCCCCTATCATAGGCATCTTTAGGTGATTAAGGTTAAAGTGCCACAAATAAGAGGATATGCTTGACAAGTTATAATTTGAAATCTCATGCCCCTTACTTATGAGTACCGATCCTCATGCTACTCAACTTCAGTCACGAGCAAGCTCTTGTCATTGTAAATACATGCGTATCATTGAGAACCGCCAACGAGGTACCCCTTGCACATGACACAGGAGCTATCCCATAATCAAAATGACAAGGCAAGCAGATAGTGAGCATCTCAGCGATCTTTTTATTTGCTATTTGCATAGGTTTTTATTGAGGATGCTTCATAGAATGCTCACTATAGTTATGCTGCAAGTTTCCACCATGATTAGGCATGGCTTAGGCTAGCGGCCCAGGCGTTTCTCTAACACACATATAAACTCCATGATCTTACAAGTTCCACTTTTATTTCACACCGCCGGGATCCATAAGCAAAAGAACATGATATCAACTAGGTACAAGTACCAATGAGGTGTTGAAAGCGGTCCCCATGATACATGGTTCGGCTAACTTCAACTCATAAAGCGCAAGCATATACGCAACAAAGAAGGACCCAATGGTTCAAGTTTACTAAATGCAAGAAAATAAAGTGTGCCATCAAGTTCGTGAGAGCTTTAATCACTAATTTTCACATAACAAGTTTAATTTGGGAGGTAGATAAAACAAGAATTTACTTGGAATAGCAATAATGCTACTAGGTAGGTATGGTGGACTCAAATGGCAAAGGTTTTGGTTTAAAGGAGGTGGATGCACGAGAAGAATACGCTCTCAGTACAGGTTTTTGGCTAGGAAGGCTAGGTAGCAAGTATAAGAGTTGAAGGAAACAAACAAACATACAAATGATAAAAACAAACATGCAATCTTCCTTGGAAGCACAAAAGATCTTAACTAGAGAATACTAGACTTATGAGCAAATCAAGAAAGAAAGAGGATGAAATTATTTTCCTATAGAGTACTTCTATCTTTTTCAACTCTCGAAAAGGTGTTGCTACTGACCGAGCCAGGTTTGCCAAAACCAACTAAATTAACTCAACGATCCCAAAGTGATACCAATACTAACAACAAGATCAATCATATAACCACGAATTGAAAACTAACATAAGCTATGCAAAAGAGTGAATGATAGAACTTCTCATTAATATTTCATAACGGAAACTCACACCAAGGGATACAATCTAACGAGAGAGGGGACACTTCCATAATGCAAACCATACTACATAATAACTCCTCTATTCATGATATGACTCTACTAATAAGATAAAAAGATAGAAGACAGTGATATGATACCGCGGCACTCCCCCAAGCTTGGAACAAACCAAGGGGATGCCAAACCTGATGATGAATTACTCCTTTGGTGGCGGTGGTATCCTCTTGATGAGCTCCTTGATCAGTTTCCCCAAGTCCTCAATCTCGAAGGTGAGATTATGAATCAGCTGTGAGTTTTGCTCAATGCGGCTCGTGATCATGTCGTGTTGAGAATTCCAGCTCTTGCTATTCTTTCCCCACTCTTCCTCCTTGAAGTTTTCTTTTCCTGCATGGCTAGAACGAGGCAAATCCCAATTGGAGGGTAATTTCTCCTTGGACATATTCTGGTATTTATGCTCATGGATAAGAGTGTGGAAAGGATTCTTGGTGCGTGGAGGAAGTGACCAGGATCTGAACGGTGATGAGGAGGCTTCCCTCCAATGGCTGGATTTTCCACCACTCCAATGCTTGCAACGGTAGTGCCGGTGCACATTGCCTACTCTTCACCTTCACTCTTGATCTCTTTCTCCTTCCCGGGGTCTTGGAGGTCTTCCTCCATGGGCTCCTTCCCTTTATCCTTGGCAGACACCATCGTGCTTCTAAACCTTCAAAGAGTATGTCCTGGAAGAAACAGATCGAAACAAAAAAAAGACGAAAACACGATATACGAACCTCGGAGGATCCGGGGGGTTATATATTACAGAGTTTCACATCAAAAGGAAGGTACTAGGAGAAAACGAGTCAGAGGCGGAGTCCGGGGTGGACTCACCACCTGGTGGCGCGGCCAGGGGTGGGCCCGCGCCATGGGGTGGTGTGGGCCACCCTGGCTCCGATTCCGTCCCTTTTTCGCTTCGTAGCTTTCCTTATTGACTGAAACTGCAAAAATATAGTAGGATTGTATTTTCACGGAACTTTTCTTACCAGAACTGTTACCTAGATGAAAACAGACTCTGCAGGTCTCTGAATTTGGTATTTAGTGGATCCTTCCGGAGTCATCACTTGAATCATCAGTATCTTCATCTTCATATACTTATTACTTGAGTCATAAAACCCTTCTCTTCCTTATTACACCATTATCTCCACTTCCTGGAAATTTCTTTCACACAAAACTTCACACAGTTCTTATTAGCAACATTAGTATAAGTGAAGTGATAAAAACTTTTGAGTCCAACTTCAACTGAAAACCATCAAAACATAAGCTACTGTAGCAACTCCTTCCGAAAACCCAAAAAGGAAATCGAATAAAGAAGCAAATGCAAGATTGGCAAAATCTGTCAAAACAGACCAGCAGGTAAAGATCAATTTTTTAGAAAATCTTATGTTTCTCAAATCAAAACGTGCAAAACTAACGAAAGTTAAATAACAACCTGCGGCAGAAGCACAAAAAATTACAGCTCAATCTGATATACAGAGATCTCTCATGAATTTTTACGGTGAAGCACAAAAATCTGTTTCGGGACAGCAACTTCCCCAAATCTTACTTCTCTCTCATTAGAGGTTGATCTTGGAACAAAAACCAAACAAAACGGATAAGGAGCGGTTATTACCGAAGTAATAACTTCCAAGACTCAAATAAACAAAAGCAAACTAAAGCAAAAACAAATTGGGTTGTCTCCCATAAAGCTCTTTCTTTATAGCCATTAAGATGGGCATGATAATTTGAAGAAACTCTCATAGGGATATGAATTGAAGTGAAAGAGAGCATTAAGAAGCAAAAACACACACATTTAAGTCTAACCCACTTCCTATGCAAGGGGATTTTGTAAACAAACAAGTTCTTGAAACCAAAGGCAACTTTCATAAGAAGGCAAAAGAAGTGCAACATAAAAACTTTCAGCGTAAAGCAAGGAAACTTGATATTATTGAGATGCATAAGAACACGTTTCCCTCTCTCATAATAACTTTCAGTATCATGCATAAACTTAACAATATAGCTATCACAAGGACCATCGTAACAATGATCACTTTTTCTAACAGAAAACACAGGATAACTAGCTCTCATAACACTACTATGTGAAACAATATTAGAGGTATCCTTACAAAGGATAGTGTGTCCCTCTTCCTCATACTCAGTGACAAAGTCTTTCACATTTGCTATTATAGGTTCATCAACCATTTGTTTATCAGGTTCAACAGCTTTATTCATACTTTCATCTACCATACTAGCCATCATAGAATGTTCCTTTGCCTTAACTCGAAAAGGCATTTTCTCAATATAAGGTTCAGGTAAAACATGATTAGTAGTATAAACTTCAGTACTTCTTACAGGAACACTCTTAGCAATATCTTTATAAGGTTCATGATACTTATTCCACTTCTTTTTAGGCACTTCAATGTAGGAAGCAATGGCCTTAAAATAAGAAGCAATAGCTTGAGAGTCTAGACCATAAGCATTTTTAATATTTTGAAAGTCATCAGTTCCCATAAAAGATTCAATGCATTCATCATCATAATTTATACCTGACTTTCTACCTTTGTCATTCTCCCAGGCTTTAGCATTGTCTTGAATACGGTCTAGAAGGTCCCATTTAACTTCTTCTTCCATGCGAGTGAATGATCCAGCACAAGAAGCATCCAATAAATCCTTATCATGTAGAGGGAGCCTTGCATAAAAGTTGTTGATAATAATATTGTTGGGGAGCTCATGAATGGGACATTTGAGCATTAGTAACTTCAATCTCCCCCAAGTTTGAGCTGTACTCTCTCCATCAAGAGGCCAAAAGTTGTATATTTGATTCCGATCTTTATGAATCTCACTAGGAGGATAAAACTTTGAATAAAAGAGAGGCACTATTTCCTCCCATTCCAGAGCTTGACCATTCTTCAGCACCTTATACCATTCCTCAGCTCTTCCTTTCAGTGATAATGAGAATAAATGCTTCTTAACTTGATCTGTAGTAATACCTGCACACTTGAACAACCCGCATAATTCGTGTATAAAGAGTAAATGATCACCGGAATGGACAGTTCCATCCCCAACATAGTAGTTATCCATAACACGATCAATAATTCTTGTAGGTATTTTGAAAACATCTTTCTCAGTAGGTGGTGGCTTATCTACTACCTTAGCAGTGGTAGTAGCATTACAAAATAAGAAACTCAGCGAATTATCCATAACGAAAATAAAGCAACTAGCAGAAGTAAACAATACTCATAGTAGAAGTTTCCTTTACCAGTTCCACTCTCCAATAGCGCTTCACTCCCCGGCAACGGCGCCAGAAAATAGTCTTGATGACCCACAAGTATAGGGGGTGTATCGCAGTATTTTCGATAAGTAAGAGTGTCGAACCAAACGAGGAGCAGAAGGTGCTGGCTAGTGGTATGGATCAAGAATTCTCTGCAAATACTTAGTAAACGGATTTTTAGGGGTTTTCGATAAGGCAAGTAAACAAAGTACGAGTAAATAAAAGACAGTAAGAATGAATGCAACAAGTGGCCCAATCCTTTATGCAGCAAAGGACAAGCCGGTTGTATTTCTATACATGACCAAACATTCTCGAGGACACATGGAAAGACTGTCAAGTGCTTTCGCTTTATATAGTCGATTAATCTTCTCTAGCTTGCTAAGTGTTGTGTGGGTGAACCTGTGCTAATGTACCGCCCCATCCAAGACTAAATACATACTTGTGATTAAACCCCCTTGCAAACATCCATAAGTACAAGAAAGTAATTAAGGTAGAAACCTAACCACAGCTTTAAACTCTAAGACCCTTACGTCCCTTGTGCAATGGTTTCCTAACAGGGGTTCAGGTTTCTGTCACTCTAGCAACCCCTACGATTAGTAGCCAAATACACAATGCATTCCCCTAGGCCCATATAGGTGAAGTGTCACATAGTCGACGTTCACATGACACCACTAGAAGAAGTACACCACAACTTAAATAACAATCTATTGAATCTTTCCCAACGCAACTCCACTACTAACAACAAGACTTCTCCCATATCCTCAAGAACAAAACGAACTACTCACAAGACATCATATGGATCATGATCAGAGATGGAATAATGATGTATAACAATCTGAACATAAACAATAATTCAATGGTTCACTCAATAGTATCAACTACAAAGAGTAATTAACACCGGGAAAGTTTCCCCTATGAACTATAGCAAGATTCAACGCAATTGTTACAGCAATATGGAGATGGTGATGAGGGTGCTGATGGTGATGATGGTGGTGATGATGATGATGGTCTTGATGAAGGCCAGCTTGATGGTGGTGTTGATGGCGACAATCTTCCCTCTCCGGGAAGGAATTCCCCCGGCAGAAATCTATCTGCCGGAGAGATCTTTCTCTCTCGGTGTTTTCCACCCCGCAGAGGCGGCGGAATCTTTCTGTGGTCGCTCCCCGAGTCTTAGAGTTTCGGGAGGATGATATACGCCAGAGGGGAGAGGCTGGAGTGGGCCAGGGCGGCCACACCACTCCCTGGCGCGGCCTAGGCTTGCCCGCGCCATGGGGTGGTGTGGGCCCCCTGTGGCCCACCTCCACTCCATCTTCTGGCATCCTTAGTCTTCTGGAAAAATAGGATTTTTCGTATATTTTCCTGGATTTTCTGATCTTCGCGAATTTTTCCTTCAAACAGCACCTTTTCCATCAGAATCCTGACTGCAGCGGTCGATGCTCCAAAAGTCATCAACCATGCAAAAATAGATGAAATAACATAAGTATCACCTCTCAATACGAAATATATCAATGAATAATAGTGAAGTAAGACATAGAATAGTGATGCAAAATGGACGTATCAGGGTGATCCACCCAAGCTTACTGCATCATCATTTAATCAATGTCAATTCTTAATGAAATCGCATGTGTGGAGTTCGTCGATTGAGCTCTAGAGGATCATTGAAGATGGTCTTCATATTGGAGACCCCACCAACTTGACAAGAAGAGAAGTTGTGGACAGTCAACTAAATGCAACGGCTCTACACATGATTCAGCTTGGTGTGGGTCTCAAGGACATGCCACATATTGAGGACTTTAACACCGCCAAAGAAGCTTGGGATGCTCTCAACGACTTGTTCATCGGTAACAAAAGCATGAGAAGAAATAGATATGATGCTCTAAGCAATGAAGCAGAAGGATTCTACATGTTGGATGGTAAGGAGCATGAAGACATGTATAGAAGGCTCAAGAGCATTGCAACAACTTTTAGAAAGCATGGTGCCACTCATATTGATGATGCTTGGATCAAACGGAAATATGTGAGTGCCCTCATGCCATTTGAGCCCACGGACTTGAAGAGTTTGCAAGGTAGACACAACTATCACCAAATGATTTCCAATGAAGTCATGCGAGGAATGGCGGCCTTCAAGGTAGCAGCTAAGAACACCGAAGATGCTCGTGCTCGGGCAATTGGGATGCAAAAAGGCGTAAATGTTGCAGTAAAGGCCAATGTTGTTGAACAAGATGAGGATGATAGAGGGTTCGATATTGTCTCCATGAGCTGTCCCAAAGAAGTCAAGCATGCTCATGGTGAGTACATGGCCTTCTACGCAAGAAACTTTTGGAAGGACCTAGCTAAGGCTAAATCTGAACTTGAGCGCAAGAATAGGTCAATTGGGTGAAAGGAGAATGGCCCAAAACTGAGAACTTGCTACAATTGTGGAGACCTCTTGCACTTTGTGGTTGAGTGTCCCTATCAAAGTAGAGAAGCAATGAGGGCAGGCTCATCCTCAAAGAAAAGTCTAAGGCACCTCGAAATAAGCCATTCGTCAAGAAAAATGGTCCCTAAAGGAAGCAACCTAAGATTGTATTGGTGGCACAAGAAGAGTATTCATCGGCCAGTGAATATGAAGGGGATGAAGATAGCTCTCGAGAGGTGGCTTCTGTATCCACCACATCTAGCCCCACATCGCTCTTCGACTCTCTTCTTTTCCTAAGACTACTGTGAATATTGATATGGATGATCATACAAGTCTTAGAGTAAAGGAAGAAGTTATTCCTTGGACCATTTTATCACTAACTTTCAAGGTGAGCACAAACTTCATTTTGAGGCTTTCATGAGCCAACTTGCTCACTCCAAAGAGCTCCTCGAAGAAAAGGGCAGAATTGAAAGAGAGGATGCCATGGAGATTGCATCTTTGAAGAATGCCCTAGAAGAGGAAGAAGAGACTCGAGTCTATCTAGAGGAGATGCTTGAGTCAATTGAGGAGTCACACGACGAGGTTGTAGCCCAGCTCATAAAGGAGCATGATAATGCTCTTGCCAAGGTAAAGAAACTAAAAAAGGAGAAGATTGACTTTGGGGCTACTCATGCTAGACTCTCTTAGGAATTAGAGAAACTTAACACTACTTACAAGGCATTGGAGAGTGAACACTCTACTCTAAATGAGTCTCGTGATCAGCTCCAAACTCAATTGAACAAGTATGATATGCCTAGCACCTCTACTCCATCATGTGGTAATGAAGATGTCATTAAAGAAAATGCTAGGTTGAAAGAGAAACTTGTCAAGGGATCTCAACCCAAATGTAAGGAAGTCTTAGATGAGATCCTTAGTAAGCAAAGGGCAAGCAATGGAAAAGAGGGACTTGGCTATGTTCCCAAGACAATGAAGAAGAAGAATAATAAGAAGAAGAGAAGCAAAACTTCTCAAGCAAAGACAAGCACCGCAACTAATGACAAGACTAACTATATTGGTTTTGCAGGGGCTAATAATCCTAACTATGAATTATTTTGTGATTACTATGGTGATGTATATGCTAGTTTTGTTGGTGCATTTGATAGTTACATTTCTTGGTCTATTTGGGTTCCCAATACCCTTGTTACTAACATGAGAGGACCCATTGAAAAATGGGTACCTAAAACCAAGAAGTAACTTTCTTGCAGGGCTATGCTTCCGGTGGGTCAAAATGGGTACTCGATAGCGGGTGCACGAGTCATATGACCGGAAGCAAGTAGATCATCTCGGAGATGCAGCCAAAACATGATCATATAACTGTCTCCTATGGTGATAAGTCAAAATCTGAGGTATTGGGTCTTGGCAAGGTTGTGGTTGCCCATGATATCTCTCTCATGGACATCATGCTTGTTGAGACCCTCGGTTATAATTTACTTTCTCTTCGTGCCCTTGGTAAGATGGGTTTTGCAATCTTTATTGATGGTGATTTAGTGGTACTCTTGTGGAGCAAGTCTCTAAAGGTCGCTTTCGTTGGATACGTCGAAAATTACCTGTATGTGGTGGACTTTTCGAGGAAAACCACTACATGCCTGATGTATCTTTTTGGAAAGGCCGACACGGGTTGGCTCTGGCATCGCCGTCTAGCCCATGTCAATATGAGAACTTTGCAAAGTCTCCACAAGGGTGGCCACATCCTTGGACTAAAAGAAAATGTTTCCTTTGCCAAAATCGTGTTTGCAGGGCTTGTGTTTAAGGGAAAATGCATGACTCTCCCCATCAAAGGAAGACTATTATTTCCTCAAAGAAGATCTTGGAGCTCCTTCATGTGGACCTCTTTGGTCCTCTGTCTCATGCAAGCCTCGGTGGGAAGAAATATTGCCTCATAATCATTGACAACTATTCAAGATATACATGGGTCTATTCCTTCAAGTTGAAGAGCGAGACTCAACAAACAGTCATCGATTTCGCCAACGAGGTTCAGCATCAACACGGTGTCCCTGTATTGGCAATTAGAAGTGATAACGGCTCCAAGTTCAAGAACTACGCTCTTAATGAATTCCTAAGTGAAGAGGGGATAAGACACCAATCTTCCGCTGCGTACACCCCTCAACAAAATGGTGTAGCCGAGAGGAAGAACCGGACTTTAATGGATATGGCAAGATCTATGTTGGCTGAATTCAAGTCACCATATAACTTTTGGGCTGAAGCCATTTCCACCACATGCCACTCATCCAACCGACTCTATCTCCGTAAAATCTTGGACAAGACACCTTATGAAATACTTACCGGTAACAAGGCGGACATCTCATACTTCTGGGTATTTGGTTGTAAGTGTTTCTTTCTCATCAAAAGATTTTGTTTATCTAATTTGAGTCTAAGGCTTTAGAAGGTATTTTTTTGGTTATGGTGCCGAATCCCACGCTTATAGAGTCCATAATAAGCTCTCCGGGACTGTTATAGAATCTTGTAGTGTGGTGTTCGAGCAAGATGATGGCTCCCGTGCAGGGCAAGTTAATGTTTGTGATGCAGATATTGAAATACCCCAAGATGCCATAAGAATTATGGGCATGGGATTTTTCTGCTCCATTGAGGAACCCCTTTGTGGCGTATTAGGAAGGACAATGCTCTACTTAAGTAGATCCCTCATTGACACAAGCTCAACATGCCCCACTCGATGGACAAACCTCTACACCATCACCTCCACCTGCTGAAGATCATCCATCATCGGCTCTAGGAAGCTCTAGGCCGGATTATCTGGTGGACACCGGATTATCCACTCAGCCTACTTCAGATACCAGGACTGAACAGATCGATGAAGAAACTATTGCAACTCCCATGCTGGATTTTCCGGGTGACGCCAGATTATCCGGCCCCTCTCCATCTCAGGCCAAAAGCATTCAAGATAGCCAGGAAGGACCAACTACTCCCAGGCCGGACTATCCGGCCACACCCTCGGCCAGATTATCCGGCCCTGAAACTTTAGAACTACAATAGCCTCCTGTTATGGTTGTTGATCTACATAAAGGGAAAGTCTCTTCATCTCCTGTTCTCAATGATCAAGCTATATATCAAGGTCAAGCGAGTAGTCCCAACGAAGATTCAAATGATGAAGAAATTCCTCCAAGAAACAACAAGTTGATTGAACTTCGTCGCAAAGCTCGTGCAGACCGGAATCTTGAATTGAGAGGTCACACTCTTGATAAAGTTGTAGGTGATCTCAGACGAAGGGTGTCCACAAGAAGGGAGCTAGCAAGCTTCGGTGAGCATCAAGCTCACATTTCCATGGTGGAACCCAAGAAAGTGTTTGAAGCTCTCGAAGATCCGGACTGGGTTGTTGCTATGCATGAAGAGCTAAATAATTTTGAGTGCAACAAGGTTTGGAAATTAGTAGAGAAGCCCAAGGATTGCCACATTGTTATCGGCACAAAGTGGATTTTCAAGAATAAGCAAGATGAGAATGGCATTGTTGTAAGGAACAAGGCAAGACTTGTGGCACAAGGTTATTCCCAAGTTGACGGCATCAACTTTGGTGAGACTTATGCTCCAGTGGCTCACCCTGAGTCCATCTATATCCTTCTTGCTTATGTAGCTCATAATAATTTTAAATTACAGCAGATGGACGTTAAGAGTGCTTTTCTTAATGGTCCTCTACATGAGTTGGTATACATAAAGAAACCCCCGGGTTTTGAGGATCCCAACTTCCCGAACCATGTCTACAAACTCGATAAGGCACTCTATGGCCTTAAACAAGCCCCACGTGCATGGTATGAGCACCTTAAAGAGCTTTTGCTAGACCGTGGTTTCGAGGTTGGGCAAATCGATCCCACTCTTTTTACTAAGAAGGTTAAGGGGGAGCTCTTCGTATGCCAGTATCTTTGGTTCTACTAATAAAGCTTTTAATGGTGAATTTTCAAAGCTTATGACTGGCAGGTTTGAGATGTCTATGATGGGGAATTACGGTTCTTTCTAGGCTTTGAGATCAAACAACTTAGAGAAGGAACCTTCATAAATCAAGCAAAGTACATCCAAGACATGCTCAAGAGGTTCAAGATGATGGATCTTAATGGCGTCGCCACACCGATGCAAACTAAATGCCATCTTGAACTTAATCCCAATGTTAAATATGTGGACCAAAAGGTATACCGGTCCATTATCAGCTCTCTCCTTTACCTTTGCGCATCTAGACCCGATATTGTGTTGAGTGTAGGTGTGTGTGTAAGGTATCAAACAACTCCTAAAGAAAGCCACTTAGTGGCGGTCAAGAGAATCTTCGGATATTTGGTTCATTCCCCTAATTTTGGTTTATGGTATCCCAAGGGATCCAATTTCTCTCTATGTGGTTATACTGATTCAGATTGGGCTGGTGACAAGGATGATAGGAAATCAACTTCTAGAGGTTGTCAATTCTTGGGAAGGTCTTTGGTATGTTGGTCTTCTAAGAAACAGAATTGTATATCTCTCTCCACCGCCGAGGCTGAATATGTGGCTGCTGCAATTATTATGGATGAGGCAAACTTTAAAGGAATACGGTGTCAATTGTGACAAAGTGCCTCTTTTATGTGATAATGAAAGTACAATCAAGATTGCGTACAATCCGGTGTAGCATACAAGGACAAAACATATTAAGATTCGGAATCATTTTATTCGGGACGATGTTGCTCGTGGTGATATTGATCTAACTTTTGTGAGCACAAAGAACCAACTTGTTGATATTTTCACGAAGCCACTTGATGAATCAAGATTTTGTTATTTGAGGAATGAGCTAAATATCATTGAGCCAAGGAATTTGTCCTGATCACCCATGCACACACTCGTATATCTCCTCCTTATTTGGTTTAGGTGTGGGCATGGATATAGGGGGAGTGTGGTCCTAATTGATTGGGCTAACCCTCCCCCCATAATGTCGAAAGCAAGTAAAATCATTTCTCTTAATATCATTTTGTGATATGTGATCTTATTGATGAGAATTGTTCATGGACCCAAGATATATCTTCATGGTGTCATACCATGCACTCCAACATGGTGGCCTAGGCCACCGCCCTTTTACGCAAGAAAAGTTGGTTCTATGTGGATCTTCTTGGTTTTTCTTCCCTATCTTGTGTTCTTACGGAAATCACACTTAATTTTGGCTTTTTTTATTTGGTTCTTGCAATCTTGGGTGTGTAGTACCATCTCAGTTTGGTTGTCTAAATCCAAGCCTTTTTCTATCCCCGAGCCATCTCTTCTTGCACACAAATCCGTTGTTTACCTTGTGGGGGTTTTGTTTGGTGGTGCGCGAGCCTGAATCTGTGTATAATAGAATTTCAGAAATCAGGCCAGATTATCCGCCCCAAGAAGGGGCCGGATAATGCGGCCCTGGCGACTTTTGTCCTTTAAGGGCTGGGCATCAGGGGGAAGAGCTCAAACAGAGTAGTTCTTCTCCCCCGACCCCCCCGGCTCTCTCTCCCAAGCCGCCGCCCATCATCCCAATCCTCCCCGGAGCCATTCTGGCCATGAGATTCTCTGAGCCTCCCTCGGATCTTCTTCCCCGCGCATCCGGGTACCTCCTCCTCCGCGTTCTTCCTTCAATGAGTGAGGGTAACTCCCCCTCTCCCATATTTTGTGTAGATGTGTTACTTGTTGGTGGAACGTGGACTAGGAGTCTCCTTGTGGTTCTTGTTTTGTTTAGAAGTCGTAGTATTGCGATTCCTATGCCTTATCTATGTTGGTGCAATCAATCTAGGCTGATTTTGAAAAATTTCATCAGGGCCGGATTATCTGCCCCTGGCCCGATCGGATTATCCGGCCTGGCAGACTCAACTCTGATTCAGAATTCCTTAGATTTTTTGCATAATGTAATTTTGGGCTGTGGATTATTTGTCTACTATTTCTAATTTCCTCCTGGACTTGTGTGTGTGCTTATCCCTGTGCTATCCATCTTATCCGTTTCATAGGTGGTTCTAGTGCTCCCAAAACCTACAAGCGCCATCCCCGTGGTCTCTACTTCAGGTATGACGGTGAAGGTGGTCTCATGGACGAGGTTGAATTGAGGAGGAGGAAAAGAGAGGCTAACCGCATGGCAGAACAAGTAAGGAAAGAGAAGGGGAGACGGAGTGTGTCCAAGAGAAAGAACAAGGCACCTAAGGTCAATTATAAGGAAATGGATTCCGTCACTTACTCTTTGATTCGCCGTCGTGATCTATTTGTGGAAACTGAGCAAGATACTGAGCTTGGTGATTCCCGCTTTTGGTGTGCTGACCAAAAGTCCATCTATGAGGATGTCTACTCATCTCTGAAGATTCTCCCTATGTGTCCCATGAATATTTATGAGGCTAAGGAGAAGCCTCAACTTGCTGATGCTATAGCTGTGACTGAGCGGATGGGGCTGCACCCTCTTATGGGCCTTCAGTGTTCCTATGACTCCGAAGTGGTGAAGCAATTCTTCTCCACTTTGGTGATTTGTGGCGATGAGAACCGCACCATGAAGTGGATGACCTGTGACACTATGATGGAATCTGATTTTCGGACCTTTGCTGGGGTGCTTGGCTATTCATTCGATGGCCAGGACCGTGCTTGTGGCCACCGTATCATCACTCAACTCAAGCCCAACAAAGATGTTGTTGTTTCTCCTTGCACGGCGGATGATGGAATTGTAGGCAACCTTGCAGGCCTCTCCCCGCTTTATGCTAGCTTGGTTGGTAGTTTTCGTGACTCTATCACACTCAGTGGGGGCAAGAATGACAGTATTCATGGCCAATTGGTTTAGCTGCTTGCTTTTTCCTATGAGGTGGCCTCTAGTGAGGATGAGTCCATGGACTACAAGCTGGACGTGATGAAATTCATATATCATGAGTTGACTGATGCTATGTTCAATAGGCTCTCCATTCTGTATGCTCCTTATATTATGATGCTCATCAAGTACTTGCTTCCCACTGGAGAATTTCACTATGATGTTGAGCATAAGGTGAAGAAGATCTACAACAAGGCAAGGAAGACCTCTCATCCATCTTGTGCTCCTGAGGGGGGATGCTCGTGTCAGTGCTTGTAGTCCCCCAGTGCCTCCTGTTGCTTGTGAGGTGAAGCAGCTGAATTGGTTTCAGTGGAACATTTTGTGCATGGGGGTGGATACTCGCAAGGGACAGTATGCGGCGTACAAGCAGCGCCACGAGATGGCCCATACCCAGCAGCTCATTCTCCATCATGTGTCTGGGGTATCAGGCGCTCCTCCATCCCCTACCGCTCCCACTCCATATGCTTAGTGGAACTCTTCTTATGGACTCAACTATGGAGAGCTTGCACGCTACCTATTCCCGGCAAGGGCGTCCACTACAGCAGCTGATGAGGAAGGGGAAGATACAGAGGAGTATGATTATGAGGACGGGGACGAAGATGATGAGGACTACGAGTGGTTCCTTGGGGCGCTAGCATCACTCTTCTTCCTTTTTGGTGTTTTGATGCCAAAGGGGGAGAAGTAGTTCTGTTAGGTCTTCTTGGATTTGCATGGGTCGGGCGCAAGCTTTTGCACTTTATCATTTCGGTCTTATTCTCTCTTGTGCCCATTTAGTGTTGAACTTTTTGTCGTGATTTGTGTTGTATGAAACTATGTTGGTGTGTGGCACTGGAATTATCCTATGGATTTATCTATCGGCGTTATGGATCCATCTATCTCATTGGTTATTGGTTATCTCTCTCACTATGGAAGGCCTCAATTATGGTTATCATATTGGTTATCCTTGCACTATATTGTGGTCTTCTACCTCACGACGGTATGAGGTTTTGTGTTATATTTTCATGTGGGTAACAATTCCTTTCCTATGAAATAGAATTGTACCTACTTGTGTGCATGTGTACTCAAATGCAAACTTTCATCTATGCACAAATTTAGGGGGAGCCTACTTCATGGTTGTTTTTGTGTTTTCAGAGCTATATTGCAAATCCTAGTATTGTCATCTAACACAAAAAAGGGGGAGATTTAAAGAACATTTCATGATCTCTAGTGTTTTGTGTGTTAGATAACAATACCATGGATTATCTCATGTGTGCTAAGTGCTGCAGAAAAGTGTTCGCATGAAAAGCTGAAAAACCTGTTGTTGGGGGGCGGATAATTCGCCCCTGTCAAGGGCCGGATAATCCAGCCTGACCCCTTCGACAAAGGAAGCCAAGACATGACTCTCTGTGAGGGGGGCGGATAATCTCTCGAATTGTCTGGCTAGGGTCAGAGTTTTTGCTCGGGCCGGATAATCCGCCCCCCGAGAAGGCTTTCAAAGATGGACAAGGCGCGACTCTCTGTGGGGGCGGATAATCAGTCGGATTGTCTGGCCAGGGCTAGAGGTTTTGCCCGGGCCGGATAATCCGCCCCTCAAAGGGTGCCGGATAATCCACCCCTAGAGTATTTGGCTAAGGAAGCCATGGCGCAAGTTTCTGTTTGGGGGCGGATTTTCCCTCGGACAATCCGAGTCTAGGGCGGAGTTTTACCCTGTCCGGATAATCCGGCCATAACTTGGGCCGGATAATTGTAACACCCTCAAATCGGCCCTATGCAAGTTTTAGCCCTTTCCGCCAAACCCGCATAGAAACGATTCAAGGACGCCCACCAGGCACTTTCATGCAGGTGGAAAACGAAGTAATACCATTACACAACAGTCCTCGATGGGACCCACAGAGCATATATATACAGCAACGACTCCATGGGTCAAGAATACAGATATACAATACAAAGATCCAAATCACCTTGAAAACGATAGAGCGTCCGACTACAGACAAGATGCAACTGGGGCTAAGAGCCCTAAAGAATAACCAATGGCATCCATAACCCTGCCCAGGCCAAGCCGGAGGGTAACCCTGCTAACGACGTCGATCTCAAACCTGCTAAAACAAAAGGGGTGCCGACAAACGGCAAAGGAAAAAAAGGAGCGTCAGTACTGAGGCCAGTACACGGTGAGGCTAGAATTCGGCGGCTCTCGCCTACATAGGTATGGTGGGCTGAAGCGGCAGCGCAGCGGCACTAAACAACCTATAGAGACTCGGTATCACTGGCGGCTATTAGAGAGGGGGTAAGAAAGACCTATTCGGATCCAACCTGAAGCTAACACCAAACAAACCCATCCTGGAATTCCTCCTTGAGAACAAACGAGGAAGTCAAACCGAGGAACTCACACAGTTGGCAATTTTTTACTCATCCCATTATAGTTGCAGCAATTACTAATTTGATATAAATACCATGAGTCATCCTGATAGCATAAGTAGTGGTAGTTTTAATTAACCTTCCGATGTAGTTGGAACATTTACTAGTCAGATATAATTGTCCTGAGGAATCCCAAACCCAACAGTTGTTGGCACTTTTATCACATTCCATTGGAGTTGCAATACTTACTAGGCAGATATAGCATGTCACAAAACAACCCAGATCCACCAGCTGTTGGCATTTTTAATATCCATTCCGTGATAGTTGAATCTGATTACTAGTCATATATTAAGTCAAGTTTATAGCACTACTTTAGTTATGCTTGTCTATGATCGAGATAATGTGCTCCAAGTCGTCCATAACCGCGGACACGGCTTTCAGAAAGTTTTACCCTGCAGGGGTGCACAAATAGCAACACACACTCGATCAACCTCGGAAAAACCAACTCAAAACCCAACGAGGAATTCATGACAAAGCGATCACAAGATTCATAAAATATTTCAGGGGGCCACCCCATTAAGCTACCCGCAACGAAGTTGGCCGGCTCCGGAACGGACCCAAGGTTTGCGTGGACAGCTGTAAATGACTGGGAACCCGAAAGTGTGACTGGGCTTGTCGATACCGCGAAAACACTCCGCAATCCCTAAACAGTACAGGTGCTCCACGCACAATCTTAAATAAAGCAGTAAAGCATGGCATAGGTACAGGATAGTAATAAATCCCCAAACTACTTTGTGGCCCCAAGAAATAGAAATGAATCAAGCTCTGGCTCAGGGGGGTCCATGGCCTCCCGGATGTGGATAGTGCGAAAAATTAAGGAACAGGTATCAAGTACTCGGGGTCCTACGGGACACAAGTGGGCGTGGAAGAACCAAATAACATCTATTGCCCACCAATGCCTCTGCATTAGTTATAGCTAGCATTTTAATAGTTGTATTGAAAGTCATGATCAACTCCACCATAAACAACTGTCCGCATTCCAACAACTGTGGTACTCGACAACACGAGATCGCACCTGAGCAAGCAACTACGACTCGCAAGGCCAGCTATCTACCAAACAACAGGTATTAGGAGGTGTCCATGGCAATATAAAGGCTGCACGGAGCATATCTGGTGCACGGAAACTAAAGCATGGCGACACGGATAGCAATAGATCAACAGAAGGAAGTAAAGACTATAAATGCAAAATAGGTAGAAGGGGGAGAGATGCTCGCCTGGGAAACACTGCCGGAGATTCATATCCGGAGAACTTGTTGATACTCGCATCCACTCATCGGCCTAATCTGCGAAGAAGCAAACACTAGAAGAAACACCGGATGCAATATTTAATACTACAGCAGAAGATCCGGCATGATTATGATATGATGAATGGCATGAGGCACAGATGCGGTGCAATTAGGCAGTATTAAGCGGAACCAGGGTCCCGTCAATTAATTAATAGGTTCATGTTGTTTAGAACCCCCGCAATTTAAATGTTGTATTAACAGGGCGAAACATGGCATCGGTTCGCTACACCAATTTAAATGGAGACGATATAAGACTAGAAAAGCCCTCATATAGTCTCCATGTTTAATTATTAGGTGAGTCAACAAAGTACCCCCCAAACCACAAGATGTGATGTAGGCAAGCATGAACAATTTAATATGCAACAAGGATTATATTATATTTTATAAGATAGGGCTCGGAAAAGAGGATCGCACATAGGGTTCGGCGATCTTGGGGTTCGATGTGGTTCGGGTTCGATCTTCGGGGTCTCGGCCATCAGATCCATGACAAAGCACTTGATGCCCCCGGGAAGGAGACCTTGATGTTCACGATGGCGATCTTGGCGGTCTTCGGATCTGGGTCTTGGCGTCCGTGAGGAAGTACTTGGTGGTTCCGAGAAGGAGGTCTTGTCGCATCCGATGGATCGGTCCTCGGGGTCGAAGACTTGGCGCGCCGGGGTTCGGTCTTCGGATCTTGGTCGGGGTTCTCGGCTTCGGGCACGGGATGAAGAACTTGGTGTCCTACTTGGAGTTTTCGGGTGACAATGCCAAACTCTTGCATAGCCCTACAGGTACCGGAGATCTTGTCGATAGGATGGCTCTGGGACGGTCTCACAGAGGCATCTTGTTGTTAGCACCGTGAAGGAGATCTTCTCGAACATCTGCTCCGTCTTGCCGATGTCCTCCGTCTTATCGATGCCAAAGCCATAACAGATTGACAAAAGCAGTAGCACCAACGTCACACCAGGAACCAACCAGCCACAAGCGCATCCACAAGGCGGCAGACAACTAGAAGCAGCGAGGAGGCGTGCGCATGGCGATCTTGGTAGACTCGGCGCAGAGGGCGATGCAGGCGGCCTACGCACATGAGGACAGGGGCGGCGGAGGCATACAACAACGAGGAAGGGCCGAAGAAGGCTCATCGGTCTCGAGGGGCTTGTGCTCGGGGTAGCCTCGGCCAAGCGGCACGGTTGGAGGGCGAGCGGCGCCGAGGACAGCAGGGGGCATGCCGGCGGCAGAGGAGGGATGTCGTGCTCGTGGGCGGGGGCTCTGCGTCGGGGAGACGCTGGCGGCGGGGAAACTCGAGATGAGGGGCGACGGTCTGCAGGGCCGACGGTGACCTTGCGGCGTGAGGGGCGCTGGGGCTTGCGGCCGAGCGGGGCATCGCGAGGAGGCGAGGAGGAGAAAGGCGAGGTTGTGCGCCGAGCTGGACGTCGAGGAAGAGAACGGCGAGCTCAGGCCGGGCGACGGGAAGGCGGAGATCAGGCGACGCGGGGCGTCGTGCTCGAAGGGCCGCCGACGACGGAGCAGAGGAGGTGTGGTACCCGACGTCCTGGAGGCGGCGCACAGAGGAACCCCGGGTGAGGTCGAGCGCGCCGAGGCGGCGGTGCTCGCGGCACGAGATGCGGGAGCCGGGGCTAGGGAGGGAAACGCGTGCGGTAGGTGGAGGGGATCGTGGCGGAAGAGATGAACGGGGTGGAGCTGGGGATTACGGGGCTCGAGGGGGAGGTTGCGTGCGAGGCCGATAGAACGTGGGTGGCCCCGCATGGCAGGGGTGGAGTGGCGTGCGGGATGGGACCAGGTGGAGCGTGTGGTCGGGGAGGGTGGCGTGGCTGGCGACCAGGTGGTAGCCACGCGGGGATGCATGCGGCTGGGCGGGAAAGAGGTGGGGCCAGGTGGTTGAGGTGGCGGCCTGGGATAGGCTTGGGTGATGTGGAGGGGGAGGGCTGGCGTGGGGTGCGTCTGTGGTTTTGTGCGGCGTGTGTGGCGTGACCACGTGTGTGCGTGAGTGTGCGTGCAGCGGTTGGTGTGTGTGTTGTGTGGATAAGGGTAGGGGTAGGTGGCTGAGTGGATCGGGTTTGGGGGTGGCCGGCCGGGCTTTCGGGCCTGGCGGGCTGCCCCCTAAAATAATGTAATTATTTTATTTAACACAACAAGACTTTCAGAACCTGTTTTTAGACGAAACGAATTATTCCGGAGACCCGGGTTTTAATTTGAATAAAGACGGGAAATATTTAGAAAACAAAACTAGGCGTTTCGAAAATAGTTTTAGACAAAACCATGCATGATGACATGAGCATGCGGTCATGATGATGCAATGCACGAAAAACACAGCGATTTTCTAGTAGTGGTTTTTTGCGGGGCGCCACAATAATTCGCCCCCGACTTCACCAACGGCCATGTTTCGACAGGGGGTATAAAAGCCACAATCACCTGTCCTGTCAGATCTCTTGATTCATTCAAAAAAGTACTGGTTTGTTGCAAAAAGCCCTCTCTCAAGGTCTCCCACTTCAACCACCCAAAGGCTCTGATCTTTGGGGAATTGAAGGAGGAGACTTCATTCATCGACAGCGCGAATCAAGCGCATCACTCCACTCCATTCACTTGGAGATTTCTCGATCTAGTATTACTTGTTAATATCTAGATCTTGTGTTTCGGTTTTGATACTATTTGTTCTTGTGGCAGCTTGTTGTCATTACGGGAGCCACCAGTTCGGTTGTGGAGTGTGGCATCGGTTCCCGCCTCGAAGTACCAATAGTGGAAAGGTGAATCAGGCCTTTGGTGGCAAGATCCATCGGAGAACAGGGTGAGGCCTATTGTGGCGTGGTGGTCTTAGTACCGCCCACCCCTCCAACGCTGATGTACTTCCCTTAACAAGGAAGGAACTACGGCAAAACAAATCTTGTGTCTCTACGTGCTCCACTACGGTTTCCTCGCTCCTCTCTCTTACTCGCCTTTACTCGCTAGTGGTTAGGTTTACATATAGGGAAATTCTTTGTACTTGCATATCTAGAGAATTTACCTTTGTGTCAAGCCTAAAATTGAAAAAGCATTAAAATTTGGAGCAGTACCTATTAACACCCCCCTATAGGTGCCCATACGATCCATTTCACCCTTATACGTTTCCAAAACCTTCGCTTTTAGGTTACAGCGCATACCTGCGAAGGGGAACGCATGAACTCGGGGACTAGGTTTTGTATGTTTCAACATAGCATCACACTTTCATGCGTGTTCTAGTGCCACATGCAAGATCTTGAGGTGTTCTGATGCACCGAAGCACGGTTTCCTGAGGAACCCTGACCTGCGGGCCTCAGATCGTCTACTCCCTAGACGTTCTTCTGATAGGGGTACCCGTTGTAGCTCTCTCTTGTTTTTTGTTTGTTTAGGTCATAGGATGATGTAAAACCATGTTGGGTCACAAGAGGTGTGACAATATCCTACCCGGTTTGATTGGAACAGGGAGTTTCCCCCTTATACGAGTTGAGAACCTTCACTTTTAGGTTACAACGCATGCGTGCGTAGGGGGACGCAAGCACCCGGGGACTAGGTTCTGTATGTTTAAACATAGAACCATACTTTCATGCATGTGCTAAGGCCACTGCAAGTTCTTGAGGTGTTCCATGCCCCGGAGCGCGGTTTGCCGCGGAACCCTGATCTGCGGGCCTTAGATCGTTTACCCCCTATGCGTTCTTCTGATAGGGGTAGCCCGGTGTAGATCTCTATTTTTTGTGTTTGTTTATGTCATAGGGTGATGTAAAAGCATGTTGGGTCACAAGAGGTGTGACAATATCCTACCCTGTTCGACCGAACAGGGAGTTTCTCCCTTATACAAGTCCAGAACCTTCGCTTTTAGGTTACAGCGCATGCATGCGAAGGGGGACGCATGCACTCGGGGATTAGGTTTTGTATGTTTCAACGTAGCACCACACTTTCATGCATGTGCTAGGGCCACATGAAAGTTCTTGAGGTGTTTTAATGCCCAAGTTTTTGTTTTGCAAGGTTTTGTATGTTTCAATCCGCCCATTGGACCTCACCTCCCGCAATCTTTGCCTTGCCATACCAAGAGGTGTGACAATGTGGTAAGTGTTGGTGAACGTGCTACGCAAAACAAAAAATTGTAGCGCATAACCAAGATCCATTGCAAGGAGAGAGGAAATGGAATCTACCCTCGTAGATTGAACTAGCGGATGTTTATTGATGACAAGGCTGATGAAGAAGTTTGTCAATCCCCGCAATGATACTTATCATGTCGCGTGGAGATGTATTATCCCATGAATGGATCTCATAATCTAGTGCTCCAAGCGTAGCATCTCCATCAGTATCCATAGGTACAAGATCAACGGCACCGCGTTGAGGTATGATTAAGCACAAGGTCGAAGCGGGAACATGTCTATGAAGATTTGACAGTGCTTCCATAGTCTTGTCTAGATTAAGTCTACGGCGATGGCAATGAAGATCTCCACGTGACGATGACGATGGCATGGGGAGAAGAAGGAGGGCACCAGGAGGAGGTGGTGGTTGGCAGCAGTGGTAGGAGGTGGTGTCAGGGTTGGGGCGTGGCTTCTAAAAAACTTGTGTGTCTTGCCATTGACCTACCCCTCTTTAAATAAGCTCAGGGAATTGAGAGTAGAAGCAGGACTCGGAGTCCTAGTAGGACTCCCCTTCTCTCTCTCTCTCTCAAACATCAAAGGAGAGGGGAGTTGGAGTCAAACCCCAACTCATCCCCTCCCTCTCCCACAGCCGACCTAGAGGAGGGGTTGGGGTTCGAATCAGACCCTCCCCTCCCTCCATCGCGTGTACCATGCCCTAGGGGCCCATGGGACCCTTTGACCCAAGGTGGTACCTAGGATTTTTACCTTTTATTAATTATTCCAAAAATACAAAAAATCTCGGACACCTCTAGATTGTTCCAGAACTTTCCTAAACTAATCTGATGCATTCCGTTAGTGTGCGGAACCATTCCAAATACCTCTCGGCGATATCCTGGACTACTCTAGTATATCCCGAAACCTTCCGAACTCACTTCGGAATCACTTCATTCGCATATCTTTAATCACACTAACATTCTAAATGTCATAACTCTATTAAGTGTGTGACCCTATGGGTTCGGATATATGCGGACATGTTCGGAACTCACTCCTCCACAATGATCACCATTGGTACCTTGATGCACATAGTGATGCCCGCACATATTCGTGAAGTTCTTTTATTGTGTGAATCTTTTATATTACTTCGATACACGTTGTATTCCTTCTCAATACTTTACATAGCGCAAGGTGAAACACTAGGTTATCCCCGTTACCCAATATGTAATCTTTACTCATTCCATACTATCGATGTTCTCGTGATTAACAACTTGATCACTTGTCCAGCCAGACGATGACGAACACCATAGTGCATGAGTGGGCCCAGAATGTGTCTCTCCATCGTCAGGAGTAGAAATTTCCACAACTACACCATATGACACAATGGCATACTATCTAGAAAAAGTGAAGAACGACTTTATGATTACTCATTCTCAGAGTAACGTTTGAAGAATCCCGCCACATCCATATTGTATCCAAGTTCATAGGTGTCTCGTGATCTAATGATCTTATAGTGACTGTAATACTTGATAATGATAAACTACCCATACAATCTTGACGATGCGTTTCATGGTATATCATGTTGGTTCTATCCATCGTTGTTGTAATCTCAACAACTATGATCTCATATATCATCGGCATCTCTAAAACACTTCGTACATTTCCCATAGTCAGGAAATCGAGGCTATCAATGACATACAAACTAGTCTTCGAGGCGATACCAGGGATATCTAAGGTTGTTTATAGTTCCACATATGTATTAGGGTTTTCCTCCAAATACTCATTATCAGGAACTAATACAATTATAGCACCGAATAATAAACTTAATTATGAAACATAAATATAATAATAATCTATTTATCATTGTCTCTAGGGAATATTTCCATTAGTAGGTATGTGCTCTATGTGAGATCACCAAGGTGTTTTTCTGAGCAAATAAATGATTATCATTTTAGAAGAGGAATATACAATGGTGTTGTTGATAAAATTAGTCGAGTGCTTGACAAGCAATTTGACGAGATCAATATGTAGTTCCTTGGTTGTATGTTGGATTAGAATCCTAGCAACTCATTTTCTTATTTTGATGTGCACGTAAGGTACGCAGGCTTGATGAGTTTTATCCCATGGATATTTCAAAGGTTGATTTTATAAGACTTGAGACTCTAACTGGTTAACTACATTGATGACATGAGAAAAGATGAGAACTTCAAAGGCCTAAATAATCTTGTTGATCTCCCCATTAAGCTTGTTGAAACAAAGAGGCATATTGTTCATGATGTGGTCTACTCCCTTCTCAAATTGGTATTGCTTATACATGTGGCGAAGGTAAGTGTTGGTAGGGCATTTTTCTGCAATGAATTTGATGAAGCATAAGTTGAGGGACCGAATAGGTGATAATATTTTGGATGATTTCTAGTCACATTCTTTGAGCGAGATGTTTTCTCAACTATACAAGATGATGATATAATTTTGACTTTCATGGCTACGATAAAGCGCTACCCGGACAAAAAGAAGAAGAAGTTTATCTAAATTATTAAAATTACGTAATATTTCTGTGCATATTTTAGATGTATTCACTGAATTCGATGTTGCTCGTGAGACCTTGTAAATATATTACTATTGTTTTTACAACAAAATTTATACCTTTACGGTTGCACGTTATTTTTATGATATTGATTTTTTTGTCTAGTGCCCCACCGTGGCGCAAAATCCTAGAATCGCCGTTGGCTTCTGGTGGGTGATTGGCCTGAGACGAATGCTGAGTATAACATACATGATACGATCTTGGAAACCAAAGAAAGATACTCCAGGAACTTCATTATGTAAATCATCATAACTGGATGTTGGAGTTTATGGGGTGAAAGGAATAATTATATCTTCAATGATAAAAACTCATCTGGTCAGTGTTGTATGTCAAGATTTAAATCTTTGTTTTCCTTGACAATGTAGGGCTAGACCTAGTAAGGAAGGAATGCAAGCATGGCTTTTTTTTGGAGCAACCGGCAGGAGCACTGCCTTTTCAATTTTATTTTTTTGAACAAGGAGAGCCCCAGAAGGGGAAGGAAGCCATATATTAAAACCAAACGGAGGAGATACAAATTTTCACGCAGGGCCCTATAAGATGAAAAATTACAATCATGCCCAAACGCTTTACGCAAAGAACCCTACAGAAGATAAAAAGAAAGCAATCGGGTCCTTCTTCCAGTCCGTCTCTGCAACAGGAGGGCCTCTCATCGGAGGTTGAAAAATCGCCGAATCTCATCGGCGTGATTGTTGGCCTCGAACTGGCCTGGATAATCGGCTGGCTATAAGCTTCTGATTTGGATCTGCAGATGAAGTTGGCTTCACATCTCCAAGGTTGATCATCTCCACTACGCCAGAGAGCTCCATTGCATCCCGATGCAGCCACAACATTCAAGAGGCATAGACCAAACGTGGAGCAGCATCGAAGAGCAGCCAGGGTCTATCGACGCCGCGCAATGAAAGCAAGCTCCCCCCTCAGAGCTCCTGCCCGAGATGAGGAGGGAAAGCCATAGAACAGGCGGTGTTGACGAACCCACACGAACTCCCTGGAAGGGGAGTCACAAAACCACCAGAAGAGGGACGGATCCGACTCCGAGCTTCTCCACCCTCCCTCGCCTCCGCGGCCGGCCAAGGGGGAAACAGCTTCGCTAGTCAGATCATGGAGGCACAGCTCCTCCTCGACGCCACGGCCGGCCAGGAACCACTCCTCCAACTCACGCCCACCATCTGATGCCACACACAACACTTATGGGAAAGGTACCTCGCCTTGGACTCCAGAACCACCATCAACCACCTCGGTGGGAAGGTAGCAGGGGAAGAAGGCGGTCGACTGACACCGTGCTGAGACGCCAAGCCGAGACGAGGACCACGCCCCACCGACGAACCAGTCGTGCTGCATCTGCTTCCTCCCGTGCCCTCGCCGCCACGGCCGTCCGGCCAGGGAGGGTGCAAAGGCAACAGCAACCGGAGGAAGGAGGGGACGATTGGGGCCTTATTAACGGAGATCTCCGCGGTTGCTCTGCACACCGCCGACTCCCACCATCGGAGCAGCAGCAGAAGGCAGCAGCATCCCCAGATGCGTCGGATCCGGCCCAGGGAAGACAATGCCCTATTCCATACTACGGGCACACGGCCACAAGACCTAAAACTAAACCTACCTACTAATCCGACACCTCCCCCTCGCCATCTCCGGCCGGCGGATAGGTTGGGGTCGGCCCGGCCTCACTTGGTCAACGCGCAGAGAGGGGAGGGTGGGGGAGAGAGGGGCGAGTGGTTCACCGTGCCTTTTCAATTAGAAGAGGGAAAAACATAGTAACTGTACAGAGGGTGGCATGGCTAGATAGTCTATTTTTCTGTAATAATGTGGCCATGTACCATGTAAAAATGTTCCATCCCATTTTATAAAATAGAAAATGACTAGGGTTTTGGCTAGTGTAATTGTGTTGATAAAAGCTTCATGATAAAATATCATTTCATCATAAAACTTTTTGGTTTCATAAATATTGTTAAATTTTTCTTAAAATTGGTTAGACTTTGAGGTAGTTTGACTTTCTAGAGATAATACCTTAGTGGACAGAAGGAGTACCTGGGAGGCTGGGAGGGACGATATTATAAAAAAAGAATAAGAAGCAAAATCCCATACGAATGGTTTAATAATCATTTCGAGCTTAACTCTTTAAATAGAAAACGAATAATACTACATTGTATCTTTCAGAGGCAGGAGTGTGCATGTCTCCTTGTCACTGAAACATAAAATTTGAAACAGAAACTTTTATGTACGGATGCTTGGCTTGGAGTGATATATGCCAAAGGGAAAAATGAACTCTGCTAATCATAGGTAGCGGAACTGTACGTGTCTGTATATGTGTTGATGCGGACGTGCCGGGGGAATGTCTACTTTTGGAAAGAAAAAAGGTTTGCTAATTATAATGAGCAACTCACGTCCAAAATTCGATGGCTCTTGGAAGCGACGATGAGGATCGGATTAATAGCGAATTAGTTGCGAGTACATAGTAACCAGAAGTATCACACACCATCATTAAGACTTTTCATCAAAACAAACAGGCTGCGCATTGTTGAGAAGGGACAATAATAAGCTCTACTACGACAAGGTTTGTCTGGCTCTGATGATGGAGGAGCGAGGAATGCGGCGCGTCTTCGACTCATGCTAATGTTTGTAGTCTTTGCTAGGTGGTCCATCGACTTATTTGTAATTTTTATTACTTTTAGGTCTTTTTATACTACTGTTGATAATTATTAATATATCGGTGGAATTTTCGAAAAAAAATATCTTCAAAGCGGCCATGCGCAGGAAGCATGTCATTGAGGGTGAGCTCGACGTCGACGACCAGGATGTGCATGCTAACGGTGCCGCGTGCGACATATCAGCCTCTGACCTGGACTCGCGGCCCCTTGGCCCTTGCTATGTCGTCGCCTGATTTCCCTTGATTGGGCCGAATCTGCTGAGCTTGCCCACCATGGCCTACTCCACCGTCCTCTTCAGTTGCCTGGCCTGCTACGGCTCCAGGAACCTAGCTGTCTACATTGGGCCTTTTTGGCTGGGCTGCTTCTAGATGGGCCTAGTTCATCGATCTTCTTATCCCATTTCATCATTGGAGCTTTTCCTTTTATCGTTTAGTTTTTCTGCAATGGGGCCTTAGTGGTAGATGCTTTTTCATGGGCCGTACTAATGGACCACGGGCGAGCGAAGCAGCGGTCATTCCCGGCCAGGTGCCTTTTGGGGGCTTTTGGCAAGGCTATTTTTTCCTTTCCGGTTATTTCCTGTCCAGCATAGTAGTTGTCAATTCCATTTCCGGCATAGAAGATGTTAATTCCATTTCCGGCATAGTAGTTGTTAATTCCATTTACGGCATAGTAGTTGTTAATTCCCTTTCCACGGGCAGAAGGCAGATTATATTCTTATTGATCATTAATAAACCAAGGATTACAAGTGTTTATATAGGAGAGAGGGAGAGGTAAAACCCTAACCCTAAACGAACCGGTCCCATATGTAAGTATAATTGAACACTCCCCCGCAGTCGAAACATGGCGAGGCAAAATGTTGAGAATGCTACGGAAATCTTGCAAGACTGAAGTCGGTAATCCTTTGTTGAATATATCGGCATACTGCGAGTTGGTGGGTACATGAAGTACGTGAGCCTCACCGAGAGCAACACGATCCCGGACGAAGTGAAGGTCAATCTCAACGTGTTTTGTGCGCTGATGTTGCACAGGGTTAGTAGAGGTTGCCGAGATTTGGTCGCAGCAGACCACGGTAGTCTTGGTTAGAGGTTGATGCAGCTCGATCAGAAGTTGATGCAGCCAGACAGATTCAGCCACGCAGTTGGTGACAACCCAGTATTCAGCTTCTGCACTAGAACGTGACACTATTTGCTATCGTTTAGAGGACCAGGAGACAAGGTTCTTTCCAAGGAAAACACAAAAACCAGATGTAGACTTGCGTGTGTCTAGACAGCCAGCCCAATCGGTGTCAAAGTGTGCCACCAACTCGGACGAGGATCCGACATAAAGCTGAAGATCAAGATGAGTTGTGCCCTGTACCTAGTGCAAAATCCATTTAACAAGTTGAAGGTGAGCCTCGTGTGGATCATGCATGAACAAGCATACTCGCTGGACATCATAAGAGAGATTCGGCCTAGTGAGAGTCAAGTATTGGAGTGCTCCGACGATGGTGCGATAGTGCGAGGGATCTGACATTTGTGGACTATCCCGAGCTAAAAGTTTGCACTAGGTGTCAATAGGAGTCGAAATTGGGTTATAGTTGAGCATGTTGGCCCGCTCCAAAAGATCCATGGCATATTGTTGCTGAGAAAGAAAGAAACTGTGAGATGCACGATGAACATTAATGCCAAGAAAGTGGTGTAGAGCTCCCAAATCACTCGTGGCAAATTCAAAATTCAGAGATGCAATGATGCGGTGCAGGAGGGTGGTGGTGCTGGCAGTGAGGATGATGTCATCCACATATAGTAGGAGGTAGGCAGTGGCATTGGCGGAGTGATAAATGAAGGGGAGGAATTACTCTTTGAGCTAATCAATCCAAGGGTGTGAAGATATGTAGCAAACCGAAGGAACCATGTGCGAGGGGCTTGTTTGAGACCATAGAGGGATTTCTTGAGCTTGCACACATGTGTGGGATGATCAGAATCAATGAATCTAGCCAGTTGAGTGCAGTACACGATTTCAGCAAGTTCACCATGTAAGAAAGCATTCTTGACATCGAGTTGATGAATAATCCACGACCTCGAGGTGGCAATGCTAAGAACGACACAGATAGTGGCAGGATTTAGAACTGGACTGAAGGTTTCTCCATAATCAGCTCCCTCTTGTTTAGTAAATCCTCGCAGGACCCGGCAGGCCTTGTACCGAGAAAGAGAGTTTTCTGGATTCAACTTGTTACCAAATATCCACTTGACAGTAACAACATTGACACCTGCAGGACAAGGAACTAAAGACCAAGTGTCATTCCGAATTAGAGCATAAAATTCATCATGCATAGCATCGTGCCTATGAGTGTCCTTAAGTGTTGTACAGTACGAGGAGGGAATAGGTGAAATATCGGTGGAAACATATAAGTTGAAGTGTTGTTTAGGCATAAAATAACATGTTTTGCCTCGGGTGTGCATTATCGGGTGGAGTTACCAGGACAACGCGTGGGGGCGGTGTGTGTGCTGACGTGGTGGACTAGGAGTGGAGGATGGTGGTGTGGCGGAAGCTGGTGTGGTGGCGGTGGACCACGAGGCTGATGCGGTCGGGAAGTGTGCGGAGGGTGGGGTGGTGGTCGGCGAGCGGGGCTCGGCCGGAGCCTGGAAGGTAGGGGTGGTGGGTGTCGGGGGGACAGGTTGGTAGGTGGCGCAGAAGGATTAGTCGGCATGGAGTTAGAGGAGGGCAATGATTAGGCGCGGGGATCGAGGAAGACTGCGGGGTGATCTAGTGTGGGGGTAAGATTTTCTGCGGCATTTGTTGGTGTGAAGCTGGTTGTGCTGGCTATGTAGGGGAAGGTATTTTCATCAAAAACTACATGCCGGGAGATGATAATTTTACGAGTGGTGATACCAAAATACCGGTACCCTTTGTGTTCTCGTGGATAGCCAAGAAGAACACATCGTGTGGAGCGTGGAGAGAGTTTATATTCAATGGAGTGTGATAGGTTAGGGAAGCATAAATAGCCCAAACGTACGTAGGTGGTCGTATGTGGGATGGATGTCGTATAGAAGAAAGTGTGGTGTGAAATTCCCGATGAAACCAGATGGTCTAATGTTAAGTAGATGATTGGCGGTGTGAACTGCTTATACCCAGAAGGATGGGGGTAGTTTGGATTGGAAGAGGAGGGTGCGAACAACATCATTGGTGGCGCGAATCATGCGCTTGGCACGAACATTTTGTGGAGAGGTGTATGGACAGGAGAGGCGGAGGGAGACGCCATGGGAAGAGAGGTATGTACAGAGAGGTGTGGTGAGAAATTCTCCGCCGTTATCAAATTGGAGACATCATATGGTTGTGTGGAATTTGTTTGCTATGAAAACAAAGAAACAAAGAAGAGTATCACAAGTATCGGATTTTGCACGTAGGGGAAACACCTAGGAAAAACGCGAGAAATCAGCAAGAATAACTAAACAAGTAGTATGTGTAGCCGGAACAACTAAGAACCGGTGACGTCCATAAATCACAATGAATAAGATCAAAGGGAGACGATGCATGGGAGTGCGAGGTAGAAAAAGGTAACTCCGTGTGTTTCCCTAATTATCTAGCATCACATAAAGTTTGTGATGCTGCACGTTTATTACAATTTGAAAGAAAATCTAAAGGTAAATGCGACATTGCAGAGGAGCTGGGGTGGCCGAGCTGTTTATGCCAGAGGTCATTGGTGATGGCGAGGGTTGTGGTCATGGTGGTGGTGCCCTGATCGCCAAAGGACGGATAGAGATCGCCAGAGCTATTGTAGCGCATGAGGACACTCCTGGTGAAAAGATCCTTCAAGGAAAAACCGAAAGGGTCAAATTGCATGGAACAATTCTTACCACAAACAAATTTGCAAGTGGCACAAAGGTTTTGGATGATGGATGGAGAGACGAGAACATCATTAAGGACAAAGGGTCGAGAAGTGAGGTGTGCAGTACCAGTAGCGACAATAGGAAGACGATACCCGTTAACAACAATAATATGATGAGAATTGATACCTAATGGGGAAAGAGACGAGGTCAATATACCTTGGTTGCCGGTGACATGAGAGGTGGCGCAGAGTCTATGATCCAATCATGTCCTGGCTGGGGGAACGCAGTGCCATAGCTTGGGGAAGTCTGGTAGAGGCTGGTGTAGTCCCATGGCGGCATTGGCAAAGGACGAGGCATGGCGGGTGGAGCAGGTGCATGCATTAGTGGGCAAGCCTGGGTCGGCATGCTGGGACTAGGTCCGAGAACGCTTGAGAAGTTTGGCGGTATCCAGGGAGAACGTGGCAGGAACGGTGCCCCATGGGTGCAAAATAGCCGAGCCAAGGCTGTTGCTGCTCACCACCGCCACAGCCTCCATTGCCATTGCATTCACCCTAGGGGTTATGCTACTGGCCTCAACCGCGGCCACAGACGCCTCCTTGAGAAGAGGGCACTGAGGCGCGACCTCCTTGCTGGTTGTGCTGGCCATACTGGAAGCTGGGGATCGGATTCCATCCACAATAGTTGGGGCTGGCACCGAGGGGACATGCGGGTCCGCTGCTTCCACTAGGGGCACCACGGCCACCATATTGCATGGCAAGCGCCTGAGAACCAGCAAGTTGGTTTTGAGAGGTGGCGTCGACCTCTGCGCGCTGAAGATGGGAGCAAGCGTCAGTGAAGGAGGGCACATCGGTCTTCAGAAACTTGGCCTGCAGCTTGTACTGATCACCAAGGCCGTCAGAACCTGAGGGTGAGATTGTGGTTGTCAACGGGGCGGCAGGTCGCAGTGAGATCATCAGCGGTCTGCTGTAGTTTGCTGGCGTAGGCAGAGATTGGAAGATCGCCACGTGAGGTGCTGCAGAACGCCTTGCTGAGGAATAGGTAGCGCTAAGCCTCATTGTCGAGGAAGAAGCGCGTGTTGCGTGTCCATGTAGAGCAGGCTCGGTCGTCCGCGCAGGAGACAAGGCGGTAGAGATCGTCACTCAAGGTGCCCATGAACCACAGGGATATGTGGATGTCCACGGCCATCCAGAGGTCATCGGGGGCGGCAGTAGCCGCATCTTTGGTTATATGATCCATTGCCTTGTACATGGTAAGGAGGAAGGTGATGATATGCCTCCACTTCGAGAAGTTCTTGCCGGCGGGATTGACCTGAAATTTGATGTAGTTGTGGATGTGTATTGCTAGGATTGGATGTGAGGTGGGATGTGGTGAGCAACATCGAGTACAATATGGAGGGGGCCGAGGCGGTGGTGTTGATGGTTGATGATCAGAATATTGGCCATGAGGTTTTGGAGGTTTAGGGCATCGGTAGTGGTAGGGTTTGGGGGATTTTGGGAAGAGCTGGGCAGGGAGGTAGTAGGGAGATCGCCGGAGTCGTTGGGAGCTACGGGAGGAGAAGATACGGGGGTTGTGGCGGCGGAGGTTTTGGTCGCCATGGGCAGCGGTGCGCCTGCGCTCTGATACCAAGAAGGCAAAATATATTCTTATTGATCATTAATAAACCAAGGATTACAAGTGTTTATATAGGAGAGAGGGAGAGGTAAAACCCTAACCCTAATCGAACCGGTCACATATGTAAGTATCATTCAACACGGGCGAGTTTTTTTCCTGCCAATTTTCTTTGTTCATCTGCCCTTTACTCTTTTGAGACAGTGCACTAGTATAGATCGAGCCTTCGCACAAGGTGGAAATGGTCCTTCACACATGGTAACTTTGATTGTCGCTACCTATGAGTGGCCAATGGCCTTCTACTAGGCACACCGTTTCCATAACCGCGTCCAACGCCGCATACGAGCTATGTAATTATTACTTTATTGCGCACAATGTTAATGTCTATAAAGCACGACTTGTCGCATAAGGGTTTGGACAAATTTAATAAATTGACCATGACGAGACATTTTCTCTTATAGCAATGTTTAAGTTTGTTCGGATACTTCTAGCTATCAATGCATATTTCAATTACAAGATATGGAAGATGGATGTTCAAATGGTGTTTCTAAATGGAATGCTTAGTGTGGACGTGTACACGTTTTAACCTGAAGGTTTTGTCATTCCAAGCGATGCTAGATGATGGCCCAAAATATATCGAGCTCGTTGCGGAACCCCAAGAGGAAGGTATGATGAGCACAGCATCAAGTTTTCCCCCAGTTATGAAACCAAGGTTATCGAACCAGTAGGAGCAAGGAAACACCTCCAAGGTGTTGTTGCCAACTTGGAATCCTGCACAACACAACCACAAAACTTTGCCTCCAACTTATAGTGAGGTTGTCAATCTCACCGGTTTTGCTGAAAACAAAGGATTAAACGTATTGTGTGGAAGATAGTAATTGCTTGTAGAAAGTAAACAGAAAGCAGTAAACAGTTATAGATTGATGATAAAGGAAAGGAACGGGGTCCATAGTTCACTAGTGGTGGTTCTCCTTAAGATAGATGACATGTTGGGTGAACAAATTACAGCGGGGCAATTGACAAACATCGAGAAAGCATACATGCATATACTAATCATCTTGACTCGTTTGAGATTTGATTGGGCATTACAACATTATACATAGACCGTAATCAACTACATCTATGACTAATAATCCACCTTTAGGTTATCAATCTGAACCCCCTCCAGTATTAAGTTGCAAGCAACAGATAATTGCATTACGCATTGCGTGTAAAGTAAACAATACGATTGTTCTATGAACAAAGGATTGTTGTTTTCTCCCTAGTAGCAACAACACATCTAGTACCTTAGAGATTTATGTCAGTTTCCCAGATTACTAGAGGCATGAACCCACTATCGAGCATAAATACTAACTCTTGGAGTTGCTAGCATCTACTTGGCCAAGATAGCTACTAACAACGGAAATCATGCAAGATCACAAATAACAAAGACATGATAGAATCAATAATCAATCTGAAATAGCATCTCAATATCCATCGGATCCCCGCAAACACAACATGTAGGATTACAAATAGATGATCTTGACCATGAACGGAGCTCACAAGATCTAAACATGGTAGCACAAAGGAGAAGAACCAACCATCTAGCTACTACATGGACCCGTAGTCCAAGGATGAACTACTCACGCATCACACCGGAGGCTTGCATGGTGATGAAGAAGGCCTCCAGGATGAATTCTCCCCTCTGGCAGGGTGCTGGGAAGAGCTTCAGATCCCTCCCGATCTAGGGATGGAGACGACATCGGCTACAGACTCTTTCGTGGAATTTTGATCGGGTACTTAGGGTTTCTGTATTGGAGGCATCTTATAGGCGAAAGGGGAGGCCGAGGGGGTGCCCTAGGAGGCCACACCACCCCTGGCGTGGGTCAGGCCTGGCCGCACGACCAGGTGGTGTGGCGGCCCTCTGGCCCCTCTCCGTCTCGTATTCTGGCTCCGTGTCCCTCTCGGTGAAAAACTGACTTTGGCTTTTGTCCCGTCCAATTCTGAGAATATTCATTTTCTGACTTTCCTGGAACCCAAAACAGCAGAAAACAGGCAACTAGCACTGTGGCATCTTTTTAATTGGTTAGTCCAATAAAGTGTATAAAAAGTACTCCAAACTGTGGACAAAACATAAGAAAGTAGATAAAACCAAGCATGGAACATCAAAAATTATGGATATGTGTGCAACGTATCACTGGAAAACTATGCAAACTTCAGCATTTAATCTATAGCCTGAAGCAAACATCACATAGTTAGAATCTCTGCTTTGATGAAGTGGTCAAAGGTTTTAGCTTCATCAATAATGGAAGAGAGGCTTGTGTTTACAATAAAACAAAGTAGATGGGAGCACATTAGCATTTCTAATTTTATACGTGGATGACATATTGTTAATTTGAAATATTTTTTTTCTTAAAACCATACAAGAATCATTGAAGAGTAGATTTTCAATGAAATATTTGGATGAAGCAACTTCCATATTAGGCATAAAGATCTATAGAGATAGATCCCGACGCCTAATAGGGCTTACTCAAGATACATATCTAGATAAGGTATTGAAGAAGTTCAATCTGGAAGATTCCACGATGGGAAAGCTTCCAATGCTGCATGCAAGCCATTAAGCAAGATGTAATATCCTACTTTAGATGCTGAGCGAGAATATATGAGTAAATTTCCAAATATTTCGGCTATTGGTTCTATCATGTACGCGATGATATGTACAAGACCAGATGTTTCCTATGCTTTATTTATTACAAGCAGATATCAGATTGATAATGGCAAGGCTCACTAGACAATAGTGAAAAATACATTTAAATACTTAAGAAGACTAAGAATATGTTTGTCATCTACGGAGCTTACAAAGAGCTTATTGTAAGATGTTTCGCAGATGCTAGCTTTACCACTGATCCTCATGATTTCAAGTCGCAATCGGGTTATGTGTTCACTTTAAACGGGGGAGCGGTGAGCTGGAAGAGTTCTAAGCAAGATACAATTGTGGATTCTACAACAGAAACGGAGTACATAACAACGTCAGAAGTTGCAAAGGAGGGTGTTTGGAAGAAGAACTTTATTACAGAACTTTGCTTGGTTCCAAGTGCATTAGATCCAATAGAGATTCATATATTGTGACAAAAATAGTGCCATTTCTCAGACTAAAGAACCAAGGTCCCAATAAAGAAACAAGCATGTACAACGTCGATTTCAACTCATGCACCAATTTGTGAATGTCGATGATATCAAGATGTGCAAAATTCACACAGACATGAATATGTTAGATCCTTTGATGATGATGTCAACGATTGCAAAGCATGAACAACACCGGGAATCCATAGGTGTTAGACTGCTAAATGTAAACTAGATACTGAATCTAGTGCAACTGGGAGGTAGATAGAAATATGCCCTAGAGGAAATAATAAATAAATTATTATTTATATTTTATTTCATAATTAAAGTTTATTGTTTTATGCTATAATTGTATTAGTTCTAGATAATGCGTAATTGGAAAAAAAAACCCTAATACATGTGTGGAATCATAACACTATTTAGATATCCCTATTCTCGCCTCTAAGACTAGTTCATATGTTATTGATAGTCTTGGTTTCCTGACTATTGGGCAAAGACAAAAGTGTTGTTAGAATTACCGGTAAGATATGAGATCGGAGTTGTTGAGAGAATAACCATGATGGATAGACCCAACATGATATACCATAAAACACATCGTCAATATTGTTATCTGTAGTTTCTCATAAAGGTATTATCGTTACTATAAGATTGTTAGATCATAAGACACATATTGAATTGGATACAATATGGATGTGATAGACCCCTTCAAACATTACTTTGTGACCAGGTAATCATAACGTCAGTCTTCATCCTTACCAGATAGTATGGCAATATTCTGTATGGGGCAGTTATGTGAATTTCTACTCTTGAAAATTAACAGTTACATTCTAGGCCAAATCATGTATTATGATGCTTGTTATCGGCTGTACGGACAAGTGATCGAAGTGTTGATCACAGGAAGAATGATAGTATGGAATGAGTAAAGGAGTACATATCGGGTAACGAGGTTAATCTAGTGTTTCACCTCAAGCTATGTCAAGTATCGAGAAGCAATACAATGTGTATCGATAAGTAATACAAAAGTTTCACACGATATAAATATTTGTGTTATGGGGTGGGGATCAATAAGTATAGATCAAGATACCTATATTGATCATTATCGCGGAATGAGTTCTATAAATGTCTACTTATATCTGAACTCATAGGGTCACACACTTAAAGAATTAGCTAGATTAGAATGTGAGTGTAGTAATTCTAAAGGAAGTTTTGGCAGTCTCGGAACATAACGGAGATTTCCGAAATATCACCATGAGTGGATGGAACGGTTACAGACATAATATGGAAGGTATCGGAATGATTTTAAAATGTTCCAGAATAATTCGAAGGTGTACGAAATTTTTCGGACTTAGAAAATTTATTTACAATTAAATATTATTAATATACCTAGTGGCACCATAGGCCGGAGGGCTGCATGCACTACAAAAATACCCCCATATCCGGCGGATTTTTGGGATGGCATAAGCAAAAGAACCGGCAAAACTCAGATAGCTGCTGGTTGGTTATTCACGGCACCATTTTGTCACTACGGACACTTTTACGCCATGGCAGAGCCCATACCGGCATATAATTGTGTCGTGAAGTATGGTAATAAAAGGCGGCGTGTTTTACTGCCATCGTACTTCAAAGGAGGCACAAATTACTGCGTGGTGGATTCGGACGCAGGGTGGTTGTGGCGTACTTCACAGTAACTGTTCAAATTTGTGTCGCTGGCTGGTGAGTCTAGTTTTGGTTCCTTCCATACGAAGTAGAAAGACTGGTCAAAAAGCTACGCCCTTGCCCACTCGTCTGCCCGGCCATCGGGTCCGCTCCGCCTTGGCAGCCCCGCCAGACTTCATTGCCCGCCATGTTCATTTGCCACCGCCAGTGTACAAAAGAGGTGTACGCTCCTCTCCTCCCCATCTCCATTATAATTGAGTACATCACTTGGCTATTCATCTCCTCTCTCCTATCCTTTGTTTTTCGACATCGATCATCATCCTTGAACGGGCAGAGGAGGCGCACTGCGGGCGAGGCGGGCTACTTGTAAGGGCTGTGGGGCTAGATGAGCGGCGGATAGGGTCTGGAGGCGGCGCTTGCAGGCCTCAGGCCATGAGGAGGAGGAATAGGAGGCATGGGAAGGGGATAAGAGAGGAAATGACAAAAAAGGAAAAGTAGCTAACCTATGGGCCCCTCCTAGTATTTTATTGTGTCCTCTATTTTTTGAGTGTTTGGTTCTAAGCGACCACAAATTCGAACCCGAAAATGTTTTCTACCTCCCAATCCAACTTTTCTAGGTTCAGTTTAACCAAGATTTGCTAGAAATGCTCTTAGTTACAAGCTATCTTGGTGAGCGTTGCTATCGTCCGATCGAACATCTTGGATTTTTAGCCAAGAGAAAGTCCAAAATTTCAAAATAAAGCTTTCAACTAGATCATTGTCAGGTACAACCAATGAAAGCGTGATCTTGGGTTTCGCCCAGGAAATTGAGACCTCGAGTAGTACCACCAAAAATGCAGTCCACCTGTGTTGACACCTCTGCTCACCTACAAATCGCCGTACACCCGACACACAGGAAAACACTAGCCTTGGTGAGTGGGGGTGGCAACACATGTGTACTACATTTTTGGTGGTGCTCGTCGAGTACCGAGCCTCGATTTGCAGGATGAAAGCACAAGGTTTGACCTTCATTTGTTATATCTGGCAATGGCCTTGCTTAAGGTACTGTTTTCGAATTTGGGACTTTCTCCAAGGTGAAAGCCCAAGATCTTTGATCGGGTGACGACAACGTTTATGCTTTGTTTCTTTTTGGAGGTGTTGTTTTTGGATAGCATTTATTGTAGTACATGTGTCGTATTTGGTGGTGGTTAGAATGCTCCCATTGCGAGTGGTTGTACGCTCCACTGCGTCTTTGTTTTTTGTTTCTCTCTTTTTTATTTTGTTGGCTATGTGCATCCAGGGGGTGCAGAGACTGGGTGTAACTAGGAAAAGTGCACATGCGTTGCTATGGGTTGAATTTTTTAAATATTTTTGGATAGCATGTCCGGAGGACTATAAGAAGTAGTAAACATGACAATTCGCGTGGTCACTACTGTTGCCCAAGTGGCGCCTGATACACCTCGCGGATATACCTAGTGCACAGTGGGGGTGTTAGAAATATGCCCTAGAGACAAATAATAGTAAGGATTATTATCATATTTCATAAAGTTTATGATTAAGTTTTATATCATGCTATAACTGTATTGAAAGGAAACGTCAATACACGTGTGATATATAAACAACCAAGGGTTCCCGGTGAAACTCTAGTCACTGGTTCATTGGTCAACAGATGATCAAGGTTTCCTGATCATGTGGCATTTATGCCAGTTGGAAATGGATCCAACTCATTCTGAGAATGAGATGATGAACCAATACCCAACCTAAACATCATGACTCGATCATGTCACGAAGTTCAAGTTACAATGATTAGAATAGATCTATTAGACTATTCCTTAGACCGTGAGACTATATCAATCACTGTCTCCCGATAGTGCTTAGATATCATCAAATGTTACTTATGACAGAGTGATCATAAATGTGTGTTCAGGTATTCGGAGGAACCGTAGAGGCAATATGCGTCAAGAGCAGAATTTTTCCATCCGCATGATAGAAAGATACTCAAGGGCCCACTCGGAGAAGTTGTATCCAATAGTTGCAGAGCGTGTGATTTGATCACAAGGATATCACTTGTCGAAACGAGTCAAGTAGCATTGTTCGGTAATGAGATTGAACACGACATGGTGATGTCATTGATCAGATCTCGGGCAATGCAAGTATCGAGAGACAAAAGGAATAAGACGCGACAGTCACAGTTCAAACAACGAAAGATCTTCGTGGAATGCACAGGGGTCACATGGCCATCCAGGTCCCTCTGTCGATCATTGGTCCAGGACTGTCCCAACCATGTCTGGAGTGTTTCCGAACCGTGGGGTATCACACTTAAGGGCTTGATGATGCTTAGAGAGTGTTTACAGGATTGGTAGAATCACCGAAGAAGAGAAGAGAGAAAACCGGAAGGGTTTCAGTACGTCCGGAGGATGTCCGGAGTGGAGGTGGAAAGTGTTCCATAACCACGGAGATTGAATAATATGGGAATGAATGTTAAATATTGATTTAATCATTTATTCATAATTATTTAATATAAGAGAAATCAATTAAAGGTCAAAAAGGCTTAATGGGCCAATTCCGAAGGGAGAAGGGCCCATGAGGGAAAGGCAAGAGGAGAGAAAAGGGGAAGGGGTGGCCGACGCGGGGTCCACTAGGGCGGGCCAGCGGGTACCCCCTCTCCCGTCCTTTAGTCCCACCCGGGACTTTGAGAGAGGTAGTACCTCCCCTCCCCCTATATATAGTGGGGTATTTTGACCAGAAAATACACACAATAGTCAATAAAAGATTTCCTCACTTTTGGGGAGACCTCCAATTGATATTTTTCTCTCTCTCTCCCTCTCCCTCTCCCTCCCTCTCTCTCTCTCTCTCTCTCTCTCTCTCTCTCTCTCTCTCTCTCTCTCTCTCTCTCTCGTGACCATGGTCCCAAGTTCGGACTGCACGAACGAGAGACATCTTCACCGCGGAGCGCCGTCGCGTTGCGGGATTGGGATCCAGGAGCTCTACTTCCGCAACTGCTGCTAGATCAGAAAAGCGGGAGTCATCGCCAGTCACCGGACATGTGTAACTCCCCGCGAGGTGTCACACTTGGGGCACTAGGAGTCATTGGAGCCGTAGGAGCGCGAAGACTTCAACACGACCTTAAGGTCGGCTTCCGATCGTCTACATCAACCACGCTCTTCCGAGCGTTGACAACGCTTTTCAGTCTTTAAGGGTAAGTTCACAAAAAGCCCCTTCGTTACTGTATTACTAATAGATAGGTCCTGACAGCATCAGGGGTTTAGGGCGCAGGGTAAAATTTTATTATTTTCGTACGCGAACCCCTATAGAGGGATCCAAGAATTATTTAAAGCCTAGCAAACAATGTATTTTAAGGCTAGTGACACTATTTTTTTTTATCAAATTGCCATCAAATAAGGATTGTTGGCCAGTCAGAAACCAGGGCAATGCCTAGAGTTAGGGATGGTTGGGTCCGCCTATGCCAGTGCACGCCTTCTCACTCTCACAGCTCTACGTGACAATTAATTATTGTATGGGGTATGGCGCGCCTTCGTAGGTTGATAAATCTTATACGGGTCCCGCATCTCCATATCGACCGAGTGCAACGTGTCCTTAGACATGTGCTCATGTGCTAGCTATAGCCTTGATCGCAACCCGTGGGCACACCTTCTGAGTCCTGTGATTATTGGGGAGCCCCTTAATGTTATTAATGCTACTATTAGGTAAATATTTTTATGTCCGTGTGTTGCGATATTTAATGTTTATAAGAACGAAGAATTTCACCCCTACATCCTGAAAAGGATGTCACACATTTTGTCTAGATGTATATGTACGTAGAATTATTTTAATATACATGCAAATCTATACAATCTGTAACATATTTTTCAAACAGAATGATTATTAAAAATCCATTTTTCTTTTGTTCATATGACAAACGTTTTGCCGGACAGAGGGAGTGTTAAAAATCTATTTTTTCCGTTCATATGACTAAAACCAAAAGGTAGAAAAAATAAATGCAGATAAAAACAAACACAGAAAATCAGAACACGTGATTGTGTAAGAAGATAAACAAACTTGCTTTATACTCCCTCAGTTCACAATTATCTCGCGTTCTGGGTTTAATCAAAGTCAGATTTTGCAAAGTTTGACCAACAATATATGGAAAAATATCAACATCCATGATTTCCAATGCATATAATATGAAAATATAGTTTATAAAAATTCTAATACAATAGTTTTTATGTTGTTAATCTTGATTTTTTTTCTAAATATATGGTCAAAGTTTACAAAGTTTGACTTTGATTAAACTAGGATGCGAGGTAATTATGAATGGAGGGTGTACAATGCGATGTATTTTCTGAACAAATCTTGTGAATAATTAATGCATTGGTTCGTGTGCATTTACCCATAGTACCAGCTTTGTCTTGGGTATGTAAATAAAGCATTGGTTATAGGGCCTAGTAGAGAAAAATGTTGGGTCCTTATCCATCGCACTTCAATTCTTATCCTCTTTTTCCTGACAAAATCTTTCTCTGTGCCCCATCCCCGAATCGCACTCTCTGGCCTCCCTAGGTCGCTGGTCCACCGGCGTGTAGTTGGGTTCAAGCAGCGCGCCAGAAAGGGGAGGGCCAAAATTATTGCTAGGAAATGAGAGGGCCGGAGGAGGCCGGCAGGGGTTGGGGTGAGAAAGCCTGGTTCTCATTGCGAGTGGTTGTACACTCTGACGAGGTCTTTGTTTTTCGTTTCTCTCTCTTTTATTTTGTTGCTAGCTATGTGCATTCTTGATGTTTTAGGGAACTTTAGTGTAGAGACGGTGTAATTGGTATCTTGGTGATTAATATATTCTCTTTGTCAACAGAAAAAAAAAGTTACGAGTTGTGCATGGTTGAGTGTGTGACCTCTTCATTCGCCTTGTAAGTTGTAATACACTCAACACGAGACTTGGGCTCTCACACATGGAGGGCTCAAAGTTTAAGATGAAACAAGTATTGGAATAATCATAACTAATAGTAGATCCAACACATGGAGTTTAATTTATTAAATACACAACATAATACTACATAGAGTTGACAATACGGTAATACACAATATTCAATTACTTATCTGGATTAACTGTATTACTCAGGTAAGTGTCACTCAAGGGGTCGTAAAGGTGATGGAGGAAGTGGACGTGAGTTTGGTTTGATTGACATGACAAAGGTGCGCGTTTTGACACATACACATGAGAATGAGAGTAGCACGTCGTAGTAATAATCACTTTTGGTTGAGTGGGGGTGCGCGCAGCACCATGGTCTCGATTGTGATTCCTGGTCCGAAGGCGAGCATGGCTCCCCACTCTGGCAGCAGATTATCGTCACCCATCTCCTTCCTACGGTGGCGCAGCTCATCTAGGACGAAGACGATTGTTGCCCCGCTCATGTTGCCGTACTCGCGAAGCACATGCCGGCTGGCTGCCAACTTCCCTGGCTCCAGCTTGAGGACGATGTCTATGTTATCTAGGATCGGACGGCCACCGGGGTGCACCGCCCAGAAGAGGTCGTTCCAAGAGCCCGGAACATTATCATTGCCGAACGCGTCTACGAGGCATTGCTTGATGTTCTGTCCTATCAGCGTGGGCACCTGGATGCCCAGGTGGAAGTCCACGCCGGCTCCCGACACCTGCATACCAAGCACATGCTCGGTTCTTGGTATCGTCGTCTGCGTGGCTGTGACCATCTCGAACAGCGGGCGCTCACCTTCACTGAAAGGGCCGGCGCCCACGATGACGGCTCCAGCGCCGTCGCCGAACAAGGCCGTGCCAACGAGGTTGCTCCCGTCAGGGGCGCCGAAACAGACGAGGGTTAGCTCGGCGCAAGCCACGAGGACGCGCGCACCGCGGTTGTTCTCGGCGAGCTGCTTGGCCAGGTGAAGCGCCCTCCCACCGCCGTAGCAGCCGTGGAGGCTGAGTATGGTGCGGGAGACCGTGGGACGGAGGCCGAGGAGCGAGGCCAGCTGGTGGTCGAAGCTTGGGGCCTTCCAGGCGGAATAGGTGCTGAAGACGAGATGGGTGATGTTGGTGGCTGGGCAGCCCCACTCGGCGATGGCCTTGGTGGCGGCGTACTGTGCGAGCTTCGGGACGGCAGTGGCAGCCATGTCGATGCGGGCGTCGAGGGATGGCAGCTCTCTGTCGAGGAACTCCGGGTGGGCACGCACCGACTCCTCGTTCAGGTAGAAGTAGCGTTTCTCGATGCCGGTTTTCTGGCCTGCAGCGCAAAGAAACTCCTTGTAATATTGTGTTTTGTCTGCCAAAAATGTTATTAATACGTCTGACTAAATCCTTGGCCTGCAGGGGTATTGTTTCATCTATTTCCGTCGTAGCCTGCAGACTGTCTAGACTAATCAGTTTCTGTCTAGTACTTCCTCCGTTTCAAAATATAAGATGTTTTAGCTTTGTGAAAGAAATGTATCTAGATCTTTTGTGTAGATTCATCTAAGTATAAAGTGAATCTACACACTAAAATGTGTCTAAATACACTCCATTCACAAAGGTAAAACATTTTATATTTTGAAACGGAGGGAGTAGCTTCTAGTGCACATAAGAACTAGAAATGTGGGGGTATTTACCGTTTAGTATACTTAGAATTTCTGTAGTTAATAAGAACATGCAGATTATCTTGGTGCAAAAGAGATACATAGTTAAATTATTACGTCATCACAAGGAACGGCGGGAGAATGTGCTTACAAATTCTCTTCATCTTTTCCTTGAGTTCAGTAAGGTGGTCGGTCTTGGTAACGCGGAAGAGGTTGTCGGTGAACTGGTCATGGGGTACTACGACGCCCGTCGGGTTCGCGGTGCCGATGGCGAGCATGGCCGCAGGGCCTTCCGCGTGCTGCTGCATGCTCCGCTGGATCTCACGCACCGGCACCGGCACCGCACCGTTGCCGTTTGCTTTTCTCATGGCAGATGGAATTAATGAGTGTAGTGCTTTACTTGGAGCTTCAAGAGTGTAGTGCATGGGCCTCTCAGGGCTCAGGCTTTATAGTTAGTTAACCGACAACAGCAACGACCCATACAAAATCTCGCCACTAATTAATCTCTATCTCTTGAAAGTTTGCGGAAAATCAATCATACAGCGTGTTGGTAGCGTCCAACTTTCTTTGAGACTCTGTGCAAACCCAAATTGTATATTGCAAGAAACATCCTCCTTTGATGTTATATTTTTTTTAACAAATACCTATATTAATTAGATTTCATATTCCGAAAATTTATTTCATATTCAAGATTTGAGCCCATTGAAAGGTTCTAGGCCATCTCTCTAACAAAAAAGATAACTTCTTTTGGAGCAACCGGTAGAAGAACTGCCTTTTCAATTAGAAGATTAGAAGAGGGAACAACAAATTGTACATGGGGGCATGTTTTTAAGGTGGAACATGCCAAAACACACTAGGTTTTAAAGCAGAAAAAACCTAATCTGCCCCAGCTGGGATAGCCATCACGAAGACCACAAATGCGTGTTCTCTCTGAATAATGTCCTATCTAGCGATGGATGCGACCTCAGCGTAAGTTAGACGTTTTCCCGTGAAGATACTACGGTTCCTTTCTTTCCAAGCATTCCACCAAACATAGAGAAGGCGGCCTCTTAGGTGTCTTTGCTCTTTTGGGGGTTTTCCATCGATTAAGTCGTCCCACCAATCCGAAGTGGAGGGGAAGGTGTGGCCATGGCTCCTTGCAGCTTCATTGTCCCAGCTCTGCGTGCTATTCCAGACCGCTAAAATGAAATGGCATTCCTTGCAAAGGTGAGCGGCCGTCTCTGGGGCATTTCGGCATAGCATGCATGTAAGTTCGTGCGGCCACCCCCTGATCGCCAACATGTCCGCGGTGAGTAATTTTCCACGAAGGGCCAACTAGGACAAAAGTCTGCACTTCGGCTCAACGTGTGCGTCCCAGATCTTCTGGGCCTTGAACTTAGGGAAGCAGCCGAAGAATTGTCCATGGTAAGCAGAGCTAGCATTGTAAGATCCATCCACGGTGACGGTCCAGATGATGGATTCCGACCGTTGAGGGGTCAGAAAGGTGTCTTGAATTATGTCCTAGATCTTCTAGAAGTCGGGCGCCTAAAGCCTGAGAGGGCCGCGATGGCACAAATTGTCGTACCAGAAGGAGGTTGTTTCCTCATCTCCGATATTAATCTTCGTAGAAGCTCAAAAAAGGGTCATGATTTGTGTTGTCGCAAGGCAGCTTTGACCTAGCCTAGCTGTGTTGCTGGTCTTTCCATTGCAGCCACGACCATCTAAGCCTAAGGGCTCTTCTAGTGCATTTCAGGTCAGGCATGACAAGGATGCCCAAATTCTTGGGTATGCAACCAGTCTTCCACTTGACCAATGCATGTCCTCCTATAGTGTGTTCCCCTTCCTCTCCAGCCCAAACGAAGTTCCTGACGATCTTTATTATCTTTTTGCATGCCGACTTGGATAGATGGATAGCAGTAGCATGGAAGACAAAAGTGGCCATGATCACCGTCATTGCAAGAGTGATTCTTCCTGGACATGCAAGGTTTTTACCATCTAACCCGGGAGCTTTCCGACTGTCTTGTAAATGAGAGGCTGCAAATGCACCTTACGAAGGCAACATAAGTGAAGAGGGAGGCCCAAATATTTGCTAGGGAAGGATGCAAGCTTCGCAGGGAAAGCAGAGAGGACGTCATCAAGATTGATTTCATCACAACTCACCGGGATGACCTCCGACTTGGACATGTTCGTAACGAGGCCTCTGACTTTTCCAAAACAATCTAGAATGGTTGTTATGGCCTAGAGTTCCTCTTTTAGAGGGTTCACGAAGATTCCGACATCATGGCGTATAGGGAGATTCTGCATGTAGTCAACCGGGATCTTATAGGACTTATAATTCCACTTAGAGTGGCCTTAGTAAGAATGTGCTGCAAGGGATCGGTGGCGAGGATGAAAAGCATTAGGGATAGCAGGTCGCCTTGTCTAAGATCACGAGCATGCCAGAAGGGAGGGCCAGGGTCGCCATTAAGCAGAACTCTCGAAGAGACCAAAGCGAGCGAGAGGCACACCCAGTCGCGCTAGAGCTGGCCAAAGCCAATGGCCGTCAACACCTCTATTAAGGAGGCCTAGCCCACGGGGTCAAAAGGTTTGAAGATATCCAATTTTAGAAAAAGGCTCGGGGTCTTTGAGGAGTGGAGCTCTTTGATGAGGTTCTGAACATGCAGAAAAGTTGTCATGCATGCTTCTCTTTTTCATGAAGGCAGTCTAGCATCTGATGACGATGTCAGGTAGAATAGGTGCAAGGCGATTTGCGAGGAGCTTGGATAAGATCTTTCGACATGCTATGGATGAGGCAAATGGGCATGTAATCACTTGCAGATGTTGGGCTCGATTTTTTTGGGATGAGGACGATGTTTGCATAGTGAATGAGATTTACACACCCTCCTCGAAGCTTTGACATGTGAGTAATTGCTAGATAATGTTTTCCTTGATAATCTTTGAGGAGGACTTGAAGAATGCGCCAATGAATCCATCGGGGACTAGTGCTTTAACTAAGGGGAGAGAAAACAGTCTTTTATTTCTAGGTCTTCAAACCTTGAACAAATATCATGATGCTCTGTGAAAAATGAATAAACAACTTTTGATTCAGAAATAGTGGCATCAAGAAAAGGCTCCTAGCACCACTTGAAAGAGCAAAAGGCATTCGGGTAGACGAGTTGCCCTCCATCTTATGGAGCCTACGAACAACTCCAAATACTGCTACGCAGGAAACACCTTTCTTCCTAGTCCATGGAGCCGAGGTCATGCTTTGAGTGGAAATAACCCATCACTAGTAGAAAGAGGGCCTTTGGTCCAGCGCCCAAATTCCATTGGTCCCGGTTCGTTTCCGTAATCGGGACCATTGCCAGGCACCGGTCCCGGTTCATGCCGCCAGGGCATTGGTCCCGGTTCATCTGTAAGCATTGGTCCCGGTTTATGGCGCGAACCGGGACCAATGACCCCGCGATGCACACGTGGCTCTCTACGAGGCATTGGTCCCGGTTCATGCCAACAACCGGGACCAAAAACCCCGCGACGGTCAGCAGTCCAGGAATTAATGTAAATTAATTCGGCGCAGAAATTAATTCGAGGCAGAAATTAATTCAAGGTAGAAATTGAATTGATCACTATTTTTGAACAAATCTTTCACGAATTAATCGAGACAAAGGTCTAAATTAAGACATTTTATTATCCGACCACAAATTTTTCCATACAAATAAAGATGCGACTTTATAAATTTCTAGTCGGCAACACTTCCGCTGCCGCTGTCCTCCGAGCCGTTGTCCTCCGTGCCGCCGGCTTCCTCGTCGTCGTCGGACGAAATCTCCACGATTTCGGCGTTGTTCGGGAGACGGAGCTCGTCTGCGCGCATAGCGGCGTCGATGGCGGTGTAGATGGTCCGTCTAGGGACGGACCAGAACAACTCCCGGCCTTCTTGGTTGCGGCGATTCGGGTGCACCAGGCGCCCGTCCATGAAACGGTTGCCAAGCTTGGCCTTCCGCTCCTTCTTGAACAGCCGGGGCCAATACTCGCTGCCCGCCGCGTATCGGGGCAACGCCCTAATGCACGCGGGCAGTTGGCGGCAACGCTCCGCGATGACGTACTCCATCTCGTATCCGCGAGGGTTGAGGAGCGGAGCCACTGGCACACCCCCCTCGCTGATGCGAAATCCGGCGGGAAGGGTCGCGCGCGGTGACGCGAGGATGCCGTAGATCGCAAACTGCGCCGCCTCGTAGTGGTTGAGCGTGCGCACCTCCATGACAGCGCGGTAGAGATTAGAGCGGGAGGGGAGGCGAAACAACGGCGCGGTGGAGAGGCAAAGTGGTGGGGTGGAGAGGGACTGCAGAGAGGCAGAGGCGATGGCAAAAGCGAGCGTTGTGGCCTCATTTATGCACGGGGACTACGAAGCAACGGAGGCATTGGTCTCGGTTATTGCCAAGAACTGGGACCAAAGCCCCTCCCGCGCGACACGTGGCGGCCCAGCAGCGCGCCCCCCACCGAAGTCATTGGTCCCGGGTCGTGCCATTAACCAGGACCAATGACATGGGTGGGGTGCGAGCTGCTGGGAGGCCACGTGTTGCGCGGGAGGGGCTTTGGTCCTGGTTCGTGGCAATAACCGGGACCAAAAACCCTCCCCTGGCTATATATAAGCCCAGCCCTTTGCCCACCAGATTTTGCTGGATTGTGTGTGAGGAGTGGGTGCTAGCTTTTTTTTTCTTTGATTGCACACAAGGTGTTCGACGAAATTTTCGAGCCACACTTTAGTTCGCATAAAACGGTATCCTCGGCTGAGGTTAGCAACCTTATCTTCGTTATCTGTAACTGATACAAAAATATTGCATCTGTCCATGTAGGGTGGTCATTTTACTATTCACCAAGTTATTGTAATGGTTAATTATTATAACGCAGATCGATGCACGGATGCGATGGATGTATGGCGACCGACGCCATTCCGATTTTATTGCAGGCCTCCATAAATTTATCGATTTGGCTAAGGCAAACAAAGTGGATAATTTTATGCCTTGTCCCTGCGTCGACTGTCGGAACGTGGCGGAGCACTCTGCCCCGAGAATCCTTCAAAGCCATCTGCTTCGGGGAGGTTTCATGCCCGGATATTATTGTTGGGCCATGCACGGAGAAAGAGGGGTTAGGCTGGAAGAAAATGAAGAAGAGGAGGATGATGACAACTATCCTATGTCCCCTGAAGAATACGGTGATACTACAATGGAAGACAATGAAGAAGAGGGAGGTGGCAATGAAGAAGAACAACGGGCATCAGATGAGCTCGCTGATGGTCTTGGTCAGGTCATTTCTGATGCAAAGCAACAATGTGATACAGAAAGGGGGAAGCTTAAGTTGGAGGCCATGCAAAAGGATCACAAAAAGTTGTTGTACCCAAATTGCGAAGATGGCAGCACAAAGCTCGGTACCACACTTGAACTGCTGAAATGGAAGGCAGAGGCTGGCTTATCTGACAAGGGAATTGAGAAGTTACTGAAAATAATGAAGCCGAAGCTTCCAAAGGATAACGAGCTGCCCGAGACAACGTACGAAGCAAAGAAGACTATCTTCCCTCTAGGATTAGATGTGGAGAAGATACATGCATGCATTAATGACTAGATCCTGTACCGCGGTGAGAAGTACGAGAATATGGATAAATGCCCGGTATGCAATGCATGTCGATACAAGATCAGACAAGATGACCCTGGTGATGTTGAGGGCGATGACGAGCCCTCTAGGAAGAGGGTTCCTGCTAAGGTTATGTGGTATGCTCCTATAATACCACGGTTGAAACGTCTATTCAGAAATAAAGAGCATGCTAGGTTGTTGCAATGGCACAAAGAAGAGCATAAGAAAGACGGGAAATTGAGACACCCTGCCGATGGGTCGCAGTGGAGAAACATCGAGAGAAAGTACTCGAACTTTGCAGGTGACGCGAGGAACTTATGGTTTGGTCTAAGTACAGACGGCATGAATCCTTTTGGGGAGCAGAGCTGTAGTCACAGCACCTGGCCAGTGACTCTATGTATCTACAACCTTCCTCCTTGGTTGTGCATGAAGCGGAAGTTCATTATGATGCCAATGCTCATCCAAGGACCGAAGCAACCCGGCAACGACATTGATGTGTACCTAAGGCCATTAGTCGATGAACTTTTGCAGTTGTGGGCAGAACTAGGTGTAAAGGTGTGGGATGAGCACAAACATGAGACATTTGACCTACGAGCGTTGTTGTTCGTAACCATCAATGATTGGCCTGCTCTTAGTAACATTTCAGGACAGTCAAACAAGGGATACAATGCATGCACACACTGTCTAGATAATACTAAAGGTACATATTTGGATAAATATAAGAAGGTTGTGTACCTGGGGTGTCGTAAATTTCTTCCGACCAATCATCAAGTAAGAAAGAAAGGCAAGAATTTCAACGGTGAGGCAGATTACCGGAAGAAGCCTAAGCTCCCTAAAGGTGCTGATGTATTTGGTATGGTGAAGGACCTAGAAGTAATCTTTGGGAAGGGTCCTGGCGGTCAATCTGTGCCGAAAGACCCCATTACCGGACACATGGCCATGTGGAAAAATAAATCTATATTTTGGGAGCTTGAGTATTGGAAAGACCTAGAGGTCCGTTCTTCAATCGACGTGATGCACGTGACGAAGAATCTTTGCGTGAACCTGCTAGGCTTCCTGGGCATGTATGGGAAGACAAAAGATACACCAGAAGCACGGGAGGACCAACAACGTATCAAAGACCCACACAACAAGCATACTGATAAAGGACGTAAATACTTAAGTAGCTACGCTCTTACCAAAGCAGAGAAGGAAATCTTTTTTGAAGTCCTTTACAGTATCAAGGTCCTGGCTGGCTTCTCATCAAATATAAAGAGAATAATAAATATGGCAGAGAAAAAATTTCAGAACCTGAAGTCTCATGATTGCCACGTGATTATGACACAGTTGCTTCCGGTTGCATTGAGAGGGCTTCTACCGGAAAATGTTCGATTAGCCATTGTGAAGCTATGTGCATTCCTCAATGCAATATCTCAGAAGGTAATTGATCGAGAAAGTCTGGAAAGGCTACAGAAGGATGTGGTCCAATGTCTTGTCAGTTTTGAGTTGGTGTTCCCCCCGTCCTTCTTCAATATTATGACGCATCTCTTAGTTCACCTAGTCGATGAGATTTACATTTCGGTCCTATATTTCTGCACAATATGTTCCCCTTCGAGAGGTTCATGGGAGTCTTAAAGAAATATCTTCGTAACCGTGCTAGGCCAGAAGGAAGCATCTCCAAGGGCTATGGAACAGAGGAGGTCATTGGGTTCTCTGTAGACTTTCTTCCTGACCTTAAACCAATTGGTGTTCCCGAATCACGGTATGAGGGGAGACTGAGTGGAAAAGGCACGCTAGGAAAGAAAGCAATGATATTTAGGGATGGACATTCTTTGAATCAAGCACACTACATAGTTCTCCAAAGTTCTACCTTCGTGGCTCCGTATATCGAGGAACACATGAATGTTGTACGCTCCAAGTTCCCGGGGAAGGATGACTACTGGATTAAAAAAAATCACATGGAGACTTTCGGCACTTGGTTGCAATTACATCTCATGAAGGACACCACTATTGGAGATCAGCTCTACTTGTTGGCCGCGACACCATCTGCGACTGTATTGACTTTCCAAGGGTATGAGATAAATGGGAATACAATTTACACGATTGCCCAAGATAAAAAGAGCACCAAGCAAAACAGTGGTGTCCACTTTGATGCAACATGTGAGAATGGGAAAAAGGATACATACTATGGTTACATAGAGGAGATATGGGAACTTGACTATGGACCTACTTTTAAGGTCCCATTGTTTCGGTGCAGTTGGGTCAACATGAATGGAGAAGGGGTAAAGGTAGACCAGCTGTACGGAATGACAATAGTGGATCTCAAGAATCTTGGTTACAGAGACGAACCATTCGTCCTAGCCAATGATGTGGCTCAGGTTTTTTATGTGAAGGACATGTCCTATAGACCGCAAAAAAGAAAAAATAAGGAAACGAATACATCAAACGATGAACCCAGGCGTCACATAGTTCTTTTAGGAAAAAGAAACATCGCGGGAGTCGAGGACAAGACAAACATGTCAGCAAATTATGATAAGTTTGATGAAATTCCGCCCTTCATCGTGAAAACTGGCCCAAGCATCCCGTTAAGCAAAGAAGATGCTCCATGGTTACGGCCTAAGAAGCGATCATAGGCAAGGAATCGACATACGCAATGAAGGATTCATATCCTAAACCCTAAACCCTATGTAAATCTATGTAATGTATAGAAACTTTAAGTGATGTATGGAAACTTTATGTGTTGTATCGAAACTTTATGTAATGGAGTCTTTCACGGGCTTGCAGGGAAATTTTTCCGAGGCGGAGCTTCTGAAGATGCCGTAGGGCGTGTGCACCAACGACATCTTCGAGAAGCTCCGCCACGGGAGATTTATCAACCCTTTCCCCAACACTATTAGAGGAGATGGAGTCTTTCACAGGCTTGCAGGGAAATTTTTCCGAGGCGGAGCTTCCGAAGATGCCGTAGGGCGTGTGCACCAACGACATCTTCGAGAAGCTCCGCCACGGGAGATTTCTCAACCCTTTCCCCAACAATGTTAGAGGAGATGGAGTCTTTCACAGGCTTGCAGGGAAATTTTTCCGAGGCGGAGCTTCCGAAGATGCCATAGGGCGTGTGCACCAACGACATCTTCGAGAAGCTCCGCCACGGGAGATTTCCCAACCCTCTATCCATGGGGATGAAACTCTCTCTACCTATGTTGGCTTGTTGAGCTGCTTGCCATGGCGTATTGATGGTCCTTTTATAGGCACGGTGCCACTTCTACTTTGTCTTGTACCTCCGACAGGGCGTCGTGCGCTACATGCTTTATCTCATCGAGCAGTGCGTCCACCCACACGTCCTTATCCCGCCGACAGCTTTAGTCTCGGTTGCACCCACCAACCGGGACTAAAGGTTACCCACACGTCCTTATCCGACCGACATCTTTAGCCTCGGTTGCACCCACCAGCCGGGACTAAAGGTTACCCACGAGTCCTTATCCCAGCGACAGCTCTAGTCTCGGTTACACCCACCAGCCGGGACTAAAGGTTACCCACACGTCCTTATCTCACTGGCATCTTTAGTCTCGGTTGCACCCACCAGCCGGGACTAAAGGTTACCCAAGATGCACATGTGTGCAAAATATGGGCACATTATCACAAACTATGCCCTGATTCTAGCCATAACATTGGTGGTTTGACCTAAATGCCATGAAACCTCGAACATGATAGGTCATTTTGTGAAGGATTTTTATGATGTTTGCAATTTTTCAAGTTCAGTATTTTTCCTTGCAACTGTGACACATAATATGACACCACGTGAAGGTTTCACATTGTTTGGATCATTTTTGAATTTCTTATGCCCATTTCAAACTATATTCAAAACGGCGGGCATGAAGCTTCTTAGCCCGGGGCTGAGCCTCGCTGAACTTGAAGTGGATCTCTGATGAAATAGCATGTTGTGAACCTATAAATGATTTTTTTTAAAATTCACAAGCATTATATCATGTACTTGTAGTTCAAATCTTGGCAACCTCCTACCGATTTGGCAGGAATTTGTCTTTTTCATGAGGGATGGACAGAAAGGTTCCAGATACACCGGTTGGGAAATTGTCCATATAAGGTGGTATAGTATTTTTGAAAAATGGTTTGGTACCAATGCCAAACTTTAATTTGGTGGTTGCTTCACAGAACACCCCGATTTCGGCACCTCAAAAATGGAAATTGGCTTTTTCATGTGTCGAAAGGGAAAACTTCCTCCTGCAACATCGTAAGCCATCCCAAGATGCACATGTGTGCACAATATGGGCACATTATCACAAACTATGCCCTGATTCTAGCCATAACATTGGTGGTTTGACCTAAATGCCATGAAACCTCGAACATGATAGGTCATTTTGTGAAGGATTTCTTATGATGTTTGCAATTTTTCAAGTTCAATATTTTTCCTTGCAAATGTGACACATAATATGACACCACGCGAAGGTTTCACATTGTTTGGATCATTTTTGAATTTCTTATGCCCATTTCAAACTATATTCAAAACGGCGGGCATGAAGCTTCTTAGCCCGGGGCTGAGCCTCGCTGAACTTGAAGTGGATCTCTGATGAAATAGCATGTTGTGAACCGATAAATGATTTTTTTTAAAATTCACAAGCATTATATCATGTACTTGTAGTTCAAATCTTGGCAACCTCCTACGATTCGGCAGGAATTTGTCTTTTTCAAGAGGGATGGACATAAAGGTTCCAGATACACTAGTTGGGAAATTGTCCATATAAGGTGGTATAGTATTTTTGAAAAATGGTTTGGTACCAATGCCAAATTTTAATTTGGTGGTTGCTTCACAGAACACCCTGATTTCGGCACCTCAAAAATGGAAATTGGCTTTTTCGTGTGTCGAAAGGGAAAACTTCCTCCTGCAACATCGTAAGCCATCCCAAGATAAACATGTGTGCACAATATGGGCACATTATCACAAACTATGCCCTCATTCTAGCCATAACATTGGTGGTTTGACCTAAATGCCATGAAACCTCGAACATGATAGGTCATTTTGTGAAGAATTTTTTATGATGTTTGCAGTTTTTCAAGTTCAATATTTTTCCTTGCAAATGTGACACATAATATGACACAAGGTTTCACATTGTTTGGATCATTTTTGAATTTCTTATGCCCGTTTCAAACTATATTCAAAACGGCGGGTATGAAGCTTCTTAGCCCGGGGCTGAGCCTCGCTGAACTTGAAGTGGATCTCTGATGAAATAGCATGTTGTGAACCTATAAATGATTTTTCTAAAAAATTCACAAGCATTTTATCATGTACTTGTAGTTCAAATCTTGGCAACCTCCTGCCGATTCGGTAGGAATTTGTCTTTTTCATGAGGAATGGACAGAAAGGTTCCAGATACACCGGTTGAGAAATTGTCCATATAAGGTGGTATAGTATTTTTGAAAAATGATTTGGTACCAATGCCAAACTTTAATTTGGTGGTTGCTTCACAGAACACCCCGATGCACATGTGTGCACAATATGGGCACATTATCACAAACTGATGAAATAGCATGTTGTGAACCTATAAATGATTTTTTTAAAATTCACAAGCATTATATCATGTACTTGTAGTTCAAATCTTGAAAAGTTTTTTAAAATTCCAAATTATGCAATAAATATTTTGTTAATGCAATTTTATTTGTAAATAGTACAATTGTATAGTTCAAATAAAAATATTTGAAAACAGAAAATGGTTTTTGATTAGTTATTTAAATTGAAGCACTTTTCCTGTTAAAAGTTTTTTAAAATTCCAAATTATGCAATAAATATTTTGTTAATGCAATTTTAATTGTAAATAGTACAATTGTATAGTTCAAATAAAAATATTTGAAAGCAGAAAATTGTTTTTGATTAGTTATTTAAATTGAAGCACTTTTCTGGTTAAAAGTTTTTTAAAATTCCAAATAAATAATCATCTTAAATTGTAACATCTTATTAATTAAAGAAGAAACGAATTTGAAAATGGCGGGAAGACCAAAAGGTTTGCCAATATCTGAAAAAACGGGTCAACGATCCCGGTTCGTCCCACGAACCGGGACCGATGATCCTGGATGCTTGGCGCTGCCATTAACACGCCTTTGGTCCCGGTTGTTGGCACGAACCGGGACCGTTGGTCCTTTGGTCCCGGGTGGTAGGACTAACCGAGACCAGCGGCCGTGCACGTGGCAGCACAGCAACGCTCGTGCCCCAGACCTTTGGTCCCGGTTGGTGGCACGAACCGGGACCGTTAGTCCTTTGGTTTAACGGTCCCGGTTATTGGGATGACCCGGGACCAATGTTCTGTACAGTTAACAGCCTCGGCCTTCCTCCTCCCCAACTCCCCCAATTCACAGAGCACATCGACGCGCGGCTATGGAAAATTTGTGGCGGAGCAAAATCACGCCGGCAGGCTGCCCAAATCTAGAGCGGCCGCTTCACACCGTCGACGCCCGCCGCCGTCGCGCCACCACCGTCTGAGGAATCGACCACGCACGCTGGAAATCGACGCCACGGTCACCGTCTGCTCCGACTCCGGCCGTCGTGGTTGCCGCTGCTTCCGAGCTCCTCCGGCCTCATCGACCCGTCCATCGTCTTCGTGGTGAGCCGCTGGTCCTCCAATACCTCTCCTTTCTCTCTCTCGCTCCGTTTCCTTCTGTCGCCGAGCGCCACTGTCCACCGCCGTCGGCCGCCGTCGGCCGCCGTCGCAGACGACGCTCCGATGACCAATAAGGGGCGGTGCGACCACCGTTAGCTTCCTCGCGACGCGCTCGTTCGAACCCGACCTTCTACGTGTTCCAGCAAGCACTCTAGTGCCGCTAACCACCGCCGGCCGACGTGCCCTCCAGCGAGCCCATGTGGCGCCAAGGTGGCGCTCATGTGGCGCCCTGACGTGGGCGTCGAGTAAGCTCTGCCAGCGTGGCAGCCCGACGTGGCCCTGGCCCCACTAGTCAGTCACTGTGGGTAGGCAATGCATCTGTGAGAAAAGGTTCCCGTCTATAGGTGACGTCAGCCTTTACCTATGCTGACGCAATAAAAGTTTAATAAATGTTTAAATAATTTCAGAAAAGAGTTTAATCTTATAAATTCAATAACTAATTATTTCTAAGTCAGAAAAATATGTATAATATATCAAAATGTTCAGAAAAATGAGATCTACACAATAGACTCATAATCATGCATTGTTCAACAACTTTAATTACAAGTTTAATAAGAGAATGAAATCAACCCCTCGTAGGTGATTTCGGGGTCTCTCCTGTACTAGAGTTTGGACCCTTCGGATCTCACTTAAAGTGCCAAGCATGCCTTAGGGTTAAATTTCAACTATGTTTAAATTGTCATATCATTATCGATGTCATGTGTTGATTGTTTAACTTGTAGATACTATGGATCCAACACATCAGGAAAACATCCTCCAAGGGAGGATCTGCGAAAATGAAGATATCAATATCGATGTCACGAGTGAGTTTCTGAATGATTCCAGTCAGGGAGATGAGTCTCTCAACCGAGGAGACGGCTTCGGTGAGGTAGAAGCCGAAGCCTGGGACAGGGGAGAAGCCGATAAGGAAGAAGGCGACGGCTCTGGCGAAACCTTAAATCTCGCAAACACCGGCGAGGTGTATATATGTATTTTTGTAATTAAAATGCTGCTGTCTATATATACATGCATATATTAACACTCTTTCTTCTTTTAGGAACTTCTTCCGTAAGAACGAAACGAGGCCCAACAAAAAAGTTGGATGACACTGTGAAGTATAGGATCGACGTGGTCGGTGTAGATGGCGAACCGCAAGTTCCCGTCGATGTCGCAAGATAATTTGTCAAGCAATGCGGAGTTCTTGTGAGGGACTACATCCCGATCACCGTTCAAGAATGGAATCGTCCAATCGGCGGTGGAGTCCTGTATGTCGGCAACAACGCCAAAGATAAGCTTTTTGACAAGCTCATGACTAATTTACTCCTGCCGGAACCAGATGTGATTCCAGATGAGGAGGAGAGAGCAAGAAGGGAGCTTGTGCAAAGAGTCAAGAAGTTTGCTCTCAGCAAGATGGCCGATGCATTCAAGAACTGGAAGAAGAAACTGTACCATAACTTTGTCAAGGTAGAGAAGACTCCGAATTTCAATGAAGCCGGCTATGCTAAGTTAAGACACCAGTGGGAGGATTTTGTGAAGTACAAGATATCGGAGAAAGCTAAGGAAAGGTCTAGGATAAATACGGAGAATGCTGCTAAGAAACTGTACCATCGTAACATGGGGCCTGCTGGCTACGCTGGTTGCATGCCTAAGTGGGATGCACTTGAGGTCAATTACACAGCTGCCGGGATCAGACCAGAGCCCGCAACATGGACACCACGGGCGAGAAACTGGTTTTACGGCCATGGGGGCACGTTGGACAAAGAAGGGAGGGCAATATATAATCAGAAACACAAAGATGATCCCCTACTGCCCATCAACGATATTAGAAATGCAGTAGATAATGTTGAAGCGGGACGGTTCGTTCCCGATAGAGAGAACGACGAGCTCACACGGGCCCTTAAAAATCCTGAACACGAGGGACGACCACGAGGCACACCAGGCTCCAAGCCGTGGAAGGTTGCCTTCCCCCCGGAAATGAAGAGATATCCCGATAAAAGCCATCAGAGGAGAAAGGAAAGGGAGGCAGCTGAGAAAGCGGCCACTGCAGACCGGCTGCGTAATGTAGAAGAAGCATTAAAGCGACACCAGGATCAATTCGACATACTTAGCCAGCAAGGTACTAGCGGCCAATCTCAGCGGCACATGGTAGAAGCTGCATTCGAGGGTACCGGCGCCCCATCGAATAAGAAAAGCACCGCCACTTCCACGCAGCTCCATGATGTTGATGATGATGCACCGACGACATCTTCTCCTAAACGCTACCTAGTGGATGATATCACGGAGACAACAGCTTGTGAGCTAAAGGTGCAGGTTATGAACTTAAGGGTGACGACGGCGGTCGGCATGGCGGTACCAATTGGGCCTAACCCAACTTGGCATTGCAGACCGGTTCCAAAAGGGTACGTTGTTGTCACGGTGGATGAGGTGAAGGAAGATTTTGAGGAGCTGAAGCTAGACGACCCTACAGGGGAAGATATGGAGCTGACTCAACTAGGAGAAGCCAAAGGGGGACTATTCTATGGCTAAAGGAGCGCATCATGCTTCCAAATTATGTGCCGCCAAGGCCACCCAGTCCTCAGAGCAGCAATCCACCTTCGCCGCCACCTCACCATTCTCCAGCGCAACCGTCGCCTTCATCGCCTCACCGCCCAGCGCAATCGTCTCCATCGCCGCCTCAGCCGTCTCCACCGCTGCGTCAGCCGTCTCCGTCCCCTAAGCCTCAGAGACAAAAGCGGAAGTATACTAAGGGGGCAGCACCACCAGCAGCAGCAAGAGCACGTTCCGATCACCGAAACGTAAGCAATTGCCCCTCCCAAGAGTACCTCATCAGAATATGAAGAAGCTACCTTGCGAGAAGACAGATGAGGAAACTGATGCGGCCGCAGCTGCCCATTATGAAAAGTGGAAGATTGACATGGCTAACAAGAAAAAGCCGATAGAGGCATTTTTCCTGGTCACCGCAGAAGATAAAGCCAAAGCAGCCGCGCTTAAGATTCAGCTTCACCAACCCATAGCGCTCACATCAGACTATAATCGCTCTATTACCAAGTCGGCTGAGGCAAAAGAGCGGAGAGTTGGGAAAGAAGTTGCCCAGCTCGGACAACAGAAAAATCAATCGATCGAACCGCTCAGAGTGTATGATACCAATGAGTGGATGATCCAGGAGCGGCATGATCCGAACATTGATCTGGAGTTTGTTCGACTGTACGGAGAAAACGCCCAATTATATGGACTGTCTATTACTGAGTACATGAGCCGTATGCATGAGTTCGAGGGGTACCAAGAAACAGCATACGTGTACCAGTACGGGGCTCCTCTCGTCAAACCCGAGTTAGTCAAAGATCTACCAACAAAAATGCGAAGATTGCATAAATGGTACATTCAAGCCTGTGCTGATTCCAAAAACTGGATCTATGCTGCATATAAACACCACCATTAAGGTCATGGAGATGGCTTCATACTGATTGAATTTCCAAGATTATTTCAGTTTTACCAACAAGACGCCCTCGACAAAGCTATCGTCAGTGTCTATTGTTTGTAAGTATTATTAATTTCTGTAATTAAGTCTTTCTAGCTCATCTCATTCGTTGCTTGTATAATCTTACTAATCACTATACTAATTATATATGCAGAATGAAGATTCAAGAATGCAACAAAGGACAAATCTATGACCTTGGGTTTGTTGACTGTAATTTCGTTCATGAAGTTACTCTAAAAACAAATCCCAGAGAGACAGAGGATAACTTGTTCCAAGCGTTGAAGTATTTCAGCAACAGAAGGGAAATACTATTTCCTTACAACGCTGCGTGAGTGTTACTATCTTGTACACATTCTATTTTCGATTACTCGATGTTAAGCGTATAATTGACTCGTGTTATATTTTGTTAGTGTGTCAAGCTTCCACTATATTCTCTTAATCATTTCTGTTGACACCGGAGTAGTAAAAGTCCTAGACTCGAAACGCACACCATTAGAAAAGTGGGCGGACATGCAGGAATGCCTCCAGAGGGCTTGGAAACGGTTCATCGCCAAAAATAGGGGTGTTTGGAAGCCAGAGCTTACATTTCAACCATTGATGTAAGTACTACTTGCTAGATCCACGCATCTCTTTGATTCTAGTTTCAATACCACCATTATCATGCTTGATTATTATTTTGATTGAACTCCGTTCTCGTAAAGTGCTTGAGGCAGGAAGCCGGGAATAACTTATGTGGATACTATGTCTGCGAGTTCATTCGCCAGACGACCAAAGAGAAGGGGCAGACCGGAACATCAAAAAAATTGAAGTATGATAAACAATAATCACAACTTTATTTTATTACCACCAATTGTGTTTAGTTTCATTCATATATATTGATCCCCTTCTTTATATTAGATCGAACGGATGCGGGACGGTCTTCTATCACAAGAACGCGTGCAAGCAATTCAAGAGGAAATTACCGGATTCTTGTTAGAACAAGTCATAGATCCGAAAGGAGAATACTATTACCCACTTCATTTGGAAGGATGAAGTGTATAAAAGAAGTGTAAATTAGATCAAATTCGTGTGAGAGTATCGTTTGTAATTATAATATGTTTCGACCAAGAAGACGGATGAGACGGTGTATATATTTGTGATCATGCATGATGTGTAATATATATATCGTGGTTTCATTATTGCTGTATATATGTAGAACCATTAAATTTATAAAAAAAATCCTGCCATGGCAAAAAAATAGCCCGAAATCCTGCCGCGGCACAAAACCCTGCTGCGGCAGAAAAATAGCCGGAAAATCCTTCCGCGGCACAAAAACCTGCCGCGGCACAGAGACCAACGATCCTGGTTCGTGCCAAGAACCGGAACCAATGATCCACCCCCGCCCGTCTCTGGCGCTGCCACGTGGGGACCATTGGTCCCGGTTTTTCCCACGAACCGGGACCAATGATCCACCCCCTCGTTGCTCGTCCGCCTACTGGAGACCCATTGGTCCCGGTTCGTGCGCGAACCGGGACTAACATTAGTCCCGAGTGACTGATCCTGGTTCTAGAACCGGAACCAATGGTCCTTATGAATCGGGACTAGAGGCCATTTTTCCACCAGTGCATGAGGCTCCACGAGTCACTGCATATGACGAAGCCGCCTCCACAGAGGCACTCGAAGATGACGTTGATGCACTCGCTAGATCGGCAATATACCAAGCAGAACCTGCGCAATTATCACAGCCGTCGACTGTCATCACAGGTCCTTCAACATAGAGGACTTGGTCCCTCGCCTAAAGCAGGATGTATTAATCTTGAGGAAATTGATAGGTTGGCCGGTTAATTTCTATTGCTAGTAGTAGTGTTTTCTTTTGCCGTGTCCTGTTCCTACTCTTTAATAGACGGGCGGCATGTTCTGGTCAGACCATAACAGCTATTACTATGACTTTTCTAATGTATCACATCCATCCACCTACACATAAGGGTATTCAGCGCTCCCTCACCACTCGTCCAACTGTTCAAACCTCAAGTACAAACTAATTAACAGTCACAGGTTTTTCGGTACGATCGAAGGCTATTCTCTACGTTTCCACCGTGCCACCTACTCCTTCCGGCCCATATTAATAACCTCAATTTTGTCTAGATACGAATAGATTTACTCTAAATAATTTACTAAATATATAAAAATCTAGATAAAGTTAAGATCATTAATATAAATTGAAGGGAGTATATAAAATTTGGCCCATAACTAAAGCCGAGGGATATAGTGGAATCGTCTCATATTGTATGCAAACATTATCATAATAAAGCAGAGGAAATGGTGCTCGCTGTGGCCGAAACTCCTCAGCGCTTACAGCGATCCCGGATGGTGCGACTCCTTCCTCCTCTCGAGTAGTGTAGATACTGCTTCTTCTCGGCAACACGGTGGTCACTAGCTCCTACGGTGTGGTGGCTCTGAACGACGCGATGTCCCTCTTCTGAGACGCGGGATTGAGGACAATGAGCGGTAGAAAAGTCCTGGGACTCCAGCTTCTGAGCGCTGAAAAGCGTCGTGCGGCATCCAGTGGTTGATAGAGGGAGCATCTCGCTAAAAACTAGTCCCTCCGATTTTAAAATAATCTCTCCCTCTGGAAATAAATGATTTGGATTTGTCTAAATTCACATGTATCTAGACATATTTTAGTGTATAGATTGATCCGAATCTATAAAAACACATGTCACTTATTTCCGGACGGAGGGAGTACTATAAGATGTTTTAGCTTTGTAAAAGGAGTGCATCTAAACGACACGGAGGAGTATTACTCCCTCGGTTCAGGAATATAAGACATTTTAGCTTTGTGAATAAATGTATCTTGACACTTTTTAGGATTTTGGTTCACTCCAAACCTTTACAACTTGTACGCTAAAAGATGTCTAGATAGTTCAATTTATAAAGCTAAAACGTCTAATATTTCTGAATCTAGCGAGTACGTGAGAGAATAGCGGCCTAGATTGGTTCGCGGATCGTCAGGCAAAACATTGATGGTAAACATGTTGACTCTATTTATTGGCGAGAGACATTAATTTCATGGAGATGATCCCAACGCAAAAAAGAAGAGACATTAAATTAAACCTCCCATTTATTAAGAGAAAATGAAAAGGGTTTGCTCCAGTACAACCTCTTTTTGAAACTCAAACACATCAACGGCCCAGATCTCTACCCTTCATAATGAAGGACATGATGGGCATTAGGAATTAATTAAGAGTTATGTACGTCACTACTAGAACCCATCTGGCTCATTTGGATCTGTATTGTCGTAAACTTGGTATGGTTGTATCCATACATATTTTTCGTACGGTCTTTTTTTAGAAAATAGTATATATTAATATCGCGGAGATACCAATTACACCCAGTCTCTGCAACAACGCATGTCCTAGTGGCCTTACGGATGCACACAACTTAGGAAAAAGAAAGAAGAATTACAAAAAAGAAAAGTTCCGCTTCAGAGAACAATTCCTCAAAGCAACGATACTAACATCACCAGAACAACACCAGTAGTCCAACCACTCCAATAGCAACGCCTTCAAGAAGAAAACAGTGCACAAGCGTTGTCGTTGCCCGATCAAAGATCATAGGTTTTCATCCTGGAGAAGTCTTCGCTCGCAAAACAATGCCTTCAATAAAGTTATTGCCAGGCACAACCCATTAAGGCCAGACCTTCGATTTTCACCCTGCAAGGTAAGACTGAGAACTCCTCCTGTGTTGTCGCCCCCACAAACAGTCGCTGTCGCGAGCCACAGATCACGCAGCCAGTTCCTCATCGCCTGAAAGACTCAAATCACCATTGCTGCCCTCATGTTCTTGCTTTCCTAACATTCTCCACATCTGACTTCACTATGGATCGTCGAAGACATGAAACGTAACAAACAGCGGAGCTTCGCAATGCTCCCACTGAGACCAAACGGCTAGAAAAACATGGGTACGCACGACCGAATACCTTCTGATTCAGCAATCTCTAGGCATAATGCGCCCATGAAAAGTCGCCGGCGGAGCCTGCCGGAACCCGCCTCTTCAGGCTAGATCAACGAGAGCAAGCAATAAGCAGATATTTGTCTTCACGCTGAAGGAACCCTAGGACCGCCCGCCATTATTGGACAGAGCAACAGGCCCCCACGCCGCCGTCCTCCGCCGTCCGCCTCCTCCGGCGGAAGACGAGACAAGCCTGCAATAACCACGTGCCTCCGCCGGTCTATCCCAAGCAAGAACATCGTGCCGCCTCCCCACGCACCTTCAGGCAACCAAAAGGCCGCGCCGATGGCGATCTAGGCGGAATCCTAGACCTACGACCACAACCGCCACACCTTGCGCTGAAACCCAATGGGAAAGCCGCCGCCGCAACAAGATCCGGGTATCAGCCCAGCCGCTGCAATCAGCTGATCTCCATGATTAGATCTCACGTCCGGGGGCAGCCACCGCCACCACACGACCAGGGGCGCCGCCCCGACCACCGCGCGCAGCCGAAGAACCAGCGCCTACCCCAGCCGCAATCGGCGAAACAGCCACCACGATCTACTTTCCTCGACCCCTTTGGCGTTGGGCCTGCCGCGACCGCGGTCAGCGCTGGTGGCAGCGGCGGAGGGGGAGGGGTTGCCGACAGGTGAGGAGCCCCCGGCGGCGTCCTAGGGTGCGCCGCTGGAGGGAGGGAGTCGGGAGGGGAGGTGAAGATTGCATTTTTTCATACGGTCTGCTTGTGTAGATTGCAAGTCAAGAACAAATAGTACTCCTCGCATGAAGGAGACGGGTAGGAAGATAGGTTTTTTTTTGAACAAAGCGATGTTGCCAGTGGAACCAAAATTCTATATAATAGCTCAACAAAAGTTTACATCATGAATTGCATAATCCTGCCAGTTCAAGGATTAAAAGTAGCTAGCCAAGGGCAGGAGCAAGGAGAGTGGGCCGTTGAGGAACAACTAAAGGTAGGTGCATGCGAGAAATTTCTCTGCACCTTATGAGCACAATTGTGGGCTATAATGTGCTACCTCTACATATGTGAGACACTCTAGCATTTGTTTTCCTAAACAGAGTTTAAAATTCTAGCTAGAGTATCCCTAGAATTCCAATGCATGAACTCTGAGTCAACCTTGCTGCTATTGATATTCATTGCTAGGAGCTTGTTGTCAGTACGAAGCAGGGGTTTCCTCATGTACATCCTTTCTACTATCTCAGCTGCAAGCAACATCGCCTTTTCCTCTACTTGGAGAGCCAATATGGTAGAGGAAGTAGAAGCTTGAATTTCTACTTGAGAGTGACCTTTCTCTCCTTTTGCTTGGATAGAGATACCAATGCCTATGAATTCAGAGCTCAATGCCTCCTCTGAATCTTCTTTTTTCCATGGTGCATCTGAACAAATCATATTTTCTTGTTCATTCTCCTCTTGATTGTCACAATCTTCATGATCCGGTGCATTTTTCTTACTAATGATTACCCTTCTGCTTACTGGTGAGCTGTGAATACTTGTTAGGGAGATCAAAGAGCTTCATGGAATTGAGAATAGCATGTGCATTAATGATGATTTGATAGGGCTTCCCTTGTTTCCTATTGAAGAGGAATCATTCCTTGATTTCCATATGCACCAAATAAAAAATAGGAGCTTTGGAATGGTAGCATATGGATGATCCTATTAGAGATGTAATACTGACACGTATACTGAGATGGTGTAGTACATCATCTCGTATACGTGTCCAACTCTGTATTGCTCTGCGAGGGGCTAAAATCCTCGCTTATATTGACACGTAACCGGTGGCCTGGAGGGCTACACCGTTCCACCCAACGAAAATAGAAAATCAACTTGGTATCAAGAGCCCCTTCTCTTGTTGCCATTTAGTGCCACCAGTGCTGTCCTTTGCCACGCCGCCAGGACCTCGATCGTGAGATCGCCAGGACTATAACATCGTTCATCGGGGGGGGGGGGGGGTTTGATTCCCTGTCTTCCTTCTTAAAAACACAATCTTCTCTGTTAGGACCCGATCTTCATCACCCCCAATTGTGATCTGGAAAACCATGACCCACAAATCCCTACAAAACCCACCCTTCCCTCCCTCAGGATCAATGGAAACTTCTTCAACACCGTCAGGCTCAGCCAACATCAGTGCGCCGCCCACGATGAAACTAGCGAGAGAGAACTTTCTATACTAGCAGGCCTAGGTGCTGCCCACCTTGTGTGGAGCTCGGGTCATGGGCCTTCTTGAGGGTACTAATCTCGCCCCATCCAAGAACTTGGAGGCTGAGGATGAGAACAAGAAGAAGGTGTACATCCCTAATCCGGACTATGCCGCATGGGCCACCAGGGATCAATAGGTGGTCAGCTTCCTTGTTAACTCCCTCTCCGAGGATGTGCCGCCCCATGTCTTCGGTCTTCACCATGCCGTTGACGTGTGGCGCGCGGTGTAAGCCATGTACTCCACGCAGTCCAAGTCCAGGGTCTCCACCTTCCGTGGCGCCCACACCAATACCAAGAAGCTTGACATGACAACCCAACAATACATCACCAAGATGAAAGGATATGCCTCCAAACTTGTTGCTGCCAGGAAGATGGTCAACGATGATGAGCTCAAGGACTATACCATGAATGGCCTTGATGGAACGTTCAACAACCTCGTCGCTACTATCAATGCCGTTCCCTCCACCACCCTCAATGATATGTGCTCTCAGTTTCTTGCTTGCGAGAATCATGATGGCATGCTCCAATCCACTAGCCAAGCCCCTGAGGGGTTTACCTTGTCTATGAACGTTGTCTCTTGCTGTCCTCCTAACTATGGAGTGACGCCTCCACGACTACCACTAGCTCAGCCATATATGCCTCCTACACCCATCTACCAGCCACCATACATGCCTTCTACACCCTACCAGCAGCCATACATGCCTCCCCAATACTCACAGTAGTACCCAATGCCTCCCCAATACCCACAACATTGCCCACATTTTATGCCATCTCCTCACCATCCAAGCCCAATGCCCTGCATGCCACCGCTGATGCGCCAACCTCTCCACCCTAGCGCTCGCCACCTCCCCAAAACCGTGGCCCACCTAGGTCGGAACAGCAGCGTCGGCCCAAAGGGGGGCGAGGGAAGAAAGGTGATCGTGTGGCCATGCCTTGGCATGCGGGCGTTTACTGTCAAATTTGCAAGAAGGAAGGACACTTAGCTAGCGATTGTTGGTGGCGTTATGGTGATGATGATGCCACTCCCCCTGACACTGATAGAGGTGCCTATGGCGTAGACACCAATTGGGACATTGACACTAGACCTACAAATCATGTGACAAGACAACTCAACAAGCTTCAAGTTCATGAGACTTACCAAGGGCGTGATAAAGTTCACAATGCTAGTGGACAAGATATGGATATCTGATACCTTCGATCTGGATTACGGATGTAGTATAGCTCTTTTTCCCTAGTAGACCTAGGTTATCGAATCCACGGGAAGAAAATGCGTAGTGAAGTTACTTTAACGGACCTTCAGGAGTTTTAGAATTCATTTTGTGTTTTCACCAGACTAGTAGCTTGCGTCTTTTTGTTGTTGTCGATGATGGAGAGAGAGGGCCTAGGGCGTTGATACATTGCAAATGTATCTATAATTTTTGATGTTCCATGCTTGGTTTTATCTACTTTCTTGTGTTTTGTTCCAACTTTGGAGTACTTTCTATACACTTTCTTGGACTAACCTATTAACAAGTGCCACAGTGCCAGTTGCCTGTTTTCTGCTGTTTTTGGTTCCAGGAAAGTCAGAAAATCAATATTCTCGGAATTGGACCGGACAAAAGCCAAAGTTGATGTTTTCCCGGAAGACTCACAGAGCCAGAAGGAGAGTCGGAGAGGGGCCACAGGGTGGCCACACCACCCCATGGCGCGAGTCCCCCAGGCTGTGCTAGGGCATGGTGTGGGCCCCCTGGCCGCCCACCGACCCTGCCCTCTGGCCTATAAGAAGCCTCCTGAGGCATAAACCCTAGATAATCAAGCCTCTAGCCACGGAAAGTTCCGCAGCGCCGCCGCCACCGAAGAGGATATTGGGGGGACAGAAAGTCTCTGTTCCGGCACCCTGCCGGGACGGAGAAGTGCCCCCGGAGCCATCTCCATCGATCTCCACCACCATCTCCATCACCATTGCTGATTCCCATGATGAGGAGGGAGTAGTTCTCTCTCGAGGCTAAGGGTTCTACCGGTAGCTATGTGTTCATCTCTCTCTATGCATGATCATATTGTGATCATGAGCTTTGTAATCAAGTAGATCTACCTTGCTACTCAAGTGCTTTAATGAATCTCTGCTCTCCCCATGTGTGTGAAAGTGTAAGCGTGCTCACCATAGTGGCACTTAGGCTAGAGATTACAAATACTTGTTATGAGTTATATTTGGAGTTGGATGTCTTTATGAAATTGTGGTGTTTGTTGGACTCATCTAGTACTCAAGGTGACAGTGTGGGGTTTTCTAGATGGGAAAGATGAACTTTGAGGTGTGCTGTTATAGCCCTACCGTTGATTAGAGTGTCCAACCGGAGAGTAGTTAAGAGTAGTATCATGAAGAGAATATATTTATATGAGAGTGTTCACTAGTGAAAGTATGATCCCTAGGCCTTGTTTCTAAGCATTGAAACACTGTTTGCTACTAGATCCATTACATGTTTGCTTGCTTCCATCTTTATTTCAGTTTGCTTTTAGTCTCTTCCACGCCATCAAGTTATTTTCTATCACCGGTACCACTTATAATTATCTATACCACTTGTATTTCACTATCTCTTCGCCGAACTAGTCCACCTATACACCTGACAAGTGTATTGGGTGTGTTGGGGACACAAGAGACTTCTTGTATCTTGATTGCAGGGTTGCTTGAGAGGGAATACCTTTGACCACTTCCTCCCTGAGTTCGATAAACCTTGGGTGATCCACTTAAGGGAAAACTTGCTGCTGTTCTACAAACCTCTGCACTTGGAGGCCCAACAACTGTCTACAAGAATAGAAGTGCGTAGATATCAGGCGTTCGGTTCCACCTATAGCTGTGCAAAAACATCTGATGGAAATAAAAGATAGAAATAAAGTATGCATGTACTTGTGAGAGCAAGATAAATTACATGTGGGCAGTGCATCCATAATTTTTATTGCCTCCGCAACCGCTTATAGCGATAACCTACTAGTCTCATCCATAGAAGAAAGAGAACTAATGATATGCATAGTAATATCATCGTTAATCCCAAGCAAATCCCTCACATACAGCCATACTACCCCTTCTGTCACTGGGGTTCCCAACCTGTAGATGAGTCATCATTCATACTCCCTATACCTGGTTCAACCCCCGGGGTCTTGGGTACCTGACAAGTCCTTGGATTGAGGCAAGAGAGGATACAATAATCATCATGTCATACAAACTAATACACGATCCCATCTATGCTAAATCACATGCACAATTGCTACATGGCTAGGCCGAAGCCCTTAGCCCAAGGAGAATTACTCATACATAGAGATGAGATCAACAATCAAAAACATTGTAATGAAAATCATAATATTGATAGCAATAGTCTTACAATGTCGCCAATCGAAGAATAGCTATACTATTACAAGTGGTGGAGTATGGCTATGGAGATGGAGAAGGGTTTGGAGATCTGGAGGCGGCAGGAGAGACTTTTTGGCGAGGTCTGGATTCTTTGGGGCGTAGATTCAAATGTTTTCCCATCGCTTGAGGATTCTTTATATAGGGGTCCCTTCACGAAATTTGTTCTGTTTGACCTAACGGTGGCGGCGCCAACTATACGACCGGAGCTATACGGTCGGAATTGTTGCTCCGGCCGTATAGTTGGTCGTTACGGTGTCTGCCTCCGTTGTTCAGCTCCTGGTTTCTTCTGTTTATTGGAAATCTCGTATCTTTGACTTTAATGTAGTGATTCCCTCCTTTAAACGACATTATGTGCGCAGGAAAAATACAAGAACAAAGGATTGCATACCCCTATGAATATTAGCATTAGTGACAGGGTTTAGAGAGACATTTCATCAAAATCTGATTAATATCTAGTTTAAATGTGGATGTAGATGGCTATATTTCAGAGCCATCAACCTCCCCAAGCTTAAACTTGATCGTCCCAAACAAGACAATGAAAATCAAAAAGGAACTCAACATTTAAACTGAAATAACGAGATGGTGATCTTACTCATGATTAATAGTCTCATGTTTCCTCCACTTCATAAATCTGAAAAACTTTAGCATAGGTAGCATAATGGAAAGCATATCATACGGGTTTCATGCATCCTTATAGTGCAACAAATTTTTTGTGAACATGTATGATCCAAATGAGTAAATTTTATTCCATGTCAAGTAATAAACTCATAGGCTTGCCTTTGAACATTAAAGTATAATCATGTAAATTAAGAGTGTGAGAATTGTCATTAAAAGCATATATCCTAGAGTATCTTAATTCTCCCACATCAATGAATCAAGCCTTTGCAAGAACTACTTTTCTATTCATTGTCCTTTTAAGAATTTCAGTTTTTAAGTAATTGAGAGCATGCCAAAGATTTTTATTAGTTTATCGGGATGTGATGGACACTCGTGGCATCACTAAGGTTTTTGTTCCTTTTGCATAATGATTACTCATAATACCTAAAGGAGTGATTCCATCATGATTACAGCTACGCAGGAGTGCCAAGAATCTTACCCACTATAGCATTGCTGCTACAAGTGTTTAATCAACTCATAGCCGAAATCTAGGAGTTTCCTCCATGAAGGTCGTTCGTAGGCCAGCGGAGTTGTTGGCATCCCATGAAGTTTGACACCCGTAAAGCTATATCATTCTTATGATTAACAAGTCAAACTTTGGCATGCTCACAAAAACCGCTAAACATTAATTCAATTGAACAAATCCTTTCAAAGAGAGCTATCAAGTCAATCAACATTTTCAGTGATGTTGAGTGTCTCTAGAAATAAGCCTTCAAGACTAAGCACTACAACACCCCAAGCCTTCAATTGTGAGACTTTTTCTTATTACAATTGTTTAGCAATTTTTATGCAAGACTTGGTTAATTACGAGAGGTAGAAGAAAATGAGCCCAATTAAATACCCATGCAAACGAGAATCTTACTATGATACAAAGACTCACTCCACCAATACAATATCTCAATATTTACTACTAACTAGCATGGGTTTCTCAAACTTCAAAAGTGGGGAGTCATAAGTCATACCTCTCATGTTTGGTTCCATTTCTCTCTTCCTTTTTTATTTGTTTCTTGGAAACTCGAAGTCGATCACTCTCCTGCAAATATATGAAGACCTCGATGCAGAAAGAAAATAAAGAGGGAAAATAAGGAAAAATGGAGAAATCTTTTTGTGATTTTTAATAGAGGAACTTTAAAGAATAGAAAATTGGCGGCAAAGCTCGGCTAGAAAATTTTGAAAGCAAATAGAAAGAACTAAAGATAAAGTGTTGGGGAAACCAACACAAGTGCTTATAAACTCAAATAAAAATGTAAACTCGAAATAAAATAAAAGCAAATAAACGCCAAATAAAGATACATGAGGAAACTTCCCCAAGCTTAGGCTTCCGCAAGCCCTTCAAATCATTGTGGTGGCGGGAAAAAGTCGTTTCTCTAGTTCGCGAATTGAGTGGAGAGTTTACTTGTTGATTCTCGGAGGTTCAAAGAGGTTGTGCATCCTCTCCACAGTCCCTCCAAGTTCTTGGAAATCTTGGTATGTGGCAAACCAGGTTTGTGGCTGCTCCTCTTGATGAGGAACTCCTTGATCCTCCTCTTGGTCCTCATCCTCTTTAGGAATCTCCTCCTCGGGTTGGTGATGCTCAACCTGCAAATCATATAGCAAACGTCCTTCCTCGATAGAGAAAAGACCATTAGGCAAAGGAGTGGGGTATGCCCAGCTCCAGCAATATGCAAGTAATAGACACCACCTCTCCTAGTGAGCATTCTATAGGCCCTCAAGGTGGAGAAACCAACACGCGTCTCACCTAGTACGGGTTGCAACTCACCTAGATCGATGTCTAGGGCCGTGGCAAGCACAGTGATGATTCCTCCTCATGTGATTGGCCCTTGGCTTTGGGAGGCTTGCTGCTCCAGGTAGCACATAAGGATGGTGCCCAAGTTGAGTGACAGGTTGCAGTTGATGTAAGCAGCCTTTGCGAGTACTAAGATGTCCTCCTCGTTGAGTCTCGTGAAATCATTGCGTGCCTACAAGGTGTTAGCAATAACATAGAACAAATAGCGAATTGCAGGATGTTGAATATTCTTCCCCTTGTTTACTCTACTAGTGAACCTCATTCCATTATAGTATTGATCGGGGAAGAATTAAGCCAGTAAAGGATGCGCGTGAAGCATGAACATCATCGTTTGGAAAATTGAAGCATGCGCACCATTCATCTAATGTTAAAGTGTAGTTGTTGTTCATCAGACGGAAAGAAATAGTATCCTCTCCTTGTCATAGTTTAACGGTGCTTTGCAACAAACTTAAGAATTCAATGGTTAAGCGGCGATAAGTTGGTACATCATTGTACACAAAGTTTTGCAGGCCAACTCTATTGCAAAGTAAATTAAAGTCATCAGAAATACCGAGTTGGTTCAATATAATGGGGCAAGCCCACTTGGTGGCCTTCACTTCGTGGTTCTTGATCTTGTTGAAGCATTCACGATGGGCCTCATCTCTGAACCGTATCCCCATGTGTTCCTGGGTGATCGCCCGAGAAGCGCTAGCGGTGGCACGAGCACGAGTTTGGCTCCTTGTGTTCATCTTCTAAAACATTGAAGAAAGGCAAAAATAAAACTTTTGATCCAAGGACAGTAAGTATAATATATTCCTCATCTAAGCACACTAAATAATCTAGGCAAGAAAATCATGGTAATTGGTTCAAAGTAGGTCTCACCCTAGATTAATAATGACAATAGATCGAAGATGAATTTGCAAAAAGTAATTGGAGGATCAGAGGAGAAACATACCGTAGATGACTTGTGTGCGACGAAATCGAACGAAATTGAGTAGAGATGAAGATCCCTTGAGGTTTTGAGAGAGTTTGGAGGTAGAAGAAAGAAAAAAGATTGAAGTTTTGGAGTTGGGAGTACCTTCCCATGCGATTTTGTGGTCGGACGCAACTATACGGGCGGAACAAGCATTCTGGCTGTATAGTTGGCGTTCTGTAAAAATATTAGGTCTTCCTCCTAGCGGCGCAGCTATATGGACGCAACTATATGGGCAAAACAAAATGTTCCGGCCATATAGTTGGTCGTTAAACTGCCTGTCCCTGCAAAAGAAAATTGGCAAAGGCATCGATATCTATACGAGCGGAACTATACGGCCAGATTTTTTATTCCCGCCGTATAGTTGGTTGATAAACTCTCCACTACATATGAAAAGGAATTATACGGAGGCATTGATATCTATACGATCAGAACTATACAGACGGAATTTTTATTCCTGCCGTATAGTTGGTCGTTAAACCGTCTGTACATATGAAAATAAATTGTATGGAGGCATTGATATCTGTACGGCCAGAACTATATGGCCAGAATTTTTATTCCCACCGTATAGTTGGTCGTTAAACTCTCAGTACATATTGCAGAAAAAATCTCGATGGCAAAGATAACTACACGACCAGAATTTTTATTCCCGCTGTATACTTGGTCATTAAACTCTCTGTGTGCATCAAAGAAATGTGTTTCTTCGTAAACTATTTGTTTTCCTGTAACTTAGAGATATACCTTGTTTTTGATAGAAAATTGACAGTAAATATTGTCAACCAACAATAGCATGAATAATGCAGAATTTCAAGTACTGCCGAACTTCTTCTCCTCAAATGGAGTTTTCTAGCACTCTTTATTAAACATGAACTTAAACTAAAACTAAAAACTTAACTCAAACCTTAATTTAACATGGGTTGCCTCCCATGGAGCGCTCTTTTATGGTCAATAGCTTGACCTTGATGATACTCACTTGGGCCAGCTGAGTGGAACACCCACTCCAAAGTAATTGGCCTTTAAAGTGATGGACTCCTTCTCGTCATGTTTGACTTTCTTATTCCTAGGGAAATGAATAACAAAAGGATCCCGCGAAGGCAATTGCAACTTCACGTTTCCCTTCATGAAGGTTAATTAAATCCTTTATAGTTCTTAAGAAAGGACGGCCTAGTATTATAGGAGTAACAGTATCTTCAGGCATGTCAATAATAACAAAGTCAATTAAAGCAGGACAACCTTTGATATAAACTAAAGTGTTCTCCTTAATCCCTACAGCTTGTTTGTAGGTAGAATCTGCTAGATGCAATTTAATTTCAGTAATTTCAAACGAGCCAAGATTTAACTTGTTAAAAAGACTCTTTGGAATTGTTGAGACGCTTGCACCTAGATCACAAAATGCAGCTATCTCATTGGTTCCATTCTTTATCTTAATAATAGGCTCAATAATGTCATCTAGTTTAACATGTAACTTTTCAGCGATTTTCTTGTATTCCTCTTCAAGCTCATGTACCTTAATTGCTACTTGATCAACAAAGTGTTGATACATGGCTTCATCATTACCTTCACTTACCGGAATTTTGACGTTGATCCTCTTTACGAGATCTTTGATAGTGTCGCTTGGTGAAGGGGCATTACAATAATCAAGTTCTTCAGGCTGCTCCCTTTCGATCCTCATCATTTTGAGTTCTTCAATAGGATTGGGCTCAGCATTACCTACAAATTTAGCTAGAATGAGTTTAACTCTCGGTTATCTTACCTAGCTGTGCCTCAACGATCCTTGTTCTTTCCTGAAGGGCCTGCAAATCATTTCTCAAACTAACAACTTGGTTAGATAATTTACCAAGCATAGCATCATGGTTCTCCGTAATTTTGACTAGAATATTATTGTGTTCATTTTGTGAGTCTATAAATGACTTAGCGTTTCTTGGAGACTACCATTACTAGCTCCCATATTATCATTAGAGTTACTTATAGGACTAGCATAATGTTTCTGAAAGTTAGGATTGTAACTCTTCTTCCAAGCAGGGTTGTAATCATTACGAGCAACGAAGTCTATTTCTTCTATATTTGTTTCATGGGTGGCTCTTACCTGGGTTTCCTTACATTTTACGGCTAGTATGAGCTCATCCAACTTAGCATTTAGATCTTCGTTCTCTTGTAGTGAGACAGAGTTCACCTTCTTCGTGTTTGATCTTTCTACATGCCATTGGGCATGGTTGTCTTGCATATTGTCTAGCAGCTGCTTTGCTTTGGTAATATGTTTACCCATAAATGTTCCTCCAGCTGCAGTATCAAGCATAGACTTAGATATAGGATTAAGAGCATTATAAAATAAATGGAGGATTAACCAATCTTCTATCCCATGACTAGCAGTTTCTTAGGCATTCTTTCATCCTCTCCCATGCAAGCGCTAGTGTCTCACGCTCTTCCTGTCTAAAGCTAGTAATATTAGATCGAAGTTGCATAGTCTTTGCAGGTGGGAAAATTTTAGTCATAAATAAAGAAGTACATCCCACCCATGACGTAATAGTATTTTTAGGCAAAGAATCAACCATTCTTTAGCTCTTCCTCTTAGAGAGAAAGGAAATAGACGCAATTTGACCGCATCAGGATCAACGTCTTTTGGACGCATCATATCACATATTTTAGTGAAAGTATTTAAGTGCATACCTGCATCTTCAACAGCAGAGCCTCCAAATTGATTCCGTTGAACCAAACTTAAGTAATGGGGCTTAATTTCATAGTCATCAGCAATGATTGCTGGCTGAGTAATAGGAGTACACAAATAATCATTATTGGGAGTAGCAAACTCCCCAAGCTTCTTTTCAGCCATACTTCCTATGTTTTTGGGTTTTCTTAGATTAAAAATTATAACAGTAAAAACAAGAATTTAAAAACTAACTATTTTTTTTGGTTTATCAATTAAAGACTGAAAGCAAACTAACAAAATTAAAAACAAGAATTAAAACAAGCAAGGTTCCTAATGACCTCACCAGGGTAGCTATTGCTTCCCCGGCAACGGCGCCAGAAAAAGGGTTGATACATTCGATCCGGATTACAGATGTAGTATAGCTCTTTTTCCCTAGTAGACCTAGGTTATCGAATCCACGGGAAGCGAATGCATAGTGAAGTTACTTTAACGGACCTTCGGGAGTTTCAGAATTCCTTTTATGTTTTTACCGGACCAGTAGCTTGCGTCTTTTTGTTGTTGTCGATGATGGAGAGAGAGGGCCTAGGGCATTCGATTTCACCTGTAGTTGTGCAAAAACATCTGATGGAAATAAAAGATAGAAATAAAGTATGCATGTACTTGTTAGAGCAAGATAAATTATCTGTGGGCAGTGCATCCATAATTGCTATTCCCTCCGCAACCTCTTATAGCAATAACCTACTAGTCTCATCCATAGAAGAAAGAGAACTAATGATATGCATAGTGATGTCACCGTTAATCCCAAGAAAATCCCTCACATACAGCCGTACTACCCCTTCTGTCACTGGGTTCCCAACCTACAAATTAGTCATCATTCATACTCCCAATACCTGGCTCAACCCTCGAGGTCTTGGGTACCTGACGAGGCATTGGATTGAGGCAAGAGAGGATAGAATAATCATCATGTCATACAAACTAATACACAATCCCATCTATGCTAAATCATATGCACAATTGCTACATGGCTAGCCGAAGCCCTTAGCCCAAGGAGAATTACTCACACATAGAGATGAGATCAACAATCACAAACATTGTAATGAAAATCATAAGATTGATAGCAATAGTCTTACAATGTCGCTAATCGAAGAAAAGATCTAGTATTACAAGTGGTAGAGTATGGCTATGGAGATGGAGAAGTGTTTGGAGATCTGGAGGCGGCTAGAGAGACTTTTTGGCAAGGTCTGGCTTCTTTGGGCGTAGCGTGAGATGTTTTCCCGTCGCCTGAGGCTTCTTTATATAAGGGGTCCTTGCATGAAAGTTGTTTTGTTTGACCTAACGGTGGTGACGCCAACTATACGACCAGAACTATACGGTCGAAATTTTTGCTCCGGTCGTATAGTTGGTCGTTACGGCATATGCCTCTGTTGTTTGGCTCTTGGTTTCTTCTGGTTGTTGGAAATCTTGTATCTTCGACTTTAATGTAGTGATTCCCTCCTTTAATCGATAATATCTATGCAGGAAAAATACAAGAACAAAGGATTGCATACCCCTTTGAATATTAGCATTAGTGGCAGGGTTTAGAGAGATATTTCATCAAAAATATGATTAATATCCAGTTTAAATATGGACATAGATGGCTATATTTCAGAGCCATCAATATCGCACATAGTGGACAAGGTATGGATATCGCCCAATTAAGTTCAACCACAAGTTTTATCAAATTACAAAATTGGAATGAGCGAGAACATGTCATAGCCTCTAAATTTAGTAGCTCAGAATGTCCATAACTAGGGACATGACTAAGTACTTAGATTATAACACTCTCGAGTAGTTTGTACACTTTGCCCATGTGACCTGGTCAACCCACTCTTACCATGCCACACATTTTAAGTCACAATAGGGAGAAGTCCAAGAAGAGACAGTTCGGGAAGTAGTTCCCCAAACCCGTCCACACACTGTTCCAACCTACCATTTACTACATCTCTGTATACAAAGGGTTCAGTTCACCACGACCTACTAAGTCTAACCAGCCACCCATAACTCACTAGCATATGGTTGCACACAAAAGCTACCAAAAAAGACATTAAACTTTCCTCTAAGGCCTGGGTGCCTTTCCGCATTAAAACCATCCAAAAAATATCAATCCCATCACACCCATGTGATTCATTAATTAGGTTGTTTTGGTTTTCACAAAACAATTGCTTTCAAAAACATAGTTCATCATGGTGGAATCCCACCCTCATCTAAGTAGCACATCTATCACACGGTGGCTCACCTAACAAGGAGTACTACGACAATAATGGGATATAACATAACATGATATTCCTACACATGCAACTACAAAAATAGAGCTACAATGCATAAGAAAATAAGTAAGACATTCATGTAGCACCACTTGCCTTGATCGTAGGAGTCAAAAGCACATTCTTGACAGTCGGAAGGATTACACTCCTCACAATCTACATGAATCGGTGCAACAAGGTGAAGAACAACACATATCAATCAATACAAATGGAACAAATTCATGCATGACATGCTCATAAAAGTTTCAGTGGAGTATTTACGTTCTCTGACCATTATACTTACATATGACATGCATAGAAAACTTTTTAATGCAGAAAAACCAATTATTGTATTAGTTAGATCCATTTAATATGCTTTATACAATTTGATTTAGTCTCTATGGTAAATTGTGTGATCAATTTTTGGTAAAAATACTACTGGATAGGTATTTTGATTTAGAATCAAGAGCAAAAGGATTCATGTCAAACTAGCTTAAAGATATTTGTCTAGACTTAAAATACTACAATATGCCTATTAGTATGTGAAACATTATCTGTAATGTAAACTCGTTATTTTATTCATGAATCATGTTCTACACAATTTTATGAATCCAGGGGTATATCTTTTGTATTTTTTGATCTGTAGTTTATTTCTATGAATTAATTTCTCCAAAAACGGTATTAAACCAATTAAATAATTGTGAAAAATACTTATTGTAAATGTCGGATCCAAATGCATATTAATAGTCTACAAAAAACTATCTTTCTAATGGTATCTTATTTGTATTTTTCTGAGGTGTACATATTTTCCTACGAATTTTGAATTAAATACATTTTCTGCAAATTTTATTCAATTTCAAATTTACAAAAATAACTATGTGTCATGGATGGTAGCTACACACATTTGCACATCCCATCAATTCAAGCCAAATGAACCTATTTTTAGAGTATTTTTGTTGCAGACACACATTTCTAGTGTACAAAAGTGGTTTCAATTTTCTAGTTTGAATACTTTTTTTTTCAAAGTCAACTCGACAAACCAAAAGTCAATGCATGAGTTGACTTTGACAAAAATAAATTCAAACCTAAATTCAAAAATAACTTTTGTACACTAGAATTACGTATTCTACTAAGAAAACAAAATAAAATGGGAATACATGGCTTGAATTGACGAAAATGTAAGGGTGTGTAGCTATGCCGGTTCACGAGGCTATCTAATCCTGGCCATCCCTCTATGATCCAACGGCAAGGACGGAAAGGTTCCGCTCACATTGTCGCCGACGAGGCGGTAGGCTCAGGCGGTGGTGCTGCTAGCGTCTTCGGTGGCTCTAGCGAAGGAGGAGTGGACGACAGGATGCGGCGGAGTGCGTCTCCTAACCTGAGTGTGGTGGACCGAGTGATTCTTCCATCAACTTGGCTCGTCATTGATCTGGTCCAAAGATCGTTCAACTCGTAGGGAGGAGTATTTTGAGCATAGAAGGGAGCTGGTGGGTCTGTTTCCTCGTCTTCCTCCCCTATCAGGTCGATAGATGGTAATACTTGCAAGGTCATCGGCTCCTGTTCTGTCTCGAACTCCATCCAACACTTCATCGTGCGACACTGGTTATATCTGTAAGAGCTTGATACATTGCAAATGTATCTATAATTTTTGATGTTCCATGCTTGGTTTTATCCACTTTCTCGTGTTTTGTCCACACTTTGGAGTACTTTTCATATGAATTCTTGGACTAACCTATTAACAAGAGCCACAGTACCTGCTGCCTCTTTTCTGCTATTTTTGGTTCGAGGAAAGTCAAAAAATGAATATTCTCGGAATTGGACAGGACAAAAGCCAAAGTGCTTATTTTTCCAGAAGTCATCAGATGCCAGAATACGAGATGAAGAAGGGCTGGGGGCCGGCCACACCAACTGGCCGCGGGGCCAGGCCTGGCCCACACCAAGGGGTGGTCTGGCCGACCCTAGCACTCCCTCGGCCTCTCCTTCCGCCTATAAGATGCCCTCGGGACGAAAACCCTAAGTACCCAATCAAAAATCCACGAAAGAGTCTGTAGCCGCCGTCAGCTCCATCCCTAGATCGGGAGGGATCTGAAGCTCTTCCCGGCACCCTGCCGGAGAGGGGAATTCACCCTGGAGGCCTTCTTCATCATCATGCAAGCCTCCGGTGTGATGCGTGAGTAGTTCAACTTTGGACTACGGATCCGTGTAGTAGCTAGATGGCTGGTTCTCCTCCTTTGTGCTTTCATGTCTAGATCTTGTGAGCTCCGTTCATGATCAAGATCATCTATTTTTAATTCTGCATGTTGTGTTTGCGGGGATCCGATGGATATTGAGATGCTATTTCAGATTGATTATTGATTCTATCATGTCTTTGTTATTTGTGATCTTGCATGCTTTCCATTGTTAGTTGCTATCTTGGCCAAGTAGATGCTAGCAACTCCAAGAGTTAGTATTTATGCTCGATAGTGGGTTCATGCCTCTAGTAATCTGGGGAAGTGACAGAAATCTCTAAGGTACTAGATGTGCTGTTGCTACTAGGGAGAAAACAACAATCCTTTGTGCATAGAACAATCGTATTGTTTACATTACATGCAATTCGTAAAGCAATAATCTGTTTCTTGCAACTTAAAACCGGAGGGGGTTCGGATGATAACCTGAAGGTGGATTATTAGTCATAGATGCAGTTGGATGGCGGTCTATGTATAATGTTGTAATGCCCAATCAAGTTCCAAAGGAGTCAAGATGATTAGTATATGCATGTATTGCTTTCTCGATGTTTGTCAATTGCCCCATTGTAATTTGTTCACCCAGCATGTTATCTATCTTAAGGAGAGCCACTTCTAGTGAACTATGGATCCCGGTCCTTTCTTTTACATACAATCTATAAACATTTTACTGTTTTGTGCTTACTTTCTGTAAACTATTACTTCCTTCCATTCGATACGTTTAATCCTTTGTTTTCAGCAAAACCGGTGAGATTGACAACCTCATCGCAAGTTGGGGACAGAGTTCTTTGGTTGTGTTGTGCAGGTCTCCACGTTGCTACTAGCACCGGTAGTGCGCCCTGCCAATGTTCAGGTAGCTACACCTTTGGGGTGTTTCCTTGCTCCTACTGGATTGGTAACCTTGGTTTCGTACTGAGGGAAAACTTGCTGCTTGTCTCATCATACCTTCCTCTTGGGGTTCCCCAACGAGATTGATATATTTTGGGCCATCAAGCATATTTGCTGGCGCCGTTGCCAGGGAGTCAAGGACATCTTCACAAGGGGAGTCCTTCATAACCAATCCCTTTACTTTGTTATTTTTGTTTTGCTTAGTTTCTTTTTGCTTTGTTTGCTTGTTTCTTTATCAAAAACACAAAATAATTAGTTTTACTAGTTTGCTTTCTTATTTGAAAACCACAAGAAAAATTAAGTCTCCTTTAGTTGTCACCTCTTCCTTAGCTCACCATGTTGATCCCTAAATTCACCCTGAAAGACCTTTCAATTGGCAGTGGTTCTATAATTGGGAAAGATAATATTGAAGAATTCTTTAATCATGTTAGTAAACATGAGGATACTGAGGATAGATCCCTTGCAGAACTTGCTCCAAACTATGAGATTGCTGCAGCTTCTTTAATTCACATGTTAGAAGCTAGGTTTGTTAACCTCAACCCCTTAATGCAAGTAATGTTTCTTAAGCTTAAATAAATTGAGGACCCTGAAAAGAGGGATTTTATTCTAGAAACTTTGTTTAAGGAGTTCTATGATGTTGCCAAGGAAGCTAGGAAAGTCTTTGAACATTTCAATATGCTAGGTTCATGTGTAGATGTTGTTGGTACACGAGAAAAGATGAACAAAACCGAACCTAATGGGGAGGAACCTAAGATACCAATACCCTTTAAACTAGCCATAGAAAAGAATCTTGATTGGATTGTTCCTGAAAACCCTTTTGATGAAAATAGTGAACCTAAGAGCATTGAGAGAGGATCCTCTAGAACTTATTTGGATGATATACCTTGCCTTGTTGAAGATCTTTCTGATACTCCCTCCGTCCAGGAAAAACTGACCTGAGTTTGTCTATATTGGAATGTATTTATACACTAAAATATGTCTAGATACATTCGAATCTAGACAAGCCCAAGTCAGTTATTTGTGGACGGAGGGATTATTAATCTTAATGCTTCTTCATTTGAGAACACTTGATTCTTTTTCTTTCTTCTTATGCCTAACTTAAAGGCGTAAAACAAAAGTACTTATTGGGAGATAACTGAAAAGTTTTAGATGAGTCTTGGAAGTTATTACTTCAGTAATAACCGCTCCTTATCATTTTTTATTTGCTTTTTGTGCCAAGAGTAACCTCTAATGAGCGAGAAGTAATGATTGGGAAAGTTGCTGTCCCGAAACAGATTTCTGTGCTTCACCGTAAACAATCGTGTAAAATCTCTGAACGTCTTTTTGAGGCGGGCATTTTTGTGCTTCTGCCCCAGGTTGTTATCGAACTTTCTTTAGTTCAACACCTTTTGATTTGAGCAAGATAAGGTCTTCGAAAAAATTAGTCTTTACCTGCTGGTCTGTTTTGACAGATTTCTGCCATTTTCTGCATTTGCTTCTTATTGGTTCCTTTTTGAGTTCTTTTGGGGAATTGAGATTTTTGAGGGAATTGCTACAGTAGCTAGTGTTCTAATGGAAGTTTATGGGTGTTAGAACTGAACCTTAAGACCTATTATCTTGAGTACACTAATGTTGCTAATAAAGATTGTGTGAAGTTTTGTATGAAGGAAAAATTTCAGGTGTATGGAAGGAATGAGTAATGAGATGAAGGATGGACTAAAGATCAAACTTGGGGATGCCACGCGTGTCACCCCAACAATTATCCAAGAAGTGCAAGCGTCAAAGCTTGGGGATGCCCAAGGCATCCCCTTCTTCATCAATAAAAATCCCAGGTTTCTTCCAAATGCTTCATTTTTATTGTTTCATGCATAGTTGTGTTGTTCTTCGAGCGTCTTCTTTTTCGTTTTTTTCTTGGTTTGCTTAGTTTGATGAATAAATTGGTTGTACCCCCTCTTTCATACATTGGTTTGCAAATAGTTTGGTTTGGTTTGGAAAAGAGTAGGAAAGTTCATACTTATGTGGTAAAAAGAGCTTGTTTTTGACTGTGGCCTATGCTTTATCATGCCATGCTTGATATTCTTTTGGCTTTATGCTTAGTATTCTTTGCTGTAGCATGACTTGTTATAAACAATTGAGATTTCTTAATGTGCCTTGGATGAATCATGCGTTGTTTTAGCATATTAAAGCATAGTATAGTGGTATTCTCCTTTGATGCTTTATTTAGATTGACTTGGCGCATGCTCACACCATGTTATGACTATCTCAAGTCACCATAGCCTTTATGATCCTTTAGTTTTCAACTTGTAGTATCACTTTATGCTTTGATCAATGATGTTTTGTCGCTCTGCATGATTATGGCCATTATTGCTCTCTTAGTTTGTCGCTCCTAGTCTTTTGCTAGCCTCCACAACCAAGTACGAGTTCCACTCATGCATCCAACTCCCTAAACCAAGTTATTCCAAATAGTCCACCTTACCTACCTACTAGCTTATGCTATTCCAAGTATATTCATGCTTTTGTTTACCTTCCAAATTAAACTTGTTATGAGAAAACTAGTGATTAAAGCTCTCACGAACTTGATGGCACACTTTACTTTTTTGCATCTAATAAACTTGAACCATTGGGTCCTTCTTTGTTGCGTATATGCTTGTGCTTTATAAGTTGAAATTAGCAGAACCATGTATCATGGGGAATGCTTTCAACATTTCTCTTGTACTTTGTACCCCGTTGATATCATGTTCTTTTGCTTATGGATCCCGGCGGTGTGAAATAGAAGTGGAACTTGTAAGATCATGGAGTTTGTATGTGTGTTAGAGAAACGCCTGGGCCGCTAGCCTAAGCCATGCCTAATCATGGTGGAAACTTGCAGCATCACCATAATGAGCACTCTATAAAGCATCCTCAATAAAAACCTATGCAAATAGCAAATAAAAAGATCGCTGAGATGCTCATTGTCTGCTTGCCTTGTCATTTTTATTATGGGATAGCTCCTGTATCATGTGCAAGGGGTACCCGGTTGGCGGTTCTTTATGATACATATGTACTTGCAATGAAAAGAGCTTACTTGTGACTAACGTTGAGTAGCATGAGGTTCGGTCTTCGTAAGTAAGGGGCATGAGATTTTGGTTTATAACTTGTCAAGCATATCCTCTAAGTTGTGTCACTTTAACCTTAATCACCTTAAAGATGCTTATGATAGGGGCAATGAGAGCTGAAAGCTATAAGTACCATAATTTTTGGAAGCTCTTTATGAGACTTCAATCCCTACTTCCTTCTATGAAGGCCTTTCTTCCACCATTATATTGAGTCTCCACCTTCTACCTTTATGCACCTACTTTGAGAGCATAGTGGCCATTCTTAGTTCTATGTGCATTGTCCCAAGACTAGTTGATTGATGCATAACCTGATATTGCCTGTTTTAAACTATTTGTATATAGTCACTCTTATGAACTTTGAAGGTGTCCTATGCATTTATATTTGCTACTCTATGAGGGACAAGCTGAATACTATTATGCTATGTTTTCTTTATATGAAAGAAACAAACGTCTTGCAAATCATTGTTATTCATGAATCTTTTGTTTGTGCCTTTTCATGTTGCATGATAGTTTCTTTGTCTAATTGCTAGAACTTTGTCTTCCATGTTATGATTGAAGTAGTATGATCCCAGCTTTGAATGTTTTACAAATACTTTGATCAAGTCTTTGATGGTGCATGTCACCTCAAAAATTATTCTTTCTTTTTATCACTTACCTACTCGAGGACGAGCAGGAGTTAAGCTTGGGGATGTTGATACATTGCAAATGTATCTATAATTTTTGATGTTCCATGCTTGGTTTTATTCACTTTCTTGTTTTTTGTCCACACTTTGGAGTAATTTTCATATGATTTCTTGGACTAACCTATTAACAAGAGCCACAGTGCCAGCTACCTGTTTTCTACTGTTTTTGGTTCTAGGAAAGTCAGAAAATGAATATTCTCGGAATTGCACGGGACAAAAGCCAAAGTGCCTATTTTTCCGGAAGTCATCACATGCCAGAATACGAGACGGAGAAGGGCTAGGGGCCGGCCACACCACCTGGCCGCGCGTCTAGGCCTGGCCTGCGCCAGGGGGTGGTCTGGCCGACCCCAGCACCCCTCGGCCTCTCCTTCCTCCTATAAGATGCCCTCGGGACGAAAACCCTAAGTACCCAATCAAAAATCCATGAAACAGTCTGTAGCCGCCGTCATCTCCATCCCTAGATCAGGAGGGATCTGAAGCTCTTCCTGGCACCCTGCCGGAGAGGGGAATTCACCCTGGAGGCCTTCTTCATCACCATGCAAGCCTCCGGTGTGATGCGTGAGTAGTTCATCTTTGGACTACGGATCCATGTAGTAGCTAGATGGTTGGTTCTCCTCCTTTGTGCTTTCATGTCTAGATCTTGTGAGATCCGTTCATGATCAAGATCATCTATTTGTAATTCTGCATGTTGTTTTTGCGGGGATCCGATGGATATTGAGATGCTATTTCAGATTGATTATTGATTCTATCATGTCTTTGTTATTCGTGATCTTGCATGCTTTCCGTTGTTAGTAGCTATCTTGGCCAAGTAGATGCTAGCAACTCCAAGAGTTAGTATTTATGCTCGATAGTGGGTTCATGCCTCTGGTAATCTAGGGAAGTGACAGAAATCTCTAAGGTACTAGATGTGCTATTGCTACTAGGGAGAAAACAACAATCCTTTGTGCATAGAACAATCGTATTGTTTACATTACATGCAATTCGTAAAGCAATAATCTGTTTCTTGCAACTTAAAACCGGAGGGGGTTCGGATGATAACCTAAAGGTGGATTATTAGTCATAGATGCAGTTGGATGGCGGTCTATGTATAATGTTGTAATGCCCAATCAAGTTCCAAAGGAGTCAAGATGATTAGTATATGCATGTATTGCTTTCTCGATGTTTGTCAATTGCCCCATTGTAATTTGTTCACCCAGCATGTTATCTATCTTAAGGAGAGCCACTTCTAGTGAACTATGGATCCAGGTCCTTTCTTTTACATACAATCTGTAAACTTTTTACTGTTTTGTGTTTACTTTCTGCAAACTATTACTTCCTTCCATTCGATACGTTTAATCCTTTGTTTTCAGCAAAACCGGTGAGATTGACAACCTCATTGCAAGTTGGGACAGAGTTCTTTGGTTGTTTTTGTGCAGGTCTCCACGTTGCTACTGGCACCGGTAGTGCGCCATGCCAACGTTCAGCTAGCTACACCTTTGGGGTGTTTCCTTGCTCCTACTGGATTGATAACCTTGGTTTCGTACTGAGGGAAAACTTGTTGCTGTGCTCATCATACCTTCCTCTTGGGATTCCCCAACGAGCTCGATATATTTTGGGCCATCAAGCATATTTGCTGGCGCCGTTGCCGGGGAGTCAAGGACATCTTCACAAGGGGAGTCCTTCATAACCAATCTTTTTACTTTGTTATTTTTGTTTTGCTTAGTTTCTTTTTGCTTTGTTTGCTTGTTTCTTTATCAAAAACACAAAATAATTAGTTTTACTGGTTTGCTTTCTTATTTTAAAAACACAAAAAAATTAAGTCTCCTTTAGTTGTCACCTCTGCCTTAGCTCACCATGTTGATCCCTAAATTCACCCTGAAAGACCTTTCAATTGGTAGTGGTTCTATAATTGAGAAAGATAATATTGAAGAATTCTTTAATCATGTTAGTAAACATGAGGATACTGAGGATAGATCCCTTGCGGAACTTGCTCCAAACTATGAGATTGCTGCAGCTTATTTAATTCACATGTTAGAATCTAGGTTTGTTAACCTCAACCCCTTAATGCAAGTAATGTTTCTTAAGCTTAAAGAAATTGAGGACCCTGAAAAGAGGGATTTTATTCTAGAAACTTTGTTTAAGGAGTTCTATGATGTTGCCAAGGAAGCTAGGAAAGTCTTTGAACGTTTCAATGTGCTAGGATCATCCGTAGATGTTGTTGGTACACGAGAAAATATGAACAAAACCGAACCTAATGGGGAGGAACCTAAGATACCAATACCCTTTAAACTGGTAGCAATACATGAAGCCATAGAAAAGAATCTTGATTGGATTGTTCCTAAAAACCCTTTTGATGAAAATAGTGAACCTAAGAGCATTGAGAGAGGATCCTCTAGAACTTATTTGGATGATATACCTTGCCTTGTTGAAGATATTTCTGGTATTAATCTTAATGCTTCTTCATTTGAGAAGACTTGATTCTTTTTCTTGCTTCTTATGCCTAACTTAAAGGCGTTAAAGAAAAGTACTTATTGGGAGATAACTCAAAAGTTTTAGATGAGTCTTGGAAGTTATTACTTCAGTAATAACCGCTCCTTATAATTTTTTATTTGCTTTTTGTACCAAGAGTAACCTCTAATGAGAGAGAAGTAATGATTGGGAAAGTTGTTGTCCCGAAACAGATTTCTGTGCTTCACCATAAATATTCGTGTAAAATTTCTAAATGTCTTTTTGAGACAAGAATTTTTGTGCTTCTGCCCCAGGTTGTTATCGCACTTTCTTTAGTTCAACACGTTTTGATTTGAGCAACATAAGGTCTTCGAAAAAATTCGTATTTACCTGCTGGTCTGTTTTGACAGATTTCTGCCATTTTCTGCATTTGCTTCTTGTTGGTTCCTTTATGAGTTCTTTTGGGGAATTGAAATTTTTGAGGGAATTGCTACAGTATCTAGTGTTCTAATGGAATTTTATTGGTGTTATAACTGAACCTTAAGACCTATTATCTTGAGTACACTATTGTTGCTAATACAGATTATGTGAAGTTTTGTATGAAGGAAAAATTTCATATGTATGGAAGGAATGAGTAATGAGATGAAGGATGGACTAAAGCTCAAGCTTGGGGATGCCAGGTGTGTTACCCCAAGAATTATCCAAGAAGTACAAGCGTCAAAGCTTGGGGATGCCCAAGGCATCCCCTTCTTCATCAATAAAAATCCCAGGTTTCTTACAAACTCTTCATTTTTATTGTTTCATGCATAGTTGTGTTGTTCTTGGAGCGTCTTCTTTTTCTTTTTCGTATTGGTTTTTCATTCTCTTAGTTTGCTTAGTTTTCTGAATAAATTGGTTGGATCCCCTCTTTCATACATTGGTTTGCAAATAGTTTGGTTTGGTTTGGAAAAGAGTAGGAAAGTACATACTTATGTGGTAAAAAGAGCTTGTTTTTGACTGTGGCCTATGCTTTGTCATGCCATGCTTGATATTGTTTTGGCTTTATGCTTAGTATTATTTGCTGTATAATGACTTGTTATAAACAATTGAGATTTCTTAATGTGCCTTGGATGAATCATGCGTTGTTTTAGCATATTAAAGCATAGTATATTGGTATTCTCCTTTGATGCTTTATTTGGGTTGACTTGGCGCATGCTCACACCATGTTATGACTATCTCAAGTCACCATAGCCTTTATGATCGTTTAGTTTTCAACTTGTAGTATCACTTTATGCTTTGATCAATGATGTTTTATCTCTATGCATGATTATGGCCATTATTGCTCTCTTAGTTTGTCGCTCCCAGTCTTTTGCTAGCCTCCACAACCAAGTATGAGTTCCACTCATGCATCCAACTCCCTAAACCAAGTTATTCCAAAGAGTCCACCATACCTACCTACTAGCTTATGCTATTCCAAGTATATTCATGCTTTTGTTTTGTTGGAGATATGCCCAAGAGGCAATAATAAATTGGTTATTATTATATCTGTATATTTATGATAAATGTTTACATCCCATGCTATAATGTATTATTAGGAAACACTAATACATGTGTGTTTTGTAAACATAAAAGAGTCCCTAGTAAGCCTCTTGTTGAACTAGCTTGTTGATTAATTGATGATCATGGTTTCCTAATCATGGACATTGGATGTGATTAATAACAAGGTTATATCATTAGGAGAATGATGTAATGGACACACACACCCATAGTAAGCGTAGCATAAAGATCAAGTCATTAAGTTCGTATTGCTATAAGCTTTCAAATGCATAGTAACCTAATCCTTCGACCATGAGGTTATGTTAATCACCATCACCGGATGGATACTTTGATGACATCAAACACCTCTTCGTAACTGGGTGGTCATAAAGGTGTCATTGGGTATTCTGAAAGTATGTGTTGAAGCGCATGAACCAAGATTGGGATTTGTCCATCCATATGACGGATAGATATGCTCTGGGCCCTCTCGGTGGAATGTCATCTAGTTAGCTTGCAAGCATGTGACTAGGTCACAAGGGATGACATATCACGGAACGAGTAAAGAGTACTTATCAGTAACGAGGTAGAACTAGGTATGGAGATGCTGACGATCAAACCTCGGATAAGTATAGTATCGCGTGACAAAGGGAATTGGTTTCGTATGTAAATGGTTCAATCGATCACGAAGTCATCGTTGAGTAGGTGGGAGCCATTATGGATCTCCAGGTCCCGCTGATGGTTATTGATAGGAGATGTGTCTCTATCATGTCTGCATATTCACGAACCGTAGGGTGACACACTTAAGGTTCGAAGTTGTTTTAAGTAGATATGGAATGTGCGTTGGAGACCAAATGTTGTTCGGAGTCTCGGAATGGATCCGGGACATCACGAGGAGATCCGGAATTGTCCGGAGAATAAGATTCATATATAGGGAATCATTTTCTGAGTTAGGAAATGTTCCGGAGTGTTTGTATGGAGATTCTAGAAGGTTTCGGAATGTTCTGGAAGGTTCTAGAGGATTTCTTGGAGTTTGCTTGAAAACCAAGAAAGGGTCAAAGGAAACCTAGTGGGGCAAGACACGGATTCGTGGGGGAGGAGAACTCCTCCCCCCTTCCCACCGCCGGCCATAGGAGGGGAGTCCTACTAGGACTCCCCCTCCCCAGGCGCGCCTCCCCCCTTAAATAGAAGGGCAGGGGCGCCCCCTCCTTGCCCGCTCCCATAACTCCCAATCTTTGCCGCCTCTCTCCTCCACCTTTCTTCTGCACAGGCATAGGCGAAGCCCTGCAGAATTCTCTACTCCACCACCACCACCACGCCGTCGTGCTGCTGGGATTCCGTGGAGAAGATCTACTACCTCCGCTGCTCGCTGGAACGGGGAGAGGAAGGTCTGCTTCGACTCCGCACGTGTGACCGACTGTGGAAGCCCTGCCGAAACGTGGCGCTGGAAGGATCGTCAACTTGACCGACTGCGGGAGCGCTGCCGGAACGCGACGCCGGAAGGATCGTCCAAACGATCTTGAGATCGGCAAGTGATCGACTACATCAACCATGAGATCTAATCTCGTTAACGCTTTCGGATCTACGAGGGTTAGTTCGCATCTATCTCGTTGCTCATGTCTAATAGATTAGATCTTGGCTTTTATCTAGATTAGATCTGGGTTTTGTTCGTTCTTGCGGTAGAAATTTTTTGTTTTCCATGCTACGAACCCATCAAGTGGTATCAGAGCCGTATCTATGCGTAGATCTGTTGCACGGGTAGAACACAATGTTTTTGTGGGCGTTGATGCTTTTGTTGTCGGTGTCTTAGCGTGTACTTTGCATCTTGCGGTATGGTGGGATGAAGCGGCTCGGGCTAACATTACATGTCATCGCACATGAGACTTGCTCCACGCTTGACGTGCAACTTGCTTTGCACAAGTGGCTTTGTGGGTGTCTGTCTCTCCGACCATAGTTAAGATTCAATTTACAATGAGCATCTGACAACACTTGTATCAACGTTGTGGTTCTTGTTCGTAGGGTAAGATCGGTCTTATGCGAAAGCCCCAAACCACGTAAAACATGCAAAGAAAATTAGAGGCGTCTAACTTGTTTTTGCAGGGGTTTTGTGATGTGATATGGCCATCATGTGATTGTGATTGTATTTGATGTATGCAATGATCCTTGTTGTAATATGGCAACCGGCAGGAGCCTAATGGTTGTCTTTTAATTCTGTTAAGACCTGCGTGTCTATTCATCTTGTAATAGCTTTATTCCAAGTAGTTGTAATAGTTACTAGTGATGATGGACAACCATGAAGCGGCGCCACTGACCTTGACGCAATGCTGGTGATGATGGAGATCATGTTCGTGCTTTGGAGATGGAGATCAAAGGCGCAAGAAGAAAGGGCCATATCATATCACACTTATTATGAATTGCCTGTGATGGTAATCCTTTATGCATCTTGTATTGTTTAGATCGCGACGGTAGCATTATAAGATGATCCCTCTCACTAAAAATCAAGTAATAAAGTGTTCACCCTTAGTTGGCACCGTTGCTAAGACTCGTCGTTTCGAAGCATCTCGTGATGATCGGGTGTGATAGACTCTACGTGTGCATACAACGGGTGCAAGCCAGATTTGCACATGCGGAAACTAAGGTTAACCTTGACGAGCCTAGCATGTAAAGACATGGTCTCGGAACACGGAATACCGAAAGGTAAAGCATGAGTCATATGGATGATATGATGAACATGTTGATTGTTCGCCTTTAAAACTACATCATCTCACGTGATGATCGGACTTGGTGTAGTGGATTTGGTTCATGTAATCACTAAAACAACTCGAGGGATGTTGTTTTGAGTGGGAGTTCATTTGTAATTTGGATTAGTCGAACTCAATTTATCATAAACACAATCAAAGTGAATTTGCATAGTTTGTTGTAGTCACTGGCATCCGTTCACCACCTTACGCTTAGTTATAGTTGAGATAGTAGAACTATAGAAATTCTGGATATTAACTTTACGAACTGGTATTGTTTTGAATGTCAATTTAAAGTTTATAAGTCATATTGCAAACTTTCAGCAAACTCTATTTACTCCATGAAGTTTAATAAATAGTATTAAATCAAGAGTAAGAATTCCAGTGTTAGTATCTAATGTATCATGTTTGCCTCCATGATTCTTGATACTCAAAAGATTGTTTTTAATATCAAGTTTATCTAAGAGCTGAAAGCAATGTTTCAGAAACCATCATATGTGAAAGGTATTGCGATATCTAAAACAATGTGTTGGTTACAACATGATAGAGTATACGTCCTCATATTTGATGAGAATTTGTGAAGGTTGGAGACGCTAGTCGTCCTAATCTTCCAAAAGGTTTTGAAAAAGAAACATTATACTCGCAATTCACCTTTATAAGCTATAGCAACTTGATCATGAAAGTTGTCATGATAAGGATGAATAGAAGATGTAAGTAAAATGTTTACTACACTAAAATATTACTAAAGAATATTTTTGAAAGAACACCAAACATTTGATGATGGTGATCCACCTCAAAGTGCAAGTCCAAAGGTATTAGTAGTTGACTATATACGCTTTGTACTATGTGTCATATGAATGACACCACTATTGATGTTGATAGATTCTTTTAAAAGAAAAGGAATTGCTGAAAGAAAATCTATAAAATATTTGGCAGAAAATAAAAGGTTGGAGATGTCCAACTTAGGCATATAGAAGATATACATGTTATGGTTGTATTCGTTGCTTGTTAAACAATGTGGTTCTCCGGTATTGGATACCGAATTGGTTGGTATGAAGTGTCATACAGGACAACACAATTCTGAACTGCAATGGCCTAAGTAACTAGGAAGAGAATATGTGATGATGTTCCTTGAAAACAAACAAAGGGTTGTTGTGTTGCTCGTTAACATCAAAGCTTGCCTTCAAGATTTGTTTCAATAATTGTTATTTTGATCAGGTATTATGACGACAAAAGGTTGTTCAAATAATTATCGTATTCCATAATAGATGGATGATATACAAGTCTGGTTGGAGAAATAACGACCATAAAACTAATGATAAAATGTCGCAAGACAAATGATTGAAAGATCACTTGCGAAGTGACATCGCCGTTTAAATTATTTTGAAAGAAAACATGAAGAAACTCCATGTTGATGGAATTTTGGAGTCTTTGTTTTTGATCAAATGACGCTTGTGATACTTTCCTGGAGATAATTAAAACTTCGTTTGTAGGCCAAAAGAGGAACGGACGACTAACTGATTGGAATTTGTACATATTGATGTATATAGTCCATTAAGTGTAGTCGTGGGCGATGGATTTCAACTTCATATACTTTCTCCGAAGATTTGAGTGAGTATATGTATATACTTACTCAATAAGGAAGAAGTATGAAACATTTGAAAAATGGTCAAAGACTTTCAAGATGAAGTGGAAAATCATTGTAACAAGAAAATAAAAGAGTTTATGATTGGATCATAAAGAAAGATGTTTGAGTTACAAGTTTAGCAAAACACCTAAGATTTGAGGAATCGTTCCATGGATTTACATTTCCCAAAACACCATAGGAGTATGGAGTGTTCGAGATATGTAATGAAACCTTGTTTTACATGGTAAGATCAAAGGTGTCATTTATAAAACTGCCATTATATTTATAGATTAAAGCTTTAGTGACTACCGCTTTTACACTGAAAAGAGCTCCATCATCATCCGTTGAAATGACACCATATAAGTCATGGTTTGGGATAAAACCCGAATTGTCTTTTCTTAAATTTTGGTATGTTATGCATAAGTAAAATGTTTACAACCAAAGTCGGATAAGAACGTCTTTGTAGGTTATCCCAAAGAATTTGTTGGGAATTTCTCCATAACACTGAGGACAAAAGAGTTTGTTACTTGGAACGTCAAGTTTCTTGAGAAGAAATTTTTCGTGAAAAGTTAAGTGGGAGGACAATAGAACTTTGATAAGGTTGTTGAACCTTAGCTATATGTGCTAAGTAGCGCAGCGCTGGAAAGTGTCCCGGTGACGGCCACAATGCTCATGGCTCTCGTGATTACAGAAGGTGTGATCTCAGAGATTAGAGTTCCTATAGAACCGTGTGGGTCGGTAAGAATCAAATAGTAAGATTTGATAAGCAAGTCGTTATTGTTTTGACAATGATGAACCGACTACATGCAAAGAAGCAATGATGGGCCCTGACTCCATAAAAGGACTAGAAGTCATGGAATCCGTGATAGCATCCATACACGAGAAATCAAGTTTCTGAACTTTGAAGACCCTCCGGAAAGGCGTGAAGCCTATCGGTCGTGTTTGGATCTATAAAGAAATAGACATGGATGTTTCAAATCTATGAAATAGTCGACATGTCGGAAAGAGTTTACGACAATGTTCAAGGAATTGACTATGATAAGATTTGATCTTTCATAGCGATATTTAGTTTGGACGGATTAATGTAGCAACCACTACATATATTTTGGTATATGGTAGTTGAACAAACAAAACAAGTTCTTCTAATAGAATGGTTACCTAGGACGTGTACATGACACGATCCAAAGGGTTTTGTTAATTCAAAGGATGCTAAAAGAGTATGCAAAACTTCAATGGTTGAAGTAAGCATAGCGGAGTTGGAATCTTCACCATGATGAAACTGTTAAAAGAGTTTAAATTCATCGGAGATGATGAAGATGCTTGCATTTGCAAGAAATTAAGTGGGAGCGCTGAGACATATTTCTAATACATTATGTAGAGGACATATTGTTGATTAGAAATGATGTATCTTTTATTGACAACAGGTTAAGAATTTCATTTTGATGAAAGACTTAGGCATAACCCAAGAATTAGGCATCAATGTCTTTGAGGCGCTAATATGGTTTTGCCAAATGTACATGGATAAGATGTTGGATGAGTTCAATATGGAAACAACAAGAAAGGTTCTTGACGCACGGAAAGGACTGAATCAAGATTCGAGTGTGTTGACACGAGATTCAAGTGTTTTGACACTTGGTGAAATCACAAGAATATTTTGATCAATCATTCTTTGAGATGTACACATCCAGATATGTCCTATGCTCTAAATGTTATGAGCATATACCAGAATGATTCATAAGATGATCATTGGAAAATAGTAAAGATATTCTTATGAGCTTTGGAAGAACTAAGAATATACTATGTATAAGTGACAAATTGTTAAAGGTAGTTCATTGTAAAGCGTTACATTGATACTAATTTTGTCACAAGATACAAATTAAATTTATCTCAATGTAAACTATGGGTGGCACAATGTAATGGAAAGGAAGTTCCATAATGGATTTGGTTGAGTACCAAAGTTAAAACATTGTAACAGATACTACAACAAAAGGCTAAGTATATAGACTGTTATAGTAGCAGCAAAGGAGGGCATTTGTGTTAAGTAGTTTGTTATCAAACTAGGTGTGGTTCAAAGTGGGCTAATACTATGAAGATATATTGTGTGACAATAATATCAACATATTTTGAGCCGAAGGAACTAAAGGTCTCACCAAAGGACCAAATTTATACAATGCCATCTCATTTGAGAATGAGTAATGCGTAGAGACACAAGGACATGCAAATACACACAGACCTGGAAGTGTCAGATCCGAAGATTATGTTTACCACTAGCAATAGTGTCTATACAACACCAGAAAGCCATAGGTGTTGAATGCACAAGTTTTTAACTAGATTATTGACTCTAGTGAAAGTGGGAGACTATTGGAGATATGCCCAAGAGGCAATAATAAAGTGGTTATTATTATATCTTTATGTTTATGATAAATGTTTACATCCCATGCTATAATTGTATTATTAGGAAACACTAATACATGTGTGTTTTGTAAACATAAAAGAGTCCCTAGTAAGGCTCTTGTTGAACTAGCTTGTTGATTAATTGATGATCATGGTTTCCTAATCATGGACATTGGATGTGATTAATAACAAGGTTATATCATTAGGAGAATGATGTAATGGACACACACACCCATAGTAAGCGTAGCATAAAGATCAAGTCATTAAGTTCGTATTGCTATAAGCTTTCAAATGCATAGTAACCTAATCCTTCGACCATGAGGTTATGTTAATCACCATCACCGGATGGATACTTTGATGACATCAAACACCGCTTCGTAACTGGGTGGTCATAAAGGTGTCATTGGGTATTCTGAAAGTATGTGTTGAAGCGCATGAACCAAGATTGGGATTTGTCCATCCATATGACGGATAGATATGCTCTAGGCCCTCTCGGTGGAATGTCATCTAGTTAGCTTGCAAGCGTGTGACTAGGTCACAAGGGATGACATATCACGGAACGAGTAAAGAGTACTTATCAGTAACGAGGTAGAACTAGGTATGGAGATGCTGACGATCAAACCTCGGATAAGTATAGTATTGCGTGACAAAGGGAATTGGTTTCGTATGTAAATGGTTCAATCGATCACGAAGTCATCGTTGAGTATGTGGGAGCCATTATGGATCTCCAGGTCCCGCTGATGGTTATTGATAGGAGATTTGTCTCTATCATGTCTGCATATTCACGAACCGTAGGGTGACAAACTTAAGGTTCGAAGTTGTTTTAAGTAGATATGGAATGTGCGTTGGAGACCGAATGTTGTTCGGAGTCTCGGAATGGATCCGGGACATCATGAGGAGATCCGGAATTGTCCGGAGAATAAGATTCATATATAGGGAATCATTTTCTGAGTTAGGAAATGTTCCGGAGTGTTTGTATGGAGATTCTAGAAGGTTTCGGAATGTTCTGGAAGGTTCTAGAGGATTTCTTGGAGTTTGCTTGAAAACCAAGAAAGGGTCAAAGGAAACCTAGTGGGGCAAGACACGGATTCGTGGGGGAGGAGGACTCCTCCCCCCTTCCCACCGCCGGCCATAGGAGGGGAGTCCTACTAGGACTCCCCGTCCCAGGCGCGCCTCCCCCCTTAAATAGAAGGGCAGGGGCGCCCCCTCCTTGCCCGCTCCCATAACTCCCAATCTCTGCCGCCTCTCTCCTCCACCTTTCTTCTGCACAGGCATAGGCGAAGCCCTGCAGAATTCTCTACTCCACCACCACCACCACGCCGTCGTGCTGCTGGGATTCCGTGGAGAAGATCTACTACCTCCGCTGCTCGCTGGAACGGGGAGAGGAAGGTCTGCTTCGACTCCGCACGTGTGACCGACTGCGGAAGCGCTGCCGAAACGTGGCGCTGGAAGGATCGTCAACTTGACCGACTGTGGGAGCGCTGCCGGAACGCGACGCCGGAAGGATCGTCCACACGATCTTGAGATCGGCAAGTGATCGACTACATCAACCACGAGATCTAATCTCGTTAACGCTTTCGGATCTACGAGGGTTAGTTCCCATCTATCTCGTTGCTCATGTCTAATAGATTAGATCTTGGCTTTTATCTAGATTAGATCTGGGTTTTGTTCGTTCTTGCGGTAGAAATTTTTTGTTTTCCATGCTACGAACCCATCATGTTTACCTTCCAAATTAAACTTGTTATGAGAAAACTAGTGATTAAAGCTCTCACGAACTTGATGACACACTTTACTTTTTTGCATCTAATAAACTTGAACCATTGGGTCCTTCTTTGTTGCATATATGCTTGCGCTTTATAAGTTGAAATTAGCAGAACCATGTATCATGGGGAATGCTTTCAACATTGCACTTGTACTTTGTACCTCGTTGATATCATGTTCTTTTGCTTATGGATCCTGGCAGTGTGAAATAAAAGTGGAACTTGTTAGATCATGGAGTTTGTATGTGTGTTAGAGAAACGCCTGGGCCGCTAGCCTAAACCATGCCTAATCATGGTGGAAACTTGCAGCATCACCATAATGAGCACTCTATGAAGCATCCTCAATAAACACCTATGCAAATAGCAATTAAAAAGATCGCTGAGATGCTCATTGTCTGCTTGCCTTGTCATTTTGATTATGGGATAGCTCATGTATCATGTGCAAGGATTACCCCGTTGGTGGTTCTTTATGATACATATGTACTTACAATGACAAGAGCTTACTTGTGACTAAAGTTTAGTAGCATTATGTTCGGTCTTCGTAAGTAAGGGGCATAAGATTTCGGTTTATAACTTGTCAAGCATATCCTCTTAGTTGTGTCACTTTAACCTTAATCACCTTAAAGATGCTTAATGAGAGCTGAAAGCTATAAGTACCATAATTTTTGGAAGCTCTTTATGAGACTTGAATCCCTACTTCCTTCTATGAAGGCCTTTCTTCCACCATTATATTGATTCTCCACCTTCTAACTTTATGCACCTACTTTGAGAGCATAGTGGCCATTCTTAGTTCTATGTGCATTGTCCCAAGACTAGTTGATTGATGCATAACTTGATATTGCTTGTTTTAAACTATTTGTATTTAGTAACTCTTATGAACTTTGAAGGTGTCCTATGCATTTATATTTGCTACTCTATGAGGGACAAGTTGAATACTATTATGCTATGTTTTCTTTATGTGAAGCAAACAAACCTCTTGCAAAAAATTGTTATTCATGAATCTTTTGTTTGTGTCTTTTCATGTTGCATCATAGTTTCTTTGTCTTATTGCTAGAACTTTGTCTTTCATGTTATAATTGAAGTACTATGATCCCGGCTTTGAATGTTTTACAAATACTTTGATCAAGTCTTTGATGGTGCATGTCACCTCACAATTATTCTTTCTTTTTATCACTTACCTACTCGAGGACGAGTAGGAGTTAAGCTTGTGGATGTTGATACATTGCAAATGTATCTATAATTTTTGATGTTCCATGCTTGGTTTTATCCACACTTTGGAGTACTTTTCATATGATTTCTTGGACTAACCTATTAACAAGAGCCACAGTGCCAGCTGCCTGTTTTCTGCTGTTTTGGGTTCTAGGAAAGTCAGAAAATGAATATTCTCGGAATTGGACGGGACAAAATCCAAAGTGCCTATTTTTCCGAAAGTCATCAGATGCCAGAATACGAGACGGAGAAGGGCTGGGGGCCGGCCACACCACCTGGCCGCGCGGCCAGGCCTAGCCTGCACCAGGGGGGTGGTCTGGCCGACCCCAGCACCTCTCAGCCTCTCCTTCCGCCTATAAGATGCCCTCGGGACGAAAACCCTAAGTACCCGATCAAAAATCCACGAAAGAGTCTGTAGCCACCGTCATCTCCATCCCTAAATCGGGAGGGATCTGAAGCTCTTCTCGGCACCCTGCTGAAGAGGGGAATTCACCCTGGAGGCCTTCTTCATCACCATGCAAGCCTCCGGTGTGATGCGTGAGTAGTTCATCTTTGGACTACGGATCCATTAGTAGCTAGATGGCTGGTTCTCCTCCTTTGTGCTTTCATGTCTAGATCTTGTGAGCTCCGTTCATGATCAAGATCATCTATTTGTAATTCTGCATGTTGTGTTTGCGGGGATCCGATGGATATTGGGATGCTATTTCATATTGATTATTGATTCTATCATGTCTTTGTTATTTGTGATCTTGCATGCTTTCCGTTGTTAGTAGCTATCTTGGCCAAGTAGATGCTAGCAACTCCAAGAGTTAGTATTTATGCTCGATAGTGGGTACATGCCTCTGGTAATCTGGGGAAGTGACAGAAATCTCTAAGGTACTAGATGTGCTGTTGCTACTAGGGAGAAAACAACAATCCTTTGTTCATAGAACAATCGTAGTGTTTACATTACACACAATTCGTAAAGAAATAATCTGTTGCTTGCAACTTAATACTGGAGGGGGTTCGGATGATAACCTGCAGGTGGATTATTAGTCATAGATGCAGTTGGATGGCGGTCTATGTATAATGTTGTAATTCCCAATCAAGTTCCAAAGGAGTCAAGATGATTAGTATATGCATGTATTGCTTTCTCGATGTTTGTCAATTGCCCCGCTGTAATTTGTTCACCCAGCATGTTATCTTTCTTAAGGAGAGCCACCTCTAGTGAACTATGGATCCCGGTCCTTTCTGTTAGATACAATCTATAAACTGTTTACTGTTTTGTGTTTACTTTCTGCAAACTATTACTTCCTTCCATTTGATACGTTTAATCCTTTGTTTTCAGTAAAACCGGTGAGATTGACAACCTCATCGCTAGTTGGGGACAGAGTTCTGTGGTTGTGTTGTGCAGGTCTCCACGTTGCTGCTGGCACCGGTAGTGCGCCCTGCCAACGTTCATCTAGCTACCCTTTGGGGTGTTTCCTTGGTCCTACTGGATTGATAACCTTGGTTTCGTACTGAGGGAAAACTTGGTGCTATACTCATCATACCTTCTTCTTTGGGTTCCCCAACGAGCTCGATATATTTTGAACCATCAGAGCTCGTCCTACAGAATCTGCACCAGCTATCCTTTGATTATTGTGTTGGTGTCATCTATCTAGCGTAGGGTAGAGATGTCCGGTCGACTCTCGAGTGCTATCCTATTGTTGGCCGCTCGCTGATCGCCTGGTGAGGTCTAACTAGTTCCTAGCGTGACCTATCTTGGTGGGGGAGAAGTAGTGTCCTTTGCAGCTTATTTTCGTACTCATCTAGGCTTCCATCGTATGCTATTTACCTATTTGATGCCTAGATGTTTTTGCGGACTAGCCTAGTCTCCATTCCCTGAGCAGAGGTATCGGTATCTAGGAATCTCGTGCATCTTTCTTCTGAGAATAGAGGCGAGATCTGATTCCTCCGTACTGACCTGGATGGTCGGTCAGGGCTCCATAGAGGTGCATCAAGCCCCCATTCCCATGACAGGGGCATGCGTCCGTGTCTCGCATACCCCAGCATGTTGACGGATGCCATCATTCTCCCGTGGTCGCGTCCTTCATAGTGGAACTCCAAGGCCGACGACCGAGACTCCCTGAGGTGTATGTGATCGTCCTTCTGACGCGGGCCACCGAAATAGTGCTCTATCCATCCAATGCTGGGTGCAAATAACTGTAACATCCCAGCATTAGAGCTTAGAAATAAGCTGAGATGAGGTTTGTGCATTGCATTCATGCATAGAAAATCTGGATAATTTTTGCGCTTCTAAATAAAACTTGTCAAAGTGATTGAAGCTTCTCTTAACTTGGTGGAACTGAAGTAGATCATCAAGTTGATTGCGATAAGTTTCAATATGACCTTTGCTAAAACTTTATGTTTGGGTAATATAATTTGATCTATGGGTAGATCAAATGGAATCAAGCTAAACCCATAGCACATTATCTAATGAATAATAAAGGATCTTATAGAGATCATATCATGGTATTCATTACAATCACTCTTGAATACCCAATCAACAATATAACTCCAAGAAAAGAAACTCAATAACTAAACCTTGATACACTTGCTTGCTATATATGTTCCTACCATGAGCATCATGGTAGCTCTTAAACATTAACTCTTATCACAAATAGAGTAGAAAAGGAAGTCAAGCCAAGACCATCCAGAACATACCCTTAATATCATATTACTAGATGACATTCCTATTTAACCAAGTACTAGTATCAATTGATCATCAATGTTGAGTAATCAATTCTTGACCTAGCACTTATTGACTCTTAGCTTTGACCTATTATATTGACCTTCCAAAGACCTTAAGTAAATTAACAAGAAGGAGAAACTAGTTATGGCAAAGTGTGCCATCATCAATGGGTACTCAAACCATTGGATGTTGGAGGAGTTAACTCACTCTTGAGTTAACTAGAATAAGCTTCTAAACCTAAGAGTAAACCTAGGAATTAAGAAAGTTAGAAATGATAGCATGTCATATAATAATCTTGTGAAGCCAAGTAGGTATAAACCAAAAGTAAGCTTCCTTAACAAGATAAACTTTATAAAGAGATTAGTACAAGTCTACTACTTAGTTGGTGATAGATCTTCATCAGACAATTAGAAGCCTAAGCTTTGTATGATCAGAGGATGGTGGTCATTATTCCCAAGTCACTTGAGAATAGATGACTAGATGATGAGCAAGTGTTGTGAGAATACCAAATTAGGCAAAACCTTAGTAAGCTGAATCATCTAGCTTGATCATGAGAAGTCAAGCTAGAGTTTGATGAAGTATATAATATGAGTTGTATGGAGTAGTTGGAGGCATAGTAGCTTAACCAAGCTAATACAAGAACAAACTTGTACTATGGAGAGTAGTACCATACCTATTTCAGAGGATTGATATCGCATGTGATATAGAAAGAATTGTAATCTTGCAAGCCTTGGAACTAGTTGCAATATGGATATAAATGAGTTAATGGAGGGAATTAGAAATAGCTACATGGATAGATTCATTAGTAGTAGCTGAGAATTGGAAGTTTTATACTAGAGAAGAACGAAGGAGGAATATTGTTGAAGTGGAATGACCATGTCATCATATGATGATGGATATGGTGAAGCCAGATGACTAGTTCATTTAGGCAGAGGAGATCTTAGTGAATCAGATGTGAGATTTAAATAGAGTATATTTAGGAAAGGAATTCTTTAACTAAATACTAGCTTAGTGAATAATTGAGGATAGGAATTCTTGAGAAAACTCTAAACAACGTCTTATCAAGCCATGAACAGAACCTTGTCTACTTCTTTGCCCAAAAACCTTAGAATCTAGATGGTAGTAAATCCAATTCCTATTTTTAGGTAGCCAATGAATAGTATCTCTTAGTCAAATGAAGTGTCTAAGAGATAAGTAGAATACCAGTTGAGAGTGTATTGATGGAAGCCTTGTCCACCGTATTGTATTAAACCCTAATAAAGACCTAGTCTCATATACCATCAAGATCACATTAGGAAAGCAATCTCAAATAGCTCACTCTAAGTTGAGTTATTATCCAAGGCCACAAAACATGAAGGAAATTCATCCTATCTCTTAATCTTCATCCATAGCTAGAATAGTATGTGAGCCTATTCAATATTCTCAAAACTCAGGATAACCACTTGTAAATGAATATCTTCATTGTTCCATTATTGATTGTTGTTTGTGCATAAAGACTCAACGAAGATTGTTCTATGGTAGTTATAAACCCCATAAACTAAGTAGAGTTTGAATAGGAGAAATCACCAAATATGAAGAACCATGAAATTCAAATCACCATATTATGAACCACAAGGTTTAATACCTTATAATGTATATATATAATTCCTTTATGAGGTTAAGTAGGAATCAATTTTATATATATCATTCACCATCCTAAATCATTACCATTACCATTACCAAGTGAAAAAAAATCATCTTTAAGGGATCTTTAAATAAGAAGTAATTCCTTAAACACTAATTCCTGTTAATATTTCCTAATGAAGAGGATTCTTCATATAGTTATGAATATTTTTATACGCAATAAGAAAGGAGGAGAAGAGGGTCATACTTGCTTTATACCATAATATTCTTGAACTACAAATTCTCTCGATATTTAAATCCTTGAAGGATTCATATTTGAAATTGAATTGAAGAAACATAAAATAGAAACGGTATTAAGAAAAGGAAAATAAACAGCCCGCCGTTCCAGCCCACGGTGAAAGTGCATGTGTGCCCATGTGTGTGGTTTTGGTAATTAATGACGATCTTTATGTACTTATGTTTGCATTGAGTTTTACTTGTAGGATTTTTCCATAGCCAATGCTTGTACCATATGTTGGCTTCAAGGTTGGGAGAAGAAGAAAGTAAAGAAGATCAAGTGATGACCAAGGTGTTCAAGGAGAGATCCAAACATTGGTCATGTGAGAGTTAAGCCTATGGCAAGTGTGTCTTGAAGAATAAAGTTGGAGTGATATCTCTTATGTATCTTCAAATCACCAACATAATGAAGAAAGAAGAAATGATGTGTAAGTTCAAGATGAGCCATCTCGAAGAGATCATATGCTTGGGGCTTGCCATCATTATGGTTATCATGGATTTGTGAAGATATGCCTAAAAAGGAGGCTCTCCCATAGTGAGTATGGGGGAGCAATTTGCAAGACTTCACCAAGCTAGCGCAATCAAGAAAGGTGTTCCTTCGTGAGGTGGAAAAGATCGTTATCGTCAGGCTCAAGTGGAATATGCTCAAGGCAAAGGTATTTTCTTGATAGGGTTTCTTTCTTACCGGTCTCATGGTGTTAGTTGGGGAGACCGGTTTATAGGATAGGTAAGTAACGTGGGCATACCCTACAGGTACTCGAGTTTGGCATATACGGTCCAGATACGGCAGAAGCCCACGGCGTTGCCAAGGCCCAATACAGGATTCAGGTGGCTCACGGAGTCTCTGATTGCTTGTGGCACAAGATGAAGCTTAAGATAGAAAGTTTAAAGGAACGAACCCTAATCTATAACCGACTCGACCTGCTACCTGAGACCTAGCCTATCTATATAAAGGCTAGGAGGGGCGGCAAGGAGGACAATCACAACCCTAGTTCTCCTCAACCTCGCAAGATTGCATTTGCGCACCCCCTGTAACTTTTGACTCCCTCGATAATTCCAAGAGCAGACAAGTAGGAGTAGGGACCTCTACGAGGCATGAACCTGGGTAAACTTGCGTCCATGTGTGCTTGTTTGCTAGCCGATTGATGCCTCCAGTGCTCCCTCCTTCTCCAAAACCCAAGTCCATAACAATGGGCATTGACAAGATAAACCCTCGTCAATTGGCGCCGTCTGTGGGAAGAAGAATTGTTGATGTCGCGGCTTCTTCGGCCCCGTCAACCGCGATAGCAGAGATTCACCAGCTCTTCGGTGCTTTCGACTTCACCATCCACACGCTGGCCACTCGCCCGGCTTTCGAGTCCGTGGGCGATGGGATCGGCCTGGCTATCAGGAGCTTACGCTTCCAAGTTGGTCAGCTGGGCACACTTCACCTCCCTGACCAGCCGACGGGTCCCACAATTGCTCCAGCATCGTGGTTTCCTCGAACAATCGGCACCCTCAGTGAGCTCAACGCCCTGACAACAGTCGGGAGTACGGACAGCAACAACAGTCGTGGATCCGATCTGGGTGACCTGGCCACAGAAGATGGAGCCTACAGCTCTAGATCTAAGAGTTGTGGGAGCAGCAGCTTCCCCAATCACTTCATGTGTGCCGTCATCAATGCAGGCGACACCGGTGTCACCCGCGACAACACTGGTACTAGGCCAACCAACTGTGAAAATGGTGGCCCCGCCAACGGCGCACCCACCAACGGGACAGAATGGAACCCAAACCTCATGACAAATGAGCGCACCGAAGAGCGCATGCTGATCAAGCTCAACCACAACGAGTGGGCCCGCTGTCGAGAAGCTCTGTGGGGCAATCCTCTACCACCTAACTCGTCGCAGGACATGCTGATGGGATACCATTGGCTGATGAAGGAAGAATACAAGCGCCAACAGCAGGTAATCGTGCAACTCGACGTGCGCAGAAGGGCAACAAACGAGTCGAGCCTTCGGCGGGGTCAGCTCTCCTCCCATGGAGGATTCTCCTCCAAAGGCAACGACTACATGGCCGCCAAACAACAATCTCAACTGGCCTACCTCACTAACAAGGAGCATGAAGAAGCCGCAAAAGTGCTCGACGTTGGCTCTATGATGGTGGATACACGGGGCAACGTGCTCCCGAAAACACCGCAAGCGGCGGTGACAACAGCTACCATGTACCTCCTCAACAACCAGCCACCGGCTGGACATCCGCGAGCTGCCATGCACCGATCCACGATCGGAGGCCTGGGGCTAGTCGAAGTTGCCCTCGTCAAAGAGCCAACACCGGAGCCGAAGAAAAGCAAGGCTCTAGACAAACGCTACTCCTCGCCCTCGTCCAGCGATGATAGCCACGACCTGTCTCGACGTCGTCGCTCATGGCGGCACGATCATGACTACGACACGCGTGATGACATCATGGAGCGCAAGGTCGACAAAATGCGCGCAAGGCGCGCTCGTTCGACTGACTCGAAAGACAACGAGGTGGAACTCTGCAGCACTAGATGCTTCAGTAGGGCCATTAGGCAGAAGAGAATGCCTAAAGGGTTCAAACTCCCATCGGAGAACCCAAAATTTGATGGCCTATAGAACCCAAAGATTTGGCTAGAGGATCACATCTCCTTCGTCAGGCTGCATGGCGGAAGCCGAAGCACATCCATGCAATGCCTATAGCTACAGCTGTAGGGCGCCGCTCATGCATGGCTCCACAATCTCCTAAGCGGATCAATTCGCAACTGGGAAGAGCTAGTCTACAGCTTCGTGTGCACCTTCAAGGGAACTTATAAAAGGCCCGCATCAATCGAAGAGCTAAGAAGCTGCCATCAGAGATCTGGCGATTCGTTGCACCCGTATATCCAGAGATGGTCTATCATCAAGAACTCCGCAGAAGACATCTCTGAGGATCGCGCAATAGACGCGTTCAATGGCGGCATATGCCACATAGAGCTTAGGGAGCATCTATGACGATCGAAGCCCAAAACAATCAACCACCTTATGGAAATCGCAAATCGGTGGGCCGATGGAGATGACTCGATGAAAAATTGTGCCTACTCCGATGATGACAACGACCTTGGGCGGAGACACGACCACCGAGGGAAACGTCGAATGCGTGGATATGAGGACCGTGATGAGGTCGGCATGGTTGCGGCTAGCTACGCCGACAAACGTGATGACAACTGCAACAGCGGATATCGCAGTGGTGGATACCGCGATAGCGGGAAAACCACATAGGTGTGGCAATGCCGCGTTCGTGAAGAGGCACCCGTAACATCCATCCAAGACAAACTGTCTGGACCGTGCAACGTGCACTTCTACATCGACAAGCACGATGGCAAGAAAAAGTCCAGCCACCTCCTAAAGGATTGCCGCGAGTTCCTCAAGCTCCACGAAGGCCTGGCCCAGATGAATCACGACGCGATTAACGAAGGTTATGGAGTTGCCCCGGGCGTCGTGGCACATGGAGCTCCTCCACCACCTCCCGGACCACCACCACCTTCGGCTGCACCAGCCCACAACCATGGAGGCGAGGTGTACCCCCGACCATTGGGAAACATGGGGATGACCAAAAAGGTCGCCCCTCAAATCGAGCACAGAAGGCCATCACTCGCCAAGTCAATCTGGCAATGACCTCTCCGCCATCCACCACTGAGTACCTCAGTGGCAGTGAGTCCTACATCATCTTCGACAAAAGCGACCACCCACGTCAAGTACCTCGCCCGGGCCACTGTCCCCTGGTACTCCAGGCACAGATCGGCGGGTTTGAGATGAGTCGCGTCTTCATGGACGGAGGAAGCGGCATCAACCTCATGTTCGCAAGTACCTTGCGGGCAATGAGGATTCCCCTGACGTGCCTGGAACTGTCAGACACTACGTTCCACGGCATCGTTCTAGGGAAGGGAGTGTACCCCCTGGGCAAAATCAACCTCTACGTCATCTTGGGCATGCCACAAAACTTTCAGCGAGAGCGCATCAACTTTGAAGTCGTCAACTAGCCCTCATAGTATCACTGCATCCTCGGACGTGTCGCGTTCGTGAAGTTCATGGCAATGCCGCATTACGCCTACCTGCAGATGAAAATGCCAGGCCCAAACGGCGCCATCAAAATCAATGGAAGCTTCGAGAGGTCCGACAGCAGTGATAGGGAATTGAATAGAATCTCCTAGTGCTTCGGCATGCAATAGGAACTCGCAAGATTGAAGGAGTCGACAGACAACAGTTTGCCTCCCATGAGCAGGCCAAGCTCACCCGACCTATCCTTCGAATCGTCGGTGCACACCAAGAAAGTCCAGGTCCACCCAATGGACCCGACCAAGACGGCCCTCATCGCCAACAACTTGAGTTCCGCATAGGAACTCGCGCTCATCGAGTTCCTCCGTGAGCTCTGGGAAATATTCACCTGGTGTCTAGCGGACATGCCAGGAGTTCCCAGGGAATTCGCCGAGCACTCACTCAACGTGAATCCAGATGCAAGGCCAGTCAAGCAAACAATACGGTGACTGTCTGAACCAAGAGCAAAAGCGATCGGTATGGAGATCAACAGACTCCTCGACACAAATTTCATACGCGAGATCAAGGAAAGCACTTGGCTCGCAAATACAGTGCTTGTGCCTAAAAAGGACACGGACATCCTGTGGATGTGCGTGGACTTCACCTCCTTAAACAAATATTGCCCAAAGGATCACTTCCCATTGCCATAGATCGATCAAATAATCGACTCGACTGCGGGATGTGAGCGCCTCTGCTTCCTCGACGCCTACTCAGGCCACAATCAGATTTGAATGAAGGAGGAATACCAAGAGAAGACGGTGTTCACGACACCCTTTGGTGTGTTTTGCTACAACACGATGCCCTTCGGGCTAAAAAACGCAGGAGCCACCTATCAGCGGTGCATGCAGGCCGGCCTCAAGAACCATCTTGGTCGAAATATCCAGGTCTACGTCGACAACATCTTCATCAAAACCCAAGAGGAAGCTACATTAATCGACGATCTCCGTGAGATCTTCGATAACCTTGACCGCTACCGGATCAAGCTCAATCTAGACAAATGCGCCTTCGGCGTACCATCTAGGCAACTGCTCGGGTATCTCATCTCTGTGAGAGGGATCGAAGCAAACCTGAAGAAAATAAAGGCCATACTTGCCATGGAGAAGCCGAAGAACGTAAAAGGCATCCAGCAGCTGGTTGGGAGAATCACAGCGCCCAATCGATTCATCAGTCGAATGGGTGAAAAGGCACTGCCCTTCTACCAACTCCTCCACAAGGCTGAGAAGTTCGAGTGGACAGACGAAGCACAAGAAGCATTTGAAGACCTCAAGCGTCTACTGTCCACCTCGCCAGTACTAGTGACGCCTCGCGAAAAGGAGCCGCTGCTGCTATACATCTCCGCCACCAACCAGGTGGTCAGCACTATGCTCGTGGTGGAACGGGCCGAAGAAAATAAAGTCCACGGGGTACAACGCCCAGTCTACTACCTCAGCGAGGTGCTCACGCCAACAAAACAGTGGTATCCGCACTACCAGAAGCTGGCGTACGGCATCTTCATGATAGCCAGGCGACTGCGCCACTACTTCTAGGAACATCCAATCGGGGTGGTGACGACGCCCCACTCGGACATATACTCAATAATCCTGACGCTACTAGGCGAGTCGCTCTCTAGGGCATAGAGCTATCGCCACGCAACATCAGATACGAGAAGCACAACGCGATCACGTCGCAAGTACTCTCAGACTTCCTCGTACACTGGATGGAGAACCAACTCCCCGACAAGCCAGATATGTTTTATCTTTGGACGATGCACTTCGATGGGTCCAAACAAAGGATGGAGCAGGCGCAGGTGTCATACTAACATCCCCCTAGGGAGACAAGATGAAGTATGTTCTGCGAATGCAGTTCACAGCCTCCAACAACGAAGCTGAATACAAAGCCTTAATCCATGGAATGCGGATGGTGAAAGCCTGCGACACGAAGATACTCGTCATCTACTGCGACTCCAAACTGGTGGTCAACCAAACAATGCACGAGTGTGACGCCCTGAGTGAAAACATGTAACATCCCAAAATTATTAGAATTTTGGAATGTTTATTACGAAAATAAGATAATTGATTTGTTTTATCTATGCTGAAATTGTGAAGGAATTAAAACTTTTTAGGATTGTATAATTTTCCTAAACCAGGTTGAAAAGAGCCAAAAAACATGACTATCCAACCATAACTATTGGTTGGGAAACTTTATACAAATTCAAGAAAGTATTGTTTTGCATGTTATTCGAAATTCGTTTTAATTTTTGGAATACGTGAATACTTTCCAAATACTTGTTTCATTCACAAGAGAGAAAATAACATGACTTTTTCGAATATAAGAAACATGTTGGAAAATAATGTACGGTATTAATTGGGTTTTTTTTCGCCTTTTTGGGCTCTCGGGAATAATAGAAAAATAATTTCCACTTCAAAGAAAATCAACTATGGGAAGACACAATAACTTATTCTTAACGTCACATTAGAAATTTCCTATGTAACACTTCTTAATTCAGTAATCCTAAAATAGTTTGGGTATATATTTTAAAACCTAAATCGATTTTGAGAGATTAATATGGCTCTAATAGTCTATAAACTCAAATGTGTGTTTTTTTTTTACTAAACTTGGGCTGGGAATATATTTTCCTAGGCTGTATACTTAATTTGTTTTCTACTACTTTTTCTCTAAAGTTCGGAAGCGATTTTTAATTTAACGGTGTAAAGTCACATTCCATTTCATGTGTTACTAGAAAAAAAAGGTATAAAAAGAAAAGAACGTACCTGCACATACACCATGCCGCGTGCACCACGTTCGCCCGGACTGGGCCTATTCCCTGCACGCAAGCCGAATCGGCCGGTTTCTCTACCCGAGCTGGTACTCCCTCTCCCGTTCTATTTTTTATTATTTGACTAATATATGGGCCCATTGGTCACCTCGTTCCTCTCGACGGGAGTTGAGTCGAAGACGAACACAGTTCGTTCTGGAACCGAATCAACACGGCAAAATACTCTCGATTTTAGCCAGTTTCTTTGCCCCTACGTCACACAAAATCCTATATAAATACCCCACCCCTCTTCCCTTGCGTTTTTTCGCGGAAACCCTAACCCTAGATCGTTCCTCGGTCAACTCCGATCTCGCCGGAAACTGCCCCCGCCGGAGCTCAAGAAACGAAGAAACAAGGCAACCTGAGTCCCGATTCTTCATCTAGCCTTCCTATAATTCTTGGCCGAACAACTGTGACATGTTTTCCCATACGCAGGAGCACCACAACGTTGTACTCGAGCCGTCATAAGTTCGCCGGAGTTCGTCGCCATCACCACACCTCTAGCCAGCCTACGTGTACATGGCAGGAATATCCGAAGATCGGTGAGCACATCCTCGTACCTGCGTCTTCATTGCGGACGCCATACATGCCACCGCGAGCCCGAAGACTGCTGGAGAGCTGACTGCGTTCGAGTCCACCGCCATCATCGTTCGAGCGCTCCGTGACCCAACGTCGATGGTACATAACTTGATGACACGTTAATTCGTCACTACTTTTTTTCTGTTCAGCCGCACTCGCGTGTACTCGTAGGATCAAATCAGATCGGGTTCACATATCAGTCTACATGCCACAAGTTTGAAATTCAATCTCTTTTTAACCGTAGATTCATATTAGATGATAATTTTGGCGTTAGATTCATAATTAAATTTACTATCTGGTGGTACTACTTTTTATTATTATTAACTTTTCGAATCTGTATTCAAAATTTTAAAGTTTCAACACTGTTTTGGGCTATTTTTAGATCTAGAGCTCAACTTTTGTCAATCCTTTTTGCGTTGTGCTCGTATTAAATGTTTTCTACCCAACGACTTCGTTTTAATTTCTTTTACCGAATACGTACCAGCTTATTGTGCCCTGCCACTTCTTTTTAAGTTTTTTTCCACACGCTCGTTGCATGAGATCACGTTCAGATCAGCCAGTAAAGAAAAAAAACCATCAGATCGATTCTGATGCAATGTATTAGCTCACGACATTAACTTATAAACCGTACATCTTTATTTCTACACATCCAAATTAGTTGATTCTTGTTGCGTTGGATTCATAAATAAAATATCTATCAATTAGATCTATAATTTTCTTCCTTAAAATAAATTGTATATGTTCAGCCATCTGTTGACCATCACTTGATATTCGAACGTCATGTTTAGGTGATCCTTGTGGAAAATTGATCTTTGTAACATACTCTACCCTCGAGACCATTATAATCTACGGTTATCCGAAATAACTATGTAATCACTAATATTGCATGTCATGGCATGTGTTTACTTGTCGGATGATTTATTTGGCACTTCTGTTTAATGGTTGTTTCTTTATTTGCAATGGTTGTTCATTAGTGTATTTTTATATTCGTTAGATTTATTCGGAGCGTGAGGGCAAGTACCACAAAGAAATAATCATCGTCAAATTATAATAAGGCAGGTTACACCACTTGTTCATGTTTAATGTCCCAGTTTTTGACTATGCACGTTTTACTCTTCAAATCTTGTAGTATGCATGTGTAGGTTTTTTAGTAGTTTTTCTTAGTACTATTTTTGCAAGTGCGGTTTTGTAGTATGCCATGAGTAGCTTCATACTTAGGAATTTCCATCCTAATAGGTCTCCCCTGTTTTTGCTAAGTATTCCTTGCTATGCTATATATATACTAAGTACCGTTGGGGGGTTCGAAAGACTCAAAAAATTTCTAAGTATAAAAGCTCTCTCGAGCGAACTTTTCTTCTCAAAACCCCCTTCAAAATAAAACTAAGTTTTCTTCTGGGCGGAATGGTTGTCGGGTCAACGAGTGGAATTTGGTGGAGGACGGCCGCCCAGGAATCAAAGAAGTCTGCCATGTTTCAGAATTCAGAAGCTTCTAGTGCAACCACAATACATATGGGCTCTGTCTTGGCTTAGTACTTAGTGGGAAACCTCACCGGGGTACCAACATTTGGAGGTTCTTCGCACGGTTGGATCCAGCTGGTAGAGGGGCTACTAAGGGAAAGCCTCGCCATGGTCTTGTCTGTAAAAGGACTTGATCGTGGATTGTGGGGAAAGTGCACAAACTCTCGAGAGTATTGCAATCTGATCGATCAGCCGAGTTCACGGAAAAGAACACTTTGAGCATCTGAAGGATGGAGCCTCTGAAAGATCTTCCTCTCTCTTTTCCAAACTTAAAGTTTTATAAACCCCAAGGCATGAGTAATATCGCCATTGGGTGGGATTTTTGGGACTTGGTGCGTAATATCCAAGTGCTAGGTTGATTGGACACTTGGTGAGTAATATCCTCGTGTTTCACTCGATCCTATATTACTTAAACAATGTTTACAACGTAGGGTAAACTCTTCCTCTTTTCTTCTTACTTAGCGAAAATTGGCCTTATGCAAAAGAACCCCAAAGCCTACACTTAGCCTTGCATGTAGAGATAGTCTTATTCTTTCCTTGGTGTAATTTGCCAATACATTCAAAGTATTGACCAACTCGTTTGGCTGCACGTTTCATGTGCAGAATTTGGAGATCGTTGAAAGGTGCGCTAGGATCGCGGGTCTTCACTCAACTAGCCTATGGCATTGATGGGACTCCAAGTTGTATTTGCTTCGCTTCTGTTATAATAATGTAAACTCTGGATTATTCGATTAATGTAATAAAGTCTTGTGTTTTACATGATATTTCATCGACTGTGAGTGCTAGCTAATGATCCAGGTACTAGCATGTTAATCACAGGGGCTTAGGATCTTTATCGGATCCCAGGTCACTACACAACATGATCGCCTATCGTGACCTCTAAGACACACTCGAGGGACACTTCGACGGCTACGAGATGTGACACATTGGCCGCGAAAGAAATGAAGAGGCGGATATACGCGCCAACATCGGCTCCACCTGCGCCCCAATACCACCTGGGGTATTTCTCGAGTGCATCTGCGAACACTCCATCAAGAAAAAGGCCACAGAGCCTAAAACTAGAGCGATAAAGGACTCGGGGGCTACGCCACCAAGCGAGCCTACGGCAATCGACAACATGGAGTCCTAGATAGGACCCGAAGGCTCCATGGAGGTCTTGATGATCGAGCCATCCTGGATACAACAGTACATCACTTACCTGCTCAGCAAGAGGCTGCCAGATGAGTTGACTGATATTCGTCATGTAGCGCAACGATCCAAGGCATTTGCCCTCATCAACGGCAAACTTTACAAATGCAGCATCATAGGAGTCCTTTAACGGTGCGTCTCCAATGGGTACAGAAGGGCCATCCTCCTCGACATACATGAAGGCACTTGCGAGCACCACGCCGGCAGTCGTGCCCTCGTCGCCAAAGCTCTGCGAGCTGGATTCTACTGGCCAACGGCCATGCGCGATGCCAAGGACACCGTCTAGTGCTGCAACGCTTGCCAATGATTCACGGACAAACCGCACGCACCTGGCGCAGAACTCAGGCCAATCCCAGTGGCTTGGCCCTTTGCACAATGGGGACTCGACTTGGTCGGCAAGATCCAAAGGTCCTTACAAGGAGGTTATGTTTACCTTCTCATCGCAGTCGACAAATTCACCAAGTGGATCGAGGCCATGCCGGTGATGAATCAATCATGAGCCAGCGCTGTCAAGTTCTTCGAGTCCATCGTCTACCGTTTTGGGGTGCCACATAGCATCATAACGGACAATGGGACAAACTTCACCTCCAAGGAGTTTTAGGGATTCTGCGAAAACCTAGGAATAAACATCAGCTACGCTTCGGTGGCTCACCCCCAGACCAATGGTCAAGTCGAAAAAGCCAATGACCTCGTCTGCGGCGGAATCCAGAAAAGGCTCCTCCGACCACTCGAGCAAGCCGCTGGTTGCTGGCCAGACGAGCTGCAATCAGTACTTTGGATCCTATGCACAACTCCAAACGGCGCCACAGGCTACACTTCGTTCTTCATGGTGCACGGTGCCGAAGCGGTTCTACCCGCAGAAGTGCGCTACAAAGCCCCACGGGTGGTAGCATACAGCGAGACAGAATCAACTCTCGCACTCGAAGACTCCGTCGACCTCCTCGACGAGGCACGTGAAATTGCAACAGAAAGATCAACGATCTACCAGCAGAACCTCCGCAACTACCATAGCAGCTACGCCCCAGATCCTTCGTCGAAGAAGACCTGGTCCTGCGACTGAAGTAGCAAGGGCACGTCAAACTCGAGTCCTCTTGGGAAGGACTTTATGTGATTATCGTAGTGATCCCAGGTGGTGCCTATCGCCTCAAAGACCTAGAAAGCGGAGTCGCATACTCCAATCCCTGGAACATCACGCAGTTGCGTCATTTCTACCCATAGTCGTTTGTACTTTACAAATAAGGCTATTCAGCCAGGCAACTTAGCCACACACTGTACCTCGTACTATTCTGCGAATACATAAAGCTAAGTGCCCCAAAACTCTGCGTATTTTCTATTTTTTGCAATTATTCACTCGAGGGTTGCGCCACCCTTTAAACCTTTGTCCTACAAACAAATCACATTATCCTGAGTAGCTGACACACTACCAATCAAACCCTTGATGAACACCAACCCAGATGCAACGTACCTAACAGGTTGGCAAGGTGCTAAGACAAAATACACGTCAGGCTAACGAAAGGTAACTACAGAGTACCATACACTTGAAAATCATACAAGCTAGCAAGCTTTTCACATCTTAATGGGTATCAAATACACCCACCACAATCATATGAATTTTACAACACTTATACATCTATGTGCAGGATACAAATTACACTACTACTACAACAGAAGAAGGTTTTTCTGCTGTTCAAAAAGTCGACAATATCTTCTGCTGGATGGTCAACCGCCTGATAGTGCGGTACCATGTTCCAAGTCATCCCTTCTGGTGGCGGCGACGGTTCAGTAGCAACAGACGCTATGTCCACATCTGGCCAGTATAGTCGCACCAGCGACAGGGCAGCCTTCGCACCTGCGACCAGCTGCTGCAGCACGCATTCGCAGACCGCGCTTATATCTTAAAATTTCGCCAGAAGATCCAACAGGTTTAAGGGTACAGCATCCAATGGATACATCGTCTAGTAAATATAGTTCATGCAAGATTGCACCTTCCTCAAGCATTGAAGCACCCGCGACGCGCGATCCTGCAAAGTCACCAACGCGACTGGACGGTCATGATCCACCCAGAAATACCCACTAGCTTGTAGTTGCTCCTGGGTTAGGTCATTCATTCGAATGGCCACCGGTCCTTCTCAGCCTATGGATGGCGAGCGCTAACAACTACGAAACACAAGACCAAAAGTATAAGCTAAGGCATCACCGCGAATGGCTAAAGAAAGGATAAGAAGATAGATAGCTAACATTTAAAGTGATTGTTCAACTTAGCAACCTCGTCGAGAAGATACTTCTCGCGAGCGGTGGCCTTCTCTGCCTTCTACTTCCACACATCCGCGTTACCGTGGATAATGGGCAACTCCCGCTCCAACTTCTTAATATGGTCGCGCAGTCGAGAGAGAAGCGACAGCTCCTCCACCTTTGAACGCGATTGCGCTGCGTTTTCATCTGTAGGAGGAGAGTCACGAGGATCACTTGAAGGACCCTATTTCAATCAAGCAAGAAGAAAATAAGGGAACAAGAATACATTGATAAAAGTGCGAATGCATTCAAACACCGCAAAGTATTAACAGGGACACTCCCACAAAAGCATAGTTGAGACAAAAGGAAGCTACATCTATTACAGATGGCAACTAAGGAGCAATCTTCTTCTTCGACTTGGACTTCGACTTTGGGGGCTTCATCAAATCCGTGGCAACGTCTGATGCCACGTACTCTCCAGTGGTAGACACCGTAGTCTTCGCCACCTTTGCTCGCCATAGTTCCACATAATACTTTGCGACTCTGTCGATGAGCTGCAGCCCATACTTACCACAGATACTAGCGAAGGGAGCAAACACTACCTGCTGGCCACCCACGTCGACAGACATCGCCTCTATGATGGCGCCAGGGTCCAACTCCACGCCATGAGCCTACGCCACCGCGAGTGCCATGGTGGCGCCGACAGACCGTTGGGAGTTCTTGAAATCCATGGGAATACCTTCGGCGAAGGATTCCACTAGGTCATTAAGATTGTCGATTAGGCTGGCCTTGGGGATCAGGTCCTCCCGGAGGCGGCTCATCACACCCTTGGCTTTCCCTAGAGTCTCTTGGAGGGAGACATCGCGATCCTTGACTGCGGCCAGGACGCTAGCAAGAGCATCCTCACAACACAAGATCTGGGCGTCGAAGCTTAGACCAGCGGCATCTGAAGAACACAAGGTGTCAGCATAAGGACAAAGAAAACCAAGATAGGGAAAATACAAGTGAAGCAGCGCAAGTACCTGTTCCGCGAACACCTTCTCCCTCTTAGCAGTAGAGGCACGTAGGTTTTCCTCATGCTTCTGCGAGTCCTCCAGGGCCACGACTGCCTCGTCGCGCTTCTTCTTCGCCACAGCAAGCCCCTTCTCGAGGGAAGTAAAGCAACAAAGAAGTTCATTATGCTCACCTACAAAGGGCAGAGCAGGGCAAGTACATGAGTCTACAAATTTCAATACAAAGGAGAGTGAAGAGAAAACGATTTGAACAAACCTTCGACTACGCGATGGCGGTTGTCCAGCAAGGCGTGCTTTTGACCCAAGGCAAGGACCTGCTCTGCAAGGCGAGTGGAATCCTTCAGGATAGGCTATATCAAAAGAAAACAAAGCTTCCTCGTCAAGAAAAGGCACAAACTCCACATTTCGACTGCCAACGGCAAAAAAGACACTTACGTGTTCCTCCAGGGACTCCAAAGATGCATGTCGGGTAGGCGTCCATGCAACCATCTGGTGCCCCCCAGTACGAGGGGAACTCGAAGAGTTGGCACCAGAGTCGGCCGCCACCGGAGGAGAAGGCGACTATATGGCCACCTCCCTATTCTTGGAGTCCGCGACTTCGGATTCTTTCACAAATTGGGCGTTGTCGGAAGATGACGAAGCTATTTGATTGCAAAACATGCCCGACACCACTTCAGAAAAGAAACTTCAAAGAAAACAAGACGAACTCGCGGATATAAAAACTCACCAATTAAATTTGTTGAGGTCAAAGGAGTCATCCGACGACTCCTTCGACAACCGCAGCTTCTTCCGTGTGGGAGGAGCCATGGCACACACAGGCACGGCGGTGATTGGCTCCTCCGCTACAAAAGAAGGACCCTCCAACATAGTGGGCGAGGAAGCATCTGAATCCATGTGCGGGAATGTTTACGAGTCCCGTGGTCACCGGACTAGGGGGCTTCCTCTTCTTCCTCCTCGGGGATGTTGTAGCCCGACTCGTCCTCTTCCTCCACTTCGCGCGGGATAACTCCTTCAGGCAGAGGACGCAAGCTGGCAGGCACTTTCCAGTCCTACAAAGCAGAAGAAGCATCAGTATATATCAAGAACCTAACAAGGAATCAAAATTCTAGAGCACTTCATATGGAAACTATACCTCATGTGAAGGATTGTTGGCATCGAAAGGAGGCACGACTGATTCGCCTGGGAGATCCTCCTAGGCACTGTACTTGGTCACCAGCCGCAACCTCCTGTCCACCTCACCCGAAGAAATGCCCTCCGCAGATATGCGAGTGACATCGCCAGTACCAATCCAGAGGTACATCCGATGGGCTCTGGCCTACAGAGCCTAAAGGCAGCGGCGCAACCATGTGCGAATGAGTGCAGCGCCACCTTCCTCTTTGCCTATACGGCTTTTGAGGTCGCGGACACGCTGATACAACATCTCTGTCTCCTCGGACTCGCCGGGCATCATGACGTTCTTCTAGGAGCGCCTCCTCTTGCAGGCAGCCACAAGATCGAAGGGCGCAAGTCTGTAGTGCTCTCCGTCGGCCTTCTGGTCGCAGAAGTAGAACCACTTATCTCTCCACCCTTGGACAGACGCGGTGAGTTTGATGTCGAAATACATGACAGAGGACTCAATGTGAATCCTGCAGCCCCCTACATCATAGACTACAGAACCCGACCCCAACTGACGTTTGAGCTTGAAGAGTTTCTTGAAGAGGCTGAAGTGTGGCTCGATTCCGAGCCAGCACTCGCAAAGGGTGATGAAACAAGTGATGTGGAGAATCGAATTTGGGGACAGTTGGTGCAGCTGGAGCCCATAGAAGCAGAGAAGACCCTGAACAAAAGGATGCAGGGGAGAGAGAGACCATGAATAATGAACGCAAGGAACATCACTCGAAAACCCACAGGAGGACAGGGAATTACCTCTTTGATAGGCACGCCAGAGTCATCTTCCGCGGGAGGAGTCCCCCACTACTCCCATTACGTGCGGAAATCACGGAGACGCAGTTAAAACAGAGAGATTGCATCTCCTGGGTCACCCGAATCATCTCCGTGATGGCAAAAATTTGGATGCCACGCTTACAACGTGAAGATAAGACCTGAATAAGGCCTGGCAACGCATCTGCTGCGCACTACTAGAAATATATCCGTACCTACAGGTGCGATGAATATGCCTTGATGGACGCGTCAAGTGCTCACATTTATACACTGGAATTCGACTCCTGTAAGACCTCCATAGCCTAAGTCGAATTACACCAGCACTTTTCCGAATTCGAGTCCGGGGACTCGAGTTTGAGTAGATTGCATTGTTTTTTCCTAAGGCAATTAACTGATACCGATACATCGGATAAATCAGGCACATATATCAACAATCCATATGACACGAAACAGAGCATTCGAAAATATTCTTAGCTACGCACTCGAAAGACTTCTCCAGTCGAATCTGCGATTCCACTGGATACTCGGGGGCTACTAACGTGGGCATACCCTACAGGTACTCGAGTTTGGCATATACGGTCCAGATACGGTAGAAGCCCACATCATTGCTGCTGACTCGTGTACTAACGAGCTCGTTGGGGAACCCTAGGAGGAAGGTATGATGAGCAGAACAGTAAGTTTCCCTCAGTTATGAAACCAAGGTTATCAATCCAGTAGGAGTAAGGAAACACCCCAAAGGTGTAGCTAGCTGAACTTTGGCAGGGCACACTACCAGTGCCAGCAACAACGTGGAGACCTACACAACACAACCACAGAACTCTGTCCCCAACTTGTGATGAGGTTGTCAATCTCACCGGTTTTGCTGAAAACAAAGGATTAAACGTATTGAATGGAAGAAAGTAGTAATTTGTATAAAGTAAACACAAAACAGTAAACAATTGTAGATTGATGGTAAAAGAAAGGACCAGGGTCCATAGTTCACTAGAGGTGGCTCTCCTTAAGATAGATAACATGTTGGGTGAACAAATTACAACGAGGCAATTGACAAACATTGAGAAAGCATACAAGCATATACTACTCATCTTGACTCCTTTGAGATTTGATTGGGCATTACAACATTATACATAGACCTCCATCCAACTGCATCTATGACTAATAATCCACCTTCAGGTTATCATCCGAACCCCCTCCAGTATTAAGTTGCAAGCAACGGATAATTGCATTACAAATTGCGTGTAAAGTAACAATATGATTGTTCTATGAACAAAGGATTGTTGTTTTCTCCCTAGTAGCAACAACACATCTAGTACCTTAGAGAATTATGTCACTTCCCCAGATTATCAGATGCATGAACACACTATCGAGCATAAATACTAACTCTTGGAGTTGCTAGCATCTACTTGGCCAAGATAGCTACTAACAACGGAAAACATGCAAGATCACAAATAATAAAGACATGATAGAATCAATAATCAATATGAAATAGCATCTCAATATCCATCGGATCCCTGCAAACACAACATGCAAAATTACAAATAGATGATCTTGATCATGAACGGAGCTCACAAGATCTAAACATGATAGCACAAAGGAGAACCAACCATCTAGCTACTACATGGACCCGTAGTCCAGAGATGAACTACTCACGCATCACACGGAGGCTTGCATGATGATGAAGAAGGCCTCCAGGGTGAATTCCCGTCTCCGGCAGGGTGTCTAGAAGAGCTTTAGATCCCTCCTGGTCTAGGGATAGAGATGACAGTGGCTACAGACTCTTTCCTGGAATTTTGATCGGGTACTTAGGGTTTCCATATCAGAGGCAATATATAGGCGGAAGGAGAGGCCGAGGGGGTGCCTGGAGTGGCCAGACCACCCCCTGGCACGGGCCAGGCCTAGCCACGCGGCCAGGTGGTGTGGTCGGGCCCCAGCCCCTCTCCATCTCGTATTCTAGCTCCAGGTGTCCCTTGGTGAAAAACCGACTTTGGCTTTTGTCCCGTTCAATTCCGAGAATATTCATTTTCTGACTTTCTTGGAACCAAAAACAGCAGAAAACAGGCAGCAGACACTGTGGCTCTTGTTAATAGGTTAGTCCAAGAAATCATATGAAAAGTACTCCAAAGTGTGGACAAAACATAACAAAGTAGATAAAACCAAGCATGGAACATCAAAAATTATAGATACATTTGCAATTTATCAGTTGCCAAGGCCCAATACAGGATTCGGGTGGCTCACGGAGTCTATGATTGCTTGCGACACAAGACAAAGCTTAAAATAGAAAGTTTAAAGGAACAAACCCTAATATGTAACCGACTCGACTTGCTACCTGAGACCTAGCCTATCTATAGAAAGGCTATGACGGGGCGGCGAGGAGGAAAATCACAACCCTAGTTCTCCACAACCTCGCCAGATTGCATCTGCGCACCCCCTATAACTTTCGACTCCCTCGACAATTCCAAGAGCAGACAAGCAGGAGTAGGGACTGATGACCCACAAGTATAGGGGGTATATCGTAGTATTTTTGATAAGTAAGAGTGTCGAACCCAACAAGGAGCAGAAGGTGTTGATGAGTGGCTTGGAGCAGGAATTCTCTATAAAAACTTAGCAAACAGATTTTTAGGGGATTTTGATAATGTAGGTAAATTAAGTGCGAGTAAGTAATAATAAATGCAGCAAGTGGCCCAATCCTTTCTTTAGCAAAGGACAAGCCGGTTGTATTACTTAAGATGACCAAACGTTCTTGAGGACACATGAGAATACCGTCAAGTGCTTGCTAAGTGTTGTGTGGGTGAATCTGGGCTAATGTACCGACCTTTCTAGGACTAATACATACTTGTGATTAAACCCCTTGTAAGCATCCGCAAGTACAAGAAAGTAATTAAGATAAAAACCTAACCATAGCTTTAAACTCTAAGATCCCGACATCCCTTGTGCAAAGGTTTCCTAACGGGGGTTTAGGTTTCTGTCACTCCGGTAACCCCTACGATTAGTAGCCAAATACACAATGCATTCCCCTAGGCCCATAAAGGTGAAGTGTCATGTAGTCGACGTTCACATGACACCACTAGAAGAATAACACCACAACTTAAATAACAAACTATTGGATCTTTCTCAACACAATTCCACTACTAACAACATGACTTCTCCCATGTCCTCAAGAATAAACAAAGTACTCACAAGACATCATATGGATCAAGATTAGAGATGATATAATGATAAGTAACAATCTAAACATAACAATAATTCAATGGTTCCACTCAATGGCATCAACTACAATAAGTAATCAACACCAGGAAAGTTTCCCCTAAGAACTATGCAAGATTCAACCCAATTGTTACAGCGGTATGAAGTGGTGATGATGGTGCTGGTGAAGATGATGATGGAGATGATGATGATGATGATGATCCCGATGAAGTCCAACTTGTTGGTGGTGATGATGGCGATGACCTCCCCTCTCCGAGAAGGAATTTCCTCGGCAGAATTCTATCTGCCAGAAAGATCTTTCTCGCTCTGTAGTTTTCCGCCCCGCAGAGGCGGCAGAATGTTTCTCTGGTCGCTCCCCAGGTATTAGGGTTTTGTGGGGATAATATACGCCAAAGGGGAGAGCCAGGAGTGGGCCAGGGTGGCCACACCACCTAGTGGCGTGGCCTAGGGTAGCCCGTAATAGGGGTGGTGTGGGCCCCCTGTTGCCCATCTCCACTCCCCCTTCTGGCATACTTCGTCTTCTGGAAAAACAGGATTTTCCATATATTTTCCCAGATTTTCTGATCTTCGCGAATTTCGCCTCCAAACAACACATTTTCCATCAGAATCCTGACGGTAGCAGTCCATGCTCCAAAAGTCATCAACCATGCAAAAACAAATGAAATAACATAAGTATCATCTCTTAATATGGAATATATCAATGAATAACAGTAAATTATGATATAGAACAGTGATGCAAAATGGACGTATCAGGAACCTCTACGAGGCCTGAATCTGGGTAAAACTTGTGTCCCTGTGTGCTTGTTTGCTATCCAATTGATGCCTCTAGCGCTCCCTCCTTCTCCAAAACCCAAGTCCATAACAATGGGCATTGACGAGATAAACCCTCGTCAGTAACCGTTCTATCAAGAGATCTCAAACCTTTGCATACTTGACACCATCTTTCTTGGTTGTTATTTGGATCTTATCCATGTGAGGTTCTTGAGCTTGTGGTAATATTCATAACAAGCTCTAGTTCATCGAAAACAGATTTCATATGCATTCTCTATTGCGTTTTCGATGTTGGAAGTTTTACCGGTTAATTTGTCTTTTAGAGATTGGTAAAACCTTCCATTACTTGGTTCTTATCCATGAGAGGATTTATACCGTGTGTGAATCTTCATGACAAGCCCAAGTTCATCGAAAACGGATTTCATATGCATTCTCTATTGCGTTTTCGATGTTGGAGGTTTTACTGGTTCGTCTTTTTGAGAGAGGTCAAATCTTTCGTCATTTGGTTCTATCCTCACTTGATGTACTATGATGGTTCCCTGCATGATCTTGTAGAGTTTGTTGTCCTCTTTAAAGCGAGCCCAAGATCATCAAAATCGAAGTCCGGATGCAAAAGTTATGATTGTTTTCGTATTGGTCTTTCTGCCAGTTTTTGTAAGGCCGGAGATTCCGGACTAAATCCCCGGCCCATCTCCGAACCGCGTACTGATTGTCCCCTAGTCTGATCCCGTTTGGCCTGGGTACACCGGAGACTCCGGTCCTAGTCCGGAGACTCCGGACCGGGTGATTCCTGGGCCTAACGATTGGATTTCTAGGGACCTATTTAAGGGGCCCTTCTTCCCCAATGGTTCCCTAACCTTGCTTGCAAGTTTTCCCCTCCATTGCTGACCTTCTTGAGCTTGCTATCAACGGTTCCACTCAATGGCATCAACTACAACAAGTAATCAACACCGAGAAAGTTCCCCTAAGAACTATGCAAGATTCAACCGAATTGTTACAGTTGTATGAAGTGGCGATGATGGTGCTGGTGAAGATGATGATGGAGATGATGATGATCCCGATGAAGTCCAGCTTGATGGTTGTGTTGATTGCGACGATCTCCCCTCTCCGGGAAGGAATGTCCCCGACAGAATTCTGTCTGCCGGAGAGATCTTTCTCTCTCTATAGTTTTCCGCCCCGCAGAGGTGGCAAAATCTTTCTGTGGTCGCTCCTCAGGTATTAGGGTTTCGTGGGCATAATATATGCCAAAGGGGAGAGCCAGGAGTGGGCCAGGGTGGCCACACCACCTGGTGGCATGGCCTAGGTTAGCCCATGCCAGGGGGTGGTGTGGGCCCTTTGTGGCCCATCTCCACTCGCCCTTCTGGCATCCTTCGTCTTCTGGAAAAATAGGATTTTTCCATGTATTTTCCCGGATTTCCCGATCTTCGCGAATTTCTCCTCCAAACAACACATTTTCCATCAGATTCCTGACTTCAGCGGTCCATGCTCCAAAAGTCATCAACCATGCAAAAACAGATGAAATAACATAAGTATCATCTCTTAATATGAAATATATCAATGAATAACAGTAAATTATTATATAGAATAGTGATGCAAAATGGACGTATCAACTCCCCCAAGCTTAGACTTCGCTTGTCCCCAAGCGAAAGCTGAGCTCAATAAACATGACCTCAAGTTTATGGAGTGAAGAGTCGATAAAAGAATACAGACAAGACGCATCACATGCATCAATACGCAAATCATAATAGAAGACAACTCACTATTATATAACTTAACTTTCAATAAGCAAGGAAACACAATAAAGATACATGAGGTAAATCATAATTGGTAATGGCAAACTTTGCTCTTGGTCGAAGAATAGTTAACAATTTGCAGGAGTTCAAACATAAAGGGGTTTTCAATGATAGCTTTCAAAGTAATACTCTCTAAGATAAGAGCAATGTGCAAAGCAAGGAACATAAGGAACATAAGAAACATGATTGAATAAATCATCATATGAATGAATGAAACACAACAACTCAAAATACTTGCTGAGGTAGAAGGGAATAGGTTTACTGACTAAACTAAAAAGTAAAAGATAGGCCCTTCGTAGAGGGAAGCAGGGATTTCAAGTTTCATAAAGAGCTTCCAAAAATTATGGTACTTACTAGCTTTCAGCTCTCATTGCCCCTATCATAAGCATCTTGAGGTGATTAAGGTTAAAGTGAACAAATATGAGGATATGCTTGTCAAGTTATAAGTTGAAAATCTCATTCCCCTTGCTTACGAGTACCAAACCTCATGCTACTCAAATTTAGTAATGAGTAAGTTCTTTTCATTGTAAATACATGTGTATCATGGAGAACTGCTAACGGGGTACCACTTGCCCCATGATACATGAGTTATCCCATATCAAAATGACAAGGCAACAGACAATGAGCATCTCAGCGATCTTTTTATTTGCTATTTGCATAGGTTTTTATTGAGGATGCTTCATAGAATGCTCACTATGGTTATGCTGCAAGTTTCCACCATGATTAGGCATGGCTTAGGCTAGCCGCCCAGGCTTTTCTCTAACACACATACAAACTCCATGAGCTTACAAGCTCCCCTTTTATTTCACACCGGCGAGATCCATAAGCAAAAGAATCATGATATCAACTAAATAAGTGCAATGTTGAAAGCGTTCCCCATGGTAACATGGTTCTGCTATCTCTCAACTTATAAAGCGCAAGCATATACGCAACATAGATGGGCACAATGGTTTGAGTATATTAAGTGCAGGAAAGTAAAGTGTGCCATTGATACATTGCAAATGTATCTATAAATTTTGATGTTCCATGCTTGGTTTTATCTACTTTCTTGTATTTTGTCCACACTTTGGAGTAATTTTCATATGATTTCTTGGACTAACCTATTAACAAAGAGCCACAGTGCCAGCTGCCTATTTTCTGTTGTTTTTGGTTCCAAGGAGTCAGAAAATGAATATTGTCGGAATTGGACCGGACAAAAGCCAAAGTCGCTATTTTCCCGGGAGATATCTAGAGCCAGAATACGAGACGGAGAGGAGCCAGGGGGCCACCACATCACCTGGCTGTGAGGGCCAGGCCTGGCCATGCCAGGGGGTGGTGTGGCTAGCCCAGGCACCCCCTCGGCCTCTCCTTCCGCCTATATATTGCCTCCGATACCAAAACCCTAAGTACCCGATAAAAAAATCCACAAAAGAGTCTGTAGCCACCATCATCTCCATCCCTAGATCGTGAGGGATCTGAAGCTCTTCCTGGCACCCTGCCGGAGAGGGGAATTCTCCCTGGAGGCCTTCTTCATCATCATGCAAGCCTCCGGTGTGATGCGTGAGTAGTTCATCTCTGGACTACGGGTCCATGTAGTAGCTAGATGGCTGGTTCTCCTCCTTTGTGCTTTCATGTTTAGACCTTGTGAGCTCCGTTCATGATCAAGATCATCTATTTGTAATTCCGCATGTTGTGTTTGCGGGGATCCGATGGATATTGAGATGCTATTTCAGATTGATTATTGATTCTATCATGTCTTTGTTATTTGTGATCTTGCATGCTTTCTGTTGTTGGTAGCTATCTTGGCCAAGTAGATGCTAGCAACTTCAAGAGTTAGTATTTATGCTCGATAGTGGGTTCATGCCTCTGGTAATCTAGGGAAGTGATAGAAATCTCTAAGGTACTAGATGTGTTGTTGCTACTAGGGAGAAAACAACAATCCTTTGTTCATAGAACAATCGTATTGTTTACATTACACGCAATTCGTAAAGCAATAATCTGTTGCTTGCAACTTAATACTGGAGGGGGTTCGGATGATAACCTGAAGGTGGATTATTAGTCATAGATGCAGTTGGATGGCGGTCTATGTATAATGTTGTAATGCCCAATCAAGTCTCAAAGGAGTCAAGATGATTAGTATATACTTGTATGCTTTCTCGATGTTTGTCAATTTCCCCGTTGTAATTTGTTCACCCAGCATGTTATCTATCTTAAGGAGAGCCACATCAAGTGAACTATGGACCCCGGTCCATTCTTTTACATTCAATCTACAAACTGTTTACTGCTTTGTGTTTACTTTCTGCAAACTATTACTTCCTTCCATTCGATACGTTTAATCCTTTGTTTTCAGCAAAACCGGTGAGATTGACAACCTCCTCGCAAGTTGGGGGCAAAGTTCTGTGGTTGTGTTGTGCAGGTCTCCACGTTGCTGCTGGCACCAGTAGTGCGCCTGCCAACATTCAACTAGCTACACCTTTGGGGTGTTTCCTTGCTCCTACTGGATTGATAACCTTGGTTTCTTACTGAGGGAAAACTTGCTGCTGTGCTCATCATACCTTCCTCTTGGGGTTCCCCAATGAGCTCGATATATTTGAGCCATCAGCCATCAAGTTCATGAGAGCTTTAATCACTATTTTTCACATAATTTTTTTTAATTCAGAAGGTAGATAAAAACATGAATTTACTTGGAATAGCAACAATGCTAATAGGTAAGTATGGTGGACACAAATGGCATAGGTTTTGGTTTAAGGATTGGATGCACGAGAAGCATTCCCTATTAGTACAGGTTTTAGGCTAGCAAGGGTGGGTAGCAAGCATAAGAGTTGAAGGAAACAAACAAACATACAAGTGATAAAAGCAAACATGCTATCTTCCTTGGAACCACTAAAGATCTTAACTAAAGAATACTAAGCTTATGAGCAAATCAAGAAAGATGATGATGAAATAATATTCTTTAAGAGTACTTTAATCTTTTTCATTCAATTCTCATAATAGTGTTGCTATTGACCGAGCCAGGTTTGCCAAAACCAACTAAATTTACTTAATGATCCCAAAGTGATACCCATACTAACAACAAGATCAATCATATAATAGTAATTGAAAACTAAAATAAGATATGCAAAAGAGTAAATGATAGAACTTCTCATTAATATTCCATAACGACAACTCACACCAAGGGATAGATAGATATCTAACGAGAGGGGGGACACGTCCATAATGCAAACCATCCTACATGATAAATTCTCTATTCATGATATGACTCTACTTGAAAGGTAAAACCATAAAAGATAGTGATGTGATACCGCGTCACTCCCCCAAGCTTGGAACAAAACAAGGGGATGCCAAAACCTGATGACAAATTACTCCTTCGGTGGTGGTGATCTCTCGATGAGATTTTCAATCAATTTCCTCAAGTCCTCAATCTCGAAGGTGAGAGTACGAATCAACTCCGAGTTTTGCTCAATGCGGTTCATGATCATGTTCGGTTGTGATTCCCAGCTCGTACGATTCTTTCCCCACTCTTCCTCCTTAAAGTCTTCTTTTCCTGCATGGTTAGAACGAGGCATATCCCAATTGGAGGGTAGTTTCTCCTTGGGAATATTCTGGAATTGATGCTCATGGATAAGGGTATGGAAGGGATTCTTGGTGCGTGGAGAAGGTGACCGCGAAGCCAAGCGATGACGCGGAGTCTTCCCTCTAGTGGACATCCATGTAGTCCTTTTGAACCTGGTAGGGTTTGCCACCACTCCAATGCTTGCAATGGTGGTGCTGGTTTGCGGATGTTGGTCTTCCTTTGCCTCCTCTTCAACTTCACTATCGCTCTCCTCATCATGCTCAGAGTCTTGGAGATCATCCTCCATAGTCTCCTTGCCCTTATCGTTGGCGGAGACCATTTTGGTTCTAAACTTTAAGAATAGTTCCTAGCAGAAACAGATCGAAATGAAAACACGACGAGAACACGATACACGAACCTCGGGGGATCCGAGGGATTATATATTATGATTTTTTACAACAAAAGAAAAGTAGCGGGAGAAAACGGGTCGGAGACGGACTCCGGGGTGGCCACACCCCTGGTGGCGTGGCCAGGGGCCGCGCCAGGGGGTGGTATGAGCCACCCTGGCTCCGTTTATGTCCCTCTTTCACTTCGTTCCTCTCCTTGTTGGATAAAAACTGCAAAAATATAACTTGACAGATTTTTCGCGGACTTTTCCTTACCAAAACTGTTACCTATTCGAAAACGGACTCTGCAAGTCTTTGAAGTTGGCATTTAGTAGATTCTTCCGGAGTCACTGCTAGAATAACATCAATATATTCATCTTCATACACATATTGCTCGAGTCATGAAACCTTTCACTATCTTATTACACCATTTTCTCCAATAACCTGGAAATTTCTTTCACACAAAACTTCACACAATTCTCATTAGCAACATTAGTGTAAGCGAGGTAATAAATCTTTTAAGTCAAATTTCAACTAAAATCCAACAGAACATAAGCTACTGTAGCAACTCCTTTCGAAAACCCAAAAAGAATTCAAAAAGGAAATTGATTTAAGAGGCAAATGCAAGAGTGGCAAATATCTGTCAAAACAGACCAACAGGTAAAGATCATTTTTTTTCGAAAATCTTCTGTTGCTCAAATCAAAAAGTGCAAAACTAACGGAAGTTAAATAATAACCTGGGGCATGCACACAAAAAATTACAGATCAGTACGATGTTCTGGGATTCTTCATAATTTTTTATAGTGAAGCACAAAAATCTGTTTCGGGACAGCAACTTCCCAAATCTTACTTCTCTCTCATTAGAGGTTGATCTTGACACAAAAACCAAATAAAAAGGATAGGGAGAGGTTATTTCCAAAATAATAACTTCCAATAGTCAAGTAAACAAAAACTGAAATCAAAAGAAATATATTGGGTTGTCTCCCAAAAACTCTTTCTTTATAGCCATTAAGATGGGCATGATAATTTCAATGATGCTCACATAAGAATATGAATCGAAGTAAAAGAGAACATCAAGAAGCAAAAATATACATGTTTAAGTCTAACCCACTTCCTATGCAAGGGGATTTTGTAAGCAAACAAATTGTGGAAACCAGGGACTGCTAGCATAGGAAGGCAAAACAAGTGCAACATAAAGATTTTCAGCATAAAGCGAGGAAACTTAATATTATTGAGAAGTATAAGAACACATTTACCTCTCTCATAATAACTTTCAGTATCATGCAAAAATTTAACGTAATAACTCTCACATGAACCATTATAGCAATGATCACTTATCCTAACAGAAAACACAGGGACATGAGCTCTCATAACACTACTTTGTGAAACAATATTAGGGATATCCTTACAGAGGATAGTGTGTCTATCTTCTACATACTTAGTGACAAAGTCTTTCAAATTTGCTACTACAGGTTTATTATCCACTTGTTCATCAGGTTCAACAACTTTATTTGTACTTTCATTAACCATACTAGCTATCATAGAATGTTCCTTTATCTTATCTGGGAAAGACATTTTCTCAATGTAAGGTTCAGGTAAAACATGATTAGCAGTATAATCTTCAGTATTTCTTGCAGGAACACAATTAGCAATATCTTTATATGGCTCATGATACTTATTCCATTTATTTTTAGGAATTTTAATATAGGAAGCAAAAGCCTTAAAATAAGTTGCAATAGCTTGAGAGTCTAGACCATAAGCATTTTTAATATTTTGATAGTCCTTAGTTCCCATAAAAGATTCAATGCATTCATAATCATAATTTATACCTGACTTTCTTCCTTTATCATTCTCCCATGCTTCAGCATTGTCTTGAATACGATCTAGAATATCCCATTTAGCTCCTTCTTCCATGCGTGTAAATGATCCCGCACAAGAAGCATCCAATAGATCCTTATCATGAAGAGAAAGTCTTGCATAAAAGTTATTGATAATAATATTGTTGGGGAGCTCATGAATAGGACATTTGAGCATTAGTAACTTCAATCTCCCCCAAGCTTGAGCTGTACTCTCTCCATCAAGAGGCCAAAAGTTGTATATTTGATTCCGATCTTTATGAATCTCACTAGGAGGATAAAACTTCGAATAAAAGAGAGGTACTACTTCCTCCCATTCAAGAGCTTGACCATTCTTCAGCAGCTTATACCATTCCTCAGCTCTTCCTTTCAGTGATAATGAGAATAACTTCTTCTTGACTTGATTTGTTGTAATACCTGCACACTTGAACAACCCGCATAATTCGTGTAGAAAGAGCAAATGATCACCGTGATGGACAATTCCATCTCCAAAATAATAGTTATCCATAACACGATCAATAATTCTTGTAGGTACTTTAGAAGTATCATTCTCAGCAGGTGGTGGTTCATCTACTACCTTAGCAGTGGTAGTAGCATTACGAAATAAGAAACTAAGTGAATTATCCATAATAAAATAAAGTAACTAACAGAAAATAAATAATGCTCATAGTAGAAGTTTCCTTTACCAGTTCCACTCTCCAATAGTGCTTCACTCCCCAGCAACGGCGCCAGAAAATAGTCTTGATAACCCACAAGTATAGGGGGTGTATCGCAGTATTTTTGATAAGTAAGAGTGTCAAACCCAACGAGGAGTAGAAGGTGTTGATGAGTGGCTTGGAGCAGGAATTCTCTGTAAATACTTAGCAAACGGAATTTTAGGGTTTTTTGATAATGCAGATAAATAAAGTGCGAGTAAGTAAAAGACAATAATATTAAATGAAGCAAGTGGCCCAATCCTTTCTTTAGCAAAGGACAAGACGGTTGTATTACTTAAGATGACCAAACGTTCTCGAGGACATATGGGAATACCGTCAAGTGCTTTCGCTTCATATAGCTGATTAATCTTCTTTAGTTTGACAAGTGTTGTGTGGGTGAACATATGATAATGTACCGACCTTCCTAGGACTAATACATACTTGTGACAAAACCCCTTGCAAGCATCCGCAAGTACAAGAAAGTAATTAAGATAAAAACCTAACCACAACTTTAAACTCTAAGATCCTGACATCCCTTGTGCAAAGGTTTCCTAATGGGGGTTCATGTTTCTGTCACTCTGGCAACCCCTACGATTAGTAGCCAAATACACAATGCATTCCCCTAGGCCCATAAAGGTGAAGTGTCATGTAGTCGACGTTCACATGACACCACTAGAAGAATAACACCAAAACTTAAATAACAAACTATTGAATCTTTCTCAACACAATTCCACTACTAACAACATGACTTCTCCCATGTCCTCAAGAACTAAACGAACTACTCACAAGACATCATATGGATCAACGTCAGAGATGATATAATGATAAGTAACAATCTGAACATAACAATAATTCAACGGTTCCACTCAATGGCATCAACTACAACAAGTAATCAACACCGTGTAAGTTTCCCCTAAGAACTATGCAAGATTCAACCCAATTGTTACAGTGGTATGAAGTGGTGATGATGGTGCTGGTGAAAATGATGATGGAGATGATGATCCCGATGAAGTCCATCTTGTTGGTGGTGATGATGGCGATGATCTCCCCTCTCCGGGAAGGAATTTCCCAACAGAATTCTATCTGCCGGAGAGATCTTTCTCTCTCTGTAGTTTTTCGCCCCGCAGAGGCAGTGGAATGTTTCTGTGGTCGCTCCCCAGGTATTAGGGTTTTGTGCGGATACTATACGCCAAAGGGGAGAGCCAGGAGTGGGCCAGGGTGGCCACACCACCTGGTGGCGCGGCCTAGGTTAGCCCGCACCAGGGGGTGGTGTGGTCCCCCTGTGGCCCATCTCCACTCCCCCTTCTGGCATCCTTCGTCTTCTGGAAAAATAGGATTTTCCATATATTTTCCTGGATTTTTTGATCTTCACGAATTTCACCTCCCAAAAGCACATTTTCCATTAGAATCCTGACTACAGCGGTCCATGCTCCAAAAGTCATCAACCATACAAAAACAGATGAAATAACATAAGTATCATCTTTTAATATGAAATATATCAATGAATAACAGTAAATTATGATATAGAATAGTGATGCAAAATGGACGTATCAGGGACCTCTACGAGGGCTGAACCTGGGTAAAACTTGCGTTCCTGTGTGCTTGTTTGCTAGCCAATTGATGCCTCCAGCGCTCCCTCCTTCTCCAAAACACAAGTCCATAACAATAGGCATTGACGAGATAAACCCTCGTTAGTAACCGTTCTATCAAGAGAGCTCAAACCTTTGCATACTTGACACCATCTTTCTTGGTTATTATTTGGATCTTATCCATGTGAGGTTCTTGAGCTTGTGGTAATATTCATAACAAGCTCTAGTTCATCGAAAACGGATTTCATATGCATTCTCTATTGCGTTTTCGATGTTGGAGGTTTTACCGGTTAATTTGTCTTTTAGAGATTGGTAAAACCTTCCATTATTTGGTTCTTATCCATGAGAGGATTTAGACCTTGTGTTAATCTTCATGACAAGCCCAAGTTCATCGAAAACGGATTTCATATGCATTCTCTATTGTGTTTTCGATGTTGGAGGTTTTACTGGTTCGTCTTTTTGAGAGAGGTCAAACCTTTCGTCAGTTGGTTCTATCCTCCCTTGCTGTAATATGATGGTTCCCTGCATAGTCTTTTAGAGTTTGTTGTCCTCTTTAAAAGGAGCCCAAGATCATCAAAATCGGAGTCCGGATGCAAAAGTTATGGTTGTTTTCGTATTGGTCTTTCTGCCAGTTTTTGTAAGGCCGGAGATTCTGGACTAAATCTCCGGCCCATCTCCGAACTGCATACTAATTGTCCCCCAGTCTGACCCTGTTTGGCCTGTGTACACCGGAGATTCCGGACCTGGTGATTCCTGGGCCTAACGTTTGGATTTCTAGGGACCTATTTAAGGGGCCCTTCTTCCCCAATGGTTTCCTAACCTTCCTTGCAAATTTTCCCCTCCATTGCTGACCTTCTTGAGCTTGATATCTCTCAATCCCTCATTTCTTGAGGGATTTGAAAGAGGAGATCTGGATCTACAATCCCACCTATCAATATCTCCTCTAAGTGAGGGGAACATCTTGGGATCTAGATCTTGGAGTCTTGTGTGGATTTCCTTCATTGTTCTTCCTCTCTTATTCCCCCATAAGCTTTTATAGCTTTGGTGGAATTTGGTTGTGAAGGACTTGAGCACTTCTTGTGTTCTTGCCATTGCATTTGGTGCATCCGTTTGAGTTCTCGGTGAGGATTCGGTTGGGTAAAAGTGAGAAGCCTTTTACTCTTGGGTTCTTGGAACCCTAGACGATTTAGTTGTTTTGAAGGTTGGGGAATTACTTGGGGCCTCCAATTAAGTTGTGGAGCTTTCCCCCCAAGCTTGTTTGTTGGTAGCCTCCAATTGAGTTGTGGAGAAGTGCCCAATCTCGTGAGAGGTTTCGGATTGGCACCGACAAGTGCACCGATAGTGGAAGTGTGGATCGATCCCGTTGGGGTGAGATTCATAGGAGAGCAAGGGTGGCCTTTTTTGGCGTTAGTGGTTTGATACCACCCCCTCTCCAAATGAGACGTACTCCATTGTTGGGAGGAAATCGGTAAATCATCATCGTCCCTGCGTGCCTCGATTATCTCTAAACCCAAGCTCTTACTTATGCACCTTACTTTGTGATAGCCTTCGTTCTTGAAGTCTATATCTTGCTATCACATAGTTGCTTGTCTTGCTTAGCATAAGTTATTGGTGCACATATTTGAACCATAGTATATATAGTTTTTGTGCTTGACAAAGTAAACGTTAGTTTAATTCCGCCTTTGTTAATCCCATCTCGTAAAAGTTTTAAACCGCCTATTCACCCCCCTCTAGGCGACATATGTGTCCTTTCACGTGGCTCATTCTATATTCTTAGCCCACGAGCAGCAGAATGTAAAAACTGCTCACTTTGCAAAAGCCCAATAGCAACCCGTGTCTTCCCTCTCTCTATCACTGATAGGTGGGATGGCTAGGTGGACCGCAGGTTAATTCATAGAAACGTTAGGGGGTTTTCTGCAAAAGTCATCGTCATCGTCACCCTCACGCACACATGCAGCTGTGTGTGCTCGCTGATGCGGTTTGATGAGTGCATATTTGCATCATGTTTTATATTGTTATTTTGCATTGTAGATGTAAGATCTTGGTATTTTACAGCGCTCATGCGCACATTTTATGTATGTTTTCACCAGGATCAGGACATATGATGGATACAATGGACACAATTCTTGAAGTAGTTGTACTGAGGAGAAAATGAGTCAAAAAAAATGTAAATCACTTATTTGGGAAATATTAATAATACTAGAAGAAAACCTGAAGCAATCAAGGGAGACAGACGGTTTAACGACCAACTATACGGCGGGAATAAAGTTTCCGGCCGTATAGTTCTTGCTGTATAGTTGGCACCGCCACCGCCTCCTCACATAGTTTCACCCCTTGTAACTAGATCAGAGAGATGACATACAGAACACCCAGAAATCACAGAAACCTCACCTCCGGAAGGCATCTGGAGGGGTAACTTGTCCACCGGGGATCCATCTTCGCCCTGCGCAGACCCAGAAGGCTAAGGCATCAATCTTCACCATCCACCACTGAATCACCACCATCTCCATCCATCCCATCTACATCTTGTCTAGATCTTGTTGTAATTTCCGTACTCGTTGTGGATTTATACAAGTACTATTCATCTATGATAGATTCCATTCTTATTTCCATGATGTTGATTGCCTCCATGTCTGAGTAGATCATTAGTTCTTGGGAATATGGAGAAACCCTAGTATGAGATTGAAATAAGATAAAGTTTATTATGATATTCATCGCTATGACCATGTGTTAGATTGTCTTCATCTTGATGTTGAGATAAGTCGACCTCTCAATATTTGCCTCTCATGGGGACTTGATGGACGAAACTGCTTTTATCGAGGAAACTCATGGAACACTATCCATGCCATATGATATGTCCTACGGGATTTCGTCCCTTAATAGCGTAGTAATTCGATTGATGTCGATTGCTGACTGATGTGCTTATGAGGATGATCTGAGAAGTGGTTGCTACCTATTTGTCCAAATACGGAGTTACTCCCACACATACATACTTGAGAATGTTCATGATAATAATCTTTACCTTAGCTCCTTATAATGCTAGCGGTGAATCCGCTACTCCCTAAGAACGCTTTTTCCCCTATTGCAGTTCCAATCTCTCTTAGATATGCGATACTTACTTTCTGTATTCAGTTGTTTTCCTTTACTTATTATCGCTCTTATACCCAAAACCCAAAAACACCTTTTTACGCAATACTCACATTTTATCTTATCACTTAGAACTTTATTAAGCATTACTAGTGTAATATTTCTTTCAAGAATTATTAGACTTCAGACTCATACTCCCTATGGGATCGATATCTTTATTTCGAGACTAGCTACAAATGATCTACACACTTGTAGTCATCAAGCTATTTTCTGGTGTCGTTGCTGGGGAGCTAAGCGTTGTAGGTCTTTTAGTTTTTGCTTATTTATTTTTGTCTTGCTAAGTTTTGTTTTGAGTTACAGGTTTCCACCAACCTGATGAAGTTTGAGCATATGACTAGTGCTAACCCACTTAACCACTTTGGGAAGCCCTATGATATTTATAAAAAGATACAACTCCAATGAGAAGACTAGGGGGTTTGAAATAAATCCCCTATTACTTGGTATTCTACACAAGAAACAATTTACTGGAGATGAAGAAGATCCTGATCCATATGAGCAAATTGCATGTTTTAAAGATATACGTGGCACTTTTCAATTGACGGGATATACTGCTGATGAGGTAAGGATTAAACTTTTTAGTCAAACTTTGACTAGTACACCTCTCTCATGGTACAGATCTCTGCCCCCAGAAGCCACCACTACTTGGGATAATCTAGCTTGTGAATTTCTAGCAAAATATTATTCATTATCAAAATCTTTTGGATAATCTAATGAAGGACTAGTAAGAGCTTATATCATATTTACAGATTTACTTCGCCTATGTCCTCATCATGATTTGCCCGAATGGTATTTCTTGCATATCTATTATGGCGGTTTAATTGAACCTAATAAAATTAAACTAGACTCTTTCACGGAAGGAGCCTTTATGAATGTTCCTATAGCTAAAGCTTGGGCTTTACTTAATAGAATTCGTGATCATAGAGTTTCATGGAATTTTGGTCTAGGAAGTGAAGGAGGCATAGAAATATAACATGATTATATTCATGACTATTATAAAAAAGGCCATGTTAAAGAATTATCTAAAGAACTTTATTTGGATTTAGATCTTGTGTTGCAAGTTGTTCAAGCTTTTATAGAACATATCAAAGCTCCAAAAGAGGGTTTGGTCAAGTATGATCTGCCACCCGAACCTAAGAAGAAAAGAGAAGTTAAAGTAACACTAGCCTCCCTAGAACCAAAATATGAGATACCTTTCCCTAACACTGCACAAAAACATATTATTGAATATGAACAGGTCAAAGCAGCTTAGGAAAAGAAGGAAGAGGAAATTATACCAGAAGTTGTAGAACATCTAGAAGAAACCAAAGATGAAGAGGTAACCAAGGAAGAAATTATGGCTATGTACGTGCATTGTAACATAGTTGAACTTGATGAAGAGACTTCCGTATTGGTTGATAGTAAAACAAAGGTGAAAGATGTGGGTATGCCTATTCTTCCCTGCATATTTAAAGAAACCTCGCATTATGGTTTATGTGATCTTGGCACCGAAGTTAATGTTATATCCTATGATTTCTATCTAGAAATAAAAGAAGAAATATAGCCGACTACAATTGAAAATACTAACATGACAATCATGTTAGCTAATAAAAATCTCAGAATTCCGATGGGAGTAGTTGAAGATGCAACTATCATAATTGGCAACAAAAACTTTCCCATTGATTTTGTAGTTGTTGATATGCCAGCTGATACTCTTTGCCCAATTATATTTGGAAGAAACTTCTTGAGTGATGTAGGTGCCTATGTTGATTTCAAAAAGGAGATTGTGCCTCTTAAGCTTGGGGGAGCGGAAAAGGAATTCCACTTTTCCAAATTTAAAGATAGGCATCCACAAATACAAGAAGAGAAAGATAAAACTAAGGAAATGGCAGCTCTTTTCTTTTGTAATCAAGAAGAAGAAATAAATGAAGGCTCAAATTAGAAATAGTTATGGAGGACAAGTCCCTAGCAGAACTAGAAGATGAACTCGATTCACTTCCCATTATAGGGCCTCCAACTAGTGAGGCTTTTGAAGAGCCATAAAAGAGAGGGGACGAGGAATTACTCAAGGAGCATCGCAAGGCCTTTGGGTACTCAATGGAAGATTTAAAGGGCATTAGTCCCATGATAACCATCCAACGAATATTGATGGAAGAAGGTGTTTAACCAGTTGCAGAATTTAATAGAAGATAGAAGCCTGAAATGAAAGAAGTGGTAAGGATAGAAATTGTACGCCTACTAGACGCATGTATAATCTATCCTGTTAAAGAAAGTGAATGGGTAAGTCATGTTCATTGTGTCCCTAAGAAGGGCGGTTTTACAGTTGTTCCTAATGAAAATAATGAATTGATACCTACTAGAATTATAGTTGGGCATAGGTCATTGACTTTAGGAAATTGAATAAAGAAACTAGGAAAGATCATTATCCTTTACTGTTCATAGATCAAACTTAAGAAAGGTAAGCAAACCACACTCATTTTTGCTACTTGGACGGATACTCTGGTTTTTCTCAAATAGCTGTCCATCTGGATGACCAACTTAAAAAAACTTTCATTAGTCCTTATGGTTTACATGCTTACCGACGTATGCATTTTGGTTTATGTAATTCTCCAGCTACTTTTCAAAGATGCATGACTGCTATTTTGTGGATTTCATAGAACTGATAATGGAAGTATTTATGGATGACTTTTCTAAAGGGAATATGCCCTAAGAGGCAATAATAAAGTTGTTATTATGTATATTCCAAGTACATGATATATGTTTATTTTGCATGCTATAATTTTATTAATGCGGAAACATTAATACATGTGTGTTTAATAAACAAATGTAAAGGTCTTAGTTATGCCTCTCTTTAAACTATCTTGTTGATTAACAAGATGATCAAAGTTTCCTGATCATGCATTGGATGTCATTAATAACGAGGTCACAACATTGGGAAATGATGTGATGATCATTCATCCGAAGTATAGAATTACGATCAAAGTCATTGAGCTTATATTGCTATAACATCATACGGAGTAATCCTAGTCCTTAGACCATGAGATTGTGTTAATCACTAACACCGGAAGAGTATCTTGATAACATCAAATGTCACACCGTCAAAGGGTGACTATAAAGATGGGTTTAGTGCTACGAAGGTGTTATGTAGAGGCTCATGGATCAAGAGTGGGATTTGTCCATCCCGATGACGGATAGATATACTCTGGGCCCTCTCAATGATATCACATTGAGAATAGCTTGCAAGCAAGTGATGTGATCGCTAGAATGTTATATCACGGCAACGAGAAACGAGTGCATGTTGGTAATGACATCAAACTAGGTATTCGGATAACGATGATTGAATCTCAAACATGTAATATATCGCGAGACAAATGGATTAAGTTACTAGCGGTGAAGGTTCTCACGATCACAGAAGTCATCATTGAATGTGCAAGAGTCAGAATGGATCTCCAGGTCCCGCTTCTGATTATTAATCTGAGAGGAGTCTCAATCATGTCTACATTATTTGCGAACCGTAGGGTGACACACTTAAGGGTTGCCAAACACCATTTGGAGCATATTTTAGATGAAAGAATTGCAAAGCGATGGAATCATTTCGATGGAAATCAGAATTGATTCGGGTGAAATTGCAGAAACTAGTTCTGCATGTGATATTGAAATGTTGCAAGGGGTTTTATGTGAATGTTTGTTAATCAAAGTAATTATAAAAATTCTGCATAAAATAAATAAAAGAGTTTTATTAAATGAGTGTTTCATTAAATTTGGTGGAAATTTAATGCATGTGAGTGGATGTGTGAGTGGAGCCATGTTTATGTGAGTGGAGCTTCCACCACATGAATGAGGAAAAGGTGGAGGCACCCCCCTTGGGCGCCGGCCATGGGGAGGGGAGAAGCCATCCCTCTCCTCCCTCACAAAACACACCTCCTCGTGAAGGATCTTTCTTCCCCTCTAGATATTTTCCCCCATGGTCTCGGAATAGCAAGATACATGTTCCCGATGGCTTTTCATCTAGAAGGAGTTGCTTCTTCCGCTGATTCGCTGGAGCGAGGAGGTGTCTGTTGTTCGGTGGCCTGAACGTGTGTGCGAGGGCTTCCACACGATCTTGAGATCGACAAGCGTTCGACTACATCATCCACGAGTTCCAACTCGTTAACAAAGCTTTGTTGTCTTCGAGGGTAAGTTATCCATGGATGTATATCGACCCGTTGCTTATATCTAGTAGATAGATCTTGGCGTATAGTTCCCATCGTAAGAATTTTTTTGTTTTCTATGCTGCAAACCCAACAGTGGTATCAGAGCCTGATCTATGAGTAGGTGCTTTGCACGGGTACTACACATATGTTTATATGTGGCGATGATGATCATGTTATTGCTTCTTTCATGTATTTTGGATATTGGTGGCATAGTGGGATGAAGCGGCCCGGACCAACTTTACATGTCATCGCACATGAGACCGGTTCCACGACCAACATGCAATTAGTTTTGCATAAGTAGCTGGCGGGTGTCTGTCTCGCCTACTATAGTCAATATCTGATTTACATCAAGTTTCTAATAACTTAGTTTTCATTGTTGTGGTTCCATGTTCGTAGGTAAGACCGGTTCTATCTCCAAAAGCCCTAAGCCATGTAAAACCTGCAATGGAAAAATTAGAGGCACCTTGTTTAGATTGTTGCTGGGCTAGTGTCATGATATGGTAATGTTGTACGTTGATGTATGGTAGATACCCTTACAACACACTTAACGTGTAAGTTCCATAGACCTTGGCCTTACACACGAAGGAATGATAGAGATCATACCACGATGCATATGATAGTGATCAAATGAATGGACCATATCATCCCACTTTACACATATGATGTTCGCATCTTATATTACTAGTTTGGCGCTTTTAGTAGCATTATAAGATGATCCCTCATTTAGATATCAAGATAAAAATGTGTTCTTCCTTAAGTATGCACCGTTTATGTTTCGCCGCTTCAAGACATCACGTGATCATATTTCGGGTGTAAGAGAGTTTTACACGATCATATTTCGGGTGTAAGAGAGTTTTACACACGCGAGTACTAAGGTTCTTACTTGGCGAGCCTAGAATGTACAGACATGGCCTCGGAACATGGACCAAAAGGTTAAGCATGAGTCATATAATTGATATGATGCCCATATTGATGCTTGCCTTTGAAACTACATCGAATCATGTGATGATTGGACTTGGTGTAGTGGATTTGGTTCATGTAATCACGAAAAAGACACAAGGGATGTTGTTTTTGAGTGGGAGTTCATTTGTAATTTGATTAGTTGAACTCAATCTATCATAAACTTAGTCTAAACTTTACAAATTCTGTTGTAGATGGCACCACCTGCTTTTAATTTCAATGTATTCATGGAGAAAGAGAAACTTGCAACGAATGGTAGCAACTTTACCGATGGGCCATGAACTTGAGGACTCTCCTCAATGCTGCAAACAAGCTTTATGTGCTAGAAGCATCGCTAGACCCCCCACCAGCTCCTGATGCCCCTGACGAGGAAAAGAATGTTTATCTGACTCGTCGGGAAGACCACAAATTAGTTCGCTGCGGCATACTGTATGGGCTAGAGCCAGAACTTTGAAAGCGTTTCGAAAATGGCAATGCCTTTTATACCATGGGCGAATTGAAAATGATTTTCGATATACATGCTGCCGTAGAGAGTTATAATGCTTCTGAAAAGTTCTTTAGCTGCATGATAGAAGAGAACAACTCCGTTAGTGAGCACGTACTCAAAATTTCTGGGTACGCCGATAGGCTTGTGTCCTTGGGAATAACGATTCCCATTGACTTAGGCATACATCGTGTTCTCTAATCTCTCCCACCTAGCTACAAGAACTTCGTGATGAACTACAATATGCAGGGCATGAATAAGTCTCTTCCTGAGCTTCTATCAATGCTTAAGATTGGAGAGGTGGAGATCAAGAAAGAACATCAAGTTTTGATGATCAAGAAGACCACCGGTTTCAAGAAAGACAGGAAGGGTAAGCAAAAGGGAAAGAAGGGCGGCAGATATGTTGCCGCACCTAAAAACAAATCCCGAGATGGCCCTAAGTCTGATACCGTGTGCTACTATTGCAAGGGGACTGACCATTGGAAGCGCAACTACCCCAAGTACTTGGCAGACAAGAAGGCCGGCAAGGAAAACAAAGGTAAATACTATATGCATGTTATTGATTTGTACTTGACTAGTACTCGCAGTAGCACCTAGGTATTTGATACTGGATCGGTTCCTAATATATGTAACTTGAATCAGGGGCTACGAAACAAGCAACCACTAGCAAGGGGTGAGGTCAAGATGCGTGTCGGCAATGGATCCAGAGTTGATGTGATCGGTGTTGGAATGCTGCCTCTCCACCTAAAATCGAGATTAGTTATAAACTTAAATAATTGTTATTTGGTGCATGCACTGAGCATGAACATTATATCCGGATCTTGTTTAATGTGATGTGGTTATTTGTTTAAATGCAAAAACAATGGTTGTTCGATTTATATGGATGATTTATTTTATGGTCATGCACCTGCGATGAATGGTTTATTTCTGTTGGATCTTGATAATAGTGTTATACTTATTCATAATGTTGATGCTAAAAGGATTAAACTTGATGACAATATATCTGCATATATGTGGCACTTCCGTTTAGGTCATATTGGTGCTAAACACATGAAGAAAATCCATTCTGATGGACTTTTGGAATCACTTGACTTTCAATCATTTGATACATGTGAGCCATGCCTTATGGGCAAGATGACTAGAACGCCATTTTCCAGTTCAATGGAATGAGCGACAGATTTATTGGAAATCATAGATACTGATGTATGCGGTCCAATGAGAGTGTCGGCGTGTGGTGGTTATCATTATTTTGTTACTTTCACGGATTATTTGAGTAGATATAGGTATATCTATTTGATGAAACATAAATCTGAAACCTTTGAAAAGTTCAAGAAATTTCAGAATGAAGTGGAAAATCATTGTAATAGAAAGATCGAATTTCTACGGTCTTACCATGGAGGTGAGTATCTAAGTTACGAGTTTAGCACACATATGAAAGAGTGTGTAATAGTTTCACAACTCACACCTGCTAGAACACCACAACGTAATGGTGTGTCGGAACATCGTAATCGTACTTTATTAGATATGGTTCGATCTATGATGTCTTTGACTGACTTACCACTATCATTTTGGGGTTATGCACTGGAAACTACTGCATTCACTTTAAATCGGGCACCATCTAAATCCGTTGAAAAGACACCGTATGAATTGTGGTTTGGAAACAAACCTAAGCTGTCATTTCTTAAAGTTTGGGGTTGTGATGTTTATGTGAAGAAACTTCAACTGGATAAACTCGAACCCAAAGTAGAAAAATGTGTCTTCATAGGGTACCCTAAGGAAACTATTGGGTATTCCTTCTATCACAGATCTGAAGGCAAGGTTTTCGTTGCCAGGAATGGATCCTTTTTAGAGAAAGAGTTTCTCGTGAAAGGCGTGTGTAGTCGGAAGGTAGAACTCGAAGAGGTCATTGAACCTTCTCTTCATGCAACGGCGAGTAGCACAGCGCCGGAAATTTTTCCGGAGTTGACTTCACTGAATGAAGAGGGAACTAATGATAATGATCATGAAACGCCGAAAGAGGACACTACCGAACCTCGCAGGTCGAGCAGGACATGGGCAGCTCCTAATCTGTACGGCAATCCTGTTATGAATTTCATGGTCGATGAAATAGATGACCTGGCGATGTACGAAGAAGCGACGATGAGCCTGGATTCGAACAAATGGCTAGAAGCCATGAAATCCGAGATGGAATCCATGTACGAAAACCAGGTTTGGACCTTGGTGGATTTTCCTCATGACCGAAAGGCCTTTGAGAAGAAATGGATTTTCAAAAGGAAAACTGATGCTGATGGATATGTAACCGTCTATAAAGCTTGACTTGTCGCAAAGGGGTTTCGACAAATTCAAGGGGTTGACTACGATGAGACATTCTCTCCCGTAGCGATGCTAAAGTCAGTTAGGATTATGATAGCAATTGCTGCTTATTTCGATTCCTCAATGGTAAGCTTAAAGAAGAATTGTATATGATACAACCAAACGGTTTTGTCAATCCTAAGGATGCTAACAAGGTGTGTAAACTTCAGCGATCCATTTATGGACTAGAGCATGCATCCCGGAGTTGGAATCTTCGCTTTGATGAGGAGATCAAAGAGTTTGGATTTATAGAAACTTATGGAGAGGCTTGTATTTACAAGAAAGTAAGTGGGAGCAATGGGGCGTTTCTAATATTATATGTGGATGACATATTATTGATTGGAAATGATATAGATCTTTTAAACAGTGTTAAAAGTTATCTAAACAACATTTTTTATGAAGGACCTAGGTGAAGCGTCATACATATTAGGCATAAAGATCTATAGAAATAGATCAAGGCGCCTAATAGGGCTATCACAAAGTACATACCTTGATAAGATTTTAAAGAAGTTTAAAATGGACGGAAGTAAGAAGGGGTTATTACCAATGTTGCAAGGAAAGACATTGAGTAAGACTCAAAGTCCGGCTACGGCGGAAGAAAGAGAGATAATGGATAAAATACCCTATGCTTCGGTTATAGGCTCTATAATGTACGCCATGCTATGTATAAGACTAGATGTGGCACATGCTATTAGTTTAACCAGTAGGTACGAATATGATCTAGGTACGGAACACTGGATAGTGGTCAACAATATCCTTAAGTACTTAAGAAGAACTAAGGATATGTTTGTTGTATACGGAGGTGAAGAAGAGCTGGTCGCCAAGTGTTATGTTGACGCTAGCTTTGACACTGCTCCAGATTACTCTAAGTCTCAATCCGGATACGTATTTCTCTTGAACGGAGCAGCAGTTAGTTGGAGGAGTTCCAAACAACCTGTGGTGGCTAGATCAACGATAGAGGCGGAATATGTTGCTGCTGCAGAACCGGCGCAAGAAGTGGTTTGGATGAAGGAGTTCATAACCGAACTAGGTGTGGTTCCTAGTGCATTGGACCCAATGGTTAGCTATTGTGACAACAATGGAGCCATAGCCAACACCAAGGAACCATGGTCTCACAAGAATTCCAAGCATATTAAGCGACGGTTTCACTCCATCCGAGAGCATGTTAAGCATGGAGATATAAAGATTTGTAAAGTAGACACGGATCTCAATGTTGCTGATCCGTTGACTAAAGTTCTCCATAGGGCAAAACATGATCAACACCAGAACTCCATGGGTGTTAGATTTATCACTCTGTAACTACATTATTGTCTCTAGTGCAAGTGGGACACTGAAGGGAATATGCCCTGAGAGGCAATAATAAAGTTGTTATTATGTATATTCCAACTATATGATAGATGTTTATTTTGAATCCTATAATTGTATTAATATGGAAACGTTAATACATGTGTGTTTAATAAACAAATGGAAAGTTCCTAATTATGACTCTCTTCAAACTAGCTTGTTGATTAACAAGATGATCAAAGTTTCCTGATCATGGACATTGGATGTCGTTAATAACGACGTCACAACATTGGGAAATGATGTGATGAACATTCATCTAATGTATAGCATTACGATCAAAGTCATTGAGTTTATATTGCTATAACATCATACGAAGTAATCCTAGTCCTTAGACCATGATATCATGTTAATCGCTAACACCAGAAGATTATCTTGATAACATCAAACGTCACACCTTAAAAGGGTGACTATAAAGATGGGTTCAGTGCTACGAAGGTGTTATGTAGAGGCTCATGGATCAAGAGTGGGATTTTTCCATCCCGATGATGGATAGATATGATCTCGGCCCTCCCGGTGATATCACACTAAGAATAGCTTGCAAGCAAGTGATGTGATCACTAGAATGTTATATCACGAGAACAAGAAAAGAGTGCATGTCGGTAACAAGATCAAACTAGGTATTTGGAGACCGATGATGGAATCTTGGACATGTAATATATCGTGAGACAAAGGGATTAAGTTACCAACGTTAAAGGTTCTCACGATCACAGAATTCATCGTTGAATGTGCAGGAGTCAGAATGGATCTCCAGGTCCCGCTTCTGATTATTGATCTGAGAGGAGTCTCAATCATGTCTGCATTATTCGCAAACAGTAGGGTGACACACTTAAGGGTTGCCAAACACCATTTGGAGCATATATGTTACAGACGAAAGAATTGCAAAGCGCTGGAATCATTTCGATGGAAACCGGAATTATTTTAGGTGAAATTGCAGAAACTGGTTCTACATGTGATATTTAAATGTTTCAAGGGGTTTTATGTGAATGTTTGTTAATTAAAGTTATTAACAAAATTCTGAATAAAATAAATAAAATATTTTTATTAAATGAGAGTTTCATTAAATTTGGTGGAAATTTCATGCATGTGAGTGGATGTGTGAGTGGAGCCATGTTTAAGGAAGAGGTGGGGGACCCCCCCCCTTGGGCACCGGCCATGGGGAGGGTAGAAGCCCCCTCTCCTATAAAAGGATCCCCTCTCCTCCCTCAGAAAACACACCTCCTCATGAAGGATCTCTCTCCCCCTCTAGATATTTTCCCCCATGGTCTTGGATTTGCGAGATACATGATCCCTACGGCTTTTCGTCAGGAAGGAGTTGATGCTTCCGTTGATTCGCTGGAGCAAGGAGGTGGAGGTTATTCGGTGGCCTGAACGTGTGTGTGAATACGGACGCGCTGCTGATTTGCGGCGCTAGGACTTCCACATGATCTTGAGATCGGCAAGCGTTCGACAACATCATCCATGAGTTCCAACTCGTTAACAAAGCTTTGTTGTCTTTGAGGGTAAGTTCTCCCTTGATTTATATCCACCCGTTGCTTGTATCTAGCAGATAAATCTTGGCGTATAGTTCCCATTGTAAGAATTTTTTTGTTTTCTATGCTGCGAACCCAACATTTTCTGTCTATGGAACTTCGTTTACTATTTGCTTGGATAATCTCAAAAGAGTTTTTCAGCATTGTGAAGAAATCAATCTTGTTCTAAATTGGGAGAAGTGCCATTTTATGGTCAAAGAAGGTATAATCCTTGGATATAAGGTATCAGGTAAGGGAACTGAAGTGGATAGAGCTAAGGTTGAGGCCATAAAGAGAATGCCACAACCTAGAGGTATTAAGGGTATAAGAAGTTTCCTTGGTCATGTGGGTATTTATAGAAGGTTCACTAGAAATTTCTCTAGAATATCTAAACCTTTGACTAACCTCCTGCAAAAGGGAGTAAGTTTTAATTTTGATGATAAATGTTGTATAGCCTTTGATAAACTCAAGAATGCTTTATCCCGTGCTCCTATTATTAACACCTCATATCTGGGATATGACTTTTGGCTTAATATGTGAAGCTAGTGATGATTCTGTAGGAGTAACTCTGGGACAACACATTGGTCGCAGATTTAATATTATATATCATGCTAGTAGAACTCTTAATGGTGCTCAAAAGAATTATCCTAGGGAAGAAAAGGAAGTTTTTGCTGTATTTTTCTCTTGTGATAAATTTTTCTCTTATTTACTTGATGCAAAAGTAAGAGTTCATACGGATCGTGATGGCTTAAAAGAACTCCTTGAAAGGAAAGACCATAATCCAAGACTGATCTATTGGATTCTTTACTTCAAGAATTTGAGTTGCAGATTATGGAGAGGTAGGAAATAAAAATGTTGAATGCAGTGTCCATGTTTGCCCAGCAAGACACCAATCTTATCGAGAGGAACTTTAGTTCTGGTGATTTTTGTTTACGAGAATTATTCAATGGACTAAGGTCAATTCCTTCAAAAGAGAAGTAGCCTAACAAGGTGTACTACGACAATAATGGGATATAACATAACATGATATTCCTACACATGCAACTACAAAAATAGAGCTACAATGCATAGGGAAAATAAGTAAGACATTTATGTAGCACCACTTGCCTTGATCATAGGAGTCAAAAGCACAGTCTTGACAGTCGCAAGGATTACACTCCTCACAATCTACACAAATCGGTGCAACGAGGTGAACACCAACACATATCAATCAATACAAATACAACAAATGCATGCATGACATGCTCATAAAAGTTTCAATGGAGTATTTAGGTTCTCTGACCATTATACTGACATATTCCATGCATAGAAAACTTTTTAATGCAGAAAAAACCAATTTGTATTAGTTAGATCCATTTAATATGGTTTATACAATTTAATTTAGTCTCTATTGTAAATAGTGTGATCAATTTTTGTTAAAAATACTACTAGATAAGTATTTTGATTTAGAACCAGGAGCAAAAGGATTCATGTGAAAATAGCTTACAGATATTTTTCTAGACTTAAAATACTACAATATGCCTATTAGTATGTGAAACATTATATGTGATGTAAACTCGTTATTTTATTCCCGAATCATGTTCTACACAATTTTATGAATCCAAGGGTATATCATTTGTATTTTTTCGATCTGTAGTTTATTTTCTATGAATTAATTGCTCCAAAAATGGTATTAAACCAATTAAATAATCGCGACAAATACTTATTGTAAATGTCGGATCCAAATACATATTAATAGTCTACACAAAACTATCTTTCTAATGGTATCGTATTTGTATTTTGCTGAGGTGTAAATATTTTCCTACAAATTTTTGAACTAAATACATTTTCCGCAATTTTATTCAATTTAAAATTTACGAAAATAACTCGGTGTCATGGGTGGTAGCTACACATATTTGCACATCCCATCAATTCAAGTCAAATGAACCTATTTTTAGAGTATTTTTTGTTGTAGACACACATTTCTAGTGTACAAAAGTGGTTTCAATTTTCTAGTTTGAATACTTTTTTTTCAAATGTCAACTCGACAAACCAAAAGTCAACACATGAGTTGACTTTGACAAAAATAAATTCAAACCTAAATTCTAAAATAACTGTTGTACACTATAATTATGTATTCTACTAAGAAAACAAGATAAAATGGGAATACATGGCTTGAATTGACGAACATGTAAGGGTGTGTAGCTATGCCGGTTCACGAGGCCATCTAATCTTAGCCATCCCTCTGTGATCCAATAGCGAGGACAGAAAGGTTCCGCTCACCTTGTCGTCGGCGAGGCGGTAGGCTTAGGCGGTAGCGGCGGTAGGCTTAGGCGGTGGTGTTGCTGGCATCTTTGGTTCTTTGGCAAAGGAGGAGTGGATGACAGGATGGGCGGAGTGTGTCTCCTGACCCGAGTGTGGCGGACCGAGCAATTCTTCCATCGACTTGGCTCTTCATTGATCTAGTCCAAAGATCGTTCAGCTCCTAGGGAGGAGTATTTTGAGCATAGAAGGGAGCTAGTGGGTATGTTTCCTCGTCTTCCTCCCCTATTAGGTCAATACATGGTAATACTTGCAAGATCATAGGCTCATGTTCCGTATCGAACTCTATCCAACACTGCACCATACGACACTGGTTATATCTATAAGAGCTCGTCCTACGGAATCTGCACCAGCTTTCCTTTGTTTATTGTGTTGGTGTCATCCGTCTAGTGTAGGGTAGATATGCCCGATCGACTCCCGAGTGCTATCCTATTGTTGGCCACTCATTGAAAGCCCGGTGAGGTCTGACCGGTTCCCAGCGTGACTTATATTGGTGGCAGAGAAGCAGTTTCCTTTGCAGCTTGTTTTCGTACTCATCCGGGTTTCCGACGTATGCTATTTACCTATCTGATACCTAGATGTTTTTGCGGACTGGCCTAGTCTCCATTCCCTGAGCAGAGGTCTCGATATCTAGGAATCCCGGGCATCTTTCTTTTGAGAATAGAGGCGAGATCTGATTCTGCCCTACTGACCTAGATGGTCAGTCAGGGCTCCATAAAGGTGCATCAAGCCCCCATGCCCATGACAGGGGCATGCATCCGTGTCTCTCATACCCCAGCATGTTGACGTACGCCATCATTCTCCTGTGGTCGCGTCCTTCATTCTGGAAATCCAAGGCCAACGACCGACACTCCCTGAGGTCTCCGTGATCGTCCTTATGATGTGGGCCATCGGGATAGTGCTCCATCCATCCAATGCTTGGTGGAAAGAACTGTAACATCCCAGCATTAGAGCTTAGAAATAAGCTGATATGAGGTTTGTGCATTGCATTCATGCATAGAAAATCCGGAAATTTTTTGCGCTTTTAAATAAAACTTGTCACAGTGATTGAAGCTTCTCTTAACTTGGTGGAACTGACGTAGATCATCAAGTTGATTGCGATAAGTTTCAATATGACCTTTGCTAAAACTTTATTTTTTGGTAATCTAATTTGATCTACAGGTAGATCAAATAGAATCAAGCTAAACCCATAACACATTATCTAATGAATAATAAAGGATCTTATAGAGATCATATCATGGTATTCATTACAATCACTCTTGAATACCCAATCAATAATATAACTCCAAGAAAAAAACTCAATAACTAAACCTTGATACACTTGCTTGCTATAGATTTCCTACCATGAGCATCATGGTAGTTCTTAAACATTAACTCTTATCACAAATAGAGTAGAAAAGGAAGTCAAGCTAAGACCATCCAGCACATACCCTTAATATCATATTACTAGATGACATTCCTATTTAACCAAGTCCTAGTATCAATTGATCATCAATGTTGAGTAATCAATTCTTTACCTAGCACTTATTGACTCTTAGCTTTGACCTATTATATTAACCTTCCAAAGACCTTAAGTAAATTAACAAGAAGGAGGAACTAGTTATGGCAAAGTGTGCCATCATCAATGGGATGAGATCCTTAGTGGTACTCAAACAATTGGATGTTGGAGGAGTTAACTAGAATAAGCTTATAAACCTAAGAGTAAACCTAGGAATTAAGAAAGTTAGAAATGATAGCATGTCATATAATAATCTTGTTAAGCGAAGTAGGTATAAACCCAAAGTAAGCTTCCTTAACAAGATAAACTTTCTAAAGAGATTAGTACAAGTCTACTACTTAGTTGATGAAAGATCTTGTTCAGACAATTAGAAGCCTAAGCTTTGTATGATCAGAGGATGGTGGTCATTATTCCCATGTCACATGAGAATAGATTACTAGATGAGGAGCAAGTGTTGTGAGTACCAAATTAGGCAAAACCTTAGTAAGATGAATCACCTAGCTTGATCATGAGAAGTCAAGCTAGAGTTTGATGAAGTATATAATATGAGTTGTATGGAGTAGTTGGAGGCATAGTAGCTTAACCAAGATAATACAAGAACAAACTTGTATTATGGAGAGTAGTACCATACCTATTTCATAGGATTGATATCACATGTGATATATAAAGAATTGTAATCTTGCAAGCCTTGGAAGTAGTTGCAAGATGGATATAAATGAGTTAATGGAGGGAATTGGAAATAGCTACATGGATAGATTCATTAGTTGTAGCTGAGAATTGGAAGTTTTATACTAGAGAGGAATGAAGGAGGAATATTGTTGAAGTGGCATGACCATGTCATCATATGATGATGGATCTGGTGAAGCCATATGACTAGTTCATTTAGGTAGAGGAGATCTTAGTGAATCTAATGAGAGATTTAAATAGAGTATATTTAGGAAAGGAATTCTTTAACTAAAGACTAGCTTAGTGAAGAATTAAGGATAGGAATTCTTGAGAAACCTTTCAACAAGGTCTTATCAAGCCATGAACAAAACCCTGTCTACTTCTTTGCCCCAAAACCTTAGAATCTAGATGATAGTAAAACCAATTCCTATTTTTAGGCAGCCAATGAATAGTATCTCTTAGTTAAATAAAGTGTCTAAGATATAAGTAGAATACCATTTGAGAGTGTATTGATGGAAGCCTTGTCCACCTTATTGTATTAAACCCTAATAAAGACCTAGTCTCATATACAATCAAGATCACATTAGGAAAGCAATCTCAAATAGCTCACTCTAAGTTGAATTATTATCCATGGCCACAAGACATGAAGGCAATTCATCCTAGCTCTTAATCTTCATCCATAGCTAGAATAGTATGTGAGCCTATTCAATATTCTCAAAACTTAGGATAACCACTTGTAAATGAATATCTTCATTGTTCCATTATTGATTGTTGTTTGTGCATAAAGACTCAACCAAGATTGTTCTATGGTAGTTATAAACCCCACAAACTAAGTAGAGTTTGGATAGGAGAAATCACCAAATATGAAGAACCATGAAATTCAAATCACCATATTATGAACCACAAGGTTTAATAACTTAAAATGTATATATATAATTCCTTTATGAGGTTAAGTAGGAATCATATTTTATATATATCATTCACCATCCTAAATCATTACCATTACCATTACCAAGTGAAAACAAATCATCTTTAAGGGATCTTTAAATAAGAAGTAATTCCTTAGACCATAATTCGTATTAATATTTCCCAATGAAGAGGATTCTTCATATAGTTATGAATATTTTTTATACACAATAAGAAAGGAGGAGAAGAGGGTCATACTTGATTTATACCATAATATTCTTGAACTACAAATTCTCTAGATATTTAAATCCTTGAAAGATTCATATTTGTAATTGAATTGTAGAAATAGAAAATAGAAATAGTATTAAGAAAAGGAAAAGAAACAGCTCGGCGTTCCAGCCCACGGCTCATTCTCTATTCCTAGCCCACGAGCAGCAGAAAGTAAAAACCGCTCACTTTGCAAAAGCCCAATAGCAGCCCGTGTCTTCCCTCTCTCTCTCACTTACAGGTGGGACAGCTAGGTGGACCACATGTTAATTCGTAGAAAAGTTAGGGGGTTTTCTGCAAAAGTCATTGTCGTCATCACCCTCACGCACATAGGCAGTTGTGTGTGCTCGCCGATGCTGTTTGATGAGTGCATATTTGTATCATGTTTTATATTGTTATTTTGCATTATAGATGTAGGATCTTGGTATTTTACGACGCTCCCACGCACATTTTATGTCTGTTTTCACTAGGATCTGGACAGATGATGGATACAATGGACACAATTCTTGAAGAAGTTGTACTGAGGATAAAAGGAGTCAAATACAACGTAAATCGCTTATTTCGGAAATATTAATAATACCAGAAGAAAACCCGAAGCAATCAAGGGAGACAGACGGTTTAACGATCAACTATACGGCGGGAATTAATTTTCTGGCCGTATAGTTCCCGCTGAATAGTTGGCGCTGCCACCACCTCCTCAAATACTTTCACCCCGTGCAACTAGATTAGAGAGACGACCTACAGAACACCTAGAAATCACAGAAACCTCACCTCCAAAAGGCATCTGGAGGGGGAACTCGTCTACTAGGGATCCATCTTTGCCCTACACAGATCCGGGAGGATAAGGCATCAATCTTCACCATCCACCACTGCGTCACCACCATCTCCTTCCATCCCATCTACATCTTGTCTAGATCTTGTTGTAATTTCTGTACTCTTTGTGGATTTATACAAGTACTATTCATCTATGTTAGATTCCGTTGTTATTTCCATGATGTTGATTGCCTCCATGTCTGAGTAGATCATTGGTTCTTGGGGAGATGGAGAAACCCTAGTATGAGATTGAAATAAGATAAACTTTACTATGATATTCATCGCTATGACCATGTGTTAGATTATCTTCATCTCGATGTTGAGATAAGTCGACCTCTCAATATTTGCCTCTCATGGGGACTTGATGGAGGGAACTGCTTGTTGGTAGACGGAGGCGTGTTAGCACTTACAGTGACTATAAAGCTGTTGGCACTCCTTATGTATCAACTTGTGAAATCGAGGAAACTCACGGAACACAATCCATGTCATGGGATACGTCCTACGAGATTACGTCCCTTAATAGCGCAGTAATTCGATTGATGTCGACTGCTGACTGATGTGGTTTTTAGGATGATGTGAGCAGCGGTTGCTGCCTATTTGTCCAAATATGGAGTTCCTCCCACACATACATAGATGAGAATGTTCATGATAATAATCTTTACCTTAGCTCCTTATAATACTAGTGGTAAATCCACTACTCCCTGAGAACGCCTTTTTCCCTATTGCAGTTCCAATATCTCTTACATACGCGATACGTACTTTCTGTATTCAGTTGTTTTCCTTTACTTATTATCGCTCTTATACCCAAAACCCCAAAACCCCTTTTTACGCAATACTCACATTTTATCTTGTCACTTAGAACTTTATTAAGCATTACTAGTGTAATATTTATTTCAAGAATTATTAGACTTCAAACTCATGCTCCTTGTGGGATCAATATCTTTATTTCGAAACTAGCTACAAACGATCTTTGCACTTGCAGTCATAAGCTATTTTCTTGCGCCGTTTCCAGGGAGCTAAGCGTTGTAGGTATTTTAGTTTTTGCTTATTTATTTTTTTCTTGCTAAGTTTTGTTTTGAGTTACAGGTTTCCACCAACATGATGGAGTTTGAGCATATGACTAGTGCTAACCCACTCAGCCACTTTGGGAAGCCTTATGATATTTATAAAAGTGACAACTCCAATGAGAAGACAAGCGAGTTTGAAATAAATCCCATATTACTTGGTATTCTAGACAAGAAACAATTTACTGGAGATGAAGAAGATCCATATGAGCATACTGCATATTTTAAAGATATATGTGGCACTTTTCAATTGACAGGATATATTGCTGATGAGGTAAGGGTTAAACTTTTTAGTCAAACTTTGACTAGTACAGCTCTCTAATGGTATAGATCTCTGCCCCAGAAGCCACTACTACTTGGGATAATCTAGCTTGTGAATTTCTAGCAAAATATTATTTATTATCAAAATCTTTTGGAATTAGGCGTCTTATAATGACTTGGAAGAACCATTCTAATGAAGGACTAGTAAGAGCTTATATCAGATTTAAAGATTTACTTCGCCTATGTCATCATCATGATTTGTCCGAATGGTATTTATTACGTATCTTTTATGGCGGTTTAATTGAACCTAATAAAATTAAACTAAACGCTTTCGCGGAAGGAGCCTTTATGAATCTTCCTATAGGTAAAGCTCGGGCTTTACTTAATAGAATTTGTGCTCATAGAGTTTCATGGAATTTTGGTCTAGGAAGTGAAGGAGGCATTGAAATAGAACATGATTGTATTCAAGACTATAATAAAAAAAGGCCATGTTAGAGAATTCTCTAAAGAACTTTATTTGGATTTAGATCATGTGTTGCAAGTTGCTAAAAGTTTTAAAAAACATATCAAAGCTCCAAAAGAGGGTTTCCTCAAGTATGATCCGCCACCCGAACCTAAGAAGAAAAGAGAAGTTAAAGCAACACTGGCCTCCCTAGAACCAACATATGAGATACCTTTCCCTAACACTGCACAGAAGCATATTATTGAATATGAACAGGTCAAAGCAGCTCAGGAAAAGAAGGAAGAGGAAATTATACCAGAAGTTGTAGAACATCTGGAAGAAACCAAAGATGAAGAGGTAACCAAGAAAGCAATTATGGCTATGTACGCGCATTGTAACATAGTTGAACTTGATGAAGACACTTTCATATTGGTTGAAGGTAAAACAAAGGTGAAAGATGTGGGTAAGCCTATTCTTCCCTGCATATTTAAAGAAACCTCACATTATGGTTTATGCGATCTTGGCACCGAAGTTAATGTTATATCCTATGATTTCTATCCAGAAATAAAAGAAGAAATAGAGCCGGCTACAATTGAAAATACTGACATGAAAATCATGTTAGCTAATAAAAATCTTAGAATTCCGATGGGAGTAGTTGAAGATGCAACTGTTAGAATTGGCAACAAAAACTTTCCCATTGATTTTGTAGTTGTTGATATGCCAGCTGACATCTTTGCCCAATTATATTTGGAAGAAACTTTTTGAGTGATGTAGATGCCTATGTTGATTTCAAAAAGGAGATTCTGTCTCTTAAGCTTGGGGGAGTGGAAAAATAATTCCACTTTTCCAAATTTAAAGACAGGCCTCCTGACGAGCGTTTAACTCATCAATGTCCATTGTTATGGACTTGGATTTTGGAGAAGGAGGGAGCGCTGGAGGCATCAATCGTCTAGCAAACAAGCACACAAGGACGCAAGATTTACCTAGGTTCAGGCCTCGTAGAGGTCCCTACTCCTGTTTGTCTGCTCTTGGAATTATCGAGGGAGTCGAAAGTTACAGAGGTGCGCAGATGTAATCTGGCGATGGTTGTAGAAACAAGGATTGTGATTGTCCTCCTTGCTGCCCCCTCCTAGCCTTTATATAGATAGGCTAGGTCTCGGGTAGTAGGTCAAGTTGGTTACAGATGAGGGTTTGTCCCTTTAAACTTTCTATCTTAAGCTTCACCTTGTGCTGCAATCAATCGTAGTCTCCGTGAGTCACCTGAATCCTGTATTGGGCCCTGGTAATGCCATGGGCTCCTGTCATATCTGGGCCGTATATACCAAACTCGAGTACCTATAGGGTATGTCCACGTCAGTAGCCCCCGAGTGTCTAGATGAATCACAAATTCGAGTGGAGACTTTATGAAGTCTTTCGAGCGCATAGCTGAGCATATTTTTGAGTGCTCTGTTTTATGTCATAGGGATTGTTGATTACGTGCCTGATTTATCCGATGTATCGGGATCAGTTAACTGCCTTAGGGCAAAACAACGCAATCTACTCAAACTCGAGTCCCCAGACTTGAATTCGAAAAAGTGCTGGCGTAATTCGACTCAGGCCACGAAGGTCTTACAAGAGCCGAATCCCATTTTGTAAGTGGGAGCACTCGACGTGTCCGTCAAGGTATATTCATCGTACCTGTAGGCATGGATATATTTCTGGTAGTGCGCAGTAGATACGTTGCCAGACCTTATTCACGTCTTATATTCACGTTGTAAGCGCGGCATCTGAATTTTTTTCATCGCGGAGATGACTCGGGTGACCCAGGAGACGCTATCTCTTTGCAAGGAAAATATAAGGTGAAGTCGCCGTAGCATTCAAGTGTGGATGTAATCAACACAAGGTGTAACATATAAGAAAAAATAATCATAGGGTGCGCGACCAACGCTCCCTATTAGAATAGCCTCTGAGTGCCTATTCGAGTTGTAGACTCGAGTAGGGACTATAGGTACTTTGCGACTACTGCCGTCTTAATTTGCTTGTTTCAGTCAAATGTGCTTCCAGCTTTCCCTATGGGAGTAACCCAGAGTCCACAATCGAATCGTTGATTCGAGTGAAGGGTTTTCATGATGCTTGGATGTCTGCATAAAATTCTTTCGGGTGCGCGGCCAGCGCTCCTCTTAGGAGTAGCCCCCGAGTGCTTGGTTGAGTCAAGGACTCGAGTAAGGACTAAAGTAGTCAAAATGTTCTTCTGCTTGAATTGATGACGTCAGTGCTGACGACAAGATGACCTCAGTTGCCCACGTGAGAAGCATTGACGGGATGTGACGAGTAGTGGGTCCCACTTTCTGACCTTGATTTGACTAGGCATGTGTAATCTTCTGTTTTAACTGTGTCTCCTAGATTTCTGCGCGTAATGGGAGTAGTGGGGGACGGTTCGTGTTTTTCCCTTGCCAAGCATCAGTGCCGATGTACGCCACACATCTGGTAGGTTTTCTTCTAACGGTCGGATGACATCCACTAGGAGGTTAAGTAGGGGCACATGTGTGGTAGTTTTCCCCTCATCTCTCTTCTTGCTTGCGCTTCCTCCGCCATTGTTTCTCTTGCTACTCCTTTGCGCACATCTTCTCCGTGGCACTGGACCAACTCCGCGTCTTCCCTAGGTACTTCCTGCGCTCACATCGCCAGCGCAAGATGGGCAAGAAGAAAGGAGGCGCCGCCGCTGGATCTACGACCACCATTGTCACTGCTAAGAAGAAAGGAGGCGCCACCACCATGGGCACTAGTGCTGCCGCTGCAGTAGGGAAGAAGAAGGGCGCGGGCACCTGCGTCACCAATGGGTCATGGCACCCATCCATCATCAATTCTTTGGAGCTATTCACGCTGCGCCAAGATGGAGCGCTTCCTCCCGCGGAAGACGACTCTCGCGTGACCGACGAAGAGGTAATCCCCAGTCCTCCTATGTGTTTCTGGGTGATGTTCCTTGCGTTCGTCATTCACGATCTCTCTCTCCCCATGCATCCTTTTGTTAGGGGTCTCCTCTGCTTCTATGGGCTCCAGCTGCACCAGCTGTCCCCAAATTCTATTATCCATATCACTTGTTTCATCCCCCTTTGCGAGTGCTGGTTCGGAATCGAGCCACACTTCGGTCTCTTCAAAAATATTTTTAAGCTCAAGCGTCAGTCGAGGTCTGGTTCGGTAGTCTACAACACAGGAGGCTGCGGAATCCACGTCGACTCCTCTGTCACTGATTTCAGGTGTAAGGAAGAATGATGTAATGAGATGAAGAGTGGACTAAATCTCAAGCTTGGGGATGCCACCCGTGTCACCCCAAGAAATATCCAAGAAGTACAAGCGTCAAAGCTTGGGGATGCCCATGGCATCCCCTTCTTCATCAATAAAAATCTCAGCTTTCTTCCAAACACTTCATTTTTATTGTTTCATGCACAACTGTGTTGTTCTTGGAGCGTCTTCGTTTTGTTTTTGGTTTTCGTTTTCTTGGTTTTCTTAGTTTTCTTGAATAAATTGGATGGACCCCCTCATTCATACATTAGTTTTCAAATAGTTTGGTTTGGTTTGGAAAAGAGTAGGAAAAGTTCATGCTTAAGTGGTAAAAAGGAGCTTGTTTTTGACTATGGCCTATGCTTTGTTATGTCATGCTTGATATTGTTTTGGATTTATGCTTACTGATTTTTATGTAGCACGACTTGTTATAAACAATTGAGATTGCTTAATGTTCCTTGAAAGAATCATGCGTTGTTTTAGCATATTAAAGCATAACATTGTGGTATTCTCCTTTGATGCTTTATTTGGGTTGACTTGGCGCATTCTCACACCATGTTATGACTATCCCAAGTCACCATAGCCTTTATGATCCTTTGGTTTTCGACTTGTAATATCACTTTATGCTTTAATTAATGATATTTTGTCGCTTTGCATGATTATGACCATTATTGCTCTCTTAGCTGGTCGCTCTCAGTCTTTTGCTAGCCTCCATAACCAAGTATGAGTTCCACTCATGCATCCAACTCCAAATAAAACCAAGTTATTCCAAAGAATCCACCATCCCTACCTATTAGCATTTGCTATTCCAAGTATATTCATGTTTTTATCTACCTTCTGAATTAAACTTGTTATGAGAAAACTAAGCACTCACGGACTTGATGGCACACTTTACTTTTCTTGCCCTTAATAAACTTGAACCATTGTGTCATCTATGTTGTATATGCTTGCACTTATATGTTGGGGATTAGCAGAACCATGCTATCATGGGGAACGCTTTCAACATTGCACTTGTACTTTGGACCCAGTTGATATCATGCTATTTTGTTTATGGATGTCGTCGGTGTGAAATGAAAGGGGAGCTTGTAAGCCCATGGAGTTATGTATATGTGTTAGAGAAACGCCTCGGCCGCTAGTCTAATCCATGCCTAATCATGGTGGAAACCTGCAGCGTAACCATAATGAGCAATCTATGAAGCATTCTTCTTATAAAAAAGAGAGAGATTGAGAAAAAAAGAAAAAAAAGAGATGAGAAAAGAGGAAAGAGAGAAAAAAGCACCATTTTCCCATGGTAAATAAGAAGATTGCTGAGATGCTTGTTGTCTGCTTGCCTTGTCATTTTGATATGGGGATTCTTCTGTATCATCGGGCAAGGGGTACCCTGTTGGCGGTTCTCTATGATACACATGTACTTACTATGACAAGAACTTACCGGTAACCAAACTTGAGTAGCATGAGGAGCGGCCCTCGTATTCAAGGGACATGAGATTGCCAACTTGTACTTTTTCAAGCATATACTCCATAGTTTGTTCACATTAACCTTAATCACTTCAAGATGCTTATGATAGGGGCAATGAGAGCTGAAAGCTAATAAGTACCATAATTTTTGGAAGCTCTTTATGAGACTTGAATCCCTGCTTCCTTCTATGAAGGACTTTCTTTTACTTTTATGCTGAGTCTCCATCTTCTATCTTTATGCACCTATTAAGAGAGTATAGTGGCCATTCCTAGTTTAATGTGCATTGTCCCAAAACTTGTTGATTGATGCATACCTTTGATATTGCTTGTTCTTAAACTATTTGTATCTAGTCACTCTTATGAACTTTGAAGGTGTCCTATGCATTTATGTTTTGCTACACTATGAGGGACAAGCTGAATACCATTCTCATTGTGTTTTCTTTATGTGAAACAAACAAACGTCTTTCAAAGCATTGTTATTCATGAATCTTTTGTTTGTACCTTTTCATGCTACAACATAGTTGCTATGTCTTATTGTTAGAACTCTATCTTTCATGTTCATGTTCAGAGTACCTTGATCCCGGCTATCAATGCTTTTACAATAATGATGATCAAGATTGTGTTGGCTGCATGTCACGTAAAAAATTCACCGCTTTTACAATAATGAGGACTCCGAGCAGAAAAAGGCTGCTAGCAGAGGCAGGGGCAGAGGCGGTAAGTCTAAAGCCACTATTCCTGCATCAGGCAGAGGCAGGGCTCAGTGAGTTACAAGATCCAGCGGGCAATATTGTTTTTATTATTTACCTACTGGAGGACGAGCAGGAACTAAGCTTGGGGATGTTGATACGTCCATAACGTATCTATAAGTTTTGATGGTTTTATGCTAATAATATGCTTTTGATACTACTTTTTATATAAAGTTTATGATTTATTTGGACTAACCTACTAATAGTTGCAAAAGTGCACAATGTTCTCGTTTCACACTTTGATGTGTAGGAATTACCAAGATTACAAGTGGAAACCTTGTTGGAGTCAAATTGGGATTTTCCAGAAATCTGTCTAAGAACTCTTTTTGAAGATGGTCATGTTTCGGATCGAATACAGCATCAAATGGAAAACTCTTCAACTACAAAGTTCTGGACATAAAATTTAGCTGATTCCGAGTCCGGATGGGCTCGATAGGCCCAATTTACTGCAGCCCAAGATGGGGTGACGGGAATCCGAGAAGCTATATAAAGGCAGAAAACCTAATTCGTGGGAGACACCTCCACCCAGAAATTTGCAGCCACCAAAGCCACGTTTTTTCCTCCCCCATGGATCCCATATCCATGGGAGAGGGCTCCCAATAATCCATGAAGGAAGGGGGCTAAGGGGCGGTGCTCCCCTTTGATACCGGCGGAGGGGAAGGAGTCCTCTGTGCCACCACTGGCGCCGCCGCCGCCTCTTCACCATCTTCACCGCCATCTCCATCGACTCCACCGCCATCTCCATCACCATTGCTGATTCCCATGATGAGGAGGGAGTAGTTCTCTCTTGAGGCTAAGGGTTCTACCGGTAGCTATGTGTTCATCTCTCTCTCTCTCTATGCATGATCATACTGTGATCATGACCTTTGTAATCAAGTAGATCTACCTTGCTACTCAAGTGCTTTAATTAATCTCTGCTATCCCCATGTGTGTGAAAGTGACAGCATGCACACCATGGTGGCACCTAGGCTAGAGATTACAAATACTTGTGATGAGTTATATTTGGAGTTGGATGTCTCTATGAAATTGTGGTGTTTGTTGGAACCATCTAGAGCTCAAGGTAAGAGTGTGGGGTTATCTAGATGGGAAAGACGAACTTTGAGGTGTGCTCTTATAGCCCTACCATGGATTAGACTGTCCAACCGGAGAGTAGTTCAGAGTAGTATCATGAAGAGAAGATATTTATATGAGAGTGTTCACTAGCGAAAGTCTGATCCCTAGGCCTTGTTTCTAAGAATTGTAACACCGTTTGCAACTAGATCTGTTACATGTTTGCTTGCTATCTTTATTTCAGTTTTCCTTAAGTCCCTTCCACTCCATCAAGCTATTTTCTGGCAAAGTTACCACTTATAATTATCCATACCACTTGTATTTCACTATCTCTTCCCTGACCTAGTGCACCTATACACCTGACAAGTGTATTGGGTGTGTTAGGACACAAGAGACTTCTTGTATCTTGATTGCAGGGTTGCTTGAGAGGGGATACCTTTGACAACTTCCTCCCTGAGTTCGATAAACCTTGGGGGATCCACTTAAGGGAAAACTTGCTGCTGTTCTACAAACCTATGCACTTGGAGGCCCAACAACTGTCTACAAGAATAGAAGTTCCTAGACATCAAGCTATTTTCTGGCGCCGTTGTCGAGGAGGTAAGGTGAAAGGTACTCACATCCTCCGGTGTGAGTGCTCGAAGTTATTTCCTTTAGATTCTGCAATTTTGTATTTTTGTTTCTTGTTTTCACAAGTTAGGCTTATTGGAAAACAACAAAAAAATTAGAGAGCTTTATAGTATTTATCTTGAGTTAAGACATGAAGTGTTTGAAGAGAAAATTAAAAAACTTATGGAACTTTATTTCCATGCTAATAGCAATGTTGTTAGTTTGAATTCTTTGGACACCATTATTGCTAATGCTATGGAAAAGTCTAAGCTTGGGGATGCTAGTTTTTATGAAAATGATCTTTTAGTCCCCCAAGCATGGAGGAGAAAATTCACTTTGATGATACTATGCCTCCAATATATGATGATTACAATGATGAATATGATATTTTCAGTCCACCTACTATTGAGGAGGAAATTAATTATGACTACAATATGCCTCCTATATTTGATGATTATGGTGATGAGAATAATAATGATATCTAGTTTGTTGAATTTACTCCCACTGTAATTAATAAGAATGACTATGCTTATGTTGAGTGTAATAATTATTATATGCATGTGGCTCATGATAAGAATGTTTCATGTGATAGTTATATTGTTAATTTTATTCATGATGCTACTGAAAGTTATTATGAGAGAGGGAAACATGGTTTTATGTATCTCAACTATATTAAGTTTCCCCTCTTTATGTTGAAAATTTTGAAGTTGCACTAGTTTTGCTTTACTATGCTTGTTGCTTTGTGCTTTCATGACTTGTTTCTTTACAAGATTCCTATGCATAGGAAATGGGTTAGACTTAAATGCGCTTTGAATTTGCTTCTTGATGCTCTCTTTTACTTCAATTCATATTTCTTATGTGAGCATCTTCTCAAACTAGTATGCCTAACTTAAAGGCGTTAAAGAAAAGTACTTATCGGGAGATAACCAAAAAGTTTTAGATGAGTCTTGGAAGTTATTACTTCAGTAATAACCGCTCCTTATACTTTTTATTTGCTTTTTGTGCCAAGAGTAATCTCTAATAAGAGAGAAGTAATGCTTGGGAAAGTTGCTGTCCCGAAACAGATTTTTGTGCTTCACCGTAAAAATTCGTGAAAAATCTCTGTATGTCATTTTGAGGCGTGATTTGTTTTGCATCTGTCCCAGGTTGTTATCTAACTTTCGTTATTTCAACACTTGTCGATTTGAGCAACAGAAGATCTTCGAAAAAAATGGTTTCTACCTGCTGGTCTGTTTTGACAGATTTCTGCCATTATATGATTTGCTTCTTGTTGGTTCCTTTTTGAGTTCTTTTTGGGGAATTGAGCTTTTTCAGGGAAGTACTACAGTATCTTGTGTTTTAATGGAAGTTTTACTTATGTTGTTGAACCCAAAGACTTATTATCTTGAGTACACTAATGTTGCTAACAAAGATTGTGTGAAGTTTTGTATGAAGGAAAAAATTCAGGAGTAATGGAAGAATGATGTAATGAGATGAAGAATGGTCTAAAGCTCAATCTTGGGGATGCCACCCGTGTGACCCCAAGAAATATCCAAGAAGTACAATCGTCAAATCTTGGGGATGCCCAAGGCATCCCCTTCTTCATCAATAAAAATTTCAGGTTTCTTTCAAACACTTCATTTTTATTGTTTCATGCACAGCTGTGTTGTTCTTGGAGCGTCTTCGTTTTGTTTTTGGTTTTCGTTTTCTTGCTTTTCTTAGTTTGCTTGAATAAATTGTTTGGACCCCCTCATTCATACATTAGTTTTCAAATAGTTTGGTTTGGTTTGGAAAAGAGTAGGAAAAGTTCATGCTTAAGTGGTAAAAACGAGCTTGTTTTTGACTATGGCCTATGCTTTGTTATGTCATGCTTGATATTGTTTTGGCTCTTAGTGATTTTTTCTGTAGCATGACTTGTTATAAAAAATTGAGATTTCTTAATGTGCCTTGAAATAATCATGCATTGTTTTAGCATATTAAAGCATAGCATTGTGGTATTCTCCTTTGATGCTTTATTTGGGTTGACTTGGCGCATGCTCACACCATGTTATGACTATCCCAAGTCACCATAGTCTTTATGATCCTTTGGTTTTTGACTTGTAATATCACTTTATGCTTTAATTAATGATGTTTTGTCGCTCTGCATGATTATGACCATTATTGCTCTCTTAGTTGGTCGCTCCCAGTCTTTGGCTAGCCTCCATAACCAAGTATGAGTTCCACTCATGCATCCAACTCCAAATAAAACCAAGTTATTCCAAAGATTCCACCATACCTACCTATTAGCATTTTCTATTCCAAGTATATTCATGTTTTTCTCTACCTTCCGAATTAAACTTGTTATGAGAAAACTAGTGATTAAAGCTCTCACGAACTTGATGGCACACTTTACTTTTCTTGCCCTTAATAAACTTGAACCATTGTGTCATCTATGTTGTATATGCTTGCACTTATATGTTGGGGATTAGCAGAACCATGATGTCATGGGGAACGCTTTCAACGTTGCACTTGTACTTTGTACCCAGTTGATATCATGCTCTTTTGTTTATGGATGTCGTCGGTGTGAAATGAAAGGGGATCTTGTAAGTCCATGGAGTTATGTATGTGTGTTAGAGAAACGCCTGGGCCGCTGGTCTAATCCATGCCTAATCATGGTGGAAACCTGGAGCGTAACCATAATGAGCAATCTATGAAGCATTCTTATTATAAAAAAGAGAGAGATTGAGAAAAAAAGAAAAAAAGAGATGAGAAAAGAGGAAAGAGAGAAAAAAGACCATTTTCCCATGGTAAATAAGAAGATTGCTAAGATGCTCGTGGTCTGCTTGCCTTGTCATTTTGATATGGGGATTCTTCCATATCATCGGGCAAGGGGTAGCCCATTGGCGGTTCTCTATGATACACATGTACTTACTCTGACAAGGACTTACCTGTAACCAAACTTGACTAGCATGAGGAGCGGCCCTCGTATTCAAGGGACATGAGATTGCCAACTTATACTTTTTCAAGCATATACTCCATAGTTTGTTCACTTTACCTTAATTACTTCAATATGCTTACGATAGGGGCAATGAGAGCTAAAAGCTAATAAGTACCATAATTTTTGGAAGCTCTTTATGAGACTTGAATCCCTGCTTCCTTCTATGAAGGACTTCCTTTTACTTTTATGTTGAGTCTCCATCTTCTATCTTTATGCACCTATTAAGAGAGTATAGTGGCCATTCTTAGTTTAATATGCATTGTCCCAAAACTTGTTGATTGATGCATAAATTTGATATTGCTTGTTCTTAAACTATTTGTATCTAGTCACCCTTATGAACTTTGAAGGTGTCCTATGCATTTATGTTTTGCTACACTATGAGGGACAAGCTGAATACCATTCTCATTGTGTTTTCTTTATGTGAAACAAACAAACGTCTTTCAAAGCACTGTTATTCATGAATCTTTTGTTTATACCTTTTCATGCTACAACATAGTTGCTATGTCTTCTTGTTAGAACTCTATCTTTCATGTTCATGTTCAGAGTACCTTGATCCCAGCTATCAATGCTTTTACAATAATGATGATCAAGATTGTGTTGGCTGCATGTCACCTCAAATATTATATTGTTTTTATCGTTTACCTACTGGAGGACGAGCAGGAACTAAGCTTAGGGATGTTGATACGTCCATAACGTATCTATAATTTTTGATGGTTTTATGCTAATAATATGCTTTTGATACTACTTTTTATATAAACTTTATGATTTATTTGGACTAACCTACTAATAGTTGCAAAAGTACACAATGTTCTTGTATCCACTTTGATCTGTACGAATTACCAAGAATAAAAGTGGAAACCTTGTTGGAGTCAATTTGGGATTTTCCAAAAATCTGTCTCAGAATTCTTTTTGAAGATGGTCATGTTTCGGGTCAAATACGGCGTCAAACGGAAATGTCTTCAACTACAAAGTTCTGGACATAAAATTTAGCTGATTCTGAGTCCGGATGGGCCCGATAGGCCCGATTACTACAGCCCAAGATGGGGCGACAGGAATCTGAGAAGCTATATAATGGCAGGAAACCTAATTTGTGGGAGACACCTCCACCCACGAATTTGCAGCCACCAAAGCCACGTTCTTGCCTCCCCCATGGATCCCATCTCCATGGGAGAGGGCTCCCAATAAGCCATGAAGGAAGGGGGCTAAGGGGCGGTGCTCCCCTGTGATACCGACGGCGGGGAAGGAGTCCTCCGTGCTGCCACCGGCGCCGTCGCCACCTCTTCACCATCTTCACCGCCATCTCCATCACCATTGCTGATTCCCATGATGAGGAGGGAGTATTTCTCTCTCGAGGCTAAGGGTTCTACCGGTAGCTATGTGTTCATCTCTCTCTCTATGCATGATCATATTGTGATCATGAGCTTTGTAATCAAGTAGATCTACCTTGCTACTCAAGTTGTTTTATTAATCTCTACTATCCCCATGTGTGTGAAAGTGACAGCGTGCACACCATGGTGGCACTTAGCCTAGAGATTACAAATACTTGTTATGAGTTATATTTGGAGTTGGATGTCTCTATAAAATTGTGGTGTTTGTTGGAACCATCTAGACCTGAAGGTGACAGTGTGGGGTTATCTAGATGGGAAAGACGAACTTTGAAGTGCGCTGTTATAGCCCTACCATGGATTAGAGTGTCCAACCGGAGAGTAGTTCATAGTAGTATCATGAAGAGAAGATATTTATATGAGAGTGTTCACTAGCGAAAGTATGATCCCTAGGGTTGCTTGAGAGGGGATACCTTTGACCACTTCCTCCCTGAGTTCGATAAACCATAGGTTATCCACTTAAGGGAAAACTTGCTGCTGTTCTACAAACCTCTGCACTTGGAGGCCCAACAACTATCTGCAAGAATAGAAGTGCATAGACATCAAGCACTACGGACTCGCGCACTTCGATCCCGTGGCTACCTGCAAGAAGTGGCAATCCTGGAAGAACGTCATGATGCCCAACGAGTCTGAGGAGACAGAGATGTCGTATCAGCGTGTCCGCGACCTCGAAAGCTGCATATGCAAAGAGGAAGGTGGCGCGGAACTCATTCGCACGTTGTTGCGCTGACATGTCCAGCCTCTGCAGGCCAGAGCCCATCCGATGTACCGCTGGATTGGTGTTGGAGATGTCACTCGCATATCTGCAGAGGGCATTTCTTCGGGTGAGGTAGATAGGAGGTTGCGACTAGTGACCAAGTACACCGGCAAGGAGGATCTCCCAGGCGAGTCAGTCATGCCTCCTTTCGACGCTAACAATCCTCCACCTGAGGTAGAGTTTTCCTATGATGTGTTCTAGATTTTCAATTGCTTGTCAAGTGCTTGATATATACTGATGCTTCTTCTGATTGTAGGACTGGAAAGTGGCTACCAGCTTGCCTCCTCAGCCTGAAGGAATTATCCCGCGCGAACCGGAGGAAGAGGACGAGTCGGGCTCCACGGTTTCGATTGAGGAAGATGAGGAAGCCCCCAAGTCCAGTGATCGCGGGAGTCGCAAGCACTCCCATAGCGCAGATTCGGATGCCTCCTCGCCATCGACACCGGAGGGTCCTTCTGCTGCTGTAGAGGAGCCAACCCCCGTCGTGCCTGTACGCGCCATGGCTCCTCCCGCTCGAAAGAAGCCGAGGTTGCTGAAGGAGTCGTCAGGGGACTCCTTTGATCTCGAGAACTTTGACGGGTAAGTTTTAAATATTTGGGAGTTCGTCTTGTTTTTCCTTGAAGTTTCTCTTCTGAAGTGGTGTTGGTCATGTTTGTAGTCAAACAACGTCGTCGTCTTCTGACGACTGCCAATTTGTGAAAGAATCCGGAGTCGTAGACTCAAAAAACAAGGAGGTTGCCATGTGGTCGCCTTCTCCTCCGGTGGCGGCCCACTCCGGTGTCAACTCTTCGAGTTCCCCTCACAACGGGGGGCACCAGATGGCTGCACGGATACCCACTCGACAAGAATCTTCGGAGTCCCTAGAGGAACATGTAAGTATCTTTTTGCCGCTCGCAGTCGAATTGCGAATTTGTGCCTTTTGTACACGTTGAATCATCATTTCTCTTGGTGTAGCCTATTATGAAGGATTCCACTCTCCTTGCGGAGCAAATCCTTGCTTTGGGTCGACAGCATGCCCTGCTGGACAATCGCCACCGTGCAGTCGAAGGTTTGTACTAATCTTCTTTGTTCGCTCTGCTTATGTAGAAATTTGTAGACTCAGTTGTTGTCGTACTCTGTCCTTTGTAGGTGAGCATAATGAGCTTCTCCGTCGCGTCACTTCCCTCGAGAAGGGACTTGCCGCAGCGGAGAAAAAGTGCGATGACGCAGTCGCGGCTCTGGAAGAGTCGCATAACCGTGAGGAAGACTTGCGTGCTTCCATTGCCGAAAGGGAGAAGTTGTTCGAAGAACAACTTTTCTCGATTGCAAAAGCTCTTTTAGGTATTGTTCAGCTTCGCTTTTATTTTTCTCTATTTGATTTCATGTCAATGTGTTGATACTCTATGTATGCAGATGCCGTCGGTGTAAGCTTCGACGCCCAGGCGTTGCGCCGTGTGGATGCCTTGGCTGGCGCCGTGGCCACAGTCAAGGACCACAGTGTCTCCCTCCAAGATACGCTCGGGAAGGTCAAAGGCGTGCTGAGCTGCCTCCGCGAAGACATGGTGCCTAAGGCCAGCTTAATCGAAACTCTTGACGGCCTGGTGGAGTCCTTCGGAGAAGGCATCCCAATGGACTTCAAGAATGCTCAGTGGTTTGTCGGCACCACCATGGCACTCACGATGGCGCAAGCACATGGTGAAGAGTTGGACCCAAGCGCTATCTCCGAGGCGATGCCTGTCGACGCGAAAGGCCAGCAGGTAGTGTTTGCTCCCTTCGCCACTAAACGCAGTAAATACAGGCCTCGTCCCATCGAGACAATCACCAAGTATTCTGAAGAGTTGCGGCGAGTGAAGGCGGTGAAGTCTGCGGCGTCTGGGGCTACCACCAGAAAGTCTGTAGCATCGGAGACTGCCATGGATTCGAGGAAACCCCCGAAGTCGAAGTCCAAGTCGAAGAAGCATATTGCTCCATAGCTACTCTTTGTAATAGTTGTAGCTTCCTTTTGCTGGTCCGCATTTTGTGGGGGGGGGGGGGGTTGCCCCCTTGATACTTTTATCAAATTTGAATGTAGTCCTCCTTTTTATCAGTATATGATTGGTCCCATTTGCCTTTTGCTTGGTTGTAAATAGGGTCCTTCCAGTGATCCTCATGACTCTCCTCCCACGGATGAAACTGTGGCGCAACCATGTTCACAGGTGGAGGAGCTGTCATTGCTCTTGCGACTGCGCGACCGTATAAAGCAGATGGAGCGTGAGTTTCCCAATATCTGTGGTAACACGGATGTGTGGAAGTCGAAAGCTGTTACGGCCACCGCTCACGAGAAGTATCTCTTGGATGAATTTGCGCAGTTGAACGAGCAATTTAAATGTTATCTCTCTAACTTCTTGCCTTTTCTTTAGCCAATCACGGCGATGCCTTGTCTTTATACTTTGGTCTTGCTTTTGTAGTTGTTAGCGCTCATCATCCACAGGATGAGAAGGACCGGGTAGCCATTCGAATGAATGACTTAACCCTGGAGAAGCTATAGGCTAGTGGGTACTTTTGGGTGGACCACGACCGTGCAGTCGCGTTGGCGACGCTGCAGGATCGTTCTTCGCGAGTACTTCAATGTTTGAAGAAGGCGCAGTCGTGCCTTAGGCATATCTTCCGAGCGATGTTTCCTATTGACGTGGTGCCCTCAAGCCTGTTGGCTCTCCTGGCAAAGTTTCAAGATATCAGCGCGGTCCGCGAGTGCGTGCGACAGTAGCTGGTCGCATGTGCCAAGGCTGCATTGTCGCTGGTACGACTGCATCGGCCAGATGTGGACATCGTGTCTGTTGCCACTGGACCACTGCCACAACCTGAAGTGATGACTTGGAATATGGTGCCACACTATCAGGCGGTTGACCAGCCAGCTGAGGATATTGTAGATTTCTTTGAGGAGCAAATAAAGGTTCTCCTTTTGCAGCAGTAGTGTTTCCTGCACATAGATGTATAAGTGTTGTAAAATTCATATGATTACGGTGGGTGTATTTGATACCCATTAATATGTAAAGAGCTTGCTAGCTTGTATATTTTTCGAGTGTATTATAAGGTACAGGTCCTTTTCGTTAGCCTGATGTGTATTCATCGCAGCACCTTGCCAATCTGTCAGGTGCGTTGCAGCTGGGTTGGTGTAATCAAGGGTTAGATTGGTAGTGCGTCAGCTACTCAGGATGTTGTATTGTTCGTGTAACAAGATGCAAAGGGTGGCGCAGCCCCTGAGTAAAATACTTGCGAGAAAAGCATAAAACATAGGGTTTGGGCACTTAGCTTTATTTATTCGTAGAATATCACGAGTTACAATGTGTGGCTAAGTAGCTAGGCTGGATAGCCTTATTTGTAAAAAAACATCTAAGTGTAGAAACGGCAAAGCTGCGCGACGTTCTAGCGGTTGGAGTATGTGAATCCGCTCTTGAAATCTTTAAGGCGATAGGCGCCACATGGGATTACTTCGATAATCATGTAAGGACCTTCCCAAGGGGACTTGAACTTTAGGTTCCCTTGCTGCTTTAGTCACAGGACCAGATCTCCTTCGATGAAGGGTCTGGGGCGTAGCCTTCTACTGTGGTAGTTGCGGAGGCTCTGTCGGTAGATCATGGATTTCTCCGCTGCAATCTCGCGTGTGTCGCCGAGGTGGTCGACGTAGTCTTCGAGTGCGATAGTTGATTCCTGATCACTATATGCAACCACTCGCGGAGCTTTGTGGCGCACTTCTACGGGTAGTACCGCTTCAGCACCGTGCACCATGAAGAACCGAGTGTAGCCCGTGGAACTGTTTGGATTTGTGTGTAGGCTCCAAAGTATGGATTGCAGCTCGTCTGACCAACACCCAACGACTTGTTCGAGTGGCCGGAGGTGCCTTTTCTTGATTCCTCCACAGACGAGGCCATTGGCCTTTTCGACTTGACCATTGGTCCGAGGGTGGGCCACTGAGGCGTAGCTAATGTTTATTCCTAGGTTTTCACAGAATTCCTGGAACTCCTTGGAGGTGAAGTTTGCCCCATTATTCGTGATTATGATATGTGGCACCCCAAAACGGTAGATGATGGACTCGAAGAATTTGACGGTGCTGGCGCCTAATTGATTCATCACTGTCATGGCCTCGATCCACTTGGTAAATTTGTCGACCGCGACTAGAAGGTAGACGTATCCTCCTCGCGAGGACCTCGGAAGCTTGCCTACCATATCGAGTCGCCATTGTGTGAAAGGCCAAGCCACTAGTATTGGTCTGAGCTTCGCGCCAGGTGCGTGCGGTTTGTCCACGAATCGCTAGCAGGCGTTGCAGCGCTGGACGATGTCCTTGGCATCACGCATGGCCATTGGCCAGTAGAATCAAGCTCGTAGAGCTTTGGCGACGAGAGCGCGACTGCCAGCATGGTGTCCGCAAGTGCCTTTGTGTATGTCGAGGAGGATGGATCTTCCGTCCCTGCTGGAGACGCACCTCTGAAGAACTCATGTGATGATGCGCTTGTACAGTGCACCGTTGATTAGGGCAAATGCCTTAGATCGTCGCGCTATGTGCCGTGCATCAGTCGGGTCATCTGGAAGCCTTTTGATGAGTAGGTATGTGATATATGGTTGTGTGTCCAAGATGGCTCGATCATCATGACCTCCATTGGGCCTTCGAGACCTGTGTCAGGCTCCATGTCATCGAGGGCCATTGGCTCATTGGGTGGCGTAGCCCCTGACTCCGTTGACGTGCTTGCCTTCTTCTCTAGAGCCTTGGGCTTGATGGCGCATTCGCAGATGCACTCTATAAATACTCCAGGTGGTATGGGGTGCAGGTGGAGCCGATGTTGGTGAGTATATCCGCCTCCTCATTGCTTTCGCGGACAACGTATTGTAGAGGTCGCGGTAGGCGATCATGTTGTTGCTCAGGGCGTCACACTCGTGCATTGTTTGGTTGACCACCAGTTTGGAGTCGCCGTAGATGACGAGTCTCTTGGCGCCGCAGGCTTTCGCCATCCGCATTCCATGGATCAAGGCTTCATATTCAGCTTCATTGTTGGAGGCTGTGCACTGCATTCATAGAACATACTTCATCTTGTGTCCTTGGGGCGATGTTAGTATGCCACCTGCACCGGCTCCGTCCTTTCAGTTGGACCCATCAAAGTGCATTGTCCAAAGGTAGGACATATCTGGCTTGTCGGGGAGTTGGTTCTCCATCCAATGCACGAGGAAGTCTGGATGACATGGGTATACCCTACAGGTACTCGAGTTTAGTATATACGGTCCTGATACGGCAGAATCCCACGGTGTTTCCAAGGCCCAATGAAGAATTCGAGTGTCCCACTGACTCTCGATTGCTTGCGAGACAAGAAGAGGCTTAAGATAGAAAATTCAAAGCGAAAAACATAATCTGTAACCAACTCGACCTGCTACCCGAGACCTAGCCTATCTATATAAAGGCTAGAAGGGGGCGGCAAGGAGGACAATCACCACCTTAGTTTCCACGACTCTCGCCAGATTGCATCTGCGCACCCCTGTAAGCTTTGATTCCTTCATTAATTCCAAGAGCAGACAAGCAGGAGTAGGGACCTCTACGAGGCCTGAACCTGGGTAAAACTTGTGTCCATGTGTGCTTGTTTGCTAGCCGATTGATGCCTCCAGTGCTCCCTCCTTCTCCAAAACCCAAGTCCTTAACAATGGGCATTGATGAGTTAAATCCTCATCAATTAGCGCCGTCTGTGGGAATTGGGAGTGCTGATGTCGCGACTTCTTTGTCCCCGTCAACCACGATCTACAACTCTGCAATAGCAGAGATCCGCCAGCTCTTCGACGCATTCGACTTCACCGTCCACACGCCTGCCACTTGCCCGACTTCTGAGTCTGTGGGCGATAGAGTCAGTCTGGCAATTGGGAGCTTCTGCTTCCAAGATGGTTAGCTGGGCACGCTTAGCATGCCTGACCAGCCAACGACACCCACGATTGCTCTAGCATCGTGGTTCCTGCCGCCAGTCGGCACCCTCAGCAAGCTCAACACCTCAGCAGCAGCTGGGAGTACAGACAGTGACAGCAGTCGTGGATCTGATCTGGGTGATCTGGCCATAGAAGATGGAGTCTGCGGCTCTGGATCTGAAAGTTGCGGGAGCAATAGCTTCCCCAACCACTTCATGTGCGCCATCATCAACGCGGGCAACACCACCGCCAATCGCAAAAACACTGGCACGAGATATGGCACCGGGCCACCCAACGGCGGCATACCCAACGGTGGTCCACCCAATGGCAGCCCCACCAACGGTGGCAACAGCGCGCCTATCAACAATTTAGCGGGAGTAGAACCACCGACCATGGTTAACTAACACACAGGAAAGCGCGTCGTGATCAGGCTTAACGACACGAGTGGGCTCGCTGTCGAGAAGCTCTACGGGGCAATCCTCTGCCCCACAACTCCCCGCAGGACATGCTGATGGGCTACCATTAGCTGCTAAAGGAGGAATACATATGCCAGCTAGACGCGGTTACGCAATTTGAGGCGCGTAAAAGGCAACAGACAAATCAAGCCTTCGGAGAGCTAGGCTCTCCTCCCACGGAGGATCCTCCTCCAAAGGCAACGAGTACGTGGCCAACAAGAGACGATCTCGACTGGCCCACCTCACCGAGCAAAAACGCGTAGAAGTCGTGAAAATCCTCGACTTTGGCTCCATGACAGTCGACATGCGGGGCAACATGCTCCTGATGACGCCGCAAGCTGCGGTGACAGCGGCCACCATGTACCTCATCAACAACCAACCACCGGTTGGAGATCCGCGAGCTGCCATGCACCGATCCACGATCGCAGGCTTGGGGCTAGTCGAAGCCGCCCTCAACAAAGTGCCAGGGCCAGAGCCGAAGAAAAGTAAAGCTCTGGATAAGTACTACTACTCGCACTCCTCTAGTGTAGACAGTCACGATCTGTCGCGACAACGTCGCTGATAGCGGCATGATCATGACAACGACACGCGTGATGACATCATGCAGTGCAAAGTTGACAAGATGCAGGCAACGCGCGTCTGTTCGACTGATTTAGACGAGGACAAGACTGAGCTCTGCGGCGCCAGATGCTTCAGTAGAGCCATCAGGCAGAAGCGAATGCCTAAGGGGTTCACTCCCGTCGGAGAACTCAGAATTTGACGGTTTGCAAGACCTGAAGATCTGGTTGGAGGACCACATCTCCTCCGTCAGGCTAAATTGTGGGAGTCGAAGCATGGCCATGCAATGCCTGCAGCCACAACTGCAGGGCGTCGCCCGCGCATGGCTCAATGACCTCCCACGTGGATCCATTCGCAGTTGGGAAGAGCTAGTGTATAGCTTTGTGCACAACTTCAAGGGCACTTACAAAAGGCCCGCATCAATCGAGGAACTGAGAAGCTGCCAGCAAAGATCTGGCGAATTGCTACGGTCATACATCTAGCGATGGTCCATGACACGTTGCTAACATATCCATAATTTTTGATGTTCCATGCTTGCTTTTATCTACTTTCTTATGTTTTGTCCACACTTTGGAGTACTTCCTATACACTTTCTTGGACTAACCTATTAACAAGAGCCACAGTGCCATCTGCCTGTTTTCTGCTGTTTTTGGTTCTAGGAAAGTCAGAAAATGAATATTCTCGGAATTGGACGGGACAAAAGCCAAAGTCAGTTTTTCACCGAGGGACACCCGGAGCCAGAATACGAGACGGAGAGGGGATGGAGCCTGGCCACACCACCTAGCTGCGCGGGCCAGGCCTGGCCGCACGGGCCAGGCCTGGCCGCGCCAGGGGGTGGTCTAGCCGCCCTAGGCACCCCCTCGGCCTCCGCTTTCGCCTATAAGATTCCTCCGATACAGAAACCCTAAGTACCCGATCAAAATTCCACGAAAGAGTCTGTAGCCGCCGTCATCTCCATCCCTCGACCGGGAGGGATCTAAATCTCTTCCCGACAACCTGCCAGGGGGGAGAATTCACCTTGGAGGCCTTCTTCATCACCATGTAAGCCTCCGGTGTGATGTGTGAGTAGTTCATCTCTGGACTACAGGTCCATGTAGTAGCTAGATGGCTGGTTCTCCTCCTTTGTGCTCTCATGTTTAGATCTTGTGAGCTCCGTTCATGATCAAGATCATCTATTTGTAATTCTTACATGTTGTGTTTGCGAGGATCCGATGGATATTGAGATGCTATTTCAGATTGATTATTGATTCTATCATGTATTTGTTATTTGTGATCTTGGATGCTTTCCGTTGTTAGTAGCTATCTTGGCCAAGTAGATGCTAGCAACTCCAAGAGTTAGTATTTATGCTCGATAGTGGGTTCATGCCTCTAGTAATCTGGGGAAGTGACAGAAATATCTAAGGTACTAGATGTGTTGTTGCTACTAGGGAGAAAACAACAATCCTTTGTTCATAGAACTATCGTATTGTTTACTTTACACGCAATGTGTAATGCAATTATCTGTTGCTTGCAACTTAATACTGGAGGGGGTTCGGATGATAACCTAAAGGTGGATTATTAGTCATAGATACAATTGGATTACGGTCTATGTATAATGTTGTAATGCCCAATCAAGTCTCAAGGTGTAAAGATGAGTAGTATATGCATATTGCTTTCTCGATGTTTGTCAATTGCCCCGCTGTAGTTTGTTCACCCAACGTGTAATCTATCTTAAGGAGAGCCACCACTAGTGAACTATGGACCCCGGTCCTTTCTTTTATCATCAATCTACAACTGTTTACTGTTTTGTGTTTACTTTCTTCCACACAATACGTTTAATCCTTTGTTTTCAGCAAAACCTGTGAGATTGACAACCTCACTGTAAGTTGGGGGCAGAGTTCTGTGTTGTGTTGTGCAGGTCTCCACGTTGCTGCTGGCACCGATAGTGCGCCCTGCCAAAGTTCAGCTAGCAACGCCTTTGGGGTGTTTCCTTGCTCCTACTGGTTCGATTAAACCTTGGTTTCATAACTGAGGGAAACTTGCTGATGTGATCATCATACCTTCCTCTTGGGGTTCCCCAAATAGCTCAAGATATCTTGGGCCATCAGCCCATCATCAAGAACTCCGCAGAAAACATCTCGGAGGACCATGCAATCGATGCATTCAATGGTGGTGTCCGCCGTATAGAGCTCAGGGAGGAGCTGGGCCACTCGAATCCCAAAACAATCGACCACCTGATGGAAATCGTGAATCGGTGGGTCGACGGAGAAGACTCGGTGAAAACACGCACCTACTCTGATGACGATGACGACCTCAGGCGCAGGCGTGAATGTCGAGGCAAACGTCGAATGCACGTCTACAACGACCGTGACGAGGTTACACTAGTAGAAAATGGGCCTTTGGTTCGGGCCATTAGTCCTGGCCGTGGCTGGGGCCGGGGCTAATGGTCCAAACCAGACGGCTCGAGGAGGCCGAGGCACTATGTCCCGGTCCGTAAAGAACCATTAGTCCCGGTTTGAGATACAAACCGGGACAAATGGGTCTGGGCCGGCGCGCGTGCTCCTGGCAGAACCTTTAGTCCTGGTTTGTATCTCAAACCGGGACTAATGGCCTGGCCCTATATATATGCACCCAGCCCTCCACTCTCTCCTGTATTTTCCTATGTGAGAGGTGGTATAACTTTGTGCTAACTTTTTTTCTTCATATGCACTAGAGGTGTTTGGTGAAATGCCTATTAGAGCAATGCCACTTGAGTTCACACAAGACAAAATATGATATGAGGTGCCAGAGCGACACTTAAGGTTTCTCCTCTTTGTTTTGTAGTGTCCTAAAAGGTTAGCAACTATTTTCTCGTTTTTACTACGCGGTACTAATTTAAGCATCGTGATTGCGTTTGATATATATGGATGGTTGTATGATGCAGATGAGCCACCCATGGATGTACGGTGACCGACGCTCTGACGCTTACAGAGAAGGTGTGCGTTCTTTTCGCCTTGTGGCCGAGGCGAACAAGCGGCGGGATGGTTTTATGTGTTGTCCATGTGTTGAATGTCGGAATGAGCAGGCTCACACTTCCTCAAGAGTCATTCAGAGCCACCTGCTTCGGTCCGGTTTCATGTCCGGCTATAATGTTTGGACCAAGCACGGAGAAAGAGGGGTTATGATGGAAGACGGCGATGAAGAAGAGAACGATGATGACAACTACCGATCTATGTTCCCTGAATACGATGATACCGCAGTTGAAGATAATGAAAAAGAAGGGGGTGAAGAACAGGAACCAGATGAGCCTGTTGATGATTTTGGTCGGGTCATTAGTGATGCAAGGCGAGACTGCGACACAGAAAAGGAGAGGTTGCAGTTCGAGCAGATGTTATAGGACCACAACACATTGTTGTATCCAACTTGTGAAGATGGCCAGAAGAAGCTGGGTAGCACACTGGAATTGTTGAAGTGGAAGGCAGAGACCGGTATGACTGACTCGGGATTTGAAAAGTTGCTGGTAATAATGAAGAAGCTGCTTCCAAGAAATAACCAATTGCCCTCCAGTACGTACGAAGCAAAGAAACTTGTCTGCCCTCTAGGATTAGACGTGTAGAAGATACATGCATGCCCTAATGACTGCATCCTCTACCGCGGTGAGAAGTACGAGAATATGGATAAATGCCCGGTATGCACTGCATTGCGGTATAAGATTAGAAAAGATGACCCTGGTGATGTTGAGGGCGAGCAACCCAGTAAGAGGGTTCCTGCCAAGGTGATGTGGTATGCTCCTATAATACCACGGTTGAAACGTTTGTTCAGAAATAAAGAGCATGCCAAGTTGTTGCGATGGCACGTGGAAGACCGTAAGAAAGACGGGATGATGAGGCACCCTGCTGATGGTCGGCAGTGGACAAAAATCGAGAGAGACTTCCGGACTTTGCTGGTGACGCAAGGAACTTATGGTTTGGTCTAAGTACCGATGGCATGAACCTTTTGGGGAGCAGAACTGCAGTCACAGCACCTGGCCCGTGACTCTATGTATCTACAACGTTCCTCCTTAGTTGTGCATGAAGCGGAAGTTCATTATGATGCCAGTGCTCATCCAAGGCCCGAAGCAACCGGGCAACAACATTGATGTGTACCTAAGGCCATTAGTTGATGAACTTCTACAGTTGTGGGCCAAACCAGGTGTACGTGTGTGGGATGAGCACAAACAGCAGGAATTTGACCTACAAGCGTTGCTGTTCGTAACCATCAATGATTGGCCTGCTCTTAGTAACATTTCAGGACAAACGAACAAAGGATACAATGCATGCACGCACTGTTTAGATGAGACTGAAAGTATATATCTGGATAAATGTAGAAAGAATGTGTACCTGTACAATCGTCATTTTCTTCCGCCCAGTCATCCCTTAAACAAGAAAGGCAAGCATTTCAATGGCAAGGCAGAAACCCCGACGAAGCCTGTCCCTCGTAGTGGTGCTGATGTATTTGGTATGGTCAAGGATTTGGATGTAATCTTTGGAAAGGGTCCTGGAGGACAACCTGTTCCAAAAGACCCCATTACCGGACACGCACCCATGTGGAAGAAGAAATCTATATTTTGGGAGCTACCCTATTGGAAAGTGCATGAGGTCCGCTCTGCAATCGACGTGATGCACCTGAGGAAGAATCTTTGCGTGAATATTCTAGGCTTCCTAGGCTTGTATGGGAAGTCAAAAGATACCCCGGCAGCACGGGAGGACCAGCAACATCATAAAGGACGAGACGAGAAGCATCCAGGGCAGTTTCAAGGGCTTGCCAGCTACGCTCTTACCAAAGAAGAGAAGGAAATCTTTTTTGAAGTCTTTTTCAGTATCAAGGTCCCGTCTGGCTTCTTGTCGAATATAAATAGTAAATATGAAAGAGAAAAAATGTCAAAACCTAAAGTCTCATGACTGCCATGTGCTTATGACGCAATTGCTTCCGGTTGCATTGAGGGGAATTCTACCAGAAAATGTTCGACTAGCCATTGTGAAGGTATGTGCATTCCTCAATGCAATTTCTCAGAAGGTAATCGATCGAGAAAGTCTATCAGGGTTACAGATTGATGTGGTCCAATGTCTGGTCAGCTTCGAGTTGTTGTTCCCGCCATCCTTCTTCAATATTATGACGCACCTCCTAGTTCACCTAGTCGAAGAGATTAGAATTCTCGGTCCCGTGTTTCTACACAATATGTTCCCCTTCGAGAGGTTCATGGGAGTCTTAAATATGTTTATAACCGTGCTAGGCCAGAAGGAAGCATCTCCAAGGGCTATGGAATAGAGGAGGTCATTGAGTTTTGTGTTGACTTTCTTCCTGACCTTAAGCCGATTGGTGTTCCTGAATCTCGGTATGAGGGGAGGATGACTGGAAAAGGCACACTAGGAAGGAAATCAATGGTATGTAGGGACGGGCATTCTTTCACTCAAGCACACTACACAGTTCTACACAATTCCACTATGGTGGCTCCGTATATCGAGAAACACAAGAATATTCTACGCTCCGAAAACCCGGGGAAGCCTGAAACCTTGATTAAAGGGGAACACGAGAAGTATTTTGGCAATTGGTTGCAGACACATCTCATGAATAACACCACTGTTGGAGATGATTTGTACTCGTTGGCCAGGTTTACCATCTTCGACTATATGTACTTTCCAAGGGTATGAGATAAATGGGAATACATTTTACATGATCGCCCAAGATTAAAAGAGCACCAACCAAAACAGTGGTGTCCGCTTTGATGCAACATATGACAATAGGCAGATTGACATATATTATGGGTACATAGAGGAGATATGGGAACTTGACTATGGACCTACTTTTAAGGTCCCTTTGTTTCGGTGCAAATGGGTCAAGCTGACAGGAGGCGGGGTACATGTAGACGAAAAGTACGGCATGACAACAGTGGATCTCAACAATCTTGCATACATGGATGAACCATTCATCCTAGCCAACGATGTGGCTTAGGTTTTCTATGTGAAGGACATGTCTACCAAACCGAGAAAAAGGAAAGATAAGCAAAAGAGTACAGAATACGATGAGCCAAAGCGCCACATAGTTCTTTCAGGGAAAAGAAACATCGTGGGAGTGGATGATAAGACAGACATGTCAGAAGATTACAATAAGTTTCATGAAATTCCGCCCTTCAAAGTGAAAACTGACCCAAGCATCCTGTTAAATGATGAAGATTCTCCATGGCTACGGTGCAGAAGAAAACCACAACACTAGATGTTGGTGATGTGTAATAATGTATTAAACCTTTTATTTGAGACATAAATCTATGTAATTAAACCTTTTATTTGAGACATAAATCTATGTAATGTATTAAACCTTTTATTTGAGACATAAAGGTCCCCTTTCATGTAATACATCTTGCTCAATCAAACTAGGCGTTCTGAGCCGCGGTAGGTGATCACACAAAGAGAAGGAACCATCACAAGAGAAGGAACCCACAAACACTAAGGATACATAGCACAACTGAAAATTAAGGAACATGCCTAATGGTTGGAGTGATTCAGTCATGGCCCTGCCTAGCCCTGTAATACACACCACTATAGTCGTCGTAGTCACCGGCACCATCGTCGCTGTCGTCGTCGGGGTCACCGTAGTCGAACCTTGAAGGTTGGGCACGCGTGGGCTGGATTTGAGGGTACCGCAGGCGGGGGTTATTGCCGGTCGTGTTGTAGGCCATGACACTCTGGAGAGTCCGGCTGCGCCACCACAGCCGACGGTCGGCCTCGTTGAAGTTCGAAGGAGGTGGGCCGTCCTCCTTGTGCCTGGCGAGCTCCCTCTCACGCCGATTGATGAAGGAAGGCTTCCCAAGTCGGGAAATAGTCGGGATGCCATTTGGGATTCCTCCGCTGCTCTGGCATGAGCTCGAGGTAGTAGTAGTTCGTGATGGCCATCCGACGCTCCACACCTAGAGGGACAGGAGGGACTAGCACGCCTCCGGCGCTCAGCATCCAGCCGGTAGGGACGCGGTAGCCCGGTGGGCAGGGGTAGTTCGAGGCGCAAAGCGCCTCCGCCTCCCGGGTGGTTAGAGATACGATGGAAGCCATGGGAAGAGAATGATGAGTCTAGATGTGATATTTGAATGGAGGCCAAGCGTTCATATATATACTGAAAAAATGGCGGGAAGATAGAGGTGGGAACCGGTGGAAAGCGCGGGAATGCAGTGGCGCGGGAAACTTTCATCTCGGGTGGGGGCTCCAACCGGGACAAAATATGGGGGGGCCTTATCTGGGGGAGGCTTATCTGGGAGGGCCTTATCTGGGGGGTGGCTAACCTTTAGTACCGGCTGGTGGGTACAACCGGGACTAAAGGTGGTTTTTGTGTCAACTAACAAAAGTGTCGGTGGGATAAGGACGCGTGGGTAACCTTTAGTACCGGGTGGGGGCTCAAACCGGGACTAAAGCTGTCGGTAGGAAAAGGACGCGTGGGTGGACGCACTGCTCGATGAGATAAAGCATGTAGCGCACGACGCCCTTTCGGAGGAAGAAGACAAAGTAGAAGCGGCGTCGTGCCTATAAAAGGAGCATCGATACGCCATGGCAAGCAACTCAACAAGCCAACATGGATGGAGAGTTTCATCCCCATGGATGGAGGAAAGGGTTGGGAAATCTCCCGTGGCGGAACTTCTCGAAGATGCCCTTGGTGCACACGCCCTATGGCATCTTTGGAAGTTCTGCCTCGGAAAATATTTTCCTGCTGGCCCGTGAAAGACTCCATCTCCGCCTCCCTGGGTTAGAGGTATGGTGGAAGCCATGGGATAGAGTGGAGAGAGGTGGCAGATATGAGTGTAGATGTGCTATGGCAACGACCAAGCCAACATGGATGGAGAGTTTCATCCCCATGGATGGAGGAAAGGGTTGGGAAATCTCCCGTGGCGGAATTTCTCGAAGATGCCCTTGGTGCACACGCCCTATGGCATCTTCGGAAGTTCCGCCTCGGAAAATATTTTCCTGCTAGCCCGTGAAAGACTCCATCTCCGCCTCCCTGGAGTTAGAGGTATGGTGAAAGCCATGGGATAGAGTGGAGAGAGGCGGCAGATATGAGTCTAGACGTGCTATGGCAACGACCAAGCCTACATATATATAGTGAGAAATGGCGGGAAGTCAGAGGAGGGAAGCCTAAACCCTAAACCCTAAACCCTAAACCCTAAAGGGCCTACCCTCATACGGAGAAAGCTGCAGGGGTAGACGATCCGAGGCCCCTGGTCCAGGGTTTCGCCGGAGGAAGACCACCGGAGCGTCGGAATCACATGAAAATGGCAAAATGGTTAATAGTTTGACTAGTTAGAATAATTATTTTATAAACCAGAAAATGGATTTGGATCTTTGATTCAAATTCAAGCACTTTATATGTTAAAAATTTAGTGAGATTCAAAATATGCAAAATATAATAGTTAATGCATTTTTAAATTGGAAATGGAAAAATGGTTATTAGTTTCACTAGTTAGAATAATTATTATAAAACAGAATATAGATTTGGATTACTTATTCAAATTCAAAAACTTTTCATGTTGAAAATTTTCTCAAATTCATAAGTATGCAAAAACTGTATAATTCAAATGTTTAAAAAATCTAATAGTTACAAATTGTAATATTTGAAAAAACATGTGCCAACTTAGGCCCAGCGCGCGCAAATTTGGGCCTTTAGTCCCAGCCCAGAACACCATCTGGGACTAAAGGCTCTGCAGGCGAAAAGGCATCCAAAGCCTTTAGTCCCGGTGCGTGGCTGGAACCGGGACTAAAGACCCCCCCCCTTTAGTCCCGGTTCCAGCCACGCACCGGGACTAAAGGCTGGGGGGTATTTAATGTGCCGCCTTCTTCCCCGGTTGAATCCATCAACCGGAGCGAGGAGTAGCACTACGCCGCCAGGCTGCCGAAATACCTCGCCGCGCCTCTCCGCCCGTCCGCGTACCCCGCCGTGTTGCCGCGCTGCGTCGCCGCCTCTCGAGACGCGCGCTCCTCCGCCCCGCTGCTGTGGGAGGTAATCCCTCCCCCCACCGCGCGCTCTGCCTCCTCTCGGTCCCTGGCCCTAGCGAGCGCAGGCGGCGCCCCGCGACCGGCCGCGCGCTGCCTCCATCCCCCAGCGAGCCCGGGCGGCGCCCCGCGACCGGCGAGCCCGGGCGGCACCCCGCCGGCCATTTTTTGTTTTTTTGTATATTTTTTGTATTACTAGTATTTCTAGTGTATGTTTTTTTGTATTACTAGTATCTTTTTTTGTAATAGATAGATAGAATTATTACTAGTATGTTTTTTGTAATAGATAGATAGAATTATTACTAGTATTTTTGTATTTTTTTTATATTTCTAGTGTATGTTTTTTTATTAATTTCTAGTATAGTATATATTAATTTCTAGTATAGTATATATTTCTAGTATAGTATATATTAATTTCTAGTGTATGTTTTTTATTTCTTGTATTTTTTTTATATTGTAATATTTATTACTAGTATATAAATATAGTATATATATGTTTGTGTATATATATTTATTACTAGTAATAAAATATATAGTAGTATATTATATCGTATGTAGTATTATAGTGTCGATTGAGACAGGCAAGCATCAGTGCTAAATAAAGATAAGCTAAAGAAATAACTACCCTAAGTCCGGTAGTGCTCGTGGGCCCTCGGACTTAGGGTTAGGGTGGTAGTGCTCGCGGGCCCCCGGACTTAGGGTTAGGGTGGTAGTGCTCGCCGGCCCCCGGACTTAGGGTTAGGCTGGTAGTGCTCGCGGGCCACCAGACTTAGGGTTAGGGTGGTGGTGCTCGCGGGCCCCCGGACTTAAGCTAAAGAAATAACTACCCTAAGTCTGCTAGTGCTCGCAGGTCCCCAGACTTAGGGTTAGGGTGGTGGTGCTCGCGGGCCACTAGACTTAGGGTTAATGTGATAGTGCTCGCGGGCCCCCGGACTTAGGGTTAGGGTGGTAGTGCTCGCGGGCACCCAGACTTAGGGTTAATGTGGTAGTGCTCGCGGGCCCCCGGACTTAGGGTTAGGGTGGTAGTGCTCGCGGGCCGCTCGGAGATAGGGTTAGGGTGGTGGTGCTCGCGGGCCCCCAGACTTAGGGTTAGAGTGGTGGTGCTCGTGGGCCCCCGGAGATAGGGTTAGGGTAGTGGTGCTTGCGGGCCGCCCGGACTTAGGGTTAGGGCATCACTAGAATTTTGCTATTGTTTAGTATTATTGTAGCAAATTGCGTGTTCATATTATTGTTTAGTGTTATTTTATGCAGCAATATTGAATGAAAAATGTTATTGTGTGCATTTTGTAGAAAACTATGGATCCAATCCAGAGAGACCTAGCACAGGAAGAAATTCTCGAGGATATGATCAACGACACCCCCCATGTCGATCCACCCGAATCTCCGTCGATTTATCTGAACCCCTCCGGTGAGGGAGAGGAGGTCGACCGAAATGATCAAGGAGAAGCCGACGGCTCCGGTGGTGGAGAAGCCGACGGCGAGGTATATATATGAAGTCTGGTGATCAGTAGATGCATTAACTGAGTTGTATATATATAAATTGACGAATGTTTCTTCTCTTAGGCCTCCACATCGAGCAAAAAATATTCCAAACGAGGCCCAGCCAAAAAGTTAGACGCATCTACGCGTTATACAATTACGCGGGTATCACCACGGGGTGAACCGGTGGAACCCGGAAAGGCTAAAACTGTATTTAAACAACAATGCGGAGTTATGGTTAGGGATCGCATCCCGATCACCGTTCGAGAGTGGAATAAGACCAAAGGGGCGAAAGAGGGTGAGTATGTCTCCGACAGGTGCAAAGAGGGTCTTTGGAATGACCTCATGACACATTTCACCCTGCTAGAATGTGAGGATGATGCCGACACAGCTGCATTGAGGAAGAAAGTCAAGTAGTGGACTCTTACGAAGATGGCCGAACTATTCAAGAACTGGAAGAAAGCATTATGGCAAAAGTATTAGAAGACGAAGAAGAGTCCTAAATTTGAATGCTATCTAACGAAGCAGCAGGCTAATTGGGATGCATTTGTGAAGTACAAGGAGTCACAACCTGCTATGGAAATGTCAGAAAAAAACAAGAAAAATGCCGTGATGAAGAAATATCACCATCACCTAGGGCCAGGGGCTACGCGGCTGCCATGCCAAAGTGGGATGCTAAAGAGAATGAGCTGCTTGCTAAAGGGATCACTCCAGAACCAATACGCGAAGAATGGGATCTGAGGGCAGGGAACTGGTTCCTTGGGCATGGGAGTGAGTATGAAGAAAGTACAGGGGACCTTATTTGCAGTGACGGGATTAGGATACCCCGGGATACATGCCAGAAAGTGGTGAAGGAGATTAAAGCGGGGACAACAAAGTTCCGTCCCGATAGAGAGAAAGACTTGCTGACAAAGGTCCTCGGGAATGACGAACGCGGAGGACGTGTATGAGGCCTTGTCCTAGTTATACGTGGGAGATGGGGTTTCCCAAAGACAGAGATACTTATAGGAGCCAAGAGAGAGCAAAGAGGCGACGGCAGGAGGAGGAGGGAGACAAGTTCACCGAGTTGATAGGAACACTTCGAATGCACCAGCAGCAGATTGACGAACTTCGAGGAGCAGCGCGCCTGCAAGATCATGTACTCAATATTACCGCCGTCCCATCTCAGCGGAAAAGAAGAGCGGCTGAATCGGAGGTCCCTTCTGACGATGCACATATGGTAGATGGTGGTCCCGACTACCCCGTGGATGGAATCAAGGAGCAGGCATCTTGTGAGCTCGATTAGAAGGTGAAGAACCTATCCATCAAGGTGGCGGTCGGATGTGCTTTACCTTGTCCACCTGGCGCACGCTGGCATGGCCGTGAGATTCCAGCTGGCTATGCTAAAGTTGGTGTGGATGAAATCGCAATTGGGTGGGACTCAATGGAGCTTGACATCCCTGGACCTAAAGGTGAGAGGACACTCGGAGAAGTATTGGGTGGTATCATTCTATGGGACAAGAACAACATCAAGCTTCCAGGCTGGACGCCAAAGCCAACACCGCCTCCGAGTGGTTGCATGTCACCTTCACGTCCATCACCTCCAAGAAGCCCACCCCATGACTACGACCACCACAGACCGAGTCCATCTCGATCTCCGCCGCAGCCTCCGATTAGTACTAAACGACGCAGGAGCCCAAAACGACAAATGTCACCCCTCCCAAGAGTACCTCATAAGAATCTTCCTATCAGACCTTATGATCGTACTGACGAGGAAACCGACATGATCGTAAAGGCCGAATGTGTTGCGCAGCTTCAAAAGAAGAAACCCGAGCCCGCCCTAGTATACACCGAGAAGCAAAAAGCATATGCACTTTCTTTTCTGAACACAAAATCGCAATATGACTTGCACCATAAGCCAGATGACTATCGACGCACACTTCAGAAGGAAGTGAAGAAGAGCAAATCAAGTAGAAGTGCAATCAGGAGCAAATCATCAAGTCAAAGTGCAACCGGGAAAAGAAAGGACGTCCCCCAGCTCGGGGAACAGGCCAAAAAATCGACCACACCCCTCAAGGTGGTATCCTATGACACTCCCTAGCAGGATATGGAAGAAGCTAAGAAGCTTGCAGCCGCTATGAATGTGACTGTTGAGGAAATGCTAGGTTCCCAGGACGACAAGTTACCCAAGGCTCAGGTAGTCCCTACATATGTCCCAGGGAAGCCTCTGGTCAGCTTTGAGCAGTTCCAACAACTGCCAACACAAATGCGGAGTTTACATAAATGGTACTTGAAAGCCGTAAAGGAGGAGAGAATAATGATCGTGGCGAAAGTCCCACATGACTACTACTTTTGAGAAGAAGAGGTCCATGTTGAGTTTCCAGAACTCTTCCAGTTATACACTTTCGACGCCCTCGACAAAAGTCTCATGAGTTTCTATTGTCTGTAAGTTGTTGAATTCATTGTCTATATATAAGCTGTTCATTTTTTTCAGTTGTTCAGTTCATTGGATGTAATTATCCTAATTATATCCTTTTGTACTCTATTATTATGCATAATGAAGATCATGGAATGTAAAAGAAGGTCAATCTTCAGCGTTGGGTTCATTGACCCAGATAAAATACATTGTCGGATGCTAAAGGAAAAACCCAAGGACACACAGGAAAACCTTCTAAGGTTTCTAACGGAGCAAAATTTCTGTGACCACATACTGTTTCCTTACAATTTCGCGTGAGTGTCTTACTCTATTGTACACATTCTCTTTTGCTTACTCGATGTTAAGTGTAATTGATGAGTTACTGATGTATAAATAAACGTGTACAGTTTCCACTGGATTCTCATGGACATTCAACTTGATAAGGGAAGAGTTGAAGTCATGGACCCATTAAAGAGACCCCTGGAACAGTTTAGTGACATGCAAGACATGCTCCAGAGGTAATTTTCGCACTACAGCGGTCTCTTTCATTGATTTCCTGAGATATCACGTAATAAATAACTCATTCATTTTCTTTACCGGGTAGGGTTTGGAACCAGTTCAAGAGTGCGGTTACGGGTGAATTTACTGAGAAGCTGACGTTTAAGCCGGTCTCGGTAAGTAGTAGGCGCATCTCTTTACTTCTAGTTTCAATACAATTATGATGCTGGATTATTATTATGATTGAATTCTATTCTCGTAAAGTGCGCGAGGCAGCCACAGGGGACGAATCTATGTGGATTCTACGTTTGCGAGTTCATTCGCACGTTTACCACTGTGCTGAATGATTATAGAGTCGACGTGAGAAATACATTCATAACATTATTTTTATTACCGTCACTTTTTGTTATCATGATTGATATTCATATTGATCTCCTTTTCTTATATAGTTCGAGAAAATGCGGGATCGGCTCCTACCACAACAACGCGTAGTAGCATTTGCTGAAGAACTGGCAGGATTCTTGGTGAATGAGATTATAGATGACGCCGGAGAATTTAGTGTGAATAGGCGCCGATGATCCTCGACCGTGTAATTGAATAGACGGGCTCTAGTCTCGATAATTTGGATCTCCATGTGTAACTATCATGTATATATTTGTATGATTGATCTTAAAAGATGTTATCTTATGTATGCACGAACATGTACGGTATGTAGTAGCGTAGAAAACTATCTTGAAATGAAAAAAAAGAATACAAATTAAATTCTCTGCCACGGCAGAGAAAGTGCCTAAAATTTTGCCGTGGCAGAGAACCATTTGTCCCGGTTCGTAATACGAACCGAGACTAATGGGGGGCACCCAGCGCCCGCAGAGACAGCCACGTGGATGCCCATTGGTCCCGGCTGGTAAGAGGTCCGGGACTAATGGGTGGGCCTTTAGTCCCGCCCCTCCAGTCCCAGTTACCAGGACCGGGACTAAAGCCCCTTACGGGCCGGGACTGGAGGCCCGTTTTCTACTAGTGTTAACATGGTCGTAGCCGGCTACGCCGACAAACGCGACGACAATGTCAATAGCGGATATCATAGTGGTGGATACTACAACAGCGGAAAAACCACGCAGGTGTGGCAGCACCGCACTCGCGAGGAAGCACCCGCAATGTCTATCGAGGACAACCTGTCCGGGCCATGCAACATGCACTTCTACATCGACAAGCATGATGGCAAAACAAATCAAGCCACCTTCTCAAGGACTGCCGCGAGTTCCTCAAAATCCACAAGGGCCTCGCTCGGATCAATCACAACACGGTCAACAGGGGCTATGGAGCTTCCCCAGGTGCTGTGGCACATGGAGCTCCTCCACCACCACCCGGACCACCACCACCCCCGCGACCGCACCAGTCCAGCATCAGGAAGGCGAGCCATACCCATGAGCTGTGGGAAACATGGGAATGATCCAAAAAGGATGCCCCTCCAATTGAGTGCAGAAGGCCATCACTTGCCAAGTCAATCTGGCAATAAACTCTCCACCCTCCACCACTGAGTACCTCAGTGGAAGCGACTCCTGCATCACCTTTGACAGGCGCGACCACCCGCGTCAAGTTCCACGTCCAGGCCACTGTCCCCTCGTACTCGAGGCGCAGATCGGGGGCTTTGATATGAGTCGTGTCTTCATGGGCGGCGGAAGCGGCATCAACCTCATGTTCGCAAGTACCTTGCATGCAATGAGGATCCCTCTAACTTGCCTGGAGGTGTCGGACATGATGTTCCATGGCATCGTCCCAGGGAAGGGCATATATCCCGTGGGAAAAATCAACCTCGACGTTATCTTTGGCACGCCGCAAAACTTTCGACGAGAGCGCATTGACTTCGAAGTCGTCGACTGGCCCTCACAATACCACTGCATCCTCAGACGTGTCGCGTTCACAAGGTTCATGGCAGTGCCGCACTATGCCTACCTGTAGAAGAAGATGCCAGGTCCAACCGGCGTAATCACAATCAATGGAAAACTTCGAGAGGTCTGACAGCTGTGACAGGTAATTCAACAGAATCTCCTAGTCCTTTGGCATGCAGGAGGAACTCGCAAGACTGAAGGAGTCGGCAGACAACAGTCTACCTCCCCTGAGCAGCCAAGTTCACCCAACCTGTCTTTCGATTCGTCGATACACACGAAGAAAGTCCAGGTCCACCCAACGGACCCAACCAAGACGGCCCTCATCGCCAACAACTTGAGTTCCGCATAGGAACTCGTGCTCATCGAATTCCTTCGTGAGCATTGGGAGATCTTCGCATGGTGTCCAACGGACATGACAGGAGTCCCTAGAGAATTCACCAAGCATGCACTCAACGTAAATCTAGACGCCAGGCCAGTTAAGCAGACAATTTGGCGACTGTTTCAACCAAGAGTAAAGGCAGACGGAATGGAGATCAACAGACTCCTCGATGCCAAATTCATACGCAAGATCAAGGAAAGCACTTGACTCGCCAACATGGTGCTTGTGCCTAAAAAAGACACAGATATCCTGCGGATGTGTGTGGACTTTACCTCCTTGAATAAGCATTGCCCAAATGATCACTTCCCATTGCCACGAATCGACCAAAACATCGATTCCACTGCGGGATGTGAGTGTCTCTGCTTCCTCGACGCCTACTCAGGCTACAATCAGATTAGATAGAAGGAGGACGATCAGGAGAAACCAACGTTCACGACGCCCTTTGGTGTGTTCTGCTACAACACGATGCCCTTCGGGCTAAAAAATGCAGGAGCCACCTATCAACGGTGCATGCAGGCTTGCCTCAAAAACCAACTTGGTCGCAACATCCAAGTCTACGTTGATGACATCGTCATCAAAACCAAAGAGGAAGCCTCACTAATCGACGATCTACACGAGACCTTGACCAACCTCGATCCCTACCGGATTAAGTTCAATCTGGATAAATGCGCCTTCGGCGTGCTATCTGGACAGTTACTCGGGTATCTCATCTCTACGAGGGGGATCGAAGCAAACCCGAAGAAAATAAAGGCCATACTAGCCACAGAGAAGCCGAAGAACATGAAAGGCGTCCAACAGCTAGCTGGGCGAATCGCAGCGCTCAGTCGATTCATTAGTCACATGGACGAAAAGGCGTTGCCCTTCTCCCAACTTCTCTATAAGGCTGATAAGTTCGAGTGGACAGATGAGACGTAGGACATTCGAAGATCTCAAGCTTCTATTATCCACCTCGCTAGTGCTGGTAACGCCACACGAGAAGGAGCCACTACTGCTCTACATCTTTGCCACCAACCAGGTGGTCAGCACGGTGCTTGTGGTGGAACGAGCTGAAGAAAACAAGGTCCACGGGGTCCAGTACCCAGTGTATTACCTCAGCGAAGTGCTCACGCCAACAAAACAGCGGTACCCGCACTACCAAAAACTGGCGTATGGAGTCTTCATGATAGCCAGGCGACTGCGCCACTACTTCCAAGAGCACCCAATCATGGTGGTCAACACCGCCCTACTCAGGCACATACTCAATAATCCTGATGCCACCGGACGAGTCGCGCTCTGGGGAATTGAACTGTCTCCACGAGATATAACATACGAGAAGCGTGACGCGATCAAGTCGCAAGTTCTACCGGACTTTCTCGTGCACTGGATGGAGAACCAGCTCCCTGACAAACTAGATATGTCCAACCTCTGGACAATGCACTTTGATGGGTCCAAACGAAAGGACGGAGCTGGCGCAGGTGTCATACTGACATCTCCCCAGGGAGACAAGCTGAAATACATCCTGCGAATGCAGTTCACCGCCTCCAACAATGAAGCTGAGTACGAGGCTTGTCGGGGGGATGACCTCCGGATACGCCAACCAGACAAGAATCACGGTAGTCGGATCATGTCCGACTGGCTGAGCGTAGCCGGACAGGAGCAAGTCAAGCCAGCTACCTCATGGTAACCGGATCAGCAAGGAGCGGCAAGGCACGTAATCGACTACATCAGCGTAGCCGGAACTAATCAAGAGGACAGAGCAACGTGCGGCATAGTGCACGATATGCCCTGGTATGATGACAAGACTTGCAACTACTCGGCCATACCGAAGAATTTGCGGGGTGACACGGGAATAGTGGCCAGATGCTGACGACAGACTCGCACGACGTTCACTATACCCACGATGACCATACCGCTCGTACTGAGTACTGTAGATGACCGGCCAGCTGGGACCCGCTTGTGGGGCCCGCTAGCCGGACTGGCCAGTGAGACCATTTCCTCTCTTCCTATATAAGGAGAGGAAAGGCTTTAGTAGAAAGGGTTGGTCTAAGTGCATTTAAGACAGTATCTAGAGAATACAGCTCAAGGAGCGAGTGTAGCCCGTATACCACTCATAGTCAGATCGGCAGGAGTAGGAGCTTTACCTCATCACGAGGGCTCCGAACCTGGGTACTTCTTGTGTCTTTCTATAATTGCTCATACCCAATCCCGCCTGTGAACACCGTCGAGAGTTTCCCTGCTAGTCCCCACACCTCTATCTAACCTGTGTTCGGAATATGCCCTAGTGGCAATCATGGTTGATGATATTTCCCAAAGTATTCATAAAGTAAAGTTGTCCTTATATGAACATCAGATATATATCACTGAATACATGATTCAGCTGTAGAACTATGTATTCATGATTGTTCATATTAGATTGTCCTTGGTCGTTGAGGTTGTGATGGACACACAACTTAGACCAATGTGCAAGTCGGCTGATGACACGGTTCCACTTGTCATGGGTATGGTGATGATGTTATAACTTACACTGATTCGGCTAAAGAGTTTAGCGAGTCGAACTGACCCATAGTTGAGATGCAACGAGCATGTTGTCATTTGTAATCTCAAGCAATGGAATCCTTCAACCTGAGGTGATTGCATGATCCGAGTTGTGGATCTCCAACTTAGGTTCTATCAAACGCTGTTCCGTAAATGGGCAGTTATAAAGGTAGAGTTCGGGTTGGTTGTGAATCAAGCTGCATGACGTGGATTACCAAGATGGGATTTGCCCCTCCATAATGGAGAGATATTCTTTGGGCCCTCTCCTGTGATATGATTCGGAAGCATGGCCATGCGCTACTCAGTTAAGTGTTAACTGCGGAGTCGGACTAAGAGTTAGTCAAGTGAATCACATATCATGGTACGAGAAGAGAGTTAAGCTATTTAAGGAATGGCAACTACTCGCCTATAGCTTAATAGATATATCGTGAGGCAAAGGGACTTGGACAAAAGTCATATTGAAGGTTCGTCTTCTGACTTTACGGCACTTGGGAGTTGGCACATCTTGCTAGAGGACGCTACCATCTATCGACTTGATACCAAGTGTTCATGGGGTGAGTTGGACTCAAAGCCATGACGAGATACTTGGAGGAGTAGCTCATGTCGTGTCCAGGTGTACGTGAATCTACAGGGTCACACACTTAAGGGTAAGGGGCCCATGTGTATTAGATCCATATGGAGATTGGAGTACAGCCTAGATGGGCCTCAAGCGTTGAGCCCAACTAGGAGTGTATATAAGTGGAGTAACAAGGGATAGTCCCTGACCTAGCCATCACTTTCTCCACTTCCACTTCGGGCTAGACACGGTCTAGCAGTCCTCTATCCGAAGCTCCTTCCTGTATGTGTGGATACCAGTAGAGGCGTGACACGTGCGACGCTGGAGACGGGGAAACTTGTGGGGATCTGATGAAGGAGTTCGTGGAATTTGGAGGGTTGTCCGTGGGATCGTTCGGCACTGCTTCGACGCGCTACATCAACTTCCGCATCTACGCGTCTAGCGGTAATCTCGTGGCCTATAACCTGAGCTAGATCTTGGGTGTTCCGTGTTAGGGAATTTTTTTTGTTTTTCTCTGCGTGGCCCAACAGTGGTATCAGAGCGAAAGCTTCTGGTTTTAGGCTCTAGATCTGTGCATATGTGATATGCACAAGGTGGTGGATGAGATCCACTTAGGGTTTCGGCGGTCGATCTATGAAATAGATCGGTTTTGTGCAAGATTGATTGGATCAATCGCACTCGGGGTGCATGGAAGATTAGGTGTGGATGATCAATGAGATTGGTCAGATCTGCACAGGGATCAAATTTGGGTAAAAGTGTTTTATCCAATGAAGGAATCCATGGTCCAGCTAGTGGGACCGCCGGCTTCGCCCTGTCGTAGCGCATTAGATTTCGTTGCGAGGTTCACAATGCCGGTAGATATCATATCTATGCATAACTTGTTTTTGCAGGAAGTTGTGAATGGTATGGCTTATGTGCATGTGATGTGTGTAATCCATACGTGATCTATGTATCACAAGTTTGTCAGCCGGCAGGAGCCAAAGTGTTGTCACGGTTATTGTATAACGACCTGCGTGTCGGCATGACATGTCATCTTCTTGTATATTCCTTAGTGCTAGTGTAGCATGTTTGGACGACTTGAAGAACACTGCAGCCAAAGGCATGACAAACAGGTTCATGGAGATAGAGATCACCATGAAGAGAGAGATACCATTTCACGTTATAATTGGATTATTTTGTATTATTGTTATGTCTCTGGTTTTACCTCTATGAGATAGTGGTTAAACTTTAATCCCTCAAAAAAGGTCTAGTCGGTCTCCCCGCCAGTGCTGCACCATCACATGTCGAACATTCTTGGTAGTGGGCTCATAGAATTGAGGTGCTACCAATTCTTTTCGACTAGATGGGTTCGAGTCGCACTCTTACAGTAGAAGCACTTGGTATGCTAAACGGGTCTATCACAACGGTTGTGGGGCTTGGGAAGAGGGCGGTCGGGAGCCGGGGCATGACATGCCACCCGGCCAACAGGAGTCGCATGAGATGCGATTGGCAAGGAGTTGCCTACCTAGATCACTTGACGGCTAGCGGTGATGCTAAAGCTCACTAGTCGGCTTGCTTATTTAGGGTCCTGAATCACTAAGTAACCATCGGAGGGATGTTGGTTCTAGTGGGAGCATAAGTATTAAAATGTTCAATACGCCTGCTCTTTTATGAATACTTGTCTTAAGTGTTTTGCATTTTTCTGTTGTAGATAATGGCACCTAGTAGCAGTCTCCCTTAGTTGTCCAGTTTTGCTTTGAGGACCATCCTAGAGAAAGATAAACTTAATGGAACAAACTTCACCAACTAGTATCGTAATCTGAGAATTATTTTCAAACAATAAAAGAGGGAACATGTTCTAGACAACCCGCTTCCAGATGTGCCGAATGAGAATGCGAGTGTCGCAGCAACCAATGCCTACCGTAGAACATGTGATGAGTCTACAGAAATTAGCTGTCTTATGCTTTCTCACATGGAACCAGACTTGCAGCAGCAGTTCGAGAATGTTGAGTCCTATGATATGATCGAAAGCCTCAAAAGTATGTTCCAGGCTCAGGCAAAGACCGAGAGGTATCAAGTCTCTGAAGCTTTGCTGAGTTGTAAGCTTAAGGATGGTGATCCACTGAGTCCGCATGTGATCAAGATGATTGGTTACATGCAGTCTGTAGAAAGGCTCGGCTACCCCATTAGCGAAGAGTTCGCTACGGATATAATTCTGAACTCTCTTCCTAGTGTGTATGGTTAGTTCATATCGAACTACCACATGCATGGTATGGATAAGAAGCTCACCAAATTACATGGGATGCTTAAGCAAGCAGAGGTTGATCTCAAGAAAGGTACTAGCCAAGTGTTGGTGGTACAGAATAAGGCTAAGTTTAAGAAGAGTTCTTGGACTAAGAAGAAGAAGACTAAGTCATGAGGTAATGCTCAGGATGAGATCCCAAGTGTTTCCTCAGGGACTAAGTCATCTCCTTCAGCCGGTTCCGCTTGCTTCTATTGCAAGGTGGATGGCCACTGGAAGAGGAATTGCAGCAAGTATTTGGCAGATAAAGCCAAGAGTGGAGGTGTGACTTCCAACTTGAAGGGAATATGCCCGAGACGCAATAATAAAGTGGTTATTATGTTATTCCGTGTTTATGATAAATGTTTATTTTGCATGCTATAATTGTATTAATTGGAAACGTTAATACATGTGTGTTTAATAAACAAAATATAAAGTTCCTAGTACTGCCTCTCATATAAACTAGCTTGTTGATTAACAAGATGATCAAGGTTTCCTGATCATGGACATTGGATGTTGTTAATAACGAGGTTACAACATTGGTGGAATGATGTGATGAACATTCATCCGAAGTATAGCATTACGATCAGAGTCATTATGTTTATATTGCTATAACATCATACGAAGTAATCTTAGTCCTTAGACCATGAGATCATGTTAATTGCTAACACCGGAAGAGTATCTTGATAACATCAAACGTCACACCGTAATAGGGTGACTATAAAGGTGAGTTCAGTGCTACGAAGGTATTATGTTGAGGCTCATGGATCAAGAGTGGGATTTGTCCATCCCGATAACGGATAGATATACTCTGGACCCTCTCGGTGATATCACATTGAAATATCTTGCAATCAAGTGATGTGATCACTAGAATGTTATATCACAGGAACGAGAAAAGAGTGCATGTCGGTAACGAGATCAAACTAGGTCTTTGGATGCCAATGATCGAATCTTGGACATGTAATATATCGCGAGAAAAAGGGATTTAGTTACGACGTTAAAGGTTCACATGATCACAAGAGTCATCGTTGAATATGTGGGAGTCAGTACGGATCTCCAGGTCCCGCTGCTGATTATTGATCGGAGAGGGGTCTCGATCATGTCTGCATTATTCACGAACCGTAGGGAGACACACTTAAGGTATACTGACACCATTTGGAGCAAATATGTTTCAGATAAATATTTAAGAAAGCGCTGGAATTATGTCAATAGACACCGAAACTGTTTCGGGTGAATTTGCTGAAATTGGTTCTACATGTAATATTGAAATGTTGCAGGGAGTTTTATGTGAATGTTTGTTAATTAAAGTAATTAACAAAAATTCTGAATAAAATTAATAAAAGAGTTTTATTAAATGAGAGAGCATTAGATTTGGAGAAATTTAATGCATTTAAAGTGGAGACTTTAAAAGAGAATGTGAAGAGGCATTTTAATGTGGAGGGGGTTACCACCACATGAATGGGGGAGGTGAAGGGACACCCTCCCCTCCTCCTATAAAAGGCCCCCCTCTCACTCCTTCTTCCTCACACCTCCTTGTGAAGGATCTCTCTCCCCCTCTAGTATTTTGCCCCATGGTCTCGGATTAGCGAGATACATGTTGTCGATGGCTTTATCTGGAAAGGAGTTGCTGCTTCCGCTGCTTTGCTGGAGCGAGGGACGGAGGTTGTCGGGGTACCGGACGTGTGTGCGATCACGGATGCACCGCTACTTTGCGGTGCTTGACTTGGTGATGCTGGACTTGCTGGAGCTGGATCTGAAGGACATGTTGGAGCGGGACCTGCTGGACTTCATCACGATCTTGAGATCGGCAAGTGTACGACTACATCATCCACGAGTCCCAACTCGTTAACAAAGCTTTGTTGTCTTCGAGGGTAAGTTCTCTATGGATGTATATCTGTCGGTTGCGTGTATCTAGTAGATAGCTCTTGGTGTATAGTTCCCACCATAGGAAATTTTTTGTTTTCTATGATGTGAACCCAATAGTGGTATCAGAGCCTGATCTATGCGTAGGTGCTTTGCACGGGTAGTACACATATGTTTATATGTGGGCGATGATGATCATGTTATTGCATCTTCTATGTATTTTGGATATTGGTGGCATAGTGGGATGAAGCGGCCCGGACCAACCTTACATGTCATCGTACATGAGACCGGTTCCACGACTGACATGCAACTATATTGCATAAGTGGTTGGCGGGTGTCTGTCTCTCCTACTATAGTCAATATCTGATTTACAACGAGTTGCTAATAACTTGGTTATCCTCGTTGTGGTTCCATGTTCGTAGGTAAGAACGGTTCTATCTCCGAAAGCCCTAAGCCACGTAAAAGTTGCAATGGATAAATTAGAGGCGTCTAGTTTAGATCGTTGCTGGGCTAGTGTCATGATATGGTAATGTTTTAAGTAGATGTATGATAGATACTCTTACAACAGACCTAACGTGTAAGTTCCATAGACCTTGGTCTTACACACAAAGGAATGATAGAGATCATACCATGATGCATATGATAGAGATCAAATGCATGGACCATATCATCTCACTTTACACATTAGATATTTGCATCTTATATTGCTAGTTTGGCGTTTTAGTAGCATTTTAAGATGATCCCTCATTTAGATATCAAGATAAAATGTGTTCTTCCTTAAGTTTGCACCGTTCTATGGATCGTGTTTCGAGACATCATGTGATGATCGGGTGTACTCGACTCTGCGCTTCCATACAAACGGGTGTAAGACAGTTTTACACATGCGAGTTCTAAGTTTCTTACTTGGCGAGCCTGGCATGTACAGACATGGCCTCGGAACACGGACCGAAAGGTTAAGCATGAGTCATATAGTTGATATGATGCCCATATTAATGCTCGCCTTTGAAGCTACAACGACTCACGTGATGATCGGGCTTGGTTTAGTGGATTTGGTTCATGTAATCACCAAAAAGGCACGAGGGATGTCGTTTTTGAGTGGGAGTTCATTTCTAATTTGGATTAGTCAAACTCAATTTTTCAGAAACTAAATCGAAGTGAATTTGCATAATTTATTGTAGTCATTGGCATCTGTTTACTAGCTTACGCTTAGTTTTAATTGAGATAATAGAACTATAGAATTCTGGATATTTACTTTACAAACTCGTATCGTATTGTTTTGAATGTCAATTTAAAGTTTAAAAGTCCTATTGCAAACTTTCAGCAAACTCTATTTACTCCATGAAGTTTAATAAGTAGTATTAAATCAAGAGTAAGAATTCCAATGTTAGTATTTGACAATGTACAAGCTTTGTACCATGTGTCATGTGAATGACACAACTATTGATGTTGATAGATTCTTTTAGAAGAAAAAGTAATTGCTGAAAGAGAATCTATAAAATATTTGGCGGAAAATAAAAGGTTGGAGATGTCCAACTTATGTATATAGAAGATATACATGTTATGGTTGTATTCCTTGCTTGTTAAACAATGTGGTTTTTAGGTATTGGATACCGAATTGGTTGGTATGAAGTGTCATACAGAACAACATAATTCATGAACTGCAATGGCGTAAGTAACTGGCAAAAGAATAATGTAGCATCCCATTTGTCTAACATCTGTAATGCTACATGGTCTAATAATAAAATGCTACTTCCTACATATAATTGTTGCATCATAATTATATCATGCTCATGTCATCATGCCACCTTGCATTTGAGCATCATATAAAACCCTTTTCTTTTGGATCTTGTCTCATATGCATTTATTAATTGTATTTGCCTCTTGATATATTGTATTTGGTTCTTGTTAAATGCTTGATGCCCAAGTTGAGTTGGTGGGCATGTCTCTTACAACTCCACCACCTTTTTCTTTGTCACCACCTTATAATTCCACCATCCCAAAAAACTTGTGGGCTTTTGCATCTTTTCTTTGAGGTATTGTCTAGCTCACATATATAAAGATGGATCCCCTTCTATACCACATGCCCCAATGGTGTTTACTATTGTTTTCACAATATAAATGATGTGGGTCTACATGTGGGAATACTTCTACATCTTCATATGGTTTACTTCTAAATGAGTGGGCATATCTAAATATAAATGGGACCATATAATTATCTAGTGGCATACACACACTAGCATTTCCATTATATTTACTCATGCTTATTTCATCAATTCTTGGACATATGGGTTTAATTCCAACCATGTGTTAATTCCTTGTGCATGTATGCTATGTGTGGTACCATTATTTCATGTCGCATGAAATATAAGCCCCACATCCGCATCTTATTCTAGTTCTTCTATTTGATGTTTCTATTCAACCTCTTCAAACCACCTTGGGGCTAAATGGGGTCATTTGAGCTTGTATTTGTTTTCACAAATATAATGTGGCCTATCTAAGGTTCATGCATGGCCCATGCAAGAAAATCACCTTGTTTTATCTCTTGTTTCCTTTGGGTGTATGGGTTATTTGAATTGAGGAAAATCATTTGCATAAATTCCAATTAATCTCCAAGCCATAAACCATCACCTCTCATGTTCTCTTATGGGTGCTTGAGTTTGTACTTTATTTGAAAGTTCTCTACCTTGTGCCTTGCTCAACAACATCTAAGCTTGCCTTTTTCTTTGCTAGCTATCTAATCTACCTAGTTTTCCATCCACCACCCGAGCTCTATATGCTTTGTACATGTGGGAGTTTTCTCTCCACCACCATTCCTTGCCATGACCACCTTTCTCTCAAGCTTGCAAGCAAGTTGATCTTGTCCCCTCTATTGTTACCCTCCCAGCTCACCACCACCACCGATCCCTAGCTTCCCCCCCACTTGTTGAGCCTGGTTCCAACCGGACCATCTCTAGGCCGAGCCACCCCTAACCTAAACCCTAGTCGAGCCAACCCCCTCTCTGTTCCAATCTCCCGCTGCCTAGCAACACCTGAGCCACACCTGCACTGTGCCACCCCGACCCGCAGCCCCAGCCAGCCTCGACTCTCCCCTGGTCCACCGACCGAGAGAGGAGAGAAATGTGCACGCCACCTTTTCCACCCGAGCCCCATGTGCACCTTCCCCTTGCCCTTATCTACTCCTTCCTCTGTCTTGCAGCCTCAGATCTCCCCTAGGGCTCTGCCCATCGCTGCCCTTCACCACAAAGATCCCCACCTGCCGCTACCCCTCTCTCTCCCATCCCCGACAACCTCACGTCGGCTCCTTCTTCCCACCACCATCATAAGGATGCGGGCAAGGCGGTTGGCATTGGGGAAGACCTAGGCGAGCACCTGCATCACCCCAGTACACGGCGACGAGAGGAGGAGGCCCTGTACATGCTGCACGCCGACGTGGCCGACGCAAAACCCTAACCTACCGAGCGCCAGCTTCCCCGCCGATCCCCTGTGCTCTGGCCCGATCCGTCACCACCAGCACACCCGCGGTGAGCCTCTGCGCCTCCCAGACACCTCCCCCAGTCTATCTCTTCCTGGTCGCGTGGATCCTTCCGTCGAGCGCTCTCTGTGCACCGCGCTCGCGTTCGCCTTCCCGTCGTTGCACTGCAGTAACCTCACTTGGCCGCGCTGTCGTTTCCCATCACCAACACGAGCCAGTCCCAGCGGTAGCAGCCGCCTACGCGTGCGCCGCGTCGCGGGATCGATCCCCCGCCGCGCCGGTGTCTGCGTCGTCAATTTCGTTAGAAATGGACGAGAAGAACAACAGTACATCGGTGTACCGCGCGGCTCTTTTCCTGTTTACCCCTGCATCTTTTTGCTGCTTAACCTGCATTCCACCCGGGCCCGCCTGTCATGTGCTGTGGCATTTTATAAAAAGATACCTAGGATTTTTGGGTCCTCAACCCGCAATCCCCGTCTCGGCCACGTGTGGCCGTTCCTCTCGCCCGCCCACGCGTGGTCCCGCTAAGCGTCCGGCCCCACCTGTCAGTCCCTATGGCTAAGCACAGCCGCGGTGCGAGAACTCCCTCCCACGTCTGCTGTGTCAGCTGGCGCTGACTCAACGCCTGGCCCACTCGTCAGCGACGGTGGCTCAATCTCTCTGAGTATAAAAAGTCTATGTTCCTTTTCCAGTTTAACAAAAATATTTTCAGAATTTGTTTAAATGTTTTTAAATCCAGAAATTAATAACTTTTAATTAATAAATCCAAATAATACAATTATATATGTTTTTGAATCAGAAAAATTTGAGGAATTCAAATATGCCATCCAAAATAATGTTTGGCTAATTACAATTTTTCGAAATTGTTTAATTGCAATAAAATTCCTTTTCGTAATTAATTAATTAATAACTTTAATTCTACAATTACAAATTTGACAAATAATATGTATAAATCAATCAGCGCGATGAGCCCGTTCTAATTATGCATTCCATGTTATGAATTGAAGAACGGATCATATAAATATTAAATAATCAGAACTGTTTAAGGTAATAAAACTTGACCAAATAATTAATAAAATGATTAATTCTTGTCCCCACACCTCACCCTTGCCATGCTACATTATTGCCATGTAAATTGTGCATCATTCATCATGGCATGCTTGGTTGCTTGTCGCATTTTATTTATATGCTTGTGCACTTTATTTATGTTGGCCCTTGTTTGTTTGGTTCTTCTTTCAAATAGACGCCGAGCAGGGGAAATATCAGGAATCCCAGGAGTACGCTGAGTAGCGCCCCGAGTACTTGAAACCTGTTCCTTGAATATTCGGACTATCCACATACGGGAGACTCTATGAATCCCCCTTTGCAAGAGCTTGATTTGCACTGAATTTCTTGGGGCCACAAAGTAGTTTGGTGCTTTATTTACTATCCTGTACTTATGCCATGCTTTACTGCATTATTTAAGATTGTGCGTGGAGTACCTGTACTATTTAGGAATTGCGGAGTGTTTTCGCGGTATCGACAAGCCCAGTCACACTTTCGGGTTCCCAGTCGTTTACAGCCATTGGCGCAAAGCTTGGGTCCGTCTCGGAGCCGGCCAACTTCGTTGAGGGTAGCTTAATGGGGTGCCCCCCTGAAATATTTTATGAATCCTATGATTGCTTTGTCGTGAAAGCCTCATTGGGTTTTGATTCGGGTTTTTCCGAGGTCGATCGTGTGTGTGTTGCTATTTGTGCACCCCTGCAGGGTAAATCTTTCTGAAAGCCGTGTCCACGGTTATGGACGACTTGGAGAATAGTTTCTCGATCATAGACAAGCATAACTAAAGTACCGCTTTAAATCTGACTAAATATCTGACTAGTAATTAGTGTAATACTCATGGAATGGTTAATAAAACTGCCAATGGATGGGTTGTTCGTCCGCTTTCTCGTTGGTAAGCGAGAGGGAGGGATCTGTTACTTTATACTGTTATAACTGTTGTTTCTAATCAACGGACATCCGCCTATCTTTGGTTAGGCGGATGGTTAGCGAGTATCTATAGACTTGTTAGTTATTATCTTTTCCTACAATTGCGTCACCCCAGGTATATGTCCTCTTTAGAGGCATAAAGACTTGTTGAGTACCCCTAGGGTCTCCCACGATAAATTGTTTGATTCAGATGAACATGTGTATTCGCAAGATGGATACTGGGTGGAGGAGACAGATGATGTTGGCAACGATCACTCGGTGTAGAGATTCCGGGGATGGGGATCCGTGAGATCTGTGGGCAGGATGTGCTTATTTATGTGGCATCTTATGCCGATTTGCTTCTTATCCGTACTCGGATCTTGTTTCCCGCTTCCGCTTGATACTCTGTTGATTCATGTATGAGGAAATATCCTACACTATTATCTCTATCTAGGATATTTGGATCTTGCCGTATGTCATTGCAATATTTCTATTTCTTTTAGATGGTATGGCTCTGAGAACTGTTGTAAGGTAGCTTACATACATACTCATTTGTGAATGTATTTGATCTCTTTGCCTGTTGCCTACGCCGCTCGCTCTTGTCCTGATGTTCTTGGAAGTGGTTAGGGCGGTCGACGGACCTACATGTGGGTAGCCTGGCCCCCGCTGTAAAATTCCTTAACCACTTTTGGTTCATCTAGGCTTGAGTTTAGAGCGTAGGGTCCGAGGTTGTTACAATTGGTATCAGAGCCATCCCGCCCTTCAGGGTCTCAGCCAAATGGTCATTGTCAGTCTAGAAAATATTTTGGTAGTTATGTATACTATGGAAAAACAAAACGTGAGATTAGGACTGCTTCCACTTTTCTTCTTACCCACCCACCCTTTTCTGGTAAGGAAGTGTAACATTTTCAATCCTCTTCTAAAAATTCATACTAGGATTCACGTGTTCTGGGTTCCGTAGTACCATAGGTTGTGTGAGTGTGTGTGTGTGTGTGTGTGGGTAATCCCTTGTCTATCTGTTGCATCCAGCTTGTTGTCGCTATCTGCCTTTTGGGTTATCAATTGTTGGTACATTCCATACCGACAGGCTTTTGTAAACCGACGCGATCTATCTGATTTGGTGTAAACCGACACGATCTGTCTTACACCTTGTTATCCAACGCTATCTGGTTAGGGGTGTTTGTTTTCCGTAGTTGCTAATCTTTAGGTCCATCTTAAGAAGTAAGAGAGTTGGGATATGTGTTTTACTTATTCATGTGCGGAGTAATGCTTTGAGTGCGGGATGGAGTCGTGACCATACCACTACTTTTATCATTCGCTCTTGTATATTGAATTGGTAGAGTTACTAATCTTGATTCGTTAAGTGGTTTTACGCATATAGTGGTATTTTAATGCCGAAATTTGCGGAAATTTTTTCTTTGATAGCTTTGTGTGCCACACTCCTTGTTCAGTCGTGTGTGTTATGCTTACTATCTTCTAGGTGCTTTGAACTTTGTTGATATTTTAATATCATCTTAGTAATTTGTATCCTTCATCTTGGTTAATTCCATTTTTTACTATTGTGGATTATTATTATTCTCCATTATGGTACTGACTTGAGTTTTGTATCAATCGCAGGATGGCACCACCACGCCCCACTGAGGAGGACATACCACCTGAACTGGGGGCTGCATTGGCAAGTATTGCAAATGCCTTGGGAACAATGCAACAGAACCAACAACGCTTTGAAGAAAGTGTGAGGAGGAATGAGTTTGTCCCGCTACCTCCACCTCCCAAGCGAGGAGACATCAATGGCTTTCTGAAGTTTAACCCGCACCACTTTGAGGTGTCTGATAAGCCACTGGATGCTAATGATTGGCTTCGTGAGATGTCAAGGTTGCTGATGACTGCTGTTGTTCCTGAGCAAGAATGGGTAAAATGTGCCCCTCACCTTCTGAAGGGAGATGCAGCTCTATGGTGGGAGAATTACCTGAAGGCAAACCACTCTGGTTTTCAGCCTACTTGGGAGCAGTTCACTGGGGCTTTCAAAGAGCAATACCTGTCAGAAATTGTCATGGAAAGGATGAAGGAAGTGTTTCTCACCCTCAAGCAGGGCAACAACAATGTCAATACCTATATCAGAAACTTCATGAATCTTTCTCGGTATGGTGGCCATGAGATCTCTCATGACAACAAGAAGCAAAAGAGGTTCAGGCAAGGGCTCAATGCATCTATCAAATATATAATCACTCATGCAAGGCCGGTGTCTTTTCTGGAACTCCAACATACAGCTCTACAGGAAGAAGCTAGTAGGCAAGTGTTCCAGGAGTCCAAGAAACACATCCGTGACGCAGCAAGCTCTTCAGCTATGTCAGCTGCTTCTAAGCACAGCGTGTGGGTTCCTAATACCGCACCATCGCTCCCGGCTCCGCCAAGACCTTCAATCTACGCGGCAAGTCTACCAAACTCCTTCACCGCTGCTCCTAGGGGCTACAACCACAACTACCCTAGAGCGTCTGGCGGAGTCCCTGGCTACGCTGCTCCACGTCCACCTGGTGCTTGTTACACTTGTGGTAACACTGGGCATCAACACTGGTGTTGTCCCATGAACAACAAAGCTCTTCCTCCACCACCTCCAAGACCTGTAGCAAGTTCTTCTATGGTTCGTGCACCTCCACCTTGGGCTCTCAACATCAACACCATGCCCGGGTCCATTGTTGCTCGTGCCAACTGTGTCAACGTCGCTCAAGCTGAACATGCACCTAGAGTTGTGATGGGTACGCTTCCCGTTAACTCAGTCCCTGCACGAGTTTTATTTGATTCTGGTACATCGCATTCTTTTGTCTCTACAAGTTTTGCTGATGAGAATGGGTTACCTATGGATCCTCTCCCTAAATGTTTAATGGTTCTCTCGCCCGGAGCAACTATGGCATCTTCCAAGAACAGCCACGGAAATCAAATTGAGATTGGTGGTTCTTCGTTCCCGGCTTCCCTAATTATTTTGGGCAATTATGACATTGATGTTATCTTGGGCATGGATTGGTTAACAGCAAATGCAGTGGTGATTGATTATGCTGAACGCTCGGTTTCTTTGAAAATTCCTGAAGGCCATATAGTCTATTCTCCAAGTCTGACTCCTGCAATTCAACTTTTCTCTTTGGAGGCTCTGAATGATGATGCTATGGATGCTATTCAGAGTGTTCCGGTGGTCCGTGAGTTCCTAGATGTTTTTCCTGAAGAATTACCAGGTATGCCTCCTAACCGAGAGGTCGAGTCTCTGATTGAGCTTGAACCTGGAACCGCTCCTATCTCCAAGCGGCCTTATAAAATGGGTCCTGCTGAGTTGGCTGAACTCAAACGTCAGCTTGATGAACAAGATAAGTTGGGTTTCATTCAGCACGCGACTTCTCCTTGGGGTAGCCCAACCATCTTTGTGAAGAAGCGAGACCGCACTAATAGACTTTGTGTTGACTATCGGGCTCTCAATGCAAAAACCATCAAGAATAAATATCCCCTTCCACGGATTAATGATCTCTTCGATCAGCTAGCTGGAGCTGTGGTATTCTCTAAGCTTGACTTGAGAAGTGGATATCATCAAATCAAGATTCACAAGGAAGATGTTCCCAAAACAGCTTTCACCACCCGCTATGGCCTGTATGAGTACACGGTCATGTCTTTCGGTCTCACCAACGCACCTGCCACCTTCTCGAGGCTTATGAACTCGGTTTTCATGGAGTATCTTGATAAGTTCGTCGTGGTCTATCTGGATGACATTCTAGTCTATTGTAAGTCAAAGGAAGAACATGAAGAACACCTTCGGTGTGTCCTAAACAAGCTCCGTGAGAACCTTCTGTATGCAAAGTTCTCCAAGTGTGAATTTTGGCTTCCCGAAGTCACCTATCTTGGTCACATCATCTCTGCTAAGGGCATTGCCGTCAACCCAGAAACTGTTCGGAGAATTGTTGAGTGGCTTCCACCCAAAAATGTCAAAGAAGTCCAGAGTTTCCTTGGTTTGGCTAGTTATTGCCGTCACTTCGTTCAGAACTTCTCGAAGATTGTGAAGCCTCTTACCGATCTCAAGAAAGGCAAGAAATACCTTTGGTCTCCTGCATGTCAAGCTAGCTTTGAAACACTCAAAGAGAAGCTCACTTCCACACCAGGCTTGATTCCTCCAGATACATCAAAGCCTTTCTAGATATTCTGTGATGCCTCCTTGCAAGGATTGGGTGCGGTCCTCATGCAAGAAAAGCAAGTCGTTGCTTATGCTTCCCGTCAGTTGAAAACTCATGAGCTCAACTATACAACACATGATCTTGAACTTGCAGCGGTTGTCTTCGCCTTAAAAGTATGGAGGCACTACTTGCTTGGGAACCGTTGCGAGATCTTTTCTGACCACAAAAGCCTGAAGTATATCTTCACTCAGCCGGATCTCAACCTTCGTCAGAGGAGGTGGATTGAAGCAATTAACGACTTCGATCTGACCATGAACTACACTCCTGGGAAAGCTAATGTCATGGCCGATGCTCTCAGCCGAAAAGCTTATGTCAACAACCTCATGGTGGAAGAACAACAGCCTCTCTTGTGCAAGGAATTCCGCCAGCTCAACCTTGAAATTGTGGATCAAGGGTATCTTCTGAATCTTCTGGCAACCCCTCTCTTGGAAGAAAAAGTTCGCTCCATTCAACTTGGTGATCCTTACACTAAAAACATCATCTCCAAAATTCAGCTTCCGAAGTATGAACCTTTCCACCTTGACGACCAAGGCACTCTATTCTTTAAACACCGGATGTTCGTTCCGAAGTATCCGGGTTTGAGAGAGCAAGTTCTTAAAGAAGCTCATGATTCTGTTCTTTCTATCCACCCTGGAAGCACTAAGATGTACATGGACTTGAAAACACAATATTGGTGGCCTGGTTTGAAACGATATTGTGCCAAGTATGTCTCGGAGTGTGATGTCTGCCCTAGAGTTAAAGCTGTCCATCAGAAACCTACAAGTCTTCTACAGCCATTGAAGCCTCCGGAATGGAATTGGGAGAAAGTCGAGATGGACTTCATCACTGGTTTTCCAAGGTCGCAGAAGGGCAACAATGCAATCTTTGTTGTCATTGACAGGCTCTCTAAAGTGGCTCACTTCTTCGCCGTCAAGGAAACAATTTCAGCAATTCAGTTGGCGGAGCTCTATGTCAACAGAATTGTCTCTCTGTATGGGGTTCCTCTTGAGATCAGCTCGGACCATGGAAGCATCTTCACTTCCAAGTTCTGGGGAAGTTTCCAAAATGCTTTGGGAACAAAGTTGAACTTTAGCACAACTTACCACCCTCAGTCACAAGGGCAAGTTGAAAGGATCAATCAGATTCTGGAAGATATGCTCCGTGCTTGCGTCATTTCTTTCGGCATGAAGTGGGAAGAATGCCTTCCTTATGCTGAGTTCTCTTACAACAATAGCTTCCAGAAGAGTCTAAAGATGGCACCATTTGAGGTTCTCTATGGCCGCAAATGCTGAACTCCGATTGGTTGGTCGGGCGCAGGTGAAAGAACATTGTTTGGCCCCGACATTGTAACTCAAGCAGAGGAGAAGGTTCAAATAATTCTCGAAAACCTGAAGGTTGCTCAAAGTCGTCAGAAGAGCAACTACGACAAAAAGCACACGGACATGGAGTATGTCCCTGGTGATCTCGTTTACCTTCGTGTCACTCCCATGAGAGGCATGCAACGATTTGGCATCAAAGGAAAGCTGGCTCCTAAATACACCGGTCCTTTCAAAGTTCGTGTAAGAAGAGGAGAAGTCGCTTATGCTCTTGAACTCACAGAAAAACTCAAGGTTCATGATGTTTTCCATATCTCTCAACTCAAGAAGTGCTTCAAGGATCCCGGCAGGACCGTGGACCATGAGCTCATCAACCTCCAAGAAGATCTGTCTTATCAAGAACACCCCACAAAAATCCTAGAAGTCACATAAAGAAAGACTCGCAACAAGTCTATCAAATTCTGCAAGATGAAGTGGTCGCACCATTCAGTTGATGAAGCCACTTGGGAACACGAGGATGAGCTCCGTGCCAAGTATCCTACCCTCTTCGTGTCTTCTTCTTCTTCCTAGAATCTCGGGGCGAGATTCATGTTTAGTGGGGGAGAGTTGTAGTATCCCATCTATCTAACATCTGTAATGCTACATGGTCTAATAATAAAATGCTACTTCCTACATATAATTGTTGCATCATAATTATATCATGCTCATGTCATCATGCCACCTTCAATTTGAGCACCATATAAAACCCTTTTCTTTTGGATCTTGTCTCATATGCATTTATTAATTGTATTTGCCTCTTGATATATTGTATTTGGTTCTTGATAAATGCTTGATGCCCAAGTTGAGTTGGTGGGCATGTCTCTTACAACTCCACCACCTTTTTCTTTGTCACCACCTTATAATTCCACCATCCCAAAATACTTGTGGGCTTTTGCATCTTCTCTTTTGGGTATTGTCTAGCTCACATATATAAAGATGGATCCCCTTCTATACCACATGCCCCAATGGTGTTTACTATTGTTTTCACAACATAAATGATGTGGGTCTACATGTGGGAATACTTCTACATCTTCATATGGTTTACTTCTAAATGAGTGGGCATATCTAAATATAAATGGGGCCATATAATTATCTAGTGGCATACACACACTAGCATTTCCATTATATTTATTCATGCTTATTTCATCAATTATTAGACATATGGGTTGAATTCCAACCATGTGTTAATTCCTTGTGCATGTATGCTATGTGTGGTACCATTATTTCATGTCGCATGAAATATAAGCCCCACATCCCCATCTTATTCTAGTTCTTCTATTTGATGTTTCTATTCAACCTCTTCAAACCTTTTTGCTTGCGCTTTATTCAAATTTGAGTGCATGGGGCTAAATGGGGTCATTTGAGCTTGTATTTGTTTTCACAAATATAATGTGGCCTATCTAAGGTTCATGCATGGCCCATGCAAGAAAACCACCTAGTTTTATCTCTTATTTCCTTTGGGTATATGGGTTATTTGAATTGAGGAAAATTATTTGAATAAATTCCAATTAATCTCCAAGCCATAAACCATCATCTCTCATGTTCTCTTATGGGTGCTTGAGTTTGCACTTTATTGGAAAGTTATCTACCTTGTGCCTTTCTCAACAACATCTAAGCTTGCCTTTATCTTTGCTAGCTATCTAATCTACCTAGTTTTCCATCCACCACCCGAGCTCTATGTGCTTTGTACATGTGGGAGTTTTCTCTCCACCACCATTCCTTGCCATGACCACCTTTCTCTCAAGCTTGCAAGCAAGTTGATCTTGTCCCCTCTGTTGTTACCCTCCCAGCTCACCACCACCACCGATCCCTACCTTCCCCCCTCTTGCTGAGCCTGGTTCCAACCGGACCATCTCTAGGCCGAGCCACCCCCTAACCTAAACCCTAGCCGAGCCAACCCCCTCTCTGTTGCTCTCTCCCGCTACCTAGCAACTCCCCACCCGAGCCACACCTGCACCGTGCCACACCGACCCGCAGCCCCAGCCAGCCTCAACCCTCCCCTGGTCCACCGACCGAGAGAGGAGAGAAAGGTGCACGCCACCTTTTCCACCCGAGCCCCATGTGCACCTTCCCCTTGCCCTTATCTACTCCCTCCTCTACCTTGCAGCCTCAGATCTCCCCAGGGCTCTGCCCATCGCTGCCCTTCACCACCAAGATCCCCACCTGCCGCTACCCCTCTCTCTCCCATCCCCGACAACCTCACGTCGGCTCCTTCTTCCCACAACCATCACAAGGAGGCGGGCGAGGCGGTTGGCGTTGGGGAAGACCCAGGCGAGCACCTGCATCACCCCAGTACACGGAGACGAGAGGAGGATGCCCTGTACATGCTGCACGCCGACGTGGCCGACGCAGAACCCTAACCTACCGAGCGCCAGCTTCCCCGCCGATCCCCTGCGCTCCGGCCCGATCCGTCACCACCAGCACACCCACGGTGACCCTCTACACCTCCTAGACACCTCCCCCTGTCTATCTCTTCTTGGTCGCGTGGATCCTTCCGTCGAGCGCTCTCTGTGCACCGCGCTCACGTTCGCCTTCCCGTCATTGCGCCACAGTAACCTCACCTGGCCGTGCCGTCGTTTCCCATCACCAACACGAGCCAATCCCAGCGGTAGCAGCCGCCTGCGTGCGCCCCGCGTCGCGGGATCGATCCCCCGCCGCGCTGGTGTCTGCGTCGTCAGTTTCGTCAGAAACGGACGAGAAGAACAACAGTACATCGGTGTACCGCGCGGCTCTTTTCCCGTTTACCCCCTGCATCTTTTTGCTGCTTAACCTGCACTCCACCCGGGCCCGCCTGTCATGTGTTGTGGCATTTTATAAAAAGATACCCAGGCTTTTTGGTTCCTCAACCCGCAGTCCCCGTCTCGGCCACGTGTCGCCTTTCCTCTCGCCCGCCCACACGTGGCCCCGCTAAGCATCCGGCCCCACCTGTCAGTCCCTATGGCTAAGCACAGCCGCGGTGCGAGAACTCCCCCCTCCCCCCGCGTCTGCTGTGTCAGCTGGCGTTGACTTAGCGCCTGGCCCACTCGTCAGCGGCGGTGGCTCAATCTCTCTGAGTATAAAAAGTATGTGTTCCTTTTCCAGTTTAACAAAAATATTTTCAGAATTTGTTTAAATGTTTTTAAATCCAGAAATTAATAACTTTTAATTAATAAATCTAAATAATACAAATGATATATGTTTTTCAAAAGTAAAATGTGAGGAATTCAAATCTGCCATCCAAAATAATTTTTGGCTAATTTAAATTTTCCGAAATTGTTTAATTGCAATAAAATGCCTTTAAGTAATTAATTAATAACTTTAATTCTACAATTACAAATTTGACAAATAATATGTCTAAATCGATCAGCGCGACGAGCCTGTTCTAATTATGCATGCCATTTTATGAATTGAAGCAAGCATCATATAAATATTAAATAATCAGAACTGTTTAAGGTAATAAAACTTGACCAAATAATCAATAAAATGATTAATTCTTGTCCCCACACCTCACCCTTGCGATGCTACATTATTGCCATGTAAATTGTGCATCATTCATCATGGCATGCTTGGTTGCTTGTCGCATTTTATTTATATGCTTGTGCACTTTATTTATGTTGGCCCTTGTTTGTTTGGTTCTTATTTCGAATAGACACCGAGCAGGGGAAATATCAGGAATCCCAGGAGTACTACCCAGATCCATCTCTCGCTTCAACTGAGCTGCCAAGAAAGCACTACCACATGCTTGCATACATATAGTACCTATTGCTTCTATCTTGTTCTTGCATCATTGAGTCGCGATTGCATTAAACTAAATCCCAAGTATTGCATGGCCTTTACTTTTAAACTCCACCGAAGCTTGTTCCTCCATTCTATGAACCATTACTACAGGAGTTGCTTGAGCCTTGCGAGTCGTAGAATTGCATCAGTAGGGTTTGTGAGTGTCGTGTGGATAACGAGGTACCTAAACAACTTAACCTGAGTACTAATGGGATAACTAATGAAAGAGGCACCGGTGGGCAAGATCTGTCATTTGGATTTTATGTCCACTTGACTCCCGTAGGACCCCGAGTACTTGATACCTGTTCCTTGAATATTCACACTATCCACATACCGGAGACTCTATGAATCCCCCTTTGCAAGAGCTTGATTTGCACTGTATTTCTTGGGGCCACAAAGTAGTTTGGGGATTTATTTACTATCCTATACTTATGCCATGCTTTACTACATTATTTAAGATTGTGTGTGGAGTACCTGTACTGTTTAGGAATTGCGGAGTGTTTTCGCGGTATCGACAGGCCCAGTCACACTTTCGGGTTCCCAGTCGTTTACAGCCATTGGCGCAAACCATGGGTCAGTCTCGGAGCCGGCCAACTTCGTTGCGGGTAGCTTAATGGGGTGGCCCCCTGAAATATTTTATGAATCCTGTGATTGCTTTTTCGTGAAAGCCTCGTTGGGTTTTGATTTGGGTTTTTCCGAGGTCGATCGTGTGTGTGTTGCTATTTGTGCATCCCTACAGGGTAAATCTTTCTGAAAGCCATGTCCGCGGTTATGGACGACTTGGAGCACAGTTTCTCGATCATAGACAAGCATAACTAAAGTACCGCTTTAAATCTGAGTAAATATCTGACTAGTAATTAGTGCAATACTCATGGAATGGTTAATAAAACTGCCAACAGATGGATTGTTCGTCCGCTTTCTCGTTGGTAAGCGAGAGGGAGGACGGATCTGTTACTTTATAATGTTATAACCGTTGTTTCTAATCAACAGACATCCGCCTATCTTTGGTTAGGCGGATGGTTAGCGAGTAAATATAGACTTGTTAGTTATTATCTTTTGCTGCAATTTCGTCACCCCAGTTATATGTCCCCTTTAGAGGCATAAAAAACTTGCTGAGTACCCCTAGGGTCTCACATGATAAATTGTTTGATTCAGATGAACAGGTGTATTCGCAAGATGGATACTGGATGGAGGAGACAGATGATGTTGGCAACGATCACTCGGTGTAGAGATTCCGGGGATGGGGATCCGTGAGATCTGTGGGAGGGATGTGCTTATTTATGTGGCATCTTATACCGATTTGCTTCTTATCCGTACTCGGATCTTTTTTCCCGCTTCCGCTTGATACTCTGTTTATTGATGTATGAGGAAATATCCTACACTATTATCTCTATCTAGGATATTTGGATCTTGTCGTATGGCGTTGCAATATTTCTATTTATTTTAGATGGTATGGCTCTGAGAACTGTTGTAAGGTAGCTTGCATACATACTCATTTGTGAATGTATTTGATCTCTTCGCCTGTTGCCTATGCCGCTCGCTCTTGTCCCGATGTTCTTGGAAGTGGTTAGGGCGGTCGACGGACCTACACGTGGGTGGCCTAGCCCCCGCTGTAAAATTCCTTAACCACTTTTGGTTCATCCAGGCTTGAGTTTAGAGCGTAGGGTTTGAGGTTGTTACAATTGGTATCAGAGCCATCCCACCCTTCAGGGTCTCAGCCAAATGGTCGTTGTCAGTCTAGCAAATGTTTTGGTAGTTATGTATACTAGGGGAAAACAAAACGTGAGAGTAGGACTGCTTCCACTTTTCTTCTTACCCACCCACTCACTTTTTTCTGGTAAGGAAGTGTAATGTTTTCAATCCTCTTCTAAAAATTCAAACTAGGATTCACGTGTTCTGGGTTCCGTAGTACCATAGGTTGTGTGAGTGAGTGTGTGTGTGTGGGTAATCCCTTGTCTATCTGTTGCATCCAACTTGTTGTCACTATCTGCCTTTTGGGTTATCAACTGTTGGTACATTCCATACTGACAGGCTTTTGTAAACCGACGTGATCTATCTGATTCGTTGTAAACCGACGCGATCTGTCTTACTCATTGTTATCCGACGCTATCTTGTTAGGGGTGTTTGTTTTCCGTAGTTGCTAATCTTTAGGTCCATCTTAAGAAGGAAGAGAGTTGGGATATGTGTTTTACTTATTCATGTGCGGAGTAATGCTTTGAGTGCGGGATGGAGTCGTGACCATACCACTACTTTTATCATTCGCTCTTGTATATTGAATTGGTAGAGTTACTAATCTTGATTCCTTAACTGGTTTTACGCATATAGTGGTATTTTAATGCCGAAATTTGCGGAAATTTTTTCTTTGATAGCTTTGTGTACCACACTCCTTGTTCAGTCATGTGTGTTATGCTTACTATCTTCTAGGTGCTTTGAACTTTGTTGATATTTTAATATCATCTTAGTAATGTGTATGCTTCATCTTGGTTAATTCCATTTTGGTACTATTGTGGATTATTATTATTCTCCATTATGGTACTGACTTGAGTTTTATATCAATCCCAGGATGGCACCACCACGCCGCACTGAGGAGGACATACCACATGAACTGGGGGTTGCGTTGGCAAGTATTGCAAATGCCTTGGGAATAATGCAACAGAACCAGCAACGCTTTGAAGAAAGTGTCAGGAGTAATGAGTTTGTCCCGCTACCACCACCTCCCAAGCGAGGAGACATCAAGGGCTTTCTGAAGTTTAACCCGCGCCACTTTGAGGTGTCTAATCAGCCACTAGATGTTGATGATTGGCTTCGTGAGATGTCAAGGTTGCTGATGACTGCTGATGTTCCTGAGCAAGAATGGGTAAAATATGCCACTCACCTTCTGAAGGGAGACGCAGCTCTATGGTGGGAGAATTACCTGAAGGCAAACCACTCTAGTTTTCAGCCTACTTGGGAGCAGTTCACTGGGGCTTTCAAAGAGCAATACCTGTCAGAAATTGTCATGGAAAGGATGAAGGAAGTGTTTCTCAACCTCAAGCAGGGCAACGACAATGTCAACACCTATATCAGAAACTTCATGAATCTTTCTCGGTATGGTGGCCATGAGATCTCTCATGACAAGAAGAAGCAAAAGACGTTCAGGCAAGGGCTCAATGCATCTATCAAATATGCAATCACTCATGCAAGGCCAGGGTCTTTTCTGGAACTCCAACATACAGCTCTACAGGAAGAAGCCAGTAGGCAAGTATTCCAGGAGTCCAAGAAACACTTCCGTGACGCAGCAAGCTCTTCAGCTATGACAGCTCCTTCTAACCACCGCGTGTGGGTTCCTAATACCACACCGTCGCTCCCGGCTCCGCCAAGACCTTCAATCCACGCGGCAAGGCCACCAAACTCCTTCATCACTGCTCCTAGGGGCTACAACCACAACTACCCTGGAGCGCCTGGCGGAGTCCCTGGCTACGCTGCTCCACGTCCACCTGGTGCTTGTTACACTTGTGGTAACACTGGGCATCCACACTGGAGTTGTCCCATGAACAACAAATCTCTTCCTCCACCACCTCCAAGACCTGCAGCAAGTTCTTCTATGGTTCGTGCACCTCCACCTCGGGCTCTAAACATCAACACCAAGCCCGGGTCCACTGTTGCTCGTGCCAACTGTGTCAACGTCGCTCAAGCTGAACATGCACCTGGAGTTGTGATGGGTACGCTTCCTGTTAACTCAGTCCCTGCATGAGTTTTATTTGATTCTGGTGCATCGCATTCTTTTGTCTCCACAAGTTTTGCTGATGAGAATGGGTTACCTATGGATCCTCTCCCTAAACGTTTAATGGTTCTCTCGCCCGGAGCAACTATGGCATCTTCCAAGATCATCCACGGCAATCAAATTGAGATAGGTGGTTCTTCGTTCCCGGCTTCCTAATTATTCTGGGCAATTCTGACATTGATGTTATCTTGGGAATGGATTGGTTAACAGCGAATGAAGCGGTGATTGATTGTGCTGAACGATCGGTTTCTTTGAAAATTCCTGAAGGCCATATAGTCTATTCTCCAAGTCTGACTCCTGCAATTTAGCTTTTCTCTTTGGCGGCTCTGAATGATGATGCAATGGATGCTATTCAGAGTGTTCCGGTGGTCTGTGAATTCCCAGATGTTTTTCCTGAAGAGTTACCAGGTATGCCTCCTAACCGAGAGGTCGAGTTTGTGATTGAGCTTGAACCTGGAACCGCTCCTATATCCAAGCGGCCTTATAAAATGGGTCCTTCTGAGTTGGCTGAACTCAAACGTCAGCTTGATTAACAAGAGAAGTTGGGTTTCATTCAGCACAGCACTTCTTCTTGGGGTACTCCAACCATCTTTGTGAAGAAGCGAGACCGCACTGATAGACTTTGTGTTGACTATCGGGCTCTCAATGCAAAAACCATCAAGAATAAATATCCCCTTCCACGGATTAATGATTTCTTCGATCAGCTAGCTAGAGCTGTGGTATTCTCTAAGCTTGACTTGAGAAGTGGATATCATCAAATCAAGATTCGCAAGGAAGATGTTCCCAAAACAGCTTTCACCACCCGCTATGGCCTGTATGAGTACACGGTCATGTCTTTCGGTCTCACCAACGCACCTGCCACCTTCTCGAGGCTTATGAACTCGGTTTTCATGGAGTATCTTGATAAGTTCGTCGTGGTCTATCTGGATGACATTCTAGTCTATTGTAAGTCAAAGGAAGAACATGAAGAACACCTTCGGTGTGTCCTAAACAAGCTCCGTGAGAACCTTCTGTATGCAAAGTTCTCCAAGTGTGAATTTTGGCTTCCCGAAGTCACCTATCTTGGTCACGTCATCTCTTCTAAGGGCATTGCCGTCAACCCAGAAACTGTTCGGACAATTGTTGAGTGGCTTCCACCCAAAAATGTCAAAGAAGTCCAGAGTTTCCTTGGTTTGGCTAGTTATTGCCGTCGCTTCGTTCACAACTTCTCGAAGATTGCGAAGCCTCTTACCGATCTCCTCAAGAAAGGCAAGAAATACCTTTGGTCTCCTGCATGTCAAGCTAGCTTTGAAACACTCAAAGAGAATCTCACTTCCATACCAGTCTTGATTCCTCCAGATACATCAAAGCCTTTCCAGATATTCTGTGACGCCTCCTTGCAAGGATTGGGTGAGGTCCTCATGCAAGAAAAGCAAGTCGTTGCTTATGCTTCCCGTCAGTTGAAAACTCATGAGCTCAACTATACAACACATGATCTTGAACTTGCAGCGGTTGTCTTCGCCTTAAAAGTATGGAGGCACTACTTGCTTGGGAACCGTTGCGAGATCTTTTCTGACCACAAAAGCCTGAAGTATATCTTCACTCAGATGGATCTCAACCTTCGTCAGAGGAGGTGGATTCAAGAAATTAACGACTTCGATCTGACCATCAACTACACTCCTAGCAAAGCTAATGTCATGGTCGATGCTCTCAGCCGAAAAGCTTATGTCAACAACCTCGTGGTGGAAGAACAACAACCTCTCTTGTGCGAGGAATTCTGCCAGCTCAACCTTGAAATTGTGGATCAAGGGTATCTTCTGAATCTTCTGGCAACCCCTCTCTTGGAAGAAAAAGTTCGCTCCATTCAACTTGGTGATCCTTACACTAAAAACATCATCTCCAAGATTCAGCTTCTGAAGTATGAACCTTTCCACCTTGACGACCAAGGCACTCTATTCTTTAAACACCGGATGTTCGTTCCGAAGTATCCGGGTTTGAGAGAGCAAGTTCTTAAAGAAGCTCATGATTCTGTTCTTTCTATCCACCCTGGAAGCACTAAGATGTACATGGACTTGAAAACACAGTATTGGTGGCCTGGTTTGAAACGATATTGTGCCAAGTATGTCTCGGAGTGTGATGTCTGCCCTAGAGTTAAAGCTGTCCATCAGAAACCTACAAGTCTTCTACAGCCATTGAAGCCTCTGGAATGTAATTGGGAGAAAGTCGAGATGGACTTCATCACTGGTTTTCCAAGGTCGCAGAAGGGCAACAATGCAATCTTTGTTGTCATTGACAGGCTCTCTAAAGTGGCTCACTTCTTCGCCGTCAAGGAAACAATTTCAGAAATTCAGTTGGCGGAGCTCTATGTCAACAGAATTGTCTCTCTGTATGGGGTTCCTCTTGAGATCAGCTCGGACCGTGGAAGCATCTTCACTTCCAAGTTCTGGGGAAGTTTCCAAAATGCTTTGGGAACAAAGTTGAACTTTAGCACAGCTTATCACCCTCATTCACAAGGGCAAGTTGAAAGGATCAATCAGATTCTGGAAGACATGCTCCGTGCTTGCGTCATCTCTTTTGGCATGAAGTGGGAAGAATGCCTTCCTTATGCTAAGTTTTCTTACAACAATAGCTTCCAGAAGAGTCTAAAGATGGCACCATTTGAGCTTCTCTATGGCCGCAAATACAGAACTCCGATTGGTTGGTCGGGCATAGGTGAAAGATCATTGTTTGGCCCCGACATTGTAACTCAAGCGGAGGAGAAGGTTCAAATCATTCTCGAAAACCTGAAGGTTGATCAAAGTCGCCATAAGAGCAACTACGACAGAAAACACACAGACATGGAGTATGTCCCTGGTGATCTCGTTTACCTTCATGTCACTCCCATGAGAGGCACGCAACGGTTTGGTATCAAAGGAAAGCTGGCTCCTAGATACATCCGTCCTTTCAAAGTTCGTGGAAGAAGAGGAGAAGTCGCTTATGCTCTTGAGCTCCTAGAAAAACTCAAGGTTCATGATGTTTTCCATATCTCACAACTGAAGAAGTGCTTCAAGGATCTCGGCAGGACCGTGGGCCATTAGCTCATCAATCTCCAAGAAGATCTGTCTTATCAAGAACACCCCAGAAAAATCCTAGAAGCCACAGAAACAAAGACTCGCAACAAGTCTATCAAATTCTGCAAGGTGCAGTGGTCGCACCATTCAGTTGACGAAGCCACTTGGGAACGCGAGGATGAGCGTCGTGCCAAGTATCCTACCCTCTTCGTCTCTTCTTCTTCTTCCTAGAATCTCGGGGCGTGATTCCTGTTTAGTGGGGGAGAGTTGTAGTATCCCATCTGTCTAACATCTGTAATGCTACATGGTCTAATAATAAAATGCTACTTCCTACATATAATTGTTGCATCATAATTATATCATTCTCATGTCATCATGCCACCTTGCATTTCAGCATCATATAAAACCATTTTCTTTTGGATCTTGTCTCATATGCATTTTTTAATTGTATTTGCCTCTTGATATATTGTATTTGGTTCTTGATAAATGCTTGATGCCCAAGTTGAGTTGGTGGGCATGTCTCTTACAACTCCACCACCTTTTTCTTTGTCACCACCTTATAATTCCACCATCCCAAAATACTTGTGGGCTTTTGCATCTTCTCTTTTGGGTATTGTCTAGCTCACATATATAAAGATGGATCCCCGTCTATACCACATGCCCCAATGGTGTTTACTATTGTTTTCACAACATAAATGATGTGGGTCTACATGTGGGAATACTTCTACATCTTCATATGGTTTACTTCTAAATGAGTGGGCATATCTAAATATAAATGGGGCCATATAATTATCTAGTGGCATACACACACTAGCATTTCCACTATATTTATTCAAGCTTATTTCATAAATTCTTGGACATATGGGTTTAATTCCAACCATGTGTTAATTCCTTCTGCATGTATTCTATGTGTGGTACCATTATTTCATGTCGCATGAAATATAAGCCCCACATCCCCATCTTATTCTAGTTCTTCTATTTGATGTTTCTATTTAACCTCTTCAAACCTTTTTGCTTGGGCTTTATTCAAATTTGAGTGCATGGGGCTAAATGGGGTCATTTGAGCTTGTATTTGTTTTCACAAATATAATGTGGCCTATCTAAGGTTCATGCATGGCCCATGCAAGAAAACCACCTTGTTTTATCTCTTGTTTCCTTTGGGTATATGGGTTATTTGAATTGAGGAAAATCATTTGAATAAATTCCAATTAATCTCCAAGCCATAAACCATCATCTCTCATGTTCTCTTATGGGTGCTTGAGTTTGCACTTTATTGGAAAGTTATCTACCTTGTGCCTTGCTCAACAACATCTAAGCTTGCCTTTATATTTGCTAGCTATCTAATCTACTTAGTTTTCCATCCACCACCCGAGCTCTATGTGCTTTGTACATGTGGGAGTTTTCTCTCCACCACCATTCTTTGCCATGACCACCTTTCTCTCAAGCTTGCAAGCAAGTTGATCTTGTCCCCTCTGTTGTTACCCTCCCAGCTCACCACCACCACCGATCCCTACCTTCCCCCCTCTTGCTGAGCCTGGTTCCAACCGTCAGCGGCGGTGGCTCAATCTCTCTGAGTATAAAAAGTCTGTATTCCTTTTCCAGTTTAACAAAAATATTTTCAGAATTTGTTTAAATGTTTTTAAATCCAGAAATTAATAACTTTTAATTAATAAATCCAAATAATACAAATGATATATGTTTTTCAATTAGAAAAATGTGAGGAATTCAAATCTGCTATCCAAAATAATGTTTGGCTAATTTAAATTTTTCGAAATTGTTTAATTGCAATAAAATGCCTTTTCATAATTAATTAATAACTTTAATTCTACAATTACAAATTTGACAAATAATATGTCTAATTCGATCATCACGACGAGCCTGTTCTAATTATGCATTTCATGTTATGAATTGAAGCACGCATCATATAAATATTAAATAATCAGAACTGTTTAAGGTAATAAAACTTGACCAAATAATTTATAAAATGATTAATTCTTGTCCCCACACCTCACCCTTGCCATGGTACATTATTGCCATGTAAATTGTGCATCATTCATCATGGCATACTTGGTTGCTTGTTGCATTTTATTTATATGGTTGTGCACTTTATTTATGTTGGCCCTTGTTTGTTTGGTTCTTATTTCGAATAGACGCCGAGCAGGGGAAATATCAGAAATCCCAGGAGTACTACCCAGATCCATCTCTCGCTTCAACTGAGCTGCCAAGCAAGCACTACCACATGCTTGCATACGTATAGTACCTATTGCTTCTATCTTGTTCTTGCATCATTGAGTCGCGATTGCATTAAACTAAATCCCAAGTATTGCATGGCCTTTACTTTTAAACCCCACCGAAGCTTGTTCCTCCATCCTATGAACCATTACTACAGGAGTTGCTTGAGCCTTGCGAGTCGTAGAATTGCATGAGTAGGGTTTGTGAGTGTCGGATGGATAACGAGGTAACTAAACAACTTAACCTGAGTAGTAATGGGATAACTAATGAAAGAGGCACCGATGGGCAAGATCTGTCATTTGGTTTTTATGTCCACTTGTGTCCCGTAGGACCCCGAGTACTTGATACCTGTTCCTTGAATATTCACACTATCCACATACGAGAGACTCTATGAATCCCCCTTTGTAAGAGCTTGATTTGTGTATTTCTTGGGGCCACAAAGTAGTTTGGGGCTTTATTTACTATCCTGTACTCATGCCATGATTTACTGCATTATTTAAGATTGTGCGTGGAGTACCTGTACTGTTTAGGAATTGCGGAGTGTTTTCGTGGTATCGACAAGCCCAGTCACACTTTCGGGTTCCCAGTCGGTTACAGCCATTGGCGCAAACCTTGGGTCCGTCTCGGAGCCGGCCAACTTCGTTGCGGGTAGCTTAATGGGGTGGCCCCCTGAAATATTTTATGAATCCTGTGATTGCTTTGTCGTGAAAGCCTCGTTGGGTTTTGATTTGGTTTTTCCGAGGTCGATCATGTGTGTGTTGCTATTTGTGCACCCCTGCAGGGTAAATCTTTCTGAAAGCCGTGTCCGCCGTTATGAATGACTTGGAGCACAGTTTCTCAATCATAGACAAGCATAACTAAAGTACCGCTTTAAATCTGACTAAATATCTGACTAGTAATTAGTGCAATACTCATGGATTGGTTAATAAAACTGCCAACAGATGGGTTGTTCGTCCGCTTTCTCGTTGGTAAGCGAGAGGGAGGATGGATATGTTACTTTATACTGTTATAACTATTGTTTCTAATCAACGGACATCCTCCTATCTTTGGTTAGGCGGATGGTTAGCGAGTATCTATAGACTTGTTAGTTATTATCTACTGCTGCAATTGCGTCATCCCAGGTATATGTCCCCTTTAGAGGCATAAAGACTTGCTGAGTACCCCTAGGGTCTCACACGATAAATTGTTTGATTCAGATGAACATGTGTATTCGCAAGATGGATACTGGGTGGAGCAGACAGATGATGTTGGCAACGATCACTCGGTGTAGAGATTCCGGGGATGGGGATCCGTGAGATCTGGGGGCGGGATGTGCTTATTTATTTGGCATCTTATGCCGATTTGCTTCTTATCCGTTCTCGGATCTTGTTTCCCGCTTCCGCTTGATACTCTGTTGATTGATGTATGAGGAAATATCCTACACTATTATCTCTATCTAGGATATTTGGATCTTGCCGTATGGCGTTGCAATATTTCTATTTCTTTTAGATGGTATGGCTATGAGAACTGTTGTAAGGTAGCTTGCATACATACTCATTTGTGAATGTATTTGATCTCTTCGCCTGTTGCCTACGCCGCTCGCTCTTGTCCTGATGTTCTTGGAAGTGGTTAGGGCGGTCGACGGACCTACACGAGGGCGGCCTGGCCCTCGCTGTAAAATTCCTTAACCACTTTTGGTTCATCCAGGCTTGAGTTTAGAGCGTAGGGTCCGAGGTTGTTACAAATAAGTGATGATGTTCATCGAAAACAAATAAAGTTCTATTGTGTTTTTCGTTGTCGTCAAACCTAGCTTTCAAGATTTGTTTTACTAATTGTTATTTTGTTCCGGTATTATGAGAACAATGGTTGTTCAAATAATTACCGTATGCCATAAAGGATGGATGAACTTTTACAAGTCTAGTGGGAGAACTCACATCCATAAACACTATTGCTAAAATGTCGTAAGACAAATGATTGAAAGATTACTTATGAAGTGACATCGCTATTTAAATTATATTGGAAAGAAAACATGAAGAAACTCCATGCTGATGGATTTTTGGAGTCTTTGATTGTGATCAATTTACGCTTGTGAAACTTTCCTTGAGATAATTAAAACTCCGTCCATAGGCCAAAGAGGAACGGATGACTAACTTATTGGATATTATACATATTGATGTATATAGTCCATTATATGTAGCCATATGCGATGGATCTTTTTTGCTTCATATGCTCTCTCCAGAAATTTAAGTGAATATATCTATATATTTACTTAATAAGGGAGAAGTATGAAACATTTGAAAATTGTTCAGAGACTTTCAAGATGAAGTGAAAAATGATTGTAACAAGAAAATAAAAGAGTTTATGATTTTATCATAAAGGAAGATATTTGAGTTACAGGTTTAGCAAAACACCTAAGATTTCAGGAATTGTTCCATGAAATTGTATTTCCCGATAAACCACAGGAGTATGGTATGTTCGAGAGATCAAATCGAACCTTGTTTGACATGGTAAGATCAAAGGTGCCATTATGTTTTAAGGATTTAAGTTTTAGAGACTACCGCTTTTACACTGAAAAGAGCACCATCGTGATCCGTTGAAATGACACCATATAAGTTATGGTTTGGGATAAAACCCGAATTGTCTGTTCTTAAATTTTGGTATGCTATGCATAAGTAAAATGTTCATAACCAAAGTCGGATAAGCACGTCTTTGTAGGTTATCCCAAAGAATTTGTTGGGAATTTCTCCATAACACCGAGGACAAAAGAGTTTGTTAGTTGGAACGTCAAGTTTCTTGAGAAGGATTTTTTTGCGAAAAGTTAAGTGGGAGGACAATAGAACTTTGATAAGGTTGTTGAACCTTAGCTATATATGCTAAGTAGCACAGCGCCGGAAAGTGTCCCGGTGGCGGCCACAATGCTCATGGCTCCCGTGATTACAAAGGTTGTGATCTCAGAGATTAGAGTTCCTATTGAACCGTGTGGGTCAGTGAGAATAAAATAGTGTGATTTGATAAGCAAGTCATTATTGTTTTGACAATGATGAACCGACTACATGCAAAGAAGCGATGATGGGCCCTGACTCTGTAAAATGACTAGAAGTCATAGAATCCGTGATAGTATCCATACACGAGAAATCAAGTTTCTGAACTTGGAAGACCCTTCGGAAAGGTGTGAAGCCTATCGGTCGTGTTTGGATCTATAAAGAAGTAGACATGGATGTTTAACATCTATGAAATAGTCGGCAGCAATGTTCAAGGAGTTGACTATGACAAGATTTGATCTTTCATAGCGATATTTAGTCTTGATGGATTAATGTAGCAACCACTACATATAATTTGGTATATGGTAGTTTAATAAACAAAACAAGGTTCTTCTAATAGAATGGTTACCTGGGACGTGTACATGACACTGTCCGAAGGGTTTTGTTAATTCAAAGGATGCTAAAAGGGCATGCAAACATCAATAGTTGAAGTGAGCATAGCGGAGTTGGAATCTTCACCATGATGAAAAATGTTAAAGGAGTTTAATTTCATAGGAGATGATGAAGATGCTTGCATTTGCAAGAAATTAAGTGGGAGCGCTGAGATAAATTTCCAATACATTATGCAGAGTACATATTATTGATTGGAAATGATGTATCTTTTATTGACAGAAGTTAAGAATTTCATTAAAATAGGATTTCGATGAAAGACTTTGGCAAAACCGGAATATTTGGCATCAATTTCTATATGGATAGATTGAGGCGTTAATATGGTTGTCCCAGACGTACATATATGAGATATTGAAAGGGTTCAATATGGAAACAACAAGAAAGGTTCTTGCTGCATGGAAATGATTGTATCAAGATTCAAGTGTTTCAACACTTGGTGAGTAAAATCACATGAATATTTTGATCAATTATACCGTGATATGTATATATCCAAATATGTCCTATGCTCTAAATGTTATGAGAACATACCAGAATGATTCATAAGATTATCATTGGATGATAGTAAAGGTATTCTTATGAGCTTTGGAAGAACTAAGAATATATCATGTATAAGTGACAAATAGTTAAAGGTAGTTCATTGTAAAGTGTTACATTGATACTAGTTTTGTCACAAGATACAAATTAAATTTATCTCAATTTAGACTATGGGTGGCACAATGTAATGGAAAGGATGTTCCATGATGGATTTGGATAAGTTCCAAAGTTGAAACATTGTGACGGATACTACAACAAAAGGCTAACTATATGACTGCTATAATGGCAGCAAAGGAGGGCATTTGTGTTAAGTAGTTTGTTATCAAACTATGTGTGGTTCAAAGTGGGCTAATACTATCAAGATATATTGTGTGACAATAATATCAACATATTTTAACCCGAACGAACCAAAGGTCTCACCAAAGGACCAAAATTTATACAATGCCATCTCATTTGAGAATGAGTGATGCATAGAGACGCAAAGACATGCAAATACACACGGACCTGAAACTGTCAGATCCAGAGATTATGTTAACCACTAGCAATCGCGTATATGCAACACCAGAAAGCCATAGGTGTTCAATACGCAAAGTTTTTCAAACTAGATTATTGACTCTAGTGCAAGTGGGAGACTGAAGGGAATATGCCCGAGAGGCAATAATAAAGTGGTTATTATCTTATTTTGTGTTTATGATAAATTTTTATTTTGCATGCTATAATTGTATTAATTGGAAACGTTAATACATGTGTGTTTAATAAACAAAATATAAACTTCCTAGTACTGCCTCTCATAAAAACTAGCTTGTTGATTAACAAGATGATCAAGGTTTCCTAATCATGGACATTGGATGTTGTTAATAACGAGGTCACCACATTGGTGGAATGATGTGATGAACATTCATCCGAAGTATAGCATTACGATCAGAGTCATTATGTTTATATTGCTATAACATCATATGAAGTAATCTTTGTCCTTAGACCATGAGATCATGTTAATTGCTAACACCGGAAGAGTATCTTGATAACATCAAACGTGACACCGTAACAGGGTGACTATAAAGGTGGGTTCAGTGCTATGAAGGTGTTATGTTGAGGCTCATGGATCAAGAGTGGGATTTGTCCATCCCGATGACGGATAGATATACTCTGGGGAGGTGGGCTTGGAAGCAGCCATCCTTTGAAGAAAGCGTAATAGCTCACATGCAAGCAAGTGATGTGATCACTAGAATGTTATATCACGGGAACGAGAAAATAGTGCATGTCGGTAACGAGATCAAACTAGGTATTTGGATACCAATGATCGAATCTCGGACATGTAATATATCGCAAGACAAAGGGATTTAGTTACGAAGTTAAAGGTTCACATGATCACAAGAGTCATCGTTGAATATGTGGGAGTCAGTACGGATCTCCAGGTCCCACTGCTGATTATTGATCGGAGAGGGGTCTCGATCATGTCTACATTATTCGCGAACTGTAGGGTGACACACTTAAGGGATACCGACACCATTTGGATCAAATATGTTTCAGATAAAGATTTAAGAAAGCGCTGGAATTATTTCAATAGACACTGAAACTGTTTCAGGTGAAATTGGTTCTGCATGTAATATTGAAATGTTGCAGGGGGTTTTATGTGAATGTTTGTTAATTAAAATAATTAACAACAATTCTGAATAAAATTAATAAAAGAGTTTTATTAAATGAGAGAGCATTAAATTTGGAGAAATTTAATGCATTTAAAGTGGAGACTTTAAAAGAGAATGTGAAGGGGCATTTTAATGTGGAGGGGGTTACCACTACATGAATGGGGGAGGTGAAGGGACACCCTCCCCTCCTCCTATAAAATGCCCCCCTCTCACTCCTTCCTCACACCTCCTCATGATGTATCTCTCTCCCCCTCTAGTATTTTTCCCCATGGTCTCGGATTAGCGAGATGCATGTTCCCAGTGGCTTTATCTAGAAAGAAGTTGATGCTTCCGCTGCTTTGGTGGAGCGAGGGACGGAGGTTGTCGGGGTACCGGACGTGTGTGCGATCACGGATGCACCGCTACTTTGCGGTGTTGGACTTGGTGGTGCTGGACTTGCTGGAGCTGGATCTAAAGGACATGCTGGAGCCGGACCTGCTGGACTTCATCACGACCTTAAGATGGGCAAGTGTACGACTACATCATCCACGAGTTCCAACTCGTTAACAAAGCTTTGTTGTCTTCGAGGGTAAGTTCTCTATGGATGTATATCCGCCTGTTGCTTGTACCTAGTAGATAGATCTTGGCGTATAGTTCCCACCATAGGAAATTTTTTGTTTTCTATGCTGCGAACCCAACACAACTCAGGTACACTTGTTTGCAATGTTATAGACCTTTATCTTGCTGATGCACCCTGTAGTTCTTGGGTATATGATACCGGATCAGTCATTCATATCTACAACTCGTTGCAGGGACTGGTAAGAACTAGGGGCGTAGCAAGAGGCGAGGTTGACATTCGAGTCGGCAACAAAGCAAGAGTTGCTGCGTTGGAAGTCGGCACGATGCAACTTCATTTACCTTCAGGATTATTAATGGAACTAAATAATTGTTATTATGTTCCAGTGCTTAGTCGAAACATCATTCGTGCCTCATGTTTGATGAGACAAGGCTATGAGTCTAATATTAAGAACAATGGTTGTTCTTTATATTTGAATGATATGTTTCACGGCTTTGCACCCGTTGAGAACGGGTTATTTATTTTGAATCTTGATGGTGGGTCGGTCTATAACATAAATGTGAAAAGGTTAAAACCAAATGATCCGAATATGACTTACTTTTGGCACTATTGACTTGGTCATATAAGTTGGAAACGCATGAAGAAGCTCCATGATGATGGACTCCTAACTTCATTCGACTTGGAGTCGTTCGAGACATGCGAATCCTGCCTTCTAGGAAAATGACCAAGACACCTTTTGAAAGGAGTTGTGAAAGGGCGTCTGACTTGTTGGGACTAGTACATAGTGATGTATGTGGTCCAATGAGCGCGACAGCCAGGGGTGGTTATGAGTACTTTATTACCTTCACTGATGATTTGAGTAGATATGGATTTGTCTACTTGATGAAACATAAGTCGGAAGCCTTTGAAAAGTTCAAAGAATTCCAGAATGAAGTACAAAATCAACCCGACAAGAAAATAAAGTTTCTTTGGATGGACCGAGGAGGCGAGTACATGAGCCACGAGTTTGATGACCATCTAAAGAGTTGTGGAATAGTTCCTCAACTCACTCCGCCGGGTACACCGCAGATGAACGGTGTGTCGGAATGGTAGAATCGGACCTTGTTAGGCATGGTACGATCAATGATGAGTCGGACAGATCTACCTTTATCATTTTGGGGTTATTGTCTAGAAACGGCGGCGTTCACACTAAACAGAGTACCATCAAAATCGGTAGAGAAGACACCACATGATATGTGGACAGGCAAGAAGCCAAGTTTGTCTTTTCTTAAGATTTGGGGTTGTGAAGCATTTGTCAAGCGACTTAAGTCGGACAACCTTGCAGCCAAGTCGGATAAGTGTATTTTCGTTGGGTATCCAAGGGAAACCCTGGGTTACTACTTCTACAACCGAGAAGAGGGCAAAGTGTTTGTCGCTCGGAACGGTGTCTTCCTTGAGAAAGAGTTTCTCGGTCGGGAAGTCAGTGGGAGTACGGTGCAGCTCAAAGAAGTTCGAGAGGAACCGGTCAGTAGCGATTTGGTGAAAGCCTTGGAGGTTGACCCAGTCGTGGTAGCTAAGCCGGCAGCTGCACCTACACTACGAAGATCGGCAAGATTGCGAAGTGTTCGTGATGTATTACTATTGGATAGTGATGAGTCGGCAACTTATTCGGAAGCGATGGTGGGTTCTGATTCTGAGTCATGGCTTGGAGCCATGAGATCCAAGTTAAATTCCATGGATGATAATCAAGTTTGGAACTTGGTCAATCTGCCAGACGGTGCAAGACCCGTCGAGTGCAAATGGGTCTTTAAAAGGAAAACTGATATGGATGGAAACGTTTCTATCTATAAAGCACGGCTTGTCGCGAAGGGGTTCCGGCAAGTTCAAGGAGTTGACTATGATGAGACTTTCTCACTAGTAGCGATGCTTAAATCAGTTCGGATCATGTTAGCTATAGCAGCCTAATTTGACTATGAGATATGGCAGATGGATGTCAAAACGGCTTTCCTTAATGGAAAATTAACCGAGGACGTGTATATGATACAGCCTGAGGGTTTTGTCGATCCGACTAATGTTGACAAGGTATGCAAACTTCAGAAATCCATTTATGGATTGAAGCAAGTGATACATTGCAAATGTATCTATAATTTTTGATGTTCCATGCTTGGTTTTATCCACTTTCTTGTGTTTTGTTCCAACTTTGGAGTACTTTTCATATGATTTCTTGGACTAACCTATTAACAAGAGCCATAGTGCAAGCTGCCTGTTTTCTGCTGTTTTTGGTTCCAGGAAAGTCAGAAAATGAATATTCTCGGAATTGGACGGGACAAAAGCCAAAGTGCCTATTTTTCCGGAAGTGATCAAGTGCCAGAATACGAGACGGAGAGGGACCAGGGGGCTACCACACCACCTGGCCGCGCGGCCCGTCCTGGCCCGTGCCGGGGGTGGTGATGGCCAGCCCTGGCACCCCCTCGGCCTCCCCTTCCGACTATAAGATGCCCTCGGGACGAAAACCCTAAGTACCCGATCAAAAATCCACGAAAGAGTCTGTAGCCACAGTCATCACCATCCCTAGATCGGGAGGGATCTGAAGCTCTTCCTGGCACCCTGCCGGAGAGGGTAATTCACCCTGGAGGCCTTCTTCTTCACCATGCAATCCTCTGGTGTGATGCGTGAGTAGTTCATCCTTGGACTACAGAGCCATGTAGTAGCTAGATGGCTGGTTCTCCTCCTTTGTGCTTTCATGTTTAGATCTTGTGAGCTCCGTTCATGATCAAGATCATCTATTTGTAATTCTGCATGTTGTGTTTGCGGGGATCCGATGGATATTGAGATGCTATTTCAGATTGATTATTGATTCTATCATGTCTTTATTATTTGAGATCTTGCATGCTTTTCGTTGTTAGTAGCTATCTTGGCCAAGTAGATGCTAGCAACTCCAAGAGTTAGTATTTATGCTCGATAGTGGGTTCATGCCTCTGGTAATCTGGGGAAGTGGCAGAAATCTCTAAGGTACTAGATGTGTTGTTGCTACTAGGGAGAAAACAACAATCCTTTGTTCATAGAACAATCGTATTGTTTACTTTACACGCAGTTTGTAAAGCAATAATCTGTTGCTTACAACTTAATACTGGAGGGGGTTCGGATGATAACCTGAAGGTGGATTATTAATCATAGATGCAGTTGTATGGCGGTCTATGTATTATGTTGTAATGCCCAATCAAGTCTCAGAGGAGTCAAGATGATTAGTATATGCATGTATTGCTTTCTCGGTGTTTGTCAATTGCCCCGCTGTAATTTGTTCACCCAGCATGTTATCTATCTTAAGGAGGGCCACCTCTAGTGAACTATGGATCCCGGTCCTTTTTCTTTACATACAATCTACAAATGTTTACTTCTTTGTGTTTACTTTCTGCAAACTTTTACTTCTTTCCATTCGATACGTTTAATCCTTTGTTTTCTGCAAAACACGGTGAGATTGACAACCTCATCGCAAGTTGGGGACAAAGTTATGTGGCTGTGTTGTGCAGGTCTCCACGTTGCTACTAGCACCGGTAGTGCGCCCTGCCAAAGCTCAGCTAGTAACACCTTTGGGGTGTTTCCTTGCTCCTACTGGTTCGATTAAACCTTGGTTTCATAACTGAGTGAAACTTGCTGCTGTGCTCATCATACCTTCCTCTTGGGGTTCCCAACGAGCTCTACATCAACACCGCCATCAAGCATTTTTCTGGGCGCCGTGCATTGAGCCATCAGCAAGCATCTCGGAGTTGGAACATTTGCTTTGATGAGGTAGTCAAATCATTTGGCTTCATCAAGAGTGATCATGATTCTTGTTTATACAAGAAGTTTAGTGGGAGCAAAGTAAACTTTCTGATCTTATATGTGGATGACATATTATTGATTGGAAATGATGTCCAGATGTTGCAAGAAACCAAGGAATCATTGGAAAGGAGTTTCTCAACGAAGGACTTGGGTGAGGCAACTTATATACTACGAATCAGGATCTATAGAGATAGATCTAGGCGGCTCATTGGATTGAGCCAAAGTACATATTTGGACAAAGTGTTGAAGAAGTTCAGCATGGAATCGTCTAAGAAGGGGTTCTTACCAATGTCCCATGGCATAAGACTTAGCAAGACTCAGTGTCCTTTGACAACTGATGAGCGAAGTAGGATGAGTGTGATTCCGTATGCTTCGGCAGCCGGGTCCATCATGTATGACATGATTTGTACTAGGTCGGATGTTTCCTATGCTCTAAGTGTTGTGAGCAGATACCTGGATGACCCTGGAGAAATCCACTGGGCAGCAGTTAAGAACATTCTTAAGTACTCCCTCCGTTCGGAAATATAAGATGTTTTAGCTTTGTGAATCGAATGTATCTAGACGTCTTTTAATGTATAGGTTCGTAGAGGTTCGGGCCGAACCTATACACTAAAAGGTGTCTAGATACATTCGTTTCACAAAGCTAGAATGTCTTATATTTCCGAACGGAGGGAGTACTTGAGAAGGACTAAGGATGTATTCCTAGTTTATGGAGGTGAGGTTGAACTCAGTGTAAGGGGTTACACGGATGCGAGTTACCTTACTGACTCAGATGATTCTCGTTTGCAATCTGGGTACGTGTTCATTATGAACGGAGGGGCTGTGAGCTAGAAGAGTTCCAAGCAAGAGACTGTGTCTGCATCTATAACAGAAGCTGAGTATATTGCTGCCTCGGAGGCAGCAAAGGAAGTTGTTTTGATCAGGAACTTACTAACTGATCTTGGTGTGGTTCAGGGCTCGTCCAATCCGTTAGACGTGTATTGTGACAACAATGGTGCTATTTCACAAGCCAAGGAACCCAGACAACACCAGAAGAACAAGCATATACTCATGCGATACCACCTGATTCGCTAGTTCGTGGATCATGGTGATATCAAGTTATGCAAGATACACACGGATGCAAACGTTGCATATCCGTTGACAAAGCCACTTCCACAGCCTAAGCATGAGGCGCACGTAAGAGCCATGGGCATTAGATGACTGGACATGTGATGTTAGATGATTGACTCTAGTGTAAGTGGGAGACTGTTGGGAATATGCCCTAGTGGCAATCATGGTTGATGATATTTCCCAAAGTATTCATAAAGTAAAGTTGTCCTTATATGAACATCAGATATATATCACTGAATACGTGATTCATTTGTGGAACTATGTATTCATGATTGTTCATATTAGATTGTCCTTGGTCGTTGCGGTTGTGCTGGACACACAACTTTGACCAATGTGCAAGTCGGCTGATGACACGGTTCCACTTGTCATGGGCATGGTGATGCTGTTTCGACTTACACTGATTCGGCTAAAGAGTTTAGCGAGTCGAACTGACCCATAGTTGAGATGCAACGAGCATGTTGTCATTTGTAGTCTCAAGCAATGGAATCCTTCGAACTGAGGTGATAGCATGATCTGAGTTGTGGATCGCCAACTTAGGTTCTATCAAACGTTGTTCCGTAAATAGGCAGTTATAAAGGTAGACTTCGGGTTCGTTGTGAAGCAAGATGCGTGATGTGGATTACCAAGATGGGATTTGCCCCTTTGTAATGGAGAGATATTCTCTAGGCCCTCTCGTGTGATATGATTCGGAAGCATGGCCATGCGCTACTCAGTTAAGTGTTAACTGAGGAGTCGGACTAAGAGTTAGTCAAGTGAATCACATATCATGGTACGAGAAGAGAGTTAAGCTATTTAAGGGATGGCAACTACTCACCTATAGCTTAACAGATATATCTTGAGGCAAAGGGACTTGGACGAAATTCACATTGAAGGTTCATCTTCTGACTTTACGGCACTTGGGAGTTGGCACGTCTTGCTAGAGGCCGCTACCATCTATCGACTTGAGACCAAGTGTTCATGGGGTGAGTTGGACTCAAAGCCATGACGAGATACTTGGAGGAGTAGCTCATGTCGTGTACAGGTGTACGTGAACCTACAGGGTCACACACTTAAGGGTAAGGAGCCCATGTGGATTAGATCCATATGGAGATTGGAGTACAACCTATATGGGCCTCAAGCGTTGATCCCAACTAGGAGTGTATATAAGTGGAGTGACAAGGGGTAGTCCCTGACCTAGCCATCACTTTCTCCACTTCCACTTCGGGCTAGACAGGATCTAGCAGTCTTCTGTCTCAAGCTCCTTCCTATATGTGTGGATACCGGTAGAGGCGTTGCACGTGCGGCGCTGGAGACGGGGAAACTCGTGGGGATCTGACGAAGGAGTTCGTGGGATTCGGAGGGCTGTCCGTGGGATCGTTCGGCACTCCTTCGACGCGCTACATCAACTTCTGCATCTGCGCGTCTAGCTGTAATCTCGTGGCCTATAACCTGAGCTGGATCTTGGGTGTTCCGTGTTAGGGAAAAAGTTTTGTTTTTCTCTGTGTGGCCCAACAACCTACTCAGGTACTGCTGATACGTTGCTAACGTATCCATAATTTTTGATGTTTAATTCTTGGTTTTTATCTACATTCTTATGTTTTGTCCACACTTTGGAGTACTTTTTATACACTTTCTTGGACTAACCTATTAACAAGATGCCACAGTGCTAGTTGCCTATTTTCTGCTGTTTTTGGTTCCAGGAAAGTCAGAAAATGAATATTCTCGGAATTGGACGGGACAAAAGCCAAAGTCAGTTTTTCATCGAGGGGGACACGGAGCGAGAATACGAGACGGAGAGGGGCAAGGGGCCGGCCACACCACCTGGGCGGGCGTTCTAGGCCTGGCTCCGCCAGGGGGTGGTCTGGCTGCCCCAGGCACCCCCTCGGCCTCCCCTTTCGCCTATAAGATCCTCCTGATGCAAAAACCCTAAATCATCCGTCATACAGGCACGCAAAGTTCTGCAGCGCCGCCGTAACCGAAGAGGAGATTCGGGGGACAGAAAGTCTCTGTTCCGGCACCCTGCCAGGACAGGGAAGTGCCCCAGGGCCATCTCCATCGATCTCCACCACCATCTCCATCGCCGTTGCCGATTCCCATGATGAGGAGGGAGTAGTTTTCTTTCGAGGCTAAGGGTTCTACCAGTAGCTATGTGTTCATCTCTCTCTATGCGTGATCATATTGTGATCATGAGCTTTGTAATCATGTAGATCTACGTTGCTACTCAAGTGCTTTAATGAATCTGTGCTCTCCCCATGTGTGTGAAAGTGACAGCGTGCACACTATGGTGGCACTTAGGCTATAGATTAAAAATACTTGTTATGAGTTATATTTGGAGTTGGATGTCATTATGAAATTGTGGTGTTTGTTGCAACCATCTAGTACTCAAGGTGAAAGTGTGGGGTTATTTAGATGGGAAAAGCAAACTTTGAGGAGTGCTGTTATAGCCCTACCATGGATTAGAGTGTCCAACCGGAGAGTAGTGCAGCGTAGTATCATAAAGAAGAATATATTTATATGAAAGTGTTCACAAATGAAAGTATGATCCCTAGGCCTTGTTCCTAAACATTGAAACACCATTTACAACTAGATCTGTTACATGTTTGCTTGCTGCTATCTTTATTTCAGTTTTACTTTAGTGTTTTCCACGCCATCTAGCTATTTTCTATCACCATTACCACTTATAATTATCTATACCACTTGTATTTCACTATCTTTACCGAACTAGTGCGCCTATACACCTGACAAGTATATTGGGTGTGTTGGGGACATAAGAGACTTCTTGTATCTTGATTGCAGGGTTTCTTGAGAAGGGATACCTTTGACCACTTCCTCGCTGAGTTCGATAAACCTTGGGTGATCCACTTAAGGGAAAACTTGCTGCTGTTCTACAAACCTCTGCACTTGTAGGCCCAACAACTATCTACAAGAATAGAAGTGCGTAGACATCAAGCTATTTTTTGGCGCTGTTGCCGGTGAGGTAAGGTAAAAGGTACTCACATCCTCCGGTGTGAGTGCTCGAAGTTATTTCCTTTAGATTCTGCAATTTTTGTGTTTTTGTTTCTTGTTTTTATTTTCACTAGTTAGGCTAAATGGAAAACAACAACAAAATTAGAGAGCTTTATCGTATTTATCTTGAGTTAGGACATGAAGTGTTTGAAGAGAAAATTAAAAAACCTATCGAAGTTTATTTGCATGCTAATAGCAATGTTGTTAGTATGAATTCTTTGGACGACATTATTGCTAGTGCTATGGAGAAGTCTAAGCTTGGGGAAGCTATTATTAATCAAAATGATCTTTTTAGTTCTCCAGCTTTGGAAGATAGCTATTCTATCCCTTATGATGATACCAAACCTCCAATATATGATGATTACAATGATGAATATGATATTTACAGTCCACCAACTATTGAGGAGAAAAATAATGATTACAATATGACTCCTATATTTGATGATTATGGTGATGAGAATAATAATGATAGCTATTTTGTTGAATTTGCTCCCACCACAATTAATAAGAATGACTATGTTTGTGTGGGGAGTATTAATTCTTTTATGCATGTGTCTCATGATAAGAATGTTTTATGTGATAGTTATATTGTTAATTTTATTGATGATGCTACTGAAAATTATTATGAGAGAGGGAAACATGGTTTTATGCATCTCAATAATATTAGGTTTCCCCTCTTTATGTTGAAAGTCTTGAAGTTGCACTTGTTTTGCTTTACTATGCTTGTTGCTTTGTGCTTTCATGACTTGTTTCTTTACAATATTCTTATGCATAGGAAGTGGGTTAGACTTAAATGTGCTTTAAATTTGCTTCTTGATGCTCTCTTTTACTTCCATTCATATTTCTTATGTGAGCATCTTCTCAAACTATCAAGCCTAACTTAAAGGCGTTAAATAAAAGTACTTATCGGGAGATAACCCAAAAGTTTTAGTTGAGTCTTGGAAGTTATTACCTCTGTAATAACCGCTCCTTATCATTTTTGTGTGATTTTGTGCCAGGAATAACCTCTAATGAGAGGGAAGTAAGATTTGGGAAAGTTGCTGTCCCGAAACAGATTTTGTGCTTCACTGTAAAAATTCGTGAAAAATCTCTGTACATCGGTTTGAGCTGTAATTTTTTTTTCTTCTGCCCCAGGTTGTTACCCAACTTTAGTTAGTTCAACACTTTTCGATTTGAGGAACATAAGGTGTTCGAAAAAATCGGTTTTTACCTGCTGGTCTGTTTTGACAGATTTCTGCCATTATTTGCATTTGCCTCTTAATCTCTTTCTCTTTGAGTTCTCTTTAATCATTTGAACTTTTTGAGGGAATTTCTACAGTAGCTTGTGTTTTTAATGAAAGATTTGTTGTTTTAAAACTAAACCCCAAAGGTTTATTATCTTTGAATGCACTAATGTTGCTAATGAAGATTGTGTGAGGTTTTGTAAGAAGGAAATTTAAAGGTGTAGGGAAAGAATGATGTAATGAGATGAAGAATGGACAAAAGCTCAAGCTTGGGGATGCCACCCCGTGTCACCCCAAGAAAGATTCAAGAGGTACAAGCATCAAAGCTTGGGGATTCCCAAGGCATCCCCTTCTTCATCAGTAAAAATCTCAGGTCTTTCTAGACACTTCGTTTTTATTGTTTCATGCACTGTTGTGTTGTTCTAGGAGCGTCTTAGTTTTCGTTTTTAGTTTTATTTTGCTTTGTTTGCTTGAATAAGTTGGTTGGATTCCAGAACACTTCTTTTGGAGAGAGACACACCTCGTTATGCATTGCCTAGAACACTCTAGTTCTCACTCTTATTGTTCTACGAGTGTTCTCCTTTGCTAGCACTGCGTTTACCTTTAGTTTTCGATTGGTGTTGGAAAAGAGTAGGAAGTTTCATGATTAAGTGGTAAAAAGGAGCTTGTTTTTTACTGTGGCTTAGAATTTATCATGTCATGCTTGATATTGTTTTGGCTTTATGCATAGTGATTATTGCTGTAGCATGACTTGTTATAAACAATTGAGATTGCTTAATGTGCCTTGAAAGAATCATGCATTATTTTAGCATATTAAAGCACAGTATTGTGATATTCTCCTTTCATGCTTTATTTGGGTTGACTTGGCACATGCACACACCATGTTATGACTATACCAAGTCACCATAGCCTCTATGATCCTTTAGTTTTTGACTTGTAAGATCACTTTGTGCTTTAATTAATGATGTTTTGTTGCTTTGCATGATTATGGCCATTATTGCTCTCTTAGTTTGTCGCTCCCAGTCTTTTGCCAGCCTCCATAACCAAGTATGAGTTCCACTCATGCATCCAACTCCAAGTAAAACCAAGTTATTCCAAAGAGTCCACCATACCTAGCTATTAGCATTTGCTATTCCAAGTATATTCATGTTTTTATCTACCTTCCAAATTAAACTTGTTATGAGAAGACTAGTGATTAAAGCTCTCACGAACTTGATGGCACACTTTAATTTTCTTTCCCTTAATAAACTTGAACCATTGTGTCGTCTATGTTGTATATGCTTGCACATATATGTTGGGGATTAGCAGAACCATGCTATCATGGGGAACGCTTTCAACATTGCACTTGTACTTTGTACCTAGTTGATATCATGCTCTTTTGTCTATGGATGTCGTCGGTGTGAAATGAAAGGGGATCTTGTAAGTACATGGAGTTATGTATGTGTGTTATAGAAACGCGTGGGCCGCTAGTCTAATCCATGTTGTCATGGTGGAAACCTGCAGCGTAACCATAATGAGCTGTCTATGAAGCATTCTTCTTATAAAAAAAGAGTGAGATATTGAGAAAAAGAGAAAAAAAGAGATATGAGAAAAGAGGAAAGAGAGAAAAAAGCACCATTTTCCCATGGTAAATAAGAAGATTGCTGAGATGCTCGTTGTCTGCTTGCCTTGTCCTTTTGATATGGGGATTCTTCCGTATCATCGGGCAAGGGGTACCCCATTGGCAGTTCTCTATGATACACATGTACTTACTATGATAAGAACTTATCGGTAACTAAACTTGAGTAGCATGAGGAGCGGACCTCGTATTCAAGGGACATGAGATTTCCAACTTATACTTCGTCAAGCATATACTCCATAGTTTGTTCACTTTAACCTTAATCACTTCAAGATGCTTATGATAGGGGCAATGAGAGCTGAAAGCTAATAAGTACCATAATTTTTGGAAGCTCTTTATGAAACTTGAATCCCTGCTTCCTTCTATGAAGGCCTTTCTTTTACTTTTATGTTGAGTCTCCACCTTATATCTTTATGCACCTACTTTGAGAGCATAGTGGCCATTCTTAGTTTAATGTGCATTGTCCCAAAACTAGTTGATTGATGCATAATTTTGATATTGCTTGTCCTTAAACTATTTGTATCTAGACACTCTTCTGAACTTTGAAGGTGCCTATGCATCTATTTGCTACTCTATGAGGGATAAGCTGAATGCCACTATGCTATGTTTTCTTTATGTGAAACAAACAAACGTCTTGCAAAGCATTGTTATTCATGAATATTTTGTTTGTGCCTTTTCATGTTGCAACATAGTTGCTTTGTCTTATTGTTAGAACTTTATATTTCATGCTATGTTGAAGTACTATGATTCCAGCTACGAATGTTTTACAAATACTTTGATGAAGTTTATGATGGTGCATATCATCTCAAAAATTATTCTTTCTTTTTATCACTTACCTACTCGAGGACGAGCAGGAGTTAAGCTTGGGGATGTTGATACGTTGCTAATGTATCCATAATTTTTGATGTTCCATGCTTGGTTTATATCTACTTTCTTATGTTTGTCCACACTTTCGAGTACTTTTTATACACTTTTTTTGACTAACCTATTAACAAGATGCAACAGTGCCAGTTGCCTGTTTTCTGTTGGTTTTGGTTCCAGGAAAGTCAGAAAATGAATATTCTCGGAATTGGACGGGACAAAAGCCAAAGTCAGTTTTTCACCGAGGGGGACATGGAGCCAGAATACGAGACGGAGAGGGCCGGGGGGAAGCCACACCACCTAGCCACGCAGGCTAGGCCTGGCCGTGCCAGGGGATGGTCTGGCCGCCCCAGGAACCCCCTTGGCCTCCTCTTTCACCTATAAGATCCTCCTGATGCCAAAACCCTAAATCATCCATCATACAGCCACGAAAAGTTCTACAACACCGCTGCCACCAAAGAGGAGATTCATGGGACAGAAAGTCTTTTTCTGGCACCCTGCTGGGACGGGGAAGTGCCCCTAGAGCCATCTCCATCGATCTCCATCGCCGTTGCTGATTCCCATGATGAGGAGGGAGTAGTTCTCTCTCGAGGCTAAGGTCTCTACCGATAGCTATGTGTTCATCTCTCTCTCTATGCGTGATCATATTGTGATCACGAGCTTTGTAATCAAGTAGATCTACCTTGCTACTCAAGTGCTTTAATGAATCTCTGCTCTCCCCATGCGTGTGAAAGTGACAGCGTGCACACCACGGTGGCACTTAGGCTAGAGATTACAAATACTTGTTATGAGTTATATTTGGAGTTGGATGTCTTTATGAAATTGTGGTGTTTGTTGGAACCATCTAGTACTCAAGGTCACAGTGTGGGGTTATTTAGATGGGAAAAGCAAACTTTGAGGAGTGCTGTTATAGCCCTACCATGGATTAAAGTGTCCAACCGGAGAGTAGTTCAGAGTAGTATCATAAAGAAGAATATATTTATATGAAAATGTTCACTAGTGAAAGTATGATCCCTTGGCCTTGTTCCTAAACATTGAAACACCATTTACAACTTGATCTGTTACATGTTTGCCTGCTGCTATCTTTATTTTAGTTTTACTTTAGTCTTTTGCACGCCATCAAGCTATTTTCTATCACCGCTACCACTTATAATTATCTGTACCACTTGTATTTCACTATCTCTTCGCCGAACTAGTGCGCCTATACACCTGACAAGTGTATTGGGTGTGTTGGGGACACAAGAGACTTCTTGTATCTTGATTGCAGGGTTGCTTGAGAGGGGATACCTTTGACCAGTTCCTCCCTGAGTTTGATAAACCTTGGGTGACCCAATGGAAAACTCGTTGATGTTCTACAAACCTCTGCACTTGGCGGCCCAACAACTGTCTACAAGAATAGAAGTGTGTAGACATCAACTGACGTTCCCAATACAATGACAGTTGGCGCCCACCGTGGGGTTAGATGGCTTTGACCGGAGTCACGTTCCGCATGGGACCCCACACTTCAGCCGGTGAGCGCGTGGCCTCTAGCCTGGTGCTCACGCTTGGCAAATTCGATTGCGTCATCGACAACGCTTCCTGCTTTGCCGGAACTTCGTTTCCGACAAACGACTCCATCCTACTTTTTGGCGACCTTCCCGTCTACGTCGCAACAGTGCCGGAGCGTTTCCCTAGGGAGATCGTTTCCATCATGGAGCTACCGCACCTAAGAAGCAACACCTCCGTCGCTCCCCGTGGCATCGAGGTTATGATGGCTGGCTCCAGCTCTCACCCCGCCAGCCGCAGGAGCGGGGCGTGGACGAGGCCAGAACTTCTGCGCCACCATAGTCCCTAAATCCGATGGAGGAGGCCATCGACCGGCTCCTCACACCGGTTAACCTTGGGGATAACCTAGAGGAGGCGGAGGCCAACTTCGCCATGGAGAGATAGCTTCTTCTCTAGGAGGCCATGGAGTTGGCTGCGACCCGCAAGCAGATCGAGATCACCCGGTGCGAGTACGACCGTGTGCACGGCTTCACTCCGGCTACCGCGGAGTCGAGCCGGCACAGCCAAGTGTGACGCTGGGGCGGTGAGCTAGGCGGTAGGATGGAAAAGGACGGCGAGCCAGATCCCGCGGCGGCTCTCATCTGGCCTACCTATAGCACGCTGATGTCTACGCACTTCTATTCTTGTAGACAGTTGTTGAGCCTCCAAGTGTAGAGGTTTGTAGAATAGCAGCAAGTTTTCCCTTAAGTGGATCACCCAAGGTTTATCGAACTCAGGGAGGAAGTGGTGAAAGGTATTCCCTCTCAGGCAACCCTGCAATCAAGATACAAGAAGTCTCTTGTGTCCCCAACACACCCAATACACTTGTCAGGTGTATAGGTGCACTAGTTCGGCAAAGAGATAGTGAAATACAAGTGGTATGGATAATTATAAGTGGTAACTGTGCGAGAAAATAACTTGATGGCGTGGAAGATACTAAAGGCAAACTGAAATAAAGATGGAAGCAAGCAAACATGTAACATATCTAATTGCAAACAGTGTATCAATGCTTAGAAACAAGGCCTAGGGATCATACTTTCACTAGTGAACACTCTCTCCTAAATATATTATCTTCATGATACTACTCTTAACTACTCTCCGGTTGGACACTCTAATCGATGGTAGGGCTATAACAGCACACCTCAAAGTAAGCCTTTCCCATCTAGAAAACCCCACACTGTCACCTTGAGTACTAGATGAGTCCAACAAATACCACAATTTCATAGAAACATCCAACTCCAAATATAACTCAAAACAAGTATTTGTAATCTCTAGCCTAAGTGCCACCATGGTGAGCACGCTGTCACTTTCACACACATGGGGAGAGCAGAGATCTAATAAAGCACTTGAGTAGCAAGGTAGGTCTATAGATTACAAGCTCATGATCACAATATGATCATGCATAGAGAGAGAGATGAACACATAGCAACCGGTAGAACCCTTAGCCTCGAGAGAGAACTACTCCCTCCTCATCATGGGAATCCATAGTGGTGATGGAGATGGCGGTGAAGATCGATGGAGATGGCTCCGGGGGCACTTCCCCGTCCCGGCAGGGTGCCGGAACAGAGACTTTCTGTCGTGGAAATGGCCACGGCAGTCGCTGCCACTGGCAGCGATTGAGTGTTTCGTGAGGAAGAGTTGGCAGCCATCTGCGGTGCGAGATGGGGGCGGATGCACATGGGTTTACCCAGGTTCGGCCCCCCAGAGGTTAAAGACCTACTCCTGCTAGATTAGATTATGGAAGAGCGAGTTACAGGGGTTGCGAGCTCGGCGGCTAGGCAGCGAGTCGCTTGAGAGGGTGTATGATGGAACGTTAGTCTCTAGGATACCTTAGGGAGGTTTATATATGAGGCACCTCGCTAGGGTTTACAAGTTATCACCAAACAAGATAAGGAACTAGAGGCTTTGACCTAGTTCAACTGGGCTTCTGTTACGCTCCTGGGCCTCCAGTCGCCAAACGTTGGGCCTTTCCTTCCTTCGTAGTCCAGGCGCCGGCTTTCGGACGCACTCGCAGGCCTTTCGGCCCAATCGGAACGTCCTGCTAGGCATACACCTGATGCGTTAGCCGCGGTGGGGTGGTCGCTTGATGCCGCCCTGCTTGCTGATGAGTGGGAGTACATCCGCCCCCACGGGTCGACTCCCGCGGCTTGTTGCTCGACGGCCCTGACGAGTGGGGCCTTGGCGTACTGGATCTTTCTGTCCTCCTCGCGCTTCTTCTCCTGGGCTAGCTTGCAACCAGGGCATAGCTCTCTCATGAAAAACCCTGCCTTAACCATCCCATCTTTCATGGTAATGAGCTTACTGTACAACTCGTACACCATGTAGGCGTCTCTGGCTGCATACTCGAGGCGCACCTGGCTCATCGGCTTCCACTCCCAGTAGTCGTGATCGAGTCGCTTCAATTTCTTTAGTTTTTTCATAGGATTTATCGATGATTTCCGCTGCCAGATCACCCATGCCATCCTTCGCTGGGTATGATTTGATCTTGTACAGATTTTGGATGTCGATGTGGTGCCCCTCTGGGATTTTTATCAACGCACGAGAAAGCATAATTGTGTCATTTGTGATATCCATGCTAGTGAAAGTTATCCCTTTCATACACAAGAACTCGACCAGAGCCGGACAACGCATCTCAGTTGGTTTACTCCTGCACTTAGATGGTTCTAGGGATGTAAGGGAACAAGGGATGCAGAAGTGGTGATCTCAAATTTAAATTTCACATACCTGCAGAAGTGGTAAACGAGGACCTCCTCATGTCTGGCTATTTGCACTACAGTGATCTCTTGTGGAGGATTTTTTCGCTTATTTGCACGGGTGTACTCCAAGTCTAGCCGCACAAACTTGTGCTTCTCTTTCTCAAGCAATTACTCAAACCTGGCGAGAGTTGTCTCCACAGTCGCTTCATCATTTGTGTACACCACTGTCAAAGTTGTGGTGCCATGGGCAGGGACCAAGGTGGTCTCTGTTGTGCGTTTCCCATCGTCCATGCCTACAAGGAAATGGGTGAAAGGAACTGCCTTCAAGGAACTGCCTTCGAGAGGAAGAAGAAGATGAACTGACGGTTCCAGAATAGAGGAAGAAGAAGCGCCCAGGAAAAACTACAGAGGAATGACTGAGGAAGAGGAATGACTGCAGAAGAAATGTGGTAACTACAACTTTCGGTTCGAGAACTCACCGTGGTTACGTGGAGATCGTGGCAGTGCTGCCGGTTCAACAAGTGGGGCCAGTTCCTGGGAGAATAATAAATTAGTTGTGCATTTTTCTATGTGAGAAATTGAGAGAAGTCATTTATATTTTTTCTTTCATAATTAAACACAATGAAGTTGGTACAGCCCAAGAGATTTGAACAAAAGAGATTTGCTAGTTTAACATACAACAACACTTACAGGCCCAACATGGCAGAACTTGGAGAGCCCCAGAACTTGAGCTACCACAGAGACCTCGGCAGAGGTGGCAGAATTTGTGCGGGTGCAACCACGACGACGGCGAGCTCGAATTCTAGAGGAGGAAAACAGAACCGAGCATGGTCGACAAGGTGATAGATCTCACCGGGAACCAATTCTCGTCCCCGACCGTGCCATGGGTGCGTCCACAGTGAGGGCAAGCTCCGACTCGGGATGGGGAAGAGAGCGGGGCCGAGCAGCTTCGTCACTTCCCAGCTCTGCGCCATGGCCGCGACCACAGATTGTCGCTCCGGGGAAGAAGACGAGTAATGGAGGCGCCAAAGCTTCAAGCCTACAGGGAGGAGAGCTGGGCCGAGCAGATTCGTCCATGTCCCAGCTCCGCGCCATGGCTGCGACGCCCCATAGATTGCCGCTCCGGGGAAGAAGAAGACGCGTAATGGATGCAGGCGCCAACGCTGCAAGCCTAATTCACACCTAAGCGACGGGAGCGACATAACGGCGAGAACTAACAGGGGGGCAACTTGACGGCCGTTAGCCTGATTTTTTATATTGAAACATAAAGTTGAATTCCTGCCGAAAAAGACCCTATGAGTATTTGGCACGCCAACTATAGTCATCGCGGATGATATCAGGGAACTCGGGTACCGCGTTGCCTGGACACCCCAACTTTTGGGCCGCAAAATGATATTGTCCTCCCCAAGCGCCCTGCCCTCGCCAAGTTCATGGTCGTCCCCCACTACGCATACCTCAAGACGAAGATGCCGAGACCCAACTGCGTGATCACCGTCGCCGGCTGCTTCAGGCGGTCGTGGAGTGCGCCTCAGCCGGTTCCAAACTGGCAGAGGCCCTCATCATAGCCGAGGAGAAGCGCGTGATCATGCGCAATGTTACCATGGCCCAACAGGACATACCGGCTAGCAGCAAACCGGCTGGAGAAGGAGCCTTCCAGTCGGCCAAGGAGACGAAGAAGATCCTGCTCGACCCCTCCAACCCGACCAAGTTCGTCACCATCGGTGCCAACTTGGACAGCAAATAGGAAGGCGCGCTTGTCGACTTCCTCCGTGAGAATCGGAACATCTTTGCATGGTCACCCAATGACATTCCAGGTGTACCGAGGGAGTTCGCCGAGCACTCACTTCATGTGCGGCCGGATGCCAAACCGGTTAAGCAACCTCTGCGCCGGTTCGCGGAGGAGAAGAGAAAGATTATCGGTGACGAGATCACCCGGCTCCTCGCAGCCGGGTTCATCATGGAAGTGTACCACCCGGACTGGCTGGTGAACCCAGTCCTGGTGCTGAAGAAGAACAAGACGTGGCGCATGTGTATCGACTACACCATCCTGAACAAGGCATGCCCGAAAGACCCCTTCGCCTTGCCCCGTATCGATCAATTCATTGATTCCACGGCCGGTTGTGATTTGTTGTCTTTTTTAGATTGCTATTCCGCTTACAATCAGATCCGTTTAAACCCCGGCTGATCAGATTAAGACATCATTTATCACCCCCTACGGGGCTTTCTGCTATGTGACCATACTTTTCAGTCTGAAGAATGCAGGCGCTACCTATCAGCGCTGCATGCAGAAGTGCTTGCACTCGCAGATAGGCCGAAACGTGCACGCCTATGTGGACGATGTGGTCATCAAGACCAAGGAGAAGTGCACCCTCCTCGAAGATCTAGGAGAGACATTCGGCAACCTCCGCCAGTACCAGATGCAGCTGAACCCGGAGAAGTGCGTCTTCGGAGTGCCATCCGGTCAGCTACTCAGTTTCCTCGTATCACAACGAGGCATCGAGGCAAATCCGGAGAAGATCGCGGCCATCGAGAGGATGCAGCCGCCCAGGAGCCTGCTTGGAGTCCAGAAATTCACCGGATGCCTGGCCTCCCTCAGCCGTTTCGTCAGCCGGCTGGGGGAGACGGCACTCCCATTGTACCAGCTGATGAAGAAGCCGGACAAGTTCTCATGGACCTCGCAAGCCGACGCCGCATTTCACGACCTCAAGCGCATGCTTTCCATAGCGCCGGTTCTAGCCACGTCGGCTAGCAAGGAGCCGATGTTGCTCTATATAGCAGCCATTAGCCGGGTCGTCAGCGTCGTCTTGGTGGTGGAGCGCCCCGAGGAAGGCAAGGCTCAGCCGGTTCAGAGGCCCGTCTACTACCTCAACGAGGTCCTCTCCCTCTCCAAGAAGAACTACCCCACTACCAGAAAATGTGCTACGGCGTGTACCTAGCATGCAAGAAGCTCAAGCACTACTTACAGGAGCATCTGATTAAGGTCGTGTGCATCGCACCCCTTTCGAAAATCATCGGCAACAAGGACCCCACTGGTCGAGTCGCCAAGTGGGCCATCGAGCTCGCAGCCTACTCCATCCAATACGAGCCCCGGCTCACGATCAAGTCGCAGGCGCTGGCAGACTTCCTCGTCGACTGGGCCGAGACCCAGTATCTCCCACCGGTTCCGGATTCGGACCACTGGAAGATGCACTTCGACCGGTCGAAGATGCTCGGGGGCTTGGGAGCCGGCATCGTTCTCACCTCGCCCAAGGGAGACCGGCTGGAGTACGTACTGCAAATCCACTTCAAGGCCTCCAACAACGTAGCCAAATACGAGGCACTGGCGCACGGACTCTGGCTAGCCAAGGAGATTGGTGTCAACCGGATCCTCTGCTTCGGCGATTCGGATCTGGTGGTGTAGCAAGTATCCAGAGAATGGGACGCTCGAGATGCAAACATGGCCCTCTACCGGTTCCACATCCAGAAGCTTAGCACCTCCTTCGACAGATGTGAATTCCATCACGTCCCCTGCGTCAACAACGAGGCAGCCGATTCGCTCGCCCGAATCGGATCCACCAGGCAGACGATGCCACCTAGGGTCTCCTTGGAGCACCTGCGCAAGCCCTCCATCAACCCATCACCCGAGTTGGATTCCATCATATGGGCGGGAAGCGCTCTGGCTGACGGGGCGGCAGAAGTAGAGCCGGCAGAGCCTCCAAAGAAGAAGACCCGCACCAACTCCGACAAGGCAGTGCCCTCCGGTTCGCAAGACATCACTTTCTTCACCGACATCATCAATCAGACGACCCCCCAATGACCATCAACCAGAAGCGGGAGCATCCTCGTCATTCGGGAAGTGCCATCTTGGGCACAACCCTTCATGAACTACATCGCCAATGGGGAGATCCCGGATGACGAGGTGGAGGCCATGCAAGTCCGGCGCCGTGCGCACACGTACACCATCATCAACAGCGAACTGTACAAGCGCAGCATATCCGGCATCTTCCAAAGGTGTGTCGATGTGGACACAGGCTACCGGATACTCAAGGACATCCACCAGGGCGAGTGCGGGCACCACGCTTCGTTAAGGGCAATAGTCTCCAAGGTGTTTCGCCATGGCTACTATTGGCCCACCGCCCTCGAGGACACTGAATAGCTGATCCGCGCGTGCAATGGGTGCCAGCGCTTTGGGCAGCTCAGGCACATGCCGACTTCGGTGCTCAAGACCATACCGATTACCTGGCCCTTCGTGGTTTGGGGCCTCGACATGGTCGGTCCCTTCAAGCGAGCGCGCGCGGGCATGACCCATCTGCTAGTGGCGGTGGACAAATTTACAAAGTGGATCGAGGCCAAGCCCATCCGGAAGCTGGACGGGGCAACAGTCATCACTTTCTTCACCGACATCATCAATCGGTTCGCCTACCCCAATAGCATCATCACCGACAATGGCACGAACTTTGCCAAGGGGGCCTTAGCCCGATTCTGCAGCAAGAAGGGCATCCGTCGTGCACCCGCAGTCCAACGGGCAGGTCGAAAGGGAAAACGGCTTGGTGCTAGCCGGCATCAAGCCGCGCCTCATCGGGCCGTTGGAGCGGTCACCCGGATGCTGGATCGAGGAGCTTCTGGATGTACTATGGAGCCTCCGCACCACGCCGAATAGATCAACCGGCTACACTCCATTCTTCCTGGTCTACAGATCGGAAGACGTCCTCTCAGCGGATATCGAGTTCGACTCCCCGCGCAAGCTCCTTTATGACAAAAAGGCCAACCAAGAGGCGCAGGAGGACGGCATGGACCTCCTGGAGGAGGCCCGTGAGTTGGCATTGTCTAGGTCGGCCATGTACCAGCAACGACTACGTCGCTACCATTCAGGCCGGATCCGCCCAGTCGCGTTTCGCGAGGGCGACCTGGTCCTCCGGCGGGTACAAGACACGAAGGGCATGCACAAGCCATCGCCACCTTGGGAGGGCCCCTTCATCATCAGCCGGGCGCTGCCCAACGACTCCTACTACCTCATCGACGTGCAGCAGCCGCGCAAGAACAAGATGGACAAATCAGACGAGGAGACTGAGCGTCCCTGGAACGAGGCCCTACTGCGCCCGTTTTACACCTAGTCACCAGACAGTGTATGTATCTCGCAAACCCTATGAATGAAAATGCGGACCCCTGTGAGATGCTCGGGGGCTCCTTGCTAGAAATGTGTTTGTACATGTTTTCCGGTTATGATTTTCAGAGGCCCACTCTTCGTCTCAGCTGCAGACCGCAACCCAGCTGTCCGGCTAGCAAGAGAAAAAGCCCGAGGCATCCCACATGAAAAACGGGGAGAAGACGCAACAGATCGGGCGTCCCGACCTCGCAACTAGCTTAAGACAATCCAGTTGCTAAGCCGCTAGTACCGTGCGTGATGTACTGTCAGCTCCCTTCGATTCCGGCTGCAGACTGCAACCCGGTTGCCTGGCAAGGACGCAGCAAAAACAGTAGAGCGCACGGCAAAACGACCAAGTGTCTAGAAAGGCGCAAGCTAGTTTTCAAAAAGCAAATCCGCCTTCCGGCTACAGTTTAGCAGACTAACCTATTCACATGTAAGAATGTATGTGTATGTATACTCTTGTACGACTACCTTGAGTCGGAATTCGGGAAGAAAAGAGAAGATGATTCGAAGTCCTTGCCTTCATCAAGCGCTCCGAATCTCGGGGGCTACAACCCACGGGGTGCGCTCGCGCACCCCCAGTGGAATCTTGTAGTTTCCCGACCGGCTAAAGGCGTTTAGCCGAGCGTTCGGAGCCCAGGTGAGGGCAAGGGCAGGAGCAAGAGGAGACAACGAAGATTCGAAGTACCTGGCTACGCCAGCTACTCCAAATCTCGGGGGCTACACCCAGTGGGTGCGCCCGCGCGCCCCCACTAGAATGTTAGTTCCCCCGGCTGAAGGTGTTCAGCCAGCGAAAGCAACCGACTAAGACGGGTCTAGTCGGATAAAGTTAGAAGATTTTGGAAAAGAAGGAAGATTCGAAGCACCTGGCTACGCCAGCTACTACGAATCTCGGGGGCTACACCCAGAGGGTGCGCTAGCGCGCCCCCACTGGAGGTGCAGTTCTCCCGGCTAAATGCGTGTAGTCGGGCGAAGTCAGCTGGATAATGTCAATCAGCGAAATATTGAAAGAAAATGGAAAGTGCACAAGTTGAAGGGAAACCAAGCTAGTTCAAAATTAACATTGAAAGAAAAATAGGAAGCGAAGCTCCCATAAGTTTACCCGGTGCCAGTGGCAACCGGTACAAACAGACAAGTTTTAAAGCAAAGCAAGACATACAAATACACCCGGTATCCCGGGGTGATAGCTAAGCGGCAGGACCCTTGCCGTGCGGAGCATCTTGGCTAGCGGCAGCCTCAGGTGGAGGAGGAGGCGCGGCGCTCGACCCGGTTCCGGCGCCCGCAGCCGGCTGCGCTGAAGCTTCCGCATCCGGAGTACCGACGGACTCCAAGTCGGTGAGCACCTTGTCGGGATCCACGTAGTCGGCGATCTTGATAGCGGAGCCCCGGAGCTCCGGATGGGCCTGGTGGATGGCGGCAAGGTTGGCACCGGTGCAGAAGCCTCCGTCGATCTTCTCGATGCAGGCGTCCTTGTACCAGGAAAGCATGAGGGCCAGAGCCATCTCCACTCTAGCTCGCGCCGCCAGGTCCCGCAGCCGGTCCACCGCAGCCGGTATCTCCCCCACCTTCGCAGCTATATAAGGAGAGGCAAGGATTTAGTAGAAAGGGTTGGTCTTAGTGCATTTAAGGCAGTAGCTAGAGAATACAGCTCAAGGAGCGAGTGTAGCCCGTATACCACTCATAGTCAGATCGGCAGGAGTAGGAGCTTTACCTCATCACGAGGGCTCCAAACCTGGGTACTTGTTGTGTCTTGCTACACTTGCTCATACCCAATCCCGCCTGCGGACGCCGTTGGGAGTTTCCCTGCTAGTCCCCACACCTCTATCTAACCTACTCAGGTACTGCCGTTCCCAATACAATGACAAGGCTCTAATCCATGGGATGCGGATGGCGAAAGCTTGCGCCGCCAAAAGGCTCATCATCTACGGTGACTCAAAGCTGGTGGTCAACCAAATGATGCACAAGTGCGACGCACTTAGCGAAAACATGATCACCTATCGCGACCTCTATGACACACTTGAAGGAGACTTCGACGGCTGTGAGCTACGACATGTGGGTCATGAAAGCAATAAAGAGGCAGATCTACTTGCCAATATTGGCTCAACCTGCGCCCCCATACCACCTGGGGTATTTCTCGAGCGCATCTACGAATGGTCCATCAAGCCAAAGGCTCTAGAGAAGAAAACAAGCGCGTCAACGGACTCGGGGCTATGCCACCCAACGAGCCAATGACACTCGATGACCTGGAGCTTGATACAGGTCTCGAAGGACCAATGAGCGTCATGATGATCGAGCCATCTTGGACACAACCCTACATAAAGTATCTACTCAGCAAGAGGCTGCCTGAAGACCCGACTAACGCGCGGTAGATCGCGCGGAGATCCAAGGCATTCGCCCTCATCAACGGCAAACTATACAAGGCCAGCATCACATGAGTGCTTCAATGGTGCATCTCCAACAGGGATGGAAGGGCTGTCCTCCTCGACATCCACGAAGGCACTTGCGGGCACCACGCTGGTAGTCGCGCCCTCGTTTCCAAAGCTCTACGAGCTAGATTATACTGGCCCATGGCCATGCGCGATGCTAAGGACATGTCCAGCACTGCAGCGCTTGCTAGCGATTCGCAGACAAACCTCATGCACCTGGCCCGGAACTCCGACCAATACCATTGGCTTGGCCCTTCGCACAATGGGGACTCAACATGGTCGGCAAGCTCCCGAAGTCCTTGCTAGGAGGTTATGTCTACCTCCCGGTTGCAGTCAACAAATTCACCAAGTGGATCGATGCCATGCTAGTAACAAATCAATCCAGGGCCAGCGCTATCAAATTCTTCAAGTCCATTGTCTACCGCTTCAGAGTGCCACACAGCATCATCATAGATAATGGAACGAACTTCACCTCTAAGGAGTTCTAGGATTTCAGCGAAAACCTGGGAATCAACATAAGCTATGCCTCTGTAGCTCATCCACAGACCAACGGTCAAGTAGAAAAGGCCAACGGCTTCGTCTGCGGTGGAATTAAGAAGCGACTCCTCCGACCACTCGAGCAAGCCGCCGGATGCTGGCCAGACGAGCAGCAATCCGTAATCTAGAGTTTACGCACAACTCCAAACAGCGCCACAGGATACACCCCGTTCTTCATGGTGCACGGTGCTGAAGCGGTGCTACCCGCAGAAGTACGCTACAAGGCCCCACGGATAGTCGCTTATAGTGATCAGGAGTCAACTCTTGCACTCGAAGACTCTGTCGACCTCCTTCACGAGGCGCGTGAACTCGCGTCGGAGAGATCAACGATCTACTAGCAAAGCCTCCGCAACTACCACAGCAGAAGGTTACGACCCAGATCCTTCGTTGAAGGAGATCTGGTCCTGCGACTGAAGCAGTAAGGGTATCTCAAACTCGAGAACCCTTGGGAAGGGCCTTACGTGATTACAGAAGTAATCCCAGGTGGTGCCTACCGCCTTAAAGATCTCGAGATAGGAGTCGCATACTCCAACCCCCGGAACGTCGTGCAGCTGCGTCATTTCTACCCCTAGTCGTTTTTATATTACAAATAAGGCTATTCAGCCAGGCTACTTAGCCACAGATTGTACCTCATACTATTCTGCGAATAAATAAAGCTAAGTGCCCCGAAACTCTGTGTTTCCCTTATTTTTCTTGCAATTTTTCACTCGGGGGATGCGCCACCCTTTACACTATAGTTCTACGAACAAATCGCAATATCCCGAGTAGCTGACACAACATCAATCGAACCCTTGATAAACACCAACCCAGTTGCAACGCACCTGACGGTTGGCAAGGTGCTGAGATAAACACATGTCAGGCTAACGAAAAGGAATTGCAGAAGTACAAACACACTCGAAAAATATAAAAGCTAGCAAGATCTTCACATATCAATGGGTATTCATTGTACCCAACATAATCATCCGAACTTTACAACACTTGTACAATTATGTGCAGGATACAAGTTAAACTACTGCTGCAGCAAAAGAATGTTTGTTTGTTCCTCGGAGAAGTCAACAATTTCTTTTGCTGGGCGATCAACTGCCTGATAATGCGGGACCATGTTCCAGGTCATACCTTCAGGCGGAGGCCCAGCGGCAACAGCTGCAACATCTACATCTGGCCTATGCAGTCGCACCAGCGACAAAGCAGCCTTAGCACCAGCTACTAACTGCTGCCACACGCACTCGCGAACTGCACTCAGATCTTGGAACTTCGCCAGAAGAGCCAACAGACTGGAAGGGACGATGTCCAGAGGAAACATCGTTTGATAGATATGCCTAAGGCACGACTACGCCTTCGTCAAAAAGTGAAGTACTCGAGAAGCACGATCCAGCAGGGTCGCAAGCATGATTGCACGATCATGGTCCACCCAAAAGTACCTACTCACCTGAAGTTGCTCCTGGGTTAGGTCGTTCATTCGAATGGCAATCCGGTCTTTCTCATCCTGCAGATGACGAGCACTGACAATTACACCAAGCAAAAGGGCAAGGCATGAAGACAAGGCATTGCCATGGCTGACTAAAAGAAAAGACAAGAGGGCAGAAAGCTAACATTTGAATTGCTAACTTAGTTGCGCCACCTCCTCCAAGAGATACTTCTCCCGGGCAGTGGCCTTCTCCTCCTTCGACTTCCATACATCTGCGCTACCACGGAGGATGGGAAACTTACGCTCCAGTTTCTTAATGCGACCCCGTGGTCACGAAAGCAAAGACAACTCCTCCACCTTTGAGCGCGGTTGCGCCAAGGTTTCATCGGTGGATGGAGGATCATGAGGACCACTTGAAGGACCACTCGACGTACCCTATGATGAACCAAGCAAAAGAAAATAAGAGACCAAGAATACACTGATAAAAGGCATACATGCATTCAAGCATAGCAAAGTCACGACAAGGACGTTCCCACAAAAGCATTGTTCCAACACAAAAGGCTAAACACTAGAGCTATTACACAGGCAGACTACGGAGCATTTTGTTTCTTCAACTTGGACTTGGGCTTCGGGGGCTTCATCGCATCCGTGGCAGTCTCCGACGCCACGGACTTTCCAGTGGTACCCCTAGATGCCGCAGCCCTCGCCGCCTTCGCTCGCCGCCGCTCCTCGGAGTACTTGGCGAGTGTCACGATAAGCTAAGGACCATACTTAGCGCAACTACCAGGGAAGGGAGCAAACACTACATGCTGGCCTCCGGCGTTGACAGGCATCGCCTCGGAAATAGCGGCAAGGTCCACCTCCACGCCATGGGCTTGCACCATTACGAGTGCCATGGTGGCGCCGACAGAACGCTGCGAGTTCTTGAAGTCCACGGGAATACCTCCAGCTAGGGATTCCACCAGTTCTCCAAGGTTGTCGATCAGTATGGCCTTGGGAGTTAAATCCTCACGAATGTGACTTAGCACATCCTTGGCCTTCCCTAGCATCTCCTGGAGGGAAACACTACGGTCTTCGACTGTAGTGATGGCGCCTGCAAAGGCATCCGCGCGGCGCAGAGACTGGGCGTCAAAACTCAAGCCGCTGGCATCTGCATACACAAAAAATGTTAGTATAACAACCACACGTCAAAGAAAAAAGAGCAAAGCACATCCAGATGAAGGAATGCCTGAGAGGGACTTGGCAATCGAGAAAAGTTGCTCCGTGAACAACTTCCCCCTCTCAGCAGTGGAGGCACGGAGATCGTCCTCTCGCTTCCACGACTCCTCCAAAGCTGCGATTGCCTCGTCGCGATTGTTCGTTGCCGCGGAAAGCGTCTTCACGAGTGCAGCAGAATGGCGAAGTAATTCATTGTGCTTAACTACAACATACAGGGTATATCATCAATCAAATTCATGCAATTCACAAAGTCAAATACGAAGTCAAGACTCACTCTCAACAATGCGATGGTGATTGTCCAGTCGCGCATGCTGTCGACCCATGTCAAGGACTTGCTCCGCCAGGCGGGCAGCTTCCTTCATGATGAGCTGCATCAGAAGAAAATAAAGTTAAAAAAACAGCACCAAGTATAAATTCAACTGCCAAAAACAACAAAAGGACACTTACATTATCCTCTAGAGACTCTGAAGATGGCTGTCGCACAGTCATCCGGGTAACCATATGATGTTCCCCAGCATGTGGGGAACTCGACGAATTATGCCTGGAGTGGGCCACCAATGGAGGAGAATAAGACCGCTCGGCCACTTTCTTGGCCTTGGAATCTGCGACTCCGGACTCCTTCACAAATTGGACGTCAGAAGACAATGACGCTGCTTGGATAGAAAACACATCAAACAAAAACTTTAGGAAAATAGCAACTCCAAGAAGAAACCAAAACGAGGTTGCGAATACAGAACTTACCAGTCAAATTTATCAAGGTTGAAGGATTGCTCCTCTGACTCCGACGATTCCTTTGACAGTCGAAGCTTATTCCGGGCAGGAGGAGCCATGGAGCGCATAGGAACGGCGAGGAACGGCTCCTTTTCAACAGCAAAAGGGCCTTCTGGCATCGTCAGTGACGAGGCATCCGAGTCCTCGCTGTGGGAATGCTTGCGAGTGTCCTGGTCGCTGGACTCGGGGGCTCCCTCCTCCTCTTCGATTGGGACGGTCGACTCCGACTCATCCTCTTCATCCACTTTGCATGGGATAATCCCTTCAGGTTGAGGAGGAAAGCTAGGAGACACCTTCTAGTCCTTCATTCAGAAGATACAACAGCGTATGTCAAAACATCATAAAGGCAGTCGAAAAAGGAAACTACTTCGCAGAACATTTTTACCTCAGGAGGAGGGTTAGAAGCATCGAAAGGGGGCACGACTGGTTCGCCCAAGAGAACCTCCTTGATGGTGTATTTGGTTACCAATCGCACCCTCTTATCCACTTCACTCACAGAAATGCCTTCGGCAGATATGCGAGTCGCATCACCAGCACAGGCCCAACTGAACATTGGGTGGACTCTGGCCTATAGAGGTTGGACGTGGCGGCACAACCATGTGCGAATGAGAGCACCGCCACCCTCTTATTTTCCTATGTGGCCTTCGAGGTTGTAGACACGCTCATACAACACCACTGTCTCATCGGACTCGCCGGGCATAACGATATTCTTCCAGGAACGCCTCCTCTTGCAAGACGCCGCAGGATCGAAGGGCGCGAGTCCGTAGTGCTGTCCGTCGGCCTTCTGGTCACGAATGTAGAACCACTTGTCCCTCCACCCTTGGACGGACGCGGTGAGCTTGATGTAAAAATATGTAATAGAGGAGTCGACGTGGATCTCGTAGCCTCCTACGTCATAGACTAGCGAGCCGGACACCGGCTGACGTTTCAGCTTAAAAAGCCTCTTGAAGAGGCCAAAGTGTGGCTTGATTCTGAGCCAGTACTCGCAAAGCGTGATGAAGCACGCAATGTGGAGAATGGAATTTGGGGACAGCTAGTGCAGCTAGAGCCCATACAAACAGAGAAGGCCCCTGACAAAGGGATGCAGGGGCAGAGAAAGACCTCGGATGATGAACGCAAGGAACATCACCCGGAAAACCGGAGGAGGACAGGGGATTACATCATTGCCAGGCACTCGCGAATCATCCTCTGCGAGCGGAAGAGCTCCATCTTGGTGCAGAAGATGAAGCTCGAAGGATTTGATGATGGATGCACGCCATGTGCCATTGGGGACGCGGGTGCCCGCACCCTTCTTCTTCCCAGCGCTGACGGTGCTAGTGCCCATGGTGGTGGCACCGCCCTTCTTCTTGGCGGCAACAATGGTGGCTACGGAACCAGCGGCGGCGCCTCCCTTCTTCTTGCCCATCTTCCGATGGCGGTGAGAACGGAGGAAGTAACTGGGGAAGACATGGAGCTGGTCCAGTGCCATGAAAGAGGAAGTGCGCAGGAAAGCAGAGAGCAACGGCAATGGCAATGGAGGCACAAGCAAAGAAGAAGAGATGAGGAAAATTACCGTAGCTACGCTACTACTTAACCTCCTCGCGGATGCCATCCAACGGCCAGTAGAACCCCTACTAGACACATGGCGCACATCGCCATCGACACGTGGTGAAGCCAAAGCACGAACCATCCCCCACTATCCCCATTACACACGGAAATCGAGGAGACGCCGTTAAAACAGAAGATTACACATGCCCGGTCAAATCAAAGTCAGAAAGTGGGACCCACCACTCGTCACGTCCTGTCAAGGACGCTCACGTGGGCAACTGAGGTCATCACATCGTCATCACTGACGTCATCGATTCTAGAAGGAGAATATTTTGACTACTTTAGTCCTTGCTTGAGTCTTTGACTCCACCAAGCACTCGGGGGCTACTCCTAGCAGGAGCACTGGCCGCGCACCCGAAAGATTTTTGATAGAGGTGTACAAGTTCCACAAAACCCATCACTCGAATCAACGATTCGATTGTGACTACGTGTTATTCCCATAGTGAGCGCTGGAAGCACATTCGACTGAAACAAGCAGCCAAAAGACGACAACAGTCGCAAATGATATTAGTCCCCACTCGAGTCTACGACTTGAATAGGCACTCAGGGGCTAGTCCCATAGGGAGCGATGGTCACGCATGATACGTTGCAAACGTATCCATAATTTTTTATGTTCCATCCTTGGTTTTATCTACTTTATTATGTTTTGTCCACACTTTTGAGTACTTTTTATACACTTTCTTGGACTAACCTATTAACAAGATGCCACAGTGCCAGCTGCTTGTTTTCTGCTGTTTTTGGTTACAGGAAAGTCAGAAAATAAGTATTCTCGAAATTGGACGGGACAAAAGCCAAAGTCAGTTTTCCAGCGAGGGGGGCACGGAGCCAGAATACAAGACGGAGAGGGGCCAGAGGGCGGCCACACCACCTGGTCACGCAGCCAAGCCTGGCGGGCGGCAGGGGGCGGTGTGGCCAGCCCAGGCACCCCCTCGGCCTCTCCTTTCGCCTATAAGATGCCTCCGATGCAAAAACCCTAAATCGTCCAGCCTCCAGCCATGAAAAGTTCCGCGGCGCCGCTGCCACCAAAGGGGAGTTTCGGGGGACAGAAAGTCTCTGTTCCGGCACCCTGCCGGGACGGGGAAGTTCCCCGGAGCCATCTCTATCGATCTCCACCACCATCTCCATCACCATTGCTGATTCCCATGATGAGGAGGGAGTAGTTCTTCCTCGAGGCTAAGGGTTCTACCGGTAGCTATGTGTTAATCTCTCTTTCTATGCGTGATCATATTGTGATCATGAGCTTTGTAATCTATAGATCTACCTTTCTACTCAAGTGCTTTAATTAATCTCTGCTCTCCCCATGTGTGTGAAAGTGACAGCGTGCACACCATGGTGGCACTTAGGCTAGAGATTACAAATACTTGTTATGAGTTATATTTGGAGTTGGATGTCTTTATGAAATTGTGGTGTTTGTTGGAACCATCTAGTACTCAAGGTGACAGCGTCGGGTTATCTAGATGGGAAAAGCGAACTTTGAGGAGTGATGTTATAGCCCTACCATGGATTAGAGTGTCCAACCGGAGAGTAGTTTAGAGTAGTATCATAAAGTGAAGATATTTATATGAGAGTGTTCACTAGTGAAAGTATGATCCCTAGGCCTTGTTTCTAAACATTGAAACACCATTTGCAACTAGATCTGTTACATGTTTGCTTGTTACTATCTTTATTTCAGTTTTACTTTAGTCTTTTCCACGCCATCAAGCTATTTTCTATCACTATTACCACTTATAATTATCTATACCACTTGTATTTCACTATCTCTTCATCGAACTAGTGCACCTATACACCTGACAAGTGTATTGGGTGTGTTGGGGACACAAGAGACTTCTTGTATCTTGATTGCAGGGTTGCTTGAGAGGGGATACCTTTGACCACTTCCTCCCTGAGTTCGATAAACCTTGGGTGATCCACTTAAGGGAAAACTTGCTGCTGTTCTACAAACCTCTGCACTTGGAGGCCCAATAATAGTCTACAAGAATAGAAGTGCGTAGACATCAAGCTATATTTTGGCGATGGTGACGACGACTGAAGAACAAGAAGAAGCTCCCACGTCAACCACACACCAGCAAAGTATTTTCTGGCACTGTTGCCGGGGAGTTAAGGTAAAAGGTACTCACATCCTCCGGTGTGAGTGCTCAAAGTTATTTCGTTTAGATTCTCCAATTTTGTATTTTTTTCTTATTTTCACTAGTTAGGCTTAATGGAAAACAACGAAAAAATTAGAGAGCTTTATAGTATTTATCTTGAGTTAGGACATGAAGTGTTTGAAGGGAGAAATTAAAAAACCTATGGAACTTTATTTGCATTTTAATAGCAATGTTGTTAGTATGAATTCTTTGGACACCATTATTGCTAATGCTATGGAAAAGTCTAAGCTTGGGGAAGCTAGTTTTTATGAAAATGATCTTTTTAGTTACCCAGCTTTGGAAGATAGCTATTCTATTGGTTATGATGATACCAAACCTCCAATATATGATGATTACAATGATGAATATGATATTTTCAGACCACCAACTATTGAGGAGGAAATTAATTATGACTACAATATGCCTCCTATATTTGATGATTATGGTGATGAGAATAAAAATGATAGCTATTTTGTTGAATTTGCTCCAACTACAATTAATAAGAATGACTATGCTTATGTGGAGAGTAATAATTATTATATGCATGTGGCTCATGATAAGAATGTTTTATGTGATAGATATATTGTTAATTTTATTCATGATGCTATTGAAAGTTATTATCAGAGACGGAAACATGGTTTTATGCATCTCAATAATATTAAGTTTCCCCACTTTATGTTGAAAGTCTTGAAGTTGCACTTGTTTTGCTTTCCTATGCTTGTTGCTTTGTGCTTTCATGACTTGTTTCTATACAAGATTCCTATGCATAGGAAGTGGGTTAGACTTAAATGTTCTTTGAATTTGCTTCTTGATGCTATCTTTTACATCAATTCATATTTCTTATGTGATCATCTTCTCAAACTATTATGCCTAACTTAAAGGCGTTAAAGAAAAGTGCTTATTGGGAGATAACCCAAAAGTTTTAGATGAGTCTTGGCAGTTATTACCTCTGTAATAACCGCTCCTTATCCTTTTTATTTTCTTTTTGTTCCAAGAGTAACCTCTAATGAGAGAGAAGTATTGATTGGCAAAGTTGCTGTCCCAAAATAGATTTCTGTGCTTCAACGTAAAAATTCGTGTAAAATCTCTGTATGTATTTTTGAGGCGTGAATTTTTTTGCTTCTGACCCAGGTTTTTATATAACTTTCGTTGGTTCAAAACTTTTCTATTTGAGCAACAAAAGGTCTTCGAAAAAATTGGTTTTTACCTGCTGGTCTGTTTTGACAGATTTCTGCCATTATTTGCATTTGCTTCTTGTTGGTTCCTTTTTCGGTTCTCTTTGGGGAATTGAGCTTTTTGAGGGAAGTGCTACAGTAACTTGTGTTTTAATGGAATTTTTATTGGTGTTGAAACTGAACCTAAAGACTTATTATGTTGAGTGCACTAATGTTGCTAATAAAGATTGTGTGAAGTTTTGTATGAAGGAAAAATTTCAGGTGTAATGGACAATGATGTAATGCGATGAAGAATGGACTAAATCTCAAGCTTGGGGATGCCACCCCGTGTCACCCCAAGAAATATTCAAGAGGTACAAGCGTCAAAGCTTGGGGATGCCCAAGGCATCCCTTTCTTCATTAATAAAAATCCCAGGTTTCTTCCAAACACTTCATTTTTATTGTATCATGCACAGTTGTGTTGTTCTTGGAGCGTCTTCATTTTTTGTTTTTGGTTTTCATTTGCTTGGTTTTATTAGTTTGCTAAATAAATTGGTTGGGCCCCCTCTTTCATGCATTGGTTTTCAAATAGTTTGGTTTGGATTGGAAAAGAGTAGGAAAGTTCATGCTTAAGTGGTAAAAGGAGTTTGTTTTTGGCTGTGGCCTATGCTTTGTCATGCCATGCTTGATATTGTTTTGGCTTTATGCTTAGTTATCTTTGCTGTAGCATGACATGTTATAAACAATTGAGAGTGCTTAATGTGCCTTGGAAGAATCATGCGTTGTTTTAGCATATTAAAGCATAGTATTGTGGTATCCTCCTTTGATGTTTTATTTGGGTTGACTTGGCGCATGCTCACACCATGTTATGACTATTCCAAGTCACCATAGCCTTTATGATCCTTTAGTTTTCGACTTGTAATATCACTTTATACTTTAATTAATGATGTTTTGTCGCTCTGCATGATTATGGCTAGTATTGCTCTCTTAGTTTGTCGCTCCCAGTCTTTTGCTAGCCTCCATAACCAAGTGTGAGTACCACTCATGCATCCAACTCCTAAAACCAAGTTATTCCAAAGAGGCCACCATACCTACCTATTAGCATTTGCAATTCCAAGTATATTCATATTTTTATCTACCTTCCGAATTAAACTTGTTATGTGAAAATTAGTGATTAAAGCTCTCACGAACTTGATGGCACACTTTACTTTCTTGCACTTAATACAATTGAACCATTGTGTCCATCTGTGTTGCGTATATTCTTGTGCTTTATAAGTTGAAGTTAGCAGAACCATGTATCATGGGGAACGCTTTCAACATTGTACCTAGTTGATATCATGTTCTTTTGCTTATGGATCCCGGTGGTGTGAAATAAAAGGGGAACTTGTAAGATCATGGAGTTTGTATGTGTGTTAGAGAAACGCCTAGGCTGCTAGCCTAAGCTAGGCATAATCATGGTGGAAACTTGCAGCATCACCATAATGAGCAATCTATGAAGCATTCTTCTTATAAAAAGAGATAGAGATTGAGAAAAAGAAAAAAATTTGAGGAGAAAAAACCACCATTTTCCCATGGTAAATAAGAAGATTGCTTAAATGCTCATTGTCTGCTTGCCTTGTCATTTTGATTAGGGGATAGCTCCTGTATCATGTGCAAGGGGTACCCCGTTGGCAATTCTCTATGATACATATGTACTTACAATGACAAGAGCTTACTTGTGACTGAAGTTGAGTAGCATGAGGTTCGGTACTCGTAAGCAAGGGGCATGAGATTTCAACTTATAAGTTGTCAAGCATATCTTATTAGTTGTGTCACTTTAACCTTAAACACCTATAGATGCTTATGATAGGGGCAATGAGAGCTGAAAGCTAGTAAGTACCATAATTTTTGGAAGCTCTTTATGAAACTTGAATCTCTTCTTCCTTCTATGAAGGCCTTTCTTTTTACTTTTATGTTGAGTCTCCACCTTCTATCTTTATGCACCTATTAAGAGAGTATAGTGGTCATTCTTAGTTTAATGTGCATTGTCCCAAAACTTTTTGATTGATGCATAACTTTGATATTGCTTGTTATTAAACTATTTGTATCTAGTCACCCTTATGAACTTTGAAGGTGTCCTATGCATTTATGTTTTGCTACACTATGAGGGACACGCTGAATACCATTCTCATTGTGTTTTCTTTATGTGAAACTAACAAACGTCTTTCAAAGAATTGTTATTCATGAATCTTTTGTTTGTACCTTTTCATGTTACAACAAAGTTGCTATGTCTTATAGTTAGAACATTATCTTTCATGCTATGTTGAAGTACTATGATCTCAGCTATCAGTGTTTTACAAATACTTTGATCAAGATTGTGATGGTGCATGTCACCTCAAAAATTATTCTTTCTTTTTATCACTTACCTACTCGAGGACGAGCAGAATTTAAGCTTGGGGATGTTGATACGTTGCAAACGTATCCATAATTTTTGATGTTCCATGCACCGTTGTCTTTTATCCATACCACTTGTATTTCACTATCTCTTCGCTGAACTAGTGCACCTATACACCTGACAAGTGTATTAGGTGTGTTGGGGACACGAGAGATACGTTTGCAATGTATCAACATCCACAAGCTTAACTCCTCGTCCTCGAGTAGGTAAGTGATAAAAAGAAAGAATAATTTTTTAGGTGACATGCACCATCATATACTTGATCAAAGTATTTGTAAAACATCTATAGCTGGGATCATAGTACTCTAACATAGCATGAAAGATATAGTTCTAACAATAAGACATAGCAACTATGTTGTAACATGAAAAGGTACAAACAAAATATTCATGAATATCAATGCTTTGAAAGACATTTGTTTGTTTCACATAAAGAAAACATAGCATAATGGCATTCAGCTTGTCCCTCATAGAGTAGCAAATCATAATTGCATAGGACACCTTCAAAGTTCATAAGAGTGACTAGATACAAATAGTTTAAGAACAAGTAATAACAAAGTTATGCCTCAATCAACAAGTCTTGGGACAATGCACATAGAACTAAGAATGGCCACTATGCTCTCTCAATAGGTGCATAAATATAGAAGGTGAAGACTCAACATAAAAGTAAAAGAAAGGCCTTCATAGAAGGAAGCAGGGATTCAAGTCTCGTAAAGACCTTCCAAAAATTATGGTACTTATTAGCTTTCATCTCTCATTGCCCCTATCATAAGCATCTTTAAGTGATTAAGGTTAAATTGAACAAACAATGGAGTATATGCTTGACAAAGTATAAGTTGGAAATCTCATGTCCCTTGAATACGAGGGCCACTCCTCATGCTACTCAAGTTTAGTTACCGGTAAGTTCTTGTCATAGTAAGTACATGTGTATCATAGAGAACCGCCAAGGGGGTACCCCTTGCCCGATGATACGGAAGAATCCCCATATCAAGATGACAAGGCAAGCAGACAACGAGCATCTCAGCAATCTTCTTATTTACCATGGGAAAATGGTGATTTGATCGCGTCGCGCTTCTTAATGTCTCGTGGAGATAGTTCGATTCCCAGAGCGCGACTTGTCCAGTGGCTTCGGGGTTATTGAGTATGTGCCCGAGCGGGGCGTTGTTTACCACCACGATTGGGTGCTTCCGGAAGTAGTGGCGCAGTTGCTTGGCTGTCATGAAGACGCCATACGCCAGCTTCTAGTAGTGCGGGTACCACTGCTTTGTTGGTGTGAGAACCTCACTGAGGTAGTATACTGGGCGCTGAACCCCGTGGACCGTGCTTGCTCCATCACGAGCACCGTGTTGACCACCTGGTTGGTAGCAGAGATGTATAGCAACAGCAGCTCCTTTTCGCGAGGTGTGACCAATACTGGCAAGGTGGATAGTAGACGCTTGAGGTCCTCGAATGCTTATTGCGCTTCATCCATCCACTCGAACTTGTCACCTTTGCGGAGAAGTTGGTAGAAGGGTAGTGCCTTTTCATCCATCGACTGATGAATCGACTAAGTGCCGCGATTCGCCTAGCCAGCTGCTGGACGCCTTTTACGTTCCTCGGCTTCTCCATGGACAGTATGGCCTTTATCTTCTTAGGGTTTGCGGCCTAGGTGAGGTACTTGGCGCGCATGGTCGCGCTTGTCGAAGGTGATGCAGGACTCACTTCCATTGAGGTACTCAGTGGTAGAGGGCGGACTGTTTATCACCAAGTTGACTTGGCGAGTGATTTCCTTTTGCACTCGATTTGAGGGGCATCCTTTTTGGATCATTCCCATGTTGCCCACTGCTCGCGGGTATGGCTCACCTCCATGATTCTGGACTAGGCAGCCACAGGTGGTGGTGGTGGTGCTCCGTGAGCCACGGCGCCCGAGGCAGCTCGGTATCCCTGGATGATCATGTCGCGATGGGCCAGGCCTTCGTGGAGCTTGAGGAACTCGCGATAGTCCTTGAGAAGGTAGCTAGACTTCTTCTTGCCGTCGTGCTTGTCGATGTAGAAGTGTACGTTGCATGGTCCGGACAATTTTTCCTGGATGGATAGTCCAGGTGCTTCATCGCGAGTGCAGCGCTGCCACACTTGCATGGTTTTCCTACTGTCGCGGTATCCACCGCTACGGTATCCACTGTTGCAGTTGCCGTCCTGTTTGTCGGCGTATCCGGCTGCGACCATGTCGACTTCTTCGCGGTCCTCGTAGACGTGTATTCAACGTTTTCCTCGGTGATCACATCTGCGACCAAGGTCGTCGTCATCATCGGAGTAGGCATGGTTTTTCACCTAGTCCTCTCCATCGGCCCACTGATTCGCGATTTCCATCAGGTGGTCGATTGTTTTGGGCGTCGAGCGGCACAGCTCCTCCCTGAGCTCTCTGCGACGAATGATGTCATTGAACGCGTTGATTACGCGATCCTTAGAGATATCTTCTGTAGAGTTCTTGATGATGGACCATCTCTGGATGTACGAGTGCAGCGACTTGCCAGATCTTTGATGGCAGCCTCTTAACTCTTCGATTGATGCGGGCCTTTTGTAAGTGCCCTTGAAGTTGCGCACGAAGCTATACACCAGCTCTTCCCAACTGCGAATTGACCCATGTGGGAGATTGTTGAGCCATGCGCGGCCGGTGCCTTACAGCTGTAGCTGTAGGCATTGCATGGCCATGCTTTGGCTTCTGCCATAGAGCCTAACGGAGGAGATGAGATCTTCCAGCCAAATCTTTGGGTCCTGTAGGCCATCAAATTTTGGCTTCTCCGATGGGATCTTGAACCCTTTACGCATTCGCTTCTGCCTGATGGCTCTACTGAAGCATCTAGCGCCACAGAGTTCTACCTCGTCGTCTTCTGAGTCAGTCGACCGAGCATGCCTCCCGCGCATCTTGTCGACCTTGCGCTGCGTGTTGTCATCACGCGCGTCGAACTCGTGGTCATGCCACCATGAACGGCAACGTCGAGACAAGTCGCGGCTATCATCGCTAGACGAGGGCGAGGAGTAGCGTTTGGCCAGAGCTTTGCTCTTTTTCGGCTTTGGAGTTGGATCCTTGATGAGGGTGGCCTCGACTAGTCCCAAGCCCGCGATCGTAGATCGGTGCAAGGCAGCTTGCAGATCCCCAGCCAGAGGCTGGTTGTTGAGGAGTTACATGGTGCTCGCAGTCACTGCCACTTGCGGCGTCTTTGGGAGCACGTTGCCCCACGTATCCACTGTCATCAACGAGAAGTTGAGGACTCGCGCAGCCTCTTCTCACTCCTTGTCGATGAGGTGGGCCAGTCGAGAACGCCTTTTGTTAGCCACGTAGTCATTGCCCTTGGAGGAGGATCCTCCCATGGAGAGTTGAGCCCGGCGAAGACTCGACTCATTTGCCGCCTTTCTTCCCACATCGAGTTGCATGATTACCTGTTGCTGGCGCTTGTACTCCTCTTTGAGCAGCCAATGGTAACCCATCAGCATGTCTTGTGATGAATTTTGGGGTAGAGGATTGCCCCGCAGAGCCTCTCGGCAATGAGCCCACTCGTTGTCGTTGAGCTTGATCAGCACGCGCTCTTCGATGCGCTCATTCGCCGTGAGGTTCGGGTTCCCTTCTATCCCATTGTTGGTGTGCGCATCGTTGGCGTGGCCACCGTTTTCGCCGTTGGTTGGCCCGGTACCGATGTTGTCGCGATTGACACCAGTGTCGCCTACGTTGATGATGGTGCACATGGCGTGATTGGGGAAGCTGTTGCTCCCACAACTTTCAGATCCAGAGCCATAGGCCCCATCCTCTGTGGCCAAGTCACCCAGATCGGATCCACGACTATTGTCACTGTCCGTGCCCCCAACTATTGTCGGGGTGTTGAGCTCGCTCAGGGTGCCGATTGGTAGTGGAAACCATGATGCTAGAGCAATCCCGGGGACTGTCGGTTGGTCAGGGAGGCGAAGCGTGCCTATCTGACCAACTTGGAAGCGTAAGATCCCGATCTCTAGGCCAATCCCATCGCCCACGGACTCGAAGGCCGGGCGAGTGGCCAGCGTGTGGACGGTGAAGTCGAAAGCGCCGAAGAGCTGGCGAATCTCCGCTATTGCAAAGTTGTAGATCGCGGTTGTCGGGGCTGAAGAAGCCGCGACATCAGTAGTCCAAGTTCCCACAGATGGCGCCAATTAACAAGGGTTTAACTCATCATTGCCCATTTTTATGGACTTGGGTTTTGGAGAAGGGGGAGCGCTGGAGGCATCAATCGGCTAGCAAACAAGCACACGGGACACAAGGTTTACCCAGGTTCAGGCCTCGTAGAGGTCCCTACTCCTGCTTGTCTGCTCTTAGAATTATCAAGGGAGACGAAAGTTACAGAGGTGCACAGATGCAATCTGGCAATGGTTGTGGAAATTAGGGTTGTGATTGTCCTCCTCGCTGCCCCCTCCTAGCCTTTATATATATAGGCTAGGTCTCGGGTAGAAGGTCGAGTTTGTTATAGATTAGGGTTTGTCCCTTTAAACTTTCTATCTTAAGCTTCGTCTTGTGCTGCAAGTAATCGAAGTCTCCGTGAGTCACCTGAATCCTGTATTGGGCCCTGGTAATGCCGTGGGCTCCTGTCATATCTGGGTCGTATATACCAAACTCGAGTACCTGTAGGGTATGTCCATGTCACCTCCACAAATACAAGAAGAGAAAGAAAAACTATTGAGGAAATGGCAGCTCTTTTCTTATGTAATCAAGAATAAGAAATAAATAAAGACTCAAATTATGAAGAAATAGTTATGGAGGACAAGTCCCTAGAAGAACTAGAAGATGAACTCGATTCACTTCCCATTATAGGGCCTCCAACTGATGAGGCTTTCGAAGAGCCAGAAAAGAGAGGGGACGAGGAATTACCACCCCCGGAGTTGAAGACTCTACCAGATAATCTTAAATACAGGTTTTTAGATGATAAAAATAAATTTCATGTTATTATTTGTGCTAAACTTTCAGGAGATGAAGAAGAAGAACTCATGAAAATACTCAAGGAGCATCGCAAGGCCTTTGGGTACTCAATGGATGATTTAAAGGGCATTGGTCCCATGATAACCATCCATCGAATATTCATGGAAGAAGGTGCTAAACCAGTTGCATAATTTAATAGAAGATTGAAGCCTGAAATGAAAGAAGAGGTATGGAAAGAAATTGTATGCCTACTGGACGCAGATATAATCTATATTATTAAAGAAAGCGAATGGGTAAGTCATGTTCATTGTGTCCCTAAGAAGGGTGGTTTTACTGCACTTCCTAATGAAAACAATGAATTGATACCTACTAGAACTATAGTTGGGCATAGGATGTGCATAGACTTCGGGAAATTGAATAAAGAAACTAGGAAAGATCAGTATCCTTTACCGTTAATAGATCAAACTTTGGAAAGGTTAGCAAACCACACTCATTTTTGCTACTTGGATGGACACTCTGGTTTTCTCAAATAGTTGTTTATCCGGATGACCAACTTAAAACAACTTTCATTAGTCCTTACGGTTTACATGCTTACCGACGTATGAATTTTGGTTTATGTAATGCTCTAGCTACTTTTCAAAGATGCATGACTGCTATTATTACGGATTTCATAGAACTGATAATGTAAGTATTTATGGATGACTTTTCTGAAGGGAATATGTCCTGAGAGGCAATAATAAAGTTGTTATTATGTATATTCCAAGTATATGATAGATGTTTATTTTGCATGCTATAATTGTATTAATACAGAAATGTTAATACATGTGTGTTTAATAAACAAATGGAAAGTTCCTAGTTATGCCTCTCTTTAAAGTAGCTTGTTGATTAACAAGATGATCAAAGTTTCCTAATCATGGACATTGGATGTCGTTAATAACAAGGTCACAACATTGGGAAATGGTGTGATGAACATTCATCCGAAGTATAGCATTACGATGAAAGCCATTGAGTTTATATTACTATAACATCATACGAAGCAATCCTAGTCCTTAGACCATGAGATCATTTTAATCACTAAAATCGGAAGAGTATCTTGATAACATCAAATGTCACACCGTAAAAGGCTGACTATAAAGAACATTTTAATCCTAGAAGTGCTGCTAGGCCCCCCACCAGCTCCTGATGCCCCTGATGAGGAAAAGAACATTTATCTGACTCGTCTGGAGGACCACAAATTAGTTCATTGCGGCATACTGATGACCCACAAGTATAGGGGTTGTATCACAGTATTTTCGATAAGTAAGAGTGTCGAACCAAACGAGGAGCAGAAGGTGCTGGCTAGTGGTATGGATCATGAATTCTCTGCTAATACTTAGCAAAAGGATTTTTAGGGGTTTTTGATAAAGCAAGTAAACAAAGTACTAGTAAATAAAAGACAGTAGGAATAAATGCAGAAAGTGGCCCAATCCTTTATGCAGCAAAGGACAAGCCGGTTGTATTACTTAAGATGACCAAACGTTCTCGAGGACACATGGGAAGACTGTCAAGTGCTTTCGCTTCATATAGTTGATTAATCTTCTTTAGCTTGCTAAGTGTTGTGTGGGTGAACCTGTGCTAATGTACCGACCTTCCTAGGACTAATACATACTTGTGATTATACCCCTTGCAAATATCTGTAAGTACAAGAAAGTAATTAATGTAGAAACCTAACCACAACTTTAAACTCTAAGACCCTTACGTCCCTTGTGCAATGGTTTCCTAACGGGGGTTCAGGTTTCTGTCACTCCGGCAACCCCTACGATTAGTAGCCAAATACACAATGCATTCCCCTAGGCCCATATAGGTGAAGTGTCATGTAGTCGACGTTCACATGACACCACTAGAAGAAGTACACTACAACTTAAATATCGAACTATTGAATCTTTCTCAACACAACTCCACTACTAACAACATGACTTCTCCCATGTCCTCAAGAACAAAACGAACTACTCATAAGACATCATATGGATAATGATCAGAGATGGAATAATGATGTATAACAATCTGAACATAAACAATAATTCAATGGTTCACTCAATAGCATCAACTACAAAGAGTAATCAACACCGAGAAAGTTTCCCCTATGAACTATGCAAGATTCAACCCAATTGATACAGCAATATGGAGATGCTGATGATGTCGATGATGGTGTGATGATGTTGATGATCCCGATGAAGTCCAGCTTGATGGTGGTGTTGATGGTGACGATCTCCCCTCTCCGGGAAGGAATTCCCCGGCAGAAATCTGTCTGCCGGAGAGATCTTTCTCTCTTGGTGTTTTCTGCCCCGCAGAGGCGGCAGAATCTTTTTGTGGTCGCTCCCCGAGTCTTAGGGTTTTGGGAGGAATATATACACTAGATGGGAGTGCCAGGGGTGGACCACGGCGGCCACACCACCTGGTGGCGCGGCCTAGGCTGGCCCGCGCCAGGGGGTGGTGTGGGCCCCCTATGGCCCATCTCCAGCCCCCCTTCTGGCTTCCTTCGTCTTCTGGAAAAATAGGATTTTCCGTATATTTTCCCGGATTTTTTGATCTTCGCGAATTTTGCCTCCAAACAGCACCTTTTCCATCAGAATCCTGACTACAACGGTCCATGCTCCAAAAGTCATCAACCATGCAAAAACAGATGAAATAACATAAGTATCACCTCTCAATATGAAATATATCAATAAATAACAGTGAATTATGACATAGAATAGTGATGCAAAATGGACGTATCAACTCCCCCAAGCTTAGACTTCGCTTGTCCCCAAGCGAAACTGAGCTCAATAAACATGGCCTCAAGTTTATGGAGTGAGGAGTCGATAAAAGAATACAGACAAGAAGCATCACATTCATCAATACATAGATCATAATAGAAGACAACTCACTATTATATAACTCAACTTGCAATAAGCAAAGGAAACACAATAAAGATACATAAAGTAAATCATAATTGGTAATGGCAAACTTAGCTCTTGGTCGAAGAATAGTTGATAATTTGCTAGAGTTCACAAATAACTAGTTTTCAATGATAGCTTTCAAAGTAGTAAACATCAAAATAAGAGCAATGTGCAAAACAAGGAAAATAAGAAACATGATTGAATAAATCATCATGTGAATGAATGAAACACAACAACTCAAAATCCTTGTTGAGATAGAAAGGAATAGGTTTACTGACTCAACTAAAAAGTAAAAGAAATGCCCTTCATAGAGGGAAGAAGGGATTGCAAGTCTCATAAAGAGCTCCCAAAAATCATGATACTTATTAGCTTTCAGATCTCATTACCCCTATCATAGGCATCTTTAGGTGATTAAGGTTAAAGTGATCAAATATGAGGATATGCATTCACAAGTTGTAAATTGATAATCTCATGTCCCTTGAATACGAGGGTCGCTCCTCATGCTACTCTAGTTTAGTCACCGGTAAGTTCTTGTCATCGTAAGCATATGTGTATCATAGAGAACCGCCAACGGGGTACCCCTTGCCCGATGATACGGAAGAATCCCCATATCAAAATGACAAGGCAAGTAGACAACAAACATCTCAGCAATCTTCTTATTTACCATGGGAATATGGTGCTTTTTTCTCTCTTTCCTCTTTTCATAATCTCTTTTTTCTTTTTCTCTTTTTCTCAATATCAGACTCTTTTTTTATAAGAAGAATGCTTCATAGATGCTCGTTACGGTTAAGCTGCAGGTTTCCACCATGTTAGCATGGATTATACCAGCGGCCCAAGCGTTTCTCTAACACACATTCATAACTCCATGGACTTACAAGCTCCCCTTTCATTTCACACCGACGACATCCATAGATAAAAGAACATGATATCAACTAGGTACAAAGTAGCAGTGCAATGTTGAAAGCGTTCCCCATGACAGCATGGTTCTGCTAATTCACAACTCACAAAGTGCAAGCATATACACAACATAGATGGGCACAATGGTTCAAGTTTATTAGATGCGAGAAAGTAAAGTGTGCCATCAAGTTCGTGAGATCTTTAATCACTAATTTTCACATAACAAGTTTAATTTGGGAGGTAGATAAAACAAGGATTTACTTGGAATATCAATAATGCTAATAGGTAGGTATGGTGGACACAAATGGCATAGGTTTTGGTTTAAGGATTGGATGCACGAGAAGAATTCCCTCTCAGTACGGGTTTTTGGCTAGCAAGGCTAGGTAGCAAGTATAAGAGTTGAAGGAAACAAACAAACATACAAGTGATAAAAACAAACATGCAATCTTCCTTGGAAGCACAAAATCATAACTAGAGAATACTAGACTTATGAGCAAATCAAGAAAGAAAGATGATGAAATTATTTTTATTTAGAGTAATTTTATCTTTTTCATTCAACTCTCAAAAATAGTGTTGCTACTGACCGAGCCAGGTTTTCCAAAACCAACTAAATTAACTCAATTATCCCAAATTGATACTAATACTAACAACAAGATCAATCATATAACCACGAATTGAAAACTAATATAAGCTATGCAAAAGAGTAAATGATAGAGCTTCTCATTAATATTCTGTAACGGCAACTCACACCAAGGGATACATATCTAACGGGAGAGGGGACAATTCCATAATGCAAACCATCATACATAATAACTTCTCTATTCATGATATGACTCTACTAATAAGGTAAAAAGATAGAAGATAGTGATGTGATACCGCGGCACTCCCCCAAGCTTGGAACAAACCAAGGGGATGCCAAACATGATGATGAATTACTCCTTCGGTGGTGGTGGTATCTTCTTGATGAGCTCATTGATCAGTTTCCCCAAGTCCTCAATCTCAAAGGTGAGATTACGAATAAGTTGTGAGTTTTGATCAATGCGGCTCATGATCATGTTGGGTTGAGAATCCCAGCCCTTGCGATTCTTTCCCCACTCTACCTCCTTGAAGTCTTCTTTTCCTGCATGGCTATAACGAGGCAAATCCCAATTGGAGGGTAATTTCTCCTTGGGCATATTCTAGTATTGATGCTCATGGATAAGGGTATGGAAAGGATTCTTAGCGCGCGGAGGAAGTGGCCATGGATCTGAACGGTGATGAGGAGGCTTCCCTCCAATTGGCATAGTCCTGGTAGAGTTTGCCACCACTCCAATGCTTGCAATGGTAGTGCCGGTGTGCTTTGCCTCCTCTTCACCTTCACTCTTGATCTCCTCCTCTTGACCGGGGTCTTGGAGATCTTCCTCCATAGGCTTCTTCCCCTTATCCTTGGCGGACACATTGTGCTTCTAAGCTTCAAAGATAGTTCCTGGCAGAACCAGATCGAAACGAAAACACGATGAAAACACGATATACGAACCTCGGGAGATCCGGGGGATTATATATTATGAAGTTTCATGACGAAAGGAAGGTACTAGGAGAAAACGAGTCGGAGACGGAGTCCGGGGTGGACTCACCACCTGGTGGCGCGGCCAGGGGTGGGCCCGTGCCACAGAGTGGTGTGAGCCACCCTGGCTCCGTTTCCGCCCCTGTTTCGCTTCATAGCTTTCCTTATTGACTGAAAACTGCAAAAATATAATTGGATAGTATTTTCGCGGAACTTTTCTTACCAGAACTGTTACCTATTTGAAAAAGGACTCTGCAGGTCTCTGAATTTAGTATCTAGTATATTCTTCCAGAGTCACCACTTGAATAACATCAATATCTTCATCTTCATACACTTATTACTTGAGTCATAAAACCTTTCTCTTTCTCATTACACCATTTTCTCCACTACCTGGAAATTTCTTTCACACAAAACTTCACACCGTTCTCATTAGCAACATTAGTATAAGCGAAGTGATAAAACCATTTTGAGTTCAACTTCAACTGAAAACCATCAAAACATAAGCTACTGTAGCAACTCCTTCCGAAAACCCAAAAAAAATCAAAACGGAAATCGAATAAAGAAGCAAATGCAAGAGTGGCAAAATCTGTCAAAACAGACCAGTAGCTAAAGATCAATTTTTTAGAAAATTTTCTGTTGCTCAAATCAAAAAGTGCAAAACTAACGAAAGTTAAATAACAACCTGGGGCAGAAGCACACAAAATTACAGCTCAATCCGACATACAGCGACTCTCACGAATGTTTACGGTGAAGCACAAAAAATCTGTTTCGGGACAGCAACTTCCCCAAATCTTACTTCTCTCTCATTAGAGGTTGATCTTGACACAAAAACCAAACAAAACGGATAAGGAGAGTTTATTACCGAAGTAACAACATCCAAGACTCAAATAAACACAAACAAACTGAAAGCAAAAACAAATTGGGTTGTCTCCCAAAAAGCTCTTTCTTTATAGCCATTAAGATGGGCATGACAATTTTGAAGATGCTCACTCAGGAATATGAATTGAAGTGAAAGAGAGCATTAAGAAGCAAAAACACACACACATTTAAGTCTAACCCACTTCCTATGCAAGGGAATTTTGTAAACAAACAAGTTGTTGAAACCAGAGGCTACATGCATAAGAAGGCAAAAGAAGTGCAACATAAAAACTTTCAGCATAAAACGAGGAAACTTGATATTATTGAGATGCATAAGAACACTTTTCCCTCTCTCATAGTAACTTTCAGTATCATGCATAAACTTAACAATATAGCTATCACAAGGGCCATCGTAACAATGATCACTTATTCTAACAGAAAACACAGGAATACTAGCTCTCATAACACTACTATGTGAAACAATATTAGAGGTATCCTTACAAAGGATAGTGTGTCCCTCTTCTTCATATTTAGTAACAAAATATTTCACATTTGCTATTATAGGTTCATCAACCATTTGTTTATCAGGTTCAACAGCTTTACTTGTACTTTCATTAACCATACTAGCTATCATAGAATGTTCCTTTACCTTAACTGGGAAAGGCATTTTCTCAATATAAGGTTCAGGTAAGACATGATTAGTAGTATAAACTTTAGTATTTCTTGCAAGAACACTCTTAGCAACATCTTTATAAGATTCATGATACTTATTCCACTTCTTTTTAGGCACTTCAATGTAGGAAGCAAAAGCCTTAAGATAAGAAGCAATAGCTTGAGAGTCTAGACCATAAGCATTTTTAATATTTTGAAAATCATCAGTTCCCATAAAAGATTCAATGCATTGATAATCATAATTTATACCTGACTTTCTACCTTTGTCATTCTCCCAAGCTTCAGCATTGTCTTGAATACGGTCTAGAAGGTCCCATTTAGCTTCTTCTTCCATGCGAGTGAATGATCCAGCACAAGAAGCATCCAATAAATCCTTGTCATGTAGAGGGAGCCTTGCATAAAAGTTGTTGATAATAATATTGTTGGGGAGCTCATGAATGGGACATTTTAGCATTAGTAACTTCAATCTCCCCCAAGCTTGAGCTGTACTCTCTCCATCAAGAGGCCGAAAGTTGTATATTTCATTCCGATCTTTATGAATCCCACTAGGAGGATAAAACTTTGAATAAAAGAGATCCACTATTTCCTCCCGTTCTAGAGCTTGACCGTTCTTCAGCAGCTTATACCATTCCTCAGCTCTTCCTTTCAGTGATAATGAGAATGACTTCTTCTTAACTTGATCTGTCGTAATACCTGCACACTCGAACAACCAGCATAATTCTTGTATAAAGAGTAAATGATCACCGGGATGGGTAGTTCCATCCCCAACATCGTAGTTATCCATAACATGATCAATAATTCTTGTAGGTACTTTGAAAGCATCAATTTCAGTAGGTGGTGGCTTATCTACTACCTTAGCAATGGTAGTAGCATTACCAAATAAGAAACTCAGCGAATTATCCATAATGAAAATAAAGCAACTAACAGAAGTAAACAATACTCACAGTAGAAGTTTCCTTTACCAGTTCCACTCTCCAATAGCGCTTCACTCCCCGGCATCGGCGCCGGAAAATAGTCTTGATGACTCACAAGTACAGGGGGTGTATCGTAGTATTTTTGATAAGTAACAGTGTCGAACCCAACGAGGAGCAGAAGGTGCTGGCTAGTGGTATGCATCAGGAATTCTCTGCAAATACTTAGCAAACAGATTTTTAGGGGGTTTTGATAAAGCAAGTAAACAAAGTACGAGTAAATAAAAGATAGTAGGAATAAATGCAGCAAGTGGCCCAATCCTTTATGCAGCAAAGGACAAGCCGGTTGTATTACTTAAGATGACCAAACGTTCTCGAGGACACGTGGGAAGACTGTCAAGTGCTTTCGCTTCATATAGTTGATCTTTAGCTTGCTAAGTGTTGTGTGGGTGAACCTGTGCTAATGTACCGACCTTCCTAGGACTAATACATACTTGTCATTATACCCCTTGCAAACATCCGTAAGTACAAGAAAGTAATTAAGGTAGAAACCTAACCACGGCTTTAAACTCTAAGACCCATACGTCCCTTGTGCAATGGTTTCCTAACGGGGGTTCAGGTGTCTGTCACTCCAGCAACCCCTACGATTAGTAGCCAAATACACAATGCATTCCCCTCGGCCCATATAGGTGAAGTGTCTTGTAGTCGACGTTCACATCACACCACTAGAAGAAGTACACCTCAACTTAAATATCAAACTATTGAATCTTTCTCAACACAACTCCACTACTAACAACATGACTTCTCCCATATCCTCAAGAACAAAACGAACTACTCACAAGATATCATATGGATCATGATCAGAGATGGAATAATGATGTAAAACAATCTGAACATAAACAATAATTCAATGGTTCACTCAATAGCATCAACTACAAAGAGTAATCAACACCGGGAAAGTTTCCCCTATGAACTATGCAAGATTCAACCCAATTGTTACAGCAATATGGAGATGGTGATGATGGTGCTTGATACATTGTAAATGTATCTATAATTTTTGATGTTCCATGCTTGGTTTTATCCACTTTCTTGTGTTTTGTCCACACTTTGGAGTACTTTTCATATGATTTCTTGGACTAACCTATTAACAAGAGCCACAGTGCCAGCTACATGTTTTCTGCTATTTTTGATTCCAGGAAAGTCATAAAATGAATATTCTCGGAATTGGACGGGACAAAAGCCAAAGTTCCTATTTTCTGGAAGTCATCAGATGCCAGAATACGAGACGGAGAAGGGCCAGAGGGCGGCCACACCACCTGGCCGCGCGGCCAGGCTTGGCCCGCGCCAGGGGGTGGTGTGGCCAGCCCAGGCACCGCCTCGTCCTCTCCTTCTGCATATAAGATGCCCTCAAGACGAAAACCCTAAGGGACCAATCAAAAATCCACGAAAGAGTTTGTAGCCGCCGTCTCCATCCCTAGATCGAGAGGGATCTGAAGCTCTTCCCGGCACCCTGCCGGAGAGGGGAATTCACCCTAGAGGCCTTCTTCATCACCATGCAAACCTCCGGTGTGATGCGTGAGTAGTTCATCCTTGGACTACGGATCCATGTAGTAGCTAGATGGCTAGTTCTCCTCCTTTGTGCTTTCATGTTTAGATCTTGTGAGCTCCGTTCATGATCAAGATCATCTATTTGTAATTCCGCATGTTGTGTTTGCGGGGATCCGATGGATATTGAGATGCTATTTCAGATTGATTATTGATTCTATCATGTCTTTGTTATTTGTGATATTGCATGCTTTCCGTTGTTAGTACCTATCTTGGCCAAGTAGATGCTAGCAACTTCAAGAGTTAGTATTTATGCTCGATAGTGGGTTCATGCCTCTGGTAATCTGGGGAAGTGACAGAAATCTCTAAGGTACTAGATGTGTTGTTGCTACTAGGGAGAAAACAACAACCCTTTGTTCATAGAACAATCGTATTGTTTACTTTACACGCAGTTCTCAAAGCAATAATCTGTTGCTTCCAACTTAATATTGGAGGGGGTTCGGATGATAACCTGAAGGTGGATTATTAGTCATAGATGCAGTTGGATGGCGGTATATGTATAATGTTGTAATGCCCAATCGAATCTCAAAGGAGTCAAGATAATTGGTATATGCATGTATTGCTTTCTCGATGTTTGTCAATTGCCCCACTGTAATTTGTTCACCCAGCATGTTATCTATCTTAAGGAGAGCCACCTCTAGTGAACTATGGATCCCGATCCTTGTCTTTTACATACAATCTACAATCTTTTAGTGCTATGTGTTTACTTTCTGCAAACTTTCACTTCCTTCCATTCGATACGTTTAATCCTTTGTTTTCCACAAAACACGCACAGATTGACAACCTCATTGCAAGTTGGGGACAAAGTTCTGTGGTTGTGTTGTGCAGGTATCCACGTTGCTACTAGCACCGGTAGTGCGCCCCACCAAGGCTCAGCTAGCAACACATTTGGGGTGTTTCCTTGCTCCTACTAGTTTGATTAAACCTTGGTTTCATAACTGAGGGAAACTTGCTGCTGTGCTCATCATACCTTCCTCTTGGGGTTCCCAACGAGCTCTACATCAACAGCGCACCAGCACTTTTCTGGCGCCGACACTGAGCCATCAAGCATTTTTCTGGCGCCGTTGCCGGGGAGTCAAGGACATCTTCACAAGGGCAGTCCCTCATAACCAATATCTTTACTTTTTTATTTTTGTTTTGCTTAGTTTGTTTTTGTTTTGTTTGCTTATTTCTTTATCAAAAACACAAAAAAATTAGTTCTACTAGTTTGCTTTCTTTATCAAAAACACACAAAAATTAAGTCTCCTTTAGTTGTTGCCTCTTCCTTAGCTCACCATGTTGATCCCCAAATTCACCCTGAAAGACCTTTCAATTGGTAGTGGTTCTATAATTGGGAAAGATAATATTGAAGAATTCTTTAATCATGTTAGTAAGCATGAAGATACTGAAGATAGATCCCTTGCAGAACTTGCTCCAAACTTTGAGATTGCTGCAGCTTCTTTAATTCACATGTTAGAAGCTAGGTTTGTTAACCTCAACCCCTTAATGCAAGTAATGTTTCTTAAGCTTAAAGAAATTGAGGACCCTGAAAAGAGGGATTTTATTCTAGAAACTTTGTTTAAGGAGTTCTATGATGTTGCCAAGGAAGCTAGGAAAGTCTTTGAATGTTTCAATATGCTAGGCTCATGTGTAGATGTTGTTGGTACACGAGAAAATATGAACAAAACCGAATCTAATGGGGAGGAACCTAAGATACCAATACCCTTTAAACTAGTAGCAATACATGATGCCATAGAAAAGAATCTTGATTGGATTGTTCCTGCATATCCTTTTGATGAGAATAGTGAACCTAAGAGCATTGAGATGGGATCCTCTAGAACTTATTTGGATGATATACCTTGCCTTGTTGAAAATATTTCTGGTATTGATCTTAATGCTTCTTCATTTGAGAACACTTGATTCTTTCTTGCTTCTTATGCCTAACTTAAAGGCGTTAAAGAAAAGTACTTACTGGGAGATAACCCAAAATTTTTAGATGAGTCTTGGAACTTATTACCTCTGTAATAACCTCTCCTTATCCTTTTTATTTGCTTTTTGTGCCAAGAGTAACCTCTAATGAGAGAGAAGTAATGATTGGGAAAGTTGCTGTCCAGAAACAGATTTCTCTGCTTCACCGTAAAAATTCGTGTAAAATCTCTGAATGTATTTTAGAGGCGTGAAGTTTTGTGCTTATGCCCCAGGTTGTTATCTAACTTTAGTTAGTTCAAAACTTTTTGATTTGAGCAATAGAAAGTCTTTGAAAAAATTTGTCTTTACCTGCAGGTCTGTTTTGACAGATTTCTGCCATTTTCTGCATTTGCTTCTTGTTGGTTCCTTTTTGAGTTCTTTTGGGGAATTGAGCTTTTTGAGGGAAGTGCTACAGTATCTAGTGTTCTAATGGAAGTTTATTTGGTGTTAGAACTGAACTTTAAGACTTATTTATCTTGAGTGCACTAATGTTGCTAATAAAGATTGTGTGAAGTTTTGTATGAAGGAAACATTTCAGGTGTATGGAAGGAATGAGTAATGAGATGAAGGATGGACTAAATCTCAAGATTGGGGATGCCATGCATGACACCCCAAGAAATATCCAAGAAGTACAAGCGTCAAAGCTTGGGGATTCCCAAGGCATCCCCTTCTTCATCAATAAAAATCCCAGGTTTCTTCCAAACGCTTCATTTTTATTGTTTCATGCACAGTTGTGTTTTTCTTGGAGCGTCTTATTTTTCGTTTTTGTTTTGGTTTTTCGTTTTCTTTGGCTTGCTTAGTTTTCTGAATAAATTGGTTGGACCCCCTCTTTCATACATTAGTTTGCAAATAGTTTGGTTTGGTTTGGAAAAGAGTAGGAAAGTTCATGCTTATGTGGTAAAAAGAGCTTGTTTTTGACTGTGGCCTATGCTCTATCATGCCATGCTTGATATTTTTTTGGCTTTATGCTTAGTATTCTTTGTTGTAGCATGACTTGTTATAAACAACTGAGATTGCTTAATGTGCCTTGGATGAATCATGCGTTGTTTTAGCATATTAAAGCATAGTATAGTGGAATTCTCCTTTGATGCTTTATTTGGGTTGACTTGGCGCAAGCTCACACCATGTTATGACTATCTCAAGTCACCATAGACTTTACGATCCTTTAGTTTTCAACTTGTAGTATCACTTTATGCTTTGATCAATGATGTTTTGTCGCTCTTCATGATTATGGCCATTATTTCTCACTTAGTTTGTCGCTCCCAGTCTTTTGCTAGCCTCCACCACCAAGTATGAGTTCCACTCATGCATCAAACTCCCTAAACCAAGTTATTCCAAAGAGTCCACCATACCTACCTACTAGCTTATGCTATTCCAAGTATATTCATGCTTTTGTTTACCTTCCAAATTAAACTTGTTATGAGAAAACTAGTGATTAAAGCTCTCACGAACTTGATGGCGCACTTTACTTTTCTTACCCTTAATAAACTTGAACCATTGTGTCGTCTATCTTGTATATGCTTGCACTTATTTGTTGGGAATTAGCAGAACCATGCTTTCATGGGGAACGCTTTCAACATTGCACTTGGTACTTGTACCTTGTCGATATCATGCTCTTTTGTATATGGATGTTGTCGGTTTGAAATGAAAGGGGAGCTTGTAAGTCCATGGAGTTATGTATATGTGTTAGAGAAATGCCTGGGCCGCTGGTCTAATCCATGCTGACATGGTGGAAACCTGCAGCGTAACCATAATGAGCTGTCTATGAAGCATTCTTCTTATGAAAAAAGAGTCCTATTGAGAAAAAAGAGAAAAAGAAAAAAAGAGAGTTTATGAAAATAGGAAAGAGAGAAAAAAGCACCATATTCCCATGGTAAATAAGAAGATTGTTGAGATGCTCGTTGTCTGCTTGCCTTGTCATTTTGATATGGGGATTCTTCCGTATCATCGGGCAAGGGGTACCCCGTTGGCGGTTCTCTACATGTACTTACGATGAAAAGAACTTACCGATGACTAATCTTGAGTAGCAGGAGGAGCGGCCCTCGTATACAAGGGACATGAGATTTCTAACTTATACTTCGTCAAGCACGTACACCTAAGTTTGTTCACTTTAACCTTAATCACCTTCAAGATGCTTATGATAGGGACAATGAGAGCTGAAAGCTATAAGTACCATAATTTTTGGAAGCTCTTTATGAAACTTGAATCCCTACTTCCTTTTATAAAAATTCCTTTCTTCCACCATTATATTGTGTCTCCACGTTCTACCTTTATGTACCTACTTTGAGAGCATAGTGGCCATTCTTAGTTCTATGTGCATTGTCCCAAGACTAGTTGATTGATGCATAACTTGATATTGCTTGTTTTAAACTATTTGTATCTAGTCACTCTTATGAACTTTGAAGGTGTCCTATGCATTTATATTTGCTACTCTATGAGGGACAAGCTGAATATTATTATGCTATGTTTTCTTTATGTGAAACAAACAAACGTCTTGCAAAGCATTGTTATTCATGAATCTTTTGTTTGTGCCTTTTCATGTTGCATCATAGTTTCTTTGTCTTATTGCTAGAACTTTGTCTTTCATGTTATTATTGAAGTACTATGATCCCAGCTTTGAATGTTTTATAAATACTTTGATCAAGTCTTTAATGGTGCATGTCACCTCAAAAATTATTCTCTCTTTTTATCACTTACCTACTCGAGGACAGGCAGGAGCTAAGCTTGGGGATGTTGATACATTGTAAATGTATCTATAATTTTTGATGTTCCATGTTTGGTTTTATCCACTTTCTTGTGTTTTGTCCAGACTTTGGAGTACTTTTCATATGATTTCTTGGACTAACCTATTAACAAGAGCCACAGTGCCAGCTGCCTATTTTCTGCTGTTTTTGGTTCCAGGAAAGTCAGAAAATGAATATTCTCGGAATTGGACGGGACAAAAGCCAAAGTTCCTATTTTTCCGGAAGTCATCAGATGCCAGAATAGGAGACGGAGAAGGGCCTGAGGGCGGCCACACCACCTGGCCGCGCGGCCAGGCTTGGCCCGCGCTAGGGGGTGGTGTGGCCAGCCCAGGCACCCCCTCGGCCTCTCCTTCCGCCTATAAGATGCCCTCGGGACGAAAACTCTAAGAGCCCGATCAAAAATCCACGAAAGAGTCTATAGCCGCCGTCATCTCCATCCCTAGACCGGGAGGGATCTGAAGCTCTTCCTGGCACCCTGCCGGAGAGGGGAATTCACCCTGGAGGCCTTCTTCATCACCATGCAAGCCTTTGGTATGATGCGTAAGTAGTTCATCCTTGGACCATGGATCCATGTAGTAGCTAGATGGCTGGTTCTCCTCCTTTGTGCTTTCATGTTTAGATCTTGTGAGCTCCGTTCATGATCAAGATCATCTATTTGTAATTCTGCATGTTGTGTTTGCGGGGATCCGATGGATATTGAGATGCTATTTCAGATTGATTATTGATTCTATCATGTCTTTGTTATTTGTGATCTTGCATGCGTTCCGTTGTTAGTAGCTATCTTGGCCAAGTAGATGCTAGCAACTCCAGGAGTTAGTATTTATGCTCGATAATGGGTTCATGCCTCTGGTAATCTGGGGAAGTGACAGAAATCTCTAATGTACTAGATGTGATGTTGCTACTAGGGAGAAAACAACAATCCTTTATTCATAGAACAATCATATTGTTTACTTTACACGCAGTTCGTAAAGCAATAATCTGTTGCTTGCAACTTAATACTGGAGGGGGTTCGGATGATAACCAGAAGGTGGATTATTAGTCATAGATGTAGTTGGATGGCGGTCTACGTATAATGTTGTAATGCCCAATCGAATCTCAAAGGAGTCAAGATGATTAGTATATGCATGTATTGCTTTCTCGATGTTTGTCAATTGCCCCGCTGTAATTTGTTCACCCAGCATGTTATCTATCTTAAGGAGAGCCACCTCTAGTTAACTATGGATCCCGGTCCTTGTCTTTTACATACAATCTACAATATTTTACTGCTTTGGGTCTACTTTCGGCAAACTTTCACTTCCTTCCATTCGATACGTTTAATCCTTTGTTTTCCGCAAAACACGGTGAGATTGACAACCTCATCGCAAGTTGGGGACAAAGTTCTGTGGTTGTGTTGTGCATGTCTCCACGTTGCTACTAGCACCTGTAGTGTGCACTGCCATGGCTCAGCTAGCAACACCTTTGGGGTGTTTCCTTGCTCCTATTGGTTCGATCAAACCTTGGTTTCATAACTGAGGGAAACTTGCTGTTGTGCTCATCGTACCTTCCTCTTGGGGTTCCCAATGAGCTCTACATCGCACCAGCACTTTTTTGGCGCCGACACTGAGCCATCAGTGCTGATGGTGATGATGGTGGTGATGATGATGATGATCCCGATGAAGTCCAGCTTGATGGTGGTGTTGATGGCAATGATGTCCCCTCTCCAGGAAGGAATTCCCCCAGCAGAAATCTGTCTGCTGGAGAGATCTTTATCTCTCGGTGTTTTCAGCCCCGTAGATGCGGCGGAATCTTTCTATGGTTGCTCCCTAAGTCTTAGGGTTTCGGGAGGAATATATATGCCAAAGGGGAGTGCCAGGGGTGGACCAGGGTGGCCACACCACCTAGTGGCGCGGCCTAGGCTGGCCCGTGCCAGGGGGTGGTGTGGGGCCCCTGTGGCCCATCTCTAGCCCCCTTCTGGCTTCCTTCATCTTCTGGAAAAATAGGATTTTCCGTATATTTTCCCAGATTTTCTGATCTTCGCAAATTTTGCCTCCAAACAGCACCTTTTCCATCAGAATCCTGACTGCGGCGGTCCATGCTCCAAAAGTCATCAACCATGCAAAAACAGATGAAATAACATAAGTATCACCTCTCAATACAAAATATATCAATGAATAATAGTGAATTATGACATAGAATAGTGATGCAAAATGGACATATCACATACTATATGGGCTAGATCCAGAACTTCGAAAGTGTTTCGAAAACGGCAATGCCTTTGATACCATGGGAGAATTGAAAATGATTTTCGATACCCATGCTTCCGTAGAGAGTTATAATGCTTCTGAAAAGTTCTTTAGCTGCATGATGGAAGAGAACAGCTCCGTTAGTGAGCACGTACTTAAAATTTCTGGGTACGCCGATAGGCTTGTGTCCTTAGGAATAACGATTCCCATTGACTTAGGCATAAATCATGTTCTCCAATCTCTCCCACCTATCTACAAGAGCTTCATGATGAACTACAATATACAGGGCATGAATAAATCTCTTCCTGAGCTTATGTCAATGCTTAAGACTGCAGAGGTGGATATCAAGAAAGAACATCAAGCGTTGATGATCAATAAGACCACCGGTTTCAAGAAAGACGGGAAGGGTAAGCAAAAGGGAAAGAAGGGCAGCAGATCTGTTGCTGCACCTGAAAAGAAATCATGAGCTGGCCCTAAGTCTGATACCGTGTGCTACTATTGCAACAGGACTGGCCATTGGAAGCGCAATTGCCCCAAGTACTTGGCAGACAAGAAGGCTGGCAAGGCAAACAAAGGTATATATGATATACATGTTATTGATGTGTACTTGACTTGTACTCGCAGTAGCACCTGGGTATTTGATACTAGATCGGTTGCTAATATATGTAACTCGAATCAGGGGTTGTGGAACAAGCGACCACTAGCAAGGGGTGAGGTCAAGATGCGTGTCGGCAATGGATCTAGAGTTGATGTGATCGCCGTCGGAATGCTGCCTCTCCACCTACCATCGGGATTAGTTATAAACTTAAATAATTGTTATTTGGTGCCTACACTGAGCATGAACATTATATCCGGATATTGTTTAATGCGATGTGGTTATTCGTTTAAATCCGAAAACAATGGTTGTTCGATTTATATGAATGATATCTTTTATGGTCATACACCTGTCATGAATGGTTTATTTCTGTTGGATCTCGATAATAGTGTTACACATATTCATAATGTTGATGCTAAAAGTATTAAACTTGATGACGATATATCTGCATATATGTGGCACTGCCTTTTAGGTCATATTGGTGCTACACGCATGAAGAAACTCCATTCTGATGGACTTTTCGAATCACTTGACTTTGAATCATTTGATACATGTGAGCCATGCCTTATGGGCAAGATGACTAGAACGACGTTTTATGGTTCAATGGAACGGGCGACATATTTATTGGAAATCATACATACTGATGTATGTGGTCCAATGAGTGTGTCAGCGCATGGTGGTTATCGTTATTTTGTTACTTTCATGGATGATTTGAGTAGATACGGGTATATCTATTTGATGAAACAAAAATCCGAAACCTTTGAAAAGTTCAAGGAATTTCAGAATGAAGTAGAAAATCATCGTAATAGAAAGATCAAATTTCTACGGTTTAACCATGGAGGTGAGTATCTAAGTTACGAGTTTAGCACACATATGAAAGAGTGTGGAATAGTTTCACAACTCACACCTGCCGGACCACCACAACATAATGGTGTTTCGGAACGTCGTAATCATACTTTATTAGATATGGTTTGATCTATGATGTCTCTGACTGACTTGCCACTGTCATTTTTGGGTTATGCACTAGAAACTACTGCATTCACTTTAAACCGGGCACCATCTAAATCCGTTGAAAAGACACCGTATGAATTGTGGTTTGGAAACAAACCTAAGCTATGATTTCTTCAAGTTTAGGGTTGCGATGTTTATGTGAAGAAACTTCAACCAGATAAACTCGAACGCAAAGCGCAAAAATGCGTCTTCATAGAATACCCTAAGGAAACTATTGGGTATTCCTTCTATCACAGATCCGAAGGCAAGGTTTTTGTTGCCAAGAATGGATCCTTTCTAGAGAAAGAGTTTCTCGCGAAAGGCATGTGTAGTCGGAAGGTAGAACTCGAAGAGGTCATTGAACCTTCTCTTCATGCAACGGCGAGTAACGCAGCACCGGAAATTGTTCCGGAGTCGACTTCACCGAATGAAGAGGGAACTAATGATAATGATCATGAAACTCCGAAAGAGGACACTACCGAACCTCGCAGGTCAAGCAGGACACGTGCAGCTCCTGAACTATACGGCAATCCTGTTAAGAATTTCATGGTCGATGAAATAGATGACCCCGCGACGTATGAAGAAGCGACGATGAGCCCGGATTCCAACAAATGTCTAGAAGCCATGAAATCCGAGATGGAATCCATGTACGAAAACTAGGTTTGGACCTTGGTAGACTTACCTCATGACCGAAAGGCCGTTGAGAATAAATGGATTTTCAAAAGGAAAACTGATGTTAATGGAAATGTAACCATCTATAAAGCTCGACTTGTCGCAAAGGGGTTTCAACAAATTCAAGGGTTTGACTACGATGAGACATTCTCTCTCGTAGCGATGCTGAAGTCAGTTAGGATTATGGTAGCAATTGCTGCTTATTTCGATTATGAGATATGGCAGATGGATGTCAAAACTTCATTCCTCAATGGTAACATTGAAGAAGAATTGTATATGATACAACCAAAAGGTTTTTTCAATCCTAAGGATGCTAACAAGGTGTGCAAATTTCAGAGATCCATCTATGGACTGGAGCAAGCATCACGGAGTTGGAATCTCCGCTTTGATGAGGTGATCAAAGAGTTTGGATTTATCCAAACTTATGGAGAGGCTTGTATTTACAAGAAAGTAAGTGCGAGCAATGTGGCATTTCTAATATTATATGTGGATGACATATTATTGATTGGAAATGATATAGATCTTTAAAACAGTGTTAAAAGTTACCTAAATAGCAAATTTTCGATGAAGGACCTAGGTGAAGCGTCATACATATTAGGCATAAAGATCTATAGAGATAGATCAAGGCGCCTGATAGGGCTATCACAAAGTACATACCTTGATAAGATTTTAAAGAAGTTTAAAGTGGACGGAAATAAGAAGGGGTTCTTACCTATGTTGCAAGGCAAGACATTGAGTAAGACTCAACGTCCGGCTACGGCGGAAGAAAGAGAGATAATGGATAAAATCCCCAATGCTTCGGATATAGGCTCTATAATGTACGCCATGCTATGTACAAGACCGGATGTGGCACATGATATTAGTTTAACTAGTAGGTACCAATCCGATCCAGGTAGGGAACACTAGAGAGCGGTCAAGGATATCCTTAAGTACTTAATAAACTAAGGATATGTTTGTTGTATACGGAGGTTAAGAAGAGCTGGTCGCCAAGTGTTATGTCGATGCTAGCTTTGACACCAATCCAGATAACTCGAAGTCTCAATCCGGATACGTATTTCTCTTGAACGGAGAAGCAGTTAGTTGGAGGAGTTCCAAACAACCTGTGGTAGCTAGATCAACGATGGAGCGGAATATGTTGATGTTGTAGAAGCGGTGCAGGAAGCGGTTTGGATGAAGGAGTTCATAACCGAACTAGGTGTGTTTCCTAGTGTGTTGGACCCAATGGTTATCTATTGTGACAACAATGGAGCCATAGCCAACGCCAAGGAACCAAGGTCTCACAAGAATTCCAGGCATATTTAGCACCGGTTTCACTCCATCTGAGAGAATGTTAAGGATGTAGATATAAAGATTTGTAAAGTACACACAGATCTCAATGTTGCTGATCTGTTGACTAAAGTTCTCCCTAGGGCAAAACATGATCAACACTAGAACTCCATGGGTGTTAGATTTATAACTATGTAACTAGATTATTGCCTCTAGTGCAGCTGGGAGACTGAAGGGAATATGCCCTGAGAGGCAATAATAAAGTTATTATTATGTATATTCCAAGTATATGATAGATGTTTATTTTGCATGCTATAATTGTATTAATACGGAAACGTTAATACATGTGTGTTTAATAAACAAATGCAAAGTTCCTAGTTATGCCTCTCTTTAAACTAGCTTGTTGATTAACAAGATGATCAAAGTTTCCTAGTCATGGACATTGTATGTCGTTAATAACGAGGTCACAACATTAGGAAATGGTGTGATGAACATTCATTCGAAGTATAGCATTACGATCAAAGTCATTGATTTTATATTTATATAACATCGTACGAAGTAATCCTAGTCCTTAGACCATGATATTATGTTAATCACTAACACCGGAAGAGTATCTTGATAACATCGAACATCACACCATAAAAGGGTGACTATAAAGATGGGTTTAGTGCTACGAAGGTGTTATGTAGAGGCTCATGGATCAAGAGTGGGATTTGCCCATCCCGATGATGGATAGATATACTCTGGGCCCTCTCGGTGGTATCGCATTGAGAATAGCTTGCAAGCAAGTGATGTGATCAATAGAATGTTATATCACGGGAACGAGAAAAGTGTGCATGTCGGTAACAAGATCAAACTAGGTATTTGGATACCGATGATTGAATCTCTGACATGTAATATATCACGAGACAACGGGATTAAGTTACTAGCGTTAAAGGTTCTCATGATCACAGAAGTCATCGCTGAATGTGCAGGAGTCAGAATGGATCTCCAGGTCCCGCTTCTGATTATTGATCTGAGAGGAGTCTCAATCATGTCTGCATTATTTGCGAACCATAGGATGACACACTTAAGGGTTTCCAAACACCATTTGGAGCATATATGTTTTAGATGAAAGGATTGCAAAGCGCTAGAATCATTTCGATGGAAACCGGAATTGTTTCGGGTGAAATTGCAGAAACTAGTTCTGCATGTGATATTGAAATGTTGCAAGGGGTTTTATGTGAATGTTTGTTAGTTAAAGTAATTAACAAAATTATGAATAAAATAAATAAAAGAGTTTTATTAAATGATATTTTCATTAAATTTGGTGGAAATTTAACGCATGTGAGTGGATGTGTGAGTGGAGCCATGTTTATGTGAGTGGAGCTTCCACCACATGAATGAGGAAGAGGTGGGGGCACCCCCCCTTGGGAGACGTCCATGGGGAGGGGAGAAGCCACCCTCTTCTCCCTCACAAAACACACCTCCTCGTGAAACATCTCTCTCCCCCTCTAGATATTTTCCCCCATGGTCTCGGATTAGCGAGATACATGTTCCGTGTGGCTTTTCGTCTGGAAGGAGTTGCTGCTTCCGCTGATTCGCTGGAGTGAGGAGGTGGAGGTGGTTCGGTGGCGTGAACGTGTGTGCGAGGACAGATGCGTTTCTGATTTGCGGCGCTAGGACTTCCACACGATCTTGAGATCGGCAAGCGTTCGACTACATCATCCACGAGTTCCAACTCGTTAACAAAACTTTGTTGTCTTTGATGGTAAGTTCTCCATGGATGTATATCCACCCGTTGTATGTATCTAGTAGATAGATCTTGGCGTATAGTTCCCATCGTAAGAAATTTTTTGATTTCTATGCTGCGAACCCAACATTGTCTGTCTATGGAACTTCGTTTACTATTTGCTTGGATAATCTCAAATGAGTTTTGCAGCATTGTGATGAAACCAATCTTGTTCTAAATTGGGAGAAGTGCCATTTTATGGTCAAAGAATGTATAATCTTTGGACATAAGGTATCGGGTAAGGGAATTGAAGTGGATAGAGCTAAGGTTGAGGCCATAAAGAGAATCCCACAACCTAGAGATATTATGGGTATAAGAAGTTTCCTTGGTCATGTGGGTTTTTATAGAAGGTTCATTAAAAATTTGTTTGGAATATCTAAACCTTTGACTAACCTCCTGCAAAAGGGAGTAAGATTTAATTTTGATGATAAATGTTGTATAGCCTTTGATAAACTCAAGAATGCTTTATCTCGTGCTCCTATTATTAAAACCTCATATCTAGGATATTAATTTTGACTTAGTATGTGAAACTAGTGATGATGTTGTAGGAGTAACTCTGGGACAACACATTGGTCGCAGATTTAATATTATACATCATGCTAGTAGAACTCTTAATGGTGCTCAAAAAAATTATCCTAGGGAAGAAAAGGAACATTTTGCTATATTTTTCTCTTGTGATAATTTCTCTCTTATTTAGTTGATGCAAAAGTAAGAGTTCATGCGGATCGTGATGGCTTAAAAGAACTCCTTGAAAGGAAAGACCATAAGCCAAGACTGATCCGTTGGATTCTTTACTTCAAGAATTTGAGTTGCAGATTATGCGGAGGTAGGAAAAAAATGTTCAATGTAGTGTCCATATTTTCCCAGCAAGACACCAATCTTATCGAAAGGAACTTTAGTCCTGGTAATTTTTGTTTATGAGAATTATTCAATGGACTAAGGTCAATTCCTTCAAAAGAGAAGAAGCCTTTGTTGTTGGAGGAGTTTTTATCCCCGAATAAGTAAACGGTAAGATCAAGGTAAGTGTTCTTACTCCTATAACCGATATATTTTCACAGATTTTACTCCTAAAATTTCTACCTTTGAATTTCTTTTCTTTTTTTGAAGTTTTTCAGGGTTTTTACCAACTATATGGGCAGAACTATACGACCGGAGAGGAAGCTCCCGCTGTATAGTTGGTCGTTAAACTCTCTGTATCTTCTTTGCGAAATTGTTTTCGATGTCTGGAACTATACGGGCACAACTATATAGCCGGATGAAATAATTGCTGCCGTATAGTTGGTCGTTGAAGTCTTAGGCACACTTAATTTTTGGTGTCTGTATCTATACGGTCGCAACTACACAACCGGAGACAATATTCCGACCATATAGTTGGTCATTAAACTATCAGACATTTTTCGTTTGCCTTTTCATTTTTATTGCCAAAAAAACATTATTGTCGGTTCCGAGTTTAACTTAACCGACCTGGACTCAAGATATTTGGAAATATCTGCGTGGAACCAACTATATGGCCGGAGCTATACGGGCCACGCCCGTATAGTTGGTCGTTACGCGGTAGTACTCTTCCAAATCTATGATTTCTTGCCCTGTTTCGTTAAGATTATTTTCTTGGGTAACAATTTGGTGTTTCTCGCGAGTTTTACCGATCTCTGACCCCCCCCCCTTATATACTGCCGTTGTCTCTCGCTCTAATCATAATCTCTAGGAACCAATCTATCTCTTCTTCATACTCAAGAACACGCAAACCAGGGGATGGAAGTCAAGGAGAGAAGTTCCTATGGAGATCGAGAGCAATAGCGAGCAAGGCAAGGAGATCAAGGCTATCCCTTTGGAGTTCCTCGACGCCGACCATGGGCGTCGGAAGAGGGATTTGAAGGCCCTCGAGCTGAAGATTGAAGAGATGGACGGGGAGACTTCAGGAACACCCAAACATCTTCGGTTGCTATGACTTTATCTTGAAAAACTTGATGAAGATATCAAGAAGAAAACCAAAGCAGGTTTTTCTATGAATCTTAGGGCGCTACAAACCCTTCAGGATAACAATGAGTTCATTAAAGAACAAGTGAAAGTGCTGGAGAGGAATAATCTTTTCTACAAGCTGCGTGGTAAAGAATTAGAAGCAGTTAATCAATCCCTACGTCTCAGGCTGGCCCATGAAGAGAAGATACCACGTGCCATGGTACCATAGTGATCTACAATAATCATGGTATCAAATAATCGCAAGGGATTATTTGATCCCGCCTGGCTTGATTCCAAGCATGGAAAGATCTTTAAGACCTTGTAATCTATCTTATAAGTTTTTATTACTATTTTCGCATTAGTTCAAACTAGAAATAAGTTTGCATCATTATAATTCCCTTTAGGAATAGTCGATCCTTTTTATGAAACTACGAGTTTATTATTATATATGGAGCAATTTTGAGTTTATGTTTGTCTTATTGGATATATGAATGGCTTGAGTATAATTTTACTTGCACTAGATAGTAGCAATAGTAGTCTTCCACACCATTAGTATTAATGGAACATATAAAGATAATTTGATCAACATATTGTAAGCCTACGATTCGATTTACAAAGAAAATTATTTATGTAGTTAAATTGAAAAAGAAACCTTGAACCGAGGAAAATAAAAGTGCTATCAAAATAGAGTGAGAAGAAGTCGAGGTAGAATCTTCAAGTCATAAGAATGCTTCATATACAATTGGAATTTGTAAATTGAGATCGTTAAACTTTGAATTCCTACATGAAGTGGGATGTATGGCTAGCTCCTTTGCACAACACTTAAACAAAAGTGTGAGCATATAAACAAAAGAGAAGAAAAGAAAGAAGAAAAAGAGTGAATGTGCAAAGAGAAAATAGGCATACACCACTATATTGTAGTGTGACAAAGAGACTTTTGATATATTGAATCCCAAGTGAATACAATAATCCTAAAACACCATCTCCATCTATCCCATCTACATCTTGTCTAGATCTTGTTGTAATTTCCGTACTCATTGTGGATTTATATAAGTACTATTCATCTATGATAGATTCCATTGTTATTGCCAGAATGTTGATTGCCTCCATGTCTGAGTAGATCATTAGTTCTTGGGGAGATGGAGAAACCCTAGTATGAGATTGAAATAAGATAAATTTTATTGTGATATTCATTGCTATGAGCATGTGTTAGATTGTACTATAAAGCTGTTGGCACTCCTTACGTATCAACTTGGGAAACCGAGGAAACTCACGGAACACTATCCATGCCATGGGATACGTTCTACATGATTATGTCCCTTAATAGCGCCGTAATTCCATTAATTTCGATTGCTGACTGCTGTGGTTATGAGGATGAGGTTGCTGACTGCTGTGGTTATGAGGATGAGGTTGCTGCCTATTTATCCAAATACGGAGTTCCTCCCACACATACATAGTTGAGAATGTTCATGATAATAATATTTACCTTAGCTCCTTATAATGCTACTTGTGAATCCGCTACTTCCTGAGAATGCTTTTTTCCTATTGATGTTCCAATCTCTCTTACATACGCGATACTTACTTTCTGTATTCAGTTGTTTTACTTTACTTATTATCGCTCTTATACCCAAAACCCAAAAACACCTTTTTACGCAATACTCGCATTTTATATTGTCACTTAGAACTTTATTAAGCATTACTAGTGTAATATTTATTTCAAAAATTATTAGACTTCAGACTCCTGCTCCCTCGGGGTTCGATATCTTTATTTTGAAACTAGTTACAAAAAATCTGTGCACTTACAATCATCACCATTCGCCGTCGTCAGCAAGAACCGACCGTCAAGATGCCCACCGTCACCAGGGAGGAGGATAAGCAGGCCACCACAATGCTCATGTCCATCCTCATCCCCATTTCCCCTCCCTCTTGTTCTTTTCCTCTCCAAAGAGGAGGTCACCGAACCCTAGCTTGCCGGAGTTCGCTGTCCTCGCCACCACGGAACGCCTCCAAGCCAACCAAGGGCACTATAGTGCTCGCCATCATATTTTCGTTCGTCTTCGCCTAATCTCGTAGGCAGGCGTGCCACGAGCAGCGTGGAATCGAGCTCGGCATCCCGCCGGCCACCGCGGCCATTACAGTCAATTCGTCGCCATCGGACCGCCCCGTGCCTCATCGACTTCACCATCATCACCAGGGTGAGCTCACGTTTCTCCCAAACCTCTCCTATCCCTCTCTCTTGCTCTGAATCACCGTACCACCGGGTGACTTCCACCGATGTCGTTGTCCGTTGTCGTGGACACTATTCCGGTGACCATTCTCAGGCGGTGCTGCTACTAACTGGTTCGCCGTGTCGTCCTCTCTCCAACCAATCTAAGCCCAAGCTCGCACGTGTTGTAAATTAACGGGTTCATCCTGGACAGGGAGTGATTCTCCATTGATGACGTCACCATGATGTCATATATAGATTTCTTTTATTTTCAATAATCATTTCTAAAAAAATAAATTCCTAGAAATGACCTGGCATAGGTCCCACTAGTCAGTGACTTAGGGTAGAATAGGCTCGGTATAAAAAGTCTAACCCGCATGTGTGTGTCATGTTGATCTCGTCATGATGCAATAAAACATTTAATAAATTTCAAAAATTGATTAAGTTTTTAAAAATCATATCTTTTGTTTTATACTTCATAAAAATATATATTATATATCAAAATGTTTAATAAAATAAATTCTATAATATAAACCTATTATCATAATTTTTTTTCCAAAATGAGACAATTATTTTTAGTAGTAAATAACCTATTAGGGATAAATATTAAATAAACATATTTTATTATTTAAAATTCAGAAAATAAATATATTATATCAAAATTCTTAGAAAGACAAAATATACATTTATAAACTTGTTACATGTATTTTTGTGTCACTTAACTAAATATTATTATTTATTAAGTCTTTATAAAGGGATACAACTTATAAAAGTCATATCTTATTATTTAAAAATCACAAAAATAGATATAATATACCATATTGATCACAAAATAGAATATACACATTAAAAATATAACCCTTCACATTTGAAGTAAAATAAATGAAAATGTATCCTAAGTCTTGTTAAAACCATGTTCTTATATTTTAATAAATTAAAAATATATAAATCTTTACTATTGCCTTTAGGATTAATCGTTTAAAGTCTAAAAGTGTGATAATAAGTCCAATTAATGTTTGAGTGAATTCAAATTAGCTCTACCCATTTTAAGATGTATTTACTAAAACTATCATTCAAAGTAATTATACTTTATTTCTTAAAAAGATTTTTATCACATAAAAAATAGAGTATTGCTTGTCTTGAGGATTCTCCTCATTCATAAAATCACGAAGCTAATAGCCACTAAATAATTTACTTGTTTGGAAAACTACTTAAAGATTTAAACCAAGTTTTTAAGTAATTAGAGTAATGCCATACTCAAAATTTATAAGTCTCCACTTGCTAGTAGACTAGATGTTCAAAGATGCTACTTATTTTCTTCTAGAATACTTATAGTTAATAAGGAACCCTAACAAAGTATAACTTTAAATTGAAATGCTTTTTCATTTGTAAAGTAACATTTTCCTCAAATGTTATTCTTTTAAGAAACATTAAAAGTAGTCTCTAAGTATTTCTGTAAAAACTCTAATGAAGTGACAATTCTATTAAGAAGTAATGTGTACAATTCCATACTTGAGTGCTCTACTATTGAATGCTACTTGTTGCTTTTACATATTGTTCCACACACTCTCACAAGCCTTAATAAGAAGCACCAATGTGAAAATTGATATAAAAGTACAACACATTTCAAAGAAATCATTCCAAGTTCCAAACCCTAGATCAGATACGATTATTCACGTTTATCAAACTGCACTACATTAATTATGCATAATTGCATAAACATTCATCTTTACCGGACCAATGATGCTAATTTCAGATTATGGATCTTCTATTGTATTGAAGACCGTGAGTGCATAATCTTGCAATCACAAAAGGCAAGTTCACACTTGCTCATATCCTTTGATTATTTTCTATCAAGTATTTGCAAACTATTGTGTCATCACCTGCATTTCAAAAAGGTCAGAAAACACTATTTTTGATAATAATGTAAACTATTGGTTACTGATCCAGGGTGATCAGCTAATCTATTAAGCCTGGCAATTGGAATACCATTATCCAAGAATATACCATCTAGGACTTAACAACCAATGTCGCCAGTGATTCTAGTGTCGTATATCACGTGTTAACCATGAGATCTACAATGGCTCTAGGGAAGTCAGCTGAATCTTCTCCATCTCATATGTCAACGGACGACCAGGTCGTGGCTGTAATTCTCGGAGAGGATTGACAACAGGGTGGGATCCCTCAACGTCCCATGGCATCTGGTGTCTACGAGGGCTGTGTGTTTCAGGCCATAATTGGAAACAAGATTTATCCTGGGTTTGGCGTGTAATCCAACTAGCATATGGGGTTCGAGGAGAGGGGAAGCGATTGGGTTGGATCTTATGTTGTCCCTCAAACCAAGGAAGTTTAAACGGGGACATACTCTCGGTCATGCAACAAAGCTTAAGGTCTATAATGGGTAAAGTAGCGCACCTCTATAGAGTGTCAGAACTGTGAAATGTTACTCCCTGTTTCGGGAAGGAGCTGCGAACACTACAGGAAAGGAACTCCACGAAATTTCTGGTAAACCTGTGAAGGCTGACGGACATAGCTTTTGAGAATAAAAGCAACATTTAAAAAAATGTTTACAAAAACCTGCATAACCTATGACCTTTTGGTTTGTGGTTATAGTTAGTATATCAAGCACTTATTTTTAGTGAACTTGCTGAGTACGCTCGTACTCAACCGTACCTTCTTAACCCTTGCTAGGTTCTAAGCCGTTGAAGACGACGTTAACATCCATTTCTGCTCTTGAAGCCATCGTCGACAGCTCAAGTCCTTCAATAAAGTCAACAAATTCATCATATACCTCAACCAGAGTGAAGACAAACTTCCCGAGTAGATAGCAGTAGATCTCTAGCCATCAAACCTATTTCTGTAGAGCCTTGCAATGGCAGCAATGGCAAGCCAATAGTTTAGATACTAGTCTTAGTCTATAGATAGTATGGAGTTATACTTTCTGTTTCTTCTTTGTAAAGAGTTTCTTTTCCTCCTCTTTAACCTCTGTTGTAAATAGCCTATAGACATTTTCCTCCTTTGTTCTTCAACCGGTACAATTAGCGTGCCTACGTACCGGTTCTTTTCCTCCTCTGTTGTAGATGCTGAATACAATTGATATATATTCATGATATTAATATATGCTCTTATCATTATTTTTTCAACAATACACACTGTATTTTAAAAGGCGAGGTTACATGTCTAATTTTCGGTGAAGCATAAAACAAGGAACACATTTTTGTACGTACCGATGCATGGAGTATATAATTTTTCAAAGAGAAAAGTGCGCTAACTTTTTTAAATAATATATTTTTAATCAATTTTCAAAATAATACACGCAAATCTAAAGTTTCTGAATCTAGCGTCGCTGCGACACTAATCGGCACATGGTGTGCCGACTAATCGGTGCAGCATGTGCCGATAGGTACCCATGTGCTCTAATCGGCTCACATGCATGTTGAGCCTGAGCTAGGTACTAGTCCGCGCATGGTGTGCCGATTAGTGTCTGTCGGTACATACCTAGATTGAAAAATTCTAAAATCCATGTATTATTTTAGAAATTGATTAAAAAAGTATTATTTACAAAAGTTTAGCGAAAAATACAGCCTGCTAATTGAAAGTAATAATATTGTGTCTATGTATGTGTCATGTTGGTGCCAGGCGCAATCTGCTGGGACTATAATGAGCAGCAAGAAGCTGGCCGCTAGTACTAATTAGGAAGCGATGATAACGATCGAATTAATTGCGATTTAGTTGCGAGTGCCTTCTGCAGAGCAGATCTTACATAAGTTCGTATTGGCCTTAACCAGAAACTTTAGATTCATCTCCGATGGTACATATTATTAAAATTTCTTAACCAAAATTAATGGTCGATCGTTGTTCTTAAACTACATGTCTGTCTGATAAACTGAACCCGGATGAAGTACACATTTTTGCTTTGGTGTGCCCCTTCCTTTTCAAACTATAGATGCCGTAACACTATTTTATAGTCAAAGCCGGATACCCCATAAATTTGCTCTTAAGACTTTTCCATCTGGTTCGCCTGCATGCCACATGCTCGCACCGCTTGTTTGATCAAAACAGACGAGCTCACGGTCTATCGTTATACTAGCCTCTACTATCTCTTGCGCATTGATGTTCCAAACAGATCATCATTAAAACTTTGCCGCCCCGGGCAAGACTTTTCCTGACGGCTGATGCAAATTACTACATGATCGAAAAAGTAGACCTGTCCATTTAATGGTTACTGGTACATTGGTAGCAAGTAATGGTCAAGATCAAAGAGTAATGGCGTCCTCAAGACCGGGAAAACAACTGTACCTCGACCTCCTCCACCTGCTTGTGATGCATCTCGTGGAGTTTGCCAAAGTAGCCTGTAGCACGACCACGCAGTGTGTTTGCCTTGTTTGAAAAGACATCTTCCCACCTGCACATCATCGTAGATCGGTCTGACTAGAACATCTCCAATGCTCAAATAAAAGTACTTATTGCTCTTGTTTCAAGACAAATATTTTAAAGTTTGATCAACCTTACTAAAAAAAAGTAGCAATATTTATGGTACAATCTTCTAAACAAATTTTTGTCCTGCTTTAAAAATAAAGCAATCATATTCTTACAAGATTCAAGTGCAAGTCAAGAAATTTAACAGAGCCCGGTGGGGCAAAGACATAAACATGTCTAATTGGAATAAAAACACAGTGATACAACTCCACGGGAGGGTGAAGCTCAATGGATAGGCGACATAGAGATATGGCGCTCTGCCACCAAGAGATCATCAAGTAAAGGAGGGCCCTCTAAATAGGTCCTGATACGCGGACCCGATAATGAAAATCCTGGAGGGGAAAGGTGCGACGACACTCTCTACCCGAGGATCCAGAAAGGGCCTGCGAGAGGCTCGAGCTCAGTCCGTGCTATGGTTTCCTCCGGGCGAAAATTTCGTTGGAACGGAATGTTTCATGTCCTATTTTATCCCGCAGAGGCCACCAATAGCATCAGGTATGAGAAAACTATGTTGAGGTCCCATAACGTAGAGATCTCCTACTGAACTCAAACGAGTACTGCTAGTCTGCTACTCTGCCCGTGAGGCATCTTGTGGAGTTTGCCAACGTAGATATTACTGGGACTTAGCTCGGAAATCCAATTCGGCTCACGGTTGCAAATAAACCCATTATTGAAAAGTATATTTCAAAGTGTCAAAAAAATTAGAAAAAAATATGTGCATGTACATCTAGATATTATATGTTCGTACACAAGTTTTGGGAAAAAATAAAAAAATTGTGCCTCATATAAAAATAAATTGGTGCTGCAACATGACTATTCACTGATATTTATTTTGTCTTTTCTACACAAAATGTTCATTTTTTCTAAAAACCTTATGTATCAACATAAAATGTTCAGATATACATGTGAAATTTTTTTTCAATTTTTTTTTACATTTTTTATTTTGTTTTTTATGCATTTCTCATAATAGCTTGATTTGCACCCGTGATCCACAACACCTCGGACTTAGTTACCCTTCATCCGTTGGTTAGGTTAACCTTGGCCCGCCCAAGTGGGCCCATGGGCGAAGCAGAGCACAGTCTGCCATGGTGACCGCCTACTGCCAATTCCAATAACGTCCAGCTGCACCCCTAGGGATTTTGCCCAAGCATTTCAGAGTTTGGCCGGTAAAACATACCCTCTCTCGCTCAAAATATAAGATATTTGAGTTTTGTGAGAGGAGTGTATGTAGATCCTTTTAGTGTACCCCTAGGGATTTTGCCCAAGCATTTTACAGTTTGGCTGCTTCCCCACTAAAATGTTTTTTATTTATTTGTTTTAATTTTTATAAAAGACTTTTATAAATAGTTTTAGACAAATAAAAGATTCAGAAAAGGCCGGAGTTTTAAATTTGGAATTAAAGGAGGGGACTAGTTAGAAAAAAATAGGCTTTTAACAAAACATTTTGAGGCAAAATATGCATGATGTCATGATGATGCACAAAATAAAAATAACAAACAATTTCTACTATGGATTATTTTCCGGACATTATAACTCGACACCACTAACAAGGGATCGCGTCCCGAGATTCAAACAAGGACACCTGGGGGAGAGAGGTCTGATGATCGGATCTCCTTGCGGTAGGTTGATGGTCGTGAGACCACTAACAAGAACTTTTGCTCCGTCTTGATCAGATTGACACCACCAACAAAGGTTGTTCCCCACGTTCTTCGAGGAAAAACTCCGGAGAGGCAAGGACGGAAGTAAAGGTATCGGAAGATAAGGCCACCTCTAACTTCCGTGAAAGGATTAAAATTGCATTGATCCACCAATCAATGTACAAGAGTGAATGATAAGAGTAGTAGTATGGTCATGACTCCATCCCACACTCAAAGCATTACTCTATACATGAATAAGGGAATCGTGCAACCAAACTCTCAGAATTTAGACTGAAGATCTTAACAAAAAAGACTCGCAGAGATTTAGAAAGATGATATCATCTCAGAAGTCGCAAAACACCGGGAAACATATGAAGAAAGATCACATAGAGTGAAAACCATATGTAGAACCACCATTGCAAAAGGAAGGAACCGGAACCCTAAAGGTATGATGGAAACCTAACCACGAGAAATCCTGGACTTGAATAAGGGTAAGAGAGAAGATTCAAACACGCAAAGATAAGAGGAGAAAGAATAGAGGTAAGAAGTAAAACCAGAAGCAAAAAAATAATTGGACCACTTATCTGTGGTGCACCCTATTGGTGGTGCGCCACGGATAAGCATGGGTGGGACTTAAAATCTAATAGGCCCCCTCTCCTCCCCTTCCCCTTCTCCTCCCCTTCTCCTTCTCCTATCCCCCCCCCCCCCCTCTCATCCCTTTCTCCTTCTCCATCTCCTCCCCTTCTCATTCTCCTCTTTTCTTCTCCTCTCCTCCCCTTCCCCTTCTCCTCTTCTCCCCTCTCCTCTCATCCTTTTCTCCCACTTTCTTCTCTCTTTCCACTTCTCCTTCTCCTTCGTCTCTTCTCCTTGTCCTTCTCCTTATCCTCTACTTCTCTCCTCTCCGTCCGCCACATTGTCCTCCAGCTCCTCCCCGACCCCTGTCGAAGTCGTCCTCGACCTCCTCCCCGACCAACGTCGGCGCTATCCTCGAGCTCCTCACCATCCTCGTCCTTGGCCTGTCATCCTAACTGCGTGGTCACAGCCTCCTGCACATCCTTCTGGTGGTAGGTTGTAGTCGTGGCAAGGCGATGGTGACACCGGTGGCGGCAGATCTAGATCCTGGTTTTTTTGAAATTTGAAAATTTTATCAGTAGCGCATCATAACCACATGCATCACAGATAACTTTTCATATGCTGCCTTTTTTGGAAATTTGAAAAAATTATTAGTGGTGCACCATACTCACATGCGCCACTGATAAGTGGGCTTATTCATGAAGAAATAAAAATAGTATCCGAGTACACGGATAAAAACTAGATGAGACTAAGAGTCCTGAAGAATAATCCTGCCTAGGCCAAACCGGAAGGGTAACCTTGCTCATGTCGTCAATCACATACCTGTCAAAGCCAAAAGGGTGATGATATACGTATGATTACTCGGGTGATTATGATTTACTATCCTGATTATGTAAAAGCCTCACAGCCCGTGAAGATTCAAGATGACGGCTCAAAGAAGTAGCCAATGAAATATTTAGTTGTATTAGGAAAGGAAATAATAAACCGACATTGTGTTGGAGTTGTAAATGTACATCTGTATCCTATCCGTATATAGTTTTGAGACCCGGCCTATTATATATAGGACAGGAAAAGCCTAGGAAGAGGTACCGAAAAAACCCCAAGCGGTCTGTAATAGTGTTATCCATCAAGTATTCAGGCAACTTCTACTCCCTTGTTTGCCTGATATCCGATGAAATACCCACTGTTCTATTTTCCGCAAAACCCTAAGTCCATCATCATGAGCATTGCCGAGATCACACCTTGTCACGTTCCAACAAAGGGCAAAGGAGAAATAGAAAGAGACCGGTCAGTACTAAGGCCAGTACACGGCGAGATTAGAATTCACCGGATCTCGCCTACATAGGTATGGTGGGCTCAGTGGCGTCAAAGCTTGCACTATCTAACTTATAGAGACACGCTACAACTTCTTCTATTAGAGGGAGATAAGAGAGCGCTATACGGTAACTATAATATAACACCGCACATAACCCCTCCGAAGATTGCCCCCTCGAAGACCAGTCGAGGAAGTCCTCTTGCAAAACACACACAGTGGAAATTTTAGTTAAGAAGGTGTTAGTTGATAAGGCTAGTTAGTAATCACATTATTAGAGGCTAACATTAGTGACATTGTCTATGATCATGACATTTTACTCCTGAGGCGTCCATAACCGTGGACACATGGCTTTTCGAAAAGATTTACCTTGTAGGGGTGCACTACTGTACCCAAATGCATGCTCAACCCTTTAGGAAACACATTACGTGTGCCGTCCGAATCTCACAACAAGAACTGTCCCATAACTGCGCGCATATCTAGAGGTATCACCTACCGTGTGGAACCAACCAAGAGGTACGACGATTCTCAAGAAAGCCACTGTGTTTGCACCTATTGGTGGATCGGTCCTTGCGGGGTAACTTGTACACACCGCGGGTGTTGATGAGTGCATATTTGCACCATCTTTTACACTATTATTTTGCATTGTAGATGTAGGATCTTGGTATTTTACGGCGCTCGCGCGCACATTTTATGTCTGTTTTCACCAGGATCAGGACAAATGATGGATCCAATGGATACAATTCTTAGAGCAGTTGTACTGAGGATAAAAGGAGTCAAAAACAATGTAAATCACTTATTTGAGAAATATTAATAATACCAGAAGATAATCAGAAGCGAACAAAGGAGACAGAGGGTTCAACGACCAACTATATGACCGGAATAAATTTTCCGGTCATATAGTTCTGGCCGTATAGTTGGCACCGCCTCCGCCTCCTCAAATAGTTTCCCCCATGCAATTGGATCAGGGAGACGACATATAGAACACCCAGAAATCACCAAAACCTCACCTCTAGAAGGCATCTGGAGGGGGAACTCATCCACCGGGGATCCATCTTCGCCCTACACAGATTCGGGAGGCTAAGGCATCGATCTTCATCATCCACTGCTGCATCACCACCATCTCCATCCATTCCATCTACATCTTGTCTAGATCTTGTTGTAATTTCCGTACTCGTTGTGGATTTATACAAGTACTATTAATCTATGATAGATTCCATTGATATTGCCATGATGTTGATTGCCTCCATGTCTGAGTAGACCATTAGTTATTGGCGAGTGATGATCAGACTCAACACGTTGATCTCTTTGGGGAACCCTAAGAGGAAGGTATGATGAGCACAGCAGCAAGTTTTCCATCAGTTATGAAACCAAGGTTATCGAACCAGTAGGAGCAAGGAAACACCTCCAAGGTGTTGTTGCCAACCTAGAATCCTGCACAACACAACCACAGAACTTTGCCCCCAACTTACAGTGAGGTTGTCAATCTCACTGGTTTTGCTGAAAACAAAGGATTAAACGTATTGTGTGGAAGAAAGTAAAAGCTTGCAGAAAGTAAATAGAAAACAGAAACAATTATAGATTGATAGTAAAAGAAAGTACCAGGGTCCATAGTTCACTAGTGGTGATTCTCCTTAAGATAGATGACATGTTAGGTGAACAAATTACAGCAACGCAACTGACAAACATCGAGAAAGCATACATGCATATACTGATCATCTTGACTCCAATGAGATTTGATTGGGCATTACAACATTATACATAGACCGTAATCCAACTACATCCATGACTAATAATCCACCTTCAGGTTATCAATCCGAACCCCCTCCAGTATTAAGTTGCAAGCAACAGATAATTGCATTACGCATTGCATCTAAAGTAAACAATACGATTGTTCTATGAACAAAGGATTGTTGTTTTCTCCCTAGTAGCAACATCACATCTAGTACCTTAGATATTTCTATCACTTCCCCAGATTACTAGAGGTATGAACCCACTATCGAGCATAAATACTCCCTCTTGGAGTTGCTAGCATCTACTAGGCCAAGATATCTACTAACAACGGAGAGCATGCAAGATCACAAATAACAAAGACATGATAGAATCAATAATCAATCTGAAATAGCATCTCAATATCCATCGGATCCCCACAAACACAACATGTAGGATTACAAATAGATGATCTTGATCATGAACGGAGCTCGCAAGATCTAAACATGGTAGCACAAAGGAGAAGAACCAACCATCTAGCTACTACATGGACCTGTAGTCCAAGTATGAACTACTCACGCATCGCACCGGAGCCTTGCATGGTGATGAAGAAGGCCTCCAGGGTGAATTCTCCCCTCCGCCAGGGTGCCGAGAAGAGCTTCAGATCCCTCCTGATCTAGGGATGGAGATGACGGCGGCTACAGACTCTTTCGTGGAATTTTGATCAGGTACTTAGGGTTTCTGAATCAGAGGCATCTTATAGGCAAAAGGGGAGGCCGAGGGGGTACCCTGGGTGGCCGCACAACCCCTTGGCGTGGGCCAGGCCTGGCGGCACGGCCAGGTGGTGTAGCTGCCCCCTGGCCCCTCTACATCTCGTATTCTAGCTCCATCCCCTTCGGTGAAATATTGACTTTGGCTTTTGTCCTGTCACATTTCGAGAATATTCATTTTCTGACTTTCCTGGAACCAAAAACAGCAGAAAATAGGCAGCTGGCACTGTGGCATCTTGTTAATAGGTTAGTCCAAGAAATCATATGAAAAGTACTCCAAAGTGTGGAAAAAACACAAGAAAGTAGATAAATACCAAGAATGGAACATAAAAAATTATAGATAAGTTTGTAACGTATCAACATCCCCAAGCTTAACTCCTTCTCATCCTCGAGTAGGTAAGTGATAAAAGAAAGAATAATTTTTGAGGTGACATGCACCATCATAAACTTGATCAAAGTATTTTTAAAACATTGATAGCTGGGATCATAGTACTTCAACATAGCATGAAACATAAAGTTCTAACAATAAGACATAGCAACTATGTTGTAACATGAAAAGGCACAAACAAAAGATTCATGAATAACAATGCTTTGCAAGACATTTGTTTGTTTCACATAAAGAAAACATAGCATAGTGGCATTCAGTTTGTCACTCATAGAGTAGCAAACATAAATGCATAGGACACTTCAAAGTTTATAAGGGTGACTAGATACAAATAGTTTAAGGACAAGCAATATCAAAGTTATGCAGCAATCAACAAGTCTTGGGACAATGCACATAGAACTAAGAATGGCCACTATGCTCTCTCAATAGGTGCATAAAGATAGAAGGTGGAGACTCAACATAAAAGTAAAAGAAAGGCCTTCATAGAACGAAGCAGAGATTCAAGTTTCATAAAGAGCTTCCAAAAATTATGGTACTTATTAGCTTTCGGCTCTCATTGCCCCTATCATAAGAATCTTGAAGTGATTAAGGTTAAAGTGAACAAACTATGGAGTATATGCTTAACGAAGTATAAGTTGGAAATCTCATGTCCCTTGAAAACGAGGGTCGCTCCTCATGCTACTCAAGTTTAGTTACCGGTAAGTTCTTGTCATAGTAAGTACATGTGTATCATAGAGAACCACCAACGGGGTACCCCTTGCCCGATGATACGGAAGAATCCCCATATCAAAATGACAAGGCAAGCAGACAACAAGCATCTCAGCAATCTTCTTATTTACCATGGGAAAATGGTGCTTTTTTCTCTCTTTCCTCTTTTCTCATATCTTTTTTTTCTCTTTTTCTCTTTTTCTCAATATCTATCTCTATTTTTTATAAGAAGAATGCTTCATAGATTGCTCATTATGGTTACGCTGCAGGTTTCCACCATGATTAGGCATGGATTAGACTGGCGGCCCAGGTGTTTCTCTAACACACATACATCACTCCATGGACTTACAAGCTCCCCTTTCATTTCACACCGATGACATCCATAGACAAAATAGCATGATATCAACTAGGTACAAAGTACAAGTGCAATGTTGAAAGCGTTCCCCATGACAGCATGGTTCTGCTAATCCCCAACATATAAGTGCAAGCATATACAACATAGATGACACAATGGTTCAAGTTTATTAAGGGCAAGAAAAGTAAAGTGTGCCATCAAGTTCATGAGAGGTTTAATCACTAGTTTTCTCATAACAAGTTTCATTCGGAAGGTAGATAAAAACATGAATATACTTGGAATAGCAAATGCTAATAGGTAGGTATGGTGGACTCTTTGGAATAACTTGGTTTTATTTAGAGTTGGATGCATGAGTGGAACTCATACTTGGTTATGGAGGCTAGCAAGAGACTGGGAGCGACCAATTAAGAGAGCAATAATGACCATAATCATGCAAAGCGACAAAACATCATTAATTAAAGCATAAAGTTATATTACAAGTCGAAAACCAAAGGATCATAAAGGCTATGGTGACTTGGGATACTCATAACATGGTGTGAGCATGCGCCAAGTCAACCCAAATAAAGCATCAAAGGAGAATACCACAATACTATGCTTTAATATGCTAAAACAACGCATGATTCTTTCAAGGCATATTAAGCAATCTCAATTGTTTATAACATGTCATGATACAGAAAAAAACACTAAGCATAAAGCCAAAACAATATCAAGCATGACATGACAAAGCATAGGCCACAGTCAAAAACAAGCTCTTTTTTACCACTTAAGCATGAACATTTCCTACTCTTTTCTAATCCAAACTAAACTATTTGAAAACTAATGTATGAAAGAGGGGGTCCAACAAATTTATTCCAGCAAACTAAGCAAATGAAAACCAAAAACAAAAACAAAGACGCTCCAAGAACAACATAACTATGCATGAAATAATAAAAATGAAGTGTTTGGAAGAAACCTGGGATTTTTATTGATGAAGAAGGGGATGCCTTGGGCATCCCCAAGCTTTGACGCTTGTACTTCTTGGCTATTTCTTGGGGTGACACGCGTGGCATCCCCAAGCTTGAGCTTTAGTACATTCTTTATCTCATTACATCATTCTCTCCATACACCTGAAATTTTTCCTTCATACAAAACTTCACACAATCTTTATTAGCAACATTAGTGCACTCAAGATAATAAGTCTTTGGGTTCAGTTTCAACACCAATAAAACTTCCATTAAAACACACGCTACTGTAGCAATTCCCTTGAAAATCTCAATTCCCCAAAGAGAACCCAAAAAGGAACCAACAAGAAGCAAATGCAAATAATGGCAGAAATCTGTCAAAACAGACCAGCAGGTAAAAACCAATTTTTGTGAAGACCTTATGTTGCTCAAATAGAAAAGTTTTGAACTAATGAAAGTTAGATAACAACCTGGGGGATAAGCACAAAAATTCACGCCTCAAACCAACGTACAGAGATTTTACACGAATTTTACAGTGAAGCACAAAATTCTGTTTCGGGACAACAACTTTCCCAAGCATTACTTCCCTCTCATTAGAGGTTACTCTTGGCACAAAAAGCAAATAAAAAAGGATAAGGAGAGCTTATTATAGAGGTAATAACTTCCAAGACTCATCTAAAACTTTTGGGTTATCTCCCAATAAGTACTTTTCTTTAATGCCTTTAAGTTAGGCATGATAGTTTGAGAAGATGCTCATATAAGAAATATGAATTGAAGTAAAAGAGAGCATCAAGAAGCAAATTCAGAACACATTTAAGTCTAACCCACTTCCTATGCATAGGAATCTTGTATGCCAATAAATTCACAAAGAACAAAGTGACAGGCATAGGAACATAAAACAAGAGTAACTTCAAAACTTTCAGCACATAGAGAGGTGTTTCAGTACCATGAAAACTTCTACAACCATATTTTCCTCTCTCATAATAATTTTCAGTAGCATCATGAATAAACTCAACAATATAACTATCACATAAAGCATGCTTTTCATGATCTACAAACACATAATTTTTATCAAGCTCAAAAATAATGGGATTAAAACCTTCAAACCCACTTTTAACAATTTTATAACAAGGATACTGATCATTCTCAAGAGGTATGGGGTTCCAAGATAAGGTCAAGACCCCTCCAATCTCATTTTTAATAGTAGTACAATTAATATTATCAACCAATATAGGACCATCATCTAAAGCTTTATCATAAACATTTTCTAAGCAACGCTCTTTAATACCATACATTTCGAAGTTAGGCACTAATAAAGGATTATCATAGATAACAGGAGCATAATTATTATCACAAGTTTTACCCATAGTAGATTTTTCAAGAGAATCCATAGGAACATAACATTCATCCTCCTTTGGTAAGCATGGGGGACAATCAAATAATGTAAGGGATAAATACTTACTCTCATTAGAAGGTAGGCATGGGTAGCTAATCCATTCTTTCTCCTTTTGTCCATCACTCTCCTCCTCTTTTTCATCCAATGAGCTTCCAGTTTCAGCAATTTCTTCTTCCATAGGCTCCTGCAAGGCATTAGTCTCTTCCGCTGGTAGAGAGCATCTATTAAGATATTCAAGAATATAGCCATTTTCTACCTTATAATTATCAAAGAAAAATTTTAGTATATCATAAACCTCATATTTATAAGGTGCATCATCAATATTTTCAAGCAAATAAGCTAGTTCAAATGCACCCTTCCAAGCAATAAATTCTTCAATTTATTCCACATCATAAAAGTCATAATTTTCCTTAACATAAGAAGATATGGTAACATCATCATTATACTCACATTGAAAAGGGAGGTGTTTATACCTCTTACAGCAACAGGTTTATCAAAGCAATAAGTAATATTATAAGTAGAGCACACATTTCTAGCAATGGTATACAATTTATCAATTTGTTCCCATAAGTGTTTCCCTTTTTGTGACAACCCACCTTGCCAATTAGATTCAGTTTCAAAGAAACCAACCATTGATAGAAAGCATGATAAAGTAAAACAATAACAGACCAACGAAAATAACAAATATAGTAGGAACTAATTTTTTTATATTTTTGATAAAAATAACAAGCAAACAAAACAGAAATAAACCAAGCAAAACAAAAATAACAAAGTAAAGTGATTGGTTATGAGGGACTCTCCTTGTTGACTCCCCGGCAATGGCGCCATAAAAGAGCTTGATGATCGGACTCAACACGTCAATCTCGTTGCGGAACCCCAAGAGGAAGGTATGATGAGCACAGCAGCAAGTTTTCCCTCAGTTATGAAACCACGGTTATCGAACCAGTAGGACCAAGAAAACACCTCCAAGGCGTTGTTGCCAACTTGGAATCCTGCACAACACAACCACAGAACTTTGCCCCCAACTTACAGTGAGGTTGTCAATCTCACCGATTTTGCTGAAAACAAAGTATTAAACGTATTGTGTGGAAGAAAGTAAAAGCTTGCAGAAAGTAAATAGAAAACAGTAAACAGTTGTAGATTGATAGTAAAAGAAAGGACCGGGGTCCTTAGTTCACTAGTGGTGATTCTCCTTAAGATAGATGACATGTTGGGTGAACAAATTACAGCGGGGCAATTGACAAACATCGAGAAAGCATACATGCATATACTCATCATCTTCACTCCTATGAGATTTGATTGGGCATTACAACATTATACATAGACCGTAATCCAACTACATCTATGACTAATAATCCACCTTCAGGTTATCAATCCGAACCGCCTCCAGTATTAAGTTGTAAGCAACAGATAATTGCATTACGCATTGCATGTAAATTAAACAATACGATTGTTCTATGAACAAAGGATTGATGTTTTCTCCCTAGTAGCAACAGCACATCTAGTACCTTAGAGATTTCGGTCACTTCTCCAGATTACTAGAGGCATGAACCCACTATCGAGCATAAATACCTGTAGCACCCCGCTAAAATCACTACTAGAAAATCGCTTAGTGTTTCTGTTTTATGCATCATCATGACCGCATGCTCATGTCATCATGACACATTGTATTTGAGCATCGTCATGTCATCATGCATATGTTTGTCTAAGACTATTTTGCAAAAGCCTATTTTCGTTTTCCAGATATCCCCTCTATTATTTTAAACCTAAACCCCAGGTCTTCCTGGATATTAATTTTGTCTCAAAACTAATTACAAAAGTCTTGTAAATAATAAATAAAAATTTATATTGTTTTGGGAGGCAGCCAACCAGGCCCAAAAACCAGACCGGCCACCTCTGTCCTAAAACTACCAAACCCTAGTTCTATCCTATAGCCCTGCCTGACCCGCACCATCCCACCCATCGCCGCCGCCAACCACACAACACGCAGCAACTGCCCCAGCCCCCGGTGCGATCCCGTTTCCTGGCCCCACCTCCTAGTCCTGCATGTGGTACACGGAACAATGCCACATCCCACCTATGCCACCCGCGACACGCCTCTCTCCCCGTGCGACGTGCCTCGCCCCAGCTCGAAGCTCCCACCAGCCCTGCACAAGACCGAGTCCCCACCTGCCCATGCGCGATCACCTCCTCTACTTTCTTCCCTCATCCCGCGAACCCCTTCCGTGGCTGTCCTCTCCTCTGGCTAGCCGCCGCGCTCGGCCACCCTGACCCTGCCGCCCTTGCCTAGCGAGCGTCCGCCAGAGGCCAGGCCGCCCCTCTCCGCTGCCTCTCTCTCGAGCTCGGCACTACGCGTCAGCCCCTCTCCTCCCTGCGTCTCTCGCGTCCGCCGCCGGCGCAGGCCCTGTCTGCTGTGCGCGGCCGCCGTCCTGCGTCCATCCGCCGCCGCTTCTCCCCGCGAGCAGCGCCGCCAGGGCCACAACCTCCTCCTGCCGCTCAGGCTTGACCCGCAGGCACCGAGACTTCTCGAGAAAACCCTCGCCGCCCGCATCGCCTCTGTTCCGAGCCGCCGTTCTGCACATCCACGTCATCGCCCACCCCTGAGCTCACCCCGCCGCCAAGTTCGCCTCTGTGTGCCCCAACACCCTTCTGCTCTGCCCACGGCCGCTTCCTCGACCTTGGTGTCCGTGTCCTCTGCCGTCCTCGACCGTGTCAAGGAAGCTCGCATCCATGTAACGTCCTCCCTCGTGACCACGCCCTCTGGCCGCACATGTGCGGACTGACGCCGGCGAGCTTGTTCCTCACCACCAGGACCTTCTACCTTGCGTTTGTGACCAAGCCACACCCTGTGCGTCCTCGCTGGTTTACACAAGCGTGAGCGCGTCTGGTGTTGATCTTCTGCGTGTGTGCTCCTAGGGCCATGGCCCGCTGCACGCTGCAGTTACTGTTCGGGTGGTGTGACCATGTGGTGGCGTTTTGGTGATGGATGTGGTGGGTGAAGAGAAGATGGTGTTGTTGGTGAACTCTCAGCCTACGCAAAGATATGTGCCATGATCTCCCGGCGCAAATTGGACTAGTATTTGTCAAGACCCAGCACCGGTCCAAGATCATCAATGTCGGTTGAAGCGGAACTCCAAGACCTCCGTTCGGAACTCCAAGCACTCCTTCGTGGATCCGAGGGCGGAACCTCGACGAGCCTGAAGACCGTTCCTGGAAAACCACCAAGTTCTCCATCACGGATCTGACGGCCAAAGACCCGGAAGGACGATCCCGCCGAGGTCTCCTTCATGGATCCGAAACCCTGCTCTTGAAGTCCAAAGGCTAAACCCCAAACCCCGTCGAACCCTAAGACCAAGATCTCCGAGCCCTCATGTGTGATTCCCTTTTCTGATACCCCTATTTTTGTAATGTATGATATTAACTTGTTGCATTTAATTGTTCATACTCGCATACATATTGTGGTTGTTTGGAGGTATTTAGAATATTAACCTAAATTAAATATGGAGACCATATGCGGACTATTCTAGCCTTATATTGCCTCCATTTAATTTGTGTAGCGAACTTACATGTTTTGCCTTGTTAAGATAACATTTAAATTGCGGGGTATCTAAACAACATGAACCTTTTAATTAATTGTCGGGACTCCGGTTCCGCTTAATATTGCCTAATTGCACCGCATCTTTGCCACGACATGCATCATACATGCATCATGCCCGATCTTCTACGGTAGTATTTAAATAGTGCATTTGGTGTTCTTTTAGTGCTTTGGTTCTTTGCGGATTAGGCTGTTCAGTGGATGTGAGTGTTGACCCGATCTCCAGATAAATCTTCGGCTATGTTTCCCAGGCGAGCATCTCCCCTTTCTACCTATTTTGCATTTATAGTCTTTACTTCCTCCTGTTGATCTATTGCTATCCGTGTCGCGATGCTTTAGTGTTCCGTACCAGATATATTCTGTGCAGCCTTTATATTGCCTTGGACACCTCCTATTACCTATTGTTTGGTAGATAGATGGTCTTGCGACTCGTAGTCGCTTGCTCATGTGCGATTCCATGTCGTGAAGTACCACACAGTTGTTGGAATGTTGTCATATGCTTTACGGTGAAGAGGATCTTGACTTTAAATACAACTATTAAATTGCTGGAAATAGATATAACTAATACAGAGGCATCGGCGAGCAATAGATGGTATTTGGTTCTTCCACGCTCACTTGTGTCCCGTCGGACCCCGAGTACTTGATACCTGTTCCTTGACTATCGCACTATCCGCATATGGGACCATGAATCCCCTTAGCCAGAGCTTGATTCATTTCTTATTGCTTGGGGCCACAAAGTAGTTTGGGGCTTTATTACTATCATGTACTTATGCCATGCTTTACTGCTTTATTTACGATTATGCGTGGAGCACCTGTACTGTTTTGGAACATGGAATGTTTTCGCGGTATCGACAAGCCCAGTAACACTTTCGGGTTTCCAGTCGTTTACAACCATTGACACAAACCTTGTGTCCGTCTCGAAGCCGGCCAACTTCGTTGCGGGTAGCTTAATGGGGTGGCCCCCTGAAATTTTTTATGAATCCTGTGATTGCTTTGTCGTGAAAGCCTCATTCGGTTTTGATTTGGTTTTTCCGAGGTTGATCGTGTGTGTGTTACTATTTGTGCACCCCTGCAGGTTAAATCTTTTTGAAAGCCGTGTCCGCAGTTATGGATGACTTGGAGCACAGTATCTCGATCATAGACAAGCATAATTAAAGTAGTGCTATAAATTTGACTTAATATGTGACTAGTAATCAGCTTCACTACAATGGAATGGATAATAAAACTGCCAACAACTGGTGAAATGGGGTGTATCGTGTCCTGTTATACCTGCCTAGTAAGTATCGCAACTCCAATGGAATGAAATAAAAGAGCCAACAACTGCTGGGTTAGGGATGCCACATGCTAATTATATCTGACTAGTAAGTACTACAACTACAACTGAATGGTTAACTAAAACGGCCCACTACTTATGCTATCAAGATGACTCATGCTATCTATATCTCACTGTTGGGTCCGTAGCATAGAAAACAAAAAATTTCCTACGGTGTGAACTACACGCCAAGATCTATCTACTAGGTACAAAGCAACGGGTGGACATACATCCAACGAGAACTTACCCTCGAAGACAACGAGTTTTGTTAACGAGTAGGAACTCGTGGGTGATGTAGTCGTACACTTGCTGATCTCAAGATCGTGAGGAAGTCCGAGCGCCGCAACTCAGCAGCGCATCCACACTCGCACACACGTTCAAGCCACCGGACAACCTCCACCTTCTCGCTCCAGGGATCCAGCGGAAGCAGCAACTCCTTCCAGACGAAATGCCACCGGGAACATGTATCTCGCTAATCTGAGACCATGGGGGAATAATTCTAGAGGGGGAGAGAGATCCTTCACAAGGAGGTGTGAGGATGAAGGAGGGAATGGGTGGCCTTTTATAGGAGGAGGGGGTGCCCCTCTCTCCATGGCTGGCGCATGGGGGTGACCCCTCACCTCCCCCATTCATGTGGTGGTAACCCCTCCACATTAAAATGCCTCTTCACATTCCCTTTTAAAGTCTCCACTTTAAATGCATTAAATTTCTCCAAATTTAATGCTCTCTCATTTAATAAAACTCTTTTTATTAAATTTATTCAGAATTTTGTTAATTACTTTAATTAACAAACATTCACATATAGCCCCTTGCAATATTTCAATATCACATGCAGAACCAATTTCTGCAATTTCACCCGAAACAATTTCCGGTTTCTATTGAAACAATTCATGCGCTTTGCAATTCTTTCATCTGAAACATATGTGCTCCAAAATGGTGTCTGGTAACTCTTAAGTGTGCCACCCTACGGTTCGCGAATAATGCAGGCCTGATCGAGACCCTTCTCTGATCAATAATCAGCAGCGGGACCTGGAGATCCGTACTGACTCCTACACATTCAACGATGACTTCTGTGATCGTGAGAACCTTTAACGCTTGTAACTAAATCCCTTTGTCTCTCGATATATTACATGTCCGAGATTCGATCATCGGTATCTCCATACCTAGTTTGATCTCGTTACCGACATGCACTCTTTTCTCGTTCCCGTGATATAACATTCTAGTGATCACATCACTTGCTTGCAAGCTATCTTAATGTGATATCACCAAGAGGGCCTAGAGTATATCTATCCGTCATCTGGATTGACAAATTCCACTCTTGATCCATGAGCCTCAACATAACACCTTCGTAGTACTGAACCCATCTTTATAGTCACCCTGTTATGGTGTGACGTTTGATGTTATCAAGATACTCTTCTGGTGTTAGCAATTAACATGATCTCATGGTCTAAGGATAAAGATTACTTCGTATGATGTTATAGCAATCTAAACACAATGACTTGATCGTAATGCTATACTTCGGATGAATGTTCATCACATCATTCCACCAATGGTGTGACCTTGTTATTAACAACATCCAATGTCCATGATCAGGAAACCTTGATCATCTTGTTAATCAACAAGCTAGTCTATAAGAGAGGCATAACTAGGAACCCTTTTTGTTTATTAAACACACATGTATTGATGTTCCCGATCAATAAAATTCTAGCATGTAAAATAAACATCTATCATATATAAGGAATATATAATAACAACTTTATTATTGCCTCTCAGGGCATATTTCCTTCAGTCTCCCACTTGCACTAGAGACAATAATCTAGTTCACATAGTGATAAATCTAACACCCATGGAGTTCTGGTGTTGATCATGCTTTGCCCTAGGGAGAACTTTAGTCAACGGATCTGCTACATTTAGGTCTGTGTGTACTTTACAAATCTTTATATCTCCATCCTTGACATGCTCGTGGATGGAGTGAAACCGGCGCTTAATATGCTTGGAATTCTTGTGAGACCTTGGTTCCTTTGCATTGGCTATGGCTCCATTATTGTCACAATAGATCACCATTGGGTCCAACGCACTGGGAACCACACCTAGTTCCGTAATGAACTCTTTCATCCAAACCGCCTCCTGCGCCGCTTCTGAAGCAGCAACATATTCCGCCTCCGTCATTGATCCAGCCACCACAGGTTGTTTGGAACTCCTCCAACTAACTGTTGCTCCGTTCAAGAGAAATACGTATCAGGATTGAGACTTAGAGTCATCTGGATCGGTGTCAAAGCTAGCATCGACATAACACTTAGCGACTAGCTCTTCTTCACCTCCGTATATAAGAAACATATCCTTAGTTCTTCTCAAGTACATGAGGATGTTCTTTACCGCTATCCAGTGTTCCGAACCTGGATCAGATTGGTACCTACTAGTCAAACTAATAGCATGTGCCACATCCGGTCTTGTACATAGCATGGCATACATAATAGAGCCTATGGCCGAGGCATAGGGGATCTTATCCATCATCTCTCTTTCTTCCGCCGTAGCCAGACTTTGAGTCTTACTCAATGCCTTGCCTTGCAACATAGGTAAGAACCCCTTCTTACTTTCGTCCATATTAAACTTCTTTAATATCTTATCAAGGTATGTACTCTGCGATAGCCCAATTAGGCACCTTGATCTATCTCTATAGATTTTAATGCCTAATATATATGATGCTTCACCAAGGTCTTTCATCGAAAATTTGCTGTTTAGATAACTTTTAACACTATTTAAAAGATATATATCATTTCCAATCAATAATATGTCATCCACATATAATATCAGAAATGCCACATTGCTCCCACTCACTTTCTTGTAAATACAAGCCTCACCATAAGTTTGGACAAATCCAAACTCTTTGATCACCTCATCAAAGCGGAGATTCCAACTCCGGGATGCTTGCTTTAGTCCATAGATGGATCGTTGAAGTTTGCATACCTTATTAGCATCCTTAGGATCGACAAAACCCTTAGGTTGTATCATATACAACTCTTCTTCAATATTACCATTGAGGAACGCAGTTTTGACATCCATCTGCCATATTTCATAATCGAAATATGCAACAATTGCTAACATAATCCTAACCGACTAAAGCATCGCTACGGGAGAGAATGTCTCATTGTAGTCAACTCCTTGAATTTGTTGAAACCCCTTTGCGACAAGTTGAGCCTTATACATGGTCACACTACCATCAGCATTAGTTTTTCTTTTGAAAATCCATTTATTCTCAACGGCCTTTCGGTCGTGAGGTAAGTCCACGAAGTTCCAAACTTGGTTCTCGTACATGGATTCCATCTCGGATTTCATGGCTTCTAGCCATTTGTTGGAATCCAGGCTCATCATCGCTTCTTCATATGTCGCAGGGTTATCCATTTCATCAACCATGAAATTCACAACACGATTGCCGTACAGTTCAGGAACTGCATGTGTCCTGCTTGACCTGCGAGGTTCGATAGTGTCTTCTTTCGAAGTTTCATGATCATTATCATTAGCTCTCTTCATCAGGTGAAGTCAACTCCGAGACAACTTCCGGTGTTGCGCCACTCGGCATTCCATGAAGAGAAGGTTCAATAACCTCTTTGAGTTCTACCTTCCGACTACTCACACCTTTCACGAGAAACTCCTTCTCTAGAAAGGATCCATTCTTGGCAACAAAAACCTTGCCCTCGGATCTGTGATAGAAGGTATACCCAATTGTTTCCTTAGGGTATCCTATGAAGACGCATTTTTCCGCTTTGGGTTCGAGTTTATCCGGTTGAAGTTTCTTCACATAAACATCGCATCCCCAAACTTTAAGAAATGACAGCTTAGGTTTGTTTCCAAACCATAATTCATACGGTGTCGTTTCAACGGATTTAGATGGTGCCCGATTTAAAGTGAATGCAGCTGTTTGTAGTGCATAACCCCAAAATGACAGTGGCAAGTCAGTCAGAGACATCATAGATCGAACCATATCCAATAAGGTACGATTACGACGTTCCGACACACCATTACGTTGTGGTGTTCTGGCAGGCGTGAGTTGTGAAACTATTCCACACTCTTTCATGTGTGTGCTAAACTCGTAACTTAGATACTCTCCTCCACGGTCAGACCGTAGAAATTTGATCTTTCTATTATGATGATTTTCCACTTCATTCTGAAATTCCTTGAACTTTTTAAAAGTTTCAGACTTGTGTTTCATCAAATAGATATACCCATATCTACTCAAATCATCCGTGAAAGTAACAAAATAACGATATCCACCTCGCGCCGACACACTCATTGGTCCACACACATCAGTATGTATGATATCCAATAGATCTGTCGCCCGTTCCATTAAACCGGAAAACGGCGTTCTAGTCATCTTGCCCATAAGGCATGGCTCACATGTATCAAATGATTCAAAATCAAGGGATTCCAAAAGTCCATCAGAATGGAGTTTCTTCATGCGTTTAACGCCAATATGAACTAGACGGCGGGGCCACATATATGTAGACATATCATCATCAAGTTTAATCTTTTTAGCTTTAACATTATGAATGTGTGTAATATTACTATCAAGATCCAGCAGAAATAAACCATTCAACATAGGTGCATGACCATAAAAGATATCATTCTTATAAATCGAACAACCATTGTTTTCAGATTTAAAGGAATGACCACTTTGCATCAAACACGGTCCAGGTACAATGTTCATTATCAGTGCAGGCACTAAATAACAATTATTTAGGTTTATAACTAATCCCGATGGCAAATGGAGAGGTAGCGTCCCGACGGCGATCACATCAACTTTTGATCCATTGCCGACCCGCATTCTGACCCTCATCCCTTGCTAGTTGTCGCTTGTTCCGTAGCCCCTGAACCGAGTTACATATATTAGAAACCGATCCCATATCAAATACCCAGGTGCTACTGCGAGTACTAGTCAAGTACACATCAATAACATGTATATCACATATACCTTTGTTTGCCTTGCCGGACTTCTTGTCCGCCAAATACTGGGGGCAGTTGCGCTTCCAATGGCCAGTCCCCTTACAATAGTAGCACTCGGTATCAGACTTAGGGCCAGCTCGGGGTTTCGTTTCAGGCGTGGCAACAGACTTGCCACCCTTCTTTCCCTTGTGCTTGCCTTTCTTGTCTTTCTTGAAACCGGTGGTCCTATTGATCATCAACACTTGATGTTCTTTCCTAATATCCACTTCTGCAGCCTTAAGCATTGACAGAAGCTCGGGAAGAGACTTCTTCATGCCCTACATATTATAGTTCATCACGAAGCTCTTGTAGCTAGGTGGCAGAGATTGGAGAACACGATGTATGCCTAAGTCAATGGGAATCGTTATTCCCAATGACACAAGCTTATCGGCGTACCCTGACATTTTGAGTACGTGCTCACTAACAGAGTTGTTTTCCTCCATCATGCAGCTAAAGAACTCTTCTGTAGCATTATAACTCTCTACGGCAGCATGGGTATCGAAAATCATTTTCAATTCTCCCATGGTATCAAAGGCATTGCCATTTTCGAAACGCTTTCGAAGTTCTGGCTCTAGCCCATACAGTATGCCGCAATGAACTAAGTTGTGGTCCTCCTGACGAGTCACATAGACATTCTTTTCCTCGTCAGGGGCATCAGGAGCTGGTGGGGGGCCTAGCGGCGCATCTAGCACATATTGCTTTTGTGCAGCAGTGAGGAGAATCCTCAAATTCATAGCCCAGTTGGTGAAGTTGCTACCATTCGCAGCAAGTTTCTCTTTCTCCATGAACACATTGAAATTAAAAGCAGGTGGTGCCATCTGCAACAGAATTTGTAAAGTTCATTTAGACTAAGTTTATGATAGATTGAGTTCAACTAATCCAAATTACTAATGAACTCCCACTCAAAAACGACATCCCTCGTGTCTTTTTGGTGATTACATGAACCAAATCCACTACACCAAGTCCGATCCTCACGTGAGTTGATGTAGCTTCAAAGGCGAGCATCTATATGGGCATCATATCAACTATATGACTCATGCTTAACCTTTAGGTCCTAGTTCTGAGGCCATGTATGTACATGCTAGGCTCGCCAAGTAAGAAACTTAGTATTCGCGTGTGTAAAACTGTCTTACACCCGTTCCTATGAAAGCGTAGATTCGAGTACACCCGATCATCACGTGATGTCTCGAAACACGATCCACAGAACGGTGCATACCTAAGGAAGAACACATTTTTATCTTGATATCTAAATGAGGGATCATCTTATAATGCTACCAAAAGCGCCAAACTAGCAGTATAAGATGCTAACATCTAATGTGTAAAGTGAGATGATATGGTCCATGCATTTGATCTCTATCATTCCTTTGTGTGTAAGGCCAAGGTCTATGGAACTTACACGTTGAGTGTGTTGTAAGAGTATCTATCATACATCTACTTACAACAATACCATATCAATACACTAGCCCAGCAACGATCTAAACTAGACGCCTCTAATTTATCAATTGCAAGTTTTACGTGGCTTAGGGCTTTTGGAGATAGAACCGTTCTCACCTATGAACATGAACCACAACGAGGATAACTAAGTTATTAGCAACTCGTTGTAAATCAGATATTGACTATAGTAGGAGAGTCAGACACCCGACAGCCACTTATGCAAAACAAGTTGCATGTCAGTCGTGGAACCGGTCTCATGTACGATGACATGTAAGGTTGGTCCGGGCCGCTTCATCCCACTATGCCACCAATATACAAAATACATAGAAGATACAATAACATGATCATCATCGCCCACATATAAGCATATGTGTACTACCCGTGCAAAGCACCTACGCATAGATCAGGCTCTGATACCAATGTTGGGTCCGCAGCATAGAAAACAAAAAATTTCCTACGGTGATCTATCTACTAGGTACAAAGCAACAGGTGGACATACATCCAACGAGAACTTACCCTCGAAGACAACGAGTTTTGTTAACGAGTAGGAACTCGTGGGTGATGTAGTCGTACACTTGCTGATCTCAAGATCGTGAGGAAGTCCGAGCGCCGCAACTCAGCAGCGCATCCACACTCGCACACACGTTCAAGCCACCGGACAACCTCCACCTTCTCGCTCCAGGGATCCAGCGGAAGCAGCAACTCCTTCCAGACGAAATGCCACCGGGAACATGTATCTCGCTAATCTGAGACCATGGGGGAATAATTCTAGAGGGGGAGAGAGATCCTTCACAAGGAGGTGTGAGGATGAAGGAGGGAATGGGTGGCCTTTTATAGGAGGAGGGGGTGCCCCTCTCTCCATGGCTGGCGCATGGGGGTGACCCCTCACCTCCCCCATTCATGTGGTGGTAACCCCTCCACATTAAAATGCCTCTTCACATTCCCTTTTAAAGTCTCCACTTTAAATGCATTAAATTTCTCCAAATTTAATGCTCTCTCATTTAATAAAACTCTTTTTATTAAATTTATTCAGAATTTTGTTAATTAATTTAATTAACAAACATTCATATATACCCCCTTGCAATATTTCAATATCACATGCAGAACCACTTTCTGCAATTTCACCCGAAACAATTTTCGGTTTCTATTGAAACAATTCCTGCGCTTTGCAATTCTTTCGTCTGAAACATATGTGCTCCAAAATGGTGTCCGGTAACTCTTAAGTGTGCCACCCTACGGTTCGCGAATAATGCAGACATGATCGAGACCCTTCTCCGATCAATAATCAGCAGCGGGACCTGGAGATCCGTACTGACTCCTACACATTCAATGATGACTTCTGTGATCGTGAGAACCTTTAACGCTTGTAACTAAATCCCTTTGTCTCTCGATATATTACATGTCCGAGATTCGATCATCGGTATCTCCATACCTAGTTTGATCTCGTTACCGACATGCACTCTTTTCTCGTTCCCGTGATATAACATTCTAGTGATCACATCACTTGCTTGCAAGCTATCTTAATGTGATATCACCGAGAGGGCCCAGAGTATATCTATCCGTCATCTGGATTGACAAATTCCACTCTTGATCCATGAGCCTCAACATAATACCTTCGTAGTACTGAACCCATCTTTATAGTCACCCTGTTACGGTGTGACGTTTGATGTTATCAAGATACTCTTCTAGTGTTAGCAATTAACATGATCTCATGGTCTAAGGATAAATATTACTTCGTATGATGTTATAGCAATATAAACATAATGACTTGATCGTAATGCTATACTTCGGATGAATTGTCATCACATCATTCCACCAATGGTGTGACCTTGTTATTAACAACATCCAATGTCCATGATCAGGAAACCTTGGTCATCTTGTTAATCAACAAGCTAGTATATATGAGAGGCATAACTAGGAACCCTTTTTGTTTATTAAACACACATGTATTGATGTTTCCGATCAATACAGTTCTAGCATGTAAAATAAACATCTATCATATATAAGGAATATATAATAAAAACTTTATTATTGCCTCTCAGGGCATATTTCCTTCACTGACTAGTAAGTGCTGCAACTATAATGGAATGAATAAAACTGCCAACTGTGTGAGTTCCTCGGTTTAACTTCCTCGTTTGGTCTCGAGGGGGAATACCAGGATGGGTATGATTGGTGTTAGTATAAGTTTAGTGCCGAATAGGTCTTTCTTATCCCTCCCTAATAGTCGATAGTTGTATTGAGTCTCTATAGGTTGTTTAGTGCATGCTTCGCTGCCGCTTTAGTCCACCATACCTATGTAGGCGAGAGCCGCCGAATTCTAGCCTCGCTGTGTACTGGCCTCAGTACTAACGCTCCTCTTTTTCCTTTGCCCTTTGTCGGCACCCCTTTTGTTTTAGCAGGTTTGAGATCGACGTCATTAGCAAGGTTACCCTTCCGGCTTGGCCTGGGCAGGGTTATGGACGCCATTGGTTATTCTTCAGGGCTCTTAGCTCAATTTGCTTCTTATTTGTACTCGGATGTTGTATCGTTTTCAAAGTGATTTGGATCTTTGTACTGTATATTTGTATTCTTGACTCACGGAGTCATGTTGTATATATCTATTCTGTGGGTTCCATCGTGGACTAATGTGTAATGGTATTACTTTGTTTTCCACCCACACGAAAGTGCCTGGTGGGCGTCCTTGAATCGTTTCTATGCGGGTTTGGCGGGAAGCGCTGAAACTTGCATAGGGCCGATTCGAGGGTGTTACAATACTCCCTCTTGGAGTTACTAGCATCTACTCGGCTAAGATATCTACTAACAACGGAGAGCATGCAAGATCACAAATAACAAAGACATGATAGAATCAATAATCAATCTGAAATAGCATCTCAATATCCATCGGATCCCTGCAAACACAACATGTAGGATTACAAATATATGATCTTGATCATGAACAGAGCTCACAAGATCTAAACATGGTAGCACAAAGGAGAAGAACCAACCATCTAGCTACTACATGGACCCGTAGTCCAAGGATGAACTACTCACGCATCACACCGAAGGCTTGCATGGTGATGAAGAAGGCCTCTAGGGTGAATTCTCCCCTCCGGCAGGGTGCCGTGGAGAGCTTCAAATCACTCCCGATCTAGGGATGGAGATGATGGCGGCTATAGGCTCTTTCATGGAATTTTGATCAGGTACTTAGGGTTTCTGTATCGGAGGTATCTTATAGGTGAACGGGGAGGCCGAGGGGGTGCCCTGGGTGGCCGCACCACACCCTGGCGTAGACCATGCCTGGCCGCACGGCCAGGTGGTGTGGCCGCCCCCTGGCCCCTCTCCGTCTCGTATTCTGGCTATGTGTCACCCTCGGTGAAATATTGACTTTGGCTTTTGTCCCGTCCAATTCCAAGAATATTCATTTTCTAACTTTCCTAGAACCAAAACAGCAGAAAACAGGCATCTGGCACTGTGACATCTTTTTAATAGGTTAGTCAAAGAAAGTGTATAAAAAGTTCTCGAAAGTGTGGATAAAACATAAGAAGTAGATAAACACCAAGCATGGAACATCAAAAATTATAGATACTTTTGCAACGTATCAGCGAGATGGAGAAACCCTAGTATGAGATGGAAATAAGATAAAGTCTATTATGATATTCATCGTTGTGACCATGTGTTAGATTTTCTTCATCTTGAAGTTGAGAGAAGTCGACCTCTCAATATTTGCCTCTCATGGGGACTTGATGGAGGGAACTACTTGTTGGTACACGGAGGTATGTTAGCACTTACAGTGACTATAAAGCTGTTGGAACTCCCTACATATCAACTTGGGAAACCAAGGATACTCACGGAACACTATCCATACCATGGGATATGTCTTACGGTATTATGTCCCTTAATAGCACAGTAATTCGATTAATGTCGATTGCTAACTGCTATGCTTATGAGAATGATGTGAGCAGCGGTTGCTGCATATTTATCCAAATACAGAGTTCCTCCCACACATACATAGTTGAGAATGTTCATGACAATAATCTTTATCTTAGCTCCTTATAATGCTAGTGGTGTATCTGTTACTCCCTGAGAACGCCTTTTCCATATTGCAGTTTCAATCTCTCCTACATAGGCGGTACTTACTTTCTGCATTCAATTGTTTTACTTTACTTTATTGTTGCTCTTATACCTAAAACCCAACAACACCCTTTTACGCAGTACTCGCATTTATCTTTTTACTTAGAACTTTATTTAGTTTTTATATCGTAATATTTATTTCAAGAGTTATTAGACTTCAGACTCCTGCTCCATGTGGGATCGATATCTTTATTTTGAAACTAGCTACAAACGATCTATGCACTTGCAGTCATCAAGCTATTTTCTGGCGCCGTTGCCGGGGAGCTAAGCTATGTAGGTCTTTTAGTTTTTGCTTATTTATTTTTGTCTTGTTATGTTTTGTTTTGAGTTACAGGTTTCCACCAACATGATGGAGTTTGAGCGTATGACTAGTGCTAACCCACTCAACTACTTTAGGAAGCCATATGATATTTATAAAAGAGATAACTCCAATGAGAAGACAATGGGGTTTGAAATAAATCCCCTACTACTTGGTATTTTACACAAGAAGCAATTTACTGGAGATGAAGAAGACCCTGATCCATATGAGCATATAGCATGTTTCAAAGATATGTGTGGCACTTTTCAATTGACGGGATATACCGCCGATGAGGTAAGGGTTAAACTTTTTAGTCAGACTTTGACAAGTACAGCTCTCTCATGGTATAGATCTCTACCCCCTAAAGCCACTACTACTTGGGATAATCTAACTTATGAATTTCTATCAAAATATTATCCATTATCAAAGTCTTTTGGAAAGGCGTCTTATAATGACTTGGAAGAATCGCTCTAATGAAGGACTAGTAAGAGCTTATATCAGATTCAAAGATTTACTACGTCTATGTCCTCATCATGATTAGCCTGAATGGTATTTATTGCATATCTTTTATGGAGGTTTAATTGAACCTAATAAAATTGAACTAGACTCTTTCACGGAAGGAGCCTTTATGAATCTTCCTATACCTAAAGCTTGGGCTTTACTTAATAGGATTCGTGATCATAGAGTTTCATGAAATTTTGGTCTAGGAAGTGAAGGAGGTGTAGAAATAGAACATGATTTCATTCATGACTATAATAAGAAGGGTTGTGTTAAAGAATTATCTAAAGAGCTTTATTTGGATTCAGATCTTATGTTGCAAGTTGTTAAAGCTTTTACAGAACATATCAAAGCTCCAAAAGAGGGTGCGGTCAATATGATCCAACCCCCAAACCTGAGAAGAAAAGAGAAGATAAAGCAACACTGGCCTCCCTAGAACCAACAAATGAGATGTCTTTCCCTAACACTGCACAAAAGCATATTTTTGAATATGAACAGGTCAAAGCAGTACAGGAAAAGAAGTAAGGAGGAAATATGCCAGAAGTCGTGGAACATCTGGAAGACACCAAAGATGAAGAGGTGACCAAGGAAGCAATTATGGTTATGTATGCACATTCTAACATAGCTGAACTTGATGAAGAGACTTATGTATTGGTTGAAGGTAAAAACAAAGGTAAAAGATGTGGGTAAGCATATTCTTCCCTTCATATTTAAAGAAACCTCGCATTATAGTTTATGTGATCTTGGCACCAAAGTTAATGTTATAACTTATGATTTCTATTTAGAAATAAAATAAGAGATAGAACTAGCTACAGTTGAAAATACTGATATGACAATTATGCTAGCCAATAAAAATCTTAGAATTCCAATGGGAGTAGTTGAAGATGCAACTGTCACAATTGCCAACAAAAACTTTCCTATCATTTTTGTAGTTGTCGATATGCCGGCTGACACTCTTCGCCCAATAATATTTGGAAGAAACTTTTTGAGTGATATAGGTGCCTATGTTGATTTTAAAAAGGAGATTGTGTCTCCTAAGCTTGGGGAGCATAAAATGAATTCCACTTTTCCAAATTTAAAGAAAGGCCTCCACAAATACAAGAACAAGAGGAAGAGAAAACTATTGAGGAAATGGCAGCTCTTTTCTTTAGCAATCAAGAAGAAGAAATAAATGAAGATCCAAATTATGAAGAAATAGTTATGAAGGACAAGTCCCTTGGAGAACTAGAAGTTGAATTTGATTCACTTCCCATTATGGGACCTCCAACTGATGAGGCTTTTGAAGAGCCAGAAAAGAGAGGGGACGAGGAATTACCACCCCCCTAGAGTTGAAGACTCTACCAGATAATCTTAAATACAGGTTTTTAGATGATACAAATAAATTTCCTGTTATTATTAGTGCTAAACTTTAAGGAGAAGAACTAATGAAGATACTTAAGGAGCACCACAAGGCCTTTGGGTACTCAATGGATGATTTGAAAGGCATTAGTCCCATGATAACCGTCCATCGAATATTCATGGAAGAAGGTGTTAAACCCGTTGTGGAATTTAATAGAAGATTGAATCTGGAAATGAAGGAAGTGGTAAGGGAAGAAATTGTACGCCTATTGGACGCATGTATAATTTATCCTATTTATGAAAGTGAATGGGTAATTCGTGTTCATTGTGTCCCTAAGAAGGACGGTTTTATGTTGTTCCTAATGAAAACAATGAATTGGTACCTAATAGAACTATTGTTGGGCATAGGATGTGCATAGACTTCAGCAAATTAAATAAAGAAACTAGGAAAGATCACTATCCTTTACCGTTCATAGATCAAACTTTAGAAAGGTTAGCAAACCATACTCATTTTTGCTACTTGGACGGATACTCTGGTTTTTCTCAAATAGTTGTTCATTCGGATAACCAACTTAAAACAACTTTCATTAGTCCTTATGGTTTACATGCTTATAGACGTATGCATTTTGGTTTATGTAATGCTCCATCTACTTTTAAAAGATGCATGACGGCTATTTTTGTGGATTTTATAGAACTTATAATGGAAGTATTTATGGATGACTTTTCTATCTATGGAACTTCGTTTACTAGTTGCTTGGATAATCTCGAAAGAGTTTTGCAGCATTGCAAAGAAACCAATCTTGTTCTAAACTGGGAGAAGTGCAATTTTATGGTCAAAGAAGGTATAGTCCTTGGACATAAGGTATCAAGTAAGGGAATTGAAGTTGATATAGCTAAGGTTGAGGCAATAGAGAGAATGCCACAACCTAGGGATATTAAAGGTATAAGAAGTTTCCTTGGTAATGTGGGTTTTTATAGAAGGTTCATTAGAAATTTCTATGGAATATCTAAACCTTTGACTAACCTCCTACAAAAAGGAGTAAGATTTAATTTTGATGATAAATATCTTGAAGCCTTTGATAAACTCAAAAATGCATTATCACGTGCTCCCATTATTAAACCACCTACCTAGGATACAACCTTTGACTTAATATGTGAAGCTAGTATGATGTTGTAGGAGTAACTCCGGGACAACACATTGGTCGCACATTTAACATTATACATCATGCTAGTAGAACTCTAAATGGTGCTTAGAAGAATTACCCTACGGAAGAAAGGGAACTTTTTGCTGTATTTTTCTCTTGTGATAAATTTCGATCTTACATAGTAGATGCAGAGGTAAGAGTTCATACGGATCATGATGGTTTAAAAGAACTCCTTGGCAGGAAAGACCATAAGCCAGGACTGATCCGTTGGATTCTTTCACTTCAAAAATTTGAGTTGCAGATTATGTAGAGGCAAGAAAGAAAGATGATAGATGCAGTGTCCATGTTTGCCCAGCAAGATACAAATATTGTTGAGAGGAACTTTAGTCCTGGTGATATTCGTCTATGAGAATTACTCAATGAACTAAGGTCAATTCCTCCAAGAGAGAAGAAGTCTTTGTTGTTGGAGGAACTTTTCATCCCCGAATAAGCAAAACAGTAAGTTTGAGGTAAGTATTCTTACCTATTAAGTGATTTGTTTTCACAAATTTTGCTTCTAAATTTTTTTCCTTTGAATTCCTTGTGTTTTTCTGAAGTTTTTGAGGGTTTTTACCAACTATACGGGTGGAACTGTACGACCAGAGAGGAAGCTCCCACCATATAGTTTGTCTTTAAACTCTCTACATCATCTTCGTGAAATTGTTTTCGATATCTGAGCCTATACGGCCGCAACTATACGACCGGAGCCAAAACTCCGGTCGTATAGTTGGTCGTTAAACTCTCAGATACTTTTAATTTTTGCTGTCTGTATCTATACGGTCGCAACTGTACGACTGGCGCCAAAATTCCGGCCGTATAGTTGGTCGATAAACTCTCAGACACTTTTCGTTTGACTTTTCGTTTTGATTACCAAAAAACCATTATTCTCGGTTTCGAGTCGTGATTTAATCGACCTGGACTCGAGATATTTGGAAATATCTGCCCGGAACCAACTATACGGCCAGAGCTATACGGGTTGCGCCCGTATAGTTGGTCGTTACGTGGCAAGACACTTCCAAATCTGTAATTTGTTTCCCTGTTTCGTTAAGATTCTTTTCTTGGGCGACAATTTAGTGTTTTTTGCGAGTTTTACCGACCTCTGACCCCTCCTTATATACCGCCATTGTCTCTCCAACAACGATTAGCCCGAGGTACAAGAAGTACGTCGAGCCAAGCTACTACAACAACGATTCCTATGATGACGTGGTTGACGTCTACATCCACCGTGACGTCTATGATCCACCGGAGATCGATTGGGTGGCAATGAAGAAAGCTCAACAAGAGAGAGAAGATCGCAAGCCGCATGGAAAAGGGCGTGTGGAGATGGTCAAGTTCATCACCATGGATCCAAGGCCGCACAAGCATAAGGAATTATCTAATATTGGTGGAGGTGCGTAAGGGAGCGAAGGCACCACTCTCAGAGCAACCACTGGTGCTCGTATGAAGGACCAAGGATTGCGTGCGGGCACTGGAGATATATTAGAAGCATGCGCTACTCCATCGCGTTGAAGTTTGTCACTGTCTCAATGAGATGGATAAGAAGGAAGACCTCCTTTCATTTGTGACTAAACTCGCAGATAGAGTGGATACTCTACAATCTGATTTGCGCAGGTGCTACAGCCGCATCACTGCCCTAGAGGATACCAATAAGAAGCTACGCACCGCAGTGTTACATGCCATGGTGTCACAGTGATCTACGATAATCACTGTATCAAATATTCGCAAGGGATTATTTGATCCCTCATGTCTTGATTCCAAGCTTGGGGAGATCTTTAAGACCTTGTAATCTATCTTATAAGTTTTTACTATTTTTAGTTTTGCATTAGTTTAAACTAGCAATAAAGTTTGCATCATTAGAATTCCCTTCAGGAATAGTCGATCCCTTTAATGAGATTCCAAGTTTATTATTATATATGGAGCAATATTGAGTTTGTGTTTGCTTTATCGATATATGAATGGCTTGAGTATAATTTTACTTGCACTTGATGATAGCAATAGGAGTTTTCCACACTATTGGTATTAATGGAACATATAAAGATAATTTGGTCAATATGTTGTGAGTCTACGGTTTGATTTACAAAGAAAAATTATCTATACAGTTAAGTTGAAAAATAAACCTTGAACAAAGGAAAATGAAAGTGCTATCAAAATAGAGTGAGAGCAAGTCGAGGTAGAATCTTTAAGTCATAGAAATGCTTCATATACAATTGGAATTTGATAATTGAGATTGTTAAACTTTAGATTCCTACATGAAGTGGAATGTATGGCTAGCTTCTTTGCACATCACTTAAACAAAAGTGTGAGCATATATAAAGAAAAGAGAAAAAGAAGAAGAACAAAAAGAGCGAGTGTGCAAAGAGCAAATAGGCATATACCACTATATTGTAGTATGACAAAGAGACACTTTTGAGATTTTGAATCTCAAGTGAATATATTGATCCTAAAACACTTGGGACTACCTTGCTAACTCATTCGGTTGAACCGGATACTTTTACATTATGTTGAGATTCATCTTTTATGAACTATTGATCACTAAAGGTGTGGAAGCCTGCTAATACTATTAAGATGGTTTGAGTAAGGTACTACTCACGAACTTATTCCTATGTATCATATATGATAAACACATGCTGCAACTGCCTTATTTATTTTATCGACTTAGCTTCATGAATATGAGGATCACATCCATTAAGCTAAAACTTGCTCGGGACGAGCAAGAGTCTAAGCTTGGGGAAGTTGATGAGTGCATATTTGCACCATGTTTTACACTAATATTTTTCATTTTAGATGTAGGATCATGGTATTACGGTGCTCGCGCGCATATTTTATGTATGTTTTCACTAGGATCAGGACAGATGATGGATCCAATGGATACAATTCTTGGAGCAGTTGTACTAAGGAGAAAAGGAGTCAAAAACAACATAAATCGCTTATTTGGGAAATATTAATAATACCAGAAGAAAACCATAAGCGAATAAAGGAGACCGAGGGTTCAACGACCAACTATACGAACGGAATAAATTTTCCGGTCGTATAGTTCTGGCCGTATAGTTGGCGCCGCCTCTGCCTCCTCAAATAGTTTCACCCCATGCAATTGGATCAGGGAGACAACATACATAACACCTAGAAATCGCCGAAACCTCACCTCTGGAAGTCATCTGGAGGGGGAATTCATCCACCAAGGATCCATCTTCGCCCTGCGCAGATCCGGGAGGCTAATGCATCGATCTTCATCATCCAGCACTGCATCACCACCATCTCCATCTATCCCATCTACATATTTTCTAGATCTTGTTGTAATTTCCATACTTGTTGTGGATTTATACAAGTACTATTCATCTATGATAGATTCCATTGATATTGCCATGATGTTGATTGCCTCCATGTCTGAGTAGATCATTAGTTTTTGGGGAGATGGAGAAACCCTAGTATGAGATTGAAATAAGTTAAAGTCTATTATGTTATTCATCGTTGTGACCATATGTTAGATTTTCTTCATCTTGATGTTCAGAGAAGTCAACCTCTCAATATTTGCCTCTCATGTGGACTTGATGGAGGGAACTACTTGTTGGTAGATGGAGGTGTGTTAGCACTTACAAAGACTATAAAGTTGTTGGCACTCCCTACGTACCAACTTGGGAAACCTAGAAAACTCACGGAACACTATTCATGCCATGGGATACGTCCTACGGGATTATGTCCCTTAATAGCGCAGTAATTCGACTGATGTCGATTGCTTATTATTGTGGTTATGAGGATGATGTGAGCAGTTGTTGCTACCTATTTATCCAAATACGGAGTTCCTCCCACACATATATAGTTGAGAATATTCATGATAATAATCTTTATCTTAGCTCCTTATAATGCTAGTGGTGTATCCGCTACTCCCTGGGAATGCTTTTTCCCTATTGCAGATCCAATCTCTCTTACATACGCGATACTTACTTTCTGCATTCAGTTGTTTTACTTTACTTTATTGTTCTCTTATACCTAAAACCCAAAAACACCCTTTTACACAATACTCGCATTTTATCTTATTACTTAGAACTTTATTTAGCATTTTTATCGTAATATTTATTTCAAGAGTTATTAGACTTCAGACTCCTACTCCCAATAGGATCGATATCTTTATTTCGAAACTAGCTACAAACAATCTGTGCACTTGCAGTCATCAGATTCCACCACTGTGTACCGCGATTTATGTATGCAAGCTATGCAGTCCACCAAAATATCAAGGTCGAAGACATATTCAACTGACCCATGTCCGAAGACATATTATGCATATGCACCAAATGGAAAACCAATTTTGTGACCCTCTGGATAAATGAATAGCGCCGGTAGTTGAGGGGGGATCCCAGAGGCCCCACATTTGGTTAGCGCGATCAACTCAGAACTAGTATCATAGAATGAACAGGTCCTAGGTCGGCTCAAGCAGTTCCCAAAGGTAGTCCCTATCGGGGCCTTATCATTAGGTGCAACCATAACCATAATCATAAGCAACATCACCAATTTAATTATCATGGTACCAACCATATCCAGATATCACGGTTCACCTATATGAGAGAAGTACTAAGCATGCCTACGACTCGCAAGGGTAAAGCTAGCTAATCAAACAAGGCAATAGGATAACCAAGGCTATATGGTAGAGCAGGTAAATAAAGAGAACGGTACAAGAGCATCAATAATAAGGATAGCAATAGATCAAAGGAAGGAGGTAAAGACTATAAATGCAAAATAGGTAGAAGAGGAGAGAATGCTCGCCTAAGACGATCAACCAAAGGCTTGTCGTATCTCACATCGACTCATCGTCATATCCGGTGAAGAAGCAAAGCACTAGAAAGAAACACCGGATGCAATATTTAATACTATGGCAGAAGATCCAGCATGCTCATGATATGATGCATGACATGGCAAGATGCGGGCCCACATAGCAATATTAAGCGGAATCAAAGTTCCGACAAGTAAATATTATGGTTCAAGTTGTTTATCTACCCCGCAAATCTAACGTTGATTAGCACGGAACGACATGAAAAAAAATGGCATCGGTGAGCTACATAATTTAAATGGAGTCAATATAACACAAGAGTAGCCCGCATATAGTCTCCGTATTTAATTATTAGGTGAATCGGCTAAATTGCCCCAAATTGCGAAATATGTATGCATGAATAATATAATATGCACAGGTTATAATATGTATTATAAAAATAGGGGCAATTTATGTGCACATGTTTGGGTTCGGAGATCTTGGGGCTCGACAAAATTGATCTCCGGGTCAGAGAAGAATAAAGCATCAGGGTTCAGCCTTTGGATCCGTGATGGAGATCATGCGTTCCACGATCTTCGGTTCCATGTCGCCGACCTTCGGGTAAGGCATCGTCGACCACGGACCACTTCAACACCCATGATGAAGATCTTTTCGATGTCACCATGCTCTTGGCGGGGGCAACCCAGGTCACGGAACGGCTTGGGCATCATGCGGCCGTCGTTTAGACATTTCCTCGAACACCTAGTTGTCGGGATGCATCAGGAGGGCGACGAGCTCGTTCATGTAGCCTCCAGGTGTTGGGGAAGGAAGACGTAGAGCTTGCGTGCTACACAATAGAGGAGGTACGCGAGGTGTGTTCGGAGAAGAGGGCCTCGCGGCGCGATGCAGGGCAGCAGCAGGAGCGTGCGGGGTGGAGAAAGGCTCGGGCCATGGGCTCCCATGCGTGGCGGCTCGGGGTCCTGGAGGTTAAAGAGGGCGACGTGGTGTAAGAGCTCCGAGGCGACGCCGGTGGGAGGCACGGCCGGCAGACGCGAGCGGAGGCATTGGGAGAGCGAGAGAACTCCTGGGACGATTCGAACAGAGGAAGGAGGCGGACACGGCCGACGGCAGAAGAAGGTACAGGAGGGAGGTGAGGGTGCTCTTGGAAGCCGAGAAGAGGACAGGCCGCTGGGACAGCGGCCATATCCAGAGCAGGAGGGGGCTGCGCTCAGGGAGCTCGCGGGGAGAGGGAGGACGACATCGCAAGGCAGCAAGGAGGGAGGCGACGTCGGTTGGTGGAGCCCGAGGGGAGATGAGCATTAATGGGGAGCTCGAGGTCGACGGTGGCACTAAGGGAGAGCGTCGGGGAGGAAGGAGGCGAGCGGGAGTTTACGTCATGGATGCGGGTTAGGTGGTAGGTGGGGATCGTGTGTATGGGGGGAGTGCGTGTGTGGTGTGCTTGCGTGTGGTGTGCAGCGCGCGAGGCAGCGGGTGTGTGGTCTAGCTAGGGTCAGGGTTAGTATATGTGGGGTGGTACCTGGGCCTTTGGGCCTGCCGTTTGCCTGCCTCCCCCACTAAAATGTTTTTTTATTTGTTTGTTTTAATTTTTATAAAAGATTTTTGTAAATAGTTTTAGAGAAATAAAAGATCCAGAAAAGGCCGGGGTTTTAAATTTGGAATTAAAGGAGGGGACTAGTTAGAAAACAAAATAGGCTTTTAACAAAAAAACTTGAGGCAAAATATGCATGATGTGATGATGATGCACAAAATAAAAATAACAAACAATTTCTACTATGGATTATTTTCTGGACATTATAACTCGACACCACTAACAAGGGATCGTGTCCCGAGATCCAAACAAGGACACCTCGGGGAGAGAGGTCTGATGATCGGATCTCCTTGCTCCAGGTTGAAGGCCGCAACACCACTAACAAGTTTTGCTCCGCCTTGATCAGGTCGACACTACCAACAAAGGTTGTTGCCCATGTTCTTCGAGGAAAAACTCCGGAGAGGCAAAGATGGAAGTAAAGGTATCGGAAGATAAGACCACCTCTAACTTCCGTGAAAGGAGTAAAATTGCATTGATCCACCAATCAATGTACAAGAGTGAATGTTAAGAGTAGTGGTATGGTCATGACTCCATCCCGCACTCAAAGCATTACTCCATACATGAATAAGGGAATCGTGCAACCAAACTCTCATAATTTAGACTAAAGATCTTAACAGAAAAGATTAGCAAAGATTAAGAAAGATGATGTTGTCCCAGAAGTCGCAAAACATCGGGAAACATATGAAGAGAGATCAAATAGAGTGAAAACTAGATGTAGAACCACCATTGCAAAAGGAAGGAACCGGAACCCTAAAGGTATGACGGGAACCTAACCACGAGAAATCCTAGACTTGAATAACGGTAAGAGAGAAGATTCAAACACACAAAGATAAGAGGAGAAATAATAGAGGTAAGAAGTAAAATCAGAAGCAAAAAATAGTTGGACCACTTATCTGTGGCGCGCCACCTAACCACGAGAATTCCTATACTTGAATAAGGGTAAGAGAGAAGATTCAAACACACAAAGATAAGAGGATAAATAATAAAGGTAAGAAGTAAAATCAAAAGCAAAAAATAGTTGGACCACTTATCTATGGCGCGCCCTATTGGTGGTGCGCCACGGATAAGCATGGGTGGGACTTAAAATCTGAGAGGCCCCCTCTCCTCCCCTTCCCCTTCTCCTCTTCCCCCTCTCCTCCTCCTCTCCTCCCCTTCTCCTTCTCCTCTTCTCCTCTCCTCCCCTTCTCCTTCTCCTCTTCTCCTCCTCTCCTCTCATCCTTTTCTCCCACTTTCTTCTCTCATTCCACTTCTCCTTCTCCTTCGTCTCTTCTCCTTGTCCTTCTCATTCTCCTCTACTTCTCTCCTCTCAGTCCGCCGCACTATCCTCGAGCTCCTCCCCGACCCCCGTCGAAGTCGTCCTCGACCTCCTCCCCGACCAACGATGGCGCTGTCCTCGAGCTGCTCACCATCCTCGTCCTTGGCCTGTCATCCTACCGGCGCGGTCACAGCCTCCTGCACCTCCCTGTGGTGGTAGGTTGTAGCCGCAGCAAGGCGACGGTGACACCGGCGGCGGCAGATCCAGATCCCGGTTTTTTTTTTGAAATTTGAAAATTTATCGGTGGCAGACCATAACCACATGCATCACAAATAACTTTTCATATTCCGCCTTTTTTGGAAATTTGAAAACTTTATCAGTGGCGCACCATACCCACATGCGCCACTGATAAGTGGGCTTATCCGTCGCACACGGGCTCGTGCGCCACTGATAAAGGATTTCCTAGTAGTGGCTCCATGGAGCTCGTCTACCAAATCGACGCTCTTGTATTTCCTACCGCTATGCTCATTTTTTAATCTACTGTATAATTGTGGTATGCATTACAAAAATACATGCACATAAGCCAGATAAGCAGTTAATACATTATATACTCTGTTCGGGCTAGCTAGAACTGATTAGACAATAAACTGGGTCACCTGCAACAGTTGTTTTGCTTATGTGCTTTGTACACTTTAGTACCAAAGCATGGTGTTGTGTGCAATTTTCTCTAGCAACATAGAGACACTTGGCTAGTTTCCAATAATGGAGGTACTCCCTCCGTCTTGTATAAAAAGGCCTTGGTAGCAATTCTCTGGGCAGACGACCTCCAGAACTAGAGTCTACATCCACGCTTACGTTTGTAGTGAAGTTAGCTGAACTAGAAAGATGACGCAAAAGCTACTGGCGGAAGTGAGCCCACAGGAGTTGCTCGTAGGCCTTGCCGAGCTGCATAACCACTTTATAGGCTACGTCAAGTCCATGTCCCTCAAGTGCGCCGTGGATCTGGGCATCCCGGACGCCATCCACCGCCGCGGCGGCAGAGCCACCCTCGACGACATCGCCACCGACACCAACGTACATCCGGCCAAAGTCGCCGACCTCCAGCGCCTGCTGGACCTGCTCACCGCTTCAGGTATCTTCAGCACCAGCACCGCCGGGGAAGACTGCGTCATGTACGCGCTGACCACGACTTGCCGCTTCCTTGTCGGCAGGCACAACCTGTCCCCCATGGTGCCCTTCCTGCTGAACCCTCTCGTCGTCTCCTCCTTCTTCAGCATGCCTGACTGGTTCAGGAGCCAACCGGCGCCTGCGGGCGCCGGGTCCCTCTTCGAACTCGCGCACGGCTGCTCCCAGTGGGAGATGGGGAGCAAGGACTCTGCATTCAATGGCGTCCTGAACGGCTCCATGGCTGCTGACAGCCAGCTCTTCCTCGAGGTTATTATTATGGACAAGGGCCGCATCTTCCGTGGTCTGGGCTCGCTCGTCGACGTCGGCGGCGGCAAGGGTGCAGGCACCAAGGTCATCGCGACTGCCTTCCCGCGCATCAAGTGCACCGTCATGGACCTTCCTCATGTTGTCGGCCAGGACGCCGGTCATGAAAATCTAGAGTTCGTGGCCGGTGACATGTTTGAATCCATTCCATCGGCGGATGCTGTCGTACTCAAGGTATCTAGCTACTACTCACACATGCATCGTTTTCATCAATTATATCCAATAAATGTTTGCATACTATTACTTCCTACAGTAGTAAAAAGAACATGGCGTGCGTGCAGGTCGGTGTCCAAAAACAAGAGTTGAATTCAATTCTGGTGTCTTTAGAAAAATGGAAAGATCCATTCATTATAGTATGCAGCATAATTCCTATATTGTGTACCAAGTTCTCGAAAGAAACTAGTAATCCGAATAAGACGTCAGCTCCGCATGGAGGAATGAAAGAACGGGCAGACACAAAAAATTGGACCGCTGGTGTCATCAAAATAACATCATAAATCCACATGTCAAAATGTCTAGTAATATGTGAGCACTCTAGATCTTGAGGTTCCAAGCTAGTCTAAAACTATGTACTAGTACCACCCAATCAGTAATTAATGATGTGAAAAAATATCTTCAGTAACATATATGTTGTAACATACAACTATATGCGGTGTCAAAGACATTTAGATCTTATGGCATGTCACTAAGTGAGATGACAAATGCTTACGGTAACTAGCTATGTTATATTAACATAGCGCTTCCCGATAAACAAATGACACTAAACATCGATAAATGAAATATTTTATGACACTATGCCCGTAACACCATACACTATAAATTATAGATAGTAGCAAAGACTTTGATATATGCATGACATTATTCTATGTTAGTCCCCACTATGATTAGCCTAGCTAAGTTATCGACCGTATACCCATGCATCCACATGTCACTTATGGTCTCCTTCAATGTGGAACAAAACATAAATAATGGTGGAATAAATGTCACATCAAATGAAAGAGAAAATTAGTGCTCACCGGACAATTCTAAAATTTTGGACTAAGTAGGAATAAAGTATAGCAACCATAGAACAAATCATGAGTACAGGTAGAAAAAAAATTCAGACTAAGCGAGATAAAAATAGCACACATGGAACAAATTAAGATTTCTGATGGAATAGAAATTTGGACCGAGTAGAACAATGATCAGTTCTGAAAGAATTATATAACATCAACCATCAGAACAAAATATTAACCATAATTTTAGATCACGTGTAAAAAATAAGGAGTGATGCAGAAACAACATTATAGACCAAATGGGCAAAAGCGTATAGGAAACAAATCACATCTACATGAGGAACAAAATATCATGAAAAACTGGAACCAAATCATAAGTACAATTTAGACGAGGATTTCCGTACACGTGCGATCTAGTTTGCTAACAAATCGACGTGGAAAAACATGTTTACGCCCGGGGAACAAATCACATCTACACTTCTAGAGCAAATCACGATTATTAGCATAACACAATTTTTGACAACTAATAATAAAAAATTAAGAATACATTGAACAAACCACAACCATAAAAGGAAAAAAATTAGACTCAAATGACCTAGGAATACCTAATAAAAGGGGACAAAAATCCAGACCAAGTGAAGCAACATATTCTGGCACATGCAACAACTCACGACTTCTTAGCAGAAAAGACAATATGACACGAGATGGATCAAACTTTCGCGCCCACGACACAAATAACATTGGCGAGAACAAAATTATTTGGACCAATATTTTAGAGCCTATGGAACAAAAAACATGAGTACAAGAAGGAGCGGAAATTTGACCATGTGGGAACAGTTGTAATATAATATGAACAAAAAAATCACAACTACAGTCAGAATTCACTTTTTCATCAACTGTAAAATAAAGTTGCGACAGTGGAACAAATGATGGCTAAACATGGTTTTTGGAACCAAACAAATTTCGAACGTCCATGAGACACATCCTGACCATAAGTGGATGGAAAAAAGAGGATCCAAATTTAAAGCCACGGCAAATACAAAATCTTAAAATGACCACCTAGGTTTTTTAGAAAATCATGAAATTAAAATAGAAATCTATTTCTTGATATTAGCATATGAAACAAAATTAAGAAATACAAACAAAATAATGAATAAGGAAAATAAATAGGAAAATGAAATGAAACAAAAAAATAAGAAAATCAAACATAACGGACTAGGCTAGCGAACTGATCGATCAATAAAACTAACATAGAATCGTGACAACCTACTACTGCCATCATATCTGCACTACCGGAAAGAAGACGTGACTTGGGCCGGCGTTAGAGATGGCAGTTTGGAGTACCTCTATTTTAGTCTAGTTCAAACAAATGAACTGTCAAACACTTTTGTTTCAGTGTCCCCCTTATCGGCAACAAAGTTGGTTTCATCGGTATTGCGAAAGCAGAAAGTTACAGGTGGGGCAACAAATGATACAGGGAGCATGATGATAAGCGAAGTGAGGATGGTGCAAGGGAGTTACCATGGACCAATGTCTGGTTTTTTGGGTGGATGCTTGGTACATAATTTTAGCCTGTATTATTAGATTTCATCCCTTGAATGTTCTAGGTTCAAATACCGAATGGCATAAAAAAACCATCAGATCAAATGACAATTTGATTTAAACCTTCCAATGGTGAGTTTTCTTCAATAACTTATGTTTTATTTGCGCGTCACTGAAGAACATTTCTGTAATATCCACCCTAGTGGGTACTAATCACTTGTGGCTATTTTCTTTGTTCATCGAATATGAGTAACTTTTTCGAAAACACATCAGTGACTTATAGTGCAATGTTTCATTCTTTCATCATTCACTAAATTATTACTTTCTTCTTCATATTCTTTATCTATATTTGTTCTAGAACATTTTACATGATTGGGGTCATGATGACTGCGTCACGATACTTCAACGTTGCAAGGAAGCCATCCCTGCTAGAAATGCGGGAGGAAAGGTTATAATCATAGATATGATAAGAGGGTTATCACACGACGAGAAGAAAATAACTAAGATGGAAGCCATACAGAACCTATTCATGATATACATCAACGGGGTAGAGCGAAACGAAAATGAGTGGAAGGAGATCTTTTCTGATGCTGGGTTCAGTGATGATTACAAAATCATGTCGGTACTAGGTCCCTATTCAGTAATTGAGATCTACCCTTGAAATCTTGGTGAACTACCACATTAATGGACAGAATAAGTCGCACATACATGAACTCCCACACGTTCATTCGTATGTGTGTTGTCAATAAGCAGGTTACCTTGTCCACCTTCCTAGTTTGTCATTTTACCACTCATGTTTTAAGCATAATGCCTTGTGAAATTTGTAAAACTGTATTTTAAGAAACTATATATGATGTTGTGGTCGATGTTTCGATTTTCTTGCTTTGAAGCATACGATAATCTTGTGTGTGATATTTTTTAAACCCATTTTCCATTCTTCTAACTGAAAACAAATACCTACAAAGCCAGACTTCTGGATAATGTGACTCCAACTCTTAGACTTCGAAAAATTCCAATTTGAGTATAAATAGCTTTCAATAGCACTTCTATATTGGTGCATGTATTTTCGCGGAGACAAAGTGTAACACCCCAGCATTAGAGCTTAGAAATAAGCTGAACACAGGTGTGTGCATTGCATTCATGCATAGAAAATCCGGATAATTTTCGCTCTTTTAAATAAAACTTGTCAAAGTGATTGAATCTTCTCTTTACTTGGTGGAACTGAAGTAGATCATCAAGTTGACTGCGATAAGTTTCAATATGACCTTTTTTAAAACCTTATCTTTGGGTAATATAATTTGATCTAAGGGTAGATCAAATGTAATAAAACTAAGTCACAACACACTACTTAATAAGGAGTACTTGGTCTTATAGAGATCATTACATGGTATTCCGTACCACAACTCAAGGATGAATACTTAATATTCTAAAAGATGATATCAAGGTATTATCCACCATAAACCCTGAATACCAAGTTAAGGATGTAACTTAAGTAAAGAAGCTCTATAACTAAACCTTGATATACTTGCTTGCCATAGTTATTCCTACCATGAGAATCATGGTAGTTTCTAAACACTTACTCTTATTACAAATAGAGTAGTAGAGGAGTCAAGCTAAGACCATTCATCACACAACCTTAGTGTCATGTTAATAGATGACAATCCTATTTAACCAAGTCCTAGTGTCAATGGATCATCACTACTGAGTGACCAATTCTTGACCTAGCACTTGTTAACCTTTAGCTTTGACCTATTATATAAACCTTCCAAAGACCTTAAGTAAGTTAATAAGAAGAAGGAACTAGTTATGGTAGAGTGTGCCATCATCAATGGAATGTGATCCTTAGTGGAGATCAAACCATTTGATGTTGGAGGGGTTAACTCACTCCTGAGTTAACTAGAAGAAGTACCTAAACCCAAGAGTTAAGCTAGTAATTGAGAAGCTATGAGAAAGCTAGTAGTATTAGAATATCCAATGATAATCTTGTTAAGCCAAGTAGGTATAAACTTAAAGTAAGTTTTCTTAACAAGATGAGCCTATAGAGAGACTAGTACAAATCTAGTACTTAGTGTTAATAGATCTTGATCAGACAGTTAGAAGCCTAAGCTTTGTTTGATCAAATGATGGTGGTCATTATTCTCAAGTCACTTGGGAATAGATGACTAGGTGTTGAAGAAGAGTTGCGAGTATACCAAATTAGGTAAAGCCTAGTAAGTTGAATCATTTAGCTTGAACATGAGAAGTCAAGCTAGAGTATGATGAAGTATATCACATGAATATATGGAGTAGTTGGAGGCATAGTAGGTTAATCAAGCTAATACAAGAACAAACTTGTATTATGGGAGAAGTACCATACCTATTTCAAAGGATTGATATCCTTTGTTATGTATAGTGAGGATTGTAGTCTTCCAACCCTTGGAAGAAGTTGCAAGATGGATTTAAGGAAGTTAATAGATGGAGTTAGAAGTAGCTACATTGATAGGTGTATCAATGGTAGTTGATTAAGATAAGTTATGTACTAAGAGTAAGGATGGAGTAATGTTGAAGTGGCATGATGATACATTGCAAATGTATCTATAATTTTTGATGTTCCATGCTTGGTTTTATCTACTTTCTTGTGTTTTGTCCACACTTTGGAGTACTTTTCATATGATTTCTTAGACTAACCTATTAACAAGAGCCATAGTGCCAGCTGCCTGTTTTCTGCTGTTTTTGGTTCCAGGAAGTCATAAAATGAATATTCTCGGAATTGGACGGGACAAAAGCCAAAGTCACTATTTTACCAGAAGACATCTGGAGCCAGAATACGAGATGGAGAGGAGCTAGGGGGCCACCACACCACCTGGCCGCGCGGGCCAGGCCTGGCCGCGCAAGGGGGTGGTGTAGCCAGCCCATGCACCCCCCCCCCCCGGCCTCTCCTTCTGCCTATATATTGCCTCCGATACCAAAACCCTAAGGACCCGATCAAAAATCCACGAAAGAGTCTGTAGCCGCCGTCATCTCCATCCCTAGATCGGGAGGGATCTGAAGCTCTTCCCGGCACCCTGTCAAAGAGTGGAATTCACCCTGGAGACCTTCTTCATCATCATGCAAGCCTCCGGTGTGATGCGTGAGTAGTTCATCTCTGGACTACGGGTCCATGTAGTAGCTAGATGGCTGGTTCTCCTCCTTTGTGCTTTCATGTCTAGATCTTGTGAGCTCCGTTCATGATCACGAACATCTATTTGTAATTCTGCATGTTGTGTTTGCGGGGATCCGATGGATATTGAGAAGCTATTTCAGATTGATTATTGATCGTATCATGTCTTTGTTACTTGTGATCTTGCATGCTTTCCGTTGTTAGTAGCTATCTCAGCCAAGTAGATGCTAGCAACTCTAAGAGTTAGTATTTATGCTCGATAGTGGGTTCATGCCTCTGGTAATCTAGGGAAGTGACAGAAATCTCTAAGGTACTAGATGTATTATTGCTACTAGGGAGAAAACAACAATCCTTTGTTCATAGAACAATCGTATTGTTTACTTTACATGCAATTCATAAAGCAATAATCTGTTGCTTGCAACTTAATACTAGAGGGGGTTCGGATGATAACCTGAAGGTGGATTATTAGTCATAGATGCAGTTGGATGGCGGTCTATGTATAATGTTGTAATGTCCAATCAAGTCTCAAAGGAGTCAAGATGATTAGTATATGCTTGTATGCTTTCTCGATGTTTGTCAATTGCCCCGATGTAATTTCTTCACCCAGCATGTGATCTATCTTAAGGAGAGCCACCTCTAGTGAACTATGGACCCCGGTCCTTTCTTTTACATACAATCGACAAACTATTTACTGCTTTGTGTTTACTTTCTACAAACTATTACTTTCTTCCATTCAATACGTTTAATCCTTTGTTTTCAGCAAAACCGGTGAGATTGACAACCTCATCGCAAGTTGGGGACAGAGTTCTTTGGTTGTGTTGTGCAGGTATCCACGTTGCTGCTGGCACCGGTAGTGCGCCCTGCCAACGTTCAGCTAGCTACACCTTTGAGGTGTTTCCTTGCTCCTACTAGATTGATAACCTTGGTTTCATCCTGAGGGAAAACTTACTGATGTGCTCATCATACCTTCCTCTTGGGGTTCCCCAACGAGCTCGTTAATACACAAGTCAGCAAGTACTTTTATCGGCACCGTTGCCGGGGATCAAAAGAAGAAGAGACTCCCACATCAATAACATGTCTACCTCTTTGTTTAACATCCTAGAATAAAAAGGGTTGTGAAACCAATTCTTATTTTTAGGCAGAAAATGGATAGTATCTTTTAGTCAAAGGAAATGGCTAAGAGATAAGTAGAATGTCAGTTGAGAGTGCATTGATGTAAGTCTTGTCCATCTGATTGTCTTAACCCTAATAGAGACCTAATCTCATAGGATTATTAAGATCACATTCTTAAGCAATTCCAATAACTCGCTTTAAGTTGAGATATTATTTAGGTTTACAAAACATGGTGGCAATATGTCTAAACCCTAATATTAAACCATATCTATATTTGAATAAACATTAGTATTTCTCTACCAATGATTATTATTGATTCATCATTACCTAACCAATATTGTTATGTAGTAATTCTAATCTCTATAAATCAAGTAGGATTGGTTTTAGTGAAATCCTCAAATGGGGAGAACCATGCACCTCAAATCACCATGATACAAACCCCGGGGTTTAATATCTTAACATGTAAACATAATTCATTTATGAGGGAAAGTATTAATGAGATTATATACACATAAATCATTGGCCTCTTAAACCACTACTAATACATTCTTTTAGTGGTAATACAAATCATTTCTATAAGATTTTCTTATAGGAAGTAAATTCCTAAAACCCTAAATTATATTTACTTTACTAAATAAAACAACCCTTCATATAGTTATAAATATCTTATACGCAATAAGAAATGCAGGGGAAATAGGTTATAATTCCTTTATACAATAATATTTATAACTTACAAAATCTCTGGATATTTAAATCCCTAAAGAAATTCAAATTTAAAAAGATTTTGTAAAAAGAAGAGAAAACAGAAAAAGTAATTGAAAAAGAAAAGGAATAGAAGCAGCGCAGCAGCTCGGCCCATGGCCCATCCCTTACTTCCAGCTCGCGAGCAGCAACAGTCATCTCTCGCTCACTTCGCTACGGCCCAATACCGGCCCAGGCGCGAATAACCCTTCGTCGTTTCTTTTTCCTTTCTTCCTCCTCTCGCCCGAAGGACAGCGCCGGGATCCTCGCCCGTGTTAAGATGAATGCTATTGATGCCATCATCGTCTATTTAAACCCCTCCGCCGCACTAACAAACCCTAGTTTCCTCTCTTCCCCCATTTTCCCCTCTGCCTGAAAACCCTAGCTCAGAGGTGTGCCGGTACCCGTCGATTTTGAGCTCGCCTCGGCCATCCGATCCCATTATGGTGTTCATCATGTTCTTCTCAATCGATTTCCCCCATCCGTGCAAGCCGAGGAAGCCCTAGGCATCTTGATTGATACCTCCTACCTGAAGTCCGGTCACCGTCCTCTCCATCGATTTTGGTCACCGACCGCACCGCCATGTTTCTGGTGAGCTACTAAGGCCGATAGTATCTTTCCCTTCCTCGATTGATTCCTATACCGCCTTGCCGCCATAGACCTATGATCACCGCCGTGGTTGCTCGCCGTGGGGGTGATTCCGATGACCATTCCCGAGCGGCGCCACCACTAACTTGTCCGCCTTGTCGCCCTCGTTCCAACAAGCCCAACCGTAGCCACGCGTGAGCATTCTATCGACCGATCGATCATTGATCTGTGAGAATCAACCTCACGTGACATCACGATGACATCATCTTGTGCCTAGCCAGCGAGTTTGACCGGTCCACGCCAACGTGGCTGATGACGTGGCCATAGGCCCACTAGTTAGTGACTGCGGCTAGGGTTAGTGCTAGTATAAAAAGTATTATCTGTTTAGTAAATAGATAAAACCAAATAAGTTTAAAATAAATATAATTCCAGAAATTTAATAAAAGGATTAAATCTTGTTAATTCTATATCTTTTGTTTCATAATTCAGAAAAATGTGTATTATATATCAAAATGCTTAGAAAAATAAAATCTATATTATAAACTTATTATCAAATATTATTGTGATAACTATTCAAATAATTATTATTTAATAAAGGTTTTATAAGAAATAATACTTTGAAAATTAATATTTTAATATTGGTAAATGAGAAAAATATAAATAATATACCAAAATTCTTATAAAAGCAAAATCTACATTTAGAAACCTGTTTTAATTATTTTTGTCTCACTTAACTAATATTATTATTTATTAAGTATTTATAAAATGATAAAACTTATAAAAATCATATCTTATTATTTAAAAATCACAAAAATATTTATAATATACCTAAATGATCACAAAAATAAATTCTACACATTAAAAATATCAACTCTCACTTTTGAAGAAAAATAAAAGGTAAAGGTTTAACAAATCTTATTTTAACTCTTTTCTTTTATTTTAATTCATTAAAAATATATAAACCTTTACTATTGCCTTTACCATTATTTGTTTAAAATCTAAAAATGTAATAACAAGTTCAAATAATGTTTAATTAAAATTAACATAAGTCTAACCATTTTAAGTTATACTTACTAGAACTACCATTTAGAATTAAGTAAATTCTACTATCCAAAAACATTTTATCAATTATAAAATCATCAAGATTTGAGTACTAATTCTTTTATAAGTTTAATAATCCACTTTAAAATCTAAACAAAGGTTTTAGGTATTTAATGTAGTTCCATTCCCATGTTTATATAAATAAATATTAATTCTATAATAAGTAAGTGATTCTATTCACTTATAACATCAAGAGAACACAACTTCCATAAAAGTATAATACTTTTGTTTCACCTTCATGAATTGTTAAGAGTCTCCACTTGCTAGTAGAATAGCTATTCAACAATACTAATTGATTTATACTTTAATACTTGTAATTAATAAGGAAAACCTTAAAGTGTTAGCATTAGGTTTAAATGCTTTTTACTTTGTAAAGTAATACTTTCCTCAAAAGCTATTCCTTTAAGAAATATTCCAAGTAATCCTTAAACACTTCTTTAAAAGCTCTAGTTGATTAATAATCTTGTTTAAGAAATGTTCTAGATACCATGATTCATTTATGTGCTTTAGTATTGCATATTACTTGTTGTATCTACATATGTTCACACGCTCTCACAAGCCTTAATAAGAAGCACAAGTGTGAAGCGGGTATAAAAGTGCAACAAATTCCAAAGAACTCATCACAAACTCCAAACCCTAGATCAGATACGATTATTTCAGGGTTTCGTGTTTATCAACCCGCATTATATTACTTATGCATCGTTGCATCTTGCTTCTTTAAACATTAGTCCTTACCAGACCAATGATGTTGTTTACAGAATTTGGATCTTCTATTATCTCGAAGACCGTGAGTTCATAATCTTGCAATCACAAAAGGAAAGTTCACAACTTGCTCATGTCCTTTGATTATTTTCTATGCTTGTAACTCAATTGTGGCATCACCTGCATTTCAAAAAGGTCGAAACCACTATTTTCATAATTAACTGGAAATATCGGTTACTGATCTGGGGTGATCAGCTAATCTATCATAACTGGCGATGGAAACACCATTGTACAGTAATGTATCATCTAGGACTTAACAACCAATGTCGCTAGTGATTCTAGCGCCGTATATTACGCGTCAACCATGAGATTTGGAATGGGACGAAGAAGTCATCTGTATCTTTTTCCGTTTATATGGAGGCAAGATGACCTTATCGTGACGCTGGGATTCCTTCTATGGATCCAGCATATGGGTGGGCACCCTTAGGCCCCATGATTTTGGTGTCTAGATTATCTATGAGTGGCTGTCGGAGGTATAGTTAGACCTTTATGGAGCTTGCCAGGGGCATCACCAGCTCATAGAGTCTTCGGCACTCATCAGGGTTATACCTTGCCCTAAATTGGGGGCTTAACGGAGATGGATCTCGGCTCGGGGGATCGTGAAGACATATGGGGTCGCGGAGAGGGAAGAGATTGGCTTGGATCTTAAGTTGGGCCTCAAACCAAGGAAGTTTGAATAGGGACATACTCCCGGTTGTGTAACAAAGCTTAAGGTCTCTTGTGGGAAAAGTGAAGCACCTCTGCAGAGTATAAGAATTGTGACGTGTTACTCCCTATTCTGGGAAGGAGCTACGAACGTGGCAGGAAAGGAACCCCACAAAGGTTCTGGTTAACCTATGAAGGCTATCGGACATAGTTTTTAGAATAAAAGCAACCTTTGAAGAAATGTTTACGAAAACAGTATTGCCTACGACCTCTGATATGTGGTTGTAGAGATAGTGCATCATACACTCCTTTTTAGTGAACTTGATTAGTACGCTCGTACTCAACCGTACCTTCTTAACCCATGTTAGGGTCTAAGCCGTTGAAGACGATGTCATCATCAATTTCTACTCAAGAAAACATCATCGACAGCTCAAGTTCTTCAATAAAGTCAATGAAGTCAACACATACATTAGCTGAAGTGAAGATGAAGTTCATGAATAGATAGGAGTAGATACTCTAGCCATAAAACCTACTTCTGTAGAGCATTGCATTAGCAGCAATTGCAAACCAATTACTTCAGATGCTAGTCTTAGTTACTAGATAGTTCTGAGTTATTATTTCTGGTTCTTCTTTGTAAGAAGTTCTTTCTCTCTCTTTAACCTAGAGTGTTCTCTAGATCTTTTGTAAAGAGTCGAGTTGTAATCTATAGTCATGTCTTGGACCTGTTGTGTTTCTGTTCACTCTGAGGGATCTAATACTAGTGAACGGTGTTTCATTGGTGTTATGTCAACGACTATAGTGTACTACATCATGTAGTGGTATGCTGGGTCACCGCACAAAGAATGTCCTCCCCTCGATCTCAAATCCTCGCCTATCTAGAGCAGAAGTCGATTGACCTAGCTCCTGCCTCTAGTTACTTGATCTCTCGCCATGTCATATGTCTTTACTTTACCCATGACACCACGAACCTAGGCACTTCATGAAGTATATGAAGCTAATGCTACCTGTTAGATTTACGACAAGCAAATAACGAAGAACGAAAAAGAAATTGTAGCAAGGGGGACACAGATTTAACGTGGAAAATCCTCTCCAACAAAGAGAGGAAAAAACCACGGGCACCAGCTAGTAAAACTTCACTATAACGGCAAGTGTTTACACAACGCCGGAGATATTCTCAGATGCAACTTATCCCAGCCGGCGGCTTACAAGAAGTATATATAACGGTGGAAACCTAGGTCATCAACGATCCGCATCGGCCCAAGCCTCCGGCGACGGGCCTCTCTCTGCTCCGTCAGAAGTTAGCCTCCTTAATAGAATTTGGATCATACTTCAACACTCTCCACCTTGAGACAACTTCCTTCTTGTAGCATCAACAACAATCATCTCCCTGAACAAACAAAGAAAACACTTTCGGTGCCAACAGCCACTTTGGCTAAACAGTTATACCAACTAATCTTGAGCCTAGCTCAAACTTAGTAACAGGAACATGCTTTGTCAGCATATCAACAGGATTATCATGAGTGCTTATCTTGCATACCTTTAGTTTACCTTGTGCAACAACATCACGAATGTAATGGTACTTGATATCAATGTGCTTTGTTATCTCATGGAACATCTGATCCTTAGTAAGGTATATAGCACTTTGACTGTCACAAAACAGGTTAATGCAAGAATCATCTTGACAAAGCTCAGCATACAAACCTTTCAACCAAACAGACTCTTTGCAAGCTTCAGCAACAGCCATATATTCTGCTTCGGTTGTAGATAGAGCAATGACTGGTTGCAGCATTGTCTTCCAACTCACGGCACATCCACCTACCATGAACACATAATCCGTGAGGGACCTCCTCTTATCCAAGTCGGCAGCAAAATCTGAATCCACATAGCCTGCGAGTCCCTCACTAGTCTTGCCAAACTTCAAGCAAGCATTTGATGTGCCATGAAGGTACCTAAAAATCCACTAAACAACTTTCCAATGTTCTTTACCAGGATTAGCCATGTAACGACTCATCAAACTCATAGCATATGATAAATCAGGGCGAGAACAAACCATGGCATACATCAAGGACCAACAACACTAGAATAAGAAACTTGTGACATGTACTCAACATCTTCATTAGAACTAGGACATTGCAATGCTGACAATTTAAAGTGAGGAGCAACAGGAGTACTAACAGGCTTTGCATCATGCATATTAAAACGTTGGAGAACTTTCTCAACGTAACATTGCTGACTAAGAAATAGCAACCTAGATTTTATGTCCCGTTTAATTTCCATACCTAGGATTTTCTTAGCAGCGCCAAGATCTTTCGTGTCAAATTCACTACTTAGGTGTGCCTTCAAAGTAGTGATTTTTTTTCATGCTCTTGGAAGAAATTAACATATAATAGCAAGTATATAGGTGATCCATTAACAAATTTTATGTAAACACAACTATCAAACTAAGACCTCTTAAAATCATGTGAGATCATAAATGAATCAAACCTTTTGTACCACTGTCTTGGAGATTGCTTCAAACCAAAAAGCGATCTCTTCAATTTGCACACAAAATCCTCTTTTCTAGGAACTATGAACCCTTCAGGTTGGTCCATGTAAATATCCTCCTCCAGTTCACCATGCAGAAAAGCAGTCTTTACATCTAGCTGCTCAAGCTCATGATCATGCATAGCAACAATACCAAAGAAATCACGAATGGAACTATGCTTCACAACCGGAGAGAAAACATGATTATACTCAATACCTGGTGTCGGGGGGATGACTCCCAGATACCCCAACCAGACAAGAACTACGATAGGCGATTCGCGTCCGGCTACCTTCTAGTAGCCGGACCCGAACACTTCATGCCAACTACCATCCAGTAGCCGGAACCAGGAGGAGCGGCAAGACTCAAGACCGGCTACATCAGTGTAGCCGGACACAATCAAGAGGACAGGGCGACATGCTGCACAGTGCGCAATACTCCTTGGTACAGTGACAAGACCCGCAACTACAAGGCCACACCGAAGACTTTGCTGGGTGATGTGGGCACAGTGGCCGGATGCTGACGAGAGGCTTGCACAGCGTTCACTGTACCCACGATGCCCCCTACCGCATGTACCTCGACGGGAAGTAACCGTATTGGATACTGTAGATGACTAGCCGGCTGGGACCCTCCTATGGGGCCCTGCTAGCCGGACTGGCCAGTGAGACCGTTGCCCCTCTACCTATATAAGGAAGGGAAAGGCTCTCGTAGCAAGGGTTGGTCTCAGTGCATTTAAGGAGGTAGCTAGAATATATAGCTAAAGGACCGATTGTAGCCCATATACTACTCATAGTTAGATCGGCAGGAGTAGGAGTTTTACCTCACCACGAGGGCTCCAAACCTGGGTACTTCTTGTGTCTCGCTACACTTGCTCGCACCCAATCCCGCATGCGGACGCCGTCGATAGTTTCCCTGCTAGTCCCCACACCTCTATCTAACCTTTTCAAGTACTGTCATTCCCAATACAACGACAGTTGGCGCCCACCGTGGCGCTAGATGGCTTTGACTGGAGTCACGTTCTGCACGGGACCCCACACTTCAGCCGGTGAGCGTGTGGCCTCCGGCCTAGTGCTTACGCTTGGCAAGTTCAACTGCGTCATCGACAACACGTCGTGTTTCACCGGATCCACATTTCTAGCAAATGGCTCCATTCTGCTTTTTGGCGACCTTCCCGTCTATGTCGCCACCGTGCTCGAACGTTTCCCTATGGAGATCGTCTCCATCCCGGAATCGCTGCTCCCCAGTAGCGGCGTCTTCGTTGCCTCACGCGGCGTTGAGGTCATGATGGCCGGGTCCAGCTCCTAGTCTCGCCGTCCTCAGGAGCGGGACGCGGACAAGGTCAGAACTTCCGCCCTGCCGTGGTCGAATAACCCGGTGGAAGAGGCCATTGACCGGCTCCTCATGCCGGTTAACCTCGGGGACAACCCGGAGGAGGCGGAGGCCAACTTTTCCATGGAGAGGTAGCTCCTCCTATAGGAGGCCATCGAGCTGGCTGTGGCCAAGAGGCAAATCGACATCACCCAGCATAATTACGACCGCACCCATGGCCACATTGCGGCTACCACGGAGCTGAGCCGACGAGGGCAAGTGCGGCGTCGGGGCGGCGACCTAGGCGGAAGGCTAGTCAGCGAAGGCGAGCCAGATCCGCCACCTGTTCTTGTCCGACCTGCCTATAGCACGACCATCAAGAACCTATGTGTGCCACGACTCGCGACAGACGAGCTGCCTAGCATGGAGGGAGAGGAGCGAGACCGGCAACAAGCCCGGGTGCAGGAGCTCCTCCGGATCGCGGATGACCAGGCTGATGCTATCCGGCAAAAGCACAAGGACCCCAGCTGCTACAGGGGAAGCAAGCCACCTGGCAATAGCAGGGGCCCACCCCACAAGACCCAGCAGGCACCCTCTCCTTCGGCTAGATCCCGTAGCCGGCACCGGAACTCTGGCAACAAGGGCCAGCCGTGCCAGAAGCGGATGGTGAACAGTAGCCATGATGGCTCTGTAATTGCGCCAGGAAAATGCTGGAGCGATGATGATGTAGAGCTCGTTGGGAACCCCAAGAGGAAGGTATGATGAGCATAGCAGCAAGTTTCCCTCAGTTATGAAACCAAGGTTTAATCGAACCAGTAGGAGTAAGGAAACACCCCAAAGGTGTTACTAGCTGAGCCTTGGCAAGGCGCACTACCGGTGCTAGTAGCAACGTGGAGACCTGCACAACACAACGACAGAACTTTGTCCCCAACTTGCGATGAGGTTGTCAATCTCACCGTGTTTTGCGGAAAACAAAGGATTAAACGTGTCGAATGGGAAGAAGTAAAAGTTTGCAGAAAGTAAACACAAAGCAGTAACAGTTTGTAGATTGTATGTAAAAGACAAGGACCGGGATCCATAGTTTACTAGAGGTGGCTCTCCTTAAGATAGATAACATGCTGGGTGAACAAATTACAGTGGGGCAATTGACAAACATCAAGAAAGCAATACATTCATATACTAATCATCTTGACTCCTTTGAGATTCGATTGGGCATTACAACATTATACATAGACCGCCATCTAACTGCATCTATGACTAATAATCCACCTTCAGGTTATCATCCGAACCCCCTCCAGTATTAAGTTGCAAGCAACAGATTATTGCTTTACGAACTGCATGTAAAGTAAACAATACGATTGTTCTATGAACAAAGGATTGTTGTTTTCTCCCTAGTAGCAACAAACATCTAGTACCTTAGAGATTTCTGTCACTTCCCAGATTACCAGAGGCATGAACCCACTATCGAGCATAAATACTAACTCTTGGAGTTGCTAGCATCTACTTGGCCAAGATAGCTACTAACAACGGAAAGCATGCAAGATCACAAATAACAAAGACATGATAGAATCAATAATCAATCTAAAATAGCATCTCAATATCCATCGGATCCCCGCAAACACAACATGCAGAATTACAAATAGATGATCTTGATCATGAACGGAGCTCACAAGATCTAAACATGAAAGCACAAAGGAGGAGAACCAGCCATCTAGCTACTACATGGATCTGTAGTCCAAGGATAAACTACTCACGCATCACACCGGAGGCTTTCATGGTGATGAAGAAGGCCTCCAGGGTGAATTCCCCTCTCCGGCAGGGTGCCGGGAAGAGCTTCAGATCCCTCCTGGTCTAGGGATGGAGATGACGGCGGCTATAGACTCTTTCGTGGATTTTAGATAAGGTACTTAGGTTTTTCATCCCGAGGGCATCTTATAGGTGGAAGGGGAGACCGAGGGGGTGCCAGGGGCCACCACACCACCCCCTGGCGCGGGCCTAGCCTGGCCGTGCGGCCAGGTGGTGTGGCCGGCCTCTGGCCCTTCTCCGTCTCGTATTCTGGCACTTGATGACTTCCGAAAAAATAGGCACTTTGGCTTTTGTCCCGTCCAATTCCGAGAATATTCATTTTCTGACTTTCCTGGAACAAAAAAGAGCAGAAAACAGGCAGCTAGCACTATGGCTCTTGTTAATAGGTTAGTCCAAGAAATCATATGAAAAGTACTCCAAAGTTGGAACAAAACACAAGAAAGTGGATAAAACCAAGCATGAAACATCAAAAATTATAGATACATTTGCAATGTATCAACATCCCCAAGCTTAACTCCTGCTCGTCCTCAAGTAGGTAAGTGATAAAAAGAAAGAATAATTTTTGAGGTGACATGCACCATCAAAGACTTGATCAAAGTATTTGTAAAACATTCAAAGCTGGGATCATAGTACTTCAATCATAACATGAAAGACAAAGTTCTACCAATAAGCAAAGAAACTATGATGCAACATGAAAAGGCACAAACAAAAGATTCATGAATAACAATGCTTTGCAAGACGTTTGTTTGTTTCACATAAAGAAAACATAGCATAATAGTATTCAACTTGTCCCTCATAGAGTAGCAAAACATAAATGCATAGGACACCTTCAAAGTTCATAAGAGTGACTAGATACAAATAGTTTAAAGCAAGCAATATCAAGTTATGCATCAATCAACTAGTCTTGGGACAATGCACATAGAACTAAGAATGGCCACTATGCTCTCAAAGTAGGTGCATAAAGGTAGAAGGTGGAGACTCAATATAATGGTGGAAGAAAGGCCTTTGTAAAAGGAAGCAGGGATTCAAGTCTCATAAAGAGCAGGGATTCATCTCTCATTGCCCCTATCATAAGCATTTTTAAGGTGATTAAGGTTAAAGTGACACAACTAAGAGGATATGCTTGACAAGTTATAAACCGAAATCTCATTCCCCTTACTTACGAAGACCTATCCTCATGCTACTCAACTTCAGTCACGAGTAAGCTCTTGTCATTGTAAGTACATGTGTATCATTAAGAACCGCCAACGGGGTACCCCTTGCACATGATACGGGAGCTTTCCCATAATCAAAATGACAAGGCAAGCAGACAATGAGCATCTCAGCGATCTTTTTATTTGTTATTTGCATAGGTTTTTATTGAGGATGCTTCATAGAGTGCTCATTATGGTTATGCTGAAAGTTTCCACCATGATTAGGCATGGCTTAGGCTAGCGGCCTAGGCGTTTCTCTAACACACATTCAAACTCCATGACCTTACAAGTTCCACTTATATTTCACACCACCGGGATCCGTAAGCAAAAGAACATGATATCAACGGGGTACAAAGTACAAGTGCAATGTTGAAAGCGTTCCCCATGAAACATGGTTCTGCTAATTTCAACTTATAAAGCGCAAGCTTATACGCAACAAAGAAGGACCCAATGGTTCAAGTTTATTAGATGCAAAAAGTAACGTGTGCCTTCAAGTTCGTGAGAGCTTTAATCACTAGTTTTCTCATAACAAGTTTAATTTGGAATGTAAAAAAAAGCATGAATATACTTGGAATAGCATAAGCTAGTAGGTAGGTATGGTGGACCTTTGGAATAACTTGGTTTAGGGAGTTGGATGCATGAGTGGAACTCATACTTGGTTGTGGAGGCTAGCAAAAGACTGGGAGCGACAAACTAAGAGAGCAATAATGGCCATAATCATGCAGAGCGACAAAACATCATTGATCAAAGCATAAAGTGATACTACAAGTTGAAAACTAAATGATCATAAAGGCTATGGTGACTTGAGATAGTCATAACATGGTGTTAGCATGCGCCAAGTCAACCCAAATAAAGCATCAAAGGAGAATACCACTATACTATGCTTTAATATGCTAAAACAATCGCATGATTCATCCAAGGCATATTAAGAAATATCAATTGTTTATAACAAGTCATGCTAAGCCAAAACAATATCAAGCATGGCATGACAAAGCATGGGCCACAGTCAAAAACGAGCTCTTTTACCACATAAGCATGAAGTTTCCTACTCTTTTCCAAACCAAACCAAACTATTTGCAAACCAACGTATGAAAGAAGGGGTCCAACCAATTTATTCAGAAAACTAAGCAAACCAAGCAAACTAAAAACCAAAATGAAAACGAAAAAGAAGACGCTCCAAGAACAACACAACTGTGCATGAAACAATAAAAATGAAGCGTTTGGAAGAAACCTGGGATTTTTATTGATGGAGGGGATGCCTTGGGCATCCCCAAGCTTTGACGCTTGTACTTCTTGAATATTTCTTGGGGTGACACGCGTGGCATCTCCAAGCATGAGCTTTAGTCCATCCTTCATCTCATTACTAATTCCTTCCATACACCTGAAAATTTTCCTTCATACAAAACTTCACACAATCTTTATTAGCAACATTAGTGCACTCAAGATAAAAGGTCTTAAGGTTCAGTTCTAACACCAAATAAACTTCCATTAGAACACTAGCTACTCTAGCACTTCCCTCAAAAAGCTCAACTCCCTAAAAGAACTCAAGAAGGAACCAACAAGAAGCAAATGCAGAAAATGGCAGAAATCTGTCAAAACAGACCAGCAGGTAAAGACGAATTTTTTCGAAGACCTTCTGTTGCTCAAACAAAAAAGTACTGAACTAACGAAAGTTAGATAACAACCTGGGGCAGAAGCACAAAAATGAACGCCTCAAAAAGACGTTCAGATATTTTACACGAATTTTTACGGTGAAGCACAAAAATCTGTTTCGGGACAGCAACTTTTCCAATCATTACTTCTCTATCATTAGAGGTTACTCTTGGCACAAAAAGCAAATAAAAAGGATAAAGAGAGTTTATTACAGAGGTAATAACTTCCAAGACTCATCTAAAACTTTTGGGTTATCTCCCAATAAGTACTTTTATTTAACGCATTTAAGTTAGGCATTATAGTTTGAGCAGATGCTCACATAAGAATAAGAATTGAAGTAAAAGAGAGCATCAAGAAGCAAATTCAAAACACATTTAAGTCTAACCCACTTCCTATGCATAGGAATCTTGTATGCAAATAAATTCACAAAGAACAAAGTGACAGGCATAGGAACATAAAACAAAAGTAACTTCAAAACTTTCAGCACATAGAGAGGTGTTTTAGTATCATGAAAACTTCTACAACCATATTTTCCTCTCTCATAATAATTTTCAGTAGCCTCATGAATAAACTCAACAATATAACTATCACATAAAACATGATTTTCATCAAAAGAATCCACAGGAACATAACATTCATCCTCCTTTAGTAAGCATGGGGGACAATCAAATAATGTAAGGGGTAAAGAGTTACTCTCATTAGAAGGTAGGCATGGGTAGATCCATTCTTCCTTCTTTTGTTCATCACTCTCCTCCTCTTTTTCATCTAATGAGCTTTCAAGTTCAGCAATTTCTTCTTCCATAGGCTCCTGCAAGGCATTAGTCTCTTCCAATTTCTTCCTTGTAGTTATCAAAGCAAAATTTAAGTATATCATAAACCTCATATTTATAAGGTGCATCATCACTATTTTCAAGCAAATAAGCAAGTTCGAATGCACCCTTCCAAGCAATAAATTCTTCAATTTATTGCACATCATAAAATTCATAATTTCCTTTAACATAAGAAGATATGGTAACATTATCATTATACTCACATTTAAAAGGGAGGTGTTTATACCTCCTACAGCAACAAGATTTATCAAAGCAATAAGTAACATTATAAGTAGAGCACACGTTTCTAGCAATAATATTAGATTTATCAATTCGTTCCCATAAGTGTTTCCCTTTTTGTGACAAGCGGTGTTCCTTATATTAATATTTTTGTTCTTCCGTGAACCCACCTTGCCAACAAGATTCAGTTTCAAAGAAACCAACCATTGATAGAAAGCATGATAAAGCAAGACAATAACAGACCAATGAAAATAACAACTATAGTAGGAACTAATTTTTTGTGTGTGTTTTTGATAAAGAAAAAAGCAAACAAAGCAAAAAGAAACTAATCAAAACAAAAATAACAAAGTAAAGAGATTGGTTATGAGGGACTCCCCTTGTGAAGATGTCCTTAACTCCCCGGCGAAGGTGCCAGAAAAATGCTTGATGGCTCTGTAATGGCACCAGCACAAATGCTGGAGCGATGATGATGTAGAGCTCGTTGGGAACCCCAAGAGGAAGGTATGATGAGCACAGCAGCAAGTTTCTCTCAGTTATGAAACCAAGGTTTAATCGAACCAGTAGGAGTAAGGAAACACCCCAAAGGTGTTACTAGCTGAGCCTTGGCAGGGCGCACTACCGGTGCTAGTAGCAACGTGGAGACCTGCACAACACAACCACAGAACTTTGTCCCCAACTTGCGATGAGATTGTCAATCTCACCGTGTTTTGCGGAAAACAAAGGATAAAACGTATCGAATGGAAAGAAGTAAAAGTTTGCAGAAAATAAACACAAAGCAGTAACAGTGTGTAGATTGTATGTAAAAGAAAAGGACCAGGATCCATAGTTTACTAGAGGTGGCTCTCCTTAAGATAGATAACATTCTGGGTGAACAAATTACAGCGGGGCAATTGACAAACATTGAGAAAGCAATACATGCATATACTAATCATCTTGACTCCTTTAAGATTCGATTGGGCATTACAACATTATACATAGACCGCCATCCAACTGCATCTATGACTAATAATCCACCTTCAGGTTATCATCCGAACCCCCTCCAGTATTAAGTTGCAAGCAACAGATTATTTCTTTACGAACTTCGTGTAAAGTAAACAATACGATTGTTCTATGAACAAAGGATTGTTGTTTTTTCCCTAGTAGCAACAAACATCTAGTACCTTAGAGATTTCTGTCACTTCCCCAGATTACCAGAGGCATGCACCCACTATCGAGCATAAATACTAACTCTTGGAGTTGCTAGCATCTACTTGGCCAAGATAGCTACTAACAACGGAAAGCATGCAAGATCACAAATAACAAAGACATGATAGAATCAATAATCAATCTGAAATAGCATCTCAATATCCATCGGATCCCCGCAAACACAACATGCAGAATTACAAATATATGATCTTGATCATGAACGGAGCTCACAAGATCTAAACATGAAAGCACAAAGGAGGAGAACCAGCCATCTAGCTACTACATGGATCTGTAGTCCAAGGATGAACTAGTCACGCATCACACCAGAGGCTTGCATGGTGATGAAGAAGGCCTCCAGGGTGAATTCCCCTCTCCGGCAGGGTGCCAGGAAGAGCTTCAGATCCCTCCCGATCTAGGGATGGAGATGACGACGGCTATAGACTCTTTCGTGAATTTTTGATCGGGTACTTAGGGTTTTCGTCCCGAGGGCATCTTATAGGTGGAAGGGGAGACCGAGGGGGTGCCAGGGGCCACCACACCACCCCCTGGCGCGGGCCTAGCCTGGCCGCACGGCCAGGTGGTGTGACCGGCCTCTAGCCCTTCTCCGTCTCGTATTCTGTCACTTGATGACTTCCGGAAAATAGGCACTTTGGATTTTGTCCCGTCCAATTCCGAGAATATTTATTTTCTGACTTTCTTGGAACCAAGAACAACAGAAAACAGGCAGCTAGCACTATGGCTCTTGTTAATAGGTTAGTCCAAGAAATCATATGAAAGGTACTCCAAAGTTGGAACAAAACACAAGAAAGTGGATAAAACCAAGCATGGAACATCAAAAATTATAGATACATTTGCAATGTATCAAGCCACCACCTCCCCCTCCACCAACCAGAGCGCCACGACCTGTCGGTTCCCGTCTCTCGGGCCGGGTAGGAGCGCCCAACCCAGACCGTCCGGATGCCTGCGACAGCATCGACCTCCTAGCTCAAGCTCGCATCACGGAAGAGGAAGAATCCATCGATCCGGTTTGTTTTGGACCCCGCATATCGAATGAGCCGTTTCCAGATAAGTTTACCCTGCCCCGGGATACCCCCAAGTACGACAGTAGCATGAAGCCAGAGGACTGGTTGACCAACTACGCCACGGCAGTCGGTAGCGCCCATGGGAACAAGCGCATAGCGGTGCGCTACGTCCCCCTGATGCTAACTGGGTTAGCGAGGACATGGCTCAACAGCCTCGCGCCCAACAGCATCAACGCCTGGCCAGATTTCGAGAAGGTGTTCGTCTGCAACTTCAAAAGCACATACAAGCGTCCGGAACACCCGCACGACCTGGCCTTGTGCCTCCAAGGCAACCGCGAGTCAAACCGCGAGTACCTCGCCAGGTGGACCAAGTTGTGTAACACCTACGAGGGCATCCTAGAGAGCCAGGCGATCGGGTTCTTCGTCGAGGGGTACCAAGAGGGTAACATGCTTCGCCACCGGCTACTGTGTGACGAGTCGAAAACCATGGAGGAGATCATGACGGTTGCGGACCAGTACGCCACAGCTGACGCCGCAATGAAGAAACCTCTCCGGGTGAGTGCTGACGGGCGACCGACTCCCTCGGAGCCGGCTGGTGAAGCTGGATCCTCCAGGCGTCACGGCAATGACAACCGGTTCCACGGGGACCGCCAAGCCGGACAGCAAAAGCCTCGCTACCATGCGCGGCAGGTCAACACTGTGGAGGGCGCATCCGACGCACCAGCTGGCGACGCAAGAAGGCAGAAGTCGCGGCTCACCTTCGACCAAATGTTCGATGGCCTATGCAAGTGGCATAGCGGACCCTTCAAGTCGGCTACGCGCACCACCCGGAACTGTAGCTGGACCCGCCAGATGAAGGACCAAGGCAACCAGCAACGGCTACCCCCGCCCCCTCCCGGTGGACCCCCACCACCGGCTAGGGGAGCCGGCAACGATGGTACTGGTGGCAACGGTGGCAACAACAACAACGGCTACACTCAGCCGCACGCCGCCTACCACATCTTCGAGACCGAGCTGGACGACAAGCACAACCACAGACGGTGCTCCAAGGAGGTCAACGCCATCGTCTCCCGAGTCCCCCAGTACCTGAATTGGTCGGAGACCCCTATCACCTAGAGCTGGGAAGATCAGCCGGGCCAGCTTCCGAATCCCAGGGGCTACGTGATGGTGATGTACCCCCTCATAGTCTCCAACGAGCGTACCTGCCGCTTCTCGCACGTCCTCATCGATGGGGGCAGTAGCCTCAACCTGCTCTACTGATCATCCCTGAAAAATCTTCGCATCCGCGAGTGCGACCTACGCCCGACTACCACGACATTCCACGGCGTGCTGCTAGGACCAGCTTGCGCCCCGCTGGGTAAAATCCAGCTAGACGTCATCTTCGGCACCGAGGAGAACTTCCGGCGCGAGTCGGTATGGTTCGAGGTGGTGAACCTGGCAAGCTCCTACCACGCTCTCCTTGGGCGCCCCTCCCTCGCCAAGTCCATGGTCGTCCCCCACTATGCATACCTCAATACGAAGATGTCGGGACCGAATGGCATGATCACCGTCCCTAGCTGCTTCAGGTGGTTGCTGGAGTGTGCGTCAGACGGCTCCAAGCTGGCTGAAGCCCTCATCATAGCCGAAGAGAAGCGCGAGATCATGCGCGATGTGGTTGTGGCCCAACAAGAGATGCCGGCTAGCAGGAAGCCGGTTGGCGATGTGGCTTTCTAGCCGGCCAAGGAGACGAAGAGGATCTTGCTTGACCCCTCTGACCCGACCAAGTTTGTCACCATTGGTGCCAACTTGGACAACAAATAGGAAGGCGCGCTCGTCGACTTCCTCCATGGGAATCGGGACATCTTCACATGGTCACCTAAGGACATGTCAGGTGTGCCGAGGAAGTTCGCCGAGCATTCACTTCACGTGCAGCCGGATGCCAAGCCGATCAGTGAGAGGGAGATGCGGGTGAGGGAGCGCTCTCCGTGCGAGCGATGCGGCCTACGCGAGCAGGGCAAAAATGGAAATCCAGAAATTTTTGTAACGTGAAGAAACTTGAACTACAAATCCTAAAACGTCTTATAATATGAAACGGAGGGAGTAGCTAGCAGTAGATAGACCGAACCGATTCGTGAGTTAACATCCGAATTTTGTTCTTTGAATTTTTAGACACAGTCAAAGCATAGGACGCCATTTTGTCAAAACAGACACATACTAGCATCAATAGTCCTCAACACAGCACAAGCCAACAGAACCATTTTAAGCTTCAAAATATCTGTCCGGATAGCTAGCCGTTACTACCTACTTGACTGACAAAAAATAGGAACTGAATCAAGTCAATGATTTCATAGAAAGCACAAGAAATATTATTGCATAACAGTAAGTCACCTTGCTTTCTTCATGGTGAACTAACAAAAATTCCCAATGCACTTGATCCACCCATCTGCAGAGTAGACAACAGCAACAGCTGAATGCTGGGTTCAGATCACAGGGTCATTTCCACGTGTGAACAAACAGGTCGCATCAGTATTATGTCCAACTCTTTCAAAAGAAAAACATTTCGTCAACCACAGATAACATCTTATGGTCATATTGATTAACATATGAAGTAGCTGCCAACCCGGAAACAGCAGCCGTTCATCCACTTTACGCCCTGCACTATCATTGCGAAATAGCTCCAAGCTAAACCAAGTCTTCAACATCTACCCAGTCCAATCGAGCTCTTACTAGCTACAGCTAATATCACCGTAAGCTAATGACCAACGCGGAAGAGCCTATCTTTATCAGAAATTCATCTGATGGCCATTGGCACCCACATCACTGGCCACCAGGAGGTCGGAGGTGCAGATGGAGCGTGCCCGCAGCAAAGATCTCTGGGAACAGGGGCTGGCCATCCTCAAGAAGGTCTCCGCAAAACAAGAGGCGCTGCTCATCCGGGGCAATGCCCAACTCGGTGTAGATCCTTGCCTTGACATCATCCACCGTATCTGAGCGCATAAACACATGTTCGATGATGCTCTTGCCAGTCCGCGTCACGACGGAGACGCGCAGCCTCTCCAAGGGGAAGTGGAATTCAACACCAAGGACGGAATCGTTTTTTATGTTGTAGTCAGCCAAGGTGCAGCCATCCTCCAGCAGCTTGTCAGCAAAGAAGAGGCGCTGCCTGGCTGGGGCCATACACGTCTGATCGAAAATCTTTGCCTTCACACTGTGAACTGTGTCTGAGCTCTCGACCTCAAGAGTTGTGCTCTTGCCAGATCGCATCTTGGCAATGATATGTATGCCTCTGAAGACAACGTCAAGTATGTCCTCCTCCTGGATGTTCTCGTCCTTCAGGGTGTGGCTGCCCACTAGGAGCCTATTGACATACATGAGTCTGAGATGACCTGCAGGGATGCCCTCCTTGTCTTGAATCTTAGCCTTCACACTGTTGATCTTATCTAAATTTGCGACCTCGAGAGGGATCGTCTTGCCATCGTGGATCTTGACAAAGATGCACATCTGTTGATCAAGTGCACCAAACATCAGCATCTTTGACAGTAAATGAAGAGAACAGTAACAATTCTAACAGATAGTAGAATCGGAAACAGATCTGCATGTTAGCTGCAACCAATCAACAGGTTCCATCCTGATCATAACATGTTACTATATAGTACACGGCTCATAGCACAAAGACTGAATGACAATTATAAACATTAGGAGTAGGACTATCTTTGTGTCATGTTCTGAGTCCTTCATTGGTTTAAAAATTAGTTTTGAGAAAATCAACTCTCTAATATAATTTTGAATGCTGCCCTATAAGTTCAGCATTGGCCAGTGAAGTGTCACTTATTAAAAAAGTAGACAAATCACTGGGCAAAAACAAGTATGTGGCAATGTTAAGTACTGCAACGTGGCAGGAAGATTTTCAGGTCACCTAATTGTCGAAGGCTGATATAGCTATAATTTTTGCCACTGAAAATACTACAACTTCATTTAGAAGTTAACCGCATCAGTGAATGTGGTAACCAAGTGGGACCCACTTAAATGAAAACACATAAATCAGTTTATGCAAAACAAACCCCAGAATAATAATATAAAAAATGGCACTGCAATATTGCTTAGCAGCAAGACAAGTAGCAACATCAACTATATCTTGAGGAAATCGGTAACAAGAATGGTAAATCTCAGAATCACCGAGCAAAGATGGAGTGGGCAGAAAGAAAAGGTGAGTGAAGGAAGACTCACCTTGGAATAGAGTCGTGGTCGCTTGTTACTAGTCTCCTGTTACAAAACAAACTCTGGTATATTAGACCTCCCCAGAAGCGTCTTCCATAGATATAAGATATCACAGAAAGCAACCTAATACCTAAATCTATTATTGGTCCGTGTTTCCAGTAACACAAGACTCGTGTGTGCAGCCTTTTGAGCAGAGAAAATATCCAGCGGCACACAAGGAAATATGATTCTTAACCAATAAAGGAAAACTAGATTATTCACCTATGGATACCAGTGAAATCAAATTATCACACATCATTAGGTGATCAATTAAATCGTGAATACTGAATCTGAACAAACAGCACAATTATCAAAGTTACAATTAATCGAGAAGATTTACTTATAAAAATGACTCTGTCCATTGATTATATCTATGTACAGCAAGACAGGCCTGATGTGGATGCGCCACACCATGAGTGGGTCACTAGACAAACATGGAAGGAAGAAAATGACCATTTTCAAGTGTGGAAATGGATACTTCTGATAATAAGTCCATTTTCAGTTTAGAATATCATGTTGCCCATCTTTGTGTTTTCAGATTTCATCATTTTTCTTCTTAGTTAAGGAGTACATTTCTAGCAGCGTACCTTGTTTTCTGCTATCAATCTCCAAATCTCGTCATCCCTGTTTCGTGCTGCCACTTCCAGCTGCTCTATGTTCTGCTGAAGCTTCTCTGCTGCTTCAGTCGCTTGTGCTGCCTCGGTTTCTTTTATCTTAAGGAGTGCCGCATTGTCCTTGTCCATTGTCCTCAGTTGATTCCACAGGAAATCATTCACTGCACGTAATGCTGAAACTTCCTTATCTTTGTTTGAGGTCAGGGTCTCACAAGCTTGCTTAAATTTTCTTAGCTCTGCTCTTAAATCCCTTGCAATGTCCTCATGATCTGCATTGTTGTGGCTCGTCTCTGCACCATCTGCAGCCTCCTTCGACTGTACTACCTAGCGTTATTAGCAAAATAATACTAGTTTAGCAACACAATTATGAAGAAAACCAATGTGTCATGCACAAACCGGACAGAATGCAGTTGAGTTATGGGACTGATGTTCAGGTAAGTACCTGCAGTTGTGAGTTATCGATGTGAAAAAGAGCATCACAGGTTTTGGAGTCCTCCAAGTCACTCTGTTGAAGTTCTACATTCAACACAAACGCAGGTGTGTCAGTAGCAGGATAATACTTCCATGGAATTGGATGCTTCCTCCCAAGAAGTTAAAATCTCCTGATGACCATAAATCGATATTTAGCAGGTCATAAACGTAGAAAAGGCCCGTCCTGAGAGATCGAACCAAAAGGAAAAAACGATGCCAGGTTTTCCACCCAAATCGGCACAAATTTGGCCGAAATATCATCATCAGAAGAAGAGGAGAGATTACCGGCGAGCTTGGGGTTGGGGCCGGGCGGAAGCTCCGCGTAGGCCGCCTTCCACCTCCTCCTGCTCGCCTCCGCCTACCGCGCCAAAACGATAGCTACCATTAGCATCAGAAAGGAAAAAACCCAAAAATTGAAACCCTAGATGGAAGCTCGAAATTCATCGAAAGACCTGGAGGAGGCGTGTTTGGAGGGCGTTCTCGCGTGCTTCCGCCAACTCTCGCTGGGCCTCGTTCGCCGCCTTGAGACGCGCGCGGTCGGTTGCGACCCTCCTCGACCCGCGGCAGCAGCGCCTCCACGCATCCGTAAATGCGCCGCCACTCGGCGCTCCCGCGCTCCCCGCAGGCGGAGGGGCCCTCTGGCGAGGCTACGCACGTGCCGCCGTTCATGGAGATGACCGCGGCGGTATTTTCCTCACTCCCGTGTTCTAGCAACCCAGCAGTGACCCTGGTCCCTCCCTGGAGCTCAATGCATGTCTCGGAAACTTGGATCGATTGGAAGCTCGGGAAACGGGGAATCCAGTGGGATGATACGCGTGAGGGGCTTTTGTGTTTCCGGGAGAGAATTTCGAGGAGAGAAGTTCATCCATCCATAGCGGCTGGCTGGAAGAGGGTGGCGGACTAGTTGGAGAGATGAATTGTTTGGGGGTGGAGAAGTGAATGGAATAATCCCCGCCTTTGACTCATTGACTCGACCGTCTCCCCTCTTCTTCTTTTTTTTTTTTTTTGCTACCATGAATGATTGACATGCTTTGGATTCAAAATAAATATATTCTTAGTATTCAAATTTTGCAGTGAACAAGTTTTGCATTTTTGGGGGGGTGAGGACATTGGTCGTCTTAATTCATATGATGCATAGTCAGGACCGATAATGGCAAAAAAATGGCCATCTGATTGTGTTGGACAATCGACGATTTTGCGTCGGTTCTTTGGTTTCTGAGTTTTTTCTAAAATGCAGACGATGGCAACGGCGGTGAACAACGAGGTGGAGCCCGCCTATGACATGGCAACTGCGCCGGCAAGGAAGCCGACATAAACTTTGTGGTTCTTGCTGTAAAAAAATGCATACTTATGTTTTTGAAAAGAGGGGGTTGCATTTTGGTAGGTAAAAAATGATTGCCATCTTAATCTTCTTCCCGTGATATGTGCGATGAGCAAACTTATTTTGGTGCTTAAGTTCTATAGAGCAGTATCTTGCAAATAATTGGAGCTGTAATACATTTTTAGGAACAGCATGACTCTAATTTGATTTTTATCGAGTTTATTTATGAAAAAGCAAGTACAGAATTAAGGATCCTAAGCTAAATTTAGCTAATTATATAAATCTTTTTACAAAGAATCAAAGTTGGAAAGCTTCTTCTTCTTGCTCTAAGAACAACCCAAGCCAGCTCCTCATTACACATCTTTACATCTCTACAAAGATCAGCTCGAATGCCCTTGAAAATAATGTAGTGCATTTTATATTTTCACCCACAAACAAAAATGTGGCTAGGTTCGATGATCGTCTCTATGTGTTTTCGGTATCTTCCCTTCCTATCCTCAAAAGGAACGCCTGATACTACTGAATTTGCCAAGAACTAACCATAACTTGCAACAGCTTCTGATCTCAAAAAAAAGAAAAAAAAGAAAACTTGCAGCAACTTCTGATCTCATCCTAGTTAGTAGCAGTAACAGTTTACTAACGTCTTTCACTTTTTTTTGAGTAAATTCCAGTTTTTACTTCCTAGTTTCACTTTGTTGACGCTAATTATTCAATTTAGCAAATTTTCATCCTAATTATCATGTTTAATAAAACTTGTGCTAATTTTTACCCCCTCTAAATTTTGACGCTGATCAAGCACCTTGTTTATTGTGATATAATCTTTCTAAAATGAAGACTGAGATCGAAGATGGAATTACAATTAACCATAATCACTTGATATTTCGTAACATGCCCTTGCAGTAGTCCGATGCACATATATAGCATCTGCTAGTTACTTTTGCCAAAAGCACCAGCTGCTCGCGTTATTACTTTTGCCAAAAGCACCAGCTGCTCGCGTTAAGAAAAGCTCTCTGCTCTCACGGCCTGTTGTCGGCATTGAATAAAACGCCCTATAACACTAGTAGAAAAAGGATCTTTGGTCTAGCCCCAAAAGCCATTAATCCCGGTTCTAATAATAATTCGGGATCAATGCCAGGCATCGGTCCTGGTTCATGCCGCTAGGACATTGGTCCCGGTTCATCTCGAGGTATTGGTCTCGGTTCATGCCATGAACCGGGACCAAATGGTCCCTTTTTAGTCCCGGTTTGGTACATCAACCGGGATAAAAAAATCAGAAATTATCTGCCACCTTCTCTGCCGCGGCAGGAAAAAGGCCCAAAATCCTGTCGCGGCCGGAGAAAATCCCACCCCCCTCGAATCGTCTTCTAGTTTCAAAAACATGTCGCAGAAAATTGTAAAAAAATCAAAAAATAAAATCCTTTCAACTGTAGTTGTATTTAGTGATACACTTGTCATGAAAATTAACAAACTTGAATTTTGACTTATTTTGCAAAAAAAAGTTATAAAAACTTCAGATGGCCGCCATTTGTGCATACGATGTCGGAAAAAAACGTATAATATATCAAAATGATCGGAAAAAATTACAATACCGATGGCAATGGCGAAATTCCAAAAGAGTCAAAATTCAGATTTTTAATTTTTTTAAAAATAATTCAAAAAAATAAAAAAATGACATATTTGGATTCCTCACATTTTTCTGATAATAATGGACATATTATTTGTGAAATTTCGATTTATGAATTTAAAGATATGAATTATGCCATATTAAATGAATTAATGCAAAAAAACATATTTTATTTCTATATTTATTTAATATTATTACTTAGTCATTTTTTACATTAAAATCATGTTTGTAACTCAAATTATAAGAATGTGTGACTCACAACATATATGGGTTAATGTCATTAAAAGCATACTATAGACATAAGGTTACAAGTGGTACATAGGAAGAGGAATGAGAAGGAACCAAGATGTTAAGCGTGCTAGGGGTGGAGTAGTGTTAGGATGGGTGACCGATCGGAAAGTTGAACCAAAGATTGGAATTTGACCTTCAACTAAGTGTGATTGAGAGGCTTCGGGTGAGAGATTAACCAGTCCAAATATTCATAGATTCAAAAAAAATCAAAAAAAATAGAAAAGACCTTTGGTCCCGGTTCATGCCACGAACCGGAACCAAAGGTCCTACGGCGAGCGCACGCGACGGCGGGCCATGTGGAGACCCATTGGTCCCTGTTCATGCCTGAACCGGGACCAGCATTAGTCCCGAGTGATTGGTCCCGGTTCAAAATCCGAGACCAATGGCCCTTATGAACCGAGACCAAAGGAGGGTTTTTCTACTAGTGTAACTAGCATTGCTAAACAATCCAAGACCAAAACCTTTTGCCTTCATTGACACGTACGATCTCTAAACTTTCAGAAATACTCCAAGATTTCATGATTTGCACTCCTAATCGTCGAGAAAACAAGGATGTCCCCTTCTAGCTCTGTCAAGTGAATCTGCAGCACGGTGATCAATGCAGCATCCAAGTAGTCACTTACTGGTTGTTTCGTGTAGAGTATCTCCACCGAGAATGTTCCCCCCAAAATTGCAAAGATGTTGCAGTTAAAGAAATAGCTCGAGAGCTTTTCAGCAATAACAACAAGCCTTATGTTCGATCTACGTTTAATAAGCTGCTTTAGCAAACCAAGTAGTCGGGGAGTGGATGGTGGCGAGGAGCGTGCGAATGAAGTAGTCGGGGAGGTTCGCGCCGCTGGCCTTGAGCATGGCGTCGAAATCTGCGACGGAGGGGCCTCAAAGCCGAGCTTGGTGATAAACTCGGCCAGTGTCGTGCTACTGCCGACACTGTGACACCCCTGGGATCAGGTTTAAACAAATCCAAGAACTTAGCCTGACATAAGCTTAACCTAGAGATCGAGGATATCCAATAAGGAATCGGTAACACAACAGTAACCCTGCGACACAAAATTTATTATAGCAAGCTCATAACTAAGCAAAGAACCGAAAATATTACAATTAGAGGTCACTGACCATAAACATCAAACAACGGAAGGCAAATTATGATATTAAGTATAGAAAACTTAACAAATGGCCTAAGAGGCCTGAAGCATAAAGATGGCGTCCCAGCCCATAGATTTTAGGCTGACGGCCGGGAACCCCAAGCTACTCATCAGTGTCGATATCATATCAAACTTGTCTTCAGAGAAACACTTACTCTGCTATAAAAGTATCAACAAAGCAAGGGTGAGTACAGGGTGTACTCTGCAAGACTTATAGTTGGTGGGGTTATTTTGCATAAAACCATCTTTATTTATAAAGCAAGAGGGAGAAGAAGCTCGTCTAATCAGAATATTTTAGAAGGGGATAAGAGAGCGACATCTCCAAAGTATTGATCACCATCTTTTGATATCCACCGAAACATCATCGTTCTCAATTCACAACTAGGATCACCCCCTTGTTCCCAAAAGGAAGCATCCTTAATACACCTTAGTCGCCAAGTTTTACGTTAGGTTCATGTTCTCTATGATCTTCACGTCCGTTCCCGAGTCGTCCATAATTGTGGACACGGCATTTTGAAAAGATTAAAACCCTGTAGGGATGTACAACTGTACCCACACGTACCAATCTTCTCTTAATGTCACTTAAGATTAGCCGTCTTCCTTGGAAGGTCGACAGAGGGCGGTTGGACATGACATTTACCCTGCTTTCGCCGAGACCATGAGTCACGTCCTAAGGAGGGTTCCGCTGTAACGGGTCGAATCCCAAAGCTGCTCCCTAGAGATGGGAGGCGGGGTTGGTTTATCAGGGGCTCTATCCACCCCAAGCAACCCTGGCCACACTTACCTACCTGTTATGATGCACATTCACCTGCTAAATCTTTCAAAATGTTTTCTATGCATACGTTGAATGGAACACCCGAACTATGTGACTCATGGAATCTACTAGGCAAGTTAGTTACTCGTGGGGTTTTTCAGGCCCCGTGTGGCTGTACGCTCGTCTTGGTTGAAGAGGCAAGAACTCGGTTCCTAGTAGTGGTGAGCATGGGACTACAAAACCACATCCCATCATGGTCTCTCATACAAGCCTTAGCATGTTTAACCTTTACCGTTGATCTCACCTCATCAGTACATCTCGTACTCTTGTCATACTTCTCTACATTTGATACATCATATGGATGAACCAGCACTGACAGCTAAGCATGGCTAAGGAAGACACATATATACTCTCTAGCAGTGCACACAAGCCAAACCTAGTTATGCTAGGAGAAGTGGATCAGGTAATATAAGCTCAAAGATAGTAATGCAACAGGTAGGATACTCTATCTCTCGATAAAAGACCACAGTAGAATCATATGCACCATGGCAAGAATTGAAATGCTTTCGAAATCATAGGATTGTATAATGGTACGGCTATGCTTGCCTTTACCCGTTGATAACCAATAAGCAGAGCTTCAGATATCTTGTACTTGACTTGATCACAGTTGGTCAAGTATTGATCTTCAAGCTTCTATAGTGTTGATCTCGGTCTTCGATCTCGATCTCGATATCGTATTCTACCGGGAAGAACCAAACACCGGAAAGAAAGGGGAAACAATCAACACATGGCATCGATGCAATGCTCAAGAAAATATGATGATATGACAAGTTAAAGGGTGTTGAATTGTAACCCTAAACATGATCAACCATTTAATTAGGGTCGAAACGCCCTAGAGATGGCATTTCCAGAAGAATCCCAAATGCACATGCGGGGTTGCTGTTGTTCTTCTAACAAACTTCGTAGTTTAAGTTGTTTAACAATGCTTTATTATGAGTCTATTGTGTAGCTCTTGTTTTTCTGAACATTTTGATAAATTATACATATTTTTATAACTAATTAAATAATTGGTTATTGAATTAACCATATTTAATACATTTTTCTGAGTTAAACAAAACTAGTTAAAACATTTTACACAGGGGCACACCTAGCCACAGTAGCTGACAGAGGGGCCCCAGGGCCACCTCATCCTCCCCGCGGGCAGGGTGGGTGATACGTTGCTAACGTATCCATAATTTTTGATGTTCCACACTTGGTTTTTATCTACTTACTTATGTTTTGTCCAAACTTTGGAGTACTTTTTATACACTTTCTTTGACTAACTTATTAACAAGATGCCACAGTGCCATCTGCTTGTTTTATGCTGTTTTTGGTTCTAGGAAAATCAGAAAATGAATATTCTCATAATTGGACGGGACAAAAGCCAAAGTCAGTTTTTCACCGAGGGGGACACGGAGCCAGAATACGAGATGGAGAGGGGCCAGGGGCCAGCCACACCACCTGGCCGCGCAGCCAGGCCTGGCCCGCGCCAGGGGGTGGTCTAGCCACCTAGGGCACCCCCTCGGCGTCCCCTTTCGCCTATAAGATCCCTCCAATACAGAAACCCTAAGTACCCGATCAAAATTCCACGAAAGCGTCTGTAGCCGCCGTCATCTCCATCCCTAGATCGGGAGGGATCTGAAGCTCTTCCCAGCACCCTGCCAGAGGGGAGAATTCATCCTGGAGGCCTTCTTCATCACCATGCAAGCCTCCGATGTGATGCGTGAGTAGTTCATCCTTGGACTACGGATCCATGTAGTAGCTAGATGGCTGGTTCTCCTCCTTTGTGCTTTCATGTTTAGATCTTGTGAGCTCCGTTCATGATCAAGATCATCTATTTGTAATTCTACATGTTGTGTTTTCGAGGATCCGATGGATATTGAGATGCTATTTCAGATTGATTATTGATTCTATCATGTCTTTGTTATTTGTGATCTTGCATGCTTTCCGTTGTTAGTAGCTATCTTGTCCAAGTAGATGCTAGCAACTCCAAGAGTTAGTATTTATGCTCGATAGTGGGTTCATGCCTCTGGTAATCTGGGGAAGTGACAGAAATCTCTAAGGTACTAGACGTGATGTTGCTACTAGGGAGAAAACAACAATCCTTTGTTCATAGAACAATCGTATTGTTTACTTTACACGTAGTTTGTAAAGCAATAATCTGTTGCTTGCAAGTTAATACTAGAGGGGGTTCGGATGATAACCTGAAGGTGGATTATTAGTCATAGATGTAGTTGGATGGCGGTCTATGTATTATGTTGTAATACCCAATCGAATCTCAAAGGAGTCAAGATGATTAGTATATGCATGTATTGCTTTCTCGGTGTTTGTCAATTGCCCCGCTGTAATTTGTTCACCCAGCATGTTATCTATCTAAGGAGAGCCACCTCTAGTGAACTATGGATCTCGGTCCTTTTTCTTTACATGCAATCTCTGAACTGTTTACTGCTTTGTGTTTACTTTCTGCAAACTTTTACTTCTTTCCATTCGATACGTTTAATCCTTTGTTTTGCGCAAAACACGGTGAGATTGACAACCTCATCGCAAGTTGGGGACAAAGTTCTGTGGTTGTGTTGTGCAGGTCTCCACGTTGCTACTAGCACCGGTAGTGCGCCCTGCCAAAGCTCAGCTAGTAACACCTTTGGGGTGTTTCCTTGCTCCTACTGGTTCGATTAAACCTTGGTTTCATAACTGAGGGAAAACTTGCTGTTGTGCTCATCATACCTTCCTCTTGGGGTTCCCAACGAGCTCTACGTCGAACGACGAGCACATCACAACTCCAAGAGTTAGTATTTATGCTCGATAGTGGGTTCATGCCTCTAGTAATCTGGGGAAGTGACAGAAATCTCTAAGGTACTAGATGTGTTGTTGCTACTAGGGAGAAAACAACAATCCTTTGTTCATAGAACAATCGTATTGTTTACTTTACACGCAATGCGTAATGCAATTATCTGTTGCTTGCAACTTAATACTAGAGGGGGTTCGGATGATAACGGGAAGGTGGATTATTAGTCATAGATGCAGTTGGACTACGGTCTATGTATAATGTTATAATGCCCAATAAAATCTCAAAGGTGTCAAGATGAGTAGTATATGCATATTGCTTTCTCGATGTTTGTCAATCGCCCGCTGTAATTTGTTCACCCAACATGGCATCTATCTTAAGGAGAGCCACCACTAGTGAACTATGGACCCCGGTCCTCTATTTAACATCAATCTACAACTATTTACTGCTTTCTGTTTACTTTCTACAAACTATTACTTTCTTCCACACAATACGTTTAATCCTTTGCTTTCAGCAAAACCGGTGAGATTGACAACCTCACTATAAGTTGGTGGCAAAGTTCGGTGGTTGTGTTGTGCAGGTTTCCACGTTGTTGCTAGCACCGGTAGTGCGCCCTGCCAAAGGCCAGCCAGCAACACCTTCGAGGTGTTTCCTTGCTCCTACTGGTTCGATAACCTTGGTTTCGTAACTGAGGGAAAACTTCCTGCTGTGCTCATCATACCTTCCTCTTGGGATTCCCCAACGAGCTCGATATATTTTGGGCCATCAAGTACTTTTTCTGGCGCCGTTGCCCAGTAGTCAAGGACATCTTCACAAGGGGAGTCCCTCATAACCAATCTCTTTACTTTGTTGTTTTTGTTTTGCTTAGTTTACTTTTTACTTTGTTTGCTTGTTTCTTTATCAAAAACACACAAAAATTAGTTTTACTAGTTTGTTTTCTTTATTAAAAACACAAAACAATTATTATTAGTTCCTTTCTTAAGTTGCCAATATGTCTAGCATTGCTCCAGCTACTATGTCACCTGAGGAAATGATTTTCACTTTTAAACAAGGAATTGAAGAGAGTTTTAAAGAAGCTTGGTCTAGAATCTCTGATCTACATGAAAAAACCGAACCTAAAATGACTCAAAGCTTGTTTCTTATCAGTTTCTACCTTGGAGTTGCTCTTTGCTATAGATATGCTTTGGATGCTGTAGTGGGAGGAGATTTCCTCCAATGCAATGAGGATGATGCTGTTAATGCCATAAAGAAGTTGGTCTTTACTTGCAACTTGCCTGGCAAATCTGATTCTTCCTTTATAAACATATTTGCTAGATTGAACACTCTTGAGACTCGCACTACTAGTTTAAAGGATTGCTATAATACACTTAGAGAGCATCATGACTATGTTCCAATAAACTCTGAACCCTCAAAATGGCTTCCCACAGTAAAGATTGTTATGAATAATGAAACTTTTCATGCTCGTTGTGATATCATGTCTGAATTTTGTCTTATGCCTAAAGATATCTATGAATCTTTGAATCTTTTGGGGATTTCTGAAGGAGGAGAAGAAATATTTCTTGCTAATAATGCCACAATATTACCCATTGGAATAGCTGAAGGAGTGTTTACAAAAATCCTAGGGAAAATGGTTTCTACTGATTATCTTGTTATTGAATGTGTAGGAAAAGGACAAATTACACTTGGAAGATCCCTATTGAAACTCCTTGGAGCAATAATAGATGTGGAAATGGGCACCATGCACTTTGCTTCTCCACCAAACAATCATATGTTACCCAAGGTTAAGAATAAAAGTAAGAGAGGTAAGGGCAAGAAATTTGGTTTTAATGCTTCTTCATTTGAGAACACTTGATTCTTTTTCTTGCTTCTTATGCCTAACTTAAAGGCGTTAAAGAAAAGTACTTATTGGGAGATAGCCCAAAAGTTTTAGATGATTCTTGGAAGTTATTACTTCGGTAATAACCGCTCCTTATCCTTTTTATTTACTTTTTGTGCCAAGAATAACCTCTAATGAGAGAGAAGTAATGATTGGGAAAGTTGTTGTCCCGAAACTGATTTGTGTGCTTCACCGTAAAAATTCGTGTAAAATATATGTACGTCATTTTGAGGCGTGAATTTTTTTGCTTCTCCTCAGGTTGTTTTCTAACTTTCGTTAGTTCAACACTTTTTGATTCGAGCAACAGAAGGTCTTAGAAAAAATTGGTTTTTACCTGCTGGTCTGTTTTGACAGATTTCTGCCATTGTTTGCATTTGCTTCTTGTTGGTTCCTTTTTGAGTTCTTTTAGGGAATTGAGATTTTTAACGGAAGTGCTACAGTAGCTTGTGTTTTAATGGAAGTTTTATTGGTGTTGAAACTGAACCTAAATACTTATTATCTTGAGTGCACTAATGTTGCTAATAAAGATTGTGTGAAGTTTTGTATGAAGGAAAAATTTCAGGTTTATGGAGAGAATGATGTAATGAGATGAAGAATGGACTAAAGCTCAAGCTTGGGGATGCCACGCGTGTCACCCCAAGAAATATCCAAGAAGTACAAGCATCAAAGCTTGGGGATGCCCAAGGCACAGTTGTGTTTCTCAGGTTTCTTCCAAACACTTCATTTTTATTGTTTCATGCACAGTTGTGTTGTTCTTGGAGCGTCTTCTTTTTCGTTTTTGTTTTTGGTTTTCGTTTGCTTGGTTTTCTCAGTTTCCTTGAATAAATTGTTTGGACCCCCTCTTTCATGCATTGGTTTTCAAATAGTTTGGTTTGGATTGGAAAAGAGTAGGAAAAGTTCATGCTTAAGTGGTAAAAGGAGCTTGTTTTTGACTGTGGCCTATGCTTTGTCATGCCATGCTTGATATTGTTTTGGCTTTATGCTTAGTGATCTTTGTTGTAGCATAACATGTTATAAACAATTGAGATTGCTTAATGTGCCTTGGACGAATCATGCGTTGTTTTAGCATATTAAAGCATAATATTGTGGTATTCTCCTTTGATGCTTTATTTGGGTTGACTTGGCGCATGCTCACACCATGTTGTGACTATCCCAAGTCACCATAGCCTTTATGATCCTTTAGTTTTTGACTCGTAGTATCACTTTATGCTTTGATTAATGATGTTTTGTCGCTCTGCATGATTATGGCCATTATTGCTCTCTTAGTTGGTCACTCCCAATCTTTTGCTAGCCTCCATAACCAAGTATGAGTTCCACTCATGCATCCAACTCCTAAAACCAAGTTATTCCAAAGAGTCCAACATACCTACCTATTAGAATTTGCTATTCCAAGTATATTCATGTTTTTATCTACCTTCCGAATTAAACTTGTTATGAGAAAACTAGTGATTAAAGCTCTCATGAACTTGATGGCACACTTAACTTTCCTTGGCCTTAATAAACTTGAACCATTGTGTCGTCTATGTTGTATATGCTTGCACTTATATGTTGGGGATTAGCAGAACCATGCTATCATGTGGAACGCTTTCAACATTGCACTTGTACTTTGTACCTAGTTGATATCATGCTCTTTTGTCTATGGATGTCGTCGATGTGAAATGAAAGGGGAGCTTGTAAGTCCATGGAGTTATGTATGTGTGTTAGAGAAACGCCTGGGCCGCTGGTCTAATCCATACCGTCATGGTGGAAACCTGCAGCATAACCATAATGAGATGTCTATGAAGCATTCTTCTTATAAAAAAAGAGTTAGATATTGAGAAAAAAGAGAAAAAGAAAAAAAAAGATATGAGAAAAGAGGAAAGAGAGAAAAAGGCACCATTTTCCCATGGTAAATAAGAAGATTGCTGAGATGCTCGTTGTCTACTTGCCTTGTCATTTTGATATGGGGATTCTTCCGTACCATCGGGCAAGGGGTACCCCATTGGCGGTTCTCTATGATACACATGTACTTACTATGACAAGAACTTACCGGTAACTAAACTTGAGTAGCATGAGGAGCAGCCCTCATATTCAAGGGACATGAGATTTCCAATTTATACTTTGTCAAGCATATACTCCATAGTTTGTTTACTTTAACCTTAATCACTTCAAGATGCTTATGATAGGGGCAATGAGAGCTGAAAGCTAATAAGTACCATAATTTTTGGAAGCTCTTTATGAAACTTGAATCCCTATTTCCTTCTATGAAGGCCTTTCTTTTACTTTTATGTTGAGTCTCCACCTTCTATCTTTATGCACCTACTTTGAGAGCATAGTGGCCATTCTTAGTTCTATGTGCATTGTTCCAAGACTTGTTGATTGATGCATAACTTTGATATTGCTTGTTCTTAAACTATTTGTATCTAGTCACCCTTATGAACTTGGAAGGTGTCCTATGCATTTATGTTTGCTACTCTATGAGGGACAAGCTGAATGCCACTATGCTATGTTTTCTTTATGTTAAACAAACAAACGTCTTGCAAAGCATTGTTATTCATGAATCTTTTGTTTGTGCCTTTTCATGTTGTAACATAGTTGCTATGTCTTATTGTTAGAACTTTATCTTTCATGCTATGTTGAAGTACTATGATCCTAGCTATCAATGTTTTACAAATACTTTGATCAAGTTTATGATGGTGCATGTCACCACAAAAATTATTCTTTCTTTTTATCACTTACCTACTCGAGGACGAGCAGGAGTTAAGCTTGGGGATGTTGATACGTTGCTAACGTATCCATAATTTTTGATGTTCCATGCTTGGTTTTTATCTACTTTCTTATGTTTTGTCCACACTTTGGAGTACTTTTTATACACTTTCTTGGACTAACCTATTAACAAGATGCCACAGTGCCAGCTGCCTGTTTTCTGGTGTTTTTGGTTCCAGGAAAGTCAGAAAATGAATATTCTCGGAATTGGACAGGACAAAAGCCAAAGTCAGTTTTTCACTGATGGGGACACGGAGCCAGAATATGAGACGGAGAGGGGCCAGGGGTCGGCCACACCACCTGTCCGCGCGACCAGGCCTGGCCCACGCTAGGGGGTGGTCTGGTGATGTCTACGCACTTCTATTCTTGTAGATAGTTGTTGGGCCTCCAAGTGCAGAGGTTTGTAGAACAGCAACAAGTTTTCCCTTAAGTGGATTACCCAAGGTTTATCGAACTCAGGGAGGAAGTGGTTAAAGGTATCCCCTCTCAAGCAACCCTGCAATCAAGATACAAGAAGTGTCTTGTGTCCCCAACACACCCAATACACTTGTCAGGTGTATAGGTGCACTAGTTCGGCGAAGAGAGAGTGAAATACAAGTGGTATAGATATTTATAAGTGGTAACGGTGATACAAGATAACTTGATGGCGTGGAAGAGACTAAAAGCAAACTAAAATAAAGATGGAAGCAAGCAAACATGTAACAGATCTAATTGCAAACGGTGTTTTAATGCTAAGAAACAAGGCCTAGGGATCATACTTTCACTGGTGAACACTCTCATATAAATATCTTCTCTTTATGATACTACTCTTAACTACTCTCCAGTTGGACACTCTAATCGATGGTAGGGCTATAACAGCACACCTCAAAGTAAGCCTTTCCCATCTAGAAAACCCCACACTATCACCTTGAGCACTAGATGGTTCCAACAAACACCACAATTTCATAAAGACATCCAACTCCAAATATAACTCATAACAAGTATTTGTAATCTCTAGCCTAAGTGCCACCATGGTGTGCACGCTGTCACTTTCACACACATGGGGAGAGCAGAGATCTATTAAAGCACTTGAGTAGTGATACATTGCAAATGTATCTATTATTTTTGATGCTCCATGCTTGGTTTTATCCACTTTCTTGTGTTTTGTCCACACTTTGGAGTACTTTTCATATGATTTCTTGGACTAACCTATTAACAAGAGCCACAGTGCTAGCTGCCTGTTTTCTGCTGTTTTTGGTTCCAGGAAAGTCAGAAAATGAATATTCTCGGAATTGGACGGGACAAAAGCCAAAGTGCCTATTTTTCCAGAAGACTACAGGAGCCGAAATACGAGACGGGGGAGGGCCAAGGGCTGGCCACCCCCCCCCCCCCCCCAGGCGCGGGCTGGGCCTGGCCACGCCAGGGCATGGTGTGGTGGCGCCAGGCATCCCCTCGGTCTCCCTCTTCGCCTATAAGAAGCCTTCTGACCTAAAATCTTCGGGGGAGTTCGACGTTTTTCCAGAAGGAGTTCCGCTCCGCCACCACCACCAGATTCCATGAAACAGCACCAGAAACTCCGTTCTGGCACCCTGCCGGGACGGGGAATTGGAGGAGATCATCGCCATCATCATCACCATCGCTTCTCCATCGACCATCCATGTTTCCCCCATCTATGAGTGAGTAATCCCCCGTTGTAGGCTATGGGGATGGTAGGGATTGGATGAGATCGTTCATGTAATGGCATCAGATTGTTAGGGCATGGTGCCTAGTTCTTCTATTAGTGCTTTATGACTTTGTTGCGACTTGTTGTGCTTAATGCTTGTCACTAGGCCCCGAGTGCCATGATTTCAGATCTGAACATGTTATTGATTCATTATGATAGTATTGTTTTTGGTCTTACCTGCAAGTTGTATACACATGTTGTTGTCCGGAACCTATGGCCCCGAAGTGACAGAAATCGGGATAACCGGAAGGGAAAGGCTTTGATGTGAGGACCACATGTGTTCACGGAGTGTTAATGCTTTGCTCCGGTGCTCTATTAAAAGGAGCACCTTAATTGGCAGTAGTGTAACTACCTCGGTGAATTACGCTCTTAGTTAATGCCTGGATGAACGAAAGTGGTTAAAATAGTACAGTGGGGCCCAGGGCCACTCACGGTAGACCTTTCGGCCGTCCTAACCACTTTCAAACATCGGGACAAGAACGAGCGGCGTAATCGGCAGGCGAAGGGATCAACTACATACACAAATGAGTATGTATGCAAGCCACATACAACAGTCCTCAGAGCCATTCCATCTAAAAGAAATAGAAATATTGCAACGCCATACGGCAAGATCCAAATGTTCTAGACAGATATAATAATAATTTAGGATAGCTCCTCATACATCACACCTCAGAGTATCAGGCGGAAGCGGAAAACAAGATCCGAGTACGGAGAAGAAGCAAATTGGCATAAGATGCCCCATAAATAAACACATCCCGCCCACAGATCACACGGATCCCCGTTCCCGGAATCTCTACACCGAATGATCGTTGCCAACATCATCTGTCTCTTCCACCCAGTATCCATCTTGTGGGTACACCTGTTCATCTGAATCAAACAATTTATCGTGTGAGACCCTAGGGGTACTCAGCAAGTCTTTATGCCACTAAAGGGGACACAACCTGGGGTGACGCAATTGCAGCAAAAGATAATACCTAACAATTCTACAGATACTCGCTAACCTTCCGCCTAACCAATGATAGACGGAAGTCCGTGAATTAAGAACAACAGTTATAACAGTATAATTAACAGATCCATCCTCCTCCTCGCTTACCAACGAGGAAGCGGACGAACAACCCCCATCATCCGTTGGCAGTTTTATTAGCCATTCCATGAGCATTGCACTATTTACTAGTCAAGTACTTAGTCAGACTGAAAGCGGTACTTTAGTTATACTTGTCTATGATCGAGAAACTGTGCTCCAAGTCGTCCATAACCGCGGACACGGCTTTCAGAAAGATTTACCCTACAGGGGTGCATGAATAGCAACACACACTTGATCAACCTTGGAAAAACCAAATCAAAACCCAACTAGGCATTCACGATAAAGCAATCACAGGATTCAAAAATATTTCAGGGGGCCAACCCATTAAGCTACCCGCAACGAAGTTGGCCGGCTCCGAGACGGACCCAAGGTTTGTTTGGACAGCGGTAAACGACTGGGAACCCGAAAATGTGACTGGGCTTGTCGATACAACGAAAACGTGTCACGATCCAAAACAGTACAGGTGCTCCTCGCACAATCTTAAATAAAGCAGTAACATGGCATAAGTACAGAATAGTAATAAAGCCCCAAACTAATTGTGGCCCCAAGAAATAAGAGTGAATCAAGCTCTGGCTCAGGGGGGTCCATAAGGCCTCCCGGATGTGGATAGTGCGAATAGTCAAGGAACAAGAATCAAGTACTCGGGGTCCTACGGGACACAAGTGAGCATGAAAAACCAAATAGCAGATATTGCTCACCGGTGCCTCTTGCATTAGTTATCCCATTACTACTCAGGTTATGTTGTTTAGGTACTTCATTATCCATCAGACACTCACATACCCTACTCATGCTTTTCTACGACTCGCATGGCTCAAACAACTCCTGTGGTAATGGCTCATGGGACCGGAACAAGCTTTGTGTGGTTTAAAAGTAAAGGCCATGCAGTACTTGGGATTCAATTTAATGCAATCGCGACTCAATGATGCAAGAATAAGATAGAGGCATTAGGTACTGTATGTATGCAAGCATGTGCCTGGCAGCTCAGTTGAAGCGAGAGATGGATCTGGGTAATACTCCTGTGATTCCTGGTAATTCTCCTGCTGGGCGTCTATTCGAAGAAGAACCAAACAAACAAGGGCCAACATAAATAAATTGCACAAGCATATGAATTAAAATGCATCAAGCAACCAAGCATGCCATGATGAATGATGCACAATTACATGGCATTATAGTAGCATGGCAAAGGTGAGGTGTGGATACAAGAAATAAAGCACTTCATTATTTATTTGCCCAAGTTTTATTGTCATAACAGTTCAGATTTTTAATGTTGACATGATGCATGCTTCAAATCAGAACAAGGACTGCATAATTAGAACGGGCTCGTCGCGCTGATCGATTTAGACATATTGGTTGTCTAATTTGGAATTATAAAACAAAAGTTATTAATTAAATAAGGAAAAGGGCATTTTCTTGTAATTTTAATTATCTCGAAAATTTAAAGTGTTCAAACATTATTTTGGAGGGCATATTTGAATTCCTCACATTTTTCTGATTCCAAAACATATATTATATGTATTATTTGGATTTGTATTTTAAAAATTATTTGAATCTGAAAGAATTTGAATTTAAATCAATTTGAAAAAGGTTTAATTAAAAACAGACACAGGGAAATACTTTTTATACCCAGGCGGACTCATACCTAGCCACTGACGGGTGGGCCTGCGCTGAACGGGGCCACGCGTGCGAAAAACACTTTTGCCACGCGGGCTCTGGCTAGCCCACTGAGGCTGACAGGCGGGGCCAGCGGCTGGAGGCCCACGTGCCAGTAGGGATCCCCCCAGAGGCTGACTGGTGGGGCATCAGCTGGACCGCGGGTTACGCCGGAGAAAAACGGAGGGCCTAACTGCAAGATGGTTAGGGCGACGGACAGGTGGGGACACTAGGAGCGCGGGTTGCGGGAATCAAAAAGGTGGGGGGCTTTTTGTAAGATGACCACGGCCCGGTTACTGTTTCTCTTCCTCTCGGTCTGACGCGAATTCGGCGCGTGGCGCGGGGCGGTACGTCGAGGCGGAGCGTGTCAGGGAGAAGGGGATGCTCACCGCGGGTCGCCTGGTGTGGTTGGATTGGACGGGGGCGCGGCGGTTCGTCGACGACGCAGACGCTCTGGCGGGCTAGGGTTTCGGAGGACGGCGAGGATCTGGCGGTGCTGGGGCTTTCTCCTTCGCGCTGGCGTGGACAGCGCGTCATAGAGGAACGTCCTCGATCTTCTCAGGCCACCTCTAGGTCAAGCTGCACGGCAGGATCGACGGGGACGAGATGGGTCTGGCGGCGAGCGGCGGCAGAAGCTGTCGTCGAGGAGGAAGAAGAAGAAGAAGAGGGGCAGCTCTGGGCAGATCTGGGAGAGGCCAGAGAGTCGTGCGGAGGGAGGAAAAGGAGGGAGAGAGGGAGGAGGGCAGCTGGGGCACGGCAGAGATAAAGGTGGCCTCGGTGCCACCTTTCTCTCCTTTTCTTCCTCGAGCACGTGCTCGGCTGGGCTGGAGCTCGACCTGAGGCTGCAGGGGAGGCTGCAAGTGGGGCCGCGGACGAGAGAGGACAGGGTGGGGCTAGCCTGGCGGTAGAGAAAGAAAGAGAGAAGAGGGGGGGCTAGCTCGGGCTAGGGTTAGGTGGGCATGGCTCGGATTAGGGCATGGGCTAGGGTTAGGGTTAGCCGAGGTGGCTGAGGTGTGGGCCAGGGAGAGGGAGGGAGGTCAGGTGGTCATGCTAGAGAGGGAGGGGTGTGAGAGAGAGAGGTAAGTGGAGTTAGGGTTTTAGGAGAAATTTGAGAGAGAGAGAAAAATAGCTAGGTTAAGTGGGTTTTGATATTTAGACTTTAATTTGGTTTAAGAGATCATACCAAGAAGAACCATAGGGCTTGATCTTGCTTGAGATAATGTGGAGGAGAAACTAGAAATAAAGAGGAAGAAAAAGAAATAGGTGGAAAAAGGCTCATGCATGGAGAATTAAAAATAAGAGGAAAATGAGATGGATGAGATTGGGAGGATGGTGTAAAGGTGGTAGATGTTTTCCCAAGATAGGATCCACTAACTTCAAAGAAAAACCAATGAAGGAAAAAGGTGGTGGAGAAGCTTGCATGGCCCATGCAAATAATAATACCATGATATAATTTGTGAAAACAATAATACTATTATGGCATTATTCTCATGCATTTCCCATAAGTGGAATAAAGCCAAGCAAAAGAATTAAAGGACTAGATTCACCCCAACCCACATGAGCTAGAACAAAAATAGCAAAAGAAAGAAAAACAAGCTCATGGTGAATGGGATGGTGGGATTATAAAGTGGTGGAAGAGAAAGGTGGTGGCATTGAAATAAAAGATATGCCCCCAACTCAACTTGGGCATTTGGACATTATATCAATAGCCAAATACAATATCAAGAGGCAAATACAATTAATAATGCATGTGAGAGAAGAGCCAAAAGAAAAAGGGTTTTATATGATGCTCAATTGCAAGGTGGCATGATGACATGAGCATGATATAATTATGATGCAAGAATAATATATATGAAGTAGCTAATATCTTACTAGGCCAAGTAGCATTACAATTGTTAGACAATTGGGGTGCTACAACTCTCCCCCACTAAACAGGAATCTCGCCCCAAGATTCTAGGAAGAAGAAGACTCAAAGAGGGTAGGATACTTGGCACGGAGCTCATCTTCACGTTCCTAGGTGGCTTCATCAACGGAATGGTGCGACCACTGCACCTTGCAGAACTTGATGGACTTGTTGCGAGTCCTTTCTGCGACTTCAAGAATTTTTGTGGGGTGTTCTTGATAAGACAGATCTTCTTGGAGATTAATGACTTCATGGTCCACGGTCCTGCCGGGATCCTTGAAGCACTTCTTGAGTTGAGAGATGTGAAAAACATCATGGACTTTGAGTTGTTCAGGAAGCTCAAGAGCATAAGCAACTTCTCCTCTTCTTCCACGAATTTTGAAGGGACCGATGTATCTAGGAGCCAACTTTCCTTTGATACTAAAACGATGTGTGCCTCTCATGGGAGTGACACGAAGGTAAACGAGATCACCAGGGACATACTCCATGTCCGTGTGCTTTCTGTCATAATTGCTCTTCTGGCGACTTTGAGCAATCTTCAGATTTTCAAGAATGATGTGAACTTTCTCCTCCGCTTGAGTTACAATGTCGGGGCCAAACAATATTCTTTCACCTGCGCCCGACCAACCAATCGGAGTTCTGCATTTGCGACCATAGAGAGCCTCAAATGGTGCCATCTTTAGACTTTTCTGGAAGCTGTTGTTGTAAGAGAATTCAGCATAAGGAAGACATTCTTCCCACTTCATGCCAAAAGAGATAACGCAAGCACGGAGCATATCTTCTAGAATCTGATTGATCCTTTCAACTTGTCCTTGCGACTGAGGGTGGTAAGCTGTGCTGAAGTTTAGTTTTGTTCCCAAAGCATTTTGGAAACTTCCCCAGAACTTGGAAGTGAAGATGCTTCCACGGTCTGAACTGATCTCAAGAGGAACTCCATACAGAGAGACAATTCTGTTGATATAGAGCTCAGCCAACTGAATTGCAGAAATTGTTTCCTTGACTGGAAAGAAGTGAGCTACTTTGGAAAGCCTGTCAATGACAACAAAGATTGCATTGTTGCCCTTCTGCGACCTTGGAAAACCAGTGATGAAGTCCATCTCAACTTTCTCCCATTTCCATTCCGGAGGCTTCAATGGCTGTAGAAGACCGGAAGGTTTCTGATGGACAGCTTTAACTCTGGGACAAACATCACACTCTGAGACATACTTGGCACAATATCGTTTCAAACCAGGCCACCAATATTGTGTTTTCAAGTCCATGTACATCTTAGTGCTTCCAGGGTGGATAGAAAGAACAGAATCATGCGCCTCCTTGAGAACTTGTTCTCTTAAACCCGGGTAGTTCGGAACAAACATCCGGTGTTCGAAGAAAAGAGTGCCTTGGTCATCTACGTGAAAAGACTCATACTTCGGAAGTTGAATGTTGGAGATGATCTTTTTAGTGTAAGGATCCCCAAGCTGAATGGAACGGACCTTTTCTTCCAAGAGAGGTGTTGCTAGAAGATTCAGAAGATAACCTTGATCCACAATTTCAAGGTTAAGCTTGCGGAATTCCTCGCACAAGAGAGGCCGTTGTTCTTCCACCATGAGGTTGTTGACATAAGCTTTTCGGCTGAGAGCATCTGCCATGACATTAGCTTTGCCCGGGGTGTAGTTGATGGTCAAATCCAAATCATTGATTGTTTCAATCCACCTCCTCTGACGAAGGTTGAGATCTGGCTGTGTGAAGATATACTTCAGACTCTTGTGATCAGAAAAGATCTCACAACGGTTTCCAAGCAAGTAATGCCTCCATGATTTCAAAGCAAAGACAACTGCTGCAAGTTCGAGGTCATGTGTAGGATAGTTGATCTCATGCGTCTTCAACTGACGAGATGCATAAGCAAAAACTTGCTTTTCTTGCATAAGGACCGCACCCAATCCTTGCAATGAAGCATCACAGAAAATCTGGAAAGGCTTTGATGTATCTGGAGGAACCAAGACTGGTGTGGAAGTGAACTTCTCTTTGAGTGTTTCAAAGCTTGCTTGACAAGCAGGAGTCCAAAGGTATTTCTTGCCTTTCTTGAGGAGATCGGTAAGAGGCTTCGCAATCTTTGAGAAGTTTTGAACGAATCGACGACAGTAACTGGCCAAACCAAGGAAACTTCGGACTTCTTTGACATTTATGGGTGGAAGCCAGTCCATAATTGTCTTAATAGTTTCTGGGTTGACGGCAATGCCCTTGGCAGAGATGACGTGACCAAGGTAGGTGACTTGAGGCAGCCAAAACTCACACTTGGAGAACTTTGCATATAGGGGGTTCTCACGAAGCTTGTTTAGGACACACCGAAGGTGTTCTTCATGTTCTTCTCTTGACTTAGAATAGACTAGAATGTCATCCAGATAGACCACAACGAACTTATCAAGATACTCCATGAAAACCGAGTTCATAAGCCTCGAGAAGGTGGCAGGTGCATTGGTGAGACCGAAAGACATGACCGTGTACTCATATAGGCCATAGCGGGTGGTGAAAGCTGTTTTGGGAACATCTTCCTTGCGGATCTTGATTTGATGATAACCACTTCTCAAATTAAGCTTAGAGAATACCACAGCTCCAGCTAGCTGATCGAAGAGATCATTAATCCGCGGAAGGGGATATTTATTCTTGATTGTTTTAGCATTGAGTGCCCGATAGTCAACACAAAGTCTATCAGTCTTGTCTCGCTTCTTCACAAAGATGGTTGGACTACCCCAAGAAGAAGTACTGTGCTGAATGAAACCCAACTTCTCTTGTTCATCCAACTGACGTTTAAGTTCAGCCAACTCAGCAGGACCCATTTTATAAGGCCGCTTGGAAATAGGAGCGGTACCAGGTTCAAGTTCAATGACAAACTCAACCTCACGATCCGGAGGCATACCTGGCAACTCTTTAGGAAAGACATCTGGAAATTCACAAACTACAGGAACACTCTGAATACCTTCCATAGCATCATCATTCAGAGCCGCCAAAGAATAAAGATGAATTGCAGGAGTCAGACTTGGAGAATAGACTATATGGCCTTCAGGAATTTTCAGAGAAACCGAACATTCAGCACAATCAATCACAGCTGCATTTGCTGTCAACCAATCCATGCCCAAGATAACATCAATATCAGAATTTCCCAGAATAATTAGGGAAGCCGGAAACGAAGAACCACCAATCTCAATTTGATTGCCATGGCTGATATGAGAAGCCCTCATGTTTGACCCAGGAGATTGTACCACAAGACGGTGTAATAAAGGAACCATAGCCAGATCTTGCTCATGAGCAAACTTGTGAGAAACAAAAGAATGCGAAGCACCAGAATCAAACAAAACTCGTGCAGGAACTGAGTTAACAGAAAGCATACCCATGACAACTCCAGGAGCATGCTCAGCTTGAGCGGTGTTGACACAGTTGGCACGAGCAACCGTAGACCTAGGCTTAGTGTTGATGTTGAGAGCCCGAGGTGGAGGTGCACGAATCATAGGAGCACTTGCCGCAGGTCTTAGAGGTGGTGGTGGAAGAGCTTTGTTGTTCATTGGACAATTCCAGTGCTGATGCCCCGTGTTTCCACAAGTATAGCAAGCACCAGGTGGACGTGGAGCAACGTAGCCAGGGACTCCGCCAGGCGCTCGAGGGTAGTTGTGGTTGTAGCCCCTGGGAGCCGCAGTGAAGGAGTTTGGTGGCCTTGGTGCGTAGCTTGAAGGTCTTGGTGGAGCAGGGAGCGACGGTGGGGTGTTAGGAACCCAGACACAACGCTTAGAAGGTGTCATAGCAGAAGAGCTTGCTGTATCACGGCTGTGTTTCTTTGACTCCTCAAACGGATGGTTAGCGAGTATCTATAGACTTGTTAGTTATTATCTTTTGCTGCAAATGCGTCACCCCAGGTTGTGTCCCCTTTAGTGGCATAAAGACTTGCTGAGTACCCCTAGGGTCTCACATGATAAATTGTTTGATTCAGATGAATAGGTGTATTCGCAAGAAGGATACTAGGTGGAGGAGACGGATGATGTTGGCAACGATCACTCGGTGTAGAGATTCTGGGAACAGGGATCCGTGAGATCTGTGGGCGGGATGTGTTTATTTATGTGGCATCTTATGCCAATTTGCTTCTTATCCGTACTCGGATCTTGTTTTTTCCGCTTCCGCCTGATACTCTGATGTTTGATGTATGAGGAGCTATCCTAAACTATTATCTCTATCTAGGATATTTGGATCTTGTCGTATGGCGTTGCAATATTTCTATTTCTTTTAGATGGAATGGTTGTGTGAACAGTTGTATGGTGGCTTGCATACATACTCACTTGTGTATGTAGTTGATCCCTTCGCCTGCCGATTACGCCGCTCGTTCTTGTCCCGATGTTCTGAAAGTGGTTAGGACGGCCGAAAGGTCTACCTGTGAGTGGCCTCTAGGCCCCACCGTACTATTTTAACCACTCTCGCTCATCCAGGCATGCAACTAAGAGCTTAATTCACCGAGGTAGTTACAGCTTGGGGATGCCCAAGGTATCCCCCTCTTCATCAATAAAAATCCTAGGTTTCTTCCAAACACTTCATTTTTATTGTTTCATGCACAGTTGTGTTGTTCTTGGAGCGTCTTCTTTTTCGCGTTTGTTTTGGTTTTTAGTTTGCGGTGTTTGCTTAGTTTTTTGAATAAATTGGTTGGACCCCCTCTTTCATGCATTGGTGTTCAAATAGTCTGGTTTGGATTGGAAAAGAGTAGGAAAGCTCATGCTTAAGTGGTAAAGAGAGCTTGTTTTTGACTGTGGCCTATGCTTTGTCATGCCATGCTTGATATTGTTTTGGCTTTATGCTTAGCATTCTTTGCTGTATCATGACTTGTTATAAACAATTGAGATTGCTTAATGTGCCTTCGATGAATCATGCATTGTTTTAGCATATTAAAGCATAGTATAGTGGTATTCTCCTTTGATGCTTTATTTGGGTTGACTTGGCACATGCTCACACCATGTTATGACTATCTCAAGTCACCATAGCCTTTATGATCCTTTAGTTTTCAACTTGTAGTATCACTTTATGCTTTGATGAATGATGTTTTGTCGCTCTACATGATTATGGCCATTATTGCTCTCTCGTTTGTTGCTCCCTTACTATTGCTAGCCTTCACTTTCACTGAGTATGTTTTACTCTTGTTTCCAACTCCCTAAAACCAAATATTACCAAAGTGTCCACCGTACCTACCTATTAACATCATTTGCTACTTCCGTGCATATTCAATATGCCTTGTTTTCTTCCAAATAAAATGTTTGCTTATTATGAGAAAATTAATTAGTAAAGCTCTCACGAACTTGATGGCACACTTTATTTCCTGCACTTAATAAACCTGAACCATTGTGAACTCTCCATGAAAGTTATATGCTTGCAAATTATAGGCTGGGGATTAGCAGAACCATGTTGTCACGGGGAATGCTTTCAACACTTGTAAATATATACCCAGTTGATACCTTGCTCTTTTGTTTGCGGATGTCGTCGGTGTGAAATAAAAGGGGAGCTTGTAAGTCCATGGAGTTATGTATGTGTGTTAGAGAAATGCCTGGGCCACTGGTCTAATCCATGCTGACTTGGTGGAAACCTGCAGCGTAACCATTATGATATCTATGAAGCATTCTTCTTATAAAAAAAAGAGAGATAGCTATTGAGAAAAAGAAAGAAAAAAGAGTTTTATGAAAAGAGGAAAGAGAGAAAAAGCACCATTTTCCCATGGTAAATAAGAAAATTGCTGAGATACTCATTGTCTGCTTGCCTTGTCATTTTGATATGGGGATTCTTCCGTATCATCGGGCAAGGGGTACCCCGTTGGCGGTTCTCAATGATACGCACATACTTACGATGACAAGAACTTACCGGTAACTAAAGTTGAGTAGCATGAGGAGCGGCCCTCATACTCAAGGGACTTGGGATTTTCAGTTTATAGTCTTTCAAGCATATAACTCAGATTGGACCTCACTTTCGCCTTAACCACATTAAAGATGCTTATGATAGGGGCAATGAGAGCTCAAAGCTAATGAGTACCATACTTTCAGCATCTGGAAGCCTTTCAAACTTTTCAAAACCTGTTCATTTCCTTGTTGAGTCTCCACACATTCTTTGAGCACTTTCTTGAGAGCATAGTGGCCATTCTTAGTTCTATGTGCATTGTCCCAAGACTTGTTGATTGATGCATAACTTGATATTGCTTGTTTTAAACTATTTGTATCTAGTCACTCTTATGAACTTTGAAGATGTCCTATGCATGTATGTTTGCTACTCTATGAGGGACAAGCTGAATGCCACTGTGCTATGTTTTCTTTATGTGAAACAAACAAATGTCTTGCAAAGCATTGTTATTCATGAATCTTTTGTTTGTGCCTTTTCATGTTGCATCATAGTTTCTTTGACTTATTGCTAGAACTTTGTATTTCATGTTATGATTGAAGTACTATGATCCTAGCTTTGAATGATTCACAAATACTTTGGTCAAATCTTTGATGGTGCATGTCACCTCAAAAATTATTCTTTCTTTTTATCACATACCTACTCGAGGACGAGCAGGAGTTAAGCTTGGGGATGTTGATACATTGCAAATGTATCTATAATTTTTGATGCTCCATGCTTGGACTTATCCACTTTCTTGTGTTTTGTCCACACTTTGGAGTAGTTTTCATATGATTTCTTGGACTAACCTCTTACCAAGAGCCACAGTGCCAGCTGCCTGTTTTCTGCTGTTTTTTGTTCCAGGAAAGTCAGAAAATGAATATTCTCGGAACTGGACGGGACAAAAGCCAAAGTGCCTATTTTTCCAGAAGACTCCAGGAGCCAGAATACGAGACGGAGGAGGGCCAAGGGCTAGCCACCCCCCCCAAGCGCAGGCTAGGCCTGGCCACGCCAGGGCATGGTGTGGTGGCCCTAGGCATCCCCTCGGTCTCCCTCTTCGCCTATAAGAAGCCTTCTGACCTAAAAAATTTGGGGGGGGTCGACGTTTTTCCAAAAGGAGTTCCGCTCCGCCGCCACCACCAGATTCCACGAAACAGCACCAGAAACTCCGTTCTGGCACCCTGCCGGGACAGGGAATTGGAGGAGATCATCGCCATCATCATCACCATCGCTTCTCCATCGACCATCCATGTTTCCCCCATCTATGAGTGAGTAATCCCCCGCTGTAGGCTATGGGGATGGTAGGGATTGGATGAGATCGTTCATGTAATGGCATCAGATTGTTAGGGCATGGTGCCTAGTATCTTCTATTAGTGCTTTATGACTTTGTTGCGACTTGTTGTGCTTAATGCTTGTCACTAGGGCCCGAGTGCCATGATTTCAGATCTGAACATGTTATTGATTCATTATAATAGTATTGTTTTTGGTCTTACCTGCAAGTTGTATACACACGTTGTTGTCCGGAACCTATGGCCCCGAAGTGACAGAAATCGGGATAACCGGAAGGGAAAGGCTTTGATGTGAGGATCACATGTGTTCACGGAGTGTTAATGCTTTGCTCCGGTGCTCTATTAAAAGGAGCACCTTAATTGGCAGTAGTTCCCTAGAGGCCCCGCTACAAACGGGCTGGCAGGACAAAAGATGTTGTGCAAGTTCTCATCGCGAGCACGTATGACTATATATGGAACACATGCCTAGGATTGTCTACTACTTGGATGCTTTATCTTATTTATCTGCAATTGCCCTATGTTCTGATTGCTATGTGAATTGTCTTGTCCATGCAACGCCCATCCATCCATCCCTATGCCTACCGCACTCGAATCCCACTGTTTACTGCTTTTGTTACTACTGTCTTTGCTTTACTACTGATGTTACTTTGCTATTCCTACTACAAAACTGTTGCTACTGATAAACTGCTGTGAGCAAGATTGTTTCCAGGTGCATCTGAATTGACAACTCAGTTGTTAAGGCTTATAAATATTCTTTGGCTCCCCTTGTGTCAAATCAATAAATTGGGTTTCACTTCCCTCGAAAATACTGCGATACATCCCCTATACTTGTGGGTCATCAAGTAACAAGGTAGATCTATAGATTACAAGCTCATGATCTCAATAAGATCATGCATAGAGAGAGATGAACACATAGCTACCGGTAGAACCCTTAGCCTCGAGAGAGAGAGAACTACTCCCTCCTCATCATGGGAATCAGCAATGGCGATGGAGATGGTGGTGGAGATCGATGGAGATGGCTCCAGGGGCACTTCCCTGTCCCGGCAGGGTGCCGGAACAGAGACTTTTTGTCCCCCAAATCTCCCCTTCGGTGGCGGCGGTGCTTCGGAACTTTTCGCGGCTTTCTTATTGATGATCTAGGGTTTTGGTATCGAGAGGCTCTCCGACTATCCTCTGGCTACGTGAGTCTTCCAGGAAAATAGTAACTTTAGCTTTTGTCCCGTCCAATTCCGAGAATATTCATTTTCTGACTTCCTGGAACCAAAAACAGCAGAAAACAGGCAACTGGCACGGTGGCATCTTGTTAATAGGTTAGTCCAAGAAATCATATGAAGAGTACTCCAAAGTGTGGACAAAACACAAGCAAGTAGATAAAACCAAGCATGGAACATCAAAAATTATATATACATTTGCAATGTATCATCTGGCCGCCTAGGGCACCCCCTCGGCGTCCCCTTTCGCTTATATGATGCCTATGATACAAAAACCCTAAGTACCCGATCAAAATTCCATGAAAGAGTCTGTAGCCACCGTCATATCCATCCCTAGATCGGGAGGAATCTGAAGCTCTTCCCGGCACCCTGCCAGAGGGGAGAATTCACCCTGGAGGCCTTCTTCATCACCATGCAAGCCTCCGGTGTGATGCGTGAGTAGTTCATCCTTGGACTACGGGTCCATGTAGTAGCTATATGACTGGTTCTTGTCCTTTGTGATATCATGTTTAGATCTTGTGAGCTCCGTTCATGATCAAGATCATCTATTTGTAATCCTACATGTTGTGTTTGCGGGGATCCGATGGATATTGAGATGCTATTTCAGATTGATTATTGATTCTATCATGTCTTTGTTATTTGTGATCTTTCATGCTTTTCTTTGTTAGTAGCTATCTTGGCCAAGTAGATTCTAGCAACTCCAAGAGTTAGTATTTATGCTCGATAGTGGGTTCATGCCTCTAGTAATCTGGGGAAGTGACAGAAATCTCTAAGGTACTAGATGTGTCGTTGCTACTAGGGAGAAAACAACAATCCTTTGTTCATAGAACAATCGTATTGTTTACTTTACACGCAATGCATAATGAAATTATCTGTTGCTTGCAACTTAATACTAGAGGGGGTTCGGATGATAACCTGAAGGTGGATTATTAGTCATAGATGCAGTTGGATTACGGTCTATGTAATGTTGTAATGCCCAATAAAATCTCAAAGGAGTCAAGATGAGTAGTATATGCATATTGATTTCTCGATGTTTATCAATTTCCCCGCTGTAATTTGTTCACGCAACATGTCATCTATCTTAAGGAGAGCCACCACTAGTGAACTATGGACCCCGGTCCTTTCTTTTACCATCAATCTACAACTGTTTACTGCTTTCTATTTGCTTTCTACAAACTATTACTTTCTTCCACACAATACGTTTAATCCTTTGTTTTTAGCAAAACCGGTGAGATTGACAACCTCACTGTAAGTTGGGGGGCAAAGTTCTGTGGTTGTGTTGTGCAGGTTTCCACGTTGTTGCTAGCACCGGTAGTGCGCCCTGCCAAAGGCCAGCTAGCAACACCTTTGAGGTGTTTCCTTGCTCCTACTGGTTCGAGAACCTTGGTTTCATAACTGAGGAAAAACTTGCTGTTGTGCTCATCATACCTTCCTCTTGGGGTTCCCCAACGAGCTCGATATATTTTGGGCCATCAGTGGGACCCAGCCCGGGTTTGACTGGGGCTGACCGCGTGCGCTGGCGTCATAATGACACAAGCACGACGTCATGTCGGCGGCCACCTCCCAGACAACGTCGGGGACAATGCAGGATTTGATATAGGGCTGCGTGGAGCAGCGCGTTCGACTCAGCATGGAGAGGCGGACCAGAACATGGCGGTGCCACCTCGATATGGTCACTAGAGCAAGATGTGCAATGGCGTCCTGCAACAGCGGGCGATAGAGTTCGGCGCCAGAGCAAACCAGAGAGGGAGGGAGGAAGGGGAAGAGTCCAGGTGGACCAGCGGTTCAACCTGAGCATGGCGAAAGGGACAGCAAGGTCGGAGGAGGCCAGTAGGCGAGGAATCGACGGTGGCCGAAGTTGGGGATGCCGAGGACGGTGAACTTGATTCCGAGCATCCGCAGCTGATTCCATATGCGAGGAGGGTTAGGGCAATGAGGTGGTGTCATGAGCTTGCTCAACGGGGCTCGGAATGACGCGGAGCGGCGGCGCGGGAGGGAGAGCTCGCGAGCAAGGAAGATAGGCTAGGGGAGCATCACGGTGCATCTGGGATCGACGATGGTCGGCGTGATACCGAGCTACTTCCGTAGCGAGAGGAAGACGACGGGGGATCTGGGGCCAAAGCGGTACGGGGCCGCAGGTGGGCTGACTTGGGACTCGGAAGCTGCACACGAGCAATGGTTAGGGGAGAGGGAAAACTAGGCCAGGCTGGAATAGAGTTAAGGTAGTTTTTATTTCTGAAGTATTTTTCCTTTTCCTATTTTTAATTTTCCCTTTTGTAAATCCATTTGTAAATTGTTTTTATATATTTCAAAAATACTAGAGACTTTTGGTAAACCTTTACAATACTGTGGGGCCCTCATAAATAATTTGGGCACCACAACTTTTGTACTTTTCAAATTGTTCAAAACCATTTGAACTGATTTCAAAAAGAGGGGGAGGATTAGGGTTTAGGGTTTTTCATTAATTTTCTTTGCATGCATTTTAAAAGATGATTCTCATGAATGCACAAACAAACCCTAATTTCTATTTAGTAAAACTAGGGTTGTTATAGACACGTTCGCCGTAGGGGTATCCCAGTGGCGAGTTTAGAGATGTGGGGTAAGGCAGAGAGCGTCCGGGACAGCGTGTCACAACTTACTCAGGTTTAGATCTCATTACAGTGACGAGATCCTACTCCTGCTGTAAATCACTATAATGACAATATCATGAGTTACAAAGATTGTGAGTTTCGCTATATGCAAGTTGTGTTATGCACTTGTTCTTGCCCTAAGGGCTCCCGTTGGTCGCCTTATAAAGGCGCTAGAACCAAGGGTTACAGGGAGAGTCATAGCTAGATATAGTTACAGAGTCCTAAACTAATATATAAACTACTATCTTATGCTCCAAGGCACCAACTTCCATCTTAAGCGGTGGCACGTTGCCTTCCTTTATACATGCTGGACTTTCGTCTTGTCTATCAGCAACTGGGCTGCCTGGTTAGACCATAGCCACCATATGTAGGCCACCTGGACTTGCCGATATGAGACTATGCCGTAGGTATACCTTTTCGATCAAAGACATGGCTCCCTAGCCAGAAATTCATGCACGGAGGTATTTTCATACTCACGCGGTGAGTGATTTTTCCTAGCTGATCCATGTGAGGCTCCAGCTATATCTGGTCTGCACGTAGCCCTCCTGATGAAACAACCTGTAATTGATCCACTTTATTCATAGAGAATTGGATCGATGTAAGCCGTGTTGCACCAAGACAACTCCCGATATCAGCTCGCAGAAACAACCAATCCGGATGATCAAAATCGAGCCAGAGGTTACGTTGATGTAGCATAGAAGGTTGCCGAGCTGCCGGATCCATTAGCCTGTCGGCGAGAAAAACCTAGCAGGGCCACCGATGTTTTGGTTGATGAAGATTCCCGTGTCGCCGCCGACTTGGCCACACGCTCAAGTGGAGAGACAATAAATCCTCCGTAGATTCAAGAGCCATGACGAAGCTGGTGCATCAATGGAGATGCGATTTGTCCACCTTCAAAGATGGCGAGGGATCCCGTCCGCATCCATCCTTCAAACGCATCTTGCCCCACGGTGGGCACCAACTGTCATGGTATTGTCGACATGTACGCCATAGGGGTATCCCAACTGTAAAATAATATTTGTCTCTTGATTGATTACATAGTTTGGAGATTACAAGGGGTATATATGAGGGGCCGGCGGCTAACCCTAACTTGAATTACAAGCAAACTCTAAAACAAGTCGTAACGGACTCTTATTCTAACATCCCCCCGCAGTGTCAACGTGGGGTTCACCAACATTGAGACTGAAACGAATGTCGATAATCGATGATGTAGGCAGCCCCTTGGTGAAGATGTCTACAAACTGCGCAGTAGTAGGAACATGTAGAACTCGAACTTGTCCAAGATCCACCTTTTCCCGAACGAAATGTATGTCAATCTCGATATGCTTGGTCCGTCGATGCTGTATAGGATTGCTAGACATATAAACAGCGGGAAATGTTATCACAATAAACCATAGTAGCCTGCTGGACAGAACAATAGAGATCCGAGAGAAGTTGATGCAACCAAACCGTTTCAGCGACAGCATGTGCCACTGCACGGTACTCGGCCTCTATAGACGAATGCGAAACTGTAACCTGCCGTTTCGAAGACCTTGAAATCAAGTTGTTACCAAGAAAACACAGTATCCGGATGTGGATCGACGAGTATCTGGGCAACCAGCCCAGTCGGCATCGGAGTATGCTGTCAAAGTGTGTGGAGATGATGAATAAATGTGCAGACCATGGTCTAAGGTACCTTTGAGATAGCGAAGGACACGTTTGATATGATTATAATGGGGAACTCGAGGATCATGCATATATAGACAGGCTTGTTGGCCAGCAAAGGAAATTTCTGGGCGAGTAAGATATTGTAAAGCACCAGTTATACTACGATAAAGAGTGGCATCGGAGAAGACATCACCAGAAGAAGAAAGCTTAGTTGTAGTGTCTATAGGAGATTTAGAAGGTTGACAGTCAAGCATGCCAGATTTAGTGAGGAGATCTCAAATATATTGACGTTGTGAAAGAAATAAACCATGAGAATCACGAGTGACAGCTATTCCTAAGAAGTGATGGAGAAGTCCAAGATCAGTCATGGAGAACTCAGATCGTAGTAAAGAGATGATGTGATCAAGAAATTGTTGAGAAGAAGCTGTTAAAACTATATCATCGACATATAAGAGAAGATAGGCAGTTTGAGAGTTGTTGTGATAAACAAAAAGAGAGGAATCTGAGGGTGAAGGATGAAATCCGATAGTGAGAATAAAGGTAGAGAAACGTTGAAACCATGCACGAGGAGCTTGTTTAAGACCATATAGAGATTTTTTAAGGAGGCAAACATGATTTGGATTAATGGAGTCTTCGAATCCTAAAGGTTGCTGGAAATAGACAGTTTCATTGAGTGATCCATGTAAGAAAGCATTTTTAATGTCAAGTTCATGAATAGGCCAAGAGGAAGTGACCGCAAGACTAAGAACTGTTCGAATTGTGCTGGGTTTAACTACAGGAGAAAAGGTTTCATCGTAATCGAAACCGTGTTGTTGAGAGAAGCCTTGACAGACCCAACGAGCTTTATAACGAGAGAGAGAACCGTCGGAGTGATTTTTTTTACGAAAAACCCATTTATCAGAAACAACATTTGCACCAGGAGGACGAGGGACGAGTTGCCAAGTTTTATTATCTATAAGAGCTTGAAATTCATCTCGCATAGTGATACATCGCAAATGTATCTATAATTTTTGATGTTCCATGCTTGGTTTTATCCACTTTCTTGTGTTTTGTCCACACTTTGGAGTACTTTTCATATGATTTCTTGGACTAACCTATTAACAAGAGCCACAGTGCCAGTTGCCTGTTTTCTGCTGTTTTTGGTTCCAGGAAAGTCAGAAAATGAATATTCTCGGAATTGGACTGGACAAAAGCCAAAGTTGATATTTTCCCGGAAGACTCACGGAGCCAGAAGGAGAGTCGGAGAGGGGCCACAGGGTGGCCACACCACCCCATGGCGCTGGTCCACCCAGGCCGCGCCAGGGCATGGTGTGGGCCTCCTGGCCGCCCATCGACCTTTCCCTCTGGCCTATAAGAAGCCTCCCGATACCAAAACCCTAAGTGGTCAAGCCTCCATCCACGAAAAGTTCCGCAGCGCCGCCGCCACCGAAGGGGAGATTCGGGGGACAGAAAGTCTCTGTTCCGGCACCTTGCCGGGACGGGGAAGTGCCCCGGGAGCCATCTCCATCGATCTCCACCACCATCTCCATCACCATTGCTGATTCCCATGATGAGGAGGGAGTAGTTCTCCCTCGAGGCTAAGGGTTCTACCAGTAGCTATGTGTTCATCTCTCTCTCTATGCATGATCATATTGTGATCATGAGCTTTGTAATCTATAGATCTACTTTGCTACTCAAGTGCTTTAATAGATATCTGCTCTCCCCATGTGTGTGAAAGTGACAGCATGCACACCATGGTGGCACATAGGCTAGAGATTACAAATACTTGTTATGAGTTATATTTGGAGTTGGATGTCTTTATGAAATTGTGGTGTTTGTTGGAACCATCTAGTGCTCAAGGTGACAGTGTGGGGTTTTCTAGATGGGAAATACTTACTTTGAGGTGTGCTCCTATAGCCCTACCATGGATTAGAGTGTCCAACCGGAGAGTAGTTAAGAGTAGTATCATAAAGAGAAGATATTTATATGAGAGTGTTCACTAGTGAAAGTATGATCCCTAGGCCTTGTTTCTAAGCATTGATACACCGTTTGCAATTAGATCTGTTACATGTTTACTTGCTTCCATCTTTATTTCAGTTTGCCTTTAGTCTCTTCCATGCCATCAAAGTATTTTCTAGCACCGTTATCTTATATCCATACCACTTGTATTTTACTATCTCTTCGCCGAACTAGTGCACCTATACACCTGACAAGTGTATTGACTGTGTTGGGGACACAAGAGACTTCTTGTATCTTGATTGCAGGGTTGCTTGAGAGGGAATACCTTTGACCACTTCCTCCCTGAGTTTGATAAACCTTGGGTGATCCACTTAAGGGAAAACTTGCTGCTGTTCTACAAACCTCTGCACTTGGAGGCCCAACAACTGTCTACAAGAATAGAAGTGCGTAGACATCAAGCTATTTTCTGGCGTTGTTGCCGGGGAGCTAAGGTAAAAGGTACTCACATCCTCCGGTGTGAGTGCTCGAAGTTATTTCCTTTAGATTCTGCAATTTTGTCTTTTTGTTTCTTGTTTTCACTAGTTAGGCTTAATGGAAAACAACAACAAAATTAGAGAGCTTTATAGTATTTATCTTGAGTTAGGACATGAAGTGTTCGAAGAGAAAATTAAAAACCTATGGAACTTTATTTGCATGCTAATAGCAATGTTGTTAGTATGAATTCTTTGGACACCATAATTGCTAATGCTATGGAAAAGTCTAAGCTTGGGGAAGCTAGTTTTGATGAGCATGATATTTTTAGTCCCCCAAGCATGGAGGAGAAGGTTTACTTTGACGATACTATGCCTCTAATATATGATGATTACAATGATGAATATGATATTTTCAGGCCACCTACTATTGAGGAGAAAATTAATGACTACAATATGCCTCCTATATTTGATGATTATGGTGATGAGAATAATAATAATAGCTATTTGTTGAATTTGCTCCCACTACACTTAATAAGAATAACTATGCTTATGTGGAGAGTAATAATGATTATATGCATGTGGCTCATGATAAGAATATTTTATGTGATAGTTATATTGTTACATTTATTCATGATGCTATTGAAAGTTATTATGAGAGAGGGAAACATGGTTTTATGTGTCTCAACAATATTAAGTTTCCCCTCTTTATGTTGAAAATTTTGAAGTTGTACTTGTTTTGCTTTCCTATGCTTGTTGCTTTGTGCTTTCACGACTTGTTTCTTTACAAGATTCCTATGCATAGGAAGTGGGTTAGACTTAAATGTGATTTGAATTTGCTTCTTGATGCTCAAGCTTGGGAATGCCACGCGTTTCACCCCAAGAAATATCCAAGAAGTACAAGCATCAAAGCTTGGGGATGCCCAAGGCATCCCCTTCTTCATCAATAAAAATCTCAGGTTTCTTCCAAACGCATTGTTTTTATTGTTTCATGCACAGTTGTGTTTTTCTTGGAGCGTCTTCTTTTTCGTTTTCGTTTTGGTTTTTCATTTGCTTTTGTTTGCTTAGTTTGCTGAATAAATTGGTTGGACCCCCTCTTTCATACATTGGTTTGCAAATAGTTTGGTTTGGTTTGGAAAAGAGTAGGAAAGTTCATGCTTATGTGGTAAAAAGAGCTTGTTTTTGACTGTGGCCTATGCTTTGTCATGCCATGCTTGGTATTTTTTTGGCTTTATTCTTAGTATTCTTTGTTGTAGCATGACTTGTCATAAACAATTGAGATTGCTTAATGTGCCTTGGATGAATCATGCGTTGTTTTAGCATATTAAAGCATAGTATAGTGGTATTCTCCTTTGATGCTTTATTTGGGTTGACTTGGCGCATGCTCACACCATGTTATGACTATCTCAAGTCACCATAGCCTTTATGATCCTTTATTTTTCAACTTGTAGTATCACTTTATGCTGTGATCAATGATGTTTTGTCGCTCTGCATGATTATGGCCATTATTGTTCTCTTAGTTTGTCGCTCCCAGTCTTTTGCTAGCCTCCACCACCAAGTATGAGTTCCACTCATGCATCCAACTCCCTAAACCAAGTTATTCCAAAGAGTCCACCATACCTACCTACTAGCATTTGCTATTCCAAGTATATTCATGTTTTTGTCTACCTTTCAAATTAAACTTGTTATGAGAAAACTAGTGATTAAAGCTCTCACGAACTTGATGGCACACTTTACTTTTCTTGCCCTTAATAAACTTGAACCATTGTGTCGTCTATGTTGTATATGCTTGCACTTATTTGTTGGGAATTAGCAGAACCAGTCTTTCATGGGGAATGCTTTCAACATTGCACTTGGTACTTGTACCTAGTTGATATCATGCTCTTTTGTCTATGGATGTTGTCGGTGTGAAATGAAAGGGGAGCTTGTAAGTCCATGGAGTTATGTATATGTGTTAGAGAAACGCCTGGGCCGCTGGTCTAATCCATGCTGACATGGTGGAAACCTGTAGCGTAACCATAATCAGCAGTCTATGAAGCATTCTTCTTATAAAAAAAGAGTCCTGTATTGAGAAAAAAGAGAAAGAAAAAAAAAGAGGTTATGAAAAGAGGAAAGAGAGAAAAAACCACCATATTCCCATGGTAAATAAGAAGATTGCTGAGATGCTCGTTGTCTGCTTGCCTTGTCATTTTGATATGGGGATTCTTCCGTATCATCGGGCAAGGGGTACCCCGTTGGCGGTTCTCTATGATACACATGTACTTACTATGACAAGAACTTACCGGTGACTAAACTTGAGTAGCATGAGGAGCAGCCCTCATATTCAAGGGACATGAGATTTCCAATTTATACTTTGTCAAGCATATACTCCATAGTTTGTTTACTTTAACCTTAATCACTTCAAGATGCTTATGATAGGGGCAATGAGAGGTGAAAGCTAATAAGTACCATAATTTTTGGAAGCTCTTTATGAAACTTGAATCCCTATTTCCTTCTATGAAGGCCTTTCTTTTACTTTTATGTTGAGTCTCCACCTTCTATCTTTATGCACCTACTTTGAGAGCATAGTGGCCATTCTTAGTTCTATGTGCATTGTTCCAAGACTTGTTGATTGATGCATAACTTTGATATTGCTTGTTCTTAAACTATTTGTATCTAGTCACCCTTATGAACTTGGAAGGTGTCCTATGCATTTATGTTTGCTACTCTATGAGGGACAAGCTGAATGCCACTATGCTATGTTTTCTTTATGTTAAACAAACAAACGTCTTGCAAAGCATTGTTATTCATGAATCTTTTGTTTGTGCCTTTTCATGTTGTAACATAGTTGCTATGTCTTATTGTTAGAACTTTATCTTTCATGCTATGTTGAAGTACTATGATCCTAGCTATCAATGTTTTACAAATACTTTGATCAAGTCTTTGATGGTGCATGTCACCTCAAAAATTATTCTTTCTTTTTATCACTTACCTACTCGAGGACGACCAGGAGTTAAGCTTGGGGATGTTGATACATCGCAAATGTATCTATAATTTTTTATGTTCCATGCTTGGTTTTATCCACTTTCTTGTGTTTTGTCCACACTTTGGAGTACTTTTCATATGATTGCTTGGACTAACCTATTAACAAGAGCCACAGTGCCAGTTGCCTGTTTTCAGCTATTTTTGGTTCCAGGAAAGTCAGAAAATGAATATTCTCGGAATTGGACCGGACAAAAGCCAAAGTTGATATTTTCCCGGAAGACTCACGGAGCCAGAAGGAGAGTCGGAGAGGGGCCACAGGGTGGCCACACCACCCCATGGCGCCGGTCCACCCAGGCCACGCCAGGGCATGGTGTGGGCCCCCTGGCCGCCCACCGACCTTGCCCTCTGGCCTATAAGAAGCCTCCCGATACCAAAACCCTAAGTGGTCAAGCCTCCATCCACGAAAAGTTCCGCAATGCCGCCGCCACCGAAGGGGAGATTCAGAGGACAGAAAGTCTCTGTTCCGGCACCCTGCCGGGACGGGGAAGTGCCCCCGGAGCCATCTCCATCGAACTCCACCACCATCTCCATCACCATTGCTGATTCCCATGATGAGGAGGGAGTAGTTCCCTCTCAAGGCTAAGGGTTCTACCGGTAGCTATGTATTCATCTCTCTCTCTATGCATGATCATATTGTGATCATGAGCTTTGTAATCTATAGGTCTACTTTGCTACTCAAGTGCTTTAATATATCTCTGCTCTCCTCATGTGTGTGAAAGTGACAGCGTGCACACCATGGTGGCACTTAGGCTAGAGATTACAAATACTTGTTATGAGTTATATTTGGAGTTGGATGTCTTTATGAAATTGTGGTGTTTGTTGGAACCATCTAGTGCTCAAGGTGACAGTGTGGGGTTTTCTAGATGGGAAAGACTTACTTTGAGGTGTGCTCCTATAGCCCTACCATGGATTAGAGTGTCCAACCGGAGAGTAGTTAAGAGTAGTATCATAAAGAGAAGATATTTATATGAGAGTGTTCACTAGTGAAAGTATGATCCCTAGGCCTTGTTTCTAAGAATTGATACACCGTTTGCAATTAGATCTGTTACATGTTTGCTTGCTTCCATCTTTATTTCTGTTTGCCTTTAGTCTCTTCCACGCCATCAAAGTATTTTCTAGCACCGTTATCTTATATCCATACCACTTGTATTTTACTATCTCTTCGTCGAACTAGTGCACCTATACACCTGACAAGTGTATTGGGTGTGTTGGGGACACAAGAGACTTCTTGTATCTTGATTGCAGGGTTGCTTGAGAGGGAATACCTTTGACCACTTCCTCCCTGAGTTCGATAAACCTTGGGTGATCCACTTAAGGGAAAACTTGCTGCTGTTCTACAAACCTCTGCACTTGGAGGCCCAACAGCTGTCTACAAGAATAGAAGTGCATAGACATCACATAGCAGAAGTCCAGTGGGGATCAAGAAGAGCTGATTTATAAGATTTGGGAATGGGAGATATAGATGGAGTAACATCAAGATTTAATTTTTGAGTAGGCAATTTAAATCTGGATTTTTCACGTGTGCGCACGACGTGTTCATTAGTGGGTTTAGTGATAGGAACAACACGTGTGGGAGGTTGAAGAGGGGATGGGGAAGAATTGCCCGGCGCAGCGGAGGATATGGGCATTGTAGAGGCAGGGTCAGGAGGCGCGGCAAGAAAGTCTGCCGCGGCAGCGTTTTCAGCCAAATCGGCTGCCGCGGCAGAGCCCGATGCCGCGGTGTTATCGCATGCTGCCGCGACAGGGGTCGGGGAGGAGTGTGGTGGTGTTGGATTTGGTGTGATGTAGATAGGATTGAAGGTGGGTCGGCGAGGTGAGGAAGTCGTGGTAGAAGTGTCGGTCTCGGATGACGTGTGACGTTGTAAAAAAGGAAAAACATTTTCAACAAAAGTGACGTGTCGAGAGATGTGAATACGACCAGAGAGATCAAGGCAACGGAAACCTTTATGTTCATCGGAGTAACCAAGAAACACGCAGGAGATGGATCGAGGGGCTAGTTTATTTGGTGATTGGGAATACATGTTAGGGAAGCAAAGGCAACCAAAAACATGAAGCTCGGAGTAATCAGGATGACATCTAAAAAGAGAAAAATGGGGAGTGTTATGGAGATTGGATTTAGTTGGTCGAATATTGAGAAGATAAGTTGCAGTGCGTAGGGCCTCAACCCAATATCTAGGAGGTATAGATGAGTGAATTAAAAGTGTACGAATAATATCATTAATTGTTCGGAGAGCTTGTTCGGCCTTGCCGTTTTGGGGAGAGGTATAGGGACAGGAAAAACGAAGGAGGATGCCATGACTAAGGAAGAAATTTCTATTTCAATTATTGTCAAATTCTTTACCATTATCGCATTGAATAAATTTTATAGGCAAAAAGAAGTGAGTTGCTACATATCGTTGAAAATTGAGAAATATTGTGTGGACATCAGATTTGTTGCGCATAGGAAAAGTCCAAATAAAGTGTGTGAAATCATCAAGAATAACAAGATAGTATTTGAAACCAGAAAAACTTTCATGTGGAGAGGTCCATAAATCACAATGTAGTAATTTAAAGGGAAAAGTGCTAGAAAATTGGGAGGTACTAAAGGGAAGACGAACATGTTTGCCTAATTGACATGACTCGCAAACTGAAGTATCATGATAATCTTTATTACATAAAATTGAAAATTCACTAAGAAGATTGGATAGTGTGGCAGCTTGAGGATGTCTGAGTCGTTGATGTCATAAATCCACCAAAGCAGCCATGGAGGAGGGCTGAGCGGTGGTGGGTGCGCCGTTGACAGAGTATAGGTCTCCAGAACTATTGAAGCATATGATCTCCGCCTTGGTCATGTAATCTTTCACAGATAAGCCAAAACGATCAAATTCGACGGAGACAGGATTATCACGTGTAAATTGGTGAATGGAAATTAAGTTTTTAATTAGGGCAGGAGCAACAAGAACATCGCGAAGAAGAAGTGGTTTAGTGGTGGATGGAAGATGGGTTTGACCAACACAATGGATAGGGATTAAATAACCATCTCCAAGAGTAATAGAGGAAAAATGTGAAGAAGTGCACGATGACGGCATATTACGCGAATTAGACATATGACTAGATGCACCAGAATCGAAAATCCAATCCATACCTGAGTTTCCTTGAGAAGCAAAGTTGTTCATGGCCTAGAGGAACGCGGCTTGGTCCCAGCTAGGGGTTGTCGCAGGAAACGAGGTTGGTGCAGTTGGCGGCGCTGAAGCGAGCGGTGGCGGCAGAAGCTGGTACATCAGATAGTTGCCGCCTATTGAGGTGTTGTAGTTCATTGGTGACGGTGCGCTGTAGGGATAGTAAGATGGAGCAACAACGTAGGCCTGCGATGGAGGGCGCAGACCAAGTAGTCTGAGGGAGCCGGTGTGCGGGCGCATGCCCGGCATCCAGGAGCCGGTGTAAAGGGGTGGAGCACCGACTGGAGACGGAGTCGCCTAGGGCATGGGCCAGGCCTGCACAAGGCCGGTCCACGGGTCATGGGGTGGGCGGTAGTTCGGCGATGCTGGAGGTGCTGGAGCCGATGGAGGAGCCGGAGCTGGTGGCACGCCTGAAGGAACCGATGGTGCCGAGGGTCGTGGAGGACGGTAGATCGGCTGTGTGCCACGGTAGTTGGGGCTGGGGCGCCATCCTGGAGGTGGTTGCACCGGTGCAGGAGGAGGCGGCGGTGATGTTGCTGCAGCCAGAGGGCGTTGGATGGCCGCACAGACTTGGGGACGAGCCTCCTTGGTGGTGATGGCGCGATCGGCCCATTGAAGCATGGAGCAAACCTCGGAGAAGGAGGGTCGCGGATGCATCATGGGGATGAAGGAGGCTTGCTTTTCAAAACGTTCACCGAGTCCGACGAGAAGAACATTGATGAGTTGGCGGTCGTCGATGGGGTCGCCGAGTTCGTGGAGCTCGTCGGCGAGGGACTTGAGCCGCTGATAATAAACCCCCACGGGAGAGTCACCTTGGATGGTGTTTCGGAGCTCGGTGTGCAGGGTGTTGACGCGGGCGCCGACGTTGTCTTGAAACAGTTGACGGAGGGCCGCCCAAAGCGTGGCGGCGTTGGAGGCGTCGTGGAAGACGAGATTGAAGATCTCGGTGGACACCCGTTGGTAGATCCATTGGATGATGGCGAGGTCGTCCTTTACCCAACGAGGATCCGAAGGCTGGGGAACGGAGTTGGCATCGACGTGGCCGAGGAGATTGCAGCGGCCTAGGTGAACGTCGAAGAGGTGGCGCCAATGGTAGTAGTTGTGGTTGGGAAGATCTAAAGTAACAGGGATAAAATGACTAACATCTTGAATTGTATCGGCATATTGGATGGTGGGTGGGGTAGGATTTTCTAGGTTTTGGGTGGGGATAGAGCAGGAGGATTGCGCCATAGTGGCGGCGAGTTTGGAGGCGGCGAGATTTGCACGCCGCTCGAAGTAGCCGGGCGGCGGCGGTGGTGGCGGGGTGGGCGGCGACATGCCCTAGATCGGTCTAGTCTGATACCATGTAAAATAATATCTGTCTCTTGATTGATTACATAGTTTGGAGATTACAAGGGGTATATATGAGGGGCAAGCGGCTAACCCTAACTTGAATTACAAGCAAACTCTAAAACAAGTCGTAACGGAATCTTATTCTAACACCAACAATGAGTTTAGAGACGTGGGGTAAGGTGGAGAATGTCCGGGACGGCGTGACACAGCTTAACCAGGTTTAGATCTCACGACGGTGGCGAGATACTACTACTGCTATAAATCACTATAATGGCAATACGACGAGTTACAAAGATTCTGGGGTCGTTGCATGCGAGTTGTGCTATGCACTTGGTCTTGCCCTAAAGGCTCTCGTTGGTAGGATTGTAAAGGTGCCAGGACCAAGGGTTACAGGGAGAGTCCTATCCGGATATGGTTAGAAAGTCCTTGACTAATACATAAACTATTGTCTTGTCCTGCAATGCGCCGGCTTCTATCTTAGGCGATGGCACGTCGCCTTTCTTTATCCATGCTGGACATCCGTCTTGTCTATTAGCAACTGGGCCGCCCGGTTAGGCCATAGCCACCATATGTGGGCCACCTAGACTTGCCGGTATGAGACTATGCTGTAGGTATCTGGTATATTCTCAACAGCCAGCACTGTGTCGCTGACGCCGATGTGCGTCTCCAGCTCCGAGCATACCTTGGAGACGAGCTATAGATACTCCAATTGTCGGATCCCGTCGGAGCCGGCCACCGGCGCCATGGGTGATTGTAGGGCTAGGGTTCGGTGGTCGGCCACAAAACTGTTCGCGGGGACTTCGAAACCCGGAACCCGGCTAGCTTTTCTTTCTGGAGGTGGTAACAAAAACCGAGAAAAGGCTCGAATCGGCTGAAAAAACAGGATTAAGAGGAGTTTGTAAACCTGACTAGTAGTCGTGCGTGTGGTATAAAGTTTTAAATTGTTTTGAAAGAGGTATATTTGTAAATTGTAAATTTGTCTTGGTTAGCACCCATTTTGGGCCGATAAAAAATACAGTGATTTGAGCCGGAGAACGTAAGTTGTAGATGGACGCATTTTGCCGGTTTTTAGGATCCAGCCTAGAATCACTGGCTAACGGCTAAAGATATCAGGCGTAGAAGGAATATCTGGAGGACTATTCGAAAGTCTGCCCAAATAGCATGCAAATCCAGCATCGGTAGGCCCATTCAACGGAATATTCTAGAAACCAGTGAAGGAAGCCATTCATACTCTAAAGAGACCACGACTTAACGGGGAAGAAGCTCGATCATGGAGGCTACGCCAACATGGAAGGAAAAGTAATTCTATTAAGGAATTAGTCGGACAATTGGAGCTCGGATCTAGTACGAAGACGACGTTAGTTGCCTAGTTTAGAGTAGTTTTCTACTAAGGAATTTGCATCGTACTCATGTAGTAGTCTCTCGGACTTGTACGGAAAGACCAGCCGTCGCATATAAATTGTGAGAGGTGTCGGACGATTGAGTTAAGCACACAATCGACAATATCAATACAATCTACTTTTCGCCTACTTTACGTCCTCAATTCTTGTCCGTGCTTCTGTTTCTTCGGTGACTCCGTGTTTCGATGGATCGATAACTGAGTTAGCATTGCCAGACCGACTAACTCAGCCAATAGCAGTCAGAATCTCAGACGGGGTTCCTCCCGAGAAATTAGGGCTTCTGGTATAAAAAGCGCTGACTTGCGTATTGTTTTGTAAGATCAGCCTCCTAAAAACGTATTGAGGTGCACCATCCTTACTCTTCTGGATAACCCGAGTAAGACTTTATACGTTATTCAGTCAAACGTATTGGTGACTCTAAAATCCGTCTAAGCGGATCCGTCATTCCGAGTGTGCGGTCCCGTGTAAAGCGCAACACACTTTTTAGCGACTCCACTGAGGAAACAACAATAGATCGGGCAACAATGACTGTTTCTGCAATCACTAACCCTGGCAATGTCGATCCAGAATAACATCATACGGTCTATCTATGATGATCTCTGGGAGGAGCAACGTGAAACCTTCAAAGCGATGAAAACACAGTGTCAAGAGCAGATCGAACAACTTGGGAAGAAGAAGGAAAAAGAGCTCTCAAATAAGTTTCAACGGTTTTAAGAGGAAAAGTAGGCGGAAGGTCGGAAGGTTTTCTTAGCAACTTTCAAGCAGGGTCGCTCAGGGAACATCGTGTCAACAGGCAAAGCCCGATTCACTCCCCTCATTGATGAGGTTACTATAAGTATCAAAGCCTTATCTCAAGAACAGTTAGCCGACGTATATCTACGCATTAATGAATCTAATGAACACGTGCTTAAAGCGGGAGAATTACGCTAAGTGAAATTGCTTTATGTATCGATAAACTAGAAAGAGAAACACGGTAAAAAAATCAATCTGAACTCGGCAGGTACAGGTCGTTTATTGTTATTTTAGTAGCGTTATTTTTTAGTAACTCAACGAGCCCGTATAGCTCAGTGGTAGAGCGTCAGTCTTGTAAACTGAAGGTCCGTAGTTCGATCCTGCGTGTGGGCACTTCGATAACCAAATTTCTATTCTTTTTTTCTATATGCCACAACATCTGAGTTGTAGGAACTACCTCCCCGAGGCAGCTCTTTGGGCAACTCCGGAGGCTGCCTGACGTCACCGGCCTAAACCTCCCCGACCACCACTAGTTTCGTGTGCCGCCGCCGGAGGAGGCCGGCAATGACTGACTGCGGTGGCGGCCCTTTGGCCCTTTCCTCTCCGTCTCCCATGACTCATGGAGTTCATCCCCATCTCAAACCCCAGATACGCCACCACTGTCCCATGGTCTTGGCAGATTGGTGCAGTCTCGCCGCCGTCCCATGGTCTTGGCGAGAGAAGCTCTGGCATGGTGTGATTACAGATGCGCAATTGCCGCCACCCCTTGGTCCCGGCAAGATGAGATTTGCCGGGATGATTCCCATCGAGATGCACAAGGTGATGACCCACTCTTCGTTTGAGGATTTCCACTTATGCGCCCATGCCGAGTTCCTATGGCGCAACGCGGAAATGCATTCCCCCATATGAGGGGTCCCGGCACCATTTTACCCCTCCATTCGTTGGAGATTCGTGCTAGTATTTTTATAAAATAATCCTCTCACCACACTTTTCTAGTGTAATGCTGTTTTGCTTATTAGCCCTCAGTATTTTCAAGTTTTGTTTATATTTCGTAGTTGTTTGTCTTTCCTGATACACAGATAAAATATTATACAAGTGAAAATTATACAAGTTTTTAATGGAAAAATCATACAAGTTTCAAGGGAAAATCATACAAGTTTTTTTATACATATGGATTTTCTTTCACAGATATTTTCAAGGGAAAATCATACAAGTTTTTTCACATATTTTTTTCACAATTTTTTTTAAAGCAAAATCATACAAGTTTCCAGGGAAAATCATACAAGTTTTTTTATACATATGAATTTCTTTTCACAGATTTTTTCAAGGGACATCATAAAAATTTCATACAAGTTCATACAAGTCCGATAAATTCATGTAAGATTCATTGACGATTCATCCAAAATCAACAATGATTCACCACAGATTCATCAAAATATGAGAATACATAAACGATTTTTCAAAGATTCATACAAAATCGCATGAACTAGATAATACATACAAGATCTGTGTCCAAAAGCCAAGATTATACAATGTTTCTTCTATGCATCAACGAATTTGAATCTGATTCTTCGAAAACAGCCAGATTCGTTCGGATTTTGGATCTGATTCTTGGAAAAGCAAGAAAAAATCCATTGAAGAAAATCTGAGAAGGGGAAGACGGACGGCGATGGAAAAAAAATCCATTGAACAGTGACGGCGTGCTTGTTCACGAGGATGAGGCAGGCGGACGCGGAGCATCTCGTGGGCGTCGTCCAGCGGACCCCGTGGCCGTCGTTGAACTGCCGCGAGATGGTGCGCAGCACCCGGGACTCGTACCCCCACCGGTCGGTAAGCGTGTAGGCCGGTGCTGGGGAGGGGAGGCTGGGCGCGGCGGCGCTGGGAGTGGTGGGTAGGGCGCGGTGGCGCTGAGCGCGTACCCCCACCGGCCGGTGCGCGTGTAGGCCGGCGCGCGTGGCGGCCGGTGCTCGTGGCGGCCGACGCTGGGTTAGGTAGGAGGGGGGATGGGTTGTTTTTGCCAAGAATTGAAGGGTTAAAATACAAAAAAGTTGGACCCTTTGACTAGTAGACTTTTGCACGGATCTTAAAACAATCGACGGTTGCGATGATGCATTGGGCCCAACCTAGGAGGGGTAAATCCGCGTTGGGCGCAGCGCCTCTATGGTGTCGCCTTATGGTTGTGTCACAAGGTCCTGGATGGCTTCGTGCCCCCAATGATGCCGCCTCCTGCCTCCTGACCTGGCGACACATGCCTCTGATGTGGATGCATCGCCAACACCGTTGAAGGTTGTGTGCATAGGTGATTGAGATCGTCAACCGCATAATGTCGACCCCTTGGGTACGTCGACATCGGCACCTCCATGGCCCCGATTACCAAGGTGTTGGCTTGGGGATTATCAAGGTGGACGTCTGTGAAGATCGGCTAGGTTCTGACTGTACCATCTTGCATACTCGGGTCGAGTTGAGATCGCTTAATGTTGTTGGTTGTGCATGCGGTTTAATTTTGTGGTGATGTCCACATCAAAACCATGCACGTGATGAGTGTCATCCGGATGATAGGTGTATTGCAGTAGTTATTCGTGTTGTTGCGACACTCTGATCGGTCCGACGGGTCTCTTTTTTATTTTATCTTTCCTTTTTTGTTTTGCTTTTTTGGCTGTGTACATCCGAGAGATTATCTTAATAGAGAGAAGTAGCAGTGAGGGCGGTAAGCTAAAGGAAAAGGCTTAATGACATAGGAAGTTCTCGATGAATAATTCACTTACTTCGTTACTGCTGATTCGACGGTGGATCATAGCTTAAACAATCTATTAATTCCAGTGTGTCCGATGTCTATACTCCTGCTCATGGCCATGCGTGGAGCTTTATTAATTATTTAATTTAAAGTCGGGCTCTTTGAACCGTCTATCTATTTACTCCCTCCGATTCATATTATTGTTCTCAGATGTATTAAAAATACATCCGAATCTAGATAAAGTTGAGAACAATAATATGGATCGGAGGGAGTAAAAGAAAGCTAGCCCTTATAACGATGTTTACCATCTAGCTTTCTTCTACTAATCTATATGTGGTTTAGTGGTTCTAAAAGGAAACAGAAAGAAATGTAGAGAACACTTTGGGATGGAAAAGGGAGAATTGCACTGCTGCTGTGCTGCAGGAATGTCGGTATGATTCGGACAGCAACCTGACTTGCAGCGTTGGTTCTCTCGGACCAAGGGCAAATCATCTTCGGGGAAAAAGGTAAGTTCGAAGCTGTCGAGTGGGGCAAGGTTGATAGGTGCAGCCAAGCGCACTGCGAATTTAAGAGTTGTACCGACAACGTGACCGGCAGAAGAAGATGAGAAAGAAAACCGTTTGGTCATGAAGTTCAGAGGCTGCCTGCAGCACAATGGGAAAAACTGTGTTGCACACCAAAAAGTATTTTGAATGCATTATTCATACAACCGAAATATCTGATTTTTTTTAGGATACGTTCTGAGAGACGTATCGTTTTCACAGAAGAAGGGCCAAAAGGCCAAAGTTGTACAACGCGGCGTGGCACGCTACGCCACACTACCAGGGCAGCACGCACGCACTAGCCAACTACTCGCGGCATCTTTACATGTCCACTTGCGCTTAAGCAGTCACGGAAAAACCGTGCACCTCTCCATAGCTCGGCCTCCGCGGAGATCTTCTGAATGACCAAGACGAAAGAAGGGGTAGCGTCCACAAAGACGATATCGTTCCGATGATGCCAGAGCATCCTACAGACCGAGAAAATACATGCCCAGATGTCGCGCTCGCAGCGCTTGCCCCCGCGCCTGCCTTGGAGCCAAGTGACTGGAGGTGATTATTTTACCTCCTACTTAAATTACTAAATTTCGGTGTATTTTGATGGAATCTCGGTGACAGTGAGCATGTGTCGTGCACGACTACATATCCTGCTCAACCGTTGCCATTGTCATGAAAGGTGTGATTTTTTCTTTCTAGTATGGTAGAACTTTTATCTTAGCATCCGATTTCTTGTGCGTGCATGGAGAGGGAGGAATGAAGGAAGTATCCGTTCAGACAGCAGCGAATCTAAGAAGGTGAAAGGGGAAAAGATGGCCAATGTTTAGACAGCTACCACTACAACACGATAGTCATTTTGGGGCACTTAAAAGTGCCTCTATATAGGATGAAAATGTCTGTATAAATCTTTAGGGACACTTTAAAATGTGACCCGGATACTCATGTCGGTAAAAGTTTTAGGGGCATTTTGACCAAAGTGCCTCTAAAGACTTCAGTGACATTTCAATTGAAGTGTGCCCTAAAAGCCATTTAAAAGAAATAGACAACACAATTTATTGGCAAATTGCGTTTTTTAGTGTTTGTTGGGCCTGAAGATACAAGATTGGCCCATTTATTGAGGATCGTTCGGATGCTCGGTTATGTTTGAAACGCCGCCAACGTCACTCGTCACATAAGTCCGCTGCGGGGAGGCAGCTATTTAAACCGGTAGATTTTCGTTCCGCGTGTCGATGTGGGACTAAAAACTGGAGTGCTCACCCGGGCGTCTGGACGTGGCTCCCGTTTTGCTGCCTGGTTCACTCGCTGCTGCGCATGCGCGCGTACGTACGACAGGATATTCCCAACCATTGGCATACCGCATACGTAATTGTGATTTGCCGTAGGCCCGTAGTAATCATGATTTGTTCCTCGATCCACATCTTGTGATTGTCGCTGGTACGATGGATGCTTGTATATTTCCAGAAATATGGTCCATGATACTGTGTTTGGTAATCTGGTTGACCTACTACGGTGCAAAATTAAATACTACTCCGTAGTAACAATTAGTTCAATAAAATTACTAAATAATATATGCAAAATTTGACGATAGTGATATAGCCCCCTTTAACACAAATATAGCCCAGAACATGCATTGACGGACCAAGCCCACAACGGAATTCTTAAGCGAAACGATAGCAGCTATCGCCCGAGCGCTACCAAGTCGTTCGCTGGCGCCCGGATTTGGGAGCTCCTCCATTGCGCCCGGGCGTTCTGTCGCTCTCGTTCCGCGCGGTTCAAACGTGATTTTGATTTTTGATCGAGTCAGTATTAGTTGAGTTAGGAAGACGCGTTCCGCCACGTTCAGCGTGAAAGGCTCGTCGGTGATCACGTGACGGTTGTAGAAAGGGCGACGCGGCGGTGGGATTTCTAGACGATTGTCGCTGCCGCTAGATCAACGACGAGAAAGGCCAGGCATGGCGGCGTCGGGAGGTAGGGTTTCTGGTTGGTACCTACATCGGCCGGTCTCTCCTTTTTATGCCGCGCCTAGATGCGGCGGGAAACGCCTAGAAGAGGCGGGAATCGGCGGGAAACGACTGGAAGAAAGCCGATAGGCGGCGGGAACGAACTGCATATACACCGACACCAGCGTCGGTGATGGGCTCTTTTGCAGTCGCGGACATTTGGGCGCGTCGCTGGGCACGGTCGTTCCGACAGACCGGACCACGGCCCCAAAGTGACCGCGAGCTGGCCCAAATGTTTCGGTCGAGCGTTTGAGTCGGTCCGGTGGAGATGCCCTTATGGATTGTGTTGTGCAAAAACATATAGTAGGCCTAGTCCCAGATTACTCATGATGAAAAAAGAACAGAAAAAGTCAAATTAAATTAAACAAATCTTTTGCTCACGTGGAGCCTGGTTGAATAAAAACGTTGGACAAAATAAAACAAAAGATAGTGTCTAAAAAGGTAACACCAAAAAGTGCAACAAAAAGTTAAATCGTAATTCTAGAAGGGTAGAATAATCATGAGTATGGTAAAGGAACAAAAGTATAGTGTGAAGAAAAATTATGTAAGAAATCCATGGAACTATAGAGTTTGATTAAAATGCTCCTAAAGGTTATTATCTTTAAGGGCACCTCTCAAAATGCCTCTAAAGATATTACATTTAGCGGCACTTTGATCAAAATACTTCTAAAAGTTATTATTTTTTAGGGGCACATCTCAAATGCCCCTAAAGATATTACATTTAGGGGCACTTTGAATAAAATTCCCCTAAAGGATAGTACTTTATAGGCATTTCTTAAAATGCCCCTAAAAGTATTACCTTTAGAGGCACTTTGATCAAAATGCCCCTAAAGATATATCTTTAGGGACACTTTAATAAAATGTTCCTAATTAACACATTTAGGGACACTTTGAAAAATGCCCCTAGCCAAAGTGCCCCTAAAGCCATACCGTGTCCTCACCCAATTGGACTTTGCTTCAAGAAGGTCTGGCTACAGAGGTGAAAGGGGAAAAGATGGATTTTGAATCTCCCTCCCGCATCGGTGCCTGCGGCCACTCCGCTGCCTTATGGTCGGCGGCCGTTCGCGCGTCACGTCCCCTCGCGCAGCATGACGCGTCCCACGGTGGCCCGCCCACCCCCCAACCTCGTTCCACCGCTCGAGTGGTCGGAGCACGTGTCGTCGCCCGTTCGCAGGTTGTCATCCTGGCGAAGCCCTAGCGGTCCTCCTCCTTGGCCCCATTGCGCGCCGTCTAGTCCTCCTAGACCACTGGGAAGTGGTTATCGATGCGTGCCCTCTCCAGTGAGGGGAGCTTGTTCGGGAGGGTAGCGTCGTCCACCTTCCTGCCCATCGCGTGCGCGTGGGAGCTCGTGCCGACCTACATCCACGCCGGCAACGGCCTCCCCGCCACCCTTCCCCTCCGCCCACGGCACCGGTGCCATGCCCTCAGGTAACTCGCCTCCCTCTCTCGACCGCTGAGGTGGCCGTGTTCTCTGATTTGCAGGGAAAGAACTAGGTGACGTCGAGGAATGCCGAAGGACACTCCGGTGGCCCGTGGTGTCATCGCCGATGGTGGGAAGCTCACCGAGGCACCCGAGTCGAGGGAGAGAGGGGTGGCGTAGGCGCGGGAAGTCTCAGCCCTCCAGCACCACACGCTGGGGGACTTCCTCCGGGTTGCTCGCCTCGACCTTCGCCGGTCTTCCTCAGGCCAGACCGGCTCTCCATCATAGGCGCCCCCTCAACTGTAGGGCGGTGGTTGCGGGTCAAGGCCTCGGCGGCCCGGGCCTGCGCGCAACCCCCCGTAGCTAGGCTGGGTTCATCTCTCGTCATGGCGGCTTAGAGCACATCACGGACGGTGCAAAAGGTGTTGGAGGCTTCGGTTTAGGGAGGCGGAAGGGAGGAGATCGGTCGAAGCCCTAATAGGCCGGTTCCTACTTGGGCCGACCCTACTCGTGTGTTCGTGTCACCGGTAGGCCAGCCCACATACCCTATCTAGGCCTCCGCGAGGCCAGCTCAGCCCGGGACCGTCCTAGGCAGGAGGATCCTCTTCCTAATAGTGCTCCTGCTCCACCCATGTCGCATCTCGACCCGCCGCAACCAGTAACTCTAGTCGCCACCCCTCACGTCCCCGTCACCGCCTCCGTCGAGCCTATGGCCGAACCCCGGTTGTCACCGTGCTCGTACCTTGACACCTTGATGTCGAAGCGGGGTCGTAGCCCTGCCACTCCCCCGTGAGAATGCTCCCCGGGGTGCTCTCCAGTGCCCCTGAACCGCCGCCACCCTACCTCCCCGCGCCGCTCGGGGCTATCCAGGGGCCACCATAGGGCATACCGCCACCCTAGCCACCCTACATGCCACTCCTCGGCATCACCACGACAAGCGTTGGCCCTCCCACTCCCCCCCCCCCCCCCCCCGCGGATGCACCGTCGCACGGACCAGGGGCTCCCCAGAGACTCGTCGGGGCCTTAGCCGTCCCTCGAGACCGATTGTTGGGAGGAGAGGATCTGTCAGCAACCATCTAATTTGCAGGTGGGTTCGGCTGATGCCAGGGTGCCTACTGGCCGCTCTGATGTCGCCTCCTGGTGCGCGTGAGGCCAAGACCAGCATGATGCCCATCTCCCGGTGGGTCAGAGGACCGAGGGTGCGGCCTCACAGGCAGTGGCATAGAATAAGAAAAAGAACAAGAAGCAGTCCACGGTTGCTCCCATCGCACTGGACACTGCCTTGGCTCGCTGCGGACCTTCGCTGCCCTAGGGACCGCCGTACACGAGGCAATGTCTAGGGTACTATGTCCATGTCGCTGATGGGGGGTTCTACAACATCGACATGTGTGGGGTTCAGATGACCATCCCATAGACTCTGGCGATGGTGATTGTCCACCGAGACTAGGACCCACCGCTTTCGGTCGAGGTCACGGAGGAACTACTCCACTCCGTGTTCTGCAGGGTGCTGCCAGACCATGAGTGGCTGGTCAGGCGTGTCTCTCCTTTAGAGTTCGTGGTGTCATTTCCATTGGTGGCCATCCTGTGTATGTGCACTTTTGGCTCATCCTTCACTTTCCCCATCAACAAGCTGAAGGTGTCAATCAAGCTATCCTTTGCTGACTAGGAGTCGTCTGCCACCCTCGCCGAAGTCTGGGTTTGCCTTAGGAGTGTCCCCTACAAAGCCAAAATGGTCGACATTGTGGCACTGATCTCCCAGATATTGGGCAAGTTCTTGGAGGTCGACTCCTCTTCCCTCCAGGGGATGGGGCCTGTCAGGCTAAGGCTCCTCTGCCCGGATCCCTCGATGTTCCTGATCTCGATCCTGCACGACAGGGACCTATTGGTGGAGCCTGACAAGGGGCCCCATCGCCACCCCTCCCCCCGCCCCCTACGGATTATTATGCAGGGATGGGGCAGGGAGCATGTGAGGAGTCCTCGGAGGAGTTGGGGGGCAACGAGAAGTCCCTAGCTGTAGCTGAGCCCACTTCCCCACCACCCCAGCCAGTTCAGGGTGGGGGTGGGGGTCATCCTTGCTTGTCCACTATGATTGGGCCATCCGGGGGTGATCCGTTCTTCTCGGGGAGGCGCCCCCTCTCTCGGAGCGCACCGGCCAAGCTGGCCTAGGTGGACCTCCGTCGGTGCTACTGTCCTGACCCCTAGGTGACCATCGACTTCGACATTTCGTAGTACGGCTCCAACCTCGACTCTAGGATGGCTAGGGGATGACACTCTCCCTAGAGTCTTCGTACCCTCCAGTGGAGACCTTAGGGAGTGTGGGCCTAGAGGTCTGTGTCCACCCTCCCAGAGATCCCCGGGCATGGTGTGCTACACCTTGCCCCCGGACACGCCCGACCCTGGGGCCCTTGTGTCGGACACGGCTGACTCGGACCTACCTGCATATGACACCTGGTACCGCCACCCTAGGGCCCCACGCTATCCGCTGCCGCCTCCCTCCTGCCATAGTGTTCACCTCGCTGGGTCTAGAGCGGGGCTCACAACCCCGGAGCCAACGGTGGTGGAGCGAGTGACCGGGCGCGTGACTGCCCGAGATGAGTTCCCATGTATTTCCCCGACTCCCGTCCATCCCTCCCCTTGATACTTGTTCCTCTAGTCCTTCTAGTTCTAGGTTCTCAATGCTACCAGATGTTCCATTGGCCCATCTAGGCGAAGTTGCTGCCGATTGTGGGATTGTCTTCTGGGGTGAGAAGGGGACTCGCGACTCTAAGATCGTTGCCATTAATGCGCGGAAGGGGTATGAGTGCGCGATCACTGCTGCCCGTGCACGCAACGCACGAGAGCGGGAACGCGCTCGGATCCTCGATGAGTCTCGACATTTAGAGCCTGGATCCAGTAGGGACCCCCCTCCTTCACCTGATGACAGGAAGGTCACCCATAGGGATCCCCCACCAGGGAAACCACATGGGAGGCCACCCAAAGTAAACTCGAGATGCCAGCCCTCCAACCATGCCCGATCTGCCCCCAATATGGGGACCCCTCGCACTGAGTTCACGTATGGACATCCTCCGGTCCATCCAGGTGTTCATTTGGAACATTAGGGGGTTCGGGCATGAGGATCGCTGCCGCCAGATCAAGGAATACCTCCATCAAGAATAGTCGGATATTGTCGGCCTTTAGGAGACAATTTAGAAAGATTTCTCCATTATAGAGCTAGAAGGGTTGAGCAGTCACAAGTTCATATGGTCATGGCTTCTGGCTAATGGCCACTCGGGGGGTATCCTCCTCGGTGTGAAGGGGACCACCTTCGAGGTAGATGATATGGACCACGGGGATTTCTTTCTCAACATGGCCCTCAACGATAGAAAATCTCACCTCAAATGGGAGGTGATCATTGTCTATGGCCCTGTGTACCATAGGAGGTCTGCTGACTTCTTGCGGGAGCTAGATCTAGTCTAAAGTGGAACATACATATGTCCCTGTTATCTGGTTCGGGACTTTAACCTGATCCGGTCCACGGATGACATGAGTTCAGCAAATGTGGAACTCTCAAGGATATGGATGTTGAATGATTGCATTGCTGATCTCGCTCTTAGAGAGATTGTAGGGGTGGGCGCTAGATATACGTGGACCAATAAGCAGCTTGATCCTGTCTATATTGTGTTAGACCGTGTGTTTGTGTCGATGGAATGGGAATTGGAATTCCCCATATGTTCCCTGAGGGCGGTAACCAGAGTTGGCTCTAACCATACTCCCCTCCTCATCTCGACCTGAGGGGGTAGGTGTAGGGGTTCCGTGCATACAAACAATAAATTTTACTCTACGCCCCTGAACCCCTGAAGCTGTCAGGACCTATATATTAGTAATACAGTAGCGGGAGGGGCTTTTCGCGAACTTACCCTTAAAGACCGAAAAGCGTTGGCAACGCTCAGGAGAGCGTGGTTGATGTAGACGAGCTGAAGCCGACCTCAAGGTCATGATGAAGTCCTTGCGCTCCTTCTGGCTCCAACGACTTGAGTGCCTCAAGTGCGACACCTCGCGGGGAGTTACACACGTCCGGTGCCTGGCGATGACTCCCGCTTCCCTGATCCAGTATCAATTGCGGAAGTAGAGCTCCCGGATCCGAATCCCGCAGCGCGACGGTGCTCCGCGGTGAAGATGTCTCTCGCTCGCGCAGTCTAGACTTGGGACCACGGTCACGAGAGAGAGGGGAGAGACAAAATATCAATTGGAGGTCCTCCCAAAAGTGGGGAGACCTTTATTGATTATTGGTTGTATTTTCTAGGCCAAATACCCCACTTTATATAGGGGGAGGAGAGGTACTACCTCCCCTCAAGTCCCGGGGCGGGACTAAAGGAGAGGAGGGGGAGGGGAGGCCACCGGCCAGCCGCTAGTGGGCCCCGCGCGGGGGGCTAGGCCCAGCCGGCCAGCCCCCTTGGCCCTTCTCCCTCTCTCCTTTCCCTAATGGGCCTCCTCCCTCCAGAAATTGGCCCATTAAGCCTTTTTGACCATTAAATTGATTTTTCTCTTTATTAAATAATTATGAATAAATGATTAAATCAATATTTAACATTCATTCACACATTATCTAATCTCCGTGGTCATGGAACACCTTCCACCTCCACTCCAGACATCCTCCGGACTTACCGAAACCCTTTTGGTTTTCTCCCTTCTTTTCTTCGGTGATTCTACTGATCCTATAAATGCTCTCTAAGCATCATCAAGCCCTTAAGCGTGATACCCCACGGTTCGGGAACACTCTAGACATGGTCGGGCCACTCCCGCACCAATGATCAACAGAGGGACCTGGATGGCCATGTGACCCATGTGCGTTCCACGAAGATCTTTCGTCGTTTGAACCGGGACAGTCGTGTCTTATTTCCTTTGTCTCTCGATACTTGCATTGCCCAAGATCTGATCAATGACATCACCATGTCGTGTTCAATCTCGTTACTGAACAATGCTATTTGACTCGTTCCGACAAGTGATATCCACGTGATCTAATCACACGCCGCGCAGCTATTGGATATAACCTCTCCGAGTGGGCCCTTGAGTATCTTCCTGTCACATGGACGGACAAATCCCGCTCTTGACATATATTGCCTCTACGGTTTCCTCCCAGTAACTGAACACACCTTTATAACCACCGTTTTACCAGATGGCGTTTGATGCTATCTAAGCACTCTCGGGAGACAGTGATTGATATAGCCTCATGGTCTAAGGAATAGTCTACGAGGATCCATTTCTAATCATCGTAACTTGAACTTCGTGACATGATCGAATCATGATGTTTAGGTTGGGTATTGGTTCATCATCTCATTCTCAGAATGAGATGACCTCATTTCCAACTGGCATAAATGCCACATGATCAGGAAACATGATCATCTGTTGACCAATGAACCAGTGACTAGAGTTTTACTAGGAACCCCTGGTTTGTTTGTATATCACACGTGTATTGATGTTTCCACTCAATACAGTTATAGCATGATATAAAACTTAACCATAAACTATATGAAATATGATAATAGTCCTTACTACTATTTGTCTCTAGGGCATATTTCCAACAGTCTCCCACTTGCACTAGAGTACAAATACACTAGCTGGATTTGTTCTTAATTATTGGCACCATATATCCGATACCTTGAACATGCTTGCTCATGGAAGAGGTTGAGTCTTGGGTCTGTACTTTACAGTCCCAGTCCTTTGCAACTTACTAATGTCACTTTGATTGACATTAATATTCTATCATCTCATGATAGCATCTGTGTGAATGCATCATCGCTATGGCAGCAGAACGAGGCCTGATTCCAGGAGCCTACAGTGACGTTAGATCAACCTCGAGGGCTTTCTCATGGGCACTATGCCCTGGGACACATCATTCTACGTTAAAAGTGAATTGGCCCCGCCATAACATTATACAACACTTTATATGGTACCCTTATCTATTATAAATGTATTCATCGAAACACTAGTGCACTCTATGCAACTTTCGATGTTTTTGTTCACCTCGCTTCCTACTTGACTTTAATTGGTATCTACAGGAGTTTCCAACATATTCCCTTATAACATAACTCTTTATGCTTTAAGATATGTTATCCTTTATGGATTTGGAAAATATGTCCATAGTTCTCTACTAGACACTGCGGACAAACTTAGCTTAACTGTTTTGTGATTCGAACTTAATCACTTTTAAACGTTCCTTATTGGATCACATATTATGCTAAGTTGTCACCATGGTTTACTAAGATAGAACCTATGTCTTAACATAGTGGATGATGATCATCCTATTCTTTCTTTCAACCATTGATGTTAAACTTAATGTTATTCCTAATTTGAGTTATTAAGGACCAGTTCCTTAATTAACTTCTATTCTGAAACCCCTTTTCAGAATCCCTTAAGGAATACTACATAATATCATAATACATCTATTATCAACTTCTACATCTTATAAATCCTTATTTATAAGTATTTGCGCTTTCATCCTTAACTTACTTAAGAATTACTCCTATAAGCTCCCATTAAAAATATGTTCCTACATATTTGAATTTGAGACTTATGTTGCTCCCACTTAAAAATATGTCAATCACATATTGTTTCAGGAAGACTTTCATAGCTCCCACTCAATTTTATGCAAATTGCATATCTCCTTACTACTTTGAACAACTTCAAAAATCCTTTGATCAAATATCAAACTTGGAGATTTACTATGAGATACTAGTACTTTACTAGTTTTAAATCCACTAGACATTTAGCACATATGAATCAAATTCATCCAATACTTGACAAATTGTGCTTTTGTCATTCACCCCTTTTTCCTACTATGGCTTTGCAGTCATTTGGGAAAATTCCAAGTAACCCCTTTACTTGTGAGATTCAGCAACGAATTGCTTTCTAATCTCAAGGGAATTTTGCTTTTAAGATTTCTCATAATTCTAGTTTACCATTATTTCCTTTGTAGTTCGTAGGTACGTCATATTCCAAGAATCATGACAAATGATCCACAAATGTCTCCATACAAGATATGGATTTACATTTTGAATCCTACTTCATATAGTGAAAAACAACAGTGGAGGGAAAAACACAATGATCAAAATCATTGATTCTTTCCTTCCGTGAAGGGAATCGTTCAGGAACGCTGTCCGTTGCGCTTCTCAACACTCTGATGCAGGGTTTGAATCCTCATCGTGTTTTACATTAATTTCCATTTGCTCATAATTGAGAAACATCACTAGAGGTGAGCTTTCTCAAGAATGCACCAAGATCCAAGCAATGCGAATCTTGCTTTCCTTTTGGTTTGAGCCATGGATTTCGTATTCAAAGTTTCCAATGAATACGCTACAAGGACTTATTCGCTATTGTTGTGGTTATATCGAATAACCCCAAAACTTTCACGAATTCAAATGGTTTACCAATTCTAATTGAGTGCTAACTATTTCTAACTAATGGTCTCTACATATACACTACAACGATTTATTTGGTGCCTTCTATTCAACCCCCTTTGATATCTAATATCATATTGTGATGCTTTGTATTCTGATGTTTCAAAACACTTTGCATTCCACAATGTCTTTTATGCCATTCTTATAAATTTGAACTTTATTACTATTGATCAAATCATAGTAATTGGGTTCTCTTTTATATTTATACCCTTTTATTGATGAAACACTTTGATCAAATCAAATAGTTTCATATTCATGTTTCCTTCGGTAAATTACTTTACACATTTAAACAATCATATAATGATAATTACCATTTTCGTTAAAACACAATACATCGAATATGTATTTACTTTTAACAATTCTTTAAACACTTCGTATTCAAGTAATACACGGTGTTCAAGTTATTTAGCCGAACTTAGGCATGATTTATATATGAGAAGAAATCGAATGACTTTCACATATTATCACATAACTTTGAATTTAAACAATGGTTTCATTCATTAATGAATATATCATTAAGTTGGGTATTTTAAACAAGGCGTTTTAATGTTTTACAAATGTTCATACATTATCAATTAGTTTCAAACAACAAGGATAATTCACACATAATCAAACAAGATATGAACACGAATAGAAATCATTCATAAAAGCAGAACAACGGTTTGTTACAAACTCATATGAATAACCATCTCACGAAGTGTGAGACACACTAAAGAAGTTCACAATCTCTTGATTAAAAAAATCATCCTAAAACATAAACTAAATGATAAATGTCGAGGGAGAGTGTCGTTGGCCGTCATCATCATGCTCGCCATCAACACGCAACGTCACCTCCTCTCCAGCAAGCACCTCTCATGTAGAAGGACCTGTTTTCAGTAAAACAGAACAAGTATCAGATATACTTAACACTGCATTGTGTTTGCAAGATTATAACATTTATAAAACTGTATATCAAATATATACCTTTGTCGTTAACTACCTGAGCGACATCTGGTTCAACCAACACATTCCTGAGGTGTGTCATGAACCGGTGGAACTCCATTTCCGTGTCGCCCCTCATTACGCAAGTCCTGACTTGTGCTTGGTAGCTTGGTGGCAGTGACCGCAACACAGCAGCATTTGCGAAAGAGCCTGTAATCCAGACGTCCAGCAAGTATGCTGGCCTCATGTACACATCATGCATGTGCTGCAAGTGGCTGTCCAGTGACGAGTTTTCCTCCATCTTAATGGAGAGGAAGTCTCCCATCAACTCATGCTCCCAAATGCGTGTTTGATCCACGAAATGTGTTCAAAGCTGCAGCATCACCGAACGAGGGTTGACATCACCCACGAAAGGCCACAGCTCGTCCACCATTCCGAAACACATCACAACTGAAATATAGGAGGCCATCTCCCGACGGAGATAGCGGTCTTTCCGCTCCTCTAGGGTCTCAAGGTCTGTGGATGGATCCAAATCCATCATGTCGAGTATGTAGTCGACCATGTCGTTCTTGCTAAGGAGAACATGGAGACTGGTAACCCAAATGGAGAAGTTCGATCCATCTAATCTGAGTTTCTCTCCTTCTAACCAATCAATTGTCAACACGAAAGAGCCCATCTACATTTATAATTGCAAAAGGAATTTAGACTAACTTTATAATTAAATGAGTTAATAATAACTCCACTCAGAAACACCTATCCCCAGTGAGGGTTCCTAGTGATAACACGACCCCTATCAGCCACATCTCCCCCGATCGTCACGGCCATCAATATGGGTTCAAGGGTGGTCACTAAACATCGGTCACATCATTCATGCGACTCGTGCTCGATCTTTCGACCATCCGCGTTCCGAGGCCACACTTCTCTAGCATGCTAGGCTCGCCAACTCAACCTTAGTGTTTTCGCTGTGCAACATGGCTTACACCCACTGTATGTGAACATAGATATGTATGACACCCAGGCCTATCACCCTGGATCGCCTCATACCGAAGAACTTTCTTGGTGGTGCACACTAAGGGGGAACACAATCGTTGGTAATTTTAACAGGGATCATCTTATTAGGCTACCGTCAAGTATCTAATACTAGCACACAATAAGACATACAAACAATAACATTGAATGTAAATGCTATGTGATATGGTCCTTCACGTCATGATCTCCATCCGTCGTCACCGGGTTCTGGCGCCAGGGTTCCAGCGCCGTAGACACCAGGGTACCGGTGTCATTCCGGCGTGGTAGTTCGTCATTACCGTGACTATCTACTACTATGCAACAAAAGATAATTACTTTACCTTTGCCACAACCATATCACAAAGCAACGCCCCCTGCAAAACAAAGTTAGACGCCTCTACTTTATCTTTGCATGTTTTACGTGGCTGAATGGGCTTTCGTACAAGAACCGTTCTTACCTACGAACTTTCAGCACAACGCTGATCAAGTAGTTGTCTCTACTACACCCCTTTCGGGGCCCTCCGTTGCAAATGGTATACCAACTAATGCGAGAGAGACAGACACCCCCCTAAGCCACTTTATACGGTACAAGCCGTATGTCAAGCGTGGACCAGTCTCGCGAATGAACGCGTAAAGTCGGTTGGGGGCCGCTTCATCAAGCATTACTGCGGTATACACAAGTACACGTGGGAGGGTAACAACTAAAATATCAACGCCCACAGGCTACATCTCGTGTGTTCTACCCGTACTAGCATTACTACGCATAGATCTAGCTCTGATACCACTGTAGGGGTTCCGCACATAAAAACAATAAATTTTACTCTACGCCCCTGAACCCCTGAAGCTGCCAGGACCTATCTATTAGTAATACAGTAACGGGAGGGGCTTTTCGCGAACTTACCCTTGAAGACCGAAAAGCGTTGGCAATGCTCAAGAGAGCGTGGTTGATGTAGACGAGCCGAAGCCGACCTCAAGGTCGTGATGAAGTCCTTGCGCTCCTTCTGGCTCCAACGACTTGAGTGCCTCAAGTGCGACACCTCATGGGGAGTTACACACGTCCGGTGCCTGACGATGACTCCCGCTTCCCCGATCCACCGGCAGTTGCGCAAGTAGAGCTCCCGGATCCGAATCCCGCAGCGCGACGGCGCTCCGCGGTGAAGATGTCTCTCGCTCGCGCAGTCCAGACTTGGGACCATGGTCACGAGAGAGAGAGGGGGAGAGAGAAAATATCAATTGGAGGTCCTCCCAAAAGTGGGGAGATCTTTATTGATTATTGGTTGTATTTTCTAGGCCAAATACCCCACTTTATATAGGGGGAGGAGAGGTACTACCTCCCCTCAAGTACCAGGGTGGGACTAAAGGACAGGAGGGGGAGGGGAGGCTGCCGGCAAGCCCCTAGTGGGCCCCGCGCAGGGGGCTAGGCCCAGCCGGCCAGCCCCCTTGCCCCTTCTCCCTCTCTCCTTTCCCAAATGGGCCTTCTCCCTTCGGAAATTGGCCCATTAAGCCTTTTTGACCATTAAATTGATTTTTCTATTTATTAAATAATTATGAATAAATGATTAAATCAATATTTAACATTCATTCACACATTATCTAATCTCCGTGGTCATGGAACACCTTCCACCTCCACTCCGGACATCCTCCGGACTTACCGAAACCCTTCCGGTTTTCTCCCTTCTTTTCTTCGGTGATTCTACTGATCCTATAAATGCTCTCTAAGCATCATCAAGCCCTTAAGCGTGATACCCCACGGTCCGGGAACACTCCAGACATGGTCGGGACACTCCCACACCAATGATCAACAGAGGGACCTGGATGGCCATGTGACCCCTGTGCGTTTCACGAAGATCATTCGTCGTTTGAACCAGGACAGTCGTGTCTTATTCCCTCTGTCTCTCGATACTTGCATTGCTCGAGATCTGATCAATGACATCACCATGTCGTGTTCAATCTTGTTACTGAACAATGCTATTTGACTCGTTCCGACAAGTGATATCCCCGTGATCTAATCACACGTTGCGCAGCTATTGGATATAACCTCTCCGAGTGGGCCCTTGAGTATCTTCCCGTCACATGGACGGACAAATCCCGCTCTTGACATATATTGCCTCTACGGTTTCCTCCAAGTATCTGAACACACCTTTATAACCACCGTTTTACCAGATGGCGTTTGATGTTATCTAAGCACTCTCGGGAGACAGTGATTGATATAGCCTCACGGTCTAAGGAATAGTCTACGAGGATCCATTTCTAATCATCGTAACTTGAAATTCGTGACATGATGAGATTACCTCATTTCCAACTGGCATAAACGCCACATGATCAAGAAACATGATCATCTGTTGACCAATGAACTAGTGACTAGAGTTTTACTGGGAACCCCTGGTTTGTTTGTATATCACACGTGTATTGATGTTTCCACTCAATACAGTTATAGCATGATATAAAACTTAATCATAAACTATATGAAATATGATAATAGTCCTTACTACTATTTGTCTCTAGGGCATATTTCCAACAATAGGCCACCGAGATTGAACCGCTTCCACTTTGAGACCTTTTGGCTCCAAAAGCCTAGGATTGTGGAGGCGGTTCAATCGAAATGGCTGGATGTGGTTGCCTTCCCACCCCATGTATACTGTGCGGTAGACACTTGGCACCACTATGCCAAACTCTCTAGGTAGTTCATGCGTGGCTGGGTGTCAAACTTAGGAGCTTCTCAGCGAGAGAAGAAACTGGCTGTGCTACCTGAGATTCAGGATCTCGACCAGGAGGCCAACCAGGTAGGCCTCTTGGAGCAGGCATGGTCTCATAGGTACTCTCTTGAGACTTCCATTATTGAAATCTATAAGGAAGAAGAGGCATTCTGGCGGCAGCGCAATCGCCAGAACTTGACCCTCCAAGGGGAATCAAACACAACCTACTTCCATGCCATTGATAATGGTAGAAGTAGGAAGTGCTCGATCCCTTGCCTCTAGGAGGGGGATTCTCTTTTGGAGGACCCAAAAGATATCTCCTCCCATATTTATACCTTCTACATGACCATGTTCTCGGCATCACCACGTGTTGGGCTCTCGCTGGCTTCGGGCTTTTGGACTTAAGGGGCCATGGTTTTGCTCACGGAGGATGCGGAGATCACACTCCCATTCCTTCTAGAGGAGGTAGCTGTGATACTTAAATCCATTAAGTCTAGTTTAGCCCCATGCCAGGCCTAGATGGTGTCCCAGTCATTTTCTTCCAGACCTTCTGGGAGAAACTGTAGGCGGTCATCATGGGGATGTTTTAGGAGTTTTACATTGGAACTCTAGTGATGTATCATCCAAACTTTGGTGTGATTTACTTGATCCCCAAAGTAGTGGGGGACATGGATATCCACCAATTTAGGTTGATTATGGTGATCAACGTCATCCAGCGTATCTTCGCCAAGGTGTGCGTTGCCAGGCTCGCACCGGTTTTCGAGCGCCTCACCCACCCCATCCAGTACGCTTTTCTTAAGGGACACCTAATTCATGATGGTGTCATTGATATTCATGAAATTATTCATGAAGTGAGGGTGCGCCATCAGAAAGGGGTTTTCAAGTTAGAATTCCAGAAGGCCTATGACCGTCTAGACTGGGCCTTCCTAAGGCTAGTGCTGGATATGAGGGGGATAGATGACATAATGATCTACTAGATTATGCAGTTCGTGATTAGTGGAAATACCGCAATTAATGTCAACGGGGAGATTGGTCCCTACTTTAGACCATCTTGCAGAGTGATGCAAGGGAATCATATCTCGTCCCTCCTGTTTAACTCGGTGGTTGATGCCTTGGCAGAGATTTTGGATAGAGCCAAAATCGTTGGCCATATCTTTGGCATGGTGGGCATCTTATCCCCAGAGCTAGAATCCCACCTCCAATATGCGGATGATACCATGATCATGGTTCAGGGATCGGATCTCGACATCATCAACGTCAAGTTCCTGCTCCTCTTCTTTGAAACCATGTCTGGCCTTAAGATCAACTTTGACAAGAGCGAGGTTATGATCTTGGGATTCTCAGATGAGAACCGTCAGAGCATAGCTGACAAACTCAACTGTAGGTTGGCTTACTTCGCAATCACATACCTAGGGATGCCCATTCGAGAGATTAGGATGTTGATCAAGGACCTGGTTACCCTAGTCACGTGAGTCCGGTATAAGGTTAAGCCTTGGCGAGCTAGGCTCACGACTAAGGGGAGCAAGACGGTCCTGATCAAATCCTATGTTTCCAGTCTCCCCATGTACCAAATGGTGCTATATCTGCTTCTAGAGGGCACTCATGTGGACTTTGCTAAAGAGTTGTCCCAGTTCTTCTGCGCGGCTAGAGATGGGCTTTAGAAGTACCATATTGTTAAATGGGTAGACATGTGTGCCCCCAAAATTCTTGGGTGCATAGGGATCCTTGACTCGCGCCACTTAAATGTGGCTCTGATGCTGAAATGGGTTTGGTGTATCCTTAGGGATGATGGAGGTTTTTGGCTGCAGCTTATGAAATCCAAATATCTTTGGATCCGAACCCTTCTTGCATGCGAGCGTCGTGAGGGCTCCCAATTCTGGCGAGCCATTCAGTACATAAAACAGCTCATTTGTCAGGGGCTGCATTTAGTCTTGGCGGTTGTAGGGGTAGTGGTCCTATGGCTAGACCCATGGCCAGCGGATTCTCCCATTTGTGAGGAGTTCCCTGCCTTGTTCGCCATTTGTTCCTCCCCTTCAGTGTTGGTGGTCGAGGCCTTCCTAGATGGTCGCTGTAACATCTTGTTCCGCCAGACCTTTAGCCTAGTTGAGGCTACGGATTACAAAAGACTCATGTCATATCTCCCTATTTCCCTCTTGGAGGAGAGGGACTCGGTCTCCTAGTGTCTGACCCTAGTGGGAGTTTTCTCGGTTAGTTCGGCGTACACAGCGCTCTTCCAGTGCCCGAAATTCAGCTCGACCACCCCTCTCTGGAAGGCCCCTTCCTCTTAGTATTCGCATCTTCGTATGACAACTTCTCCGTGATCGCCTGCCCTCAGGGGTGGAGGTGGCAAAGCGTAATGGACCTGGCAATGGATTTTGTCCACTATGTGGGACACGGAGACGTGTCCCCACATTATGCTCACTTGCTCTATGGCTCAGTTCTTATGGAGCTTTATCCGGGAAGCTACATGGCAGGCGCAGGATCTCGGAGAGTTCCTTAAGACTGAGGCAAACAGTGCTGGAAGGAGACTCCATCTCTTCTGGCTAGTGTTTGCGGCCCTGATATGGACCCTATGGAATGTGCGAAACAAGATGGTGATTAAGCGGATCTTTCCCAACCGGGCCTCTGACTCCATTTTTTTCTCTCCTATTTGGAGCAGTGGTTTCTGCTGGCTAGGAAGCGGGATCGGGAGCACCTGGATGGCACCTTCTGGGCCCATGAGGTCGGCAGCGCTCCCTTCTCGGACCCTGACCGCACGTGATCTAGGCGTCCCCCATGCATCCAGCCGTGCTCTCTTGTTGCCGCTCTCTTTCTTTCTTTTGGACTATCTTGTGCTGAAGCCTCAACTTTCTTGTTACATTGTTTGGTTTTTGGCTTCGGCCGGATGTGTGGTGTGTTGTAACTTGTTTGTAACTGGATGTTGATGCGAGCCTTTTTTTACGGAAAACAAACTCCACACACTGTATCGGGTCTCTGTCTTATCAGTGGCCGTTCAACCTTGCATCAAGATCCGTGCTCTGAGAGATACCCCTCAATTACACCAATTTTTCATCCGTCAGTCCCAAGAATTTTCCATAGCATAACCTATGTATCTACTTTAGTACATTCTGCACCTACCTACTGTACATGTTACTGTAATGGGGCCTTGGAAAAAAATCCTTGTGCTAATGAACGGAAAAAATCCTTGAACTTTCCTGTAGCATGGCGTTGGAAAAAATCATCGATAAACGCCCAGATTAGTAGGATTTGGACTTCTACAAGTACTATCTCTGCATGAACATCCAAGAACGAGAAGCATTACGGTTTCTGAAGCAGTAAAATGACGGTTTCTGAAGCAGTAAAATGACGGTTTCTGGAGCATTAAATAAAATATCCTTGAATCAAGCAATTTCTGTTCTGGAGCATTAGATGGAAGGTATCAGTCGAATTTTTCTCCAAGACAAGAAAATCAGAGAGGATCAGATCAGAAGAAAATCGTTGGAGAATCAAGCTATTTTCTTCCAAGACCCGAAAATCATGGGAGAATCGGATCAGAAGAAAATCCACCTTGAATGTAACCAAATAAAAACAAAATCTCTTTCAAAAAAGACTTTCGCCTCGCTTTATAAATAAAGCACACAGGTGAGATCGCTGCTGGGCCAGACAGCACAATGCCCAAAGGAACACACACCACGATACACGATGCTGGGGCAGCAGCACACACACACGCCCGGACTAAAAACAAGAGACACAAAAAGGAATGGAGACGGAGGCGGATCGACTAGATGATGAAGACCGCAACCACTGCGCCCACCGAAGAATGTCTACCCCGCTCCTAACCCCGACTCGTCAAGCACCAAGCAGCACCCTCAAGAGGAAAAGCGATCGCTGCTGCCCGGTCCGGAATTGGCCCTAGGGTTTCCCCCGGCACACAGAGGGAAGTGTGAGAAGGGTAGCCACGATGCCCTTCAGGAAGGGAGGTGCCACCCACAGGCGGCACCGCGTCGGTGTCGGTCGCGCCGACAAGGATTTCTCCCGAAGACCCTATCCACAAGCCTCGGACGAGCCGTTGCACAGGAGACCCGCGAGGGCGAGGCCTCGCCACCACCAAACTTGCCGCCCACGAGCACGTGCCACGCCAGTCCCGACTCCACCATCATCGTCTCACCGAGATTACCTACGCGAGGTCTACAAGATGAGGCACACGTAGTTCGAGGCAGGGCCAACAGAGCCGCGTCCATGCGGGAGGGAACTACCTCTACCGCCAAGGGCGGTAGTCGACCGGACGCGACCACGGGCAAACCAGTCCCCGTTAGGTCCGGGCAGGTCCAACGGACCCGTAAAGCCCCCGCAAGGGCACACCAGTCCCACGAGAGTCCGGCCAGGCCCAGAAGGGCCCGTAAAGCCCGTAGTCACGCTGCAACAGGCCGAACGCGGACACCGTTGGACCTACACAAACCTACAACGCCACCATCCGTAGAGCAAGCGTGGAGGAGGGCAAACCGGCCCGCCCTGGCCCAGATGGAGCCCTAAGGGCCCAGATCTGGGCCAAGGAAACCCGGCCAGATCCGCCTGCCACCGCCTGCCGCGTTGCCCCGCCGCCAGTAGCTGCGCTGCCGCGTCGTCCTCGCCCGGCCGCCGCCGAACCTCCGCCGCCCAGTACGCACCGCCGCCGGAGGGGAGAGGCCACGACCCCGCCGCCGGAGGGGAGAGGCCACGACCCCGCCGCCTCAGCGCGGGGATAGAAGCACCGCCGCGGCCGACGCCACGTAGGCCGCGCCCGGCGGGCCCTGCCGGCGGCGGCGACGGGGGAGAGGTGGAGAGGGGGGAGGCCTAGCGGGGAGGTCGATGGGGACGACCCCGTCGCCCTCAGGGGGCGAGAGGGGTCGGGGGCGAGCTCGCTGAGCTACCAAGCTTTTCCAGCACAGACCATAAAAAAAATCCAACAAAATCCATGGAAGGAAATTCCCCATATTTTGTAGAATCACGGGATCTGATGAGATAACGTGGTGGCCGGATACAGCTTGACCACCGGATGGTTTCACATCAGCGTCGGGTGCGCCTTCAGGTAAGAATATACGCCGCGGGACAGTCCGTCGTCGCAGGCTCCGGTCGCAACTCGGCCAAGACCTAGAGCTTGTTCAGGGAAAGGTTCAGATCGCGGGACACCTCTGGCAGCCACGCCTTGAGCGGGGATGCAGGCAATCGCCATGTTCGACAGAGGGAGAGGGGACGAGACGGGATGGAGAGGGAGTTGGCCAGGTGGGGCGCGGTGCGGGACATGATGGAAGTGTGCATGTCCACCTTCGGTCCTATAGAGGTGCGATTGTGTACGTGGTACAAAACCGACAAGCACGATTCTTAGAACAATGCTGTCCCTAGGATAAGACTGGAACGTCCACGGCTGTGTGGAATCGCTGCGTCCCCTTTTTTTAAGGAATACTCAGAAACGTACGCATATATGTTGTCCTTCGTACTGTATCTATTTTTATTAGGAAGCATGTGTAAGCAACGTGTGCCTTTTGATGATTCGTTTCCAAAAGAAGAAGCCTACGGGCACTCAATCTCCGTGATATGATTCCCTCCCTCCCTCAACCAACACAGCACAGGCCGACTGTTGCGCCGGAATAGTTGTACAGTATATATGTACACACCTGCGCCGCTGGTGCACACTGCTCCGACGACGACGCCGCGTGCTGTGCTCCCCGCCGGCCCCGCCGGAGTCATGGCGACGGTGGAGCAACAGGATCAGGAGAAGGAGCAACAGGATCAGGAGCAAAAGAAGGACATCAAGTTCCTGTGGAAGTGGCGCAAGTACCTGCTGCTGCTCGCCACGCTGGTGGCCAGCGTCACCTACGCGGCCGGCCTCAACCCGCCTGGCGGCGTGAAGTCCGACGAGGGAGGGAACAACGCCCGAGGCCAGCACACCAGCGTGTACCTGAACCGCGTTGGCGGCGGTGTCGACCCGCCGGCGGCGTACCCGAACCGCGTCGGCGACCCGGTGCTCGTGTCCACCTACTCCCGCCGTTACAATGCCTTCTTCTACTGCAACGCCGCCGCCTTCGTGGCCTCCCTGGTCGTCATCTTGTTCCTGCTGGACCGACGCATCAGCAACAACCCCGCCGGCCTCAAGGTCCTCCGCTACGCCATGCTGCTCGACCTGCTCGCCCTCATGGCCGCCTTCGCCGCCGGGAGCTGCCGCGACGTGCCTGCCTCCATCTACGTCTCGGTGCTCTTCGCCATCGTCTTCGCCTACGTCGCCATTCAGGTCAGCATGGAAAAGAAACAAGCGGCGAAGGTGAAGCACCGGGAGCAGGAACGGGCGGCCTCGACGGTGGTGCACGGGGAGCCGGAACCGGCGTCGACGGTGGTGCGCGGGGAGCCGGAACCAGCGGCGGCGCCCGTGGTTGAGCACCGGGATCCGGACGCAGAGGAGGAGAGGCTCAAGCTGAAAGACCGGCGCAAGTTCATGCTGCTGCTCGCCACCTTCGCGACGCCGCTGACGTACGGTGCAGGGTTGGTGCCGCCGGGAGGCTTCTGGAGCCAGACAGAGTCCGGGCACCACGCCGGCGCCCCGCTGTTGCACGACGGGATCTTCAAGATCCGGTACGACGCCTTCTTCTACGCCAACGCCAACTCCTTCGTGGCGTCGCTCGCCATCATCATGATGCTCATGAGCAGGACGGTGAGCAAGAGCCTCACCAAGTCGTACGCGCTGCCGGTGTGCGTCCTGGTGGAGCTGCTGGGCCTCATGGTCGCCTTCACCGCCGGAAGCTGCAGATGGCTCACCACCACCGTGTACATCGTCTGCCTCGTCGGCGTCGTGCTCCTCTACATTGTGCTGCAGATGGCCATCGCGGTGTTCGCCATGGAAAAGTTCAAGACATGGCATGACAGAGTCTGTAGCATACTCACGTCGTGCGCAGGCAAACAACCACACATGTAAGTACTCCTTCCTTCCCAGTTTATATGCCCTCCGCGTTATTAATTTAAAAAATATGACATCTTACAAAGGGTTGGGTTTGTCCATGTCTCACTCGATTAGATTTTTTCAATGCTCAGTCACCCCAAAAAAATACAACTATAGTTTAAAAAAATGTGTAACTCATGCCATTTGCGCTGCGGAAAGTCATTTTAGAAGGAGCCTTTATATACATGAGTCCTATTCCACCTCTCATTTTCGCTTCAAGATTATTAAAACATTGAGGTAGACCGTGAACAGTACAAAATATTTCATAAGTTTCAGAAAAGTTTTATAAGTTTCACAATTTTTTTAGTCTTCTGAGTAGCACCTGCCTGACTTGGGCACTCCGCTACATACCGACGCCTTTAGAAAATCCAAGTTCAATTGCACGGTTCACTTTTTTAACAGGCCCTTTGCCTTTTTTTTGGTTGGCCGACACTTCAGAAATATAAGACGTATAGGAATACACTAAAGGATGTCTACACATCCTCCGATACTTTAGTTTTCTGAAGTGTCGGCCAACCAAAAAAAACTAATACTCCCTCCGTTCGGAAATATATGACATTTTAGCTTTGTGAAAGGAATGTATCTAGATACTTTTTAGTGTATAGGGTCACTCCGAACCTCTACGAACCTATATACTAAAGGATGTCTAGATACATTCAATTCACAAATCTAAAACGTCTTATATTTCCGAACGGAGTGAGTACTAATATATTCTTTGGTACTAATATATATCTAATATTAAGTGGGTCAAATTAAAGATCCTCGGACACGCGCCGAATGACTTATAAACGGGGAAGGAGAGAGTAGTAACTATTATCTTCACACCCGGCAATTAATCACTTGGATATATATATACAGGAATACTCCGGAGGCACAACGAGAAGGAAAAGAACAAGCAGGAGGAGGAGGAGGAGGCCGCGGGGAAAGGATAATCGATATTCAAAATGGTGAGGCTGCAAAGAAGACGGTGGAAGAGTCGCGGGCGCTTGTGCTGCTGCTGGCGACGCTCGCTGCGACGGTGACCTACCAAGCAGGGCTGAGCCCGCCAGGCGGCGTCTGGCCGGACGAGGACGACCAAGGGAACCTAGTTCACATCCCTGGGAACCCGATTCTCCATGACATGCACTACAAGAGGTACATGGCTTTCTACCACTGCAACACGGCGGCGTTCGTGGCTTCGGTGGTCATCATCATCATCGTCCAGAGCAAGGAGCTGAGCTCTGCCGCCGCCATCACGCGTGCCGCGCTCAAGACGGCCATGGTACTCGACTTGTTCGGCCTCATGGGCGCGTACGTCGCCGGGAGCAGCCACGACACCACCTCCACCATCTACGTCTGCGCCCTGGCCGTCCTCATCTTCGTCTACGCCATCGCCAAGCTCGTGGCGTCCGCGTACAAGGCTCGTCGTGGAGAGTTGCAGACCCCCGGGCCCGAGAGTGTTGACGATCCCCTCAAGACGAAGCTGATCGTTAGGGAGAGGAAGCGCAAGTTCTTGCTGCAGCTCGCCATCCTCGCCGCCACCGTCACGTACCAGTCCGGGCTGAACCCGCCGGGCGGGTTCTGGCAAGAGAGCAAGGGTGAGAGATCGGTGACCGCCGGCGACCCGGTCCTGCTCGACTACTACGGTATCAGGTACCAGGTGTTCTTCTACTGCAATGCCACGGGGTTCATGGCGTCCGTGGCTGTCATCCTTCTGCTGGTGAACCAGATGCTTTACAAGCATGGCATCCGGAGCCGCGTGCTCCACGTGTGCGTCGTGGTCGGGCTGCTGGGCGTCATGGGCGCCTATGCCGCGGGCAGCTCGCGGCAACTGCGCACCTCCATCTATGTCTTCGCGCTCGTCGCCGCGGTGGTCGCCTCCCTTGTCCTGCAGATCCTCTTCTTCGTGTTCGCGGACAGCCGCCATTTGTCGGAGCAGCCATGGCTTCCGCAATGGCTGAAGGTGCTTGTCAAGCCGTTGAGGTCGGGGCCGGACGGCGAGGTCAAAGCAGGCAAGGACGACGTCTCCGAGCAACAACAAGGACACATCGAGAAGCATAAAAAGAGCAAGTACCTCATGTTGCTGGGCATCCTCGCAGCCAGCGTGACGTACCAGGCGGGTCTCGCGCCTCCTGGCGGCACGTGGGGGGACGACGACGATACTACTCCGTCCTCGTTGTCGCCATCCCTATCCCCGTCGCCGTCGGCAGTCGCCGGCAACCCGATCCTGCTGGATAGCAACCCGGAGCGGTACCAGGCCTTCTTCTACTGCAACGCGACGTCATTCGTGGCCTCCATTGTGGTCATCATGCTACTGCTCCAGCACACCTTGAAGAAAAAGAAGAAGGACAAGACCACGGAGCGGCACGGGGTGCCGCTGTGGACGGTGCAGACTGCCGTGGTGCTGGACCTGCTCGGCCTTCTGGGCGCGTACGCCGCCGGCAGCTGTAGGGGCTGGGAGACGTCTGCCTACGTCATCGCGCTGGTCGCCGCTGTGGGCGTCTTCATCACGATGTCGGTGCTGCTGTCGTTGAGGAAGCCCAGGATTTTTTCTTTTTGTTTGAACAAAACCCGGGATGAAACCAGTGCTGAGCATGGCCAGGAAGTTCAAGTTATCCAGCTACTTGGAGCTAGCAATGATGATGATGATGTGGCCAGCCGCTACGAGCACGTTCCTTGATTTGCACTTTATTGTTTGAGATTATTGCATTCCCTTAATTTGCCAAGTTGCTGATCGTGTTGGATTACCCTGTTTGCTTCGAGTGTGGGCTGCAAATTAGGATCCATCTGGCTTGTCTTGCATACGAACTACTTTGATTCAATTCAAATCGACTCAATTGTTCAATTGTTTGCTTCATTTTTTAATATTGTTTTCCATTTTTGTTAGAAGTTAATTTGTTAATCGTGCAAAGTGTTTTCTCGAAAAGAGAAAACTGAGAAGAAACCTAAAACAATAGACTGTACAGATAGAAGAGTCAACCAAAGGTGTGAAACTTTTTTTTAGGGAATGCCAGTTGGCTAGCTTTATTAATCATCAAACACACTTACATCGTTTATCAGCAAATGAAGAATAAACCTAGGGGGATCATCGTCCCGAGTACAAGAACTGAAAGAAAGATAACTATGTCTAAGATGTTCATGTGCTACGAATTAGCCTTCCTTCGGCAATGCTCAAAAATCACCTTACTAAATCCTGCAGAAAGGATGGTACAGTCGTGAAAAATGGTTGTTGTCGTTGTTGCAGAGAAAGCCCCGTCTCTCATAGTATGAACTACCAAAGAATTATCAGATTGGATGATGATCTGGTTACATCCAATGTGCTGAGCAAGGCATAGTCCTTCTCGAATAGCATAGGCCTCCCATCATAGCATCAACAACATAGGGTAGTTCTTTATATTGTGCAGCAATGAACTTACCGCCTGAATCTCGGATAGTAACCCTAATGCTTCCACATCCTTCATCTTCACGGAAGGCAGCATCTACATTAATTTTCAAAACTTCTTCAGACGGGCATGTCCATGACATCTTTCCTTTGAATTGGTTTTTTGCGAGCTCTCTAATAGTTCATCGATAGAGCACCGATAGACAATAATGCTGATCTCTAGGAAGTTTGAATGTTTTCTCCATGGGTATGTTGGCAATGCTCCCACCACATATACCATGATCCTGTTAGTACAATCTCCAACGGACCGACACCGCCTAGAGGGTCACAAGGTCCTTCTATACAAATTATGTGTTCACAAAGCTAAATCCCAACCCTGTCCGTGTTGACAGCTATGCCCAGATTTGCTTAGTTAGTAAGCAAGTAAAAAGAACATGCATGATATCTTCACACCCCACCAAGCATACGGGACACCCACTAGCATTTGTAGTACTAGATATAGGGGTGCGCCTTGGCGCATGACCCCGTTGATCTCGTATCGGTTTTTATCATGTATAATGCTAATAAAAATAGGTGATAAAATAATAGTGTATTCATGAATTTTCTATTGCAATTCAAACAGAAATGGGTGCAGGAGTTGCTTTATTAATTCATTTGGATCAAGGAGATTCCTTCTCATCCTAATCTTAATTGTCAGTACCAACATGTATTTGACAATGAGAATACTAAATCAGTATAATATTTCTGCAGAAAAAGTGTGCATTAACAATAGTATATTTATCTATCAGTTACGAATGAAAAAATGTAGTGAACGGTTATTTCTTCACACATATGTCAACATATGGTTTCAACCATTGCAGTTGGGACCTATATAAGGATGGTGTTGTTCCTTGTAAATATTTACAGAAAACTCCACCATTAGGTGCTGGCCAGATGCTACAACCTCGTTAGCAGATGAACAACGACACCACTGCATCTTCAGCATTCAGAGTAACAGAGTGCAGAGAGGTGTTCAAGTCTAGCTTGATTAGGGATTCAGTTAAATTTCTAGCATTAGAACATCCCAAGAGCTCCTCCTGAATACGATTTGGACTATTGCTTCACAAATTTACATTCGGGAAAGGCATGTCCCGTGTCTTCTTGAGCCTATTGCTGACAGAACACAAAGTGTCAAGTTCAATACCTCTTATCTTCAGATTCATGCGCTATTATGTCGTAGATGGCAAAGGAGCATACAATTTTTCGGTGGCAACTTTAGGCTCGAGACAGAATTCCATAGTTTTATGCCGTGTTTTCAGAACTGCTACAATGAAAGAATAAATTTGTCTTGCATTACGAAGTCAGAGCTTGTAGGACGATTTGATAGTGAAATCTCCCTATGATTCTCCTCCATAAATTTGTCTTGCATTAGTAAATCATACAATAGATACAAATAATTACCAACATGTAGCAATGTAGCACATGTTCCGTAAATAAGAGAACAGAGACACATTTTGACAACAGGTTTGTAAATTGTTCCATTGGTTGTTAGTGGGGTTGAGAGTACAATATCACCTCCCTTGTGTACTGCACAAAACCTATAGAAATAATCTCAGCTCTTACTAAATAATGAATTGCCTCTAAACCCGAAATGCCACTGGATACAGATTGGGAAAGAGACATAGATGTCTAAGCAAATACTTCTTTACTTGAACCACTTAGGGAAAACAAAGTATGAGAAACCAATATGCTCCAATTATTTGGTAGGGACAGAAAGAAAACTACCTGAATAAACACTATAAGAGAGAACAACATTTTTTATGAACTTAAGACCATTGTATGGAGGAGAAGCCACACCAACATTGCCGCTCCAGCCTCTTCAGCGGCAAGCTGCCACCATACTATTCCTTCCTGGGCCAAATTTATATTGGAAAACCAGCAAAAGGTACAGTATTTGACTATATAGAATGATCATGGGATGTTGCACAATTAGAAACTCCAACCCGCAAAGCTTTAAGATAATAATGGTAAATTACATAAAAGACAGGAAAAAAAACCAAACTCTGATTCACTTTCCATCATCGTAAGTGGATGTGTAGCCAAGTTTTCCAACATTAGGCCTGAACATCACATGAAAAAAAGACGTAAGTAGATGTTAGGCCTGAACATCACATGAGAAAAATATGTAAGCAGAAATAGCTAGATGGCATGTACTTCTTGGATCAACGTACCCTATTTAATTAGTAGATGAATGTACTCATTAAGTCTGCTATGAAATAAACAAAATCGACATACCTCATCCTTTGGCAAGGGTACATCCGATCTGATTCTAGTTGCTATCACGTGAAAAACAAATAGAGAAAGATGCAACTTGTACGCTAATGCATATACATAAAATAAAAGGCGGAAGAAATAGAAAGCCTTAGGAGAAGGTCATCTCTTGTACACCTAGCGTATTTGCCGTGGCTGTTCGGGGATGAGGTCTCCTCTTCTTCCTCCCAGACCCTCAGTTTTGCATTCTGGTCCTTCATGTCCATATATGCGTCCTCCTCCTCCTAGTTCTCGCTGGCGGCCGGCCAACATGGTTGAGCTGATGGTCGGCAGGGGTGAGCCCCATGAAAAGGTATAAAAAGGCACGAGCAGCAGATACGGGAGAGGAGGCAATACATGCTTTCTTCTAAAGCAAAATGAACATCGGGGAGTTAACAAGTTAACAGGAACCCAAAAATGAATTAAAAAGAGTGTTCAGATTATGAGCAGTTGCTTATAATAGCAAGGATACATGAACATAAGAAATAATCTTTGAAATTAAATAACCTGTCTTTACTATAACGGCAAGAGAGATGGGATCATTTGGGTTTAAGATTAAGATATGAACAAAAAAATATACTAAATCTCATGAATTAGTATCATGTTGCAGGGGAAGAATGCTAGGTTTCCCCTGCATAACAGATGTAAAAACAAGCAAAGATGAATGCACGGTTAAGAAAGAACTCCAAAAGGTAATCTCTTTTAAAGAATGAATGTCGACTTTTTAGATAGTCACGCAAGATCAAATGAAAAAAAAGGGCATGTCAACATATAAACCTGCTTATATAGAATGCTTTTAGGAATTTTATAAATTCCTTTCCTAGTGTGCTTCCTTGATCTGGCCAAAAAAAGAAGCACGTGCAATAGGAGTCAGTATCCATGTTAAGAATAGGTGTTTTTTCCAGCTAAAAACACATTAGAGAATGTAGACAGAAGTCATATACTGGTCAGTATCACGGCGACCACGCTCCTCTTGCCCAGCGGCAAGGCACAATGCAATAAGCACAATGGTTCCTCGTGATCTTCGAGTCAAACTAGTTTCCCGTTGATATCCCCACGTCACTCGGGGGTCGCCGGTCTGCTAGCAAACAAGATCGTATCTATGTAGAACAAATCATCATGTTGTCTGGACCCTTAATTGGACAACAAGCATTAGGCATCCCACAGATAGTTAAGCATACATAATATAGTAATTAGAATCAATCACAAACTAATGGAAAATATATGGAGGCATATCACATCTCACCAATATTTTACATCTCCTACGCCCAAGTAACTTACTCACACCTGAGAGAAGAAAGCATCATCGATATAATTAAATAAAGAAAGTTCTTCTCGATATTACCGTGGAGATCCACAATAAGAATAAAAAAATAATCCAACACAATTCAAGGTAGGAAAAAACAATCTCAAACCCTAATCTTGTAAAGTGAAGATCTCTCTCTCTCTCTCTCTCTCTCTCTCTCTCTCTCTCTCTCTCTCTCATATAAGTAATGGCTATGAGGGTGCGATGGCTAGGAGGTCAAAGATCGTGGAGCGAGATAAAGAACGTCTTCCCCTTCTTCTCCGGATCTCTTCTTTCTCCTCTCTGGATGGGATGGCGGCTGTTGTGTTATGATTTCGTTCTCCTTCTCTTCGGGAAAGTTATTCCTTTTGACAAGACGGAGGCGGTGGCAACTATACGGCCGGAAAATATTCCCGCCGTATAGTTGCTCGTTAAAGCTACTGTATGCCTCTCTTGATTGCTTCTGAAAAGAGACTTGCTTGTTTTCGCCTGAATATTGTGTTTCTTTTGTTAAAACCTTCTATTGATGTTCAGAACCTAAAACACACAATAAAAACCAAGTTTTATTTGCTACCAAAGTATTAGTGTTAGGTAAAGCTAGAAAATGATCAAATCCATAAGAAAACCATAAATAAAAACCATCAAAAATATGTCGAATCTCACAGCTATCAGATGCCAACTAGCGTGGGACGCTCACCTGTTCGCACATTCAGATACTTACATACTCACATGTGGCTGAGAATGAATGGAGTTTCGGGAAGGCCGCTTTCTTGAGTGGGGAATGCAACTTTTCTTAAGGAGGTCATCTAGGCCATTCCTAATCATGTGATGATATGTTTTTAGTTGCCAGTATTCACTTGCGATTTAATGCGTAAATCCGCTACCAACCAGTGGTGGGGCATGGAGAATGGGAAGAAAAAACTACGCTGACATTCCTGGGAATGGTTATTAACACCAAAAGCTATTGGGGGATGGTTTTTCGTGATTTTGGTCTATTCAATCAGGCGATGCTAGGTAATAAATGTTTGTTCCCCGTCGCGGAACCCAACTCTCTATGTGCAAGAGTGTTTATGGCAAGATATTATCCTAGCTGCAATTTTTGGGAGGCTCCGCAACTTCGGTCTTCCTCGTATATGTGGCGGAGAGTTTGAGAATAGGTTTAGGGTTCCATGGGGTCTAAGCCTCCACCTTTCCTCTATTTATATACTTCGACAGGGTACAACACAATTACAATCCGTACGGGTACAGAACCTCACGTACGTGTTCAAGACGGTTTCTAACACACTCCCTCAATCTAAACTATTATAAACTAGATTTAGATTGGACTTGAAACGGTCTAGCATCTGTCGAGAGGTTGGCTTTATAAACATATCAGTCAGTCGATCATTGGAGGAGATAAACCGAACCACGAGTACACCTGCAGCAACTCGCTCTCGCACGAAGTGGAAGTCGATCTCAGTGTGCTTAGTATGAGCATGAAAGATATGATTTGTCGTGAGGTAAGTGGCCCCTATATTATCACACCAAAGTATAGGTGTGCGTTGCTAGATCACGCCAAGCTCCTTGAGAAGTGAATCCACCTAGATTGCTGAAGGGAAATTGGTAGGCTACACTAACGTAAAATCAAAATTTTCTACCGCGTCAACCAGGAATACTATTGTCGTAGATCATGGGATTACCGCTAGACGCGCAGGTGCGGAACTTGATGAAGCACGTCGCGGCAGTGTAGATGTTCTACGTCTCCTCCTTGCCCTCGTCCCACGAGCAGCTCCCCTTTGCGCGGCTTGTCCAAGTGCTACAGATGCAGCACCTCCGAGGTATCCACACGTCCGGAGTGGAAGCCGTCACACGCCAGACTGCTAGGTCTGCACGTGCAACACGGGCGGAAGAGGAGTGCCGGCTGGGTGGAATGATCAACCCTATTCAGCTCGCCCCACTCTCTCTTATATAGGCATCCTTGGTGGGCTTCTACATTAGCAGCCCATTAGCAGCCTAAGCCTGGTCTAATTCGGATCCAATCCTTATTAGGTTTCCAGCCCCTAAAGTGCGTGACCCTATAGGTTCATACACGTATAGACATGACACGAGTACACTTACTCTGTCAAAGTTGGTAGCGGCCTCTAGCAAGATGTGCCAACTCCGAAACGCATATAAAGATCATTCGGACGAACCATCACAAGGTTGAGTACATGTCTTTCCCTTTGCCTCACGATATTTGGTCTAGCTCCAAGCTGACCTCTCTTTATCGATACTGTGATTCGGAATCCCTTTACTAGGTTAACTCTTAACCATATGTAGCACGGCCATTCATTTCTGGATCCGATCACTCGAGGGGCCTAGAGATATCTCTCTCAAGTAGAGAGGGGCAAATCCCATCTTGATTGACCGATGCCTTGCAGCATGTATCAGGACAAACCCGAAAGCTACCTTTATAACTACCCAGTTACGGAGTATTGTTTGATAGCCCTAAAGTAGGTCGATCCACATCTCAAGTACATGCGACAATCTCAGGTCTAAGGACAATATGTACACGATGTGTAGAGAGAGCTGCAAGTATTATTGCCAGTCTCATGTTGGGTCAGTCCAACCCCATGTTCATAACATGTGTCCACATCAATGGTTTGACATCTCCATGTCTATGACTTGCGAAACATAGTCATCAACCAATCGATGCGCTAGTCTAATATTTACGTGTGTCCTCACATGAACTCCGACTAGGGACAACTATTAGATAACCATACAAGTAAAGAGTTTCACAAACAATTCACATAATTGCCAATCAATACAAGTTGTCTGATATATGGATATACAAGGAACATTATAATAACTCATGGATACATATGAAATACAATCATCTCTATGATTGCCTCTAGGGCATATTTCCTTCAGTCTCCCACTTGCACTATAGTCAATCTAGATAGTATCTAATACCTATTGCTCTTGTGAGCGCTTCATGCGCAGGCTGCGGGAGTGGCTTAGTCAAGGGATTAGAAACATTTGAGTCCATATGTATTTTGCATAACATGACACTACCATCATCAATGAACTCACGAATCAGATGGTAACACATGCGAATATGTTTGTTCTTCTGGTGCTATCTAGGTTCCTTGGCTTGTGCAATAGCACCATTGTTGTCACAATAAACGTCCAAGGGATTGGACGAGCCCTGAACCACACCAAGAGTGATCAGGAAATTCCTAATCCAAACAGCTTCCTTTGTAGCCTCCGAGACAGCAATATATTCAGCTTCTGTTGAAGAGGAGGCCACTGTATCTTGCTTGGAACTTTTCCAGCTCACAGCACCACCATTCATGACAAACACATAACCTGATTGCGATTTCGAGCCATCTGAGTCGTTAAGGTAACTCGCATCTGTGTAACCCTTTACACTGAGTTCAACCTCACCTCCATAAATTAGGAACATATCCTTAGTCCTTCTCAGGTACTTAAGGATATTATTTACCGCTGTCCAGTGACTCTCTCCTGGATTAGCTTGGTATTTGCTCGTAACACTTAGAGCATAGGAAACATCTGGGCGAGTACATGTCATCGCATACATGATGGATCCAATAGCCGAAGCATATGGAACCCTACTCATGCGCTCTCGCTCATCAGTGGTCGAAGGACACTGAGTCTTGCTAAGTTTAATGCCGTGAGACATGGGCAAGAACCCCTTCTTAGCCTCTTCCATGCTGAACCGTTTCAACACTTTGTCAATGTACGTACTCTGGCTTAATCCAATTAGCCTCCTTGATCTATCTCTATAGATCTTGATGCCCAGAATATATGCCGCTTCTCCCAAGTCCTTCATAGAAAAACTATTTTTCAATGAGGTCTTAACAGACTCGAGCATAGAAATGTCATTTCCAATCAGTAATATGTCATCCACATATAAGATTAGAAACACAAGTGATTTCCCATTTTCTTTCGTATACACACAAGGTTCTTGTTCGTTTTTGGTGAAGCCAAACTCCTTTACAGCTTCATCAAATCGAATGTTCCAACTCCGAGATGCTTGCTTCAGCCCATAAATAGACTATTGAAGTTTGCATACCTTTCCAACATTGTTTGGATCGACAAAACCTTCGGGCTGCATCATATACAAGTCCTCAGTAAGGATTCCATTTAAGAAAGCCGTCTTGACGTCCATTTGCCATATCTCATAATCGAAATATGCAGCAATGGCTAGAATGATCCGTATAGATTTAAGCATCGCTACGGGCGAGAAAGTCTCGTCGTAGTCAACTCCTTGAACTTGTCGAAAACCTTTTGCAACAAGTTGAGCTTTATGGATGTGAACATTTACATCCATATCAATCTTCTTCTTATAGATCCACTTGCACTCGATGGCTTTAAAACCATCGGGTAGGTCAACCAAATTCCAAACTTGATTGTCTCCCATGGACTCTATCTCGGATCTCATGGCAATCAGCCATTTCTCAAAGTCTGGGTCCACCATCGCTTCTGCATAGGTCACAGGCTCATCATTATCTAACAATAATAACTCTCGCGCTTCTCAGAGCCTCGCCAACCTTCGTGGTTGTGGTGATTCTATTGCCACGGGTTCCTTAACTTGTTCTACTACAATAGCATCACTCGTAGAAGCATCCCCGACTGGCTCATCTTGAAATTCTTCAAGTCACACCGACCTTCCACTCGTTCTCTTTGTGAGAAACTCTTTCTCTAGGAAAACACCGCTACGAGCGACAAACACTTTGCCCTCTTCTCGGTTGTAGAAGTAATGCCCTAAGGTTTCCCTTGGGTATCCCAAAAAATGCGCTTATCCGATTTGGGTGTTAGCTTGTCCGACTGAAGTCGCTTGACAAATGCATCACAACCCCAAATCTTTAGAAAAGACAAACTGGGATTCTTTCCAGTCCACATCTCATATGGTGTCTTAACTACGGATTTAGACGGTACCCTGTCTTAACTATGGATTTAGACGGGTGAAAGCTGCTGTTTCTAGCGCGTAACCCCAAAATGATAATGGTAAATACGACTGGCTCATCATCGATCAACCATGTCTAACAAAGTTCGATACGCCGTTCAGAGACCCCGTTTCTTTGAGGCGTTCCGAGCGACGTGAGCTGTGGAACAATTCCGCAACTCTTAAGATAATTGCTAAACTCGTGACTCAAATATTCACCTCCACGATCAGATCGTAAGGCCTTTATTTTCTTGCCACGTTGATTCTCTACCTCACTCTGAAACTCTTTGAAGTTTTCAAAAGTTTCAGACTTATGCTTCATCAAGTAGACATAGCCATATCTACTGAAATCATAAGTGAAAGTAATGAAGTAGTGATATCCTCCTCTGGCTGTCATGCTCATTGGTCCACATACATCAGTATGTATGAGTTCCAACAAGTCTGTCGCTCTCTCGGGAAACCCCGTAAAAGGCGTCTTGGTCATCTTTCCAAGTAAACAAGCTTGACATGTCTCGTATGATTCAAAATCAAATGAAGTTAGAAGACCATCACCATGGAGCTTCTTCATGTGCTTTTCACTTATGCCCCAAACGACAATGCCATAAATAGGTAGGACTCAAATCATTTGGCCGAAGCCTTTTAGCACTAACATTGTAAACACATGCATTATCAAGATTTAAAATAAATAACCCATTCACAATGGGAGCATCATCCACAAACATAGCATTCTTAGAGATTACACAACCATTGTTTATACTCGCGAATGAATAACCATACCTCATCAAACATGAAGGTGATAAAATGTTTCGACCCATACTTGGAATGTAATAACAATTATTTAACTCCATAATAAATCCTGACGGAAGGTGAAGTTGCATGACGCTGACGAACAATGCAGCAACCCTTGCTTTATTTCCGACGCGAAAATCCACTTCGCCTTTCTGCACTTCTCTAGTTCTTATTAGCCCCTGCATCAGCTTTGGAGGCCACAAAACCAAGTTGAAGGAGGAGCTGACTCAGTAATGCATACCAAGCACGAGGTGATTGTACACGGACCACTGGAGCTTGCACACATGAGAGGGGAACCGATCATCCTTGAACCCCGGCTGCTGCTGCATGTAGACATCCTTAGACAAGAAACCATGGAGAAAGGCATTACTGATGTCTATCTAATGAAGACACCAATCTCTAGACGCTGCTAGAGAGAGAACCAGACGCATAGTGGCATGCTTCACCACTGGACTAAACATGTCTCTGTAATCGATGCCATGTTGTTGGGTAAAACCTCGAGCAACCAAACGCGTTGTGCTTGTCGATGCTACCATCAGGCTGATGTTTAGTCTTGAAGATCCACTTGCTACCAACAATGTTCACCGTGGGAGGACGAGGAACAAGAGCCTATGTCTATGATACGTTGCTAACGTATCCATAATTTTTGATGTTCCATGCTTGGTTTTATCTACTTTCTTATGTTTTGTCCACACGTTGGAGTACTTTTCATATGATTTCTTGGACTAACCTATTAACAAGAGCCACAGTGCCAGCTGCCTGTTTTCTGCTATTTTTGGTTCCAGGAAAGTCAGAAAATGAATATTCTCGGAATTGGACGGGACAAAAGCCAAAGTCAGTTTTTCACCGAGGGACACCCGAAGCCAGAATACGAGACGGAGAAGAGCCAGAGGGCGACCACACCACCTGGCTCGCGCCAGGGGTGGTGTGGCCAGCCCAGGCACCCCCTTGGCCTCTCCTTCCGCCTATAAGATGCCTCCGATATAGAAATCCTAAGTACCTGATCAAAATTCCATGAAAGAGTCTGTAGTCGCCATCATCTCCATCCCTAGATCGGGAGGGATCTGAAGTTCTTCCCGGCACCCTGCCAGAGAGGGGAATACACCATGGAGGCCTTATTCATCATCATGCAAGCCTCCGGTGTGATGCGTGAGTAGTTCATCTTTGGACTACGGGTCCATGTAGTACCTAGATGGCTGGTTCTCCTACTTTGTGCTATCATGTCTAGATCTTGTGAGCTCCGTTTATGATCAAGATCATCTATTTGTAATTTTGCATGTTGTGTTTGCGGGGATCCCATGGATATTGAGATGCTATTTCAGATTGATTATTGATTCTATCATGTATTTCTTATTTGTGATCTTGCATGCTTTCCGTTGTTAGTAGCTATCTTGGCCAAGTAGATGCTTGCAACTCCAAGAGTTAGTATTTATGCTCGATAGTGGTTTCATGCCTATGGTAATCTGGGGAAGTGACAGAAATCTCTAAGGTACTAGATGTGTTGTTGCTACTAGGGAGAAAACAACAATCCTTTGTTCATAGAACAATCATATTGTTTACTTTACACGCAATTCGTAATGCAATTATCCGTTGCTTGCAACTTAATACTGGAGGGGGTTCAGATGATAACCTGAAGGTGGATTATTAGTCATAGATGCAGTTGGATGGCGGTTTATGTATAATGTTGTAATGCCCAATCAAATCTCAAAGGAGTCAAGATGAGTAGTATATGCTTGTATGCTTTCTCGATGTTTGTCAATTACCCCGCTGTAATTTGTTCACCCAACATGTCATCTATCTTTAGGAGAGCCACCTCTAGTGAACTATGGACCCTGGTCCTTTATTTTACTATCAATCTACAATCAACTGTTTACTGCTTTGTGTTTACTTTCTGTAAACTATTACTTTCTTCCAGTCGATATGTTTAATCCTTTGTTTTCAGCAAAACCAGTGAGATTGACAACCTCATCGCAAGTTGGGGGCAAAGTTCTGTGGTTGTGTTGTGCAGGTCTCCACGTTGCTGCTGGCACCGGTAGTGCGCCCTGCCAAAGTTCAGCTAGCTACACTTTTCGATTTGAGCAACAAAAGGGCTTCGAAAAAATTCGTCTTTACCGGCTGGTCTGTTTTGACAGATTTCTTCCATTATTTGCATTTGCTTCTTGTTGGTTCCTTTTTGAGTTCTTTTGGGTAATTGAGCTTTTTGAGGGAAGTGCTACAGTAGCTTATGTTTTAATGGAAGTTATATTAGTGTTAGATCTGAACCTAAAGACTTATTATCTTGAGTGCACTAATGTTGCTAATAAAGATTGTGTGAAGTTTTGTATGAAGGAAAAAATTTAGGTGTATGAAAGGAATGAGTAATGAGATGAAGGATGGACTAAAGCTCAATCTTGGGGATGCCACGCGTGTAACCCCAAGAAATATCCAAGAAGTACAAGCGTCAAAGCTTGGGGATGCCCAAGGCATCCCCTTCTTCATCAATAAAAATCCCAGGTTTCTTCCAAACACTTCATTTTTATTGTTTCATGCACAGTTGTGTTGTTCTTGGAGCATCTTCTTTTTCGTTTTCGTTTTGGTTTTTCGTTTGCTTAGTTTGCTGAATAAATTTGTTGGACCCCTCTTGTTTCATATATTGGTTTTCAAATAGTTTGGCTTGGATTGGAAAAGAGTAGGAAAGTTCATGCTTAAGTGGTAAAGAGAGCTTGTTTTTGACTGTGGCATATGCTTTGTCATGCCATGCTCGATATTGTTTTGGCTTTATGCTTAGTATTCTTTGTTGTAGCATGACTTGTTATAAACAATTGAGATTGCTTAATGTGCCTTGAAAGGATCATGCGTTGTTTTAGCATATTAAAGCAAAGTATTGTGGTATTCTCCTTTGATGCTTTATTTGGGTTAACTTGGCACATGCTCACACCATGTTATGACTATCCCAAGTCACCATAGCCTTTATGATCCTTTAGTTTTCAACTTGTAGTACCACTTTATGCTTTGATCAATGATGTTTTGTCGCTCTACATGATTATGGCCATTATTGCTCTCTTAGTTGGTCGCTCCCAGTGTTTTGCTAGCCTCCACAACCAAGTATGAGTTTCACTCATGCATCCAACTCCTAAAACCAAGTTATTCCAAAGAGTCCACCATACCTACCTACTAGCATATTCTATTCCAAATATATTCGTGTTTTTATCTACCTTCCGAATTAAACTTGTTATGAGAAAACTAGTGATTAAAGCTCTCACGAATTTGATGGCACACTTTACTTCTATTGCCCTTAATAAACTTGAACCATTGTGTCGTCTATGTTGTATATGCTTGCACTTATTTGTTGGGAATTAATAGAACCATGTTGTCATGGGGAACGCTTTTAGCATTGCACTTGTACTTTGTACCTAGTTGATATCATGCTCTTTTGTCTATGGATGTCGTCGATGTGAAATGAAAGGGGAGCTTATAAGTCCATGGAGTTATGTATATGTGTTAGAGAAACGCCTGGGCCGCTGGTCTAATCCATGCTGTCATGGTGGAAACTACAGCGTAACCATAATGAGTTGTCTATGAAGCATTCTTCTTATAAAAAAAGAGTCAGATATTGAGAAAAAAGAGAAAAAGAAAAGAGAAAAAAGAGATATACGAAAAGAGGAAAGAGAGAAAAAAGCACCATATTCCCATGGTAAATAAGAAGATTGTTGAGATGCTCGTTCTCTTCTTGCCTTGTCATTTTGATATGGGGATTCTTCTGTATCATCGGTCAAGGGGTACCCCGTTGGCGGTTCTCTATGATACACATGTACTTACGATGACAAGAACTTACCGGTGACTAAAATTGAGTAGAATGATGAGCGGCCCTCGTATTCAAGGGACATGAGATTTCCAACTTATACTTTGTCAAGCATATACTCCATAGTTTGTTCACTTTAACCTTAATCACTTCAAGATGCTTATGATAGGGGCAATGAGAGCTGAAAGCTATTAAGTACCATAATTTTTGGAAGCTCTTTATGAAACTTGAATCCCTACTTCCTTCTATGAAGGCCTTTCTTTTATTTTTATGTTGAGTCTCCACCTTCTAACTTTATGCACCTACTTTGAGAGCATAGTGGCCATTCTTAGTTCTATGTGCATTGTCCCAAGACTTGTTGATTGATGCATAACTTTGATATTGCTTGTTTTAAACTATTTGTATCTAGTCACTCTTATGAACTTTAAAGGTGTCCTATGAATTTATGTTTGCTACTCTATGAGGGATAAGCTGAATGCCACTATGCTATGTTTTCTTTATGTGAAACAAACAAACGTCTTGCAAAGCATTATTATTCATTGATCTTTTGTTTGTGCCTTTTCATGTTGCAACATAGTTTCTTTGTCTTATTGCTAGAACTTTGTCTTTCATGTTATGATTGAAGTACTATGATCCCAGCTTTGAATGTTTTACAAATACTTTGATCAAGTTTATGATGGTGCATGTCACCTCAAAAATTATTCTTTCTTTTTATCACTTACCTACTCGAGGACGAGGAGGAGTTAAGCCTGGGGATGTTGATACGTTGCTAACATATCCATAATTTTTGATGTTCCATGCTTGGTTTTATCTACTTATGTTTTTTTCACACTTTGGAGTACTTTTCATATGATTTCTTGGACAAACCTATTAACAAGAGCCACAGTGTCAGCTGCCTATTTTCTACCGCTTTGGTCCAGGAAAGTCAGAAAATGAATATTCTCGGAATTGGACGGGACAAAAGCCAAAGTTAGTTTTTCACCGAGGGACACCCGGAGCCAGAATACGAGACGGAGAAGTCCAAAGGGCGGCCACACCACCTGGCCGTGCGACCAGGCCTGGCCCGCGCTAGGGGGTGGTGTGGCCAGCCCAGGCACCCCCTCGGCCTCTCCTTCGCTTATAAGATGCCTCCAATAGAGAAACCCTAAGTACCCGATCAAAATTCCACGAAAGAGTCTATAGCCGCTGTCATCTCCATCCCTAGATCGAGAGGGATCTAAAGCTCTTCCCGGCACCCTGCCGGAGAGGGGAATTCACCCTGGAGGCCTTCTTCATCATCATGCAAGCCTCCGATGTGATGCGTGAGTAGTTCATCTTTGGACTACGAGTCCATGTAGTGATGGCTGGTTCTCCTCCTTTGTGCTATCATGTCTAGATCTTGTGAGCTCCGTTTATGATCAAGATCATCTATTTGTAATTTTGCATGTTGTGTTTGCGGAGATCCGATGGATATTGAGATGCTATTTCAGATTGATTATTGATTCTATCATGTCTTTGTTATTTGTGATCTTGCATGCTTTCCGTTGTTAGTAGCTATCTTGGCCAAGTAGATGCTAGCAACTCCAAGAGTTAGTATTTATGCTCGATAGTGGGTTCATGCCTCTAGTAATCTGGGGAAGTGACAGAAAACTCTAAGGTACTTGATGCGTTGTTGCTACTAGGGAGAAAACAACAATCCTTTGTTCATAAAACAATTGTATTGTTTACTTTACACGCAATTCGTAATGCAATTATCCGTTGCTTGCAACTTAATACTAGAGGGGGTTCGGATGATAACCTGAAGGTGGATTATTAGTCATAGATGCAGTTGGATGGCGGTCTATGTATAATGTTGTAATGCCCAATCGAATCTCAAAGGAGTCAAGATGAGTAGTATATGCTTGTATGCTTTCTCGATGTTTGTCAATTGCCCCGCTGTAATTTGTTCACCTAACATGTCATCTATCTTAAGGAGAGCCACCTCTAGTGAACTATGGACCCCGGTCCTTTCTTTTACTATCAATATACAATCAACTATTTACTGCTTTCTGTTTACTTTCTGCAAACTATTACTTTCTTCCACTCGATATGTTTAATCCTTTGTTTTCAGCAAAACCGGTGAGATTGACAACCTCATCGCAAGTTGGGGGCAAAGTTATGTGGTTGTGTTGTGCAGGTCTCCACGTTGCTGCTGGCACCGGTAGTGCGCCCTGCCAAAGTTTAGCTAGCTACACCTTTGGGGTGTTTCCTTGCTCCTACTGGTTCGATTAAACCCTTATTTCATAACTGAGGGAAAACTTGCTGTTGTGCTCATCATACCTTCCTCTTGGGGTTCCCCAATGAGCTCGATATATTTTGGGCCATCAAGCTATTTTTCTGGCGCCGTTGCCGGGGAGTCAAGGACATCTTCACAAGGGGAGTCCCTCATAACCAATCTCTTTACTTTGTTTTTTGTTTTGCTTTTTTTGCTTGTTTCTTTATCAAAAACACAAAAAATTTAGTTTTACTAGTTTGCTTTCTTTATTAAAAACACAAAAAATTAGTTCCTATCTTAAGTTGCCTTTATGTCTAGCATTGCTCCAATCACTATGTCACCTGAGGAAATGATTTTCACTTTTAAACAAGGAATTGAAGAGAGTTTCAAAGAAGCTTGGTCTAGAATCTCTGATCTACATGAAAAAAATGAACCTAAAATGACTCAAAGCTTGTTCCTTAGCAGCTTTTACCTTGGAATCGCTCTTTGCTATAGATATGCTTTGGATGCTGTAGTGGGACGAGATTTCCTCCAATGCAATGAGAATGATGTTGTTAATGCCATAAAGAAGTTGGTCTTTACTTACAACTTGCCTAGCAAATCTGATTCTTCCTTCATAAACATATTTGCTAGATTGAATACTCTTGAGACCAGCACTGCTAGTTTGAAAGATTGCTATAATACACTAAGAGAGCATCATAACTATGTTCCAATAATTTCTGAACCCTCAAAATGGCTTCCCACAGTAAAGATTGCTATAAACAATGAAACTTTTCATGCTTGTTGTGATATCATGTCTGAATTTTTTCTTATGCCCAAAGATATTTATGAATCTTTGAATCTTTGGGGGCTTTCTGAAGGAGGAGAAGAAATTTTTCTTGCTAATAATGCCACAATATTACCCATTGGAATAGCTGGAGGAGTGTTTATAAAGATCCTAGGGAAAATGGTTTCTACTGATTATCTTGTTATTGAATGTGTAGGAAAATGACAAATCACACTTGGAAGATCCCTATTGAAACTCCTTGGAGCAATAATAGATGTGGAAAAGGGCACCATGCACTTTGTTTCTCCACCAAGCATTCATAAGTTCCCCAAGGTTAAGAATAAAAGTAAGAGAGGTAAGGGCAAGAAATTTGGTTTTAATGCTTCTTCAAACACTTGTGTTGTGCAGGTCTCTGATATGTCCATTTTGCATCACTATTCTATGTCTTAATTCACTATTATTCATTGATATATTTCGTATTGAGAGGTGATACTTATGTTTTTTCATCTATTTTTGCATGGTTGATGACTTTTGGAGCATGGACCGCTGCAGTCAGGATTCTGATGGAAAAGGTGTTGTTTGGAGGCAAAATTCGCGAAGATCAGAAAATCCGGGAAAATATACGGAAACTCCTATTTTTCCAGAAGACTCAGGATGCCAGAAGATGGAGTGGAGGTGGGCCACAGGGGGCCCACACCACCCCATGGCGTGGGCAAGCCTAGGCCGTGCCAGGGAGTGGTGTGGCCGCCCTGGCCCACTCCAGCCTCTCTCCTCTAGCGTATATCAACCTCCCGAAACCCTAAGACTCGGGGAGCGACCACAGAAAGATTATGCCGCCTCTGTAGGGCGGAAAACACCGAGAGAGAAAGATCTCTCCGGTAGACAGATTTCTGCCGGGGGAATTCCTTCCCGGAGAGGGGAGATCGTCGCCATCAACACCACCATCAAGCTGGACTTCATCGGGATCATCATCATCATCATCACCACCATCATCACCATCAACACCCTCATCACCATCTCCATATTGCTGTAACAATTGCGTTGAATCTTGCATAGTTCATAGGGGAAACTTTCCTGGTGTTGATTACTCTTTGTAGTTGATGCTATTGAGTGAACCATTGAATTATTGTTTATGTTCAGATTGTTATACATCATTATTCCATCTCTGATCATGATCCATATGATGTCTTGTGAGTAGTTCGTTTTGTTCTTGAGGACATGGGAGAAGTCTTGTTGTTAGTAGTGGAGTTGCGTTGAGAAAGATTCAATAGATTGTTATTTAAGTTGTGGTGTACTTCTTCTAGTGATGTCATGTGAACGTCGACTACATGACACTTCACCTATATGGGCCTAAGGGAATGCATTGTGTATTTGGCTACTAATCGTCGGGGTTGCCGGAGTGACAGAAACCTGAACCCCCATTAGGAAACCATTGCACAAGGGACGTAAGGGTCTTACAGTTTAAAGTTGTGGTTAAGTTTCTACCTTAATTACTTTCTTGTACTTACGGATGTTTGCAAGGGGGTTTAATCACAAGTATGTATTTAGTCTTGGATGGGGCGGTACATTAGCACAGGTTCACCCACACAACACTTAGCAAGCGAGAGAAGATTAATCGACTATATGAAGCGAAAGCACTTGACAGTCTTCCCATGTGTCCTCGAGAACGTTTGGTCATCTATAGAAATACAACCGGCTTGTCCTTTGCTGCATAAAGGATTGGGCCACTTGCTGCATTTATTCTTACTATCTTTTATTTACTCATACTTTGTTTACTTGCTTTATCGAAAACCCCTAAAAATCCGTTTGCTAAGTATTTGCAGAGAATTCCTGATCCATACCACTAGCCAGCACCTTCTGCTCCTCGTTGGGTTCGACACTCTTACTTATCGAAAATACTGCGATACACCCCCTATACTTGTGGGTCATCAAGAATATTTTCTGGCGCCGTTGCCGGGGAGTGAAGCGCTATTGGAGAGTGGAACTTGTAAAGGAAACTTCTACTGTGAGTATTGTTTACTACTGCTAGTTGCTTTATTTTCGTTATGGATAATTCGCTGAGTTTCTTATTTGGTAATGCTATTACCACTGCTAAGGTAGTAGATAAGCCACCACCTGCTGAGAACGATGTTTTCAGAATACCTACAAGAATTATTGATCGTGTTATGGATAACTACTATGTTGGGGATGGAACTGTCCATCCCGGTGATAATTTACTCTTTATACACGAATTATGCCGAACTGTCCATCCCGGTGATCACTTACTGCTAAGTTGCCTCCGGTTTCAATAACTTGTTTGTTTACAAAATCCCCTTGCATAGGAAGTGGGTTAGACTTAAATGAGTTTGTGTTTTTGCTTCTTATTGCTCTCTTTCACTTCAAATCATATCCCTATGAGAGCTTCTTCAAAATTGTCATGCCCATCTTAATGGCTATAAAGAAAGAGCTTTATGGGAGACAACCTAATTTGTTTTTGCTTTAGTTTGTTTTTGTTTCTTTGAGTCTTGGAAGTTATTACTTAAGTAATAACCGCTCCTTATCCGTTTTTGTTTGGTTTTTGTGCCAAGATCAACCTCTAATGAGAGAGAAGTAAGATTTGGGGAAGTTGCTGTCCCGAAACAGATTTTTGTGCTTCACCGTAAACATTCGTGAGAGATCTCTGTATGTCGGATTGAGCTGTAATTTTTTGTGCTTCTGCCCCAGGTTGTTATTTAACATTCGTTAGTTTTGCACTTTTTGATTTGAGCAACAGAAGATTTTCGAAAAAATTAATCTTTACCTGCTGGTCTGTTTTGACAGATTTTACCAATCTTGCATTTGCTTCTTTATTCGATTTCCTTTTCAAATTATTTTTGGGCTTTCGGAAGGAGTTGCTACAGTAGATTTTGTTTTAATGGTTTTCATTTGAAGTTGGACTCAAAAGGTTTTATCACTTCATTTATACTAATGTTGCTAATGAGAACTGTGTGAAGTTTTGTGTGAAAGAAATTTCCAGGAAATGGAGATAATGGTGTAATAAGGAAGAGAAGGGTTTTATGACTCAAGTAATAAGTGTATGAAGATGAAGATATCGATGATATTCAAGTTATAACTCCAGAGAAATTCATTGAGGACCAAATTCAGAGACCCGCAGAGTCCGTTTCCAACTAGGTAACAGTTCTGGTAAGAAAAGTTCCGCGAAAATACAATCCAACTATATTTTTGCAGTTTTCAGTCAATAAGGAAAGCTACGAAGCGAAAAAAGGGACGGAACCGAAGCCAGGGTGGCTCACACCACTCCATGGCGCGGGCCCACCCCTGGCCGCGCCACCAGGTGGTGTGGCCACTCCGGACTCCGTCTCCGACCCGTTTTCTCCCAGTACCTTCCTTTTGATGTGAAACTTCGTAATATACAACCCCCCGGATCGTCCGAGGTTTGTACATCGTGTTTTTGCTGTGTTTTTATTTTGATCTGTTTCTGCCAGGACATACTCTTTGAAGGTTTAGAAGCACAATGGTGTCTGCCAAGGATAAAGGGAAGGAGCCCATGGAGGAAGACCTCCAAGACCCCGGGAAGGAGAAGGAGATCAAGAGTGAAGGTGAAGAGGAGCAAGGCCAACACCCGCATACCGGCACTACCGTTGCAAGCATTAGAGTGGTGGCAAACCCAACCATTGGAGGGAAGCCTCCTCATCACCGTTCAGATCCCTAGTCACTTCCTCCACGCACCAAGAATCCTTTCCACACTCTTACCCATGAGCATCAATACCAGAATATGCCCAAGGAGAAATTACCCTCCAATTGGGATTTGCCTCGTTCTAACCATGCAGGAAAAGAATACTTCAAGGAGGAAGAGTGGGGAAAGAATAGCAAGAGCTGGAATTCTCAACACGACATGATCATGAGCCGCATTGAGCAAAATTCACAGCTGATTCGTAATCTCACCTTCGAGATTGAGGACTTTGGGAAACTGATCAAGGAGCTCATCAAGAGGATACCACCACCACCAAAGGAGTAATTCGTTATCAGGTTTGGCATCCCCTTGGTTTGTTCCAAGCTTGGGGGAGTGCCGCAGTATCATATCACTATCTTCTATCTTATTACCTTATTAGTAGAGTCATATCATGAATAGAGGAGTTATTATGTAGTATGGTTTGCATTATGGAAGTGTCCCCTCTCTCGTTAGATATGTATCCCTTGGTGTGAGTTTCCGTTATGGAATATTAATGAGAAGTTTTATCATTCACTCTTTTGCATAGCTTATGTTAGTTTTCAATTCGTGGTTATATGATTGGTCTTGTTGTTAGTATTGGTAGCACTCTGGGATCATTGAGTTAATTTAGTTAGTTTTGGCAAACCTGGCTCGGTCAGTAGCAACACCTTTTTGAGAGTTGAATGAAAAAGATAGAAGTGCTCTAGAGAAAAATAATTTCATTATCTTTCTTTCTTGATTTGCTCATAAGTCTAGTATTCTCTAGTTAAGATCTTTTGTGCTTCCAAGGATGATTGCATGTTTGTTTTTATCACTTGTATGTTTGGTTGTTTCCTTCAACTCTTGTACTTGCTACCCAGCCTTGCTAGCCAAAAACCTGTACTGAGAGGGATTTCTTCTCGTGCATCCATCTCCTTTAAACTAAAACCTTTGCCATTTGTGTCCACCATACCTACCTAGTAGCATTATTGCTATTCCAAGTAAATTCCTATTTTGTCTACCTCCCAAATTAAACTTGTTATGTGAAAATTAGTGATTAAAGCTCTCACGAACTTGATGGCACACTTTACTTTCTTGCACTTAATAAACCTGCACCATTGTGAACTCTCCATGAAAGTTATATGCTTGCAAATTATAGGCTGGGGATTATCAGAACCGTGCTATCACGGGGAACGCTTTTAACACTTGTAAATATATACCCAGTTGATACCTTGCTCTTTTGTTTGCGGATGTCGTCGGTGTGAAATAAAAGGGGAGCTGGTAAGTCCATGGAGTTATGTATGCGTGTTAGAGAAACGCCTGGGCCGCTGGTCTAATCCATGCTGACATGGTGGAAACTTGCAGCGAACCATAATGATATCTATGAAGCATTCTTCTTATAAAAAAAGAGAGAGATAACTATTGAGAAAAAAAAAGACACTATGAAAAGAGGAAATAGAGAAAAAGCACCATTTTCCCATGGTAAATAAGAAGATTGCTGAGATACTCATTGTCTGCTTGCCTTGTCATTTTGATATGGGGATTCTTCCGTATCATCGGGCAAGGGGTACCCCGTTGGCGGTTCTCAATGATACGCACATACTTACGACGACAAGAACTTACCGGTAACTAAAGTTGAGTAGCATGAGGAGCGACCCTCGTACTCAAGGGACTTGGGATTTCCAGTTTATAGTCTGTCAAGCATATAACTCAGATTGGACCTCACTTTCACCTTAATCACCTAAAGATGCCTATGATAGGGGCAATGAGAGCTGAAAGCTAGTAAGTATCATAATTTTTGGGAGCTCTTTATGAGACTTGCAATCCCTGCTTCCCTCTTTGAAGGGCCCTTTCCTTTACTTTATAGTTGAGTCAGTAAACTTACTCCCTTCTATCTCAGCAAGTATTTTGAGTTGATGTGTTTCATTCATTCATATGGTGATTTATGCATTCATGTTCTTATGTTCCTTGTTTTGCACATTGCTCTTGTCTTGAAGTTTACTACTTTGAAAGCTTTCTTTGAAAACCAGCTATTTGTGAACTCCAGCAAGTTATCAACTATTCTTCGACCGAGAGCTAAGTTTGCCATTACCAATTATGATTCACTTTATGTATCTTTATTGTGTTTCCTTTACTCATTGCAAGTTGAGTTATATAATAGTGAGTTGTTTTCTATTATGATCTATGTATTAGATGAATGTGATGCTTCTTGTCCGTATCCTTTTATCGACTCTTCACTCCATAAACTTGAGACCATGTTTATTGAGCTCAGTTTCGCTTGGGGACAAGCGAAGTCTAAGCTTGGGGGGAGTTGATACATCCATTTTGCATCACTATTATATGTCTTAATTCACTATTATTCATTGATATATTTCGTATTGAGAGGTGATACTTATGTTTTTTTCATCTATTTTTGCATGGTTGATGACTTTTGGAGCATGGACCGCTGCAGTCAGGATTCTAATGGAAAAGGTGTTGTTTGGAGGCAAAATTCGCGAAGATCAGAAAATCCGGGAAAATATACGGAAAATCCTATTTTTCTAGAAGACTCAGGATGCCAGAAGATGGAGTGGAGGTGGGCCACAGGGGGCCCACACCACCCCATGGCGCGGGCAAGCCTAGGCCGCGCCAGGGAGTGGTGTGGCCGCCCTGGCCCACTCCAGCCTCTCTCCTCTGGCGTATATCAACCTCCCGAAACCCTAAGACTCGGGGAGCGACGACAGAAAGATTCCGCCACCTCTACGGGGCAGAAAACACCGAGAGAGAAAGATCTCTCTGGCAGACAGATTTCTGCCGGGGGAATTCCTTCCCGGAGAGGGGAGATCGTCGCCATCAACACCACCATCAAGCTGGAATTCATCGGGATCATCATCATCATCACCATCAGCACCCTCATCACCATCTCCATATTGCTGTATCAATTGCGTTGAATCTTGCATAGTTCATAGGGGAAACTTTCCTGGTGTTAATTACTCTTTGTAGTTGATGCTATTGAGTGAACCATTGAATTATTGTTTATGTTCAGATTGTTAGACATCATTATTCCATCTCTGATCATGATCCATATGATTCTTGTGAGTAGTTCGTTTTGTTCTTGAGGACATGGGAGAAGTCTTGTTGTTAGTAGTGGAGTTGCGTTGAGAAAGATTCGGTAGATTGTTATTTAAGTTGTGGTGTACTTCTTCTAGTGGTGTCATGTGAACGTCGACTACATGACACTTCACCTATATGGGCCTAGGGGAATGCATTGTGTATTTGGCTACTAATCGTAGGGGTTGCCGGAGTGACAGAAACCTGAACCCCCGTCAGGAAACCATTGCACAAGGGACGTAAGGGTCTTAGAGTTTAAAGCTATGGTTAGGTTTCTACCTTAATTACTTTCTTGTACTTACGGATGTTTGCAAGGGGGTTTAATCACAAGTATGTATTTAGTCTTGGATGGGGCGGTACATTAGCACAGGTTCACCCACACAACACTTAGCAAGCTAGAGAAGATTAATCGGCTATATGAAGCGAAAGCACTTGACAGTCTTCCCATGTGTCCTCGGGAACGTTTGGTCATCTATAGAAATACAACCGGCTTATCCTTTGCTGTATAAAGGATTGGGCCACTTGCTGCATTTATTCTTACTGTCTTTTATTTACTCGTACTTTGTTTACTTGCTTTATGGAAAACCCCTAAAAATCTGTTTGCTAAGTATTTGCAGAGAATTCCTGATCCATACCACTAGCCAGCACCTTCTGCTCCTCGTTGGGTTCGACACTCTTACTTATCGAAAATACTGTGATACACCCCCTATACTTGTGGGTCATCAGTCTCCACGTTGCTGCTGGCACCGGTAGTGCGCCTGCCAAAGTTCAGCTAGCTACACATTTGGGGTGTTTCCTTGCTCCTACTGGTTCGATTAAACCTTGGTTTCATAACTGAGGGAAAACTTGCTGTTGTGCTCATCATACCTTCCTCTTGGGGTTCCCCAACGAGCTCGATATATTTTGGGCCATCAGTCTACGTCGCACGAAGGGCAGCGATCTCACCCGCCATGGCCGCGCGCCACGCAGGCTCGTGAAGGGCGTCACGATGAGACGACAGTGCATCAAATAACACTCGTCGACGAGGATCATAATGGACGGTACCATATGTGTACTCCTTCTCCTTCTGAGTAGCCGGAGGTGCCATGGCCGGTGAAGACACGGCAGGAGGCGACACGGACTGGGCCGAAACCGCGGGCGGTGCGGAAGGAGTAAGCACGGGAAGCGACATGGGCGCAGGCGATGTCATGGGCCGGCCCAGCTCGAGCGAGGCCGCAACGCTAGGGGGTGCGGGAGCTGGCGACGCGGTAGCTTGCGCGTGCCCCGCGCATGCACGCCATGCATGTCGATCGCCCGAGGGCTAGCCACACCAGTAATGTCGATCACCTGTACAAGAAGAACTTCGCCTACCATAGACGGATCAGTAGACAGGTAAGTCAAGTCATAATTTTGCATCGGTACACTCGTAACCGGTTCATTAGAAGGAAACGTGATAGAGTCTGCAAGAGTGGACAGATCGACTGAGACACCGGGAGTAGCACAAGGGAACATGGACTCATCGAAAACAACGTCACGTGAGATGTAAATTCTACCCATAGTACGATCTAAACACGTGTACCCCTTATGCATGGGGCTATAGCCGAGAAAAACACACATCTTAGAACGAAAGTATAATTTGTGAGAGTTATATTTGCGGAGACTCGGCCAGCACGTGCATCTAAAGACGCGTTGAACACGAAGCAAGCAAGAGATCGGTGTTTCCTTATCAAGAACCGGAGTGGGCATGCGATTTATAAAATAACAAGCCGTCAAGAATGCTTCATCCTAATAGTGAAGGGGAAGCGAGGAGTGAGCAAGCAGGACAAGCCCTGTCTCAATCAAATGACGATGTTTACGTTCAGCAATCCCATTTTGCTGAGACATATGTGGACATGAAACACAGTGAACAATACCCATGTGTTGGAAGTATCTATTGAGACGATGGTACTCACCCCGCAATCAGACTGAACTGCCTTGATTTTAGTGTCGCGAAGGCGTTCAACATAAGCCTGGAAAGCATAAAATACTTGTTCAACATCCGACTTGTTCTTAAGAAGATAAATCCAAGTGAAACGAGAATAGTCATCTATGAAACTAACATAGTATTGATACCCCCCGGAGGATGTACGCGCTTTACCCCAAACATTAGAATGAACAAGTTCAAGAGGGGCAGTCGAAACACGAGAAGAAGCACTATAAGATAATTAGCGGCACGCTGACACGCATCACAAACCAAGGATGAATTATCTAAAGTACATGAAAGCTCATGATTTTTAACTATAGGCTGAACTACATTATTTGTAGGATGACCAAGATGTTGATGCCACTGAGATGACGTGACAACACTAGCGAAAGCATGACGCGATGACGATGACGCGCGAGCAAACGGGATAGGGCAGAGTTCTCCCCGACTTCTACCGGCTAGGAGGATTCTCCTCGTTACCTTGTCCTCAACAAAGAAAAAGTGACGGTGAAACTCAAAAAAACACGTCATTATCCTAGACAAGACGATAAACAGAGAGGAGATTTTTGCGGAGATTAGGAACATGAAGAATATTGTTCAATTTGAGAGAAGAACCGGTTAAAGTCGAATGAACAATATGCGAAATAGACAAATCTGCACCATTGGCCACCTGGACCTAATATTTTCCTCCATAACGCTCATGGAAGTGGATGCGCTTGAGGTCGCTCATCAGATGATCTGTAGCCCCGGAGTCCATGATCCAGGGAGGAATCGAGTTGGAGGTCGTGGTGGCAGCGTTACCCGCGCGTGAGTTATCTGCGGGGTAGTCCTGGTCGAAGCGGCTGCGACACTCGTATGCTTCGTGACCCTAGTAGGCACATATCTAGCAGCGCGGCCTCCACTTTCTACCGTTACTGCCACCGTTGTTGCGACGTTGCCGCCATTGCCTCCGTTGCGGCAATCTTGGCAGCCTCCTCTGCCATCGTTGCCTCCATAGTTGCTGCCATTGAGGTGGCCCTACCGTTGCTGGCCACCATTGCTAGGAGGATGATTGCCTTCCCCCTGATAATAAGGAGGATACTTTGGCGCATGCTAGGGTTGCCGTATGAGGCACCTAAGGGGCACCATACCCACGCTGCACCGCGTTGGCTGAAGAGGACCACCCGCCCGCTGAGCCTAGAGGGACTCGTACGAGAGGATGGCGGAGTAGAACTTATCGTACGGAATCGATCTGTTGCCGAAGGTGAGCGTGGCAGCGATGGAGTTGTACGCAAACCCAAGCCCGATGACGATGTAATCAACGAGCTCGTCGTTGCCGGCGGGGGACCCAACGACGGCCATGGCATCGGCGAAAGACTTCATCTTGTGCATGTACGCGGCAGCGGAGAGATCCTCCTTACGAGTGGAGGGACAAATTTTAGCAGAGGGAGCTGCTACAGTTGGGGGGGGAACTTGCGGATGGGGTGCACATTAGCGCGACTCTGGGCACCGTTCATGGTGTGGATGCCTTCCACACTGCAGCAGTGGTCTTGCAACCGATGAGCTGGTTGGCGATGTCAGGCTCCATGGAGCCGAGGAGATAGCCGATGACCTTCTAATTGGCAGACCACCAGCATGCATACTCCAGGTTTGCGACGGTAATGTCCTTGTCCCCCTCTCTCCCTGGGTGACGGTCTTCTCGGGCACCGCGATGTTCTCGTGGAGATGATGGTGAAGGCCAGCGCCGGCAAGGTTGGGGAGGAGGAGTCCCTTCCATAGGGCAAAGTTGCCCACCTCCAGGCGAACGAAGACCATCGGGAACACCACATGCGACCCAATGGAGGCGGATGCGGTTGACGATGAGGCGATTGCCCCGGCGGACTCTGAGAGGAGAGAGCAGAAGATGTCATCGCGGCGGCGGCGGAATGATCTCGCGGTGGCGGCGGTATTGGCTCTGATACCAAGTTTGAGAATAGGTTTAGGGTTCGTGGGGTCTAAGCCTCCACCTCTCCTCTATTTATATACTTCTACAGGGTACAACACAATTATAATCCGTATGGTTACAGAACCTCACATATGTGTTCAAGACGGTTTCTAACACGCAGTATTCGGTTTGGGATGAAGCTGCTAATGAAAGGTTTAAGATGGGGTACCAGTGATGGCACAAGTACTAATGGATAATTGTATCCCTAATGCTCCACCTCACTCCCTTCGCCCTCTTATCGATCTGCCCCTTGGCGGCCAGATTGTGGATACTCTCATGACAGATAACTTAAGGTCTTGGGATGCAGACATTGTCCGCTCCATCTTCGATGAGGAGACAACTGTGAAGAATATGCAAGTGCCCATTAGTCGTTTTGGCGGCGAGGATTTTGCCTCTTGGCCGATGTCTCGGTATGGCCATTACACAGTAAGGTTAGCATATCACCTAGCTCGAAATGACCGCTTTGATACTCATCGGAGCAGGCCTGGACAAGGATCATCTTCTTCAACTCTGGACAACTCTAAACCGTGGAAGAAACTTTGGGCGAGTAAGACACCGGAAAAGATGAAAAATACCTTACGGAGATTTGCACATAACTGCATGCCATGTGGTCAGCAGCTGCATATACATAATATTCCCGCTTCGACTGCCTGTATTTTTTGTCATCAGCACGAGACAGTTGAACATGTCCCGCTGTTTTGCCAGTTTGCCAATGAAGTTTGGCAAGAACTTAAGTTTGAACGTGGGACTCATCTTCAACGTCGCGGCTTCACTTCTCCAAGGACTTGGACGTTGGATTTTCTAGACCGGTGCTCTGATACCGAAATTATGTGTCTCATGGTGACCATGTGGCACATCTACGACGTAAGGAATAAAGCACGAGAAGGAGAATGCACGGTCCATCCTAATGCTTTAGCTGCTAAGGTCAAGGCTTCCATTGAGCTGATTCTATCTACACTCTACAAGCCAGTTGCTGTCCAAAGGTGTGAGTTGTCGTCTTCAACACCAAAATGGATTCCGCCGTCGGAAGGAACTATGCTTGTTAATGTTGATGCAGTGTCATTTCGGCAGATGGGTGTTGGCATCGTCATTCGAAACCATTCTGGTACGTGTCTAGCTGCTTGCAGCGAGAGGTATGATGAAGTGGTGCTACCAGAAACGGCGGAGGCGTTGGCTGCTCGACGTGCCGTGAGTTTTCCCTAGAGGAGGGTTTCCAAAAGATTATTGTTGGCTCTAACTGTCTTTCTATGATCTGGCGCCTGAACTCGACCCTGCCTAATCGGTCTTTATGTAGATCGGTGATTGAGGACACAAAGCTTCTAGCCAAATCTTTTGTTTCTTGTGTTTTTCAGCATGTTTACCATGTGTACAATATTGCTGCACATCAACTGGTTAGGGAGTGTGAGTCTGTTGTTAGATCTTTGTGGCACGATGTTCCTCATGATTGCATCCCGTAGGTGCTTTGTAATGACATCATGATTATATGACCGATAAAGTGCACGTTCCTCTAAAAGAAACACCAGAAAATGACTTCGGGTGAGATGCTCTTACACTAAGCTCCGCCAGTGCACGTTGATGACGTGAAACTTCAATTATCTACTCCTTTCATTTTAAAATATAAAATGTTTTAACTTTACGATGTGACGCAGTGAATCTGCACACTAAAGAGTGTCTAAATATACATATACTTTACACAAAACTAAAACATGATATTTTGAAACTGAGGTTGTTCCATTCCTCGTCGTGGTGTCGAACTCTCGATACTTTCGAACCACGGAGGTCCCAAGTAAATTGAAAGGCTGGCTACAACCAACATTATCCGTTTTGACTAGAACCGGTCGCCATACAGATGAATCCCTCTCGCTTCTCTCGAATCCAATACTGAAACTATACAAGGATCCATGTGCAAAAAGACCGTCCCGTTCCCGGAGGAAGACCCGATCCGATAAATAGCAAGTCTCCTTCCCCCTCGACGAGTCAAACCTCCCATTCCCCAGAGCAAAATTTCCCCACCAACACGGCAGCAGCACCCTCCGATCCCGCCCCAAATCCGCCGCAACCTCGCCGTTCCCGACGCCATGGCCGCCGCCGCCCGCCTCCTCTTCCTCCTCGCTGCGGTGTCCCTCCTCGCGGCGTCCCCGGCCGCCTCGGCGCGCCCGTGCGGCCACGCGCAGACACTCCTCATCTCCTTCTCCTCCTTCTCCAGGCCCAACCCTGACCCGGCCAACCCGTCCCCGCTCACCACCACCGTCGTCACCGTCCTCCGCGTGCGCCGCCTCGGCCCCCACCTCCAGATCCGCCGCCCCGCCGAGCCCCTCCCGGCCGCCGTGGCCGCATCCGCCGACACCGCCGCCTCCTCCTTCCAGGAGCGCGCCAAGGACATCCTCGTCGTCGTCTCCGGCCTGCTCTTCGGCTTCGGCTGCGGCGCCCTCACCGCCGCCTCCATGTACCTCGTCTGGTCCCTCCTCGCCTCCACCGGCGCCTCCCCCTACGGCGACGTCTACAGCGACGACGAGGAGGAGGACGTGTCCGACTCCGAGAGCCCCAAGAAGGCCGGCTACGTCATCATCCACGACGCCGAGGAGTTCGTCGGTGGTAAGAACTAGGATCGGTCTTGCCGACGGCAAGCGGACGATTTCGTGATGCATGATTACATGGAAAAACTGTGGAGTATATATAGTACTACTATTCGCATCTATCTATCTAATATGTGTGTGTTGCGCCGGTCTGACTCTCTCTACGTGTATGGTTGGGGAAATCAAACAATGAAGATGCTTTCTATCTGTTATCATCAATCCGAAACATGCATATTTATCCATCCTGAAACATGTATCTTGTTCATTACTGCTGTTCGGCAAAAAGTGCAACATGTTTACAACCTGTGGTGAATTGCAGTAAGCTGTTTGTGCCCTTCTGGTCACCAATATGCAGAATTTTCAGGCCTTATCGTTGGGTCATATGTCCATTTTCGCGGGATTGGAGCCTGATGTTGTGTCAGTCTGGAGTGATCAGTCATTTGTCTGCATTGGTGACACCTCATGTTTGTATCATTTCTCACTAAAACTTGCCCTCTGAGTGTGACTCTCAAACCTCCTTGGCAGTATGCATGACTTTGAGTTAGGAACGATTAGGGGCAGTGCGTGTGAAGCCGACATTTTAACACTAAGCTTGCTAGTAACAAACTGAACCGTGATGTTCCATTGGGTTTCTACATGCCTCTACGTTTGATTGTGCTTGCTGCTGAGATGGATTTTTGTGAAACTTGAACTCTTGAATGGTTTCATATACTCTCTCTTTACCCCTGAGGCCTGACCCACACTAATTACTCAATGTTCTAACATTTGCTTTACTGGAACAGTCTATATCACCTTACTGCACCAACCCATGTGGTAGATGATTGGGTTTGGTATATTGCCCTGCCTCAGCGATCCAAATTTTGTACACTTGCTTTCTGCCTTATTTCTTGCTGTCCTTCCGAGCTAGGAACTTTAACAAACTGTACGTTGCAATTTTTTTAAAGCTTTAGGTCAAGCTGCTTGTTTTTGTTGGGAGTACGCATATTTTGTTTTGATGTGGTAGGTTCTTACTGATCAAAACCAATTGGTGTTTCAATATATATATCATGATTGTCTTAATCTGCACATTCCTCTGTGTAGAACTAGCATTGGGCTTGCCAGGGGCAAGCAAAATTTGTGATACACGACTACATGAATTGTTGATATGTACTCCCTCCGTTTTGAAATATAAGATGTTTTAGCTTTTGTGAAAGGAATGTACCTAGATAATCTTAGTGTGTAGATTCGGAGTGAACCTACACAATTAAAGGGGTCTAAGTACATTCGTTTCATAAAAGCTAAAGCATCTTATATTTTGAAATGGAGGGAGTACTACGTTTACTTGTATATGTGTTGAGTTTGCATGTCTTCTATATGTATGGTTTGGGAGGCTTTTGAGTTCTTACATAGCCGAAGTGAAACACATGATTCTTTATTGATCATGACACATGACCATATTGCTTTTCACTTTTCAGCTGAATTGAACATGTTTCAACTTCTGATGAATTGTACATTAAGTTGTTTGTGTGGTTGCAATCAGTAGATATGCAGAATAGTAAGTTTGTGCACTCTTGTTCAGTGAGTATGCAGGATGCCTCTTTGGCAGTATGCATGACCTTGAGTTAGGCAAGGTTAGGTGCAGTGCTTGTGAAACAGACAAGCTAACACTAAGGGTGCTAGTAACAAACTGAATTCTGACGACCCCTTGAATTTGTGCGTGCCTCTGTTTATCATCGTTGTTACTGCTGAGATAGAATTTTGTGAAACTTGGAACTCTTCAATGTTACATTTTCTCTTTACCCCTGAGGCCCTGACCCACACTAACTCAATGTCCTAACATTTGCTTTACCGAGACAAGCTACTTCACCTTACTGCACCCGAAGCCATGTGGCAGAGGATTGGATTTGGTATATTTCCTAATCCAAATTAATTGCACGTGCTCTCTACCTTATTTGCTGGCTGTCCTTAGGAGCTAGGAACTTGAACAAACTGTACCTTGCATTTTCTAAGCATTAGGTGAAGCAGTTGATTTCTGTTGGAGTTTCTATTTCATTGCAGTAGGTTCTTGGTGATCAAAATCTGATGGTGTTGCAACATATACTTCTTGTGTTAATCTGCACACGGTTCTCTGTTTCCTATGAATGATTACATTGATTATTGAGTATATACTGTTTGTCCTATACATGTGTTGAGCTTTGCGCATTCGTAACCTTTTCTTGCTGGGAATTTTTTTTATCGTGGGACATAGACCACACTTGTTTTTACTGTTCAGCAAAATCAAACTTTCTTCCTTAGTGGGGCCATTTGTGTGGTAGTCTGCCCATTTTGTTGAAATGTGTTGTGTTGCGATCCAGAGATCTGTTGTTTGCATCATTTCTTGCTGAAACTTTCCTGAATATTACCCTGTGATCACTTCTCTAGTATACACTGCATTGGGTCAACACATGTATGAAATTTCCCGGACAGCAAATAAAACTTTTGCGGGTGAATGCTGGCATGTTCTTACAAATTACTGGATGTCTTTTGGCCAACTGTTTTGTCTTACTAGGTACAAAATGCTTTTGTGTGCTGCTCTTCACTTATTTGTGTTTGGTCATATCAACATGTGTTGGGTGATTGGAAATTCGCATGCTGATCTTTTTTTGCTTGTCCTTGAGAATTAGGAACTTGAACAGACTGTAGCATTTTCCTTCTCTTACCTTACTATTTTACTGACCTTGCCTTACTTTTTTGGCTGTTCTCGTGAGTTGGACAAACTGTAGATTGCAACTTGTGAATATTAGGTGAAGTGGTTGTTTTTTGTCTGGGTACGAATGTTTTGTTTGGTTGCGGTAGATAGATTGGTTAGGTTCTGGCTGATTACGAAAATCAAATGGTGTCCTTTATTGTAGTATTATTAAGATCTATATATCTGACCAGTTCCGTGTCCTTGTATATCTGCGTATGAAGATTGCTGCGCTGCTCTTGTCCTCTTGATATGGACACGCCACATGTTAGTTAATAATACTTTGTTATCAATCTGGACATCAAGTTTTGTCCACTTCTTTTTTGTGGCTAAGGTTTGTCCATTTGATTAGTTATTAATACTCTGGGGTATTGGAACATGAAGCCTTATTTGCAATTTTTTCTACGTATGAGAAGTGTTCTACGTGAAGAACCAAGATTAAGCGCTTTGTACTGCTTGTTTGTTGGGTCTGAATTTGCTGACCTTTGAGGATGTTTGAACTCCGCCCATCAGCCAATGCTGTTCTCGGAAAAAAAAATCAGCAAGTACATTGACGCGATGATTTCCAATCAGTTTGATCGTGATGGCCGATGGGTGGCTAACAACAAAAAGGAAACCCTAAACAAAATAAGGATGAATTTATCGATGACAGAGGAATCAGAAGCGGCGCCGAGCCTGGGCCTGGGCCGCGGCATCAGAAGCGGCGCACGGAGATCCCAAGGCCCTTGCATCCTGGGCCCTTAGACCCCTGCACGAGCACGACACTAGTGTCCAGTGCATCCAGAGTTCCAGACCGCGACGTCCAACGCCTGCTCCCCGCGCCGCCCGTCCACGGTGAGTCCGTCGAGCGCAAACCCTGGAATGCGCACGGCCCCCCACGCCACGATGCGCTGCTCGTTCTCGTTCGTCCCCACGACCGAGCACGCCGGGATGCAGTTGCGCTCTAGGAGTTGCGGCTGAGGTCGAGGTCCAGGCCGAGATGGAATGGATAGATGGATTGATCGGCAAGGCAAGATGCACACTTTCCTTAATTTCCGCGCACCTACGAAGCCTGCAGTTTATGGATATGTTCCAGGTTTTGCTATGGCGCGCACTGGGCGTCCCCGGGTGGACAGCCAACCGGGTGTCGATTTTCTTTTCTCATTAATATAAATTCCTTCTTTCGCTACAAATTAGCTATTTTAAAAAAATCCGTGTTTGCTACTACTCCCTCCATTCAAAATATAAGATGTTCTAGCTTTGTGAAAAAAAAAATATCTAAACTACTTTTAGTGTGCAAGTTCATGTAAGTCTAGAGTGAACCTACACACTAAAAGAGCTCTAGATATTTGTTTTTCACAAAGCTAAAACATCTTATATTTTGAAATGGATAGAGTAGTACCTAGCGAGAAATTGTTCATACACGGAACAAAAAAAAGAATGATTTCACCAGAGATTTTGTAGCAAAAAGTTGTTCCAATGTCACTAGTAGGAAAACTGCCTTTGGTTCGCAGCGGCCGAGTGCATTAGTCCCGATTCCTCCTCGAACCGGGACTAATGCAAGCATTTGTTCCGGTTCGAGGGGACAGAGGGACGCACGGGAGTTAGGGGCATACGTCTTGGTTCTTAATGGGGCATCCGTCCTGGTTCGTAATACGAACTGGGACTAAAGGTCAGGCTCCAGACACGTAAGTCTTTCTCCTCTTTCTTTCCTTCTTGATCGAGGTTAGCAAACCTTATCTTTCATCTGTCATTGTTATAATAATGCATGCGTCGACGTAAAATGGTCATCTCACTATTCATGATGTTCTGTAATAATGATGCAGATGAACTGGTGGGGATGGATGTACGGTGACCGACGTGAATCCGTGTACATTCAAGGCGTGAATAAATTTATCGATGTGACTAAAGCAAACAAAGAGAATGGATTTATGTGTTGTCCATGTGTTCAATGTCGGAACATCAAGGAGTACTCTTCCTCGAAAATTATTCGCGGCCACCTGGTTCGGAGAGGTTTCATGCCCAGCTATAATTGCTGGACCAAGCACGGTGAAAGAGGGGTTATGATGGAAGACAATGAAGAAGAGGATGATGACAACTATTGTCATATGTTTCCTGAATACGATGATACTGCAATGGAAGAGAATGAAGAAGAAGGAGGTGAAGAACGGTGTAGCATCCCAATTGTCTAACAATTGTAATGCTACTTGGTCTAGTAAGATATTGGCTACTCCTATATATATAATTGTTGCATCATAATTATATCATGCTCATGTCATCATGCCACCTTGCATTTGAGCATCATATAAAACCCCTTTTTCTTTTGGTTCTTCTCTCATATGCATTATTAATTGTATTTGCCTCTTGATATTGTATTTGGTTATTGATATATTGTCAAATGCCATATTAATTGTATTTGCCTCTTGATATTGTATTTGGTTATTGATATATTGTCAAATGCCCAAGTTGAGTTGGGGGCATATCTTTTATTCACCTCCATTATCTTTTCTTTTCACCCCTTTATAATTCCACCATCCTATTAGTCTATGAGCTTGTTTGTCTTTCTTTTGATTTTATCTAGCTCATGGGAAATAGGGTGGACCTAATCCAATTCTTTTGCTTGGCCTTGGTTCCACTTCTTGGGAATGCATTAGAATAATGCCATATCATTACTTTTGTTCTCACAAAAACTAATCATGACATTTATTATTTTGCATGGGCCATGCAATCACATCACCACCTTTAACCCATTTGATTTCGTTTGGTCTTAGTGGTTCTTCTTTGTGGGATCCTCCACATCATCTTCCTACCCTTCCTTTATTCTCATCAACATCTTCTCTTCTAATTATCTCCATGCATGAATCAAATGAGGGCTCTTACCATACATCTTTTTCTTTCTCCTTTTTCTTGGATATTCCTCCATCTCATCTCTTGATGCTTCAAGGCCTTACTAGATTCCACTTGGGTTGATCTTATGCACTAGTTGGTAAAACCTAACCATCTTCTCTCTCTCTCTATCTTTTTCCCTCTAACCTAGTTCTACTTAAACCCTAACCCTAATCTCATCTCTCTCTCTAACATGATGGGCCCACCTGGCCTCTCTCTTCCTGGCCCACACCCCAGCCACCACTACCCTACCCTAACCCTCAAAACCCTAACCCGAGCTACCCCACCTCTAACCTAGCTAAGTGCACCCGAGCTCCTCTCCCTCTCTCTTTTCCTTCTACCTGCCACGCCAGCCCCACCACACGCCGACCCCACCTGCAGCCCTCTCCCTGCCCTGCCTGGCGACCCAGGTCGAGCCCCAGCTCGACCACGTGCTCGAGGAGAAAGAGAGGAAAGAGCCGAGGCTACTTTCCCCCGAGCCGTGCCCACACGCCTCCTCTCCCTCTCTCTCTCGCTTGCCCTCATCCACACGACTCCCCTGCCCTTTCCAGATCCACCCCAAGCCTGCCTCTCCTTCCCCTTCTTCTTCACCGCCGCCAGCTCCGGCCGCCAGTCGCCGCCGTCTACCGCGTCGCCCCCTCGTTCCAGCCGGCCAGCACGACGTGGAGGTGGTCCAGAAGAACGAGGAGGTTCCCCTACCTCGACTCGTACGCGCCGACGCGAAGGAGGAAGCCCCCAGGACCGCCAGAACCTCGCCGCTCCCCGAAACCCTAGGTCGCCGGAGCTCCTGCCTCATCGACGATCCACCGCGCCTCACCCCGATCTGACACCGCCAATCTCCCCGCGGTACGCACCTCTCCCTCCCTAACATCCTCCGCTTCGCTGTCGTCGTCTAGCGCCGCCGCTCGTTTCGCCGAACGCCCTCGGTGCGCCAGAGGTCGCCGGTGTCTGCAAGCTTCCCGCGCCGCAACGAGCCTTACCTAGATCCCAGCCACCCTCCTAACAACTACCCCGCCCTACCGCACTGGCTAACACCCGCAGCGCGCGCCCGCGACGCGGGATCGAGCCCCCGTCACGCCGCTCTGTCGCCGCGCTACGCTTATCCGTCAGATAGTCAGAGGAAACAGATGAACAGTGGGGGCCGTGGCCGTCTTTTAGAAACCCCCCCAACTTTTTTATTTCCTAAACCCGCGGTCCAGCCTACCCCACCTGTCAGCCGCTCTGGCCTTATTGCAGAAAAGCCCCTCTGTTCCTCAGGCCATAACCCGCGCTCTAGCTCGGTCCCACCTGGCGGTCGTTGCGCGTTCGATCGCTGGCACGTGGGCCTCCAGTCGCTGGCCCACCTGTCAATCGCAGAGGCTGGCTAAGCCGAGGTGAGAAAAGGATTTTCCTGAGCGCGTGGCCCAGTCCGCTTGGTCCCACTCGTCAGCGACTGGAGCTAGCTCGGACTGAGTAATAAAAGATCCCCTGTTGTCTGTTTTTAATTAAACCTTTTTAAAATTGATTTAAATTCAAATTCAAATCAGATTTAAATAACTTTTCAAATACAAATCCAAATAATACAAATAATATATGTTTTGGAATCAGAAAAATGTGAGGAATTCAAATATGCCATTCAAAATATCATTTGAACACTTTAAAATTTCGAGATGATTAAAATTACAATAAAATGCCCTTTTTCTTAATAAATTCATAACTTTAATTCTACAACTCCAAATTTAACAAATAATATGTCTAAATCGATCAGCGCGACGAGTCCGTTCTATCTATGCAGTCCTTGTTCTGAATTGAAGCATGCATCATGTCATTCTTACAAATCTGAACTGTTTATGGCAATAAAAATTGGAATAAATAAATAATAAAATGCTTTAATTCTTGCACCACACCTCACCCTTGCCATGCTACTTTAATGCCATGTAAATTGTGCATCATTCATCATGGCATGCTTGATTGCTTGTCGCATTTTAATTCATATGCTTGTGCACTTATTTATGTTGGCCCTTGTTTGTTTGGTTCTTCTTCCAATAGACGCCCAGCAGGAGAATTATCAGGAATCACAGGAGTACTACCCAGATCCATCTCTCGCTTCAACTGAGCTGCCAGGCAAGCACTACCACATGCTTGCATACATACAGTACCTATTGCCTCTATCTTATTCTTGCATCATTGAGTCGCGAATGCATTAAATTGAATCCCAAGTACTGCATAGCCTTTACTTTTAAACCCCACCGAAGCTTGTTCCTCCATCCCATGAGCCATTACTACAGGAGTTGTTTGAGCCATGCGAGTCGTAGAAAAGCATGAGTAGGGTATGTGAGTGTCTGATGAATAACAAGGTACCTAAACAACTTAACCGGAGTAGTAATGGGATAACTAATGAAAGAGGCACCAGTGAGCAATATCTGCTATTTGGTTTTTCATGCTCACCTGTGTCCCGTAGGACCCTGAGTACTTGATTCCTGTTCCTTGTTTATTCGCACTATCCACATCCGGGAGGCCATATGGACCCCCCTGAGCCAGAGCTTGATTCATTCTTATTTCTTGGGGCCACAAAGTAGTTTGGGGCTTTATTACTATCCTGTACTTATGCCATGTTACTGCTTTATTAAGATTGTGCGAGGAGCACCTGTACTGTTTAAGAATTGCGGAGTGTTTTCGCGGTATCGACAAGCCCAGTCACATTTTCGGGTTCCCAGTCGTTTACAGCCATTGGCGCAAACCTTGGGTCCGTCTCGGAGCCGGCCAACTTCGTTGCGGGTAGCTTAATGGGGTGGCCCCCTGAAATATTTCTGAATCCTGTGATTGCTTTGTCGTGAATGCCTCGTTGGGTTTTGATTTGGTTTTTCCGAGGTTGATCGAGTGTGTGTTGCTATTCGTGCACCCCTGCAGGGTAAATCTTTCTGAAAGCCGTGTCCGCGGTTATGGACGACTTGGAGCACAGTTTCTCGATCATAGACAAGTATAACTAAAGTACCATTTTTAAGTTGAATAAGTACTGGACTAGTAAATAGTGCAATACTCAGGGAATGGTTAATAAAACTGCCAACGGATGATGGGGGTTGTTCGTTCGCTTCCTCGTTGGTAAGCGAGGAGGAGGATGGATCTGTTAATTATACTGTTATAACTATTGTTCTTAATTCATGGACTTCCGTCTATCATTGGTTAGGCGGAAGGTTAGCGAGTATCTGTAGAATTGTTAGGTATTATCTTTTGCTTCAATTGCGTCACCCTAGGTTGTGTCCCCTTTAGTGGCATAAAGACTTGCTGAGTACCCCTAGGGTCTCACACGATAAATTGTTTGATTCAGATGAACAGGTGTACCCGCAAGATGGATACTGGGTGGAAGAGACAGATGATGTTGGCAACGATCGTTTAGTGTAGAGATTCCGGGAACGGGGATCCATGAGATCTGTGGGTGGGATGTGTTTATTTATGTGGCATCTTATGCCGATTTGCTTCTTATCCGTACTCGGATCTTGTTTTCCGCTTCCACCTGATACTCTGATGTTTGTTGTATGAGGAGCTATCCTAAATTATTATCTCTATCTAGGATATTTGAATCTTTCCGTATGGCGTTGCAATATTTCTATTTCTTTTAGATGGAATGGCTCTGAGGACTGTTGTATGTGGCTTGCATACATACTCAGTTGTGTATGTAGTTGATCCCTTCGCCTGCCGATTACGCCGCTCGTTCTTGTCCCGATGTCTGAAAGTGGTTAGAACGGCCGAAAGGTCTACCGTGAGTGGCCCTGGGCCCCACCGTACTATTTTAACCACTTTCGTTCATCCAGGCATGTAACTAAGAGCGTAATTCACCGAGGTAGTTACAAACGGGCATCATATGAGCCCATTGATTATCTTGGTCGGGTCATTTCTGATACAAAGCGAGACTGTGAAACAGAGAAGGAGAAGTTGAAGTTGGAGGGCATGTTAGAGGATCACAAAAAATTGTTGTACCTAAATTGCGAAGATGGCAGCACAAAGGTCGGTACCACACTGGAATTGCTGAAATGGAAGGCAGAGACTGGTTTATCTGACAAGGGATTTGAGAAGTTATTGAAAATAATGAAGCCGAAGCTTCTAAAGGATAGCGAATTTCCCGAGAGTACTTACGAAGCAAAGAAGATTCTCTGCCCTCTAGGATTAGATATGCACAAGATACATGCATTCATAAATGACTGCATCCTCTACTGCGGTGAGGAGTACGAGAATTTAGATAAATGTCCGGTATGCACTGCACTGTGGTATAAGATCAAACGAGATGACCCTGGTGATGTTGATGGCGATGACGAGCCCCCCAGGAAGAGGGTTCCTGCTAAGGTTATGTGGTATGCTCCTATAATACCAAGGTTGAAACGTCTGTTTAGAAACAAAGAGCATGCCAGGTTGTTGCGATGGCACAATGAAGACCGTAAGGAAGACAGAAAGTTGAGACACCTCGCTGATGGGTCGCAGTGGAGAAAAATCGAGAGAGAGTTCCTGGACTTTGCAGGTGACACAAGAAACTTATGGTTTGGTCTAAGTACAGATGGCATGAATCCTTTTGGGGAGCAGAGCTACAGTCACATCACCTGGCCTATGACTCTATGTATTTACAACCTTCCTCCTTGGTTGTGCATGAAGCGTAAGTTCATTATGATGCCAGTGCTTATCCAAGACCTGAAGCAACCCGGCAACGATATTGATGTGTACCTAAGGCCATTAGTTGAAGAACTCTTACAGTTGTGGGAAAAACCAGGTGTACGTGTGTGGGATGAGCACAAACAACAGCCATTTGACCTAAGAGCATTGCTTTTCGTAACCATCAATGATTGGCCTGCTCTTAGTAACCTTTGAGGACAGACAAACAAGGGATACAAGGCATGCACACACTGTTTAGATGATACTGAAGTTACATATTTACATAAATGTAAGAAGGTTGTGTACCTGAGGAATCGTCGATTTCTTCCGATCAATCATCAAGTAAGAAAGAAAGGCAAGCATTTCAAAGATGAGGCAGATTACCGGAAGAAGCCTGACCTCCGTACTGGTGATGATGTATGTGGTATGGTCAAGGACATAGAAGTAATCTTTGGAAAGGGTCCTGGCGGTAAACCTGTTCCCAACGATGCTACTACCGGACACGCGCCCATGTGGAAGAAGAAATCTATATTTTGGGAGTTACCCTATTGGAATGTCCTACGTGTCCGCTCTTCAATCGACGTGATGCACGTGACGAAGAATCTTTGCGTGAACCTGCTAGGCTTCCTGGGTGTGTATGGGAAGACAAAAGATACACCAGAAGCACGGGAGGACCAACAACGTATGAAAGACCCACAAAACATGCATCCACATAACAAGACGGATAAAGGGCGTCATTTAAGTCCTGCCAGCTACGCTCTCATGAAAGTAGAGAAGGAAATCTTTTTTGAAGTCCTTTACAGTATCAAGGTGCCGTCTGGATTCTCGTCTAACATAAAGGGGATAATAAATATGGCAGAGAAAAAAATTCCAAAACCTGAAGTCTCATGACTATCACGTGATTATGACACAGTTGCTTCCGATTGCATTGAGGGGGCTTCTACCGGAAAATGTTCGAGTACTCATTGTGAAGCTGTGTGTATTCCTCAATGCAATATCTCAGAAGGTGATCAATCAAGATATTCTGACAAGGTTACAGAAGGATGTGGTCCAATGTCTTGTTAGTTTTGAGTTGGCGTTCCTACCATCCTTCTTCAATATTATGACGCATCTCCTGGTTCACCTAGTCGAAGAGATTTCCATTCTTGGTCCTGTATTTCTACACAATATGTTCCCCTTTGAGAGGTTCATGGGAGTGTTAAAGAAATATGTTCATAACCCTGCTAGGCCAGAAGGAAGCACCTCCAAGGGCTACGGAACAAAGGAGGTCATTGAGTTCTGTGTTGACTTTATTCCTGACCTTAAGCCGATTGGTGTTCCTGAATCACGGCATGACAGAAGACTGCGTGGAAAAGGCATGCTGGGAAAGAAAGCAATGATATGTAGGGATGGACACTCTTTCACTCAAGCACACTACACGGTTCTACAGAATTCCACCTTGGCAGCTCCGTATATCGTGGAACACAAGAATATTGTACACTCCAACAACCCGGGAAAGCCAGACTCCTAGATTAGAGATGAACACATGAAGACTTTTGACAGTTGGTTGCGAACACATCTAATGAATGACACCATTGTTGGAGATCAGCTCTACTTGTTGGCTGGGTCACCATCTTCTACTATATTGAATTACCAAGGGTACAAGATAAATGGGAATATATTTTATATGATCACCCAAGATAAAAAGAGCACCAACCAGAACAGTGGTGTCCGCTTTGATGCAACCGATGATAATGGCAAAAAGGACACATACTATGGTTACATAGAGGAGATATGTGAACTTGACTATGGAGTTTCTTTTAAGGTCCCTTTGTTTCGGTGCAAATGGATCAACCTGAATGGAGAAGGGGTAAAGGTAGACCAGTTGTACGGAATGACAACAGTAGATCTCAACAATCTTGGTTACAGAGACGAACCATTTGAACTAGCCAATGATGTGGCACAGGTTTTCTATGTGAAGGACATGTCCTCCATACCCAAAAAAAGAAAAAATAAGCAAACGAATACATCACACGAAGAGCCAAAGCGTCACATAGTTCTTTTAGGGAAAAGAAATATCGTGGGAGTCGAGGACAACACAGACATGTCAGAAGATTATAATAAGTTTGATGAAATTCCGCCCTTCACAGTGACAACTGACCCAAGCATCCCGTTAAGCAAAGAAGATGCTCCATGGTTACGGCCGAAGCGACCATAAACGGGCATAAGAAATTCAAAAATGGTCCGAACAATGTCCTTCGCGTGGTGTCATATTATATGACATAGTTGCAATGAAAAATACCAAACTTGGTATATTGATTATGTCTCGAAAAAACCTTCACAAAATGACCTATCATGTTCGAAGTTTCATGGCTTTCAGTCCAAATGACCAATGTTATGTGCATAATCGAGGCATAGTTTGTGATACTGTGCCCATATTGTGCATGCATGTGCATCTTTGGATGGCTAACAATGTTGCAGGAGGAAGTTTTATTTTTTGTCGCCTGTGAAAGCCATTTTCTATTTTCCGAGTGCCAAAATCGGGGCGTTTTGTGAAGCAACACCAAACGTTAAATAAAAAATGGTACCACCCCATTTTTTCAAAAATACTAGATCACCTTACATGAACAATGTCCTAACTAGGGATTTTAAAACCTTTCCGTCCACCCCTGGAGAAAAAGACAAATGTCTACCAAATTGGTAGGAAGTGGGTCCGGTTTGACCTACAGGTACATGATCTAATGCTCGTGATTTTTTGAAAAAAATCATTTTTAGACTCATAATGTGATGTTTCTTCAGAGATACAATGCAAGTGGGTCCGGTTTGACCTATAGATACATGATCTAATGCTTGTGGTTTCTTTAGAGATCCATCCCCTATGGCCAGCTTAAGGGAGATGCCTAAGGACTAGATCCTCCAGCATCTCCTTGAAGCTGGCCGTAGTATTGTCCCTGCTCTCGTACACCATCTTGGAGTTTATAACTTCTGTAGCTAGATCAATATGCCAGGTAGCTAACTAATTTCACATATTAGAGAGTGCCTCTATGGCTAGTTTGTTGGAGATGTCGGAGGACTAGGCTCCGTCGACATCTCCCTCAAACTGGCCATAGTGGTGTCTCTGCTCTCACAAAACATCATGTTTGTGTTTGATAACTTCACAAGGATGCCTAATTATAGATTAAGCAACACAACACAGTGTCGACACTCATGACATAATGTCGACACTCTTGTCGATATTCCCGGTTGGAGGCACTAACCAGGACTAAAGATATTTCTCGCCATTTCCCACCGCTTCCCGCTATGCTTTCCCGCCCTTTTCCTCTAACCAGGTCTTTTAGTCCTAGTTGGAGCTAGTAGCCGGGACTAAAGATATTTCCCGCCATTTTCCACCGCTTCCCGCTATGCTTTCCCGCCCTTTTCATTTAACCGGGTCTTTTAGTCCTAGTTGGAGCCACTAACCGGGACTAAAGATATTTCCTGCCATTTCCCACCGCTTCCCGCTATGCTTTCCCGCCCTTTTCATTTAACCGGGTCTTTTAGTCCTAGTTGGAGGCACTAACCGGGACTAAAGATATTTCCCGCCATTTCCCACCGCTTCCCGCTAGGCTTTCTCGCCCTTTTCCTCTAACCAGGAGTTCCTGTCCCTCCCGTGCCTCAAGGTTCTGCCTCCTAGGCGGCCATCACGAACCACTTCTATCTAGAGCTCATGACGGAGCAGCGGATGGATCCCCATTGGGATCCCGACAACTACGACACCTGGAATGCCTTCTTCAGTAACCGTCGGGAAAGGGAGCTCGCTAGGTACGAGGGTGACGACCCGTCCCCGGTGAACCACAATGAAACCGGTCGTCGCCTTTGGTGGTTGAACCGGACTATCGTCGGTGTGATGCGCTACATCGCTAAGGCAGATCATCGTCCTCGCCTGCGGTACCCACACTTGCACCCGCCACAAAGCCACAATAAGGGTGGCTGTGGTGAAGGTCGCGGGCGTAGCGGCATCGTCATCCGGGAGCCCCCTCCCCCCCCCACATCATGCATACGAGGCCGGAGTGGCAGGTGCCCCCGGAATATGTCATGGTTCACGGACCGCTGTTCCCCCCTACACAAGCCGGGGAAGGGCTGAGGATCCCCAGAATATGCCATAGCGACGACGACGAAGATGATTCGAAAGATGACCTTGAAGCTATGTACTATAGGGCTAGATATGATTATGACTAAATCCATTGGCTAGGACGAATGGTTCGTTTGTGTACCCAAGATTATCGAGAGATCCACTGTTTTCATTCTGTAATGCATTTCTATTTGAAAATGGCTAAATGGAAAATAGTTTGAATAATTATTTTAGGAAACAGAAAATGGTTATGCATTAGTTATTCAAATTCAAACACTTTTCATGTTGAAAGTGTTTTCAAATTCAAATTTAAACCATTTCAGATTTAATAGTTTGAATAATTATTTTATAAGATAGAAAGTTTTTTCAAATTCAAATCATTTCAAATGTGGACACCTAAATAAGAAATAAGAAATAAGGCGGGAACATCTGAAAAGTTTAAAAAACTTTTGAAAAAAGGATTTTTAGTCCCGGTTGGTGCCACCAACCGGGACTAAAGGTCCTCTGTGCGCGCCGCTACGGTGGCCACCATACGTCCCGGTTGGTGGCTCCAACCGGGACGTATGCTATGGCCTTTCATCCCGGTTGGAACCACCAACCGGGACGTATGGCCTTTACATCCCGGTTGGTGGCTCCAACCGGGACGTATGGCCCTCCCCTTTATAACGTCGCACCCGTTCCTTTCTCCCCATCTCGCATTTCTTCTAAGTCCCAGGTGCGCCTCTCCGACACCGATGCCGGTAGGCTCCCAAATTCCGGTGCGGTGGTCCTCCCCCTCACACGCCACCGCTCACGCCGCACACGCCGGACGGAAGGTCACCCGTTCCCCAGCTCCGGCACCGTCGCTCTCTCCCGGCGCGCCGGCACCGTCGACCTCCCCAGAGGCTGCCGCCGCTAGCTCTCCCCTGTGGCGCACGGCACCGTCGACCTCCCCAGAGGCCGCCGCCGCTCTCCCCCGTCGCGCTCCCCTAGGTACTGGCCGCCGCGCGCGTGCCCTCGCTCTCTCCCTCTCCTTCTCTATTTTCTCTGTTTATTAGTTATAGTTTAGTTTAATTAATTATTAGGGTAGTAGTAGTTAGTTATTAGTAGTATTAGGGTAGTAGTAGTTAGTTAGTAGTATTAGGGTAGTTAGTTTAATACTAGTTAGTTAGTAGTAGTAGTAGTTAATTAGTTAGTAGTATTAGGGTAGTAGTAGTTAGTTAGTTAGTAGTAGTATTAGTAGTTAGTAGTATTAGGGTGGTAGTAGTAGTTAGTTAGTAGTAGTAGTAGTAGTAGTAGTAGTAGTAGTAGTAGTAGTAGTAGTAGCAACAGTAGTAGTAGTAGTAGGGATGGTACCCGCCGGGTTTGGGGCTGGGTCCCGTCGGGTTTGCGGGTTTCAGAGTTACTACTTTCCCCTTGGAGTTATATGATACCGCTGGCGTTTGAGTTTAGGGACGGGCATGGCAACGCGCGCCATATAGGGACGATGGACGGGTGCGGCAATGCACACCATATATTAGGGTTTCTTCGAATTATGCTTTACATCCCTAGCCCGTCAAACCACGCCTACCTAACCTCCTCGCTTGGCCGCTTTGACTCATCCACTTTTCCCCTTTTGCAGAAATATGGAACCCAGAGACGAAGAAAAGGAAATGACGCTTGAGGATATGATCAACGAGGGAGGACATATCGATAACGATGTCACCTCGCTATATCTGAACAACTCCGGTGAGGCAGATCTAGCTTTCAACCGAACAGACGGCTCCGGTGAGGGAGAAGCCGGCGAGGTGCATATATATTAATAAATTAAGCCTCTATTGTCTATATACATATATATTAACGCTCTTTCTTCTTTTAGCCTCCGGATCGAGCAAATCTTCTAAAAAGAATAAACGAGGCGCAGCCAAAAAGTTGGGAGACCATGAAAGGTATAGGATCGAAGAAGTCGAAGTCGCTCTAGACGGCGAACCGAAGGCTCCCATTGATGCTGCAAATAAATTTATAAGGCAATACAGAGTTATTGTTAGGGACTACGTCTCGATCACCGTTAGAGAACGGAATAGGTCGTCAAAGGATCCAGAGGCTCTATATGTCAGTGACTTAGTCAAAGACACTCTTTGGAAAAAGCTCATGGTTAATTTCACCCTACCGACGTTAGAGGTGTATCCAGATGACTACGCTCCAGATGAGGAGATTCCAACTCAGGAGGAACTACAGAAACACATGGAGCAAGCCGTCAAGGAGTACGCTCTTAAGAAGATGGCCTAGCAATTCAAGAACTGGAAGAAACGATTGCACCTTGATCACTTTGTCGTGAAAGAGAAGACTCCGGATTTCACTACTAGAGCGTATGAGAAGATAAAAGACTACTGGGATGATTTTGTGGCGTACAAGACATCGGTGCCAGCTAAGAAAAGGTCTGAAACGAATAAGCAAAATGCTGATAAAAAGCAGTATCACCATACTATGGGACAAGGTGGCTACAAGGCTAGCAAGCCTAAGCGGGAGAAACTCGAGGCCGACCTGATAGCTAAAGGGATAACCCCAGAGCCATACAATTGGATCGAACGGGTAAGGAATTGGTTTTACGGGCACGGGGGCACGTTGGACTCAGAAGAGAAGTGCATATATAACATAAGACATATGGTAACTCCCATACCCATCGAAGACATTAGAGATGCAGTTAAGGCTGTTAAAGATGGGGAGTTCATTCCCAATAGAGAGAATGACGAGCTCGTACTCGCCCTTGGGAACAAGGAACACGAGGGACAAACACGAGGCACAGAAGGCTCTAAACCATGGAACCTTGGTTTTGCCGACCATAGGAAGAAATATCCCGATAGAAGCCGTCAAAGGAGAAAGGAAAGGGAGGAAATTGAAGTAATGAAGCAAAAAGACTGGATGCGCGAAATAGAACAACAATTAAAGCAGCATTAGAATCAACTTGAGAAACTTAGCCAGCAAGCTACCGGCCCATCTCAGCGGCACATGGTAGACGAAGCTGCCTTCGATGCTACCGACCCATCCACTAATCGAAAACGCAGCGTGGCTTCCACGGAGCTCCCCGGTGATGATGCTGATGATGCACCAGCGATGGCTCCTCTTTGCTACCTAGTGGATGATATCATGGAGATGACACATTGTGAGCTGCATGTGAAAGTTGTCAACATAACCATGAAGTTGGCGGTCGGCTATGCCTTACCATTAGTTGGACCGGTACCAACTTACCATTGTTGTCCGGTTCCACAGGGCTACACTATTGCCGAGGTGGATGAAGTTATGGACGGATTCACGCAGCTCAAGCTTGACTACCCTGTAGGTGAAGGGGATGTGACTGAGTTGGGAGAAGCAAAAAAACATGACCATTATATGGCGAAAGGAACACATCATGCTTTTAAATCGGACTCCAAGGCCATCCACTCCTCAGAGCACAACTCCATCTTCGTCGCAGCCTCACCCGTCTCTAGCGCATCAGCCGTCTTTGCCATCGCCGCGACAGGTGTCGTCTCCGCCACCGCGTCTTTTGTCTCCAGCACGGCCGTCTTCGCCGCCGCGTCAGCCGTCTCTAGCACGGTCGTCTTTGCCGCCGCATCAGCCATCTCAGCCCCTCCCAAAAGTACAAAAGGGCCATGGCCAAAAGCGAAAGAGTAATCGATCACCGAAGCGTCTACTAGAGCCTCTCCCAAAAGTACCAAAGGTTCCTCCCAAGAGAGCTTACGACTATACTTAAGAGGAGAATGCGGTGATTACAAAGGTCCAAACGCAACAGTGGTTTGATAGCCTCAAGCGGATGAAATATCCTTAGTTCCCCAGCACTAAAGAAGAAAAAGCCAAAGTGCAAAAAATGTTGAAGACCCTTCATCAATCTGAGCCAAGGCTTTCATCAGACTATGACCGCTCTATTGTCAAGTCACATCAGTCAATGGTGTGGTCGAAGAGCACTAGTGCAAGCGGGAATTCAGTTCCCCAGCTCGGTTTACAGAAAAATAAGGAATGCCCCCCCGCTCAAAGTGATTTCCGATACCATGGTGGAGTCGAGCAAAGCTGCAAACGAGCAGTATGATCCAGAAATTGTTGCACTGTATGGAGAAGTGGCCGCTGCTCAAGGTATGACTATTGCTCAGTACTTAGACCAGTTAGATTTTCCCGTGGCTGAGGAAGCATACAAATACAAGTACGGGAAACCTCTCGTCAGATCTGAGGACGTTAAGTATCTACCAACAAAAATGCGAAGATTGCATAATTGGTACATTAAAGCTACAAAGGAAGGGGCAAACTAGATAGTGATCGGAGTTCGAAACGAGCATTACGGGTATGGAGATGCCTAAATACTGATTGAATTTTCTGAACTACATCAGTTTTTCAATCAAGACGCCCTCGACAAATCAATCGTCAGTGCCTACTGTCTGTAAGTATTATTTCTCTAATAATTAAGTCTCTAGTTAGCTCACCTCGTTTTATATCGCATGTATAATCATACTCACTATATTATGCAGACTGAAGATTCTCGAATTCAGAAGATGATAGATCTATGACATTGGGTTCATTGACCCATATTGGGTTCATGAAATTACTGTAAAACTTAATCCCAAGGACACAGAGGATAAAATAGTAATGGCTCTAAGGTTTCAAGAAACCAAAAGTAAAATATTATTACCTTACAACTTCAAGTGAGTGTTATTGTCTTGTAGATATTCTATTTCGCTTACTCGATGTTAAGTGTATAATTGATGAGTTATGCATGTGCAGATTCCATTATATTCTGCTAATCATTCAACCTGACAATGGAGTAGTACAAGTCATGGACTCTAAACGTAAACCCCTTGAGAAGTGGGCCCCCATGCAGGATATGCTTCAGCGGTAATTTCAGTCATTATGACACTATATCGACAACTTTCGTCCATTTACTTATATCAAGTAATTAATAACTCATTTCATTTATTTTCTTTGCTGGACAGCGTTTGGAAATGGTTCACCAACAAGGCTAAGGGTGCCCGGAAAGAGAACCTTACATTTAAACCACTAAATGTAAGTACTACTAGCTAGATCTGTGCATCTCTTTGATTCTAGTTTCGATACCATTATCATGCTTAATTATTATTATTATTTTGATTGAACTTTGTTCTCGTAAAGTGTCTAAGGTAGCCAGACGAAAATAACTTATGTAGATACTATGTCTGCGAGTTCATTCGTCAGACGACCTGTGAGAAGGGCAGAAACTTAGAACAACTTTAAGTATGTAAACAATATTCAGAAATTTGTTTTATTACCATCAATTGTGTTTAGTTTCATTCATATATGTTGACTCATTCTTTTAAATTAGATCAAATGGTTGCGGGACGATCTTCTACCAAAGGATCGCATACAAGCAATCCAAGAGGAAATTGTTGGATTCTTAGATGCAGAGGTCCTAGTCCAAAAGGAGAATACTATCGGAAGATTATGGTAATGTAATAGGGATCATAAAACACTTTATATTGTATATATGCATGAATGTAATATATTCGATACTTGTTGTGTAATATAATCGCGAGATGTTTTGTAATATAATGGTTCCCTTAAGGTAGATGACACTTACCCCAGCACTACGTTGTGAGGAATGCTCGTCCTCATAGTAGATGGTGCAAAGTTGATGTTACCGAAAGTGGATTCGCATGGAAGCATGGTGCGGATTTGATGGGAATGCTCGTCCTCATAGTAGATGGTGCGAGGTTGATGTTACCGAAAGTGGATTCGCATGGAGGCATGGTGCGGATTTGATGGGAATGCTCGTCCTCATAGTAGATGGTACGAGGTTGATGTTACCGAAAGTGGATTCGCATGGAGGCATGGTGTGGATTTTGATGCCGGTTGGACTGCGAACCGGGACAAAAGGGCTGTCCACATGGCCGCTGGCTGTCGCTAGGGGGAGGGGCAATTACGAACCGGGATCTATGCGTCTCTGCCGAGGTAGCATTTTGGGCACTTTTTGTGCCACGGCAGAGATTTTTTTTGTATATTTTTCATTTATTTTGTTTCCCCTTTATCTACTTCCTTTTTGTGTTCTGGGCAGTATTTATTTTGTGACACTTACCCCAACACTATGTTGTGAGGAATGCTCGTCCTCATAGTAGATGGTACGAGGTTGATGTTACCGAAAGTGGATTCGCATGGAGGCATGGTGTGGATTTTGATGGACTAAAGGGTTGGGGCTTGGTTGGGCAACCGGGACTAAAGCCCCTTACAAACCGGGACAAAAGCCCTGTTTCTACTAGTGTGTAGCAAAATAGTTTTGCTATTGTAGCAAAACCGGCTTCCCTGGAACCATTGAAGAGACTCGTCGGAGACGTCGTAGCAAAAAATTGTGCTACTGTAGCAACATCGGAGAATGATTGTACCAAGAATATTAGACTATTGTAGCAAAACCGACTTGGCCGGAGGCATCGCTGGACACTCGTCGGGAAGCTCATAGCAAAAGAGTTATGCTGATGTAGCAAGAAAATTAAGCTATGTAGCAAAATTGTCCGTAGTACAAAAGTCGTTCGCCGGAAGTAGCAACACCACTCGATGTATGTAGCAAGTTCGACCACAGTGGGTAGCAAAATTGCGTACTGCAGGGGAGACGTCGACGGTGCTTCGTGACGGAGACCATGGCGTCTGGCGCACGTCGTCGAGGTCAGAGCTGAGGCAGACGGTGTCACAAAACTCGAACTCCAAATGGTCAAAGAAACCGGCGGCGGGTAGGCGTACATGAGCCGGCAGTTGGCGTAGAAACTGACATCGGCAGGGGCGTGTCCACGAACCGGCAGCGAGCGCACGAGGGGACCAACAGTGGCAGCGGCGTGCACTAGAAACAACGGCGGTGTGTGTCTAGGTACAGACGGCAGGCACATGAGGGGACAGACGGTGGCATCAGCGAGCACAAAATACCGGCGAATGTGGCACCTTCAGGTCTATGGGGAGGTGCCCTGAAAAAAACATGGGCTGCGCGAAGTGATAAGGAATCGGTAGAGGTTGGAATTATGTTGGACTTGGAGCACCTCTAATAGACGACACCGTAAACACTCTAAAATTGTATTATAATCGCAAGTTTTAGATTTCGGCAAAAAAGTGGCGGTCTAGCAGACACCGTAAACACGTAAAAATTATACTTTATTTTACTATCCGTAGAGAATCCCTCCACCCGAGCCCTACATACGCGGTGTGGGAGGCCAAACCAAGTAGGCCATGTACTTCTCGATCTGTTGGCGATGGAGGGACATTTCACCATTCCCATTTCCCGCGTCTGCGCCACTGCCATCACCGATCTCACTCTCTACTCGCTCTCTAGCGCCGCCGCTCACCGGATCCGAACCCATGGACCTCACCAAGCTTCCTCCTGCAGATGGTGAGGTCACACCGCCTCAATAACCAAGTCCTATCGTTGGATTTGGTTCTGGTTCCCCGGCCGTCGAATCCGTTTCCCAGATGATTGCGGCTGGCGAAAAGTTGAAGAGAAGGGATTGGGGAACCACGTCGTCCCTCTACTCGCTAGTGCTTGGCCAGCAGCCCATCCGCAAGAGCCATCCGTCGTCACCCCGACGCCTAAATCGCGTGAGCCTGTGGCGGGGGACGGAAAGAAGATAGAGAAAGTTATGCACCGCACAGCCCTCCGCCCATCGCTGCTCCGTCTCCTTCCATCGTGGTCCACCCGCAGGACATCGACTGGTGCAGGCAACGTGTCCGGCTATGCATACGCAAGGTATGATCTCCATCCTCTCTCACGATGCCGTGCACAAAATTGGGTACTTGTAGTAATTAGAGCAAAATCCGATGTAGCTACAATGCTCACGAGGCCACAACATCGTACGCGAATCTGCTGAACGAGAGCCTGGTCGACATTACCGGCCAACGACTTTAGTTTGGCGATGAGGATGATGAAGTTGACGACGGTGAGGCTGAATTGTAAGAGATCAAAGAGTAAGTGTTCGATGCTGCCCAAGCGTAGAAAACAAAGAAGAAACCCATGGAGAACTACACAAAAATCAAGGATACTTGCTTGGTGCGGGCATGGTCACAAGTGTCCATCGATACGGTGACCTGCACGGACTAAACCAAAGCGTTATTGGCAATGGATTGAAGATAAGTTCTTCAAACTCATCCTGCCCAACCGGTCCATCACTTGTATCGATCCCTATAAGGCCGGTGGGATGCGATCAAACCGGCTTATAGCCGTTGGTTTGGCGCAATGGAGCAAGTACGTGAAACCCTCCAGTTGGCATTACTACCGATGAATTTGTGAGATCATTGTTCATTTTGTTTACGTAGTTGAGCTACAGATGTGAGATCATTGTTCATCTAATTGTGCATTGTAGGAACGTGCTGCCGGGGAGAGGTATAAGGAAATGAAGGGATCCAAGGGGAAACCGTTCACCCTTCACCATTGTTGGAAGTTGCTTGAGCATATTCCAAAATGGACTTTGAGGGACCAAGAGGCACCACCGAAGAGGTGGGCCATGAAGGAAATGGGCGATGCAAGTGATGAGAAGAATGGAGGAAGGAACAAGGGGAAGCCAGAAGGCAACAAGAAGTCGAACGAGAGGGTCAAGCTTGAAGCCAAAGCATTATTGTTGAGGGATAAGATTGATGACATGGTGAAGTCCAAGGAATTTTTGATGATAAAGACATTGAAGTCAAAGATGGTGATGCATGACAAGAAGATGGTGATGAAGCATACACGTTGGGAAGCGATCCGAAGTGATGCCAAGTACAAGACTAAGGTAGAGGACATGAAGGTCAAGATAACGGAGACCAAGGTCACGAAGAAGCTCATGGACGAAGAGAGGGAGGTCATGATGATGGATACCTTAAGGATGATTGCACAATAATTGGAGTTGCATCAAATGATGTTTTTAGACATCTTGGAGAGGAGAATGCTGGCGCGTCAAGTCGGTGGTGCATCGATAAGTGGACTAGGTGAGTCTCCGATGAGTGGTGGTGATGGAGATGTGCACGATGAGCTCGGTGATGACGGTATAGTTTGATGATTGCTTGCATTCATCATGGATGATGTGCAATTTTTTGGAGTTGTTGGTTAGACATTGCGCACTCCAAGTTTGAGTTGCTGTGATCAGGACAATTTGATGTACAAACTATGAATCATTGCATCATTTGTTTGTTCGAATATTGATCACCATTGATTGAAATGCTAAAATATCAATTCGAAACGCCTCGTGCGGAACAGATCCAGCAAACTCCTATTTCACGGGTCGAGTTTGCGGGTTTGTTCCGTGTGTGGCATTTTCGAATGCTAAAACTCGTTTTTCGTGGCTTATAAACACGTTATATAGTTCGCGTGTTTATGATATCCGTTAAAGATGCTATTAGACCGTAACACACATGACGCGTGGTCACAGGACCCGGACGATTCAGACTATGGATCCCCCGGGGGCTACCATAATTTCGGTTTTGCAATGTGTTAGGGGCCTTAATTGATATCTCAAGATCTTTTTAGACCAAAGGGGTTTCCCTGATTTTATTAACGAAACCAAGTTTCTATGGAGTTATCCGCCAGAACACAAACAACCACCAGAAGAATAAAAGGAAAAAACTACAGAAAACATAGCCTCAACACCTTTTGAAAGTTTTCCCTAAAAAAACACCCCTTAAAAGTCATACTAGTCTCACATCGTGGGTCACGATGAGACGACGGTGGTGACTGCAAGACCGTGATATTCTTTTGCTTGACCCTACAAATTTATTTAGGATCTTCGAAAATATTCATTGTGTTCTAGTGCAAAGAAAACGTAATATGATTGGTTCTCCAAGTTGAAAAGAAAAATCTTAACATGGATCTTGAGGTTGCATTGATGATGGTTCTTCTTGGTCGTGTTTCATATATGAAGATATAATCAAGAGTCCAAAAGCCAATAGTAATGATAATCAAACACCTAGTACCAACTTGATAGCCTGAATTGTACTGCAAAGAAAATAGTATTATCAAGCACACTGTTCGTAGCTACAATGCTCTTTTCTTACTTAGAATAGATCCGGCCAGGGGGGCACACAGCTAAACCTGCTTATTTAGCTCGTATGTCCGTCCTTACCGCTGGGCACGGACATGACGGTGTCGACATCGGAAACGTCGCACGGAGCGCCCAAGGAGGCGCCATCCCCGACGTGCAGGCCTCCGCACGACACCAGTTTCCCATGGTGGTCGCTGTGGTGGGTCGATGGCATGGTGACGGCGATGTCGAACGCCATCACGCCGCTCTGCACGTCCCCGGCGAGCCTGTCCAGCGCGAACCCGGGGACTTGCACCGCCGTCCCCCACGCCTCCACGGCCATCTCCTTGGCCTTCATCGGCTTGGCGCAGAACCGCTGGACGGGCCCGGCGGCGAGCGTGACGCCGGCGTAGGTGTCAGCAGCACACCTACCTTGCCAAGCCCACCACCGAAGACCAGGCCCGCAAGGTCACGCCAGCCAAACGTGCGCCTATCTGGACCGGAGTGGGTCCAGCCCAAGCCAGCCCAAGCACCAGCCAGGACGCGAGCGACTACAAGGAACGGAAGGAAGGACTGAGTCGCCATCCAGTTGGATCACGGCATCGACGGCTTCTCTCTCCCATCTCCGGCTCTCTTCTCGATTCCCCTTCTTGCTGATTCAACACTTGTACCTGGAGCTGTAATATTTCCCTCGAGATAATCTACGAACCCTAGCCGATTGGTACCTTGCTGCTATCAGTTGGTATCAGAGCCACCCCACCACCCTTCCACCCAAAATTTGATCACCACCCACCGCAGATCTGGCCCCCGTGGGCAAATCCATCATACAGACGCGATCGGACAAGCAGAAGCAAGCCGCCATGGACGACACCACCAAGGCATACCTGAATTCCCTAATCGGTGACGTCACGAGCTCCATCAAGGACGTCAAGTCATCGCTCGTTGACCTCACCGTCATGGTGGACGGAATCAAGGCGTGGAGGCCAGAGTTGGAGCAGAGGGTGGCGGATCTACAAACCGCAGTGGGGGAACTGCAGCGATTTGTTCTTCCTCGGCAGCCACACGTCGCCATCGACATCCCCTTCCCGTCGGCTACCGTGCCCGTCGACGCAGGCAAGGCTCCTGCAACTAATCTGGGCGCGGCGCATTTGGGGGCGTCCCTAGGGAAATCCGGCCACGGCGTTGATCCATCCATCTGGGGGTCGTCGTCGGGGTTCTTCGGATCCCCGGCTACACCTCCGATCACAGGTCCGTCAATTGGTGTCAATTCGTGTGGTCCAATTTTTCCTGTGGCTAGTAGTTTAGGAGCTGTTGGTCTAGGCCATTCATCTTGGGGGTTGGTCATTCTATTCCGGCCATGGGCTTCCCTCGATTCGATGGGGAGAATCCTAGGTTGTGGAGAACGCTATGTGAGCAGTATTTTCATATGTATGCTATCGATCGTTCCTACTGGTTGTCCATGGCTACGCTGAATTTCAGTACTACTGCTGCCATTTGGCTTCAGTCGGTGCAAAAGAAGCTAATAGGTTTAGACTGGGAAGGGTTCTGTGAATTTTTGTGTACCAAGTGGGGTAGAGATCAACACCAACAGCTCATTCGTCAATTTTATCACACCAAACAAATTACCACAGTAGCAGAGTATGTTGAACGCTTTGATGCGCTAATGAATCATCTCCTGTCTTATTCTGAGGCAATTCACCCATTGTATTTTTTGACGAGATTTGTGGAAGGACTCCGGGAGGACATTCGCGCGGTCATCATCATCCAGCAGCCGGCGGATTTGGATGTCGCCTGTCGTTTGGCTCTACTCCAGGAGGAAGTGGCTGACGGGTTGAGGCGAGACAGACCGCGGAGAACGGAACCATACGCCGGTCGAGCTCTACCTAAACCGGGCGTTCCACTTCCTCTCCCTGCACCACCAATGAGAGGAGGAGGCCTGGCCGGAGCTGAAGACAGGCGTGCGGCTGAAGCTTCAAGGGGACGTTCAGACCATGATAAGGTCGCCGCGCTTCGATCTTATCGGCGTGCACGCGGCCTTTGCTTCACCTGTGGCGAGCGCTGGGGCAGGGAACACAAATGTCCTGCCACAGTTCAGCTCCATGTCGTGGAAGAGTTACTACAAATGCTCAACTCGTCTGATACTGAGTCTGAACAGGATACCGAATTCCGTCAAGATGGGCAGGAGCAGCTAGCTGCCTTGTCGGGGCAAGCAGTGTCAGGAACGGAATCCCCTAAGGCTCTCAGGTTATTGGGGTGGCTGGGAAACAAGGAGGTAAAGCTACTGATAGATTCGGGCAGTTCAACATCTTTTATCAATCAAAGGTTGTTGGATAGCAGTCATAAGGTGCAACCATTACCCAAGAAGTTGAAGGTTAAGGTGGCTGATGGTGGGTGCTTGTCTTGCACTCATGAAGTGCCTGGTTGTGTTTGGTGGAGCCAGGGGTATCAATTCTGCTGTGACTTGAGGATAATTCCATTGGGCAGCTACGATATCATCCTCGGCATGGACTGGTTGGAGTTCTATAGTCCGATGAAAGTCGATTGGGTCAAAAAGTTCTTGCAGTTTGAGCATCAGGGCACTCTTATCCAGCTGCAGGGCATTGTTAAGCAGCCAAGGACCTCTACAGACACAACGTCAACAAGGCAAACACCAGACTCCTGGGAGCAGGAGGAGGCGAACTGGGTTAGGGTGTGCCAAGTGGAAGCCGACACCAATCAAGCAGCTCCTGAAATTGCTCAGGCGCTTCTGGACAAGTACAGTGATGTGTTTGAGGATCCAAAGGGAATGCCACCAGCTCGGTCATGTGACCATCAGATACCCCTGTTGGCAGGCGCCCAACCGTTTTCCATCAGGCCCTATCGTCACGCTCCTGCGGTGAAAGATGAGATCGAACGCCAAGTTCGGGAGCTACTGGAGAGTGGAGTAGTGCAGCCTAGTAACAGTCCATTTTCATCCCCTGTCATACTGTCAAGAAAAAAGACAAAACTTGGCGGCTATGCGTGGACTATCGACATCTAAATGCCCTCACCTGCAAGACGAAATTTCCCTTGCCGGTGATTGATGAACTACTTGATGAGCTTGCGGGAGCTTCCTGGTTCTCGAAGCTAGACCTACGAGCAGGGTACCACCAAATCAGGCTCGCCGATGGAGAAGCCTATAAGACTGCATTCCAAACACACCAAGGCCATTTCGAGTACAAGGTAATGTCATTTGGCCTTTCGGGAGCTCCAGCTACATTCCAAAAAGCGATGAACTCAACTCTTGATCCTCTCCTCCGCAAATGTGCTCTTGTGTTTTTTGACGACATCCTCGTCTATAGCCCAACTCTGCAACAACATTTGATAGACTTGGAGGCTGTTCTCAAATTACTACGCCAAGATAAATGGCAGGTCAAGTAGTCTAAGTGCTCTTTCGCACAGCGACATCTATCATATTTAGGCCATGTGATAAGCAGCCAAGGGGTGGCCACTGAGGAGGACAAGATTGTCTCGGTAAAAAATTGGATAACTCCAACCAACGTCAAGCAGTTGCGCGGTTTTTTGGGGCTAGCGGGATACTACCGGAAGTTTGTGCGTCACTTTGGCATTATTTGCAGGCCTCTCACGACACTCTTGCGCAAAGGAGCACTGTACATCTGGACAGGTGAATGCGAGGCGGCTTTTGTGGCTCTCAAACAGGCTCTAATATCAGCGCCAGTGCTAGCACTCCCAGACTTCTCGAAGACATTCATCATAGAAACGGATGCGTGCGACCACGGTATTGGAGCAGTTCTTATGCAAGAAGGCCACCCTATAGCATTCTTGAGCAAGGCTTTGGGCCCACGAGCTGGCGGCCTATCAACCTATGAGAAGGAATGTATGGCTATTCTGGTGGCAGTAGAGCAATGGCGTTCTTACCTCCAGCTGGGAGAGTTTGAGATAAGGACGGATCAGCGTAGCCTAGTTCACTTGGAGGAGCAGCGGCTGACCACAGTATGGCAACACAAGGCATTCACAAAATTGATGGGCTTGCAGTAGCGCATCTGTTATAAGCGGGCAGCCGACGCACTATCACGTCGCATTCATGCACCTGAAGCCGAGTTGCTAGCTATTTCTGAGTGCAAGGCCTCCTGGCTTGATGACATCCATGCAAGTTATCAGGCTGATGCCCAAGCTCAGCAACTGTTAACTGAGCTGGTTGTGCAACCGACAAAAGGGCCTTTCTCATTGAAGCAAGGTCTCATCAGATACCATGATCGCATATGGTTGGCAAACAATGTACAGCTTCATCAAAATGTGATGGCGGCGTTGCATGACAGTCCGGTGGGTGGTCATTCAGGTTACCCTGTTACATTGGCACGCATCAAGCAACACTTTGCATGGCCCAGCATGCGCACTGCGGTGAAGGGATACGCGCAGAGCTGTACTGTGTGCCAACAAGCGAAGCATGATAGAGCCAAGTATCCGGGGTTACTGCAGCCTCTTCCTACCCCAGATGCTGCGTGGGATGTGGTCACATTGGACTTTATAGAAGGACTTCCCCCCTCTTCCAGATTCGACTGCATTCTAGTCGTGGTGGACAAGCTTACACGGTATGCTCACTTTATTCCATTATCCCACCCCTTCACAGCTCAAGCAGTGGCCCAACATTACATGGATTCGGTGTTCAAGCTACATGGAATGCCCTTGGCTCCAGTGTCTGACAGGGATAAGATTTTCACCAGCCAATTCTGGCAGCATCTGTTTAAACTCTCGGGTACACAACTGCGTATGAGTTCGGCATACCACCCGCAAACTGACGGGCAGACGGAGAGGGTTAACCAGTGCCTCGAGACGTACCTTCGTTGTTTTACACAGGCCTGTCCGCGACAGTGGTCTCGTTGGCTGGCTCTCGCGGAGTACTAGTACAATACAAGCACACACTCTGCCCTGGGTAAGTCACCGTTCGTTGTCCTCTATGGCCGCGAACCCAGGCAGTTGGGGTTGACAGTGATGGATGTGCCTCCAGTTACCGAGGTGCAGGTATGGCTGGATGAACGCCAGGGAATGATGGATTTGCTTAGGCAACACCTGGTGAGGGCGCAGCAGCGTATGAAGTTTCAAGCTGACAAACGCCGCTCAGACCGGCAGTTTTCTGTTGGTGAGGCTGTATTCCTGAAACTTCAACCGTACGTACAGATGTCGGTCTCCAGGCGGGCCAACCACAAACTATCTTTCAAGTTCTATGGACCATACAAGCTGGTTGGCAAAGTGGGGGAGGTGGCCTACCGTCTTGAGCTTCCTGCAGATTCCAAGATACACCCGGTCTTTCATGTTTCGCAGCTCAAGACGGCTCGGCAGCGACCAAATCAGGTCACGTCAATGCTTCCTGACCTTGATGCGGTGATGCAGGTTCCCAATTCGGTGCTGGAGTTTCGCTGGCGTAAGGAAGCTAACAGGCTGGTTCATCAGGGCCTGATCAGTTGGACTAACTCTGATCCTGCTGCTACCACATGGGAGAGCCTGGAGGATCTACATCGCCGCTTCCCTCAGGCTCCGGCTTGGCGGCCCGTGAAGGCACTGGAGTTTCGCTGGACCAAAAACAAGGACAAGCCTCGACGACAGGTCAAGGTACATTGGAACTTTGCCGCTCTTGAACAAGCAACCTGGCATGATCTAGAAGCTCTTCAGCATCAATACACGGAGGCGGCGGCTTGGGGACAAGCCGAATTTCAAGGGGTGGGGATTGTCGGCAGCACACCTACCTTGCCAAGCCCACCACCAAAGACCAGGCCCGCAAGGTCGCGCCAGCCAAACGTGCGCCTATCTGGACCGGAGTGGGTCCAGCCCAAGCCAGCCCAAGCACCAGCCAGAACGCGAGCGACTACAAGGAACAGAAGGAAGGACTGAGTCGCCATCCAGTTGGATCACGGCATCGACGGCTTCTCTCTCCCATCTCCGGCTCTCTTCTCGATTCCCCTTCTTGCTGATTCAACACTTGTACCTGGAGCTGTAATATTTCCCTCGAGATAATCTACGAACCCTAGCCGATTGGTACCTTGCTGCTATCAGTAGGTCACCTCCACGACAGCGCCTGGATGAGTGCAGCCGCTGCTGAAGAATAATCTGCGCGCTGTGACGCGTAGGGTGAGGTTGAAGAGCGGGTTCAGATCGGTGGGGCGCCGGGCAAGGTCGGCGTCGTCGAGGCCCGAGAAGGAGTTGATGGCGGCGGAGTAGAGCGGGTCTCTGTGGCCCAGGGCGTCGGCGAGGAGTAGAAGCGGGAACACGACGAGGACCACGCACAGCAGCCCGCACGAGCACCAGCAGCAGTTGGAGCAATCGTCCTCCCACGGCATCGTCGACGGATCCGGAGACGCTGTAAGCTTGGTTTCTTCGTCGGCTTTGTGGGTTGATGCGCACGGCCGGGGACGAGGTTTATATGGAGGATCACGGCTGCGGAGATCTGCACCCAGCATCCAGGAATTTTGGGCCAAGATCTTCTGATGAAGATTTTTTGCACAATATATACGGGATTTGTCCATTTTTATGTAGTATACGTCAATTTCGGAATTTTCACGATCGGTTTTCTTATTCTCATGGACCTTCCACTTATACAACATGTTTGCGTGCTTCTCAAACTTCCGATCGAGCTTTCTTTGGAAACATGGCATTTTGAAGATCGCGCTATTTATTTTTGCGACGAATGAAGATCGCACTTCGTGTACAACATGTTTGCGTGTACGATGACCGCTCATTATCGTGCCTACTACTTGTGGGTGCACCTCAGTTATTATCTATTATTTATTATATATTAAAAACAATATGTGGATGTCTAATAGAAGCATAAGTTAAGCCACATTATCTAATTGACAGTTAGATCTAAGATTTACCACTTGGATTTTAAGTTGACATGGCACTGCACTAACATGTTCGAAATGATGTTGGCGTTTTGATCTTAGTCATGTTTTCCTCTATCTTTAGATGGTTGATTCATATATAACCTGTGGGTGTGATCCATGATATAACCTTATGTAAGACAAAACCTCGAATAAATCAATAAAGAGCCGTTTGCATCCATAGATGCAGAGGCTCGAGCTAAATCTCCCTTTCGAAAAAAATGTAACAAGTATAACATATGTTCCATTTAGTACAGCACTTTTGGGTTCAACACGTAGGTAACATGTACTGTCATGGGTACGAATTCATACATGAGGCTTCGACCTGCTTCAGTACTCCTTCCTATCCCAATGGGGTATCTTTGTCCTCGACTACTTTTTCCCTTAGGTCCGCCGAAACCCATATCTAGCCATGTATACCCATGTGTATGCATACCATACGTATACGCCACATTAAAAAAGGTCATGTGACCACGTAATGCTTCCACGTCCTGCTTGCACGATAATTAAACCATAGTCCCGGCTGGCGTACGGCAGGCGCTCCGCTTGGGGATCCGAGGACGCCACCGTCGGACGCAACCGCTCCATCGGCACAGATCTTTTCCGCTACCCGTTTGTTGAGTCTCCCTCATCGCCGGGATCTGGTTATATCGTCTCTGCTCCATTTCTGCGAGGATCCAATCGACGGAGGCAACCGTCAGAATCCCTGTTATGCATACACCATGATCCCATGATCAGCTAGTCGTGGCACATAATCGACAAGTATCAAAGTAAACATCCATTACTTAAGCGGATACATGTCATACCTTACACGCTATTATGGCTACATCAATAATTATCAGCGGAACTTCATCAAGCGTAGTGCCCGAGCCATGGCTTAACCTACATGCAACTAACTAGGAGAATGTCCTAGCTCGCATAGTCATCAACATCACTTTCTTCTTGATATCTGACCAAGTTAATAGCCAGGGACAATGCTAGTGAGTACTTTGAATATACTCGCAAACCACCTTAAGAGAATAATAATAACAAGAGGATACGCAATATGGATGTGGTAGTAGGAGGGTTCCAAGAGAGGTTCTTTTCTCAAATAGTTTTTCTTGTAGATATAGCATCTACATAGCTTTGTTGAAGACTTTTGCAAAACCTTTTTGGAAACCCCTCATCGTCGGGATCTGGTTATATCGTCTCTGCTCCATTTCCGCGAGGATCCAATTGACGGAGGCAACCATCTCTTCCTGGTGAGGCTAGGGATAGGGTTTCTGTACCCGATCCCTTAGAGCTCCTCGGGCGGTCCACTTCCGTGTGCGGCCATGATCTGAACGCGGTACTAGGCGGCGTTTTTCTGCACTCGTGCACTACATGCGGTAAGCATGTGCTATCACTCTTGTTGGTGACGCTCCCTAAGTAATCCTATGATTAGTCTATTTGTTGTTGGAATCTATTGCGGATTATAGGTGTTAGGCGCTTCGTTCATTGAAGTTATGGATTGTTGCAAGAAATGGTAGACTCTATGTCTAGTGTTTAGTGTTTTTGAGCAAGGCTAGGAACCTAGAATCGATTTACATGTAGACGAGTCAGATGATTCTAGTTTAGCTGGTGAAGATAGGTCAGGTGATTCAAGCTCAGGCTATGGGATTAGGTCAGAGCATGTGAATGAAGCGGAAGATGATGATGTGAGTGAATGTTCATATTTTGTCATGGAAAACCAATAGGAATACGTAAACTCGTTGTAACACTTATATTATTTCGAAAATTTGTAGATGAACATCGATGATGATATCGAGGACAAAAATTCCGAGGTCGCGTTGACGAATACTTTTTGAGGTATATGGAGCATAATTGTAACTTCTATGACAATCGATGAATGAGACGACCATTATATGAGAAGTAACTATATCTTGCTTTTCACTTGTCTAGGTAATAGTCGGTTGTCATAATGCGTATTATTGTTTCGGTGAATCCAACATGGAGAGTGGTATCTTTGATGAACTAGTAGATGCACCTGATTCGAGGGAGCCGCACACAGTTAACAATATGGAGGTATGTGTCTAGTGAATTTTGTATGTAACTCATTATTTATCGGAGAATACATAATTTAGATTTTCATAGGGAGGGTGTTTAATGGGTTATTCTGAATATGTAGGTGCCTATAGACGATGGTGTTGGGAATATGCCCTAGACGCAACCATGGTTGATGATATTTCCCAAAGTATTCATAAAGTAAAGTTGTCTTTATATGAACATCGGATATATATCACTGAATACATGATTCAGTTGTGGAACTATGTATTCATGATTGTTCATATTAGATTGTCCTTGGTCGTTAAGGTTGTGTTGGGCATACAACTTAGACAAATGTGCAAGTCGGCTGATGACACGGTTCCACTTGTCATGGACATGGAGATGCTATTCCGACTTACACTGATTCAGTTAAAGAGTTTAGTGAGTCGGACTGACCCACAGTTGAGATGCAACGAGCATGTTGTCATTTGCAATCTTAAGAAATGGAATCCTTCGACCTGAGGTAATTGCATGATCTGAGTTGTGGATCGCCAACTTAGGTTCTATCAAACGTTGTTCCGTCAATAGGCAGTTATAAAGGTAGAGTTCGGATTAGTTGTGAAGCAAGCTGCGTGACGTGAATTACCAAGATGGGATTTGCCCCTCCATAATGGAGAGATATTCTCTGGGCCCTCTCATGTGATATGATTCGAAAGCATGGCCATGCGCTACTCAGTTAAGAGTTAGTCCAGTGAATCACATATCATGGTACGAGAAGAGAGTTAAGCTATTAAAGGGATGACAACTACTCGCCTATAGCTTAACAGGTATATCGTGAGGCAAAGGGACTTGGATGAAAGTCACATTGAAGGTTCGTATTTTGACTTTACGACACTTGGGAGTTGGCACGTCTTGCTAGAGGCCGCTACCATCTATCGACTTGAGACCGAATGTTCATGGAAGTGAGTTAGACTCAAAGTCATGATGGGATACCTAGAGGAGTAGCTCATGTCGTGTCCAGGTGTACGTGAACCTACAGGGTCACACACTTAAGGGTAAGGATCCCATGTGGATTAGATCCATGTGGAGATTGGGGTACAGCCTAGATGGGCCTCAAGCGTTGAGCCCAACTAGGAGTGTATATAAGTGGAGTGACAAGGGATAGTCCTTGACCTAGCCGTCACTTTCTCCACTTCCATTTCGGGCTTGACAAGATCTAGCAATCCTCTGTCCGAAGCTCCTTCCTGTATGTGTGGATACCGGTAGAGGCGTTGCACGTGTGGCGCTGGAGACGGGGAAGCTCGTGCGGATCTGACAAAGGAGTTCGTGGGATTCGGAAGGGCTGTCCGGGGATCGTTCGGCACTGTTTCGACGCGCTACATCAACTTCCGCATCTGCGCGTCTAGCGGTAATCTCGTGGCCTATAACCTGAGCTGGATCTTGGGAGTTCCGCGTTAGGGAAAAAGTTTTGTTTATCTTTGCGTGACCCAGCAGTGGTATCAGAGCGAAAGCTTCTAGTTTTAGGCTCTAGATCTGTGCGTATGTGATATGCACGAGGTGGTGGATAAGATCCACTTAGGGTTTCGGTGGTCGATCTATGAGAAAGATCGGTTTTGTGCAAGATTGATTGGATCAATCGCACTCGAGGGTGCATGGAAGATCATGTGCGGATGATCAATGAGTTTGGTCAGATCTGTACATGGATCAGATTTGGGTAAAAGTGTTTTATCCAATGAAGGAATCCATGGTTCGGAATGCATATTAGATCTGCATAGGGACCACCGGCTTTGCCCTATTGTAGTGCATTAGATGTCGTTGCGAGGTTCACAATGCCGGTAGATATCCTATCTATACATAACTTGTTTTTGCAGGAAGTTGTGAATGGTATGGCTTATGTGCATGTGATGTGTGTAATCCATACATGATCTGTGAATCACGAGTTTGTCAGCCGGCTGGGGCCAAAGTGCTGTCACTGTTATTGTATAACGACATGCGTGTCGACATGAGATGCCATCTTCTTATATATTCCTTAGTGCTAGTGTAGCATGTTTGGAGGACTTGAAGGACACTACAGCCAAAGGCATGACGAACAGGTTCATGGAGATGGAGATCACCATGAAGAGAGCCATACCATTTCACATTATAATTGGATTATTTTGTGTTATTGTTATGTCTCTAGTTTTACCTCTATGAGATAGTGGTTAAACTTTAATCCCTCAAAGAAGGTCTAGTCGGTCTCCTCGTCGGTGCTGCACCATCACAAGTCGGACATTCTTGGTAGTGGGCTCATAAAATTGAGGTGCTACCAATTCTTTTCGACTAGATGGGTTCAAGTCAAACTCTTATAGCGGAAGCACTTGGTAAGCTAGACGGGTCTATCACAACGGTTGTGGGGCTCAGGAAGAGGGCGGTCGGGAGCCGGGGCATGAGATGCCACCGACCAACAGGAGTCGCATGAGATGCGATTGGCAAGGAGTTGCCTACCTATATCACTTGACGGCTAGCGGTGATGCTAAAGCTCACTAGTCGGCTTGCTTATTTAGGGTCCTGAATCACTAAGTAACCATCGGAGGGGTGTTGGTTCTAGTGGGAGCATAAGTATTAAAAATTTTAATACGCCTGCTCTTTTGTGAATACTTGTCTTAAGTGTTTTGCATATTTCTATTGTAGATAATGGCACCTAGTAGTAGTCTCCCTCAGTTATCCAGTTTTGCTTTGAGGACCATTCTAGAGAAAGATAAACTTAATGGAACAAACTTCACCAACTGGTATCGTAATCTAAGAATTGTTCTCAAACAAGAAAGGAGGGACCATGTTCTAGACAACCCGCTTCTAGATGTGCCGGATGAGAATGCGAGTGTCGCAACAACCAATGCCTATCGTAGAACATGTGATGAGTCCACAGAAATTAGCTGTCTTATGCTTGCTCACATGGAACCGGACTTGCAGCAGCAGTTCAAGAATATTGAGGCCTACGATATGATCGAAAGCCTCAAAAGTATGTTCCAGGCTCAGGCAAAGACCGAGAGGTATCAAGTCTCTCAAGCTTTGCTGAGTTGTAAGCTTAAGGATGGTGATCCACTGAGTCTACATGTGATCAAGATGGTTGGTTACGTGCAGTCTCTGGAAAGGCTTGGCTACCCCATTAGCGAAGAGTTCGCTACAGATATAATTCTAAACTCTTTTCCTAGTGTGTATGGCCAGTTCATATCGAACTACCACATGCATGGTATGGATAAGAAGCTCACTAAATTGCATGGGATGCTTAAGCAGGCAGAGATTGATCTCTTCCTAGTGGAGGTCGTGATGTCTATGCATTTCTATTCTTGTAGATAGTTGTTGGGCCTCCAAGTGCAGAAGTTTGTAGAACAACATCAAGTTCCCCTTAAGTGGATTACCCAAGGTTTATCGAACTCAGGGAGGAAGTGGTCAAATGTATCCCTCTCAAGCAACCCTGCAATCAAGATACAAGAAGTCTCTTGTGTCTCCAACACATCTAATACACTTATCAGGTGTATAGGTGCACTAGTTCGGCGAAGATATAGTGAAATACAAGTGTTATGGATAATTATAAGTGGTAACGATGTCAGAAAAGAGCTTGATGGGTAGGAAGAGACTAAAGGCAATCTGAAATAAAGATGGAAGCAAGCAAACATGTAACAGATCTAGTTGCAAATGATGTTTCAATGTTTAGAAATAAGGCCTAGGGATCATACTTTTACTAGTGAACACTCTCATATAAGTATCTTCTCTTTATGATACTACTCTAAACTACTCTCCGGTTGGACACTCTAATCCATGGTAGGGCTATAACAGCACTCCTCAAAGTCCGCTTTCACCATCTTGATAACCCCACACTGTCACCTTAAGCGCTAGATGGTTCCAACAAACACCACAATTTCATAGAGACAACCAACTCAAAATATACTTATGATAAGTATTATAAACTCTAGCCTAAGTGCCACCACGGTGTGCACACTGTTAACTTCACACACGTGAGGAGAGCCGGAGATTTATTAAAGCACTTGAGTAGCAAAGTAGATCTACTTGATTACAAAGCTCATGATCACAATATGATCATGCATAGAGAGAGAGATGAACACATAGCTACCAGTAGAACCCTTAGCCTCGAGGAAGAACTACTCCCTCCTTATCATGTGAATCAGCAACAACGATGGAGATGGTGGTGGAGATCAATGGAGATGGCTCTGGGGCACTTCTCCGTCCTGGCAGGGTGCCGAAACAGAAACTTCTGTCCCCCGAATCTCCCCTTCGGTGGTGACGACGCTGCGGAACTTTTCATGGCTGGAGGCTAGATTATTTAGGGTTTCTGCATCAGAGGCTTCTTATAGGAGAAAGGGCGATGTCAGAGGGTGGACCAGTGTGACACCCTCAAATCGGCCCTATGCAAGTTTCAGCGCTTCCCGCCAAACCCACATAGAAACGATTCAAGGACGCCCAATAGGCACTTTCGTGCGGGTGGAAAACGAAGTAATACCATTACACATTAGTCCACGATGGAACCCACATAACATATATATACAACAACGACTCCATGAGTCAAGAACACAGATATACTATACAAAGATTCAAATCACCTTGAAAACGATAGAGCATCCGACTACGGACAAGAGGCAAATGGGGCTAAGAGCCCTGAAGAATAACCAATGGCGTCCATAACCCTGCCCAGGCCAAGCGGAAGGGTAACCCTGCTAACAAAGTCGATCTCAAACCTGCTAAAACAAAAGGGGTGCCGACAAAAGGGCAAAGGAAAAAGAGGAGCGTCAGTACTGAGGCCAGTACACGGCGAGGCTAGAATTCGGTGGCTCTCGCCTACATAGGTATGGTGGACTAAAGCGGCAGCGCAGCAGCACTAAACAACCTATAGAGACTCAGTAAACTGTCGGCTATTAGAGAGGGGTAAGAAAGACCTATTCGGAACCAACCTTATACTAACACCAATCATACCCATCCTGGTATTCCCCCTCGAGACCAAACGAGGAAGTCAGACCGAGGAACTCACACAGTTGGCAATTTTACTCATTCCGTTGAAGTTGCAGCACTTACTAATCAGATATAGATATCATGAGTCATTCTGAAGCATAAGTAGTGGGCAGTTTTAATTAACATTCCGTTGTAGTTGGAACATTTACTAGTCAGATATAATTGTCCTGAGGAAGCCCAAAACCCAGCAGTTGTTGGCACTTTTATCACATTCCATTGGAGTTGCAATACTTACTAGGCAGGTACAGCATGACACGATACACCCTAGTTCCACCAGTTGTTGGCACTTTTATTATCCATTCTATTATAATAAAGCTGATTACTAGTCACATATTAAGTCAAATTTATAGCGCTACTTTAGTTATGCTTGTCTATGATCGAGATACTGTGCTCCAAGTCATCCATAACCGCGGACACGGCTTTCAGAAAGTTTTACCCTGCAGGGGTGCACAAATAGCAACACACACTCGATCAACCTCGGAAAAACCAACTCAAAACCCAACGAGGCGACAAAGCGATCATAGGATTCATAAATATTTCAGGGGGCCACCCCATTAAGCTACCCGCAATGAAGTTGGCCGACTCCGAGACGGACCCAAGGTTTGCGCCAATGGCTGTAAACGACTGGGAACCCGAAAGTGTGACTGGGCTTGTCGATACCGCGAAAACACTCCGCAATCCTAAACAGTACAGGTGCTCCACACACAATCTTAAATAAAGCAGTAAAGCATGGCATAGGTACAGGATAGTAATAAAGCCCCAAACTACTTTGTGGCCCCAAGAAATAGAAATGAATCAAGCTGTGGCTCGGGGGGTCCATAAGGCCTCCCGGATGTGGATAGTGCGAAAAATCAAGGAACTGGTATCAAGTACTCGGGGTCCTACGGGACACAAGTGAGCGTGGAAGAACCAAATAACATCTATTGCCCACCGATGCCTCTGCATTAGTTATATCTAGCAATTTAATAGTTGTGTTTAAAGTCATGATCAACTCCACCGTAAAGCATCTTCACCATTAAACATAAGCCAACCTTCCGTCAATGGTGGAACGACAACGACGCGAACCAGCACAGAAGCAAGCAACAACGACTCGCAAGGCCAACTATCTATCAAACAACAGGCAATAGGATGTGTTCATGGTAATATAGAGGCTGCAAGGAGTATAAGTGGTGCACGGGAACTAAAGCATCGCGACACAGATAGCAATAGATCAACAGGAGGAAATAAAGACTAAAAAATGCAAAATAGGTAGAAGGGGGAGAGATGCTCGCCTGGGAAACATTGCCGAAGGTTCATATCCGGAGAACTTGTCGATACTCGCATCAACTCATCGGCCTAATCCGCGAAGAGGCAAACACTAGAAGAAACACCGGCTGCAATATTTAATACTACGGCAGAAGATCCGGCATGCTTATGATATGATGCGGATGCGGTGCAATTAGGCAGTATTAAGCGGAACCGGGGTCCCGACAATTAATTAATAGGTTTGAGTTATTTAGAAACCCCGCAAATTAAATGTTGTATTAACAAGGCGAATCATGGCATCGGTTCGCTAGGAAAATTTAAATGGAGTCCGGAATAAGACAAAGATATCCCGCATAAACACTCCATATTTAATTATGAGGTGAATCGGCATAATGCCCCCAACCCACATGATATGCATGCTAGATGAACAGTTAATATGCAACAAGTTTTATATACAGCATTTATAAAATAGGGGCTTAGGAAAAGGTTCACACATTTGGGTTCGGAAGATCTTGGGTTCCGGGGGTTCGAGGTTCGACAGGGGAACGGTTCGACGGGATCGGTCTCGGACAAAGGAAGGAGAGCTTGGCGTTCCGAGAGGAAGGACTTGGTTTGGCGTCGGGGCGCATCGAATTCGCCCTGGTCGGTGTCGATCTTGTCGTCGCGAAGATCTTGTCGGGTCCGTGTATCGGTCGGTCTTGGCGTGCGGGTTGCAGAACTTGGCGACCTTGTCGGAGTTCTCGGGTGACGTTGTCGGTCTTGGTTTCGGCGCCGGGAGGAGATTTTGTCGTCCGTCTTTTGTCGGTGGCGAACTTGACCGATGGCCTTCGGATCCGAGATCAGGGTCTTCAGGGTCTCGGCCACCGGATCCATGAAGAAGAGCTCGATGTTCCTTGACGGAGACCTTGAGGTGTTGCAGCTTCCGAGAAGGAGATCTTGGCGATGGGATCAAAGAACTTGTTACGGTCGGTCTTGCACTTGGATTGGCGTCGAGTGGTCTTGGGGTTCCGCGGTTCCCGACGTGGTTCTCTCAGGTTCAGACATGTTGTCGGAGAGGATCTTGATGTACTCCCGAGGATGCGCTACCGGTTCAGATACAAAACCACCCTGGTGATTTAGATCCCCATCGGGCAGAGCACGGGCTCTCTGGCGTACTTGGCGGCTCGGTGGGGAACGGGCGATGAGGAGCACGGCGGCTGGACGCGGTTCTGACACAGAGGCGAGGAGGACAACGGCTAAGGGCGCGGGCGTGCTCGGGGCAACGCGGCGCACATAGGGCGGCGACGCGCGCTTGCGGCAGGTCGGGGCAGTGGGTCGCGTCGGTGGTCTGCGGAGAGGAGGCGGGGCTACGGACGGAAGGAGGCGGCCGGGGCGAGGCCGGAGGGAGGAGGCGGGCGAGCGGAGGCAAAGGAGAGCGCGGCCGACAGCGGGAAACTTGAGGAGGGAGACGTGCTCGGGGCGGCGGGGCGGTACTAGTTGGTGGGGAGGCCGGAGCTCCAGCGGTGGAAGAGCTCGCCGCAGAGGGAGGGAGGCGAGGTGGGCTCCAGCGATGGGGCTCGTGGGTCGCGGCCGGAAGGAGGCGGTCGGCGACGAGGAAGGGCCCGAGGCGGAGAGGCGCGGGGTTGGTGGGAAGAGAGAGGAGGGCGCGAGGTGCGAGGTGGTCGGGGCCAGGAGGGTGGGGACGCTGGCCAGGGCGCGGGGATCGAGGTGTGGGCTATCGGTCGTGGGGTGGGTGGCGTCTACGATGCGTGAGGGGCGCGTCTGCTAGTGGGGCCGGGTCGAGCGGGAGATGGGTGGTGGGGGCGCGGGGTTTGTGGCGGCTAGGCGGTGTAACTACCTCGGTGAATTACGCTCTTAGTTACATGCCTGGATGAACAAAAGTGGTTAAAATAGTACGGTGGGGCCCAGGGCCACTCACGGTAGACCTTTCGGCCGTCCTAACCACTTTCAGAACATCGGGACAAGAACGAGCGGCGTAATCGGCAGGCGAAGGGATCAACTACATACACAAATGAGTATGTATGCAAGCCACATACAACAGTCCTCAGAGCCATTCCATCTAAAAGAAATAGAAATATTGCAACGCCATACGGTAAGATTCAAATATCCTAGATAGAGATAATAATTTAGGATAGCTCCTCATACAACAAACATCAGAGTATCAGGCAGAAGCGGAAAACAAGATCCGAGTACGGATAAGAAGCAAATCGGCATAAGATGCCCCATAAATAAACACATCCCGCCCACAGATCTCACGAATCCCCGTTCCCGGAATCTCTACACCGAATGATCGTTGCCAACATCATCTGTCTCCTCCACCCAGTATCCATCTTGCGGGTACACCTGTTCATCTGAATCAAACAATTTATCGTGTGAGACCCTAGGGGTACTCAGCAAGTCTTTATGCCCCTAAAGGGGACACAACCTGGGGTGACGCAATTGCAACAAAAGATAATAGCTAACAATTCTATAGATACTCGCTAACCATCCGCCTAACCAATGATAGACGGATGTCCGTGAATTGAGAACAACAGTTATAACAGTATAATTAACAGATCCATCCTCCTCCTCGCTTACCAACGAGAAAGCGGACGAACAACCCCCATCATCCGTTGGCAGTTTTATCAACCATTCCACGAGTATTGCACTATTTACTAGTCAAGTACTTAGTCAATTTAAAAGCGGTACTTTAGTTATACTTGTCTATGATCGAGAAACTGTGCTCCAAGTCGTCCATAACCACGGACACGCCTTTCAGAAAGATTTACCCTGCAGGGGTGCACGAATAGCAACACACACTCGATCAACCTCGGAAAAACCAACTCAAAACCCAACGAGGCATTCACGACAAAGCAATCACAGGATTCGGAAATATTTCAGGGGGCCACCCCATTAAGCTACCCGCAACGAAGTTGGCCGGCTCCGAGACGAACCCAAGGTTTGTGTGGACGGCGGTAAACGACTGGGAACCCGAAAATGTGACTGGGCTTGTCGATACAGCGAAAACGTGTCACGATCCAAAATAGTACAGGTGCTCCTCGCAGAATCTTAAATAAAGCGGTAACATGGCATAAGTACAGGATAGTAATAAAGCCCCAAACTAATCGTGGCCCCAAGAAATAAGAATGAATCAAGCTCTGGCTCAGGGGGGTCCATAAGGCCTCCCGGATGTGGATAGTGCGAATAAACAAGGAACAGGAAACAAGTACTCGGGGTCCTACGGGACACAAGTGAGCATGAAAAACCAAATAGCAGATATTGCTCACCGGTGCCTCTTTCATTAGTTATCCCATTACTACTCAGGTTAAGTTATTTAGGTACCTCGTTATGCATCAGACACTCACATACCCTACACATGCTTTTCTACGACTCGCATGGCTCAAAACAACTCCTGTAGTAATGGCTCATGGGATGGAGGAACAAGCTTCGGTGGGGTTTAAAAGTAAAGGCTATGCAGTACTTGGGATTCAATTTAATGCAATCGCGACTCAATGATGCAAGAATAAGATAGAGGCAATAGGTACTGTATGTATGCAAGCATGTGGTAGTGCTTGCCTGGCAGCTCAGTTGAAGCGAGAGATGGATCTGGGTAGTACTCCTGTGATTCCTGGTAATTCTCCTGCCGGGCCTCTATTCGAAGAAGAACCAAACAAACAAGGGCCAACATAAATAAAGTGCACAGCATATGAATTAAAATGCGATAAGCAAACAAGCATGACATGATGAATGATGCACAATTTACATGGCATTAAAGTAGCATGGCAAAGGTGAGGTGTGGATACAAGAAATAAAGCATTTTATTATTTATTTGGTCCCATTTTATTGTCATAAACAGTTCAGATGTTTAACAATGACATGATGCATGCTTCAATTCAGAACAAGGAGTGCATAGATAGAACGGGCTCGTCGCGCTGATCGATTTAGACATATTATTTGTCAAATTTGGAGTTGTAGAATTAAAGTTATTAATTTATTAAGGAAAAGGGCATTTTATTGTAATTTTAATCATCTCGAAATTTTAAAGTGTTCAAAAAATATTTTGAAGGGCATATTTGAATTCCTCACATTTTTCTGATTCAAAAACATATATTATTTGTATTATTTGGATTTGTAAATTAAAAGTTATTTAAATCTGATTTGCATTTGAATTTAAACAATTTCTGGAAAATTTATTTAAAAACAGAAAACAGAAAAACATTTTACACTTAGGCCAACCTAGCTACAGTCACAGACAGGTGGGCCAGCTGCTGGCAGGGCACACGCGCGCGGAAAACTGTTTTCTACCGCGGGCTTAGCTAGCCACTGAGGCTGACTGGTGGGTCCGATGGCTACGGGCCCACGTGACAGTGGGTGATCCCGCAGAGGCTGACAGGAGGGGGTAGGCTGGACCGCGGGTTTAGGGAATAACAGACTAGGGGGGTTTTCTGAAAGATGATCACGGCGGATGACAGGTGGGGTAGGATGGACCGCGGGTTGAGCGAGAGTTAAAAAGAGGGGGCTATTTGTAAATCGACCACGGCCCGTACGGTTCTTCTTTCTCCTCGGTCTGACGGGAAATCAGCGCGCGGCGCAGCGAGACGGGGATCGAACTCGCGACCTGGCGTGCGTGGGCGGCGGCGGCTACCGCTGGGGTAGGGAGGGGGTTGTTGTCCGGGAGCAGCTGCGCGGCTAAGTGAGGCTCTAGGCGGCGCGGGCACGGGCATACACAGCAATCGACGGCGCACCGAGGGCGTTCGTCGGAACGACTGACGCGGCTAGGGCTTCTCGGTGAGGCGGAGCATGTCTGGGCGATAGAGGGGCTCACCGCGGGGTGGTCGGTGGTGTCAGATCAGGGAGAGGCGCGGCGGATCGTCGACGAGGCTAGCGGCCGGAGATCTAGGGTTTGTGTCAGGCGGCGCTGGTTCCGGCGGTGCTGGTGCTCCTTGTCCTCGTCGGCGCGTACGAGGCGAAGTAGGGGAGCCTCCTCGTTCTTCTTGACCACCTCCACATCGTGCTGGCCGGCTGGAACGAGGGGACGACGCGGTACTGGCGGCGACCGGCGGCAGGTTCTGGCGACGGTGAAGAAGAAGGGGAGGAGAGGCAGGGCTTGGGGTTGGATCTGGACGATGCAGAGAGACGTGTGGAAGGAGGGAAAAGCGAGGGGGGGAAGGGGTAGCGTGTGGGCACGGGGCAGGGATAAAGGTGGCTTCGGCCACCTTTTCCATCTCCTCCTCGCACATGCTCGGGCTGGGCAGGAAGGGGCAGGTGGGGTGGTGCTGCCAAGTAGAGAGAGAGAGTAGGGCATGGAGATCAGCATGGTAGAGAGAGGAGAGATGAGAGAGGTGTGGTAGAGGTTAGGGTTTAAGGTAGAACTAGGTTTAGGGAAAATAGAGAGAGAGAGCTAGGTTATTTTCGATTAGGGGTTTAGGTTTAAAGAAAACTTGTTTATGAGATCATACCAAGAGAAAAGTGAGGGCTTGATTTAGCATAAGCTAAGGTGAAGGAGATTCCAAGTAAAAGAGGAAGACAAAGGTTCATGGGGTAAAGGCCTTATTGGAATCATGCATGAAGGAAAGAAAATGATGTTGATGAGATCATGGGAATGGTGGAGATATGATGTAGATGATTCCACAAAGAAAGGACCATTAAAACAAAGGAAGAACCCATGGGACAAAGGTGGTGATGATGGTTGCATGGCCCATGCAAACTATTAAATGCCATGTTTTATTTTGTGAAAAACAATCTTAATAATATGGCATTATTCTTATGCATTTCCAAGAAATGGAATAAAGGCCAAGCAAAAGAAATTAGAGAATTAGATCCACCCCACCCAAATGAGCTAGAATAAATATCCAAAGAAAAAGAAATACAAGCTCATGGGTAGATGGAATGGTGGGATTATAAAGTGGTGAAAGGAAAAGTGATGGAGTTGAATAAAAGATATGCCCCCAACTCAACTTGGGCATTTGAACAATATATCAATAACCAAATACAATATCAAGAGGCAAATACAATTAATAATGCATATGAGAGAAGAACCAAAGGAAAAGGGTTTTATATGATGCTCAAATGCAAGGTGGCATGATGACATGAGCATGATATAATTATGATGCAACCATTTTATATAGGAAGTAGCCATTATATTACTAGACCAAGTAGCATTACAATTGTTAGACAATTGGGATGCTACAGGCGGGAAAACGGCGGTGGCGTGGGTTTGCACGCCCAGGCGGTAGGCGGTCGGGGTGGTGGTTGACCAGGGGTGCGCGCGCGTGGGTTTGGAGCAGGAGGCGCAGGTGGCGGCGGCAGAAACGAGAGGGAGGGAAAAAGTTGGTGGCTGGTGTAGGAGCGGTGGGGTTAGACGGCAAGGGAGGGTGGCGGCTGCTCTGTGGGTCTAGGGTGATTAGGTGGAGGGGTGCGGTGAGGTGTCGAGCTGTGATAGGACGGGGTGAGGTGGCGGGGTGGAGGAAGTGGCTGTGTAGATTAGGGTTGGGTAGACTAGGGATTTTGGAGGTGTCCGACTGGGCTTTCAGGCCTGGCGGGCTGCCTCCTAAAAACATCTTAAATATTTATTTATTCAAAACGGGGCTTTTGAAAACCGATTGCAGACGAAACAAATTATTCTGGAGATCCGGTTTTAATTTGAAATCAAGACGGGGCGTTTAGAAAATAAAACCAGACCTTTTCGAAAATAGTTTTCAAACAAACCATGCAAGATAATGATGATGCTCAAATGCAATGTGGCATGATGACATGAGCATGCGGTCATGACGATGCAATGCACAAAAACAACGCGATTTTCTGGTAGTGATTTTAGCGGGATGCCACAATTCGACACCACTAACAAGGGATCTCGCCCTCGAGATCCGCCTCATGGTACGGGGAAGAAGGCCGACAATCAGAATCTTCACGCTTCGTGTCGATCCTCGCGACACCACTAACAAAGGTTCCTTCTTCGTCTTGAATCGGCGACACCACCAATAAGGGGTCGTTGCTCGCGTTCGTTGAGAGAACACTCCGGAGAAACAAAGACGAAGATAAAGGTCTCAAAAGATAAGGCCACCTTTAACTTCCGTGGAAGGAGTGAAAATTGCATTGATCCTCCAATTCAATGTACAAAGCGAATGATAAGAGTAGTGGTATGGTAGCTACTACATCCCGCACTCAAAGCATTACTCTGTACATGAACAAAAGAATCGTGCAACCAACTCTCAGAATTCAGACTGAAGATCTTGACAAGCGAGGTGCTGCAACAAAGGAGTGATGCAGGGTCTCATCGGATCTGACATAGATGATATCGTCGTGTCGGGAAAACACCGGAGGGCACAAACAAGGAACAAAGAGTGGTACCACAGATGAAGGATCACTCAGATACTATGAAGACCGGATGTAAAAGCACCGTTACCAAAGGAGGAGGCGAAACCCTGAAGGTACGACGGAAAACCCAACCACGAGAAACCCTAGACTCGAAGAAAAGATAAGAGGGTAGAATCAAAATACATAGAGGTAAGAAGAGAACAGCAGAAGGGCAAGGAGTAAAAGCAGTCCTAATCAGATCTATCCAACCGATTGTTGCAAAATAGTTTTGACACTCTACTTCGGCCGTTAGCTAGGTTATCCTACAGGCTGGACTTGTGGGGTATCGTAACTGCTGGGCTCTGATACCACTCTATAATACCCTCAAATCGGCCCTATGCAAGTTTCAGCGTTTCCTGCCAAACCCACATAGAAACGATTCAATGACGCCCACCAGGCACTTTCGTGCGGGTGGAAAGCGAAGTAATACCATTACACATTAGTCCACGATGGAACTCACAGAACATATATATACAGCAATGACTCCATGAGTCAAGAACACAGATATACTATACAAAGATTCAAATCACCTTGAAAACGATAGAGCATCTGACTACGGACAAGAGGCAAATGGGGCTAAAAGCCCTGAAGAATAACCAATGGCGTCCATAACCCTGCCCAGGCCAAGCCGAAAGGGTAACCCTGCTAACAACGTCGATCTCAAACCTGCTAAAACAAAAGGGGTGCCGACAAAAGGGCAAAGGAAAAAGAGGAGCGTCAGTACTGAGGCCAGTACATGGCGAGGCTAGAATTCGGCGGCTCTCGCCTACATAGGTATGGTGGACTAAAGCGGCAGCGCAGCAGCACTAAACAACCTATAGAGACTCAGTAAACTGTCGACTATTAGAGAGGGGTAAGAAAGACCTATTCGGAACCAACCTTATACTAACACCAATCATACCCATCCTGGTATTCCCCCTCGAGACCAAACGAGGAAGTCAGACCGAGGAACTCACACAGTTGGCAATTTTACTCATTCCATTGTAGTTGCAGCACTTACTAATCAGATATAGATATCATGAGTCATCCTGAAGCATAAGTAGTGGGCAGTTTTAATTAACATTCCGTTGTAGTTAGAACATTTACTAGTCAGATATAATTGTCCTGAGGAAGCCCAAAACCCAGCAGTTGTTGGCACTTTTATCACATTCCATTGGAGTTGCAATACTTACTAGGCAGGTACAGCATGACACGATACACCCCAGTTCCACCAGTTGTTGGCACTTTTATTATCCATTCTGTTATAATAAAGCTGATTACTAGTCACATATTAAGTCAAATTTATAGCGCTACTTTAGTTATGCTTGTCTATGATCGAGATACTGTGCTCCAAGTCGTCCATAACCGCGGACACGGCTTTCAGAAAGTTTTACCCTGCATGGGTGCACAAATAGCAACACACACTCGATCAACCTCTGAAAAACCAACTCAAAACCCAACGAAGCATTCACGACAAAGCGGTCATAGGATTCATAAATATTTCAGGGGGCCACCCCATTAAGCTACCCACAACGAATTTGGCCGACTCCGAGACGGACCCAAGGTTTGCGCCAATGGCTGTAAACGACTGGGAACCCAAAAGTGTGACTGGGCTTGTCGATACCGCGAAAACACTCCGCAATCTTAAACAGTACAGGTGCTCCACGCACAATCTTAAATAAAGCAGTAAAGCATGGCATAGGTACAGTAATAAAGCCCCAAACTACTTTGTGGCCCCAAGAAATAGAAATGAATCAAGCTCTGGCTCGGGGGGGTCCATAAGGCCTCCCGGATGTGGATAGTGCGAAAAATCAAGGAACTGGTATCAAGTACCCGGGGTCCTACGGGACACAAGTGAGCGTGGAAGAACCAAAAACATCTATTGCCCACCGATGCCTCTGCATTAGTTATATCTAGCAATTTAATAGTTGTGTTTAAAGTCATGATCAACTCCACCGTAAAGCATCTTCACCATTAAACATAAGCCAACCTTCCGTCAACGGTGGAACGACAACGACGCGAACCAGCACAGAAGCAAGCAACAACGACTCGCAAGGCCAACTATCTATCAAACAACAGGCAATAGGATGTGTTCATGGTAATATAGAGGCTGCAAGGAGTATAAGTGGTGCACGGGAACTAAAGCATCGCGACACAGATAGCAATAGATCAACAGGAGGAAATAAAGACTAAAAAATGCAAAATAGGTAGAAGGGGGAGAGATGCTCGCCTGGGAAACATTGCCGAAGGTTCATATCCGGAGAACTTGTCGATACTCGCATCAACTCATCGGCCTAATCCGCGAAGAGGCAAACACTAGAAGAAACACCGGCTGCAATATTTAATACTACGGCAGAAGATCCGGCATGCTTATGATATGATGCGGATGCGGTGCAATTAGGCAGTATTAAGCGGAACCGGGGTCCCGACAATTAATTAATAGGTTCGAGTTATTTAGAAACCCCGCAAATTAAATGTTGTATTAACAAGGCGAATCATGGCATCGGTTCGCTAGGAAAATTTAAATGGAGTCCGGAATAAGACAAAGATATCCCGCATAAACACTCCATATTTAATTATGAGGTGAATCGGCATAATGCCCCCAACCCACATGATATGCATGCTAGATGAACAGTTAATATGCAACAAGTTTTATATACAGCATTTATAAAATAGGGGCTTAGGAAAAGGTTCACACATTTGGGTTCGGAAGATCTTGGGTTCCGGGGGTTCGAGGTTCGACAGGGGAACGGTTCGACGGGATCGGTCTCGGACAAAGGAAGGAGAGCTTGGCGTTCCGGGAGGAAGGACTTGGTTTGGCGTCGGGGCGCATCGAATTCGCCCTGGTCGGTGTCGATCTTGTCGTCGCGAAGATCTTGTCGGGTCCGTGTATCGGTCGGTCTTGGCGTGCGGGTTGCAGAACTTGGCGACCTTGTCGGAGTTCTCGGGTGACGTTGTCGGTCTTGGTGTCGGCGCCGGGAGGAGATCTTGTCGTCCGTCTTTTGTCGGTGGCGAACTTGACCGATGGCCTTCGGATCCGAGATCAGGGTCTTCAGGGTCTCGGCCACCGGATCCATGAAGAAGAGCTCGATGTTCCTTGACGGAGACCTTGAGGTGTTGCAGCTTCCGAGAAGGAGATCTTGGCGATGGGATCGAAGAACTTGTTACGGTCGGTCTTGCACTTGGATTGGCGTCGAGTGGTCTTGGGGTTCCGCGGTTCCCGACGTGGTTCTCTCAGGTTCAGACATGTTGTCGGAGAGGATCTTGATGTACTCCCGAGGATGCGCTACCGGTTCAGATACAAAACCACCCTGGTGATTTAGATCCCCATCGGGCAGAGCACGGGCTCTCTGGCGTACTTGGCGGCTCGGTGGGGAACGGGCGACGAGGAGCACGGCGGCTGGACGCGGTTCTGACACAGAGGCGAGGAGGACAACGGCTAAGGGCGCGGGCGCGCTCGGGGCAACGCGGCGCAGATAGGGCGGCGACGCGCGCTTGCGGCAGGTCGGGGCAGTGGGTCACGTCGGTGGTCTGCGGAGAGGAGGCGGGGCCTCGGACGGAAGGAGGCGACCGAGGCGAGGCCGGAGGGAGGAGGCGGGCGAGCGGAGGCAGAGGAGAGCGCGACCGGCGGCGGGGAACTTGAGGAGGGAGACGTGCTCGGGGTGGCGAGGCGGTACTAGTTGGCAGGGAGGCCGGAGCTCCAGCGATGGGGCTCGGGGGTCGCGGACGGAAGGAGGCGGTCGGCGACGAGGAAGGGCCCGAGGCGGAGAGGCGCGGGGTTGGTGGGAAGAGAGAGGAGGGCGCGGGGTGCGAGGTGGTCGGGGCCAGGAGGGTAGGGACGCGGGCCAGGGCGTGGGGATCGAGGTGTGGGCTGTCGGTTGTGGGGTGGGTGGCGTCTACAATGCGTGAGGGGCGTGTCTGCTAGTGGGGCCGGGTCGAGCAGGAGATGGGTGGTGGGGGCGCGGGGTTGGTGGCGGCTAGGCGGGAAAACGGCGGTGGCGTGGGTTTGTACGCCCAAGCGGTAGGCGGTCGGGGTGGTGGTTGACCAGGGGTGCGCGCGCGTGGGTTTGGAGCAGGAGGCGCAGGTGGCGGCGACAGAAACGAGAGGGAGGGAAAAAGTTGGTGGCTGGTGTAGGAGCGGTGGGGTTAGACAGCAAGGGAGGGTGGCGGCTGCTGTGTGGGTCTGGGGTGATTAGGTGGAGGGGTGCGGTGAGGTGTCGAGCTGTGATAGGACGGGGTGAGGTGGTGGGGTGGAGGAAGTGGCTGGGTAGATTAGGGTTGGGTAGACTAGGGATTTTAGAGGTGGCCGGCTGGGCTTTCAGGCCTGACAAGCTGCCTCCTAAAAACATCTTAAATATTTATTTATTCAAAACGACGTTTTTGAAAACCGATTGTAGACGAAACAAATTAATCCGGAGATCCGGGTTTTAATTTGAAATCAAGACGGGGCGTTTAGAAAACAAAACCAGACCTTTTCGAAAATAGTTTTCAAACAAATCATGCAAGAGAATGACGATGCTCAAATGCAATGTGGCATGATGACATGAGCATGCGGTCATGACGATGCAATGCACAAAAAAACACGATTTTCTGGTAGTGGTTTTAGCGGGATGCCACAACTAGGGGCCCACACCACCTGGTGGTGCGGCCAGGGGGGACCCGCGCCACCACATGGTGTGGCCAGCCCCTGGCCCCTCTCCGTCTCGTCTTCTGGCTCTGTGAGTCTTTTGGTAAAATATCGACTTTGGCTTTTGTCCGGTCCAATTTCGAGAATATTTTTTTCTAGCTTTTCTGAAACCAAAAACAGCAGAAAACAGGCAACTGGCACTGTGGCATCTTGTTAATAGGTTAGTTCCAGAAAATGTAAAAATACTCCAAAGTGTGGACAAAACATAAAAAAGTAGATACGAAACAAGCATGGAACATCAAAAATTATAGATACGTTTGCAACGTATCAGGCCGCCATCGCCACGGTGACCTTGGCCCGACATGCCGAGGAGGTGGAGGCCGAGGCGGTCACGGGCGGATCCGGAGGCGGCACCGACGAGGAGATCGAGGCCGGCGTCACGGATGATGAGATGGAGGTGGAGGTTGTTGTCCTCGACGACTAGATGGTCGACGCGGAGCTCCGGTCTTCACGGAGAGCTCAATTTTGGCCACTCGTGGATGCGCCGGTGTCCCTGACGAGCTCTCCTCCCCCTATTTAAGTTTTTTTTTTATGATTTTGATGTATATTGTATGAACTGCTCGATCTGCCGACAAACTAGTGCGTTCAGACATAAATTTGTCGCCAGAGTTGTTAAAATTCGAATTTGCGGGCTCCAATCTGCGCCATTGAACTAGAATCTGTAAATCTCGAGCACAGTGGTGCGCGTTTAAGGGCTCCGTTAGAGATGCTCTTAGCTTGAAGAGTGAAAAAAAAAACTGCCAAGGCTGGAGGAGATCTTGAGTTGGACCGTTCCCGTCCGTTGGATCCTGGACAGGCGCTGGATTTCAATGGGAGCGTGACTTGCTAGAGAGAAGTCGCTGAATCCCGATCCCGGAGGACTCGCCCGCGCCCCTCGAAGCAGAACCCTACCTCACCATGGCGGAGCCCTCGCCGCCGCCGCCGTCCAACTCCGGCCTCCGCATCCTCCTCACCAAGGACCGAGCGCCCACCTCCTCTCCCTCCACGCTCGCCGCCGTCTCAAGCCACGCCGACCGCGACCGCATCATCGTGAGCCCTCTCCCCACCACCCTTCTCTCCCCCCCGTACACCATGCCGGCGCGGCGCGCTAGGGGGACCAGCGGAGAGGATGCGCTGCGACTTCTAGCGGAATTGTTTCCGTACTCTCCCGTAATTTCGATTTACTTGCTTGCTTGCAGGGAGTATTCCGGACCGCGCTGGCAAGGAACGAATCCCCGGAAGCTTTCGCCCTCCAGGCGGTTCAGGAAGCGATTAAGCCTCAGGTATATGTTGCGCAATCTTACTTGCTTGCCACCGTTTTGGTAGATGATGATGAGTTGGTGGTAGACTATCAACTGTTTTTTGCTTTGCTTTGCCATATTTGGTAATCCATGAGGTGTTGTGTGTTATAAATGCACATACATGTATTTCAAATCGGTTTCTCGTCTGATTTGGCAGAAGCAAACGGTGCTCGTGCTAGAGGAAAACCAGTCCTTGGAGAATGCACTCCGAAGGTTGCTGCAGGAACTCGTTGTAAGCTTCTCTATCACAGATTTTGGCTGTATTAATGTTCGTTACAAAGTGATGATGCACGTTTTCGTTTTCCTGAGCTACTGCCTCACTGTTGAAACTTAGAGAATTTGAACAGTTGTCATCCAGAGTCCACTAAATGTTTCTATATTTTGATTAGTACCTGGATGCAAATTGCCCTAATAGGAAGTGAGAGGAATTGATGCACTCCTTGTTATTTGATCACACAGTTGCAGTCCTAGAAACTAATCTTGGTTGCTGATATGTTTTACATTTGTACTCAAGTCATCTGCAGTTCAATCGGGTAATGGAATCATGCAATATGGAAACTCACTGGACAGCGGAGAAAGTAATTGCCTGATAACACGTCTTCTTGGTCAGTGAAAATTCTTTTACCATTGTTGTCCAAATATATTTGTTGCGAACACTGGTTTCTCAGCCCTTGCTAGTCTTTGTGTCATGTTTTTTTATTCTGATAAATGAAAGTTTTGTCCTGTTAGATATCATGCTTTACCTTTGTGAAAGAGGGCATGTTGAGGGTGGTATGGTATTCCAGCTGTTAGAAGATTTGACTGACATGTCAACTATCAAAGACTGCAAAGATGTCTTTGGGTATATTGAGAGCAAACAGGATGTCTTGGGGAAGGTAATTGTGAATTTGTACTCATTTGTAAAGGTTTCTGGTGCTGGTATGGCCGTATGACACACATGATGTATGCCATAGATTTGCTAATGTATCATCTTCTTGGGTTATTTCTAGCAAGAGCTCTTTGGGCGTGGCAAGTTGGTTATGCTGAGGACTTGCAACCAACTCCTTCGAAGACTTTCAAAGGTTAGATCTGGTTATGTTGTTGTGCATAATCTGTAAGCTAATTTGCTGTAGTTGTCATACTGCTGATTAAATTGAGATTGCCTTATTTCCATGGTGGGTAGTTTTATCTACTACTGAACTCAAAACTGTTCAATAAAATATTTGCTAATGACACCTTTATTGTGTAATAAATGAACTATTAGCTTTATCAGTGAAATAATCTTTAAGGTTTAAACTTCAGCGAGCTAGGCACTCTTTTTATTTCTTTGAGTTCAGTCCGGTACAATCTGTTCTCTAGTAACATTGAAATTTCTATCATATGAAATTTCAGTCAAATGATGTCGTATTCTGTGGACGCATTATCATGTTTCTGGCACATTTCTTCCCGCTATCAGAGCGTTCAGGTTTGCATATTACATCTTCCCCTATTTCTAGCTAGTTTGGCCCCTTGCTGTTAAGGAGTTATAACTGTCTTAATACACCGCTCATTCCTTTTTCTCTTCTATTTCATCAGCTCTAAACATTAAGGGAGTCTTCAACACATCAAATGAAACTAAGTATGAGAAAGATGCCACTGATGGTGAGTATGATCGTCTGATAAAAGTAGCACCACAATATATTACTTTTTTTAATGTTACTTCGCAAATTTGTCTTGTTTTCGTATCTTGAGGCAAGTGTCTTTAAATGATAGCATTCCCTAATGCACCTTTGTTTTTTAGGAATTACTGTTGATTTCAACTTCTACCAGACCCTGTGGAGTCTACAGGTTGATATATTGTACTTGTTAATCTCTTTCAAAATCATCATCAAACCTCTCAAATGTTGTTAATTCTCAATCAGATTTTATCAACGCTCAACATTTGTGCTTTATTTCTATTCCAGGAGCATTTCAGGAATCCAGCTTTGACTACTACAAACCCAACAAAATGGCAAAAGTTTGCTTCTAATTTAACGGTACACTCTCCTTCAATTTTCAAGTGACATAGATTTTTTTTTCCAGTTCAATGTGTTAGTTCTGAAGTTCTGATTGGTGTTAACTAATAGCTGAATTTCAGGTCGTGTTAAGTACATTTGAAGCTCAGCCTCTCTGCGATGCTGACGGAAAGCATAATAATCTTGAACAGGAGGAAGATGCTGCTTTCAATATTAAGTACCTTACTAGCAGTAAATTGATGGGTTTAGAGGTAATTCTTGATGTGCATCTAACAACAGATTTTTTTCGGTAATTGTTCACTGTTGTTGTGTAGCCATATAACATTCTTTATCTGCAGTTGAAAGACGCCAGTTTTCGACGTCACATCCTTGTCCAATGCCTTATATTTTTTGACTATCTCAAGGTACACAAAGTTGGAATTTAGTTGTCAATGCAACTTCAGTTTGTGCCTATCGGTCATTCTTGTTCGATTTTGCCAAGCATTAAGGGGTTTCCGTCTTTCTTTCGTTTTCTTAATAAGTGACATGCTTTTGTCCCCCGGATAACTAAAAGAGCCAAAATAGCACTTTTCTCTGTACATTCCTTAATTTTTTTATTGACTCATTGCATCCTAGATTTGTTTATTTATATGCATATATAGCCTCTCCGCTCTCCATCTCCCGTACAAATATCATCTGCTTTTGTTCCACACTGGCCAGCTTTTTACTATGTTGAATGATACTACCTGTTGAGTATGCGATGCAATCTCTAACTTCTCCCATAGCTAGCTAAGATTAACTATATCCATAGTTGAAAATAAACATGCTGTAGAATGCTGGCATGCAGGCATGCATTGGAAGGAAAGTTGTAACTAATTAAGGCTTATGCCAATGTCACTTCTTTGTCGGTAGTGAAGTCTGAACTGGAACATAGTTGCGGAATCTTGCAATCACTACAGACAACAATTATCTCCCTTTTCTTCTCATATCAGCAATAACCTGCTACTATCTTTGAGGGGACTGCTGACAAAATTGTTTTGTTCCTCAGGCGCCTGGAAAGAGTGACAAGGATGGTCCATCCGAGAGCATGGTGAGCAATAAATAACTTGACTGTTTATTTTCGATGTACACATATATTACTTTTAAGTAAACTCAGATGCCATAGGTACGAACATTTGGAACAATGTAATTCCATAATTGTCAAATTTTTATAGTATATTTATGTCTCACTACATAACTGTTAAAATATTGTGACATTTGAGATAGCTATGTGCATTCGCATGAAATTCTTTCCTTTTGGGTGTCTGTTGTACCTGGTATTTGCGCTACTCCACAGGTAATACTCTTAGAGGTATACCTATATGCAGGTAGAAACAATCGCTATGACCTATTGTATATGTTTTTCACAATGTTCAATTGGGATCCAAGTATAGGTACATGCATGTTGCATGAAGTGTTCACATATAATCATTTTATTTAAAGCAAGGTGTTCCATACTGTAAGTCATGCTAGTGTAAAGTACTACATGTCAACCAGTATAACTGGGTCAACTGTTATCAACTTTGACTGCCTGATACAAATAAACTGGGCCACTGGGGGCATGGTGGTAGTATAGTAAATCAGGAATTGTGTTTTTCTTAGTTATCCTTTTGTTTCTTTGAGAGCCTTCTTAAACCATCTTTCAGCTATGTGTTAATTACGTGGATTAGATAATCTCATTTGTTGTCCTCCTTTAATCAGAAAGAGGAAATCAAATCCTGTGAAGAGCGTGTTAAGAATCTTCTGGAGATGATTCCACCAAAAGGGAAGGAATTCCTACAAAGCATTGAGCATATTCTTGAGCGGGAGAAAAACTGGGTACACATTTTGGTGCACCATACAAGTCTTATACTTTAATGTAGGAGTTCTCAATTTCTCACCACCAGTTCTCATCACTCTGGCTGCATTTTAAAAAGGTTTGGTGGAAGAGAGATGGGTGTCCAGCATTTGAAAAACAACCCTTTGAAAAGAAACCAGTTCAAGCTGGAGCCAGAAAACGGTATGCTACTTGCTTTCTTCAGGCAATGAATTCTCCTTTGAATATGTAACTGCAATTATCGACCATGTTATATATCTGGTTAAGCTCAGGTGTAACTTGGTGCATGTAGCGGCAAACACCGTTCTGTGAATTATCATGAAGCAAACATATAGAATTTATATGCCTGGCTTGTTTTCCACTAGGCTGATATCATTATTTTTGTCTAGGAAATAGGAATTTTCTTGGTAGTTCTATCCAGTTCTTGATCAACTTTTCACTTGAGCATGGAATTGACCAGTTTCAGATCAGCATGCTTATCAAACGTCAGAACATGTTGATTAATGTAGTTAAATGGGTTGTTATTTTTTATGAAGTTCACAGTGGGTATTATGTTGTGCAAACTCCTGCTAAACATGATATTGTTCTGCAATGGAGGATGTCTGAATGGATACTGACATTGATTTTCTCATTGTAAATCGAGTTTATATTTGTCTAGGAAAAGGATAACATTCGTCAAATTATCCTAGAAAAGGTTGCATAAATTCTTTGACCTAACACACTTCGCATTCATCGCACCAGTTTTTTTAGTACAAATTCTCACCAGAAAGTCCAGGCCCAAACTCTAATCATAATAGTTTTATTTTTTGATAAAAAGAATTTGGGGCATGGTAAGTGCTGGCTAGGTTGGTGATAGAATTTTAAGCTGTTTTCACCCTTGCAATTTTAGAGCTTATTATGCTGCTCTGCTGCTTTCAAACTCTTTTATATTATGTTTTCTTGTAGCAAGCCAAGGTGGAGACTGGGAAACAAAGAACTTGCCCAACTGTGGAAATGGGCAGAACTAAACCCTGTATGTTGTAGCTACAACTTCTCTTTATTGTCTTGATTGATCAAGTACCAATGTATAAGTTGCAAACTGTGTCGGTTTAAGGCCCATTTAGTATTGTTAGTTTATTGAATAATGTTGCTTTTTCATACTGTCCAAATTTACTTCTATATAAATGTCTTGAACCGTCTGAGTGGGAATACTCAGTACGACAGGGGCCGGGTACAGTTTTTCTGCAAGTCACTGCCCCATTCAGTTGAATGACACCGCAGTATTCCACATCCCTTTATGTGCCTGTAGACACATTTGTTTAGCCTTACAGTTTTCAAACTTTTAATTTTTGTACCCCATATCTTATTTGCAGAATGCTTTGACTGATCCTGACCGAGTCTGCACACCATCAATAACAGAATATTGGAAACCACTTGCAGAAGATGTAAGCACTTTACTCTTTCATGGTTATTTTTCAAGTATGGTTCATCCATCTTTTTTTGTAACCACAACAGCGTATCAGCACTATCATTTAATACTGATTTTTTCATGTGAACTTGCAGATGGACACATCCGCTGGAATCGAGGAGGAGTATCACCACAAAAATAATCGTGTAAGTTAAAATTCTGGTGCTACCATTTCCTTGAGTGGTTGTACTAAAAATTGATCGAGTGAGGACACTCTACTGGATCCCAGTTAGTTATTTATGTGCTGCATAAGTCATACATACTATGGTCAAGTTGATGGAAAAGATCAAATTGGACCCAACACCCCATCAAGACAAAAGCATATTATTCTCCAGAACAAGTTCTACTACTAAAATGAATTGATAAAAATATCTCGGTGTTATCATAGGTTCAACAGGGAACTTGATGTGTTATTTGCTCACTCGTTGTGTTATAAGCATATTATGCCATAGAAATTCAGGAAAATGATGTGGGTACTTATCCAGGCACTTGATGTGTTATTGTGCTTATATGTTTCATCTTCAAAGAAAATGTGGAGGCCGGCATCTGTATCCTCATTTATTAGAAGTTGGCTCTTCTCAGCCCATGATTAACCTGAGTACCTGACACAATACTGATATAAAATGTTACCTGTAGAGCTAGCAATGTTGTTGCTGTGGTAATGGGTCTTGTCTGACACAAACATAGGGATGGTTATCATGACAGAAACAAAAGACCCTTAGCTTTTATTGTTGTCCCCGTTTCATGTAAAATTGATTTCAAGAGTTTGTTATTTTGGTCTGTGTATAGCCTATTGTTGGAAATTACATAGCATTTTTCTATTGAAAAGATTTGGTCGTCTCAACTCCCAAGAGCATTGTTTGTTTCACAGGTTTATTGCTGGAAAGGTTTACGGTTTTCAGCCAGACAAGATCTGGAAGGATTTTCTCGAGTATGTATTACGCAGTTGTTATACAGTCTCAGCATATATGTTTTTTGTTACTGTAATGTATGCACATGCTCCTAAGTGAAGAAAGCTTATTTAAAATTCTAGAGACAAGCAGAAAGAAGATGTGCATTTGTATAAAAATGTGTGTGCTAGCAAACATATGTGCAAAAACAGTATGCATGTTTATTTGCTCTACGAGAGAAACTAAATTTGATACTCATTATTGCTATGTTGGGCATTCATTCTATCTTCTTTGTACAGCTCACAGATGAGCATATTACTGCATAGTTTTTGCTAGTTCACATGCTTTCTTGCAAAATCTACTCTGAAAATACCATTTTTAAACTAAAAAAGGGGTCATGTGAGCCTGAACACAGAATCCATGGTTAGTTTTCCATGTTTTAATATCAGCTAATGGTTACCATCTTGTTTCAGTTTTGTGAATATGGGATTGAAGGCGTTGTACCTCCAGAACTCTTGCCACCTGACGTCCGCGCCAAATTTAACTCAAAACCTGGCGAGAAGGCCAAACGGCCTAAAAGGGAAGACACGAAAGGCACCTCATCTCACCCAAAAGAGCCACAGGTACTTGGAGCATCCTCTGGAGCGTATGTGGGCTAGCTGTTGTGTTCTATGTCGATGGTGATCATAACACTTACTTTGCACCTTATGATGCCTTGGCCATGGCATTTGAAGGTTGCTGCGGCCACGCCCGACACCGACGGTGGTGGCAGCGGTGATCAGGAAGAAGGCGCCATGCCGATGGATTCTGACAATCCCGTGGTAGACGACGGCAGCCAGAAGCGGAGCCCAGGCGAAGTCTCTGGGCCCGAGTCCGGACAGTGCGAAGCTGAAGACGACGGTGAAGATAACTCGAAAACCGCGCATAGTAGAGAGCCTCGGTAGGTGTAATAGCGAGAAGCAGAGGATTTTCTTCCAAAGAAGATGCTGTATCATGTTTTCATTGGTTTCGGTTGAAACTTGCCATTTCTGAGGGAGCTCCAGAGCCTGAGACATCTGGTTAGCATATCTACTGATTATACTGTATTTCCCTAGCACTAGTTGACGCCATGTTTTAGCCTTGACACATGTACAGCCTATATAGAAACTAGGAAGCTCTGTTTTTCGTTGGAAGCAAACCTCATCTAATAGTAGGCCTATTTCGGAGCTGATATTTACCGGTAGGCATTTTATAGGCGCTGGAAGCTCCTATCATGAATGCCTGCCAACTGTGCCTGTTTTCAGGAAATTCGAGAACCAGTTTTGTAATCTTAATTCCTCGTAGTAGTATATTCTCTCACCATGGCACGGTCGTTTTAGAAGTCGTTTCTTTTACAGTCATTAAAAGCTCTTACCAGCCTTGAATTTACTGCTGGAATTTACTGATCTTTTAGGAAAGTCGAGAATCTAGTTATGATGCTTGCCATGACACGGTCTTTTCTCTGAAGCGATGATTTCTTAGTCATTGAAAGCTCCTAGCAACAAAGCGCTAGCTTGCCGGCTCTACATTTAATCAAGGGGATTCGAAAACAGACCCGACTTTGAAATTTGAAGCCTCGAACGAATTTCAGGCGCGATCCTCTCGCTCTCTCGCGGTGACTCAGTTGGAAAGCTCATCTAGTGTACGACACAACAACCCGTTTTGAATGTGTCGTGTCGCATCAAACGGTGAGAGTAAATGGCTTTCCCTAATAAAGTTAGTTGTCCTGAAACGGATGCTGGTTGGTTTTGGTAGGTTGGTTGGGTTTGCTTTTTTCTACTCCCCCAAAGTGCTTTGCAGTTACATTCACTGCGCCGGAATGCCCATGACAACAAATCAACCTAGCAGAGCAAATCCCCATCTGGACGGCCCGTCGGACCCGTGCAGAGCAGCTGGACGGCTGGGATGAAACGACGGGACCGGCCTACCGTGGGGCCCGACGCGAAGCTTGCTTGGACGGCACAACTCACAGGCCGCTGCTGCTATATATGCGAGCTGGTGTCCCTTTCTCCGTCTGTCCAGCAGTAGTAGTAGTGGAGTACTAGTGGGAACAAAAGAAGACACTCGTCACTCCAAAGTCGACGGACAGCTGCTGCCCGAGCTCCTCTCTGGTTCCTTGGAAGGGGAGCAATGGCGGCCTCTCCTTCCCTTCCGTAGCTGCTGTCTTCTCTTCTGCCTCCATCCCCGGTGACTTGTAAGTCTCTCTCTCTCTCTCTCTCTCTCTCTCTCGCTCTCCAATGGGGACGCTTAGTTCATGGTATGATCCTAGAGATAATTCGATCATTAAGCTGTCTTTTCGGCTCCTCTCTCATGGCGCGGTAGGAGTGGAGTAGTAGCTTCCCAATGCCTCCAACCATGTCCCTTTTCTGTTGACTGACGGATTAAGTTGGTTTCGCCCGCTATCTATCTTGTGTAAAACGTAGAGCCGAGGTGAACCCCATCAGTTTATTTTGGCTTGCCGCGCCATGAGTTGTTCATGAGTAGGAACCGTACAGTTGAGACGTGTACAGAGAAGTACTAGTACTAGGAACGGAATAATGTTCCGATCGGCTAACTGTAGCGGTAGTACTACTTGGTTGGCATTAGCAGGCTCCGAGGGAGGGAGGGAGGGAGGGAGGGAGGTTGGTTAACGTTTTGAAAATGCTTCCGGGCGGGCGGCAGCAATGGAGCGCTCATTCTTTTTTAGCCGCCCCACTGTCTACAATTTGTTTACCTCGGCTTTCTTTTGACGCGCACACACACGGGACGGCTGCTCCTCGCCTCGACGCCCGTGTAGTTAACCTGCTCACACCTGCGCCACGTAGTAGGAGTAGCTACTAGGAGTAGAGCTCAGGCAGGCAGGGTAAAAGCGAGACCCGAGACTAGCGATCCCTAGCAAGTCCAATCGGCACAGCCTCGTGTCCACACACCCCCAAAACCTGCGACGCGACCGCACCGCTGCGTCACGTCCCGGTCTCTCGCACAGTGGCACTTGCGTTGTTACAGTCCACTACGCATTCTTTTGTTTGTATTTCCCTTGTGTACTAAATTGGATGTACACTGTTTGGTCCGTTTCGTCACGCCACAGCTTATGGAAGGCTGACTGACTGCTGTGTTTGCAGGTTCAGACTGAGAGACAGGGACGAGACTCTCTCCGCTGACTCACGAGCGGGGCCGCGTGGGGTTTCCTTGCGCCAGGCGCCAAACGGACCGCGCAGCAGCCGCAGGCGAAGCGACGACGCAGCGGCAGCTGGGTCTGAATTCTGAAATCTTCACAAAGAAGACACGCCGCTTCGGCCCGGATTCCCGGCGTTCCCAGCGAGGAGAAAGCAAGGCTGCTGCGATGGAGGCGCTGCAGCAGCACGGGGAGCCCGATGCTCGGCTGCTGCTGCTGCCCACGTGCCCGCCGTGGCTCCAGACGGCCATCGCAGGTACGTAGTAACGATCATCCATCCCGTGCCCCGACTGCTGCTCCTCCTTGTTCCACGCGTGAGTAGTATAGTAGTAGCATGTGTGTGCGCCACTGTCTTAACGAGGGCTGGTCACAAGCAGCAGGAGCAACACTCGTGAGGTCGTCTGCCCACGCGTGCGTGCGTACGATAGGGGAGTAGCACGACACATACGGGTCGTGCCTGCATTTTAAATTGGTCGACCGCGCCCCGAATCCAGGATCTGATTGCTTCGTTCGTACGCGCTGCAGTGATACTACCACTGTAGTTCGTTTAATACTAGTACTACTCCAGTACCGCTGCTCCTAGTTCTGTCTAGGATACAGGATTACAGTCGGTAGATTCTCTCCGTCGAGGTTTAATTCTGTCTCGCGTCCTGCCCACCTTTATCATGTACCGTAGTACCCATGCCGACCGAGCGAGCGAGGTGTCCTCGTGCAAGTACCAGAGTACACAAGTGTGTGACGCCAACTGATGGAAGAAGCTCACGGGTGTCCTCTGATATGAATTTATGACGCGCGCGCAGGATTCTCGCCTACCTAGCTACCGTAGAGTGTGTACTGCATCAGAACAGTAGCAGTACCACTGTGGCCGTGGCAGACAGTATTCCTCTAGCTCTAGCTCTAGCTCTAGCTGGTGTACTGTTCCACATCTACGTACGTGTGTGTACATCATGGTTCGTGCCGTGCCATGCCTCAGCTCAGGCACCAGGCTGTAGCGCGTCATTTCTGCTGTTTTCAGCATCCGTGAATAGTAGTAGTACTACTTCGTCAAGAATGGTCATGACGACTTGTGCGAGCGCTTGATCGGAACCCTGGGGAGAGAGAGAGGAGGACAAGCGAGGATGACGCGCGTCTGTCCCTCTTCTTTTTGTTCGCTACCTCCTCGTCCTGGAATCTCTCCCCACAGGGCGGACGCCGGACGGCTACGTGACTTCACCGCCCGGCGCCCGTCTTGGATTCGCCACCGAATTTCGAAATTTGAACTCGATCGCTACAATACTAGTATTGCTTACCACGTGACAAAGTGACCAGCCATCATCACGATTTTCAGGGTCAACAACAGCAGCGAGATAGTATCCGATGGATTCCACAGCGACCGGTCATGTCACCTCTCACACTTTTCTTTCTTTCTTTCTTTCTACCTCTGCCTGTTTGTCCGTGTGCGGATTAACATGTCCAGATTAATTAAGGTCAAACACGTCGCCTAATCTCAAATCGTGTGTGTTTGATTATGCAGACATCGAGCAGCGGGTGCGCGCGCTGGCGGTAAGCGCACCGGACGACGCGGCGGCGGCGGCCACGGACCACTCCTTCGCGGAGCGCGCGGAGAACTACTACCACAGGAGGCCGCAGCTGCTGGCGCTCCTCACCGACCTCCACCACCGCTACCTCTACCTCGCCGACCGCTACTCCCAGTCCCTCCTCGCCAAGACGTCCCACCACCCACTCAACCTGACCGTCCACTCCCACGCCGCGTTCGCGTCCGAGTGCTCGTCCGACGTCGACGACCGCTGCTCCGACGCCGGAAGCTCACTCTCCTTCCAGCCATTCCAGGCCCACGCCGGCGCCGATGACCGCCACCCCGCTGCTCCGGCGGTGGACGGGGACCTGCTGCTGGCGGAGCTGGTCATGGCGTGGGTGGACCGGGACGTGCTGGCGGACGAGGCGGAGCGCCGGAAGACAGAGTCGGCCCGCAAGATCGAGCTGCAGGGGAGCCTCCTCGACGTGCTGGAGTCGGAGCGCCTGGTGCTGCTCGGCGAGAACGCGCGCCTGGGCTTCCGCGCCTCGAGCGCCGAGGAGGAGGCCGCGGCGGCCGCCGCCGAGCTCGGGTACACGCGGCGCCGCGCCGCGGAGATGGCGCGCCTCGTGGTCAAGCTGCGGGAGGACCACCGGGTGTGCATGCTGGGCAGGAAGATCGAGGCGCTGCAGGCGCAGGTGTACGGGCTGGAGATGCGCAACCGGGAGTGCTACGAGGCCATGGCCGCCTGGGAGGCCGAGCGCAAGGCGGCCGCGGTGGAGATCGACAGGCTGCGCACCGAGAACCGCCGGTTGGCTGCCGAGGCGCAGGCTGCCGCTAAGGCGGCAAAGAGGAAGCGCAATAGCAAGGGCGGCAACGGGTCGTGGTGGTGGCTGGCCAGGGTGCGGCTGGCGGCGGAGTGGTCCCCGTGCGCGCCGGCGTCTGTGACGGTGAGGAAGGTCGGAGAGCAGATGAAGGACGGCAATGGCGCCGCCAAGTACAACGGCGGCTGCTTCTGCCTGTAGGCAGCGGCATCGGCATGCACGGTGGCGAGGGACTCTGTTTTCTTTTTTTGCTTCTTTTTGATTGGCCCCTGGGATTATGGAGAAATTACTTAGGGTGGCTAAGGATCGGTGGAGAGTGGGTTTAGCTTCGGGTTAATTATGGGGGCAAAGCAGGGTGTAAAAGGATTGATTAGTAGCTGTTTCTGGACTGGTTTACTCCACTGTCGTCACAGCCACAGCCCACAGAGCTGTGCTGTTTGTGCTTAACGTGGAGATGGGCAAGTATATATGCTGGTACTTAGTATGATGTGTAGTAAGTTGGTAATGAGTAATGTGACTCTTGTTTGTTAGCTGAAGCTGTGACACGATCAAGTGGTTTCTGGCGGCTATGTTTTGGCACAAAATTCGATTCTAGATTAGAGGGTAAACTAAGCGCACCTCCAATGCCCCGCAAATGGATGAGCGATCCGTTTCGACGCAAACGGGACCCAAATCTTGGGCTAGAATGCGGTCGGACGGACGGCTGCCATGTCCGGACATGCCTTCCTCAGGCTTCGATAGGGCCCACCTAGCGGTGTCTCATCGGAGGGGAATCGGAGCTACGCGTCCTTTTTAATGGGATTGCGTCGTCCCTATCCTCCACACTCCCCCAGTCCACTAGTCAAAGCCCTAGCTCCCCGGAACCCTAGTCACGGTTAAGAATCTAGGCAATTTTGTGATTATATTAATCCAAGAATAAATCATGAGCATGACGTGTACATATTGATATCTGATAATGTAATCATGCAGTACTAAACAGATCGTAGAATCATCTGCATAAATCAGTAGTACTATGCCCATAGAAATAAGTAGGAGAGGATAAACATATTATACCCTCCGATAGGCCAGTTGGACGTAGCAACAGCAGAGGCAGTCTCGTCGGCCGCCCCCTTGTCAGCAACGACATGTTCGGCAACGACATTGACGGTGTTGGTGCCATGTTGATGACAAAGGCGTGAAAGTAGTCGATCGAAAGTGAGCAGTCGCGTAGAAGACGCTCCCAAAAACCTAATCGCCCCTCTCCCGTATAGGATCTCGAGGGGCGCGGTTTCGGAGGCCTGCTCTCCTGTAAGCCGTGTACGCGGTGGACGGAATGGGATCACCCGCGGCAGTAGCAATGGAAGGAACGACAGGGGCACTCGCGCATGGAGGCAATGATTCTGTTCTACATCTCGGAGAGGAGCGATCTCTCCAATATATAGGCACAAACGTATACTACAAGAGGTTCAACAGAAAGAAATGCCCATAATGAAGGACTGAAAACGTTCCACCTTTCATAAACATTTGTGAACTAAAACCTGTGTAAATACTAGTAGGTAACATTAGTACACTCTTTAGCTCTGGTCATCATTAATCAAAATAATGGATAATGGTAAAATACCCTTACACATCGCCCAGGTGAAGGTCGAGCTTGACATCCATAGAACCAACCCCGTGCAGATTTTACACTGCCAGGACCTGGGCAGATGCCAAAGTGAGTGCAGCAAGCATATCGTTGTTGCTGAGCATCGGAGTATATCGAGATATGAGGGCGAGGAAATAATTGCAAGTGATGCCATTCCCAGATCAGAGCTCTTTTCTAGAGCTTACTCTGGCGGGGTGTAGACAACGTCTGGATCCGAGAGCGGATAACTCTGTGATGCTGGTGGGGAACATGGAGATCGAGATCTCTCACACTTTCGACGCGATGTCGTCGCGCGAGATAGAGATCTCAGTGCCTTCGGTAGGCCTAGCTAGTCCCCGTGGGCCTCATATGGATAGCGGGTATGGGCTAGGCCGGATGGGGTCATGCGGCCCAAGTCCAACACCCTCTCCCACGTCTCCCGGAGATGGCGGGCATGTGTACTGGGTTGACAACCATGTGGAGGGACATGAGCGGTTTCCACTATATAAGTAGGTGTGGCGGCCGGTGGGAACTTTAAACTAGCCCCTCTCCTTCATTTTTTCGACAAGTCAATATATTAATATCGAGTAGATACCAATTACACCTGGCCTATGCAACAACGAAATGTCCTAATAACATTAGGGATGCACAGAAACCTAGAACTAGAAAAGTAAGAAGAAAAACAAAAGATCCCACTACAGTGATAAAAAACATTATACCTACATGATACATCCCAAATGTATCTACTTTTCCAAGTACTTTGATCGATGATTTGATCCCGAATCTCCCCATACTTGGATAAAACTTCTGAATTTAATGTTATTTTTAGCAAAATCTTCTTTCTGACAGTTTTCACAGGAAATAAAATCGAGGAAAAATACCACATCAATTTTTCACCAAATAATGAAGCCTGGGACCTTTGAATCAAGTGAGAGGAGCCATGTGGCCCAAAAGAGACCAGGTGGCGCGCCCAGTAAGGGTAGGCGCACCACCCATGCCCTTTTGGCCGTGGAGCGTCGCCTCGGACCCTCCTTTGATGTACCCCATATATACCTAAAAAACCTAGGTATCTAGAAGCACGAAGCATTTCGCGAAATAGAGCGCCGCCAGAGCCACGATCTTCGTTTCGGGGGCCAGATTGGTCCTGCTCTCCACCCCGGAGAGTGGGATTTCGAGGTCTTCTCCACCACCACCATCATCAACATCATCACCAACAACCATGAGTTCATCCCCCATCATCATGTGTGAGTAATTACCCATGGGCATGTGAGGTGGATGGGGATTAGATGAGATCCATCATGTAATCATCCATATGTATCGAGATTTGAGGTGTTTATCTTGTGGACATTCTTGTCTGAGTGTTAGTACACTTTTGCTATGTTTAATGCTTGTTGCTAGGGCCCGAGTGACATGATTTCAGGACTGAAATTTTATTTCCCAATCATATATTTGAGCTTGGTATGTATTTGCAAAGTGTATTACCTATTATTATGTTGAACGTGCGAACCCTAAGGTGACAGTTAGGGAAAACAATGGGAATGTATGATAGTTTGTGGATATTGTGTGTTCGTGAAGTGTTAATGCTTTATTCCGGTCTATTTGAAAAGATATACCTTAATTTCCTATAGTACCAAGTTGGCCTCGGTGAAATGGGAAGGTAGGACAAAAGACATTATGCAAGCTTACATGCATGATTATGTTTGGAGCACACACCTACACACAACTGAATTAGAGATAAATGCCATGTTAGTATGATACATTATATGATGGATATCATTCATGCAATACCCCGCTATCACCTCATGCCTGAATTTTAGCAATGAAAGTTTCACAACAATACTTTCGGTGAAAACTGGAAATTTGTTGCTTCATCTACTACTTTGTTTTACCGCTTTCAATCAACTGCCATAAATCACCACTTTCTTTGCAAGTTTATTGATATACAAGTGTGATTGAGAGTGAAATCTCAGTTGCTAAAGTCTTATTGGTATTCTTGTGTTCCCCTTGAGTCTAACTATAAATTTGGGAAATACTTCCCATCAAAGATTTCAGCGATCCCCTATACTTGTGGGCATGAAGACATTTTCTGGTGCTGTTGCCGGGGAGCCTAGCTGTATTTGTAGACCACTTGTTATCATTTACTTTCTGAACTTGTCTCTCATCATGAGAAAGAGTAAGGATGTTGCAAAGAATGATATTATACCTTCTACTACAAGAAGAGGTATGGATTTGCCCTCTAGGCCAAACTTTTCACCTAATGTTGTCACTACTCCTGCTATTAAAAAGAAAACTACTATCCTAGAAAGTTCACCATTGTCTACGATGTCTACTAGTATTGAAAAAGATTTCTTGAATGATGGCCAAGGTAAAGAGGGGACGCCTAATTTATTTGAGTTCTTGTCCAATGATGATATGGAATATGAATATGATAAATATGAGCATGTTAATGAAAAAGATAATGCCACTAGTTCTAAAAGGACACCTAGTGAAGAGGATATTGCATTCACTAAAGCTTTTATGAGTCTTGATCTTGATGACTTGGATAAATTTGAAGAAACCCTGAGCACTTTTTCTCTAGGAGGACTATTTCCTATTGCTAGCAAATGCAAAGAACCTGCAATATTCATTAAAGATAAAGATTATGATTTTGAAATTGACCCTGAAATAATAGAAAGAGTGGAAGCATCTAAGTTCCATGGTAAATACGAAGAATTTCCTTATGAACATTTAATGAATTTAGAAGATACTGCTTGCTTATTTGGAAAAACTGAGATTCAACAACGCTATTATTTATTAAAATTGTTCCCGTTGTCTTTGGGACGAGATGCAAAAACTTGGTATAACTCATTAACTCCCAAGTCCATTACTAGTAAGGAAGCATGCTTGTATGTGTTCTTCCATAAGTACATTTCTGATAGTAAAATACATCCTATGAGAGTTGAAATTAGTAACTTCACACAAAATAAAGAAGAAAGTATTCCCCAAGCTTGGGGGAGATTTTGTGCTATTAGAAGAATATGCCCTGCACATGGTTTTAAGGATAATGAATTGGTTGATACATTCTATAGTGGACTAACTGAAAGCTCTAGAACCTATCTAGACAGTGTTGTAGGAATTATTTTCAGGGATAGGACTATTGAGGAAGCTAAAGAATTATTGAAAACTATTACTCTGAATTATCATGATTGGCATATTGAAGAAGAAGAAGAGAAAAGTGAGAAGACTCATAACAAGAAAGGTGTTCTCATATTATCTAATGAAGATATGGAAGAATCTCATAAATCCATGGAGGAAAAGGGTATTAAATCCTCTCATTTAAAGGAACTTTCCGATAAGGGTTTTAAATTCCCTATTGATAAACCATATTTACCTATTCAAGTTCATGCTATATGCTCTTCTGAAAGCAATGGAAAGGTATCACCTCCTACGAAAATATATTATGTTGATCAGTCTAGCAATTTTATTCCTCATCAAGAAACATATGATCACAATATTGAAAGAGAAATAATGGAGAACTCTCATAAGATAAATGTTCTTCATAAAAGAGTAGGCTCTTGTGTTGACTCTATTAAGATGACTATTAAGCATTGCAAAATGATGAATAATCAAGTTGAACAAATGATTTCTCTTCAAAATAAGTTATATGAAAAGCTTCTTAATGAGAAGAAGAAAATTTGTGGAGTTAATACAAGGGGAGGGTCTAGCACTCGGGATCGTGATTATTGAAGGGAATATGCCCGAGAGGCAATAATAAAGTTGTTATTATCTTATTCTATGTTTATGATAAAAGTTTATTTTACATGCTATAATTGTATTAATTGGAAACGTTAATACATGTGTGTTAAATAAACAAATACAAGGTTCCTAGTTATGCCTCTCATATAAAATAGCTCGTTGATTAACAAGATGATCAAGGTTTCCTGATGATGGACATTGGATGTTGTTAATAACAAGGTCACAACATTAGTGGAATGATGTGATGAACATTCATCTGAAGTATAGCATTATGATCAAAGTCATTGTGTTTATATTGCTATAACATCATACGAAGTAATCCTAGTCCTTAAACCATGAGATCATGTCAATCACTAACACTGGAAGAGTATCTTGATAACATCAAACGTCACACCATGAAAGGGTGATTATAAAGGTGGGTCCAGTGCAACGAAAGTGTTATGTAGAGGCTCATGGATCAAGAGTGGGATTTGTCCATCCCGATGATGGATAGATATACTCTGGGCCCTCTCGGTGATATCACATTGGTTAGCTTGCAAGCAAGTGATAAGATCACTAGAATGTTATATCACGGGAACGAGAAAAGAGTACATGTCGGTAACGAGATCAAACTAGGTATGGAGATATCGATGATCGAATCTCAGACATATAATATATCGCGAGACAAAGGGATTTAGTTACTAGCATTAAAGGTTCTCACGATCACAAAAGTCATCATTGAATGTGTGGGAGTCAGCATTGATCTACAGGTCCCGCTTCTGATTATTGATCTGAGAGGGATCTCGATCATGTCTGCATTATTCGTGAACCATAGGGTGACACACTTAAGGGATACCGACACCATTTGGAGCAAATATGTTCTAGAGAAAAGAATTACAAAGCGCTGGAATTATTTCGATGGAAACCGGAATTGTTTCGGGTGAAATTGCAGAAACTGGTTTTGCGTGTCATATTGAAATATTGCAGGGGGTTTTATATGAATGTTTGTTAATTAAAGTAATAAACCAAATTCTGAATAAAATTAATAAAAGAGTTTTATTAAATGAGATAGCAATATATTTGGAGAAATTTAATGCATTTAAAATGGAGACTTTAAAAGGGAATGTGAAGGGGCAAATTTATGTGGAGGGAGTTACCACCACGTGAATGGGGGAGGTGAAGGACACCCTCCATGGGGCGCCAGCCATGGGAGGGGTGCCCTCCCCTCCTCCTATAAAAGGCCCACCTCTCATACCTTCACACTCACACCTCCTCGTGAAGGATCTCTCCCCCCTCTAGTATTATTCCCCCATGGTCTCGGACTAGCGAGATACATGTTCTCGGTGGCTTTTGTCTAGAAGGAGTTGCTACTTCCACTGCATCGCTGGAGTGAGGAGGCGGAGGTTGTTCGGTGAACCGAACGTGTGTGTGATCACAGATGCACCACTGCTTTGCGGTGCTGGACTTGATGGTGCTGGACCTGAAGGACTTCATCACGATCTTGAGATCGCCAATTGTACGACTACATCATCCACGAGTACAACCTCGTAACGCTTTGTCGCTCTTCAAGGGTATGTTCTCTATGGATGTATATCCACCCATTACTTGTACCTAGTAGATAGATCTTGGCGTATAGTAGTTCCCATCATATGATTTTTTTGTTTTTTATACTGCAAACCCTTCAGTGGTATGAGAGCCTAATCTATGCGTAGGTGCTTTGCACCGGTAGAACACATAAGAGTATGTGGGCGATGATGATCAAGTTATTGCTTCTTATATGTATTTTGGATATTGATGGCATAGTGGGATGAAGCAGCCCGGACAAACTTTACATGTCCTCGCACATGAGACCTGTCCACGCTTGACATGCAACTAGTTTTGCATAAGTGGCTAGCGGGTGTCTGTCTCTCCTACTATAGTCAATATCTGATTTACAACGAGTTGCTAATAATTTGATTATCATCGTTGTGGTTCCATGTTCATATGTAAGAACGGTTCTATCTTCGAAAGCCCTAAGACACGTAAAACTTGCAATTGATAAATTAGATGCGTCTAGTTTAGATTGTTGCTGGGCTAGTGTCATGATATGGTAATGTTGTAAGTAGATGTATATTTGATACTCTTACAACAACACCTAACGTGTAAGATCCATAGACCTTGGCCTTACACACAAAGGAATAATGAAGATCATACCACGATGCACATGATAGTGATCAAGTGCAAGAACCATATCATTTCACTTTACACATATGATGTTTGCATCTTATATTGCTTGTTTGGCGCTTTAGTAGCATTATAAGATGATCCCTCATTTAGATATCAAGATAAAAATGTGTTCTTCCTTAAGTATGCACCGTTTTATGTTTAGTCGATTCAAGACATCACGTGATGATCGGGTGTACTTGAATCCATGTTTTCATACAATTGGTGTCAGACAGTTTTACACATGCAAGTACTAAGGTTTTTACTTGACGAGCCTAGAATGTACAGACATGGCCTCGGAACATGGACCAAAAGGTTAAACATGAGTCATATGGTTGATATGATGCCCATATAGATGCTCGCCTTTGAAGCTACACCGACTCACGTGATGATCATACTTGGTGTAATGGATTTGGTTCATGTCATCACCAAAAAGACACGAGGGATGTTGTTTTTGAGTGGGAGTTCATGTAGTAATATGATTAGAGTTGAACTCAATTTATCATAAGCTGAATCAAGGTGAATTTGCATAATTTGTTGTAGTCATTGGCATCTGTTTACTACCTCGTACTTAGTTGTAATTGAGATAATATAACTATAGAATTCTAGATATTTACTATACGAACTGGTATCGTATTGTTTTTGAGTGTCAATCTAAAGTTTAGAAGTCCTATTGCAAACCTTCAGCAAAACCTCACTTACTCCGTGAAATTCAATAAATAGTATTGAATCAAGAGTAACAATTCCAGTGTTAGTATCTAAGTATCATACTTGTCTCCATGATTCTTGATATTCAAAAGTTGTTTTAATATCGAGGTTCTAGGAGCTGAAAGAATTGTTTTAGAAACCATCATGTGTGGAAGATATTGTGATATTTAAAACGATATTTTGGTTGCAATATGATAGAGTATAATTTAGCAAAATATATGTTCTCATATTGTATGAGAATTTGCGAAGGATGGAGATGCTAGGCATCCAGATCTCCCAAAAAGGTTTCGAGAACTAAAATTATACTCGCGATTCATCCTTATAGGCTATAGTAGCTTGATCATGGAAGTTTTCATGATAAGGATGAATAGAAGATGTAGGTAAAATGTTTACTACACTAATAGATTACTAAAGAATGGATTTGTGAAAGAACGCCAAACATTTGATAATGGTGATCAACTTCAAAGTGCAAGTCCAAAGGTATTAGTATTTGACTATATACATTTTGTACTACGTGTCATGTGAATGACACCGCTATTGATGTTGATGGATTCTTTTAAAAGAAAAGGAATTTGTTGAAAGAGAATCTATAAAATATTTGGCAGAAAAGAAAAGTTGGAGATGTCCAGCTTGGGTATATAGAAGATATACATGTTATGGCGGTATTCTTTGCTTGTTAAACAATGTGGTTCTTAGGTATTGGATACCGAATTGGTTGGTATGAAGTGTCATACAGGACAACACAATTCATGAACTGCAATGGCCTAAGTAACTAGCAAAATAATATGTGATGATGTTCATCAAAAACAAATAAAGTGTTATTGTGTTTCTTGTTGAGATCAAAGCTTGTCTTCAAGATTTGTTTAAATAATTGTTATTTTGTTCCGTTATTACGAGAACAATGGTTGTTCAAATAATTACCATATTCCATAAATGATGGATGAACTTTTACAAGTCTAGTTGGAGAAATGACATCCATAAACATTATTGCTAAAATGTCGCAAGACAAATGATTGAAAGATCACTTAAGAAGTGACATTGCTGTTTAAATTATATTGGAAAGAAAACATGAAGAAACTCCATGTTGATGGAATTTTAGAGTCTTTGATTTTGATCAAATGACGCTTGTGAGAGTTTCCTCGAGATAATTAAAACTCCGTCCATAGGCCAAAGAGGAACGGATGACTAAATTATTGGATATTGTACATGTTGATGTATATAGTCCATTATATGTAGCCATGTGCGGTGGATCTTTCGACTTCATATGCTTTCTCCGGAAATTTAAGTGAATATATCTGTATATCTACTTAATAAGGAAGAAGTATGAAACATTTGAAAATCGTTCAAAGACTTTCAAGATGAAGTGGAAAATCATTGTAATAAGAAAATAAAGAGTTTATGATTCGATCAAAAAGGAATATATTTGAGTTACATGTTTAGCAAAACACCTAAGATTTGAGGAATTGTTCCATGATTTGTGTTTCCCGATAAACCATATGAGTATGGGATATTCGAGAGACAAAATCAAACCTTGTTTGACATGGTAAGATCAAAGGTGTCATTTATAAAACCACCATTGTATTTTAAAGATTAAAGCGTTAGAGACTACCGCTTTTACACTGGAAAGAGCACCATCGTGATCCGTTGAAATGACACCATATGGGTTATGGTTTGGGATAAAACCCGAATTGTCTTTTTTTAAATTTTGGTATGCTGGGCATAAGTAAAATGTTTACAACCAAAGTCGGATAAGCACGTCTTTGTAGGTTATCCCAAAGAATTTGTTGGGTATTCCTCCATAACACCGAAGACAAAAGAGTTTGTCACTTGGAACGTGAAGCTTCTTAAAGAAGGAATTTTTCACAAAAGTTGAGTGGGAGGACAATAGAACTTTGATTAGGTTGATGAACCTAAGCAACATGTGCTAAGTAGCGCAGTGCCAGAAAGTGTCCCGGAGGCGGCTAAAATGCTCATGGCTATCATGATTACAACGGTTGTGATCTCGGAGATTAGAGTTCCTATTGAACTGTGTGGGTCGGTAAGAATCAAATGGTAAGATTTGAAACAAAAGTCGTTATTGTTTTGACAATGATGAACATACTACATATAAAGAAGCGATGATGGGCCCTGACTCCATAAAATGACTAGAAGTCATAAAATCCATGATAGTTTCCATACACGAGAAATCAAGTTTTGAACTTGAAAGACTCTCAGAAAAGGTGTGAAGCCTATCGGTCATATTTGGATCTATAAATAAATAGACATGGATGTTTGACATCTATGAAATAGTCGACATGTCGAAAAGGAGTTTACGACAATGTTCAAGGAGTGGACTATGACAAGATTTGATCTTTCATAGCGATATTTAGTCTTAAGGGATTAATGTAGCAACCACTACATATAATTTGGTATATGGTAGTTGAATAAACAAAACAAGGTTCTTCTAATAGAATGGTTACCTAGGACATGTACATGACACGGTCCAAAGGGTTTTGTTAAACCAAAGGATGCTAAAAGAGCGTGCAAACTTCAATGGTTGAAGCAAGCATAGCAGAGTTGGAATCTTCACCGTGATGAAACTGTTAAAAGAGTTTAAATTCATCGGAGATGATGAAGATGTTTGCATTTGCAAGAAATTAAGTGGGAGCGCTGAGACATATTTCTAATACATTATGTAGAGGACATGGTGTTGATTAGAAATGATGTATCTTTTATTGACACAAGTTAAGAATTTCATTAAAATTAGATTTTGATGAAAGGCTTGGGCAAAACCGGAATATTAGGCATCAATGACTATATTGATAGATTGAGGCACTAATATGGTTATGCCAAACATACATATATGAGATATTGAATGAGTTCAATATGGAAATGACAGGAAAGGTTCTTGCCGCATGTAAACGGTTTAATCAAGATCCAAGTGTAATGACACTTGGTGAATGAAACGAGATTCAAGTGTTTTGACACTTGATGAGTTAAATCACATGAATATTTTGATCAATAATATATACCATGATATGTACATATCCAGATATGTCCTATGCTCTAAATGTTATGAGCATATACCAGAATGACTCATAAGATGATCATTGGACGATAGTAAAGATATTCTTATGATCTTTGGAAGAACTAAGAATATATTATGTATAGGTGACAAATGGTTACATATAGTTCATTGTAAAGTGTTACATTGATACTAGTTTTATCACAAGATATACATTAAATTTATCTCAATTTAGACTATCTGTAGCACAATGTAATGGAAAGGATGTTCCATGATGGATTTGGATGAGTTCCAAAGTTAAGACATTGTGATGGATACTACAACAAAAGGTAAGTATATGACTGCTATAGTAGCAGCAAATGAGGGCATTTGTGTTAAGTAGTTTGTTATCAAACTAGGTGTGGTTCAAAGTGGCCTAATACTATGAAGATATATTGTATGACCATAATATCAACATATTTTAACCCAAACGAACTAAAGGTCTCACCAAAGGAACAAATTTATACAATGCCATCTCATTTGAGAATGAGTGATGCGTAGAGACGCAAAGACATGCAAATACACACGAAACTGAAAGTGTCGGATCCGGAGATTATGTTTACCACTAGCAATTGCGTATATACAACACCAGAAAGCCATATGTGTTGAATACGTAAGATTACAAACTAGATTATTGACTCTAGTGCAAGTGGGAGACTGAAAGGAATATGCCCGAGAGGCAATAATAAAGTTGTTATTATCTTATTCCATTTTTATGATAAAATTTTATTTTACATGCTATAATTGTATTAATTGGAAACGTTAATACATGTGAGTTTAGTAAAAAATACAAGGTTCCTAGTTATGCCTCTCATATAAACTAGCTCGTTGGTTAACAAGATGATCAAGGTTTCCTGATCATGGACATTGGATGTTGTTAATAACGAGGTCACAACATTAGTGGAATGATGTGATAAACATTCACTTGAAGTATAGCATTATGATCAAAGTCATTGTGTTTATATTTCTATAACATCATACGAAGTAGTCCTAGTCCTTAGACCATGAGATCATGTCAATCACTAACACTGGAAGAGTATCTTGATAACATCAAACGTCACACCGTGAAAGGGTGATTATAAAGGTGGGTTCAGTGCTATGAAAGTGTTATGTAGAGGCTCATGGATCAAGAGTGGGATTTGTCCATCCCGATGATGGATAGATATACTCTGGGCCCTCTCGGTGATATCACATTGGTTAGCTTGCAAGGAAGTGATAAGATCACTAGAATGTTATATCACGGGAACGAGAAAAGAGTACATGTCGGTAACAAGATCAAACTAGGTATGGATATACCGATGATCGAATCTCAGGCATGTAATATATCGCGAGACAAAGGGATTTAGTTACTAGCGTTAAAGGTTCTCACGATCACATAAGTCATCGTTGATTGTGTGGGAGTCAGTATGGATCTCCAGGTCCCGCTTCTGATTATTGATCTGAGAGGGGTATCGATCATGTTTGCATTATTCGCGAACCATAGGGTGACACACTTAAGGGATACCGACACCATTTGGAGCAAATATGTTCCAGAGAAAAGAATTACAAAGCGCTAGAATTATTTTAATGGAAACCAGAATTGTTTCGGGTGAAATTGCAGAAACTAGTTTTGCATGTCATATTGAAATATTGTAGGGGGTTTTATGTGAATGTTTGTTATTTAAAGTAATTAACAAAATTCTGAATAAAATTAATAAAAGAGTTTTATTAAATGAGAGAGGGAATGTGAAGGGGCAAATTTTATTAAAGAGTTTTATTAAATGAGACCATGCTGTAACGATCATGTTTCCAAATTTAATGCATTTAAAGTGGAGACTTTAAAAGGGAATGTGAAGGGGCAAATTTATGTGGAGGGAGTTACCACCACATGAATGGGGGAGGTGAAGGGACACCCTCCATGGGGCGCCGACCATGGGAGGGGTGCCCTCCCCTCCTCCTATAAAAGGCCCCCCTCTCACACCTTCACACTCACACCTCCTCGTGAAGGATCTCTCTCCCCTTCTAGTATTATTCCCCCATGGTCTCGGACTAGCGAGATACATGTTCCCGATGGCTTTTGTCTGGAAGGAGTTGCTGCTTCCGCTGCATCGCTGGAGCGAGGAGGCAGAGGTTGTTCGGTGGACCGAACGTGTGTGCGATCACGGATGCACCGCTGCTTTGTGGTGCTGGACTTGATGGTGCTGGATGATTGCACATGGTTGACGTGGGAGTTTTTGATCCCCGACAACAACGCAAAGAGCTCCTTGTTGACTCAATCTATGTTGAGCTCGTTGGGAACCCCAAGAGGAAGGTATGATGAGCACAACAGCAAGTTTTCCCTCAGTAAGAAACCAAGGTTGTCGAACCAGGAGGAGCAAGGAAACAACTTGGAGGTGTTGCGAACTGGTTTTTGGCAGGGCGCACTACCGGTGCTAACAGCAACGTGGAACCTGCACAACACAACCAAAGAACTTTGCCCCAACTTACAGTGAGATTGTCAATCTCACTGGTTTTGCTGAAATAAAGGATTAAACACAGAGTGGAAGAAAGTAACAGTTTGCAGAAAGTAAACAGCAGAACAGTAAACAGCAGATTAATGATAAAAGCATAGACCGGGGTCCACAGTTCACTAGAGGTGATTCTCCTTAAGAAAGCAGCGTGCTGGGTGAAAGAATTATAGTGGGGCAAGTGACAGACTTGAGAAAGAAACCACGCATATACTAGTCATCAAGACTCCTGTGAGATCTGATTAGGCATTACAACAATATACATAGACCGCCATCCAACTGCATCTATGCCTAATAATCCACCTTCCGGTTATCATCCGAACCCCTTCTAGTATTAAGTTGTAAGCAACGAATTATTGCTTTAAGCAAAGTGTGTAAAGTAAATAGTACTAATGTTCCATGAACAAAAGACCATTGTTTTCTCCCTAGTGGCAACAACACATCTACAACCTTAGAGATTTCTATCACTTCCCCAGATTACTAGATGCATGAACCCACTATCGAGCATAAATACTCCCTCTTGGAGTTACAAGCATCTACTTGGCCAAGGTAGCTACATGCAACGGAGAACATGGAAGATCACAAACAACACAGACATGATAGAATCAATAATCAATCTGACATAGCATCTCAATATCCATCGGATCCCCACAAACACAACACATATGATTACAAATAGATGAACTTGATCATTAACGAAGCTCACAAGATCTAAACATGATAGCACAAAGGAGGAGAACCAACCATCTAGCTACTGTATGGACCCGTAGTCCAAGGAGGAACTACTCACGCATCATCCCGGAGGCTTGCATGGTGATGAAGAAGGCCTCCAGGGTGATCTCTCCCCTCCGGCAGGGTGCCGGGAAGAGCTTCAGAATCCCTCCCGATCTAGGGATGGAGATGATGGCGGCTACAGACTCTTTCATGGAATTTTGATCAGGTACTTAGGGTTTAGGTCTCGGGGGCTTCTTATAGGCGAAGAGGGAGACAGACATCTGCTTGTAAATTCATTGTGTAAAATAACTCGTAAATTCATTGTGCCAGAATTGATCACTGATCAGGTGTGATCAGTCTCATCCGTCTAAGAGACTGATCTGGTGCGATGAGTCTGGGGTGCCTGAGGCGGCTGCACCCCCCAGGCGCGGGCTAGGCTTGGCCGCGTGGCCAGGGGGTGTGGCCCCCTCGTGGCCCTTCTCCGTCTCGTCTTCTGGCTCCGTGTGTCCCACGGTAAATATGGACTTTGGCTATTGTCCCGTCCAATTCCGAGAATATTACTTTTCTGACTTTCTGGAACCAAAAACAGAAGAAAACATGCAACTGGTACTATGGCATCTTGTTAATAGGTTAGTCCTAGAAAATGTAAAGATATACTTCAAAACATGAACAAAACACAAGAAAGATCATATAAAACTAGCATGGAGCATCAAAAATTATAGATACGTTTAGGACGTATCACTGGACCTGAAGTACTTCATCACGACCTTGATATCGACAAGTGTACGACTACATCATCCATGAGTACAACCTCGTAATGCTTTGTCTCTCTTCAAGGGTATGTTCTCTATGGATGTATATCCACTCATTGCTTGTACCTAGTAGATAGATCTTGGCGTATAGTAGTTCCCATCGTAGGATTTTTTTTGTTTTCTATGCTGCGAACCCTTCAATTATCCTGATGGACATCCAAAAAGGAAAGAGCAAGAGGCTCTTAAGAAGAAGTCAGTTGCAGGAAAATCTCCCAATGAAAATGAAGATAACGGGAATTCTGAAGATCAAGAAAATGATGTATCTCTCTCTAATGCTGAAATTGAGGATAATAATAATGAAGAAGATGATGTGGAAATGTCCCAACCAAATTAAGAACCACAAGAAGAGGAGAATAATGAAGAATCCGAGCCTATTGTAAGTGAGGATCCTCAATCATCAAGGGATAAAAATAAGAAGAAGAAACCTCCATTACAACCAAAAGGTAAAGAAAGGGATCCATGGGTACAAAGACCTATACCATATCCCCAAGGGGTAATGACAACTTTGGATGATGCAAGGTTTGAGAAGTTTATTGAATTAATAAAAAGTTTACACTTACAAATTCCCTTAGTTGATGCTATTAAAATATCTCCATATTCTAAATATATGAAAGATATTGTCACTAATAAAAGAAAGATACCAAATGAAGCTATTACTTCCACGCTTGCTAACTATTTTAAGGGAAAACTACCTGAAAAGAGAGGGATCCAGGTATTCCAACTATTCCCTACACCATAAAAAAAATGCTCGTGTGAAATATGCCTTATGTGATCTTGGAGCTGGAGTAAGTGTCACGCCTTTATCACTTTATAAGAAACTTAATTTAAACAAGTTGGTACCTACTGAAGTTTCACTTCAAATGGATGATAAATCTATTGCTATTCATATTGGTATATGTGAGGATGTTCCTATTATGATTTCAAATGTGCATATCCCCAGACCTTTTCTAAATACTGTAGGGGCTGTGATTAATTGTACTGAAAGCAAAGTAACCTTTAATGTGAAAGGGAAGGAGCACACCATATATTTTCCAAAGAAGAATTCTATTGATTTACCCAAGAGAGGTGTTAATGCCATTGAACCAAAAGTTCTTATAATTGGAAGTTTTGAGATTCGCATCCCTCCTCCTAAGCCTAAGTATGGAATAATAATGGTCGGAATTATTCCAATCCATTATGAGGTACCTTGAACTCCTCCTTTTAAATATAATAAGGTGAAACCATTATTTCTATCCTTATCATAGTATTAATGGGACCTGATCAACCTCATTTTTAAAGTGATAATAATGGGATGGAGATCACCATTTAAGTTATTTCTGCAATAGTATTATAGTTTACTTAAATTCCTTCATTTAAATTTAGTTACTTTAATTATTTTATGTCTGTTTTTGAGTCCAGGAACGTTTACACAGGAAATATTTTCCCAAAAATTACAAAAAAATTTCCACGCCATTTTTCTGCACAGAGGATCCACCATGCCAAAGGACACTGCTAGAAAGTAAGAAGGGGCCAAGAAAGACCTAGTGGCGTGCCTAGTGAGGGTGGGCGTGCCCCTGCCCTTGTGGGCTCCCCTAGGATGAGTTAGGTGGCCTCCAACATCCCATGTTTTTCATTTCCTCTCAGAACCTGACCAGGTACCACTAGAATTTTTTTCCCTCTGCTTCCTTGCTGCCCATTTCTCGATCTTCAAGTTTTGGCAGCCATTTTCAAACTCCTTTGGAGTGATTGTTCATTGGTATGTGACTCCACCATTCTTGATATAATGCTTTATATTGTGAGAAAAATGCTGCTCTTGGTGCTACATCTCATGCATGAAAATCCATGGTTTTGAAGCTTTCTATTGGAAATGATTTATTGTAATGTTTGGTAGATTTTTTTTGGAGTATCCCTAAATTCTTATAACTTGATACATCTAATTGTTTAGTGATTTTTATTCTTAGTGCTGCAAGCTCTCATCCACCATGAACAAGGGAAAAAGCCTCATGAAGAGTTTGAGGCCAAGGAGAGGCTCAAGAGCCTTAACCAATTATGATGAAAAGCAAGAATGGGAAGATGAGATGATCTTTAAGGCGAAGGCTTTGAAGGTGAAGGACATCAAATGGCATGACCCTAATGCGCTGAAGGCATTATCCATAGAGGAAGATTTTACTTATTTCTTGCAGAAAACCAAGCTAGAGGACTTTGCAAGACACCCTCAACCAACCTACTACCAGCTGAGCAGTGAGTTCCTAGCCACCTATAGGTTTGAACAAACCAAAGGGAAGGTAAGTAGCATAGGTAAAGAAACTCCCAGCACTTTTGATGTGAGGTTTGTCATGAAGGGACAAAGATTAATTATGCCCTTAGAGGAATTTTGCAATGCCATTCATGTCCCTAATGAGGGAAAATGGGAAGCCATTCCTACTGATTATGATGAGAGCCTTCGTTCATTTTGGAGGAGTATAAGTGTAGATGTGCCTGAGGATATTCATAGAGGAAAGTTTACTCATATTCAGCAGCCTGCATTAAGATATTTTGAATTGTTTCTTGTTAGAGGATTTCTTGCTAGGAAGAACTCAACAGGATGCACTGACCCTATAATTTATTTATTAAAATGTGCTAAGGAAGCTGTAGCTCCTGAATACAACTTAGGTGTGATTATTGCTAGAACCTTGTCAAATGCTTTAAAACATAATAGCACCAAACCTCTTCATGTAGGAGCAATAACCACATTAGTTTTTGAATACCTTAAGAATGAAAGGAAATTTGAATACATGGGAACTCCGGTTCCGGGACCCATGTTGGTTCGCATGGGGATATTGAGGGAATATGGACTGATGTATCAATATACGGTTAACCGTGGAAGATTGGAATCCACTTTGCTTCCTCGTATTGATTATTTTGACGGGATAAGAGGAAAGTGGAGAACCCCTGTCAACGAGTATGCATGGGGGGAGTCTGCTGATCCGCCTTCACTAGCAATATGGGAGGATTATCCTCAGCCTCCAGCACATACCACGTGGGGTGGCATTCCTGCAGCACCTGATTATCACACTAGAGAAGGATCCCCCTCTCAACAACAGAACGAGGATGCGCCGCCACAGTGGCCCTCATGAGAGCAGTAACCATCATATTATGGAAATGGACAATATGGTCGGGGGAATGGCCCCAACTATCCGGGCTACTAGCTTTTACCAAAGCTTGGGGGAGTATGATTTCCTCCCTTCCTTTTTCATTGTAAATTCCATGCTATAATTGTTTAAGTTATGTGAGTAATAGTTTCATTTTAGCAAAACTTGAAAAACCCAAAAATATTTGACTTTTTTGGCTCGTGCATGTTGCTTACATTCAGTAAAGCCCAAAAACCCAAAAATATTTTGATTGTTTATGTAGTTAGATTGCTCTTAAGTTGATTACTTTTGTTGTTTATAACTAAAACCCACAAAAATATTTTGTTTTTGAAAGAACATGTAGAAGGAGTTGCAGAAATTTGCATGATGATGTTCACTGTTTTATTTTTCATTCTTTACTTGTAACTCCGATTAGGCTAAAATTTATACAGCAACTGTAACTTTTCATCCCCCCCACACAAAAATTGGAAAAAATTCCTCGGATGTTTAAGTGTGAAAATATTGTGCTACATCACTGCAGTAATTTGTTGGCAGACTTAAATTTTTAACACTAAAAGTGGCTAGTTGACTTGTAAATGATCCCTAGTCTGATGCCATGATAAAATATGGATCACAACCACTATAAACCACCATTTTTTATGAGCAGTGATTGATTGAAAAAATTGCAGTAATACTTTTGAAATTTATGAAAATGAAGTTCAGAATGAACTAATCCATATCTATTCACTTTATTTCAACATATATGAGTATATTGTGCAGCTCAATATGGGAGAGGAAGAACAACAATGATGAATCAATGTGTATGAATTGATTAAATAGGTATGAATCCTTCGCAGTACTTATGCATGCAAGTTAACATTAGCAAATGCTTGAGCAACGTTTCATCAATACTTAGGAAAATTGTAATGAATGGTTACTTTGTTTGTGTTCTTTTGGCTATATAATGAGGCAAATGAGATGCTATTAGGGAACATTTTTTAACTTGATTGCATGACAGTAGCTATGAACAAAAGTCTATGCATCCCATTATGCTTGTTGATGTGGACGTGGCACATATTCAATGATGAATATTTGTATTCCTATGTGTCTTTGAAATATGGAGGTCGAGGCTTGTATGATAGTCCAGTCTTTCAAATGGTAAATCTCATCGTCGAATCATATGTTAGTGAGTTGATAGTATCTTTAGTTGACAACTAAGTCATTCCGCTAGCTTTTAAACCAATTCCACCAACATGGCTATCATTGTGTTGGTGGGCACCCATCCTTTAAACCCCTATCGTGAAAAAAAATGAAATATCCCAATGAGTTGGCTCTTCTACGGAAGAAAACGGGCTGAAACTAAGAAGTTCCCACCAAGCAAGGCAACAATCAAGAGATGCTTATTCGTTCAAATACTTGTAATCAAAAATATTGATGCACCATGGATACAAAAATCCACTCAAAGCTGAATGAAAAACGACTTGCAAGCCCAAAAAGTGGCAACCAAACTCCTGCCACTCATGTAAAGGTGCAAGATACATACCAAAAAAGCACCTATCCTATTCGACTCCACCTATTGTCAACTAAAGATACTAGCTACTTACTCATGTGTGGGTCTTCTATGAGTGTTTAAATGTTGAAAGACTGGAAGAATACGGCGTACCCAAAGTATTTAGTTCGCGATGCAAGCATGATGAATTACTTTTCAACACTATCAAATGCGATGTGAGAACGTTGTTCATTGCCACCCCCGGTATCAGGGTTAAACGAATCCAGACCTTAGAATGACATAAGCTTAACCTAGAGCTTGAGGATATCCAGTGAGAAATCGGTAACACAACAGTAACCCTTCGACACAAAACTTGTTACAGCAAGCTCATAACTGAGCAAAGAACCAAAATATTACAAGAAGAGGTCACTGACCACAAACATCAAACAATGGAAGGCAAATTATGCTATTAAGTATAGCAAACTTAACAAATGGCCTAAGAGGCCTGAAGCATAACGATGACATCCCAGCCCATAGATTCTGGGATGCCGGCCGGGAACCCCAAGCTACTCGTCGGTGTCGATGTCGTACAGAACTCGTCTTCAGGGGAACACTTAATCTTCTACAAAAGTATCAACAAAGAAAGGGTGAGTATAGGGTATACTCCGCAATACTTATGGCTGGTGGGGTTATTTTGCATAAAGCCATCTTTGTTTTGTAAATCAAGAGGGAGAAGCAGCTCGTCTAATTAGAATATTTTAAAAGGGGATAAGAGAGCGACATCTCTAAAGTATTGATCATCCTCTTTTGATATCCACCAAGTAATCCTCATCTCAACTCACAATTAGGATCACCCCCTCGTACCCATGAGGAAGCATCCTTAAGCACACGTTGAAACCTCCAAATTTTACGATTAGGTTATAGTTCTCTATGGTCTTAGAATTCGGCCACCAAGCGTTCATAACCGTGAACACAACTTTTCAAATAGATTTAACCCAGAGGGGTGTACAACTTTACCCACATGTACCAACCAACTCTTAATGCCACATGATTAGCCCTCTTCCTTGGAAGGCCGAGAGAGGGTGGTTGGCCATGACGTTTACCTTGCTTTCGCCGAGACCATGAGTCACGCCCTAAGGATGGTTTCGCCGTAACGGGTCAAATCCCAAAGCCGATCCCTAGAGATGTGAGGCGAGGTTGGTTCACTAGGGGCTCCATCGACCCCAACCCCAGCCACGCTTACCTACCTGTTATGATGCACCTTCACCTGCCAAATCTTTCAAAACATTTTCTATGCATATGTTAAATGGAACGCCCGAACTAGGTGACTCATGGAATCTACTAGGCAAGTTAATCAGCGGAGGGGTACCCAAGCCCCATGTGGTTGTACGCTCATCTTGGTCCAAAGGCAAGAACTCGGTTCCTAGTGGTGGCGAGCATGGGACTACAAAAACCACATCCCACCATGGCCTCCCATACAAGCCTTAGCATGTTTAACCTTTACCACTGATCTTACCTCATCAGTATACCTCGGTCTCCTGTCATACTAGATTCTCTGCAATTGCAGAACTGATAGCTAAGCATGGCTAAGCAAGACACGGATAATAGCTCTAGCAGTGCACACAAGCCAAATCTACTTTTGCTAGGAGCAGTGGACCAGGTATGTAAACTCAAGGGGAGTAATGCAATAGATATGATACTCTATCTATCGATAAAAGACCACAGTAGAATCGTATGCATCATGGCAAGAATTGAAATGCTTTCGAAACCATAGGATGGTTTTATGGTGGGGCTATGCTTCCCTTGTTTGTTGATACCAAGATATAGATCTTCGAATATCTTGTTCTTGACTTGATTATTGTTGGTCAAGTATTGTCCGTTGATCTTCGAGCTTCGATGGTGTGGATCTCATTCTTCAATCTTGATCATATTCTACCAGGAAGAACTAAACACCAGAAAGAAAGGGGAAACAACAATCAACACATGGCATCGATGCAATGCTCAATCAAGGATGATGCTATGACAAGTTAACAGAGTTGAAATGTAACCCTAAGGCATGCTCGACCATTTTAAACGGGGTCCGAGGGTCGCAAACCCTAGAACAGGGGAAACCCTAGAACACCTGTGAGGGGTTGATTTCGTTCTCTAATTAAACTTACACTTAAAGTTGCTGAACAATGCATGATTTTGATGCTCTTGTGTAGATCTTGTTTTTCTAAACATGATATATTATACACATTTTTTCTGACTTATTGATTAAAAGATATTGATTTTACAAGATTTATCCTTTTTCTGAAATTATTTAAAACAATTAAAAGGATTACAACGTCATTATGACATCAGCACATGCATAAAACTGTTTTGCACCGTAGCTAGGTCTAGCCACTGTGACTGACTTGTGGGCCACGGGCCACGTCATCGGTCACAGTGGCAGAGTTTCGTCGACGCCACGTCATCTAGCTATTGACCGGCGGACGGTGGCCAGAGCCGGTGACCTGGGACACACCAGGACATGTGACTAGGGGCAATCGAACAAGGGAATCGAGGCCAACCATCTAGTGGTGGCACCGCTTGGTTAAGGTCATCGGAGGCATGGCTGCGACGGTGTCCGATGACGGCAAGAGCGACGCGAGAGCGAAGCAAAGCGAGGGGCAGACCGAGGAGTGGTCCCTAGGGACCAGAAGCTCACCAGGAAGCGATCAACGGGGTCAGGAAGGCCAGGGGCGATCGGGAGGCGCTGGAATCGACGACGTACGTGGTGGCCAGAGCTCGAGGAGGAGGTCGCGATTGGAGAAGTTGAGGCATCTCCCGCTTGCGCGATCTGGGGAAAAAGATCGAGGAGGACGAGGCGGTTCTGGTGGTGCTCTCGGCTAGGCAAGGTACGACCGGAGACGGCGGGGCTCGCCACCAACCTCTGGCTAGGGTTCGGGTCAGCGTGCGGGGCGAGAGAGAGAGAGATCCAGGGGAGGGAAAGAGGATGAGGCTAAGAGGAGCACGACGCGCTGGTTCTTATCCTCGCTCCAGGCGACGAGGTTCATCTCGGCGCGACGACGACCATCTGGTGGCGGTGGCAGCGATAGCGAGCTGCTGTGCGTCGTCGACGATGAAGACGAAGGGAGACAGAAGGGCCAAAGCGGTACGGGCTGGGGAATAAGCCAAGGTGGGCCGCAGGTGGCTGTCTGCGGATGCGCAGGGGCGGCAGGTAGAGAGGGAAGAGGTGGGCTGCGGCCTGGTTCAGGGTTTCTAGCTATTTTTTTAACAAACCCTTTTCCTTTTCTGTTTTCTCTTTAAATCTGTTTTGAACCATTTCAAAAATACTAGAAAATTTGTAAATCATGTGAAACACTGCAGGGCCCTTTTATTCAATTTGGGCTCCACACTTTTGTAATTTTTTCAAAATACAAAAACCATTTGAATTGATTTGAGAGGGAGAGGGAAAATAGCTAGGGTTTAGGGTTTTGCATTTTTATTCTTGTTTCTTGCATGCATTTTAAACAAATGATGCTCATGAATGCAAAAACAAAGCCCTAATTAGGATTAACTAAAACTAGGGTGTTACACACTATTAGATAATCATGCTCAAATAGTGTTGCCATATACTATCTCCTTTGTACCATGTATAATCATTTGTACACCAGCATAGTAAGCTCTTCTTACTACTTTGCTACTCAGCTATGTTTCAAATATTTGCCATGTTAAAGTGTTATGCATGAATAGAGCAAAGTTCTTGTCAAAATCTTTATCGTTTCTACACTGCGTTTGAGTTGTTTGAGGACAAACAACAAGTTAAGATTGGGGAAGCTGATACATCCCAAATGTACCTACTTTCCCAAGTACTTTGTTCGATGATTTGTCCGGAATCTTCCCATACTTGGATAAAACTACTGAATTTAACGCTGTTTTTTAACAAAGTCTTCTTTATATCAGTTTTCACAGGAAATACAATCGAGAAAAAAATACCACGTTAGTTTTCACCAAATAATGAAGCCCGAGACCTTTGAATCAAGTGAGTGGGGCCACGAGGCCCAAAAGAGACCAGGTGGCACGCCCAGTAAGGGTGGGCGTGCCACCCATGCCCTTTTGGCCATGGAGCATCGACTCAGCCCCTCCTTTGCGTACCCCCATATATACCTGAAAAACCTAGGTATCCAGTAGCACAGAGAGTTTCACGAAACGGAGTGCCGCCAGAGCCATGACCTTCGTTTCCGGGGTCAGATTGGTCCTGCTCTCTACCCCGGAGAGTGAGATTTCGAGGTCTTCTCCACCACCATCATTATCAACATCATCACCAACGACCATGAGTTCATCCCCCATCATCATGTGTGAGTAATTTCCCGTGGGCATGTGAGGCGGATGGCGATTGGATGAGATCCATCATGTAATCATCCATATGTATCGAGATTTGAGGTGTTCATCTTGTGGACATTCTTGTCTGAGTGTTAGTACACTTTTGCTATGTTTAATGCTTGTTGCTTGAGCCCGAGTGACATGATTTCAATACCAAACTTTTATTTCCAAATCATATATTTGAGTTTGTATGTATTTATAAAGTGTATTACCTATTATTATGTTGAACCTGCGAAGTCTAAGGTGACAGTTAGGGAAAATAATGGGAATATATGATAGTTTGAGGATATTATGTGTTCATGAAGTGTTAATGCTTTGTTCCGGTCTATTTAAAAAGGTAGACTTTAATTGCCTGTAGTACCAAGTTGGCCCCGGTGAAATGGGCAGGCAAGACAAAAGATATTATGCAAGCTTACATGCATGGTTATGTTTAGAGCACACACGTACATGAATTAGAGAGAAATTCCATGTTAGTATGATACATTATATGATGGATATCATTGATACAACACCCCGCTATCACCTCATGTCTGCATTTTAGCCACTAAAAGTTTCACAACAATACTTCCAGTGCAAACTAGAAATCTGCTGCTTCATCTACTGCTTTATTTTACTGCTTTGAATCAACTGCCATAAATCACCAGTTTCTTTGCTAGTTTATTGATATACATGTGTGATTGAGAGTGACGTAATAGTTGCTAAAGCCTTATTGGTATTCTTTTGTTTCCCTTGAGTCGAACTATATATTTGGGCAATATTTCCTATCGAAGATTTCTATGATCTCCTATACTCGTGGGCATTACTACAACACAAACCACCACCAATATAGCCTCTCTCCTTCATAGCCTCCATTTCAGATATGAGAAGAAACAACGACCACTTTCCCCACCTCATGCCTGCCTACATGGAGCCCAACTAGCACGAGCGTCAAGCGAGCAAGCGGACTTACGACAAGATGGTTCCGCCAGTAGAGCGCTACCGTGAAATTGATCTCCGTCATAGGGCAGAGCATCCCCGGGACTTCGGGAGGCAGGGGCGAGATCGTGATACCTCTCCAAAGTGGAGAAGAGATGATCAACGGAGGCAGTTTGACAGAGCAAGGGGATGCTCGTCCATATAACAGAAAGAAGGTGCCCAAGCGCTTCAGATCTAAAGTCGCCACCTTAGAAGTTTCGGCTCCTCTTCTGTCCGCCGGTGGTTCTTCCCAGATAGCGGTCATGGAATCCGAGCCATTGAGATCCAAGGACAAGGTTACCTTCTACAATTGTATGCAATCTGTGCACTACCAGTCTGGGTGCAAGCTCCCCCCTCGGTGCGTTCTGTGATGTCGCTAAGCATACCACGGGCATGTGTCCTGCAGCAGTTAAGGCACCTGAATTGAAGTGTTACGGTTTTGCGGTAGAAAGGGCAAGCTTCTATCTCTTTGACCGCACTCCACTGTCCGATAATCTGAATGATGAGAATGTAGGGCGAGCTTAACCCTCTCTGAAGGATAGCGCCTTTCAGAGAGGTGCTATGCTCCAAAGTATAGCGCCTATCTGAATAGCGTTGTACGTAATCGTGAGTGGGGCCATGCTGGCAGGGAGTGTATTGCCTGTCAGAAGAATGCTACACTATGGAGCATATACATACGCTACATAAGGGTTAGTTTTGTGAAATTGGTTCGCGTCGGGTTTATTATTTAAATTTCTTTTGGCTCAAGTGTTATTTTTATCTATTTTATCTTTTAGTTATTTTTAGAAGGGCGTATCAAGTGGATACAACATATATACATAGAAAGCTCACACATTATTCTGCAGTCTAGACGGCTTCACTTTACAGCCGTGCGCCATGCACCAAAAGAAGAAAGAGAGAGGAGGACCAGTTGGGGGGGTAGGGGACCAAAGGGAAAAGCGTGGCGATGGCATATATTTTAGCTTCAATGTTTAAGCAATGTGTGTGCCGATTCTTTTCCAATAGTAGACGCCTGCCTGCGCGCGGCCACTCAATCGCCTTGATACCATGCCGTACCAGAGCTTTATATACTCCTATACGTGTTCCGGGCCGGAAACGAACACTACACACGGCGGCCGGCCTGCATGCTAGCTGCGCCGCCACCGTACCCCCCGAAATCAAAATCATGTTGACGGGTCCCGTGGACATGGAGGTCCTGAAGAAGTGGCGCAAGTACATGCTGCTTCTAGCCACCCAGACCGCCAGCATGACTTACGCTGCCGGGCTCATCCAGCCCCCAGTGCTCGTGTCCGCCTACTTGCGCCGGCACACCGTCTTCCTCTACTGTAATGACGTCGCCTTCGTTGCGTCCCTCGTCGCCATCACGTTGCTCTTGGACCTGCGCATCATCAGATACAGGCTCGGCGTCATGGTGCTCCGCTCCGCCATGCTGCTCGACCTGCTCGCCATTATGGCCGCCTTCGCCGCCGGGAGCTGCCGCGACGTGATCGCGTCCGTATACGTCTCCGGGCTCTTCGCCCTCGTCTTGGCCTACTTCAAGGTCCACCTGAGCTTAGCACGCCCACGCACGGCGGAGGAGAGCCACCACCTCGAGGAGGAGCACCGCAAGTTGCTGCTGCTGTTCGCCACCTTCACGACGCCGCTGACATACGGCGCGGGGCTGGCGCCGCCGGGAGGCTTCTGGAGCAAGACCGAGGGTGACCATCGCGCCGACGCCCCGCTGCTACACGACGGGCCATACAAGATCCGCTACGACGCCTTCTTCTACGCCAACGCCAGCTCCTTGGTCGCGTCCCTCGCCGTCATCATGTTGGTCATGAGCTCGCTGAGCCGGCACCTCGCCCGGTCATACGCGCTGCCGGTGTGCGTCCTGGTGGAGCTGCTCGGCCTCGTTGCCGCCTTCGCTGCCGGGAGCTGCAGATGGATCACCCCGACCGTGTACATCGTCTCCCTCGTCGGCGCCGTGCTGCTGTACATGGTGATAGTAATCGTGGTGTACGGCAAAGGCATGTTCAGGCAATGCCGTGCAGCCATCTGCTGTGTTCTGATGTGCGCCAATCTACCGCCCCCGGATGCGTGCGTAATTAAGCGATTATTTTAATTTGCATGCACGTCCTAGTATATCTAATTTGGTAGGTGAGCTATTAATTAAGCAATGTCACCTGACTTGCCGGATATACAGGCAAGCGTCGCCGGAGACACCGCCAGCGCTGGCTGATGCTCCGCACGAAGAAGAAGAAGAAGAAGAAGAAGAAGAAGAAGAAGAAGAAGAAGAAGAAGAAGAAGAAGAAGAAGAAGAGGGAGGTGTAACGACGACGACGACGATCCAAACCAACAATGAGAGTGAGGCTGCAGACAAGGTGAAGGAGTCGCGGTCGCTTCCACTACTGCTAGGCACTCTCCAAGCGACGGTGACCTACCAGGCAGGGCTGAGCCCGCCCGGTGGTGTCTGGCCAGAAGGGCATCCGCATCACATCCCAGGGAACCCGGTTCTCCTCGACATGCACCCTAGAAGGTACAAGGCATTCTACTATTGCAACACGGCGGCGTTCTTGGTGTCGCTGGTTGTCATCATAATCGTCCAGAGCAAGGATTTGAGCTCAACGGGCAACAACAACAACAGCAGACATGACCGCATCAGGCGCGCCGCGCTCAACACGGTCATGATACTAGGCCTATTCGGCCTAATGGGCGGCTACGTCGCCGGGAGCTGCGTGAACTCCACCACCACAATATACGTTTTCTCCCTCGCCATTGTCGTCTTTGTCGTCTTCGTCACCAAGGTTGTGGCCTACAGCACGGGTTTTGGACAGTGCAAACTGATGACGTGCCTCCCCCCGGAAAACGAAGACGACGACCGGCGACAGCCCGAGAAGAAGCGCAAGTTATTGCTACAGCTCGCCATCCTGGCCGCCACCCTCACGTACCAAACGGGACTGAACCCGCCAGGCGGGTACGAGTTCGAAGGTATCACCGCTGGCGTCCCGGTTCTCCTGGATTACTATTGGGTCAGGTACCAGGTGTTCTTCTACTGCAGCGCGACCGGGTTCATGGCATCCGTCGCGGTCATTCTCCTCCTAGTGAACCATCATACAATGTCCAGACGGCCGAGCATCTACGACTACAACAACGTGCTCCATGTCTGCGTCTTGGTAGGGCTGCTGGGATTTGTGGGTGCCTACGCTGCTGGCAGCTCTCGGAAGCTGCTGGTCTTTGCACTCGTTGCAGCGTTTGTCACCTACTTCATCCTGCAGATCCTACTCTACGTGACCACCGACCGCGACGATTCGTCAGAGCTGTCATGGCCCCAGTGTGTGAGGCGGCTGCTCATCCCGCTCACAACCTTCTCCTTCTCCTTCAGCGTGAAGAGAAGATCCGAGGTCTCCACCGAGCAGAGGCAGAGCAACAAGTACCTGAGACGCAAGGACGTCCTCATGCTGCTTGGCATGCTCGGAGCGAGCATGACGTACCAGGCGGGCATCGCTCCGCCTGGCGGCACGTTGGGCGACGAGGATACCACATCCTCGCCATTGCCATCCCCTTCACCGTTGGTAGTCGCTGGCGACCCGATACTAAAATTCATCAACCTGCCACGGTACGAGGCCTTCTTTTACTGCAATGCCACGTCGTTCGTGGCGTCCATCGTCGTCATCATGCTGCCGCTTCTGCGCACTGTAAAAAAGCGCAGCGCGCCACTCTGGGCGATGGAGACCGCCGTGGTGCTTGACCAGCTCGGCCTGCTGGGCGCGTACGCCGCCGGCAGCTCCAGGGACGCGGAGACGTCAACCTATGTCATCATCGCGCTCGTCCTCATTGCGATCATCTTCATCGCGTTCTACGTGCTGCTGTCATTCGACCTCCTTCTCAACAAGGCGGCTAAGCGGCTGATGCGTAATTAATTAGTACTCCTGTACTACTCTCATTGTTTACATTCCCTTGATTTGATATATATGGTGCTGACCCGGAAACTTGCTTGGATTTTGCTCTTCACTCTATAACCTGACAATGTCCCTATATATGTGGGATACCTAAACTTTCTTTCTTATGTGTCTTGTATACGAATTACCTGTAATTTTCTTATTTAATTTAATGGTTGTCATTTAGTTGGACAAAATTCACATGCTTTATTTCAGAAATAGCCTGGGACTTTCTTAGGTCTAAGATAATACAACATTGTGAGCCGCCCCTTTAGCGTCGTCGTTGACCATCTAAAGGTATAATAGGTGCCCCTTCCGGAGCCTCCACAACTATTCACTAGTAGAAAACAGACCTTTGGTTCAGGGGTATTAGCCCCGGTTTGGCTACAAACCGGGACTAATGCCCTGGTCCAACGGCTAGAACTGGCCCGGGGATGGCAGACACTAGCCCCGGTTCGAACGGGACCTTAGCCCCGGGTCGTGTAATAAACCGGGGCTAAAGGGTTTCAGGCAGGCCAGGTCGGGCGTCAGACCCTTTAGCCTCGGTTTGTTACACGACCCGGGGCTAAAGGTGGACCTTTAGCCCCGGTTCTAGACACGAACCGTGGCTAACGGTCTGGCTATATCTTCTTCTTCCCCTGCCCGAGCCACCATTCAAGCTGGTGGCTCTCCTCTCTCTCTCTCTCTCTCTTTCTTGCTTCAAGCTCGAGTTCATGCCCTTTTTTTCCTCAAGATTTGTCTAGATTTTGTGGTGCCCCATCTATCCAAAGGTTCTAAAAGGTGAGCAGCTTCATCCTTTGAACTCTCATTGCTATATTAGCTCATTTCATGCTCTATCTTATAGATGGATTTGTGGATTTAGTTTGGTAGTAATTTTTGCAGTGATAGCACGATATCAATGTTTAGATTCTATCTATCTTGTATTAATGTAAGAAACTCCAAGGTAAATATCACAATATGTGGATTATTCTATCAATATATATCTTGTTTTGGTACATAGAGTCTCGAAAATTGATTTTAGAAGCACACACAGGCGTGAGTTCATCATTCTAACTAACTAGCTAGCTGGGCAACATATCCTTCTTCATCTACCTGCGTTCAACAAACTGAAAAATTTGTAACAAAGATATGGTTAATTCATAAAAGCTTGATAAGAAGACATCACAATTCACATATTAGGGAGTGCCTCTATGGCGAGCTCCTCGAAGATGTCTGAGGACGGGATCCTAAGACATCTTCGAGAAGCTCTGCCGTAGTGGTGTCCCTGCTCTCCCACACCATCTTTTGGTTTATATCTTATCTAGCTAAATCAGTATGCTGCTGGAGCTAACTAATTTCACATATTAGAGAGTGCCTCTACGGCGAGATCCTCGAAGATGTCTGAGGACAAGGTCCTAAGACATCTTCGAGAAGCTCCGCCGTAGCGGTGTCCCTGGTCTCACACACCATCTTGCAGTTCTTCACAAGAATGCATACCTATTTATAGATTAAGCAGCACAACATAGTGTCGGGCACTGATGACATAATATCGACACACTCATGCTGGCATAGTGCTGCCACCCACCCAAAATAGTGTCGGCATTTAGTTTACTGGCTTAGTGCTGCCCACTGAGGACATAGTGTCGACATGTTGTCTCCACATCCACATTTAGTCCCGGTTGGTGCCTCCAACCGGGACTAAAGGTTCATCATATCTTTAGTCCCGGTTGCTGGTTTTAGATTAGTACTAATTAATTACGATTATGTTTGATGTACTTAATTAATTATATATTGCAGATGAGCCGGCAATGGATGTACGCTGACCGACTCTCTAACGAGTTCATTAAAGGCGTGCATTCTTTTTTCTTCTTGTGGCCGAGGCAAACAAGCGGAGTGGTTTTATGTCTTGTCCATGTGGTGTCTGTCGGAATCATAAAGAATACTCTTCCTCAAGAGTCCTTCACAGCCACCTGTTTCGGTCCGGTTTCATGACCGGCTATAATTGTTGGACCAAGCACGGAGAAAGAGGGGTTATGATGGAAGACAACGAAGAAGAAGAGAATGACAACGACTACCCTGAATACGATGGTACTACAATGGAAGACATTGATGAAGAAAAAGATGAAGAACGGGCATCAGATCTGCCCGATGATGATCTTAGTCGGGCCATTGCTGATGCCTAGGAAGAATGCGTAACTTAAAGGGAGAGGTTGAAGTTCAAGAAGATGTTAGAGGATCACAAAAAATTGTTGTACCCAAATTGTGAAGATGGGCACAAAAAACTGGGTAGCACACTGGAATTGCTGCAATGGAAGGCAAATAATGGTGTGACTGACAAATGATTTGAAAAGTTGCTGAGAATAATGAAGAAGTTGCTTCCAAAGGATAACGAACTGCCCGCCAGTACCTACGAAGCAAAGAAGGTTGTCTGCCCTCTAGGATTAGAGGTGCAGAAGATACATGTAAGCATTAATGACTGCATCCTCTACCGCGGCGAGTAGGAGAATTTGGATGCATGCCTAGTATGCACTGCACTACGGTATAAGATAAGACGAGATGACCCTGGTGATGTTGAGGGCGAGCGCCGCATGAAGAGGGTTCCTGCCAAGGTGATGTGGTATGCTCCTATAATACCACGGTTGAAACGTTTATTTAGGAACAAAGAGCATGCCAAGTTGTTGCGATGGCACATGGAAGACCGTAAGAAAGACGAGATGTTGAGACACCCCGCTGATGGGTCGCAGTGGAGAAAAATCGAGAGAGAGTTTCCGGACTTTGCAGGTGATGCGAGGAACTTATGGTTTGGTCTAAGTACAGATGGCATGAATCCTTTTGGGGAGCAGAGCTGCAGTCATAGCACCTGGCCTGTGACTCTGTGTATTTATAACCTTCCTCCTTGGTTGTGCATGAAGCGGAAGTTTATTATGATGCCAGTGCTCATCCAAGGCCCGAAGCAACCCGGCAACGACATTGATGTATACCTAAGGCCATTAGTTGAAGAACTCTTACAGTTGTGGCACGGACAAGGTGTACGTGTGTGGGATGAGAACAAACAGGAGGAATTTGACCTAGGAGCGTTGTTGTTCATAACAATCAATAATTGGCCTGCTCTTAGTAACATTTTAGGACAGACAAACAAGGGATACAATGCATGCACACACTGTTTAAACGATACTGAAAGTATATATTTGGATAAATGTAAGAAGAATGTGTACCCGGGGAATCGTCGTTTTCTTCCACCCTCGCACATCCTAAGAAAGAAAGGTAAGCATTTCAATGGTGAGGCAGACATCCGGTGTAAGCCTATCCACCGTACTGGTGATGATGTATTTGACATAGTGAAGGATTTAAAAGTAATCTTTGGAAAGGGTCCTGGTAGACAATCTGTTCCGAAGCACGATGTCGGACATGCACCCATGTGGAAAAAGAAATCTATATTTTGGGAGCTACCCTATTGGAAAGTCCTAGATGTCCGCTCTGCAATTGACGTGATGCACCTGACGAAGAATCTTTGCGTGACGCTGCTAGGCTTCTTGGGCGTGTATGGGAAGAGCAAAGATACACCTAAAGCACGGCAGGACCAACAACGTATAAAAGACCGAGACGGCATGCATTCATAGCTGTTTGAAGGTACTGCTAGCTACGCTCTTACCAAAGAAGAGAAGGAAATCTTTTTTGAAGTCCTTTATAGTATCAAGGTCCCGTCTGGTTTCTCGTCGAACATAAAGGGAATAATAAATATGGCAGAGAAAAAATTTCAAAACCTAAAGTCTCATGACTGCCACGTGCTTATGATCCAGCTGCTTCCGATTGCATTGAGGGGACTCCTGCCGGAAAATGTTCGAGTACCCATTGTGAAGCTATGTGCGTTTCTCAATGTAATTTCTCAGAAGGTAATCAGTCTAGATAGTCTACTAAGGTTACAGAAAGATGTGGTCCAATGTCTTGTCAGCTTCGAGTTGGTGTTCCCACCATCCTTCTTCAATATTATGACTCACCTCCTAGTTCACCTAGTCGATGAGATTAACATTCTTAGTCCTGTATTTCTACACAATATGTTCCCCTTTGAGAGGTTCATGGCAGTGTTAAACAAATATGTTCATAACCGTGCTAGGCCAGAAGGAAGCATCTCAAAGGGATATGGAACAGAGGAGGTCATTGAGTTTTGTGTTGACTTTATTCCTGACATTAAGCCCATCGGTGTTCCTGAATCACGGCATGAGGGTAGAATTAGTGGAAAGGCACGTTAGGAAAGAAAGCAAGGATATGTATGGACGGACATTCTCTCACTAAAGCACACTACACAGTTCTGCAAAGTTCCACCTTGGTGGCTTCGTATATCGAGGAACACAAGAATATTGTATACTTCAACAACCTAGGGAAGCCTAGTTCCTGGATTAGAGATGAACATATGAGGACTTTGGGAGGTTGGTTGCAGTCACATCTCATGAATGGCATAAATGTTGGAGAGCAGTTGTACTTGTTGGCCAGGTCACCATCTTCGACTATATTGACTTTCCAAGGGTACGAGATAAATGGGAATATATTTTACACGATCGCCCAAGATAAAAAGAGCACCAATCAAAACAGTGGTGTCCGTTTTGATGCAACAGACGAGAATGGGCAAAAGGATACATATTATGGTTACATAGAGGAGATATGGGAACTTGACTATGGACCTTTTTTAAGGTTCCTTTGTTTCGGTGCAAATGGGTCAAGCTGACAGGAGGCGGGGTTGAGGTAGACAAGAAATACGGAATGACAACAGTGGATCTCAACAACCTTGCGTATAGAGATGAACCATTTGTCCTAGCCAATGATGTGGCTCAGGTTTTTTATGTGAAGGACATGTTTACCAAACCGAGAAAAAGGAAAGATAAGCAAAAGAATACAGCATCCGATGAGCCAAAGCACCACATAGTTCTTTCAGGAAAAAGAAACATCGTGGGGGTGGAGGATAAGACAGACATGTCAGACGATTATGATAAGTTTCATGAAATTCCGCCCTTCGCTGTGAAGGATGACCCAAGCATCCCGTTAAATAAGGAAGATGCTCCATGGTTACGGATTAGAAGAAAACCCTAACATGTGTGGATGTTGGTGATGTACAATATTATTAAACCTTTATTTTTAATGATCTTCTTATATGTATATGGATATGAACTTTCTCGATCTCAATAGGTAGTATTGCAAATTGTTGTGGCCAGACATTTATTAATATTAAAACGTAAAAATTAGTCATAATCATATCTAGCCCTGTAGTACACAGCTTCTGGGTCGTCTTCGGAATCGTCATCGTCATCGTCGTCGCTCGTAGCACGCGGATGGATCCTCAGCCCTTCCTCGTAGCACGCGGATGGATCCTCCGGCCTCGGATTCACGACGCGTGGGGGAGGGGGCTCCCGGATGACGACCCCAGTACGTCCTAGGCCTTCACCACCACCACCATTCTTGTGGCTATGCTGCTGGTGAAAGTGCGGGTACCTCAGGCGAGGATGGTCTCCCATGGCGATGTAGCGCATCACACCGGCGATAGTCCGGTTCGCCCACCACAGACGGCGACCAGCCTGGTTGTGGTTCACTGGGGGCGGGCCGTCACACTCGTACCTGGCGAGCTCCCTTTCCTGCCGGTTTGTGAAGAAGGCATTCCAGGTGTCGAGGTTGTCGGCATCCCAATGGGGATCCATCCGCTGCTCCGGCGCGAGCTCGAGGTAGAAGTGGTTCGTGATGGACGCCTGGCGGGCCGAACCTTGAGACATAGGAGGAACAGGAACCCCTCCAGCGCTCAGCATCTAGCCAGCGGGCAGCCGATACCCCGGCGGGCATGGGTAGCTGGAGGCGCACAACGCCTCGGTCTCCTCGAGCGTCAGAAAAGCCCAGTAAGTGGTGTCCATTGTTGTGAGAGAGAATGTGTGGATGTGTCGATGAAAATGACGGTCAGCCTAGATATAAAGGGACATGGCGGGAGAACATGGCGGGAAGCGGGAGAAATGGCGGGAGAACATGGCGGGAATAGTTAGGGTTAGTTAGAATACTTAGTTAATTAGGTTTAGTTGAGTTAGTGATAGGTTTAGGGTTATTGTTATTAGGGCAATATATACTTAGTGATTTAGTTACTGTTTATGATTGTTTATTGCTATTATTTAGTTATGCCGCGTCCATCTTGTCCGAGCCTACTGGACTCTGTCGGGGATGTCCGAGTCTGGGCTCCGCCGGGTTGGCACTGGGAGGTGCTACCTGTCGGCATTCGTACCTTGGTGAGGAATTCGGGTATCATCGTCGACCCGGAGCTTCTTTGGTGGCGTCCACGAGGTCCAGGAGCGGTGCAGAGGGAGCCAGCCCCCGAGGAGGTGGTACGTCGTCGTATCAGGGAGGAGGACGAGCATGTACGGCGATACATGTATCTTTTGGAGACTAGGTTCTCCAATATCTGGCAGGTTCACGTATCTCACCCGAGCTATTCTCCGGTGATGGTTCCTCTTTTGTGGCTGCAGAGCTCCCGTAGCACAGAACGCGGCAGCCGCGTTCGCTAATTTATCTTAATAATGTACTTTATCTTATACTTTATCCTATAATGCACCCGAGCTATTCTCCGGTGATGTATGAATAATGTACTTTATCTTATACTTTATCCTATAATGCACCCTAGCTATTCTCCGGTGATGTATTAATAATGTATTTTATCTTATACTTTATCCTATAATGCACCCAAGCTATTCTCCGGTGATGTATTAATAACGTACTTTATCTTATATTATTGTAATTTATCTTAATCACTAAGTACTGTATCCGAGTTGTCACAGTTATAATATTCTTTTTACTTAATGCAATATTCTTTTTCTGTATTAGTTAAGCTATGGACGGTAGACAGAATGAAGAGGAGCTTCTCAACATGATAGATGAGGGTACTGGGGGGTCTTATTATTATGGCTCCGAATATCTTAATTTGTCTGAAGGAGACGATGGTGGACCAAATAGTGGAGACGATGGTGCTGACCATCGTGGAGACCATGGTGAAGACACCATAATAATGACAAACTCCGTCAAGGTATATAAAGCCTCTATCGATGGTTCACTAGTATATATGCACTAATTGATTCGTATATATGTACTAATGTTTCTTCTCTTAGACCTCCGCTTCCGGCCAATCTTCTACAAATACAAGAGGCCCGACACACAAGTTGCCCGCTGATGTCCGTTTTAGCATTGACTTAGTCTCTCCGCAGGGTCAACCGCTGGAGCCCAAAGAAGCTGCGAATGCATTTACAAGTCAATGCGGAGTGATTGTTAGAGACAAAGTCCCGATCACCACGCGAAACTGGAACAAGCCAGGAAAGAAAAAGGATCCAGCTGGGGCTAGTTTTGTAGATGACAGAGCGAAAGATACAATGTGGAATTCTCTCATGACACATTTCACCCTACCTGTCTTGGAGACTGATGAGCTCACACAGCAAATGACGAGGAAAGTCAAGCACTTTGCTCTTAAGAAGATGGCCGAACTATTCAAGGAATGGAAAAAAAGATTGTACCACAAGTATCTTGAAGGAAACAACTCCTCCATTCGTTGGCCCACTAGAGTTGCAGCAGGATAACTAGGCCACATTTGTGGAATACAAGACCTCAGCACCAGCTAAGGCAATATCAGCAAAAAATAAGGAAAATGCAGCCAAAAAGAAATATCACCATCATATGGGCACATGTGGCTACAGGAGTGCCATGCCTAAGTGGGTTAAAGCTGAGGCTGACCTAGAGACTAAAGGGGTCACTCCAGCTACGTCTAGTTGGCCCTTGAGGTCAAGAAATTGGGTATTCGGGCATGGCGCATCATTAGACCCAAAAAACAGGCGAGATTGTTGCAGCCGAAGAAATTTCTACACCCAAGAAAGAACTTGTTAAAGTGATCAAAGAGGTTGAAGAGGGAACGTTTGTTCCCGACAAAGAGAACGATGAGTTGACAAAGGCTCTCGGGAATCCTGAAAAGGCTGGACGAACAGGAGGGTTTGGACCTTCTTATCCATGGGTTATCGGGTTTCCCGAGCACCGTGACACGTACAGAAGCCGATCGAGAAGAACAAAGCGGCAAAAAGAGGAGGATGCGGAGCGGTTCGCAAGGTTTGAAGCCGCGCTGCAGGAGTATCGCCAAGAGCTTAATGAACTTAAAGGACTCCGATAGCAAGATCCTACACCGGACAATACGGTCGGCCCATCGCAACGGAAAAGTAGCGTGAATTCCACGGATGGCCACAGTAATGATGCAATGATGGATGTGTACCCCGTGGATGCAATTAAGGAGAAGACTAGTTGTGAGCTGCATGTTGCACTGAAGAATATATCCATGAAGGTGGCGGCCGCCTTTGCTTTACCGTCTGCACCGGGAGCGACCTACCATTGCAATCCGATTCCAGCTGGCTATGCTCGTGTCGGTGTGGATGAAATTCTACCTATGTGTCAGTCACTACAGCTTGACATCCCTGGAGGTGAAGGGGAGACGACACTGGGAGAAGTCACGAGTGGCTTCATTCTTTGGAAAAAATAATACATCAAGTTTCCACGCTCGACACCAAGGCCACCTTCTCCACCAAGGCAACCATCTCCTCCCAGTGCATCGTCTCCTCCAAGTCCACCTCCAAGTGCACCGTCTCCTCCCAGTAATAGTCCAATCCATGACCCCAACACGAGTCCATCTCAATCTACGCAGCCGCCTCCACCCACTAAGGGGCAAAAGCGGAAGAATACCACCACTCCGTCGAGCGATAACCAACGCCCGAAGCGACAGTTGTCGCCCCTCCCAAGAGTACCGCCGGTTCCTCCCAAGAGGGCTTACGACCTGACCGATGAGGAGACCGATGCGGTCGTACGTGCCGAAGTGGATGCTCATTTTAAAAAGAAACAACCTGAGCCAGAGGTCCAAATAAAACCGGAAACCAAGGAGCACTTTAGGAAATTACTGACACAGCCATCCCAAGCTTAGTTAAATGCGCCAGATGACTATACACGATGTCTTCAGAAGACATTGAAACAAAAGAGATTAAGCGGTAGAGGAAGCAGCAAAAAAGAGGTTCCCCAGCAGGGGGAACAAGCAAAACAATCGAGTGGTAGCGGAAGCATCAGAACAGACGTCCCTCAGCTGGGGAAACAAGCAAAACAATCTAGTGGTAGCCGAAGAACCAAAAGAGATGTTCCCCAGCTGGGGAAACAAGCAAACCAATCGCTCCCCCCACTCTAGGTGAACATACCCAAACCTCAACTATATGAGGAAGAACCTATGGATCCGGAAACGGCTAGGATATTGGCCGAGCAATGTGATATGCCTATTCATGAAATTATTCACGGCGTTATGCCCAAGGCTGAGGTAGCACCCAAATTTGTTAACGGGGAGCCTCTGGTCAGTTCTGAGAGGCTTCGGGATATGCCAACACAAATGCGACGATTCCATGAATGGTACATGAAAGCATCAAAAGAACAGCGAAATTGGCTCATACTGAAAGTCCGAAAATCGCATTACTTCATTGAAGACGAGGTCCCTATTGAATTTACAGAATTATTTCAGTTATTCAGTCTAAAGGAACTCAACAAAACTATCCTCAGTTCGTATTGTTTGTAAGTGATTACTTTATTTATATAATTAGGTCTCTATCTCAACTTTTTCAATTCATTGCCGGTAAGTATACTCACTATATTCTTTTGTATGCTATATATAATGATGCAGAATGAAGATGCTCGATTGTAAAAGAAAGGCTATCAACGGATTTGGGTACATTGACCCACATCGAGTTCATGGGTCTATACTAAAGGATAAACCACTGGAGACCGAGCACAACTTGTTGCGGTTTCTCACGAAACAACATTTCTGTAATGAAATACTATTTCCTTACCACGACAGCAAGTGAGTTTTTGTACACATTAACTTTTGCTTACTCGATGTTCAGTGTAAATGATGAGTTACTGACGTATGTAAACCTTGCGTAGGTACCATTGGATTCTTCTAAGCATTTCACTTGACATGGGAAGATTTCACATCATGGACTCACTAAACAAAGACATTGAAAACTACCGCATCATTATCGATGCGCTCCAGAGGTAATTTCAACCATTATCGCACTATATCAGTTTCTTTCGTTCATTTTCTGGGATATCCAGTAGTTATTAACTCATACATTAATTTTCTTTGTCGGGTAGGGTTTGGACACAGTTCAAGAAACATGTCCGCGGTCAATGGCGTGAGGAGCTATTTTTTAAGTCACTCTCGGTAAGTAGTACGAGCTAAGTCCGCGCATCTATTTAATTCTAGTTAATGTGCATTTATCATGCTAGCGTTATTATTTGATTGAATTCTATTCTTGTAAAGTGCACGAGGCAGCCACAGAGAACTAATCTATGTGGATTCTACGTGTGCGAGTTCATTCACATCAGTATTGAGAAGCCCCCGGAAAATGTTCGAGTAAGTAAACAATATATTCACCCTTTATTTTAATTACAAAAAATCGTGTTGAGTCTAATCCATACGATCTCCTTTTTACATAGTTGGACGCGATGCGGGACAAGCTCCTACCAGAGGACCGCCTAATAGCAATCCAAGAGGAATTTGCTGCATTTTTTTCTCGACGAGGTCATAGACCCACGCGGAGAATACTGTATAAGTAGACCCTAAAGCATCCATGTAATGATCTCCATGTAATCAAATAGACATGCTCTGGACCTTGTTGGGACTCCATATATGCTTGTAAGAGTAATTATATTATATATTGCGTCAATGTGGCCAAGTACTGTATAGTAGCGTTCTGTATGTATACGAAAACTTGTTTCTAATGAAAACACAGAATGAAAAATAATTGAACACAAAACACAAAATGAAAAGAAAAACACAAAACCCTAAAACCCCATCCCCTGCCGTGGCAGCCAAATGGCCCAAAATGCTGCCGCGGCAGGGAACCTTTAGTCCCGATTCGTAACACGACCCAGGGCTAAATGTCCTGCCGCCCAGCGCGCCTAGCAGGCCACGTGGTTGGACCTCTAGCCCCAGTTCGAAATCCAGGGCTAAAGGCCCTTACGAACCGGGGCAAATTGCCCGGTTTCTACTAGTGATTTGAGCTTTTTGGCCGTCCGATTGAGCTCTCAGGGTGCATCCTGACTGTGGATTCCAGAATAGTGTGATTTTTTTCTAGAATTGGAATAGTGTGATTTGCCCCCCGAAGTGATCTGCTGGGTGCACCTTTTTTTAGCATACAACAGTAGGGAAGGCCCCTACTGCAGCAATTTTCATTATATAGGGGATATATGTACAAATGAATTAAAGTGTCTTAACATAATTACAAAAGATCCAACCAATCCTGCATGCCCTCCTTTAGCCCAGGCTTAGCTCTGTGGACAATCTGGTAGAAATAATCCTTAAACATAGAGATACATGTATCAAGATTTCTGCTTTCCTGATAAAAAGTAATTCTATTCCTGTGATTGCAGATGCTCCATGTGCCAAGAATCACCGATTCCTTAACATACTTCAGTGTGTTCCTCTGTTTACCTTCCTCAATCATGCTTATCATATCCAGATCAGTATTCCATTCATGGTTGAGTTTCCACCGGAAAATTTTGCTGAAGTCACATTCAAAAAAAAGATGTTCGACATCCTCAACATAGTTATCATCACACAGAACACATTTATCACATTTCACATGGAAATGTTTTCTGACCATTAACTCCTTGGTGTTAATTATGTCTTGTATCATGAGCCAATAAAATAATTTTTGTTTGGATAAACTGCATGATTTCCAGATCCATTGAAAGGGTAAAGGTGCATCCAGTGCATTTATCATCTGTAGGTAAACCTTTCCCGTAGAATAGAATTCACCTCCCCAGTCAAAAGCCCATTTTTCATTGCCAGAAAACACATGACTAGCAATCTGATGTGATAAGTTAGTGCATTGGTCAGTAGCAATTTCAGAAAGAGGTAGATGAAATAAATCATATATATCAGTTTCATCACATATTGCAACAACTTTCTTTAAGGAATTTTCCTTGTCCATGGAAAAGGAAAATAGATGTGGATAGAGTTGCTTCATTTCAGTTTCCTTCCAGCAGTCCTTCCACAGACTGGTGGGTGCACCTATGGTCTTTCCCTGCCTTTGGGCCATGGCTTTATTGACCCCTCTCCTTAGAGACCCACTGAATATCTTTGTTGGGGACGAAGTGAGATGGCAGATGTACATGGTAGTTGTGCACCACTTGGGCTAGTGTGGAAAGAGGCATGGTCAAAAAGCAAAAAGCACCCCCAGTAGAAACCCTAAGCTCCATGATTGTGCAGCCTACGCCCAATCCCACGACCTCCTCCTTTCCCAATCTCCTTGTGCCGCCACACTCTCCTCCGTCGTTCCTCTCCCTGCTGCTGGCACCACTCTCCATGGTCGTGATCCAGTCGTCGCCATCGCCATATCTAGGAGAAGAGTCGGTCGTTGCTCGCACAACCATGCCCCAAAGGCGGCAGAAAGGATCCATGCCTCCTTCTCCATCAATTTCTCCGACACCACCGCTACTAGGAGGGTCCTCAACATCGCCATAGCTAGGGTGGGATCCCTACCAGGAGGCCTTAACCATGGCCAGATGTCGATTCTTCAAGCCATGCATGCGCTTCTTGGAGGCTTCAAAATCACCCTGATCTATTCATCCATGCCAGGGCCAACCTTGAAGCTATATGTCGTGCAGAGCACTGATGGTGGGTGGTCCAACATCCACCGCCTCCTACTCGGTCTATTGCGCATGACGACCGGATGCGTTTTGTGCTATTTTCTTGTCGTCCATGCACAACATGAAAGGTTTTCATCTACCACATTGGGATTTCGGGGTAGAATGGCATTTTTCGTGGTTAATGAGTCTTCTATCATGGATGGGTACCTGATGACACCAACTCTATATGTGTCGACTCGTCAGGACTTCAAGTGCAGACTGATGTAGCAAGAGTGTTTTCCCCACAAGGGTGAATAGAGGGTTATGTCGAACTCTCGGGGATCTGAGTTGCAACCTTCTTCTAGCCTCTTCAACCAACCTACAAAACATAGTATTTGTCTTGTGCCCCAACTCTATTGTGTGGTTGTCAAGCATAAGAATTCGTATTAGTAAAACAAAACTTTAATGGAACAACAAATAAAACAACAAGAAAGTGAACTAAAACAATAAAGTAAACTAAACAAGAAAGTAAAGTTCGTTTTGGGTTTTTATTTATACTTGCAGAAAGTAATTGTATTTTTGTATATTCGAATTTAACAGTTGTAGAAAATTAAAGGACAATAAATGCAAGTAAAAGGTGTTTCTTATAATTAAAATTGGACCGGGGTTCATGGATTCACTTGTCTACTCTCTCATAAAATGTGGTGGACATAATAATACAACTTATAGATAACATAATATTGTTCAAGCTTCAAAATATTTTTGATTAGCATTAATATGGTCTTCATGTAGACTTATACTCCTCTAGAAAAGGAAAACTCCATGCAATGCAGATTTAAGATGAAAACAAAGTATAGTCTTAATAATTTTGAGATGATGTTTGAATGAAAAATATACTATCTTGAACAAACAAGATCATCATGGATATCACCAAATGATTATAAAATCTGCATTCACTTAATCCCTAGTGAGGTACCACGACACCAAAATCCGCCGCTACCATAGGCACCATGGTATATTATCGGCCGTCGTGACAAAGTGGTGTTGCGATTGCTCATCCGCCGTGCATCCAACTTTTGCAGGTACTTTTCGCTTGTGCCGCTCCAATGATCCGCCGGGTATTTGGGGGGGGGGGGGGGAGTATTTTTGTAGTGTAGACCTGTAACTTTCTAATCCACCCACAAATATAATCTACTTTCCTCGAGTTGTGCTCAGCCACAACACCCCAAGCATATTTAGCCACTGACACACTCAAAAGATACGGTCAATAGGTACACACATGACCATCTAAATACATGAAATAGGCAATAGGTACACAAATATTCCATGGTCCAGGAGTGTCTATCCACAATAGCATGGAATACGCTAAGAAATAGACACATTCAATATTTTATTTAGAATCATGGTCTTTAGAATATGAAATGTACATCCCAGTGGCCAAGTAAATTATAAAGAACCATAATTTTCAATGTTCAAGCAGATTTCAACCAACAGGCTCTTACTAAGAGAAAGACCAGGCACTACAGTATATAGTAGCATTAACAAGACAAAGTTCTAAACAAGAGGATGTGTAGCAAAATTATTAGAATAGATACCCTTTTTCTTACAAACACCAGTATGGATAAATAGTGGCGTGAAGTAACAACTTCCATCTACTAGGAGTCACATGGCACAACAGTATGACTGAATTCAAATCTCTCTCTATAAGCCATCAAAATGCAGAACCACTCAAAACAAGTGATTTAAAATCTACACCAAGGATAAAAAGAGATTCATGAAAATGCATTACTCTTTATCTATTAGAAACTAAAGAACAGAGAAGATAGTAAAATATCAGTTTCAACTAAATAAGATTCGTAACAGAAGAATCCGCCCAAGCGGTGCCTACCTAGTGCCATGACCAAATGCTACAAATCATACCAAGACCACTAAATTCCAAAGCAGCAACCAACATGTAGATGGCCGGGGCACAACGTAACGATGGGCCGGGGCACATCATTACGATGGGTCGCAGCACAATGTAACCATGGCCATATTTGACTAACTTAGATCAGGTAAGGCGGAAACCAGATCACTCTTGGTCGTAACTCGCAATTTCATCCTTTGTTAGCCCTTTGACCTGTCACAACAAGTGAAAAACTATCAAGAGTTCTCTCAGGATAACACATAAACTTTGCGCCTCAATGCAGAACATCTTTGGAAACTAATACTGCCAAATTCTATATGGCTTATTTACCCTCAAAAAATAAAGCTAGCAAAGTACCACCTTATCCAAATTATGCAGAGCATAAAACTAAACTATATGGATGCATGTGCTAAAAGAAACTAAAGATATGCATGAAAAGTAAAACCAACAGGCAGTTCCTTACTCAGTGCTCTTGCATAACCTTCCAAAATATTAGTGCAGACATGCATGACCATGAAACCATGTTACCAATCTCAAATATGTGGGCGGTGTGCACAGAAACTCAATGGCATGTCAAGTTGTACCAAATAGGGATGAGACAAAGCAAGGAGTTGATAGACTACAACAACAACACAAGATTGGGGTTGCCCAATCGTGAAGCTTAGGGCATCTCTAACCGATCCCCAATAACCGGTTAGAGGAGTAAAAAAACCGGACCTAACCGAAGGCCAAAACGCTTTAGTGGCGTAAAAAATTACACATCAATTCCACTAACTCCTATATTTACTCATCCGAGCGGTGGATGAGTAAAAGCTTCCTTCATCAATTCTGTGTTCACACCTACTCCGCCTCGCCCTCTCCTCCACCTCTGGCGACCACGACCACCCTAGCCATCACCCTAGTCACCACAAGAGACCATCGATGGCCGTATCCTCTCGCCGGCAATCCCCACCACTCATCCCCAGCGCGCGCCGTCGGCGAAGCCCCCCGCCGCAGTCCCGCATCGCTCCCCGCCCCAATCCCCTATTCGATTAGGGCCCTAGAAACGGTGGCGGCAGCCCTGACGCTCCGTCGGCACCCTCGACTTGCCGACGCTGCCGACGCCGGTCTACCATGGCGTGCGACAACTGTCGTGGGGGCGTGGGTCGCCGAAATCACCGACCGCAACACCCACCAGAAGGTCTAGATCGACATCTTCTATTCACCGATGCCGCGGGGCCATCGACGGCGCCGACCATGGTGAGGGAGGAGGAGGATGTCGGCAGCTCTGCTGGCCCGTCGACGACGCTGACGGTCATCGACCTCGATAGCGACTCCTCCTACTTCGACTGGGACAATTAGGTTAGGTTTAGGTCAAATTCGATCGAATTTAGTGAAATTCGACCGACTTTTGGGTATAATATCTACAAATTAATGTAAATGAAATAGTATGTTCTAAATTTGGTTTGAATTGACCTGAATTCGGCCAAATTTTATCGAGTTTTGCGGTGATCACATGATTTACTCCTCTAAATTTAGGAGATCGGTTAGAAACTGTTTTAGTTAGAGGAGTACTTTTACTCCTGTAAGTTCTCACCGGATATTTACTCCTCTAAACTATAGAGAATCGGTTAGAGATGTCCTTAGGGTTCCTACCGGAGGTGCTTTTTGACCCCAACTACCATCTACCCCTGGCCTCTCATAACGTCCCCAACAAAAATATCCAGCGGGCCTCTAAGGAGCGGGGGAGCGGGGTCGATAAAGCCAGGCCAGCGGCAGGGAATAACCATAGGTGCACCCAACACATCACTTCACGGGCCAAATCGCAATATTCAGGAATCCACAGTCAGGATGCACCTTGGGAACTCAATCAGACGGCCGAAAATCTCAAATAGTTGTGGAGGCTCCCGGAGGGGCACCTATTATGCTTTACATGGTCAACGACGGCGCTAAAGGACGGCTCACAATGTCGTATTATCTTAGACCTAAGAAAGTCCTAGGCTATTTCTGAAAATAAAGCATCTGAACAGAAATTTGTCCACTAAATGACAACCATTAAAAAAATAAGAAAATTACAGGTAATTCGTATACAGGACACATAAGAAAGAAATTTTAGGTATCCCACATAGGGACATCGACAGGTTATAGAGTCAAGAGCAAAATCCAAGAAAGTTTCCAGGTCAGCACCATATGTAATCAAGGGAATGTAAACAATGAGAGTAGTACAGTACTAATTACGGGTTGGCGCCTCCTCCGAAGTTCTTCTTCATCGGCTTAACCCTGTTCAGAAGGAGGTCGAATGGCAGCAGCACGTAGAACGCGATGAAGATGATGGCAACAATGACGAGCGCGATGAAGACATAGGTTGACGTCTCCGAGTCCGTGCAGCTGCCGGCGGCGTACGCGCCCAGCAGGCCGAGCTGGTCAACTTTTTACAGTGCGCAGAAGCAGCAGCATGATGACCATGAAGGACGCCACTAAACGACGTCGCGTTGCAGTAAAAGAAGGCTTCACTATAGGAATTAACACACGGCAAAGTCCCCTAAACGCACGGCAAAGCCGTTGCCGTGAGGCAGCCCACGGCAAAGCCTGCACGGCAAAGCAAGCCACGGCAAAGCCGCTTTGCCGTGAGCTTCGGCCGGTACGCACGGCGGTGCCCTTTGCCGTGAGCCACCCTCACATGCGGCAAAGAAAAGTAGCTGACGAGGGCGGGACTCAGTAGCCTTTGCCATGTGCACCTCGTTGCCGTGCGTGCTAACTTTACCGTGTGTCAACCTTTGCCGTGAGCATATGTCTCTGCCGTGGGCCATGCTTTGCCGTGCGGCTGTGTTAGAAACGTACGGCAAAGTCGCTTTGTCGTGCGCAACGCTTTGCCGTGCACGTGTATCTGTGCCGTGCGCTGTTCGTTGCCGTGCGCCGTGCTTTGTCGTGCGACTGTGCCAGAAACACACGGCAAAGATGCTTTGCCATGTGCACCGCTTTGCCATGCGTGTGTGTCTGTGTCGTGCGCTGTTCTTTGCCGTGCGTCAGAACGGTGCGGTGCGCTGCCTTTGCCGTGTGCATTTCCCAGGAACACACGGCAAAACGCCTGGAGCCGCGATCCAACCATGCCAGGAGCTACAGGCTCGCGCCACGTGGTTGCCTTTGCAGACACAGGAGCTACAGGCTCGCGCCACGTGGTTGCCTTTGCATACACACGGCAAAGGCACTGTTGCATTTTTTGGGTTCATTTTCACTGCATTCCCTGCATTTGTAAATTTCAAATACACAGATATATAAGGCCAACATTTGTTCACCACAAATAGCTTAAATTCACTAGAACAACAACATAGAATTCACAAATAGCTTAAATTCACCACAATAACATATATTCACCACAAATAGCTCCACATGTTCGCATAGAGTTCACCAAGCTAAGCTTGCAAGATCATGTAGGCCACAAACGGCGAAGATCAACCTCCGGAGTGATTCCTCCTACAAAATCGAAAGGAAATACATGACATTCACAAGCCACACTAGATATGAAGATGTATGATATGAAATTGTACAAGTTTAGGATACATGCTCTAAATTATGACAAATCGAGTAAATACAAGTAAATTCAAGGAATAAGGATACATCCAAGTAAATTAAAGGAATAAGAAATAAGGATCTATGACAAGTCGAGTAAATCAAACGAGAAACTTAGAAACCTCTACAAGTGGCTCACATGAGAGTAAATTCAATATACAAGTTATAAGCTCTACTTCTATGGAAAAGTTCATGTTTTCCTGTATGGCTATGTTTCTCTATGGCTAAGTTTGGCTAAGTTTTCTCTATGGCTAAGTTTGGCTAAGTGACATGGCATGACTCAATAATCTACAAGTCTCGTGGCATGGCTACATTTTGAACAAGTGACAAAATTAGGAGAACTAACCTTGATGGTAGCTAACCATGTCCTTCTCCGTCTCCTCCGTGTCCTTCTCCTATACACGGTCAAAAGAAAAATCATGAGATTGCTACATTTTCTATAAGTGGTATGGCTACAATTTTGCATTTTCAAGTTGAAATTCTACAAGTGACGTTTTTAGGAGAACTCACCTGGAAACTGCGTCAGGCTCCGGATGATGTTCGGATTGGCGAGGGTATGAGGAGTCATCGGGCTCTGACTGGGCTGTTCCTGGAAGGGCGGCACATTCGATCCACTCGTCGACCCACCTGGTAAGTACCCGGGCAACTACAACATGGGGAATATATTGCGACCATTAAACAATGAGACAAGATAACATAAGATGGAGATATTAAGTTAACCACTTACCCACGAGAAGGCGAAAGGAGGAGTAGGAATACTCCCCGGTGCAGCGGTCAGAAGCTGCTGGTTCACAAACCAGCTCATCATCTGCTGCTGCATCTGCGCCTGCTGCTGCTGGTGCTCCTTAAGCTGCTGCTCCAGCTGTGCCTGCCGCTGTTGGGACTCTTCTCGAATTCTCTGTTCCCTTGCTTCCATCTCCGCCTACATTGTGTCGCCGCAATGTCATTAAGATTGCAATGGAAGACATGTAATTAAGCGTAGATGACCGAGGAAGAACATACCCGTAAGCGGTCGATAGCTATATCCAAATCCCGTGGGCAGGTCTATACCTGAGGCCCGCCATTCTTACAACCACTACGGGCCTGGCGTAGAGATGGAATTGTCATTGGGTCGACGGACCCGTCACCAATCCATAGGCAGCCATGCTTCAGGCCTTCTCCCGCCAGCACCGCAACCTCGAGGTCAAACTCCTCGGTGAGTGGATTGGAGTTCTCGTCGTGCTTCTCCTTGTACCCCGTGATGTATCTCTCACACTTGACCTCGGATACATCATTGATCCACATGGACCCTGTCTTAGGATGCGGCGTCTTCCCGGTCTTCATCTTTTGATAGAGGCCAAATAAGCTTGGCTTCACGCCTGTTGCAGTTTCCTGCGAAAGAGAACATGTAATTAAGTGAAGGGGGACACCCTTGCGGAGTAAACAATCACGTGAAAGCAAAGAATGAAGGAAACATTTGCTCACCTCTCTTTGGATGTGAAGGGCGAGCGGGGTGCTGCCTTGGATATGTGATCCACCTCCCATCTCTTCCCGACTCTTCTTTGCCTCCTCGTGCTTCTTGAGGTACTGGGGGGACGTCCACCACATTACCATCGCCAAAAAGCAGCGTCTGTCGCTACCGACATACTGAGGAGGGTTCTACATTCACAAGGTACACCCATTAGTACAACAGAAACTGCATGGCGGTCAAGAAATTAATAACACAGAAATGCAACTACCTACAAATACTGTCATGGTGCCATGAGTGTTTGCTCAGCCTCGTCCTTAGTCATCCAAATACGACGGTCGGCGTGCCAGTCGCGGACACACTGAACACGTGCCTCGTAGTGCATGCCGGTCACCCTCCTCTTGCACATCTTGTGTAGGACCGCATCGCACTGCCTTTCACGACCAGCAGCCTTCGTGTAGTATCGCTAAAACCATGCACATAGGTAAACAAGGGACGAAAGCCATTAGTGCAACTAGTGTCAACCTCGGAGTGTTAGAATGCTGAGAAGTTAAAAACTCACATACCCAGAAAAGTTCTACAATCGCCTCCTGCATGTTATCGCAATCGGTGTCTAGATCCAGAGCGTAGCTGTAGTGCTTCCAAGTCCAAGCTACATCGACGCCACCACTAGGGAGATCGACAAGCCCAGGGAATCTGCTCCTAAGAAGACCTCCAAGGATGTTCGCGTAGCAACGTCCACCATTTTGATTAGGATCCTCATACGTGAACGAACTGCACAATGAAAAGCCATAATTAGTATGTATGTGATAAAAATTTCGACAATGATGAAATTTCGTTAATGAAAAGCCAAAATCAGCATTTACCTCTTTCCAGCGGGCACGAGAAAAACATGGCTATAGGGCCATGTTTTTATCTTGGGGAGTCTCGTTATCCCACGCTTATACGGCTTCTTGTCACGTGGCTTCAAATTTTCGGAGGGTGGCACATACTCCTCCTCCGCTGGCGGTTGCCAAACTAGGCTGTCGTCAGCCTCAAACGGTAGACCCCCCAGCCCCTCATCCTCCAAGTGGTCCTCCAAGTCCTCCTCCTGCCCGTCCTCCCCACCCTCCTCCTCATCCTCCCGGTCCTCCTCCTGCTCCTCGTGCTCCTCACTCTCCTGCTCCACCTCAGCATCAGCAACATCCTCCTCATCCTCGGCTGGGGGGGGGGCTATGATCCTTCCTCCCACACCTCCCAAAGCGCTGGGGAGGGCACGGTGGAGGACTATCGCGCTATCTCGAGGTCGATGCTGAAGCTTTTTTCGAACCACTCGGATTCGTCACAATGTCCACCAAGTCCTTGAGCTTTTTTCGAATGCCCTTGAACTTTCCTCCTGTCACGTTTCAATCACCTGCAAACACAATGAAAAGAGTAGGTTATTAGTATGCAATGATGTAAATAGATGAAAATTAGTGGAAGCAACAATGATGTAAATAGATGAAAATTAGTGAAAGCAACAAAGATGTAAATAGATGAAAATTAGTGAAAGCAACAATGATGGAAATAGATGAACATTAGTAAAGAAACAAATAGCATAGAGTTCTGACAAACATAACACATAGTTCTTACAAATAAACCAGCTCGACAATCACTATTACACAGAGTTATTACAAAAAGGCTAGCCTCACAATTAATACTACATAGATCAGAAGCCTATGTCGATATTAGTAACTAGACCACATGTTTCGTCATCGCTATCAGGCTCGTTGCACCAATAATCATCAATGAAACCTGGAGGTGGTTCCTTTGGATCGAGGTCAATGCCTGCTTTGAACGCCTCCAGCAAACTCACGTCTTGCTTGTCACGGACATCCTCAGCTTCATCTTCTGCATTGCCTTCCTCCATGCCTGCATCTTCTTCTTCTTCATCGTCTACGACCATGTCATCATTGGCCGGAAAGTCGACAGTGAAAAATCCAGGGAGCCCTTCTTCTTGATAAAACTCGGCATCCTTTATTGAGGGGTCTATGCGGCGGTAATCATCCTTGTTTGGCGGGGGTGGCCTATTGTGTGAAGGTACCGTCACCACAACATCCCATCCCTGTAGACGTTTTGTCAGGTTTTTGCACGGGTATGGGAGATAGTATACTTGGAAGGCCTGGGTAGCCAAAATGTACACATCCTCTCCCTTATAGACGGAGCTTCTTTCAACTTCGACCAATCCAATTTCAGGACGTGGGTCGAACCAATGACATTTGAATACAATGGGATTTAACCCTTTGTCAAACCTGTAATTCAGCTCGTATATACCCTCGACTCTTCCATAGTAATGGAGTGCATCATCACCTTTACATACCACCCCACTATTTATTGTCTTCCGGTTGGGCCGGTTTGTTGTGTATTCAAGGGTATGGAAGCGATACCCGTTCACATCATAAGCATTGAACGTGCGGACGGAATGGTTCAAGCCCCTAACAATTTTTCTTATCTCGGGATTCATCTCTTTGTCGGTCCTTGCCTACAAGTTTAGCACGATAAGTTTAGAACGAAAAATAACCAATGAATGTCAGCAGTGCAAGCAAAGTTGGATAGAATAGTACCAAACCACATAACCAGCTAATGAAACCGAAACCACCGCCCTTGTCGAAAAGATCCTTAGATTCTTCTGGGGTAGGATTCCTGTGGGTATACCTCCAATGTTTATGAGTGAATTGTCTATACCAATGTAAAGAGGAAGAGTTAGCCACTAACATACGAGTGAATGTCTAGGAATAACTAAATGGTGAGCACTTACTCAATGTACAGCTTCACTTCCTCCATGGTGTTCAAGACATATGAGTGGATCAAGTCCCGCTCATGTATATTCGTTGTGTAGCTCTTTGAGCCACTTGACTTGCCACCAAGCCCTACGAAGATGCTAAGCTTGGGTACATCTTCAGTGTTGGCGGCATTGTAATGAAGGACTGGGTTGTGCTTTGTGGGAATGTTGGCATCATAGTGCTTAGTGGTGAAGTTTGCCACCTCCTCGTTAAGGACTGCCTCGGCAATGCATGCTTCGATCTTGCATTTATTGCCTGTTTTTTCACGAAACTTCTTCGTTTCTCTCTCAGGCGGAAACTACCAATGGCCCCACGCAGGGCCCCCCCTTTAGAGCCTCCTCCGCGAGGTGCAAGATCATATGTTGCATCGGATTAAAGAACCTTGGCGGAAGGAGCCTCTCTAGATCGCAAAGCAACTCGGGTGCCTGTTCATGTAGCTTCTCAACCACTTTGGTGTCTAACTCCCTAGCACAAAACTGGCGGAAGAAAAAGCTCAACCTTGACAGCACTCGCCAAGTCTCCTCATCGACATAGCCTCGAATCATCACCGGCATTATCCGCTCAAGCCATACATCGTAGTCATGACTCTTGAGCCCTTGTACTTGCAAAGTTTGCATGTTCACACCCCTCATCCAGTTGGCTGCGTACCCATCAGGGAAAAACAAGCATTGCACGATCCACTGGAAGATCTCCCTTTTTGGGGCTTTGTTGGGTAGAACAGAGCCTTTGGCGTAGTCCACCCTTTTTTGGCGCCAGCAGGTGGCTGCATCTTCAACTTTGGCCTATCGCACCATTTTTCTTGATCAATCTGAGCCTTGATGTTATCCTTCGTCTTCTCAGTATCCATAATTGTGCTCCAAAGGGCCTCGCTAATATTCTTTTCGGTGTGAATTATATCAATGTTATGCGGGAGCTCGAGATCCTCAAAGTAAGGAAGCTTCCATAAGCACAGTTTGTGGGTCCATTGGTGCGTCTCCCCATATCCCAAGAAACCATTCCCATCGGGGCTAGGCTGGAGAGCTTCTAACTCAGCCTTGAGTTCATGTCCGGTCTTGAGAAGTGGCTTCGGGTCATGGACAACACGACCTTTCTTAAAACTCTTTTTATCACTCCTGTATTTATGATTCTCCTTAAGGAACTGTCGAGCTTCATCAAAGCAGGAATACTTGCCTCCCTTATCAAGCCAGGAGAAAGTCACAGCCTACCTGCACACAGGGCAAGGCCACTTCCCATGTGTACACCACCCGCAGAACAAAGCACGTGCTGGTAGGTCATGCAGAGATGTGTGGTACCAGACATACATATCGAAGTGCTCCTTCTTTGCTGCGTCGTATGTTCGGATCCCGCGGCCTTCCCAGCCACGAAGCAAGTCATCCACCAGCGGTTCCAGGTACACGTTCATCTTCTTACCCGGGTATTTCGGCCCTGGGATTATCATCGACATAAACATGTTTTCTGATCTCATGCAGACGCCAGGGGAGGTTCAGGGGAATAATTAACACTGGCCAACAACTGTATGTTGCAGCCGACATACCATATGGATTGAACCCATCGGTTGATATCGCAATTGCTACGCTCCTCGAGTCACCGGCTTTCAATGGATATTTAATGACAAAGTTCTTCCATGCACTACCATCCGACGGATGTATCATCTTGTCGAGGTATCTTTTCCCTTCTACGAGCCACTACATCTGTTGGGGAGTATCTTCGTTCATGAAGATCCGTTGGATGCTCGGTAGGTCTGGAAGATACCGGAGGATCTTCTGCGCAACCACAATCTTCCTCTTCTGACCATCACCATTGGGGTCAACCTCAAAGAACCTAGAGGATTTGCAAATGGATGCAATAATTTGTGTCGGCGTTCTCCTTTGTGAATATCATGCATCCTTTTGGACAAGCGTGTATCTGCTGAGATGACATCTTAAGGTCACTGAGCAATTTGGTTGAATAGTAGAAGTTCTGCGGCAAGAGGTGCCCTTTCGGCAGAATGCTACCAACGACGTCCAGAAGTTCATCGAACCCATCTCTGCACAAGTTCCTGTGGCACTTGAAGGCCATAAGGCGAGTGATGGCATCTAATTGGGTTACATCTGTATTAATATGTATGGGTTTCTGCGAAGCAAACAAAGCCTCATAGTACTTCTTTGTGTTTATCTCCGGCTCCTCACTTGTCTCCGCATCCTGAGGTGTCTCCGCCTCTACATGAGGGCTTTTAGGCACATTACCATTAGCCAAGTTTTCTAAGCACTTATCAAACCTAGTATCATATTCTCCCCTAGGCTGAATCTGTCACACCTCCATCCTAGCACGTTTGGATAACTTTTCTCCATGGAAAGTCCAAGTCTAGTAGGACGGTGTGAAGCCGAACTTGAGCAAGTGAGTACTCATAGTTTCCTTGTCCTGTGGTTTTTCGTTAGCGCACTTTCTACAAGGGCAAAATACTGTTCTTGGTCTGCTAGCGATATTAAAAGCATTGTTCACGAACTGCTCGGTCTTTTCTCCCCATTCCTGAGTATAGTTCCACTGACTGATTCTGCCATTGTATATCCAGTCACGATTCTCCATCCTCTAATTAGTACAAAAGCAGACATATACAATGCTTTCAATTAATCATGACATTAAATAAATCCGGTATTAGTTCGGTTAATTTTAGCAAACATAGATTTTATGCCATACACACACTTATCTCTCTAATAGGTAAAGAGGGTCCTAGCAACCGCCGGATCCGTAGATTAAGTACGTTCTCCCTGCTCTACACCGATCTGAGACAGAATTTCGGCAGCACCTCCCCGCTGCTCTCCCGATACACGTCTCCACAAAAAGCCGAGAGGAATGTGCATTCGGAGAACAACGAGGAGGCGCTGCTGAAATCCTGTCGCGGACCGAAGTAGAACAAGGAAAACGTACCCAACTACACATCCGCCGGCTGTCCCGATAAATGCCGTAAGAGTTACGGTTATATAATATGCGAGACCACTAATGCATATTTATCCGCGTAACCCTTACGGCCGGGAAGAGACGCCTAGGTAACCCGACTGACTTGGTGATCTAGACACGAAAATAACCCTAGGTACAAGAGAGGAGAACATACTTTTACCCTCGAAGCGTGATCGACGACCCACGAAGAAGATTAGCGACCCTCCCGCAAAATCCCCTCCGACCGATGGTCCCCCTCAAACTCAACCCATATCCTGCATGAAGGAAAATAGTTCCATTTAACATTGCACCAAATATATCCAAATATGCGACATGTAATGTATCCATTTTGCTAAATCTACCTATCCATTTTTGGTGGCCACTATAGTTTCCATGAAGCCCTAATGTACAAACAGCCCTTGCTCGATTCATTATAGTGCTTCCACATTTCTAAAATAGCCACTAAATCCATATCTAAAACACTAAATTCCACCTAGCTACCACACTCTCTAAAACTACCACTAATTTATCTACAACACTCTCTAAAACTACCACAAAATCCATATCTAAAACAGCCCCTAATGTAATAAAACAGTCCATCTAGCAGCTACTAGGTAAAACCTAAACTACTACCTAAGCTCCCACCAAGCAGTGTAGCAAGGAACTGAAAAAATGAAAAAAAGCCATACCTTTGGTGGAGGAGATGGTGCAACGAGGTGGAGGAGGGGCGCGACCGAGCCGATCGGTGGAGGAGGGGGAGAAGCCGGCCGGAGCTCCTCCCGCCGGCCGGTCGGGGCTCTACCGCCCTATACGCGAGGCGGGGGCCGCGGCGGCGCAGAGGAAGGAAGGAGGAGCTCTGTGGCCTTGGTGCACGATAGAGGGCGGGGTCAGGGACGAGTGGGGAAGGGGAGGGCCCGGCGGCGGCGACCGGTAAAGGGGGCGGCCTGCGGCAGCGTCGGGCGGCGGAGGCGAAGTAGGGTGCGTGGCGGGGGCGGCGGGGTCGAAGCAGGGACACGCGAGCTGGGAGCAAGCGATGGACGCGCAAGCTGGGAGTGGATAGGGCTCGCGTGGGCCCACGCGAGCCAGCTATTTCCGCCCTGTCTTCGCCGTGCGCCGCGAAAAACCGCACGGCAAACAGACCTATGCCGTGAGCCACGGAAACCACACGGCAAAGAGCCCTATGCCATGGGCAGCCACCAGGCACACGGCAAAGCCTTCTTTGCCATGTGTATACTCACGTCAAAGATCCCTTTTCCATTCCTTTTTAATCTTTCAGTTGTATTTATTTTACTATTATATTTATTATTTAAAATACTTTAAGTTTTAGTGTATATTTGTTAGTATTAGTAGTGACAATGTGTATACAACATGGAACAAGTCCCCGTTCCATGTTAACCGAAAAGCGAGGGTTCCGGACTCCTCAGAGGGGGAAAGTCCCCGTTCCAGTAAAACCGGGTAGGATATTGTCACTCCCCTTGTGACCCAACATGGTTTTACATCATCCTATGACCTAAACAAGTACAAAACAAGAGAGAGCTACACCGGGATACCCCTGTCAGAAGAAAGTCTAGGGGGGTAGACGATTCGAGGCCCATGGGTCAGGGTTCCGAGGGAACCGCGCTCCGAGGCATCGGAAAACCTCAAGGACTTGCATGTGGCCCTAACACATGCATGAAAGTGTGGTGCTATGTTGAAACATACAAAACCTAGTCCCCGGGTGCATGTGTCCCCCTTCGCATGCATGCGCTGTAACCTAAAAGCGAGGGTTCCGGACTCGTCAGAGGGGGAAAGTCCCTATTCTAGCACCAGAGAGTAGGGTATTGTCACTCCCCTTGTGACACAACATGGTTTTACATCATCCTATGACCTAAACAAACAAAAAACAAGAGAGAGCTACACCGGGTTACCCCTGTCAGAAGAAAGTCTAGGGGGTAGACGATCCGAGGCCCACGGGTCAGGGTTCCGCAGGGAACCGCGCTCCGGGGCATCAGAACACCTCAAGGACTTGCATGTGGCCCAAGCACGTGCATGAAAGTGTGGTGCTATGTTGAAACATACAAAACCTAGTCCCCGGGTGCATGTGTCCCCCTTCGCAGGCATGCACTATAACCTAAAAGCGAGGGTTCCAGACTCGTCAGAGGGGGAAAGTCCCTGTTCCGGTAAAACCGGGTAGGATATTGTCACTCCCCTTGTGACCCAATATGGTTTTACATCACCCTATGACCTAAACAAACACAAAACAAGAGAGAGCTACACCGGGCTACCCCTGTCAGAAGAAAGTCTAGGGGGGTAGACGATCTGAGGCACACGGGTCAGGGTTCCGCAGGGAACCGCGCTCCAGGGCATCGGAACACCTCAAGGACTTGCATGTGGCCCTAGCACATGCATGAAAGTGTGGTGCTATGTTGAAACATACAAAACCTAGTCCCCGAGTGCATGTGTCCCCCTTCACAGGCATGCACTGTAACCTAAAAGCGAGGGTTCCGGACTCGTCAGAGGGGGAAAGTCCCTGTTCCGGTAAAACCGGGTAGGATATTGCCACTCCCCTTGTGACCCAACATGGTTTTACAACATCCTATGACCTAAACAAACACAATACAAGAGAGAGCTACACCGGGCTACCCCTGTCAGGAGAAAGTCTAGGGGGGTAGACGATCCGAGGCCCACGGGTCAGGGTTCCGCAGGGAACCGTGCTCTGGGCCAACGGAACACCTCAAGGATTTGCATGTGGCCCTAGAACATGCATGAAAGTGTGGTGCTATGTTGAAACATACAAAACCTAGTCCCCGGGTGCATGTGTCCCCCTTCGCAGGTATGCGCTGTAACCTAAAAGCGAGGGTTCCGGACTCGTTAGAGGGGAAAAGTCCCTGTTCCGATAAAACCGGGTAGGATATTGTCACTCGTCTTGTGACCCAACATGGTTTTACATCATCCTATGACCTAAACAAACACAAAAACAGAGAGAGCTACACCTGGCTACCCCTGTCAGAAGAAAGTCTAGGAGGGTAGACGATCCAAGGCCCACGGGTCAGGGTTCCGCAGGGAGCCGCGCTCCGGGGCATCGGAACACCTCAAGGACTTGCATGTGGCCCTAGCACATGCATGAAAGTGTGGTGCTATGTTGAAACATACAAAACCTAGTCCCCGGGTGCATGTGTCCCCCTTCGCAGGCATGCGCTGTAACCTAAAAGCGAGGGTTCCGGACTCGTCAGATGGGGAAAGTCCCTGCTCCGGTAAAACCGGGTAGGATATTGTCACTCCCCTTGTGACCCAACATGGTTTTACATCATCCTATGACCTAAACAAACACAAAACAAGAGAGAGCTACACCGGGCTACCCCTGTCAGAAGAAAGTCTAGGGGGGTAGACGATCCGAGGCCCACAGGTCAGGGTTCCGCAGGGAACCGCGCTCCGGGGCAACGGAACACCTCAAGGACTTGCATGTGGCCATAGAACATGCATGAAAGTGTGGTGCTATGTTGAAACATACAAAACCTAGTCCCCGGGTGCATGTGTCCCCCTTCGCAGGCATGCGCTGTAACCTAAAAGCGAGGGTTCCGGACTCGTCAGAGGGGGAAAGTCCCTGTTTCGATAAAACCGGGTAGGATATATTCACTCTTCTTGTGACCCAACATGGTTTTACATCATACTATGACCTAAACCAACACAAAACAAGAGAGAGCTACACAGGGTTACCCCTGTCAGAAGAAAGTCTAGGGCGGTAGACGATCCGAGGCCCACGGGTCAGGGTTCCGCAGGGAACCGCGTTCCGGGGCATCGGAACACCTCAAGGACTTGAATGTGGCCCTAGCACATGCATGAAAGTGTGGTGCTATGTTGAAACATACAAAAACCTAGTCCCCGGGTGCATGTGTCCCCCTTCACAGGCATGCGCTGTAACCTAAAAGCGAGGGTTCCGGACTCGTCAGAGGGGGAAGTCCCCGTTCCGGCACTAGAGAGTAGGATATTGTCACTCCCTATGGCACCCCGCTAAAACCACTACTAGAAAATCGCTGTGTTTTTGTGCATTGCATCATCATGACCGCATGCTCATGTCATCATGCCACATTGCATCTGAGCATCGTCATCATCATGCATGGTTTTGCCTAAAACTATTTTCGAAAAAGCCTAGTTTTGGTTTTCTAAATACCCTGCCTTTATTTCAAATTAAAACCGGATATTTTGTTTTGTCTACAAAATATTTACAAGAGTCTATTCGGACAATATAAAAATAATTAAAGCTATTTTTTTAGGGGAAGGCAGCCGGCCGAGCCAAAAGGCCTAGCTAGCCAGCCTACTACCCCATATACCCAAACCTAGCCTAAACCCTAACCCCTCCTCTCTCCTCCCAGCCGCCTCCCTTCCTTCCTTTCTCCACCCAGCCGCCAAACCCCCCTTCTATCCTCCCTGCTCGCCACCTCACCCAGGCCCCACCTGGCCCCACTCCCCAGGCCACCACCTGCCGCCCCTGGGACTCGATCCCCAGGCGCACGCTCGCGCACACGATCCACATGCTCCACCTAGGCCCCTATCCCGCACGCCACCCTACCCCTGCCATGTGGGCCACCTACCATGATCCCCTCCCGCAATCCTCTCCTCCATCCCCGTGTTCCTCCCGTCTGTCTTCCCTGCAACCTCCTGTCCGCGCCGTCGCTCCTTCTCCACCTCGCGAGCTCCCTTCGCCAGGCACCAGCCCGAGCCCCGCCTTCTCCACCGCACAACCGCGCCGCCACGACCCCTGGTGCCTTCCTCGCCCTCACCCCCCGGCGTGTTTTCCCCTCTCGCCAAGCTCCTATTCCCCGGCCCGAGCTGGCCTGTCGAGCTCGCCGCTGCAGCGCCGCTCCCCATCCCCTTGGCTCCCTCTCTCCTCGCTACTCGGCAGAGAGCCGCCACCGTCGGGTTCCTTTTCCTCGGCCTAGGCCTTGCCCCACTCTGCTGGCCGCCGCCGCCGCCACGAATCCTCGGGCGCCACGCGGCTGTGCCCTCTCCGGGTCATCCCCGTAGCCTCCCCGGGGCCCGCTGTCTTCGCTCCCCCGGCACCGAGCTCGGCCATCAAGCTCGGCCTTCATCCTCGCCTCGCCTGTCTCGAACCACAATGGCCCGCGTCTCCTGACCCGCCGTCCTCGACTCCTCCCTATACCGGTGACCCCTGTGGTGCGTCGCTGCAGCGAGCCCATCACCATCCTGCCTCGACTCGGCGTCGACTAGTGCATGTGCGGCAGGTTGTGCGTGTCTGCTGCTTCAGGACACGCGCTTGGCGCTTTGTTTTGCTGCTCCTGTTAGTGTGTACTTTTGGCTAGCTTCTGCATACTAACAGCTCAAGGCCATTCGTGCATGTGCACCTCCGTCTGCCTACCGAAGCCACCCGATGGTTGAAGCAAGGTGCCGAACTCGAACGCCACTAGAAGAACCATCGACAAGATCCTCCAGCGCCGAACCCTAAGATCCTCGACACGGAACCCGAGCACGGTGATGCCTACACCCAAGATCTTCGGCATGGGCCACCAAGACCTCCTTCATGGATCGTCATGAACTCCTTCCCAGACCCGAAGATCGAACTTCGGAACTCCTGGACACCCGGATCGCCACACGGATCCGAAGCCCCGAGCACAATGACGCCAAAGTCTACATCCTGGAACGCCATGCTCTTCTTCACGGGTGCCGAGACCCCGGACCCGAAGACCACGAATGCGACAAGATCTACTTCCCGTTGTCCGAGAACGATCCCGCCGAGACCGATCCCCGTCGAACCAAACCCCCCAGATCCGGACTCTGAGACCGAACCCGAACCCCCTGAACCCAAGATCTTCCGACCCAGATGTGTGATCCTAAGCCCCTATTTTTATAATATGACATCTATTGTCGCATATTAAATTGTTCATACTTGCATGCATATTTGGGTGTTTGGGGCTATTTCGGCAATTCAACTAAATTAATATGGAGTCTATATGCGGGCTATTCTAGTCTTATATCGGCTCCACTTAAATTGGTCTAGCGAACCGATGCCATGTGTTACCTTGTTAATACAACATTTAAATTGCGGGGTTGTTAAATAACTTGAACCGTTTAATTAATTGTCGGGACCCCGGTTCCGCTTAATACTGCCTAGTTGCACCGCATCTGTGCCATGTCATGCATCATATCATAATCATGTCGGATCTTCTGCCGTGGTATTAAATAGTGCATCCGGTGTTTCTTCTAGTGTTTTCTTCTTCGCGGATTAGGCTGATGAGTTGATGCGAGTATTGACAAGTTCTCTGGATATGATCTGTCGGTAGTGTTTCCTAGGCGAGCATCTCTACCCCTTCTACCTATTTTTCATTTATAGTCTTTACTTCCTCCTGTTGATCTATTGCTATCCGTGTTGCGATGCTTTAGTTCCGTACCCGATATATCCCGTGCAGCCGATATATTGCCTTGGACACCTCCTATTACCTGTGTTTGGTAGATAGCTGGCCTTGCGAGTCGTAGTTGCTTGCTCAGGTGCGATCTCGTGTTGTCAAGTATCACAGTTGTTGGAATGCTGGCAGATGTTTATGGTGGAGTTGACCATGTCTTTAATTACAACTATTAAATTGCTGTGATAACTAATGAAAGTGGCACCGGTGGGCAATTATATGTTATTTGGTTTTTCATGCCCACTTGTCCGGAGGCCCCGAGTACTTGATACCTGTTCCTTGATTTTTCGCACTATCCACATCCGGGAGGACTTGTGGACCCCCCTGAGCCAGAGCTTGATTCATTTCTATTTCTTGGGGCCATAACTAGTTTGGGGTTTTATTTACTATCCTGTACTTATGCCATGTTACTGCTTTATTTACGATTGTGCGTGGAGCACTTGTACTGTTTAGGATCGTGACACGTTTTCGCTGTATCGACAAGCCTAGTCACACTTCCGGGTTCCCAGTCGTTTACCGCCATCCACACAAACCTTGAGGCCGTCTCGGAGTCGGATAACTTCGTTGCGGGTAGCTTAATGGGGTGGCCCCCTGAAATATTTCTGAATCCTGTGATCGCTTTGTCGTGAATGCCTCGTTGGGTTTTGAGTTGGTTTTTCCGAGGTTGATCGAGTGTGTGTTGCTATTTGTGCACCCCTGTAGGGTAAAACTTTCTGAAAGCCGTGTCCGCGGTTATGGACGACTTGGAGCACAGTATCTCGATCATAGACAAGCATAACTAAAGTAGTACTATAAATTTGACTTAATATGTGACTAGTAATCAGCTTCACTACAACGGAATGGATATTAAAAATGCCAACAACCGGTGGATCTAGGTTGTTTTATGTTCTGATATATCTGCCTAGTAAGTATTGCAACTCCAATGGAATGTGATAAAAGTGCCAACAACTGCTAGGTTTTTGGGATTCCTCAGGAAAATTATATCTGACTTGTAAAAGTTCCAACTACCACAAAATGGTTAAATAAAACTGCCCACTACTTATGCTATCAGGATGATTTATGCTATATATATATCTATTTAGTAAGTGCTGCAACTATAATGGAATGAGTAAAACTGCCAACTGTGTGAGTTCCTTGGTCCGACTTCCTCGTTTGGTCTCGAGGGGGAAATACCAGGATGGGTATGTTTGATGTTAGCATCAGGTTGGATCCGAATAGGTCTTTCTTATCCCTCTCTGATAGCCGCCAGTTGTACCGAGTCTCTATAGGTTGTTTAGTGCCGCTGCGCTGCCGCTTCAGTTCACCACACCTGTGTAGGCGAGGACCACCGAATTCTAGACTCTCCATGTACTGGCATCAGTACTGACGCTCCTCTTTTTCCTTTGCCCTTTGTCGGTGCCCCTTTTGTTTTAGCATGTTTGAGCACGACGCCGTTAGCAGGGTTACCCTTCCGGCTTGGCCTGGGCAGGGTTATGGACGCCATTGGTTATTCTTCAGGGCTCTTAGCCTTATTTGCATCTTGTCCGTACTCGGACGTTGTATCGTTTTCAAGGTGTTTCGAATCTTTGCATTGTATATCTGTATTCTTGACTCATGGAGTCGTGTTGTATATATATCTGTTCTTTGGGTTCCATCGTGGACTATTGTGTAATGATATTACTTCGTTTTCCACCAGCACGAAAGTGCCTAGTGGGCGTTCTTGAATCGTTTCTATGCGGGTTTGGCAGGAAGCGCTAATACTTGCATAGGGACGATTCGAGGGTGTTACAGAGTGGTATCAGAGCTCAGCAGTTGCGATACCCCACTTGTCCAGCCTGTAGGATAACCTAGCTAACAGCCGAAGTAGAGTGTCAAAACTATTTTGCAAATTCGGTTGGATAGATCTGATTAGGTCTGCTTTTACTCCTTACCCCTCTGCTATTCTCCTCTTACCTCAGCGTGTTTTGAATCTTCTCTCTTATCATTACTCCGAGTCCAGGATTTCTCGTGGTTGGGTTTCCGTCGTACCTTCAGGGTTTCGCTTCCTCCCTTTAAACGGTGGTTCTACAATCATCAATCTGCTTCTCGGCTGTTGTTCCTTCGTCCAATCTTTTGTCCTTGAACACTTTACCCGTATGTGCCCCTTGACAGATATCTGTATCGTTGAAAAGCATATGAGAAGGATGTGCATTGGTGAAGTTGGAGTATACCTTGAGCATGTGTTGTTCATGCCAATGGAACCATCACAAAACCTGATCATTGTGTCTTTTCATACGATTTTTCCTTGTATCTTCCGATGGTCCCCAATGCGACGACATCATCTACGCCAGATCCGATGCAGAGCCTGCATCACTCCTTTGTTTCCGCACTTCGCTTATCGAGATCTTCAGTCTAAATTCCGAGAGTTGGTTGCACGATTCTTCTATTCATGTACAGAAGGATGCTTTGAGTACGGGATGGACCTATCACCCTACCTGTCTCTCACTATTCACTTTTGTACATCGAATCGGTGGATCAAGCAATTTTACTCCGTCCCCGGAAGTTAAAGGTGGCCTTATCTTTTGATACCTTTATCTTTGTCCTTGTTTCTCTAGAGTGTGGTGCTATGTTGAAACATACAAAACCTAGTCCTCGGGTGCATGTGTCCCCCTTCGCAGGCATGCACTGTAACCTAAAAGCGAGGATTCCAGACTTGTCAGAGGGGGAAAGTCCCTGTTCTGGCACTAGAGAGTAGGATAGTCACTCCCCTTGTGACCCAACATGGTTTTACATCATCCTATGACCTAAACAAACACAAAACAAGAGATAGCTACACCGGGTTACCCCTGTCAGAAGAAAGTCTAGGGGGGTAGACGATCCGAGGCCCATGGCTCAGGGTTCCGCAGGGAACCGCGCTCCGGGGCATCGGAACAGCTCAAGGACTTGTATGTGGCCCTAGCACATGCATGAAAGTGTGGTGCTATGTTGAAACATACAAAACCTAGTCCCTGGGTGCATGTGTCCCCCTTCACAGGCATGCGCTATAACCTAAAAGCGAGTGTTCCGGACTCGTCAGAGGGGATAGTCCCTGTTCCGGTAAAACCGGGTAGGCTATTGTCACTCCCCTTGTGATCCAACATGGTTTTACATCATCCTATGACCTAAACAAACACAAAACAAGAGAGAGCTACACCGGGCTACCCCTGTCAGAAGAAAGTGTAGGGGGTAGACGATCCGAGGCCCACGGGTCAGGGTTCCGCAGGGAACCGCGCTCCGGGGCAACGGAACACCTCAAGGACTTGCATGTGGCCCTAGCACATGCATGAAAGTGTGGTGCTATGTTGAAACATACAAAACCTAGTCCCCGGGTGCATGTGTCCCCCTTCGCAGGCATGCGCTGTAACCTAAAAGCGAGGGTTCCAGACTCGTCAGAGGGGGAAAGTCACTGTTACGATAAAACCGTGTAGGATATTGTCACTCCTCTTGTGACCCAACATGGTTTTACATCATCCTATAACCTAAACAAACACAAAACAAGAGAGAGCTACACCAGGCTACCCCTGTCAGAAGAAAGTCTAGGGGGTAGACGATCCGAGGCCCACGGGTCAGGGTTCCGCAGGGAACCGCGCTCCGGGGCAACGGAACACCTGAAGGACTTGCATGTGGCCCTAGCACATGCATGAAAGTGTGGTGCTATGTTGAAACATACAAAACCTAGTCCCCGGGTGCATGTGTCCCCCTTCGCAGGCATGCGCTGTAACCTAAAAGCGAGGGTTCCGGACTCGTCCGAGGGGGAAAGTCCCTGTTCCGGCACTAGAGAGTAGGATATTGTCACCCCCCTTGTGACCCAACATGGTTTTACATCATCCTATGACCTAAAAAAATACAAAACAAGAGAGAGCTACACCGGGTTACCCCTGTCAGAAGAAAGTCTAGGGGGGTAGACGATCCGAGGCCCACGGGTCAGGGTTCCGCAGGAACCCGCTCTCCGGGGCATCGGAACACCTCAAGGACTTGCATGTGTCCCTAGCACATGCATGAAAGTGTGGTGCTATGTTGAAAAATACAAAACCTAGTCCCCGGGTGCATGTGTCCTCCTTCGCAGGCATGCGCTGTAACCTAAAAGCGAGGGTTCCGGACTCGTCAGAGGGGGAAAGTCCCTGCTCCGGTAAAACCGAGTAGGATATTGTCACTCCCCTTGTGACCCAACATGGTTTTACATCATCCTATGACCTAAACAAACACAAAACAAGAGAGAGCTACACCGGGCTACCCCTGTCAGAAGAAAGTCTAGGGGGGTAGACGATCTGAGGCCCACGGGTTAGGGTTCCGCAGGGAACCGCGCTCCGGGGCAACGGAACACCTCAAGGACTTGCATGTGGGCCTAGCACATGCATGAAAGTGTGTTGCTATGTTGAAACATACAAAACCTAGTCCCCGGGTGCATGTGTCCCCCTTCGCAGGCATGCACTATAACCTAAAAGCGAGGGTTCCGGACTCGTCAGAGGGGGAAAGTCACTGTTCCGGTAAAACCGTGTAGGATATTGTCACTCCTCTTGTGACCCAACATGGTTTTACATCATACTATGACCTAAACAAACACAAAACAAGAGATAGCTACACCGGGCTACCCCTGTTAGAAGAAAGTCTAGGGGGGTAGACGATCCGAGGCCCACGGGTCAGGGTTCTGTAGGGAACCGTGCTCCGGGGCAACGGAACACCTCAAGGACTTGCATGTGGCCCTAGCACATGCATGAAAGTGTGGTGCTATGTTGAAACTTACAAAACCTAGTCCCCGGCTGCATGTGTCCCCCTTCGCAGGCATGCGCTGTAACCTAAAAGCGAGGGTTCCGGACTCGTCAGAGGGGGAAAGTTCCTGTTCCGGCACTAGAGAGTAGGATATTGTCACTCCCCTTGTGACCCAACATGGTTTTGCATCATCCTATGACCTAAACAAAGAGAAAACAAGAGAGAGCTATACCTGGCTACCCCTGTTAGAAGAAAGTCTAGGGGGGTAGACGATCTGAGGCCCACGGGTCAGGGTTCCGCACGGAACCGCGCTCCGGGGCATCAGAACACCTCAAGGACTTGCATATGTCCCTAGAACATGCATGAAAGTGTGGTGCTATGTTGAAAATACAAAACCTAGTCCCCGGGTGCATGTGTCCCCCTTCGCAGGAATGCACATCGAAATGCCGGGTGTATATATAGACGGTGATCGAGAGAAACATTTATTTAATCAGATCCATCCTAATTAAATAAAATTAATTTAATGAATAAATATAAGTAACTTAAACAAAGAAATTAATAGAAACGCTAGAAGAAAATGGAGAAAAAACTCACGGCAAAGCCTGGGCCCACGGCAAAGCATGCTTTGCCGTGTGTACCTCGTCAGGACGCACGACAAAGACATGTCTGCCGTGTACCTACTCACGGCAAAGAGAAGAGAGAGTACAACAAAACCGTTCCATAGCTACTCTTACCGACAACCTAAACTTACCGCACTGGCAGAGCCCACACTTTGGCAACCTGGTGAACCAAAGTTCGAATCCCACAAAGGCCGGTTTGGGCCAATTTTTTAAATTAAATCTATCATTTGCCGTGTTGCACTGTAAAGCTCGATCTCCTCGTGATGTCCCGGATCCAATCCGAGACTCCGAACAACATTCGGTCTCCAACGCACATTCCATATCTACTTAAAACAACTTCGAACCTTAAGTGTGTTACCCTACGGTTCGTGAATATGTAGACATGACAGAGACACATCTCCTATCAATAACCATCAGCGGGACCTGGAGATCCATAATGGCTCCCACATACTCAACGATGACTTCGTGATCGATTGAACCATTTACATGCGAAACCAATTCCCTTTGTCACGCGATACTATACTTATCCGAGGTTTGATCGTCGGCATCTCCATACCTAGTTCTAACTTGTTACTGATAAGTACTCTTTACTCGTTCCGTGATATGTCATCCCTTGTGACCCAGTCACATGCTTGCAAGCTAACTAGATGACATTCCACCGAGAGGGCCCAGAGCATATCTATCCGTCATATGGATGGACAAATCCCAATCTTGGTCCATGCGCTTCAACACATACTTTCAGAATACCCAATGACACCTTTATAACCACCCAGTTACGAAGCGGCGTTTGATGTCATCAAAGTACCCATCCGGTGATGGTGATTAACACAACCTCATGGTCGAAGGATTAGGTTACTATGCATTTAAAAGCTTATAGCAATACGAACTTAATGACTTGATCTTATGCTACGCTTACTATGGGTGTATGTCCATCACATCATTCTCCTAATGATATAACCTTGTTATTAATCACATCCTAATGTCCATGATCAGGAAACCATGATCATCAATTAATTAACAAGCTAGTTCAACAAGAGGCTTACTAGGGACTCTTATATGTTTACAAAACACACAAGTATTAGTGTTTCCTAATAATACAATTATAGCATGGGATGTAAACATTCATCATAAACACAAAGATATAATAATAACCACTTTTATTATTGCCTCTTGGGCATATCTCCAACAGTCTCCCACTTGCACTAGAGTCAATAATCTAGATTACATGGTAATATACCGAACACTCGTGGCATTGTGGTGTTGGTCATGCTTTGCCCTAGGGAGAGGTTTAGTCAACGGATCTGCCACATTCAGATCAGTGTGTACTTTGCAAATCTTTATGTCACCATCTCGGACATACTCGCGAATAGCGTGGTAACGTAGTTTGATGTGCTTCAGCTTGCTATGTGACCTTGGCTCCTGTGCATTAGCTATGGCACCTGTGTTGTCATAGTAGATGGCCATCGGGTCCAACGCACTGGGAACCACGCCAAGTTCAGTAATGAATTCCTTCATCCATATAGCTTCTTGTGCAGCCTCCGAAGCAGCTATGTATTCCGATTCAGTTGAAGATTTCGCCACAACGCTTTTCTTTGCACTCCTCCAGCTCACTGCAGCACCATTCAAAATAAATACGTATCCCGACTATGACTTCGAGTCATCCGGATCGGTGTTCCAACTAGCATCGGTGTAACCCTTTACAACAAGCTGTTCATCACCTCCATAAGAAAGAACCATATCCTTAGTCCTATTTAGGTACTTTAGGATATTCTTGACCGCTGTCTAGTGCTCCATTCCAGGATCACTTTGATATCTGCTAGTCAAACTAATAGCATGTGCTATATCCGGTCTTGTACACAACATGGCATATATGATAGAACCTATGGCCGAGGCATAGGGAATATTATTCATTTTCTCTCTATCTTCTGCCGTAGCTGGACTTTGAGTCTTACTCAAGGTCTTACTTGACAACATGGGCACGAACCCTTTCTTGCTATCTTCCATTCTAAACTTCTTTAGAACTTTGTCTAAGTATGTACTTTGTGAAAGCGCTATTAGGCGTCTTGATCTATCTCTATAAATCTTGATGCCTAGAATATATGCCGCTTCGCCATTCATTGAAAAACTATTATTCAAATAGGTTTTGACGCTATTAAGAAGTTCTATATCATTCCCAATCAACAATATGTCATCTACATATAGTACTAGGAATGCTATAGAGCTCCCACTCACTTTCTTGTAAATACAAGCTTCTCCATAAGTTTGTATAAACCCAATTTTTTTGATTACTTTATCAAAACATTGATTCCAACTCCGGGATGCTTGCTTCAGTCCATAAATGGAGCGCTGAAGCTTGCATACCTTGTCAGCATCTTTAGGATCGACAAAACCCTTGGGTTGTACCATATACAACTCTTCCTCAATGTCACCATTAAGGAACGCTGTTTTGACATCCATCTGCCAAATCTCATAATGGAAATGTGCAGCAATTGCTAACAAAATCCTCATAGACTTTAGCTTTGCTACTGGTGAGAATGTCTCATCATAGTCAACTCCTTGAATTTGTCGGAACCCTTTCGCGACAAGTCGAGCTTTATAGATGGTAACGTTACCATCAGCATCTGTTTTTCTCTTGAAAATCCATTTGTTCTCGACAGCCTTACGGCCATCCGGTAAGTCCACCAAAGTCCACACTTGGTTTTCGTACATGGATCCCATTTCGGATTTCATGGCTTCTAGCCATTTGTCGGAATCTGGGCTCACCATAGCTTCTTCATACGTCGCAGGGTCATCAGCGTTGTCCACCAACATGACGTTCAAGGCAGAGTCATACCAATCAGGAGTGGTACGAACCCTCGTTGACCTGCGAGGTTCAGCAGCAACTTCGTTTGAAGTTTCATGATCTTATCATCAGCTTCCTCTCCAATTGGTGCAGGCGGCACAAAAACATCTTCCGGTGCTGCGCTACTCTCAAATCCGAGAGAAGGTTCAATAACCTCATCGAGTTCTACTTTCCTTCCAGTCACCTCCTTCGAGAGAAACTCCTTCTCAAGAAAGGATCCATTCTTGGCAACGAAAACTTTGCCTTCGGATCTGTGATAGAAGGTATACCCAATTGTTTCTTTAGGGTATCCTATGAAGATGCATTTCTCCGCTTTGGGTTCAAGCTTATCAGGTTGTAACTTCTTTACATATGCTTCGCAACCCCAAACTTTAAGGAACGACAACTTAGGTTTCTTACCAAACCATAATTCGTACGGTGTCGTTTCAACGGATTTAGATGGTGCCCTATTTAAAGTGAATGCGGCTGTCTCACGGCAAAGCCGTCTTTGCCGTGTGTCAACTCACGACAAAGAGCCCTTTTTCCTTTTCTCTTTTCTCTTTCAATCGTATTTATTGTAATACTAAATTTAGTTAAAAACAAACAACTCACGGCAAAGCGTGAGTGCACGGCAAAGCGGCTCCGTTAGTCCCCTCCGTTGCCCCCTCCATCAACATCGGAGTGGTGGCCCTTCTGCAGGGGAATATTCGCACGGAGGGGGCCGAATATGCTGCACTGCCGTGTGAGCTATCTTTGCCATGCGTTTTTATTGCCTTTGCCGAGCGTTGTGTCTCTGCCGTGTGTTTCTTCTGGTTGTTGTCATGAGGATTTTCGTTGCCGTGAGTTGATTTTCTCCGTGCCGTGTGGGGTTTTGTTGCCGTGGGTCCTTTCGGTGGGCTCACGACAAAGGTTTGTTTGCCGTGTGACGGCTCACGGCAAAGTTGCAACACATGACATCGAGATTTTTTCCTGTAGTGCCTCGTACCGTGCCAGGTTGATGAATTGTAGTATCGGGTTGCCGGTGACTACCAAAGGTGAAGGGGATGGCAATGGAGAGGATGTGGTATCCTTGTCGCCCAACGTGCCGCCAGGTGGAGTGAGGCATGTCTGGTACGTCACGCTCACTCCGAGCATGCCAAGTAGCACGAGGACATCCTCCGCAGCCACGTATCAGTCGTGTGTAATTTCACTGACCTGAGGAGGGCAAGCGCACTTGGTCCGGGACTCAGGGTGCAGGTGGGAGTGGGCTGCCCACGGAGCCCACTACCCAAGCCCATGTAAAAGGCTATACAGGACACCCGCGGGTAAACAAGAAAATATGGTGGGTTTCCGTGGAAAACCCACGATCGAGCAAACATCAAAAAAGCTACTTCGATCCAAATTAATATTTTCATATTTGTCTAGATTCGAATATATCTAGTCATATTTTATTGCAAGATACATCCGAATCTAGCCAAATATGAGAACATTAATTTGGATCGGAAGGAGTAGGAATTTCGCAATCAAGCAAATATTATGCCTAGTAGAAAGAATGGCGAGTCAGTTAGAAAGTGGAAAAGACAATTGATACATTGAAGTGCTAAATGTTGATCGTATTATGTATTAAAATATTTTTATGAATATTATACAAGCAACAATTGCAGTAACGTATTTGCCGGTATATGTGGGCATACGTGGGATAGTGGACACCCACATAAGTTTCGCGGGATCCCGTGGGACACCCACTTAAATTGTGTGGGACAGTGCGGGCGTATGCGGGCCTCCCGCGGGCAGCCCCACCTACACCCTGATTCGGGGCACTACTTTTGCCTGAATGGTAAGACGGCGGCATCCCTTCTGTGTCCTCTCCCCGTCGGTCCATCTCCCTCCTCAAGACGATCCTGCCATTGACTCGAGGCAGGTGGCGTCAGAGTTTGCCCTGGGCTGCTTGCCTGCGTCGCCTCTTCTTTCACTTGGCAGACTATCATGCGGTGAAGAGGGTGCCGTGGGAGATCATGTCGGCCGCTGCAGCAAAGAAACCATAGGCGGCCACTCACGATCGAAGCGATTGGGGTGACGAACTAAGGGGACCGAGGGTCACGGAATCGGGCCTGAAGCGATGCTAGCGGGCTGGGCTTGGCCCAAGTATGCCGGGCGGATGAAAAGTTGCAAGGACGAAGTGATGCGCGACCAAGGCTAAGACGTATCGGCGGAGACGGAAGGGAAAGTTCTTTTTAGGCAGTAGAGAATGGAGTGAACAAATTGCATAGCATATAGTTACATGAATGCATATTAGTTTTCAAAGCGTTGTCTTTATCAGACAATGACTGCTTTTTACCAAACCTCAGGTCAAGGGTCAACTCGAACCTTAGAACTAAATTATCCTGTAGTTAATAGGCAAGTTCAATCTTGCATAGAATTGGCACACTCAACCTTGAACAACTCTTCCAAGTTATATTTAGCTAATGCTTTTCCAAAAAGTATCACAAATATGTCTACAAAAGCAAATATTGTTTTATGAATGATATGAATAAATAGAAGGTAAATGGAAACCAAAATATGAGATTTTGTGGGAACAGATTTCAATGTACCAAGAAAACTAACAAGTAAATAACGTAGTCAGTTATTCCAAGGCATCGTACAAACTGTGTTGACCATAAATCTTGGAATGGGACGAGCGAGTCAGAAATTTTGCTTCGTTCCGTGTAACTTCAGATGACTAAGTTGATTTGTATTCCTGAAAGGAATTACTATGGGTAGGAGGGTCGTAACATTCCCATCTCCTGTTGCAAGATGAAAACTTCCGAAAAGATAGCATTTGAGCAGCCGTCGTTGATCGAGTTTAGTGCAAAAGAAGAAATACGGAATTAGGTAGAGCTTGACATGACTTGGAGAAACTTGGTAATAGGCCACACAGTTAAAGAAGTGTGTTACGACAATAAGGTCAGGGACGTTTGCGGGAAAGGTAGCGTACCTCTCGAGACTGTATAAAACATGTCATGGTACTCCTTATCCGTGGAGCAGATTGCAAACACATTGTGGAAAGGAACTTAATGAAGTTCTAACAATCCGTGAAAACTGACGGACAAAGTTTTTTAGATTAAAAGCAATCTTTGATGAGAAATAAGTTTGAAACCCAAAAAAGGAAACCCAGATGCCTGAATCCATGGTTGCACAACCAATTATAGAACTTGCTATGTACGCTCGTACTCAAATTATCTTCTTAACTCCTTGCTAGACTATAAGAATATCGAAATAGAGAAAAACAATATACATAGTGATGACAGAGAGGTCTATTACGAGGAACCAAATGTTTCTGAAGGCATTGAAGGAGTATACTACGGTATAGAATATGGAGCACACCTAGGAGACATTGAATTGGAAGGGTAGTCTTTAGAATATTATAGAAGAGACGGACAGCATAGACTTACGTAAATAAGTTGTCGAGCTCTAGTGGTATTTCCACCAGTGTGTCCTTGCTACTCAAGTTAGTTAGTTTGAATTTCAATCTTCCAAGAATTTCTCAATAGACCATTGAGGACTTTGAAACATTTGTATAATTTGGTTTGAATATAATAAATATGTAAAAGTTGTGGACCCGCAATATTTGTGTTCTACCACTATGATGGATGCGATATTTGCAAAACGGTACTTCGTGAATATTACGTCTATGACTTGCATACTATAACATGCAGTGGTGTGGTGTGTCATCACATGCACCTGAGCAAGCCTAGTACACCGTCGTACGATTACCCCGAAGCCATATTCGGAATCCCAATATGTCCTCTCCAGCGCCGACGTCAGCCGCCGTAGTTCCACCTGGGTGGCCTCCGCCATAGAGGCATGAGCCTCACGTCAGCGCACCTGGAAGCCATTGCCCCTAGTCGAATCGCCGAGCCCCGCAGCTCGGGAATATGGATCCCCACCCACCAGGGATGAACGCCGCTCAGCGCCCGTGTCGAAGCGAGCCCCCCTAGCTCCTCCGCACACGCTATTGACCCTCCGAAGGTAATGCGCTTTGTTCGGTGTTTCCTCGCTCTGAAGGAGCTCCTCTCCTCGCTCCATCCGGTCCAGCTCGGACTCCTTCTCGTCTTCCGCTCATCTTGCCATCTCCGGCTCCTCCCATGATGCCCATAACCTCACTGTACACGGCGACCCTGCCAGCATAAAAGGGCAAGGCTCACGCCCGACGGCGCCATGGAGCTTGGCCGGCAAGGTTACCTCACCAAGCCACTAATCCGACAGCGACTCCGTACGGGTGTAAACAGTTTGCTCCAGGAGACCATGACCGGTGCCTCTAAAAGCGATTGCTTGCACTTTTCCTCCGACCCAAGACCGGTAGAGGGGCCACGTTGGGCGGTACTCACGTACTAGATAGTGTATGTGCGTCTAAAAAGCTGGTACTTCTTCCGTTTCAAAATATAACATGTTTTAGCTTTTGAGAAACAAACGTAGATTGATTTTAGTATGTAGTTGATGCGAGCAACGAGCAACGTTGGTGAATGGATCAGTATAGAAAGAGACACGTAATGCAGTAGCTCTCAAGTGTGACCACCATGCATGCATTGACACGACCGCCGTACAGAAAGAAAAAAAGTATACCACGTACACTACAGGAATGGGCGGCTATGCCGACGGCCAAACTTCGGAACCGTCGGCGTAGAATGTGACCAGGCCAGCCCTCAAGCAGCCGTCGGCTTAGAATTGCCCTTGGCGTAGGATAGCCTATGTCGACGGATTTCCTCGGCTTAGCCTACGCCGCCGACGGCCTCGGCATAGCTATTTTTCATCTTACCTCATTAATCTTTAAAAAATCATAACTAAATCATTCTAATTCATAAAAATACAAATAATATATCAAAATTTGCAGAAAAATAAGATCTATCTATCTACACTCAAATATTACACATTTGTAAATAAAAAAAATAAGTGAAACATAAAACATTACATATAGTTTGTAACGGACATAAAAAAATCAAAAACTATCCAAACAATGTGAAACCTTCGTGTGGAGTTATATTATGTAATATAGTTGCAAGAAAAAATATAAAACTTGGTATATTGATTATGTCTTAAAAAATCTTCATAAAATGACCTATCTCATTCGAGGTTACCTAGTTTTCGAATCAAATGATCAATGTTATGGCTAGAATCAAGACATAGTTTGTGATAATGTGCCCATATTGTGCATTAATGTGCATCATGGGATGGAAAACAATGTTGCGGGAGTAGGTTTTCCTTTTCGTTGCACCAAAAAGTCATTTTCCATTTTCCGGGCTAAAAAAAGGGGGCTTTTGTGAAGCAACCACCAAATGGCTAATTCAAAATGCAACCACCACATTTTCCAAAAATACTAGACCATCTTATATGGAAAATGTCCTAATAGGGGAATATCAAACCTATCTGTCCATCCCTGGTGAAAAAGATAAATTTCTGCCGAATCGGTAGAAGCGGGTCAGATATGAACTATAGGTGCATGATCTGATGCTCACGATTATTTACAAAAAATATTTTTAGGTTCACAATATGCTATTTCATCAGAGATCCACTTCAAGTTTAGTGAGGCTCAGCCCCGAGCTAAGAATCTTCATGCCCGCTGATGGCTCAAGATACTTTGAGCTCGTTGGAAACCCAAGAGGAAGGTATGATGAGCACAGCAGCAAGTTTCCCTCGGTTATGAAATCAAGGTTATAGAACCAGTAGGAGCAAGAAAACAACTCAAATGTGTTGCTAACTGGCTTTTGGCAGTGCGCACTACCGGCGTCAGCAGCAACGTGGAACCTGCACAACGCAACCAGAGAACTTTGCCCCAACTTACAATGAGGTTATCAATACCACTGGTTTGCTGAAACAAAGGATTAAACATAGAGTGGAAGAAAGTAATTGCTTGCAGAAAGTAAAACAGGAAAACAGTAAACAGCAGATTGATGACAAAAGCACGGATCGGGGTCCACAGTTCACTAGAGGTGATTCTCCTTAAGAAAGCAGCGTGTTGGGCGAACAAATTACAGTGGGACAATTGACAGATTTGAGAAAAAACATACAATGCATATACTAGCCATCTTGACTCCTACGAGATTTGATTGGGCATTACAACATAATACATAGACCGTAATCCAACTGCATCTATGACTAATAATCCACCTTTAGGTTAACATTTGACCCCCTCCAGTATTAAGTTACAAGCAACTGATAATTGCATTAAGCAAAGTATGTAAAGTAAACAATACGATTGCTCCATGAACAAAGGATTGTTGTTTTCTCCCTAGTGGCAACATCACATCTACAACCTTAGAGATTCCTATCACTTCCCCAGATTACCAGAGGCATGAACCCACTATCGACCATAAATACTCCCTCTTGGAGTCACAAGCATCTACTTGGCCAAGGTACTACAAGCAATGGAGAGCATGCAAGATCACAAATAACACAGACATGATAGAATTAATAATCAATCTGACATAGCATCTCAATATCCATTGGATCTCCACAAACACAACATATAGGATTACAAATAGATGATCTTGATCATAAACGAAGCTCACAAGATCTAAACATGATAGCACAAAGGAGGAGAACTAACCATCTAGCTACTGTATGGACCCATAGTCCAAGGACGAACTACTCAGCATCACTCTGGAGGCTTGCATGGTGATGAAGAAGGCCTCCAGGATGATCTCTCCCCTCCGGCAGGGTGCCTAGAAGAGCTTCAGAATCCCTCCCGATCTAGGGATGGAGATGGCGGCGGCTACAGACTATTTCGTGGAATTTTGATTGGGTACTTAGAGTTTTCTCCTCGGAGAAATTTTTATAGGCGAAGGGGCAAGGTCGGTGGCTGGCCAGAGGGCCCACACCTAGGGCTGGCCGCGCCACCCTAGGGTGTGGCCGCCCTGTGGCCCCCCTTCATCACTCCTCCGGACTCCGTGTGTCTTCCGGTAAAATAATGACTTTGGCTTTTGTTCCATCCAATTCCAAAAATATTACTTTTCTGGAACCAAAAACAGCAAAAAAACAGGCAACTAACACTATGGCATCTTGTTAATAGGTTAGTTCCAGAAAATGTATAGAAATATCTCAAAGTGTGAACAAAACATAAGAAAGTTGATATAAAACAAGCATGGAGCATCAAAAATTATAGATACGTTTAGGACGTATCAAGCATCCCCAAGCTTAACTCCTGCTCGTCCTCGAGTAGGTAAGTGATAAAAAGAATAATTTTTGAGGTGGCATGCACCATCACAATCTTAATCAAGGTATTTGTAAAGCATTGATAGCTGGGATCAAAGTACTCTAAACATGAGCATGAAAGATAGAGTTCTAACAATAAGACATAGCAAATATGTTGTAACATGAAAAGGTACAAACAAAGGATCATGAATAACAACGCATTGAAAGACGTTTGTTTGTTTCACATATAGAAAACATAATAAGAGTGGCATTCAGCTTGTCCCTCATGTATAGCAAGTATAAATGCATAGGACACCTTCAAAGTTCATAAGGGTGACTAGATAGAAATATTTTAAGAACAAGCAATATCAAAGTTATGAATCAAACAACAAGTTTTGGGACAATGCACATTAAACTAAGAATGACCACTATGCTCTCTCAATAGGTGCATAAAGATAGAAGATGGAGACTCAACGTAAAAGTAAAAAAGAAAGGCTCTTAATAGAGGGAAGCGGGGATTTCAAGTTTCATAAAGAGATTCCAAAAGATTATGGTACTTTTTGGTTTCCTTCTCTCATTGCCCCTATCATAAGCATCTTGAAGTGATTAAGGTTAACGTGACACAAATAAGAGGATATGCTTGACAAGCTATAATTTAAAATCGTATGCCCCTTGCTTACGAGTACCGAACCTCATGCTACTCATTTTCAGTCACAAGTAAGCTCTTGTTATTGCAAGTACATATGTATCATAGAGAACTGCCAACAGGGTACCCCTTGCCCCATGACACATGAGCTATCCCATATCAAAATGACAAGGCAACAGACAATGAGCATCTCAGCAATATTTTTATTTGATATTTGCATAGGTTTTTATTGAGAAAGCTTCATAGAATGATCACTATGGTTATGCTGCAAGTTTCCACCATGATTAGGAATGGCTTAGGCTAGCGACCTAGGCATTTCTCTAACGCACATACAAACTCCATGATCTTACAAGTTCCCCTTTTATTTCACACCGCCGGGATCCATAAGCAAAAGAATCATGATATTAACTGAATAATAAGTGCAATGTTGAAAGCGTTCCCCATGGTACATGGTTCTGCTAATTTACAACTTATAAAGCGCAAGCATATACGCAACATAGATGGACACAATGGTTCAAGTTTATTAAGTGTGCCATCAAGTTTGTGAGAGCTTTAATCACCAATTTTCACATAACACAAAGTTTAATTTGGAAGATAGATGAAAACATGAATATACTTGGAATGGTGTAACACACCATGCATAGGAATTTATAGTGGACTCTTTGGAATAACTTGGTTTTATTGGAGGTTGGATGCATGAGTGGAACTATACTTGCTACATGTGGAGGCTAGCAAAAGACTGGGAGCGACCAACTGAGAGAGCAATAATGGCCATAATCATGCAAAGCGACAAAACATTATCAATTAAAGCATAAAGTGATATTACACTAAATGATCATAGAGGCTAAGGTGACTGGTATAGTCTTAACATGGTGTAAGCATGTGCCAAGTCAACCCAAATAAAGCATCAAAGGAGAATACCACAATATTATGCTTTTGTATGTTAAAACAACGCATGATTCTTTCAAGGCACATTAAGCAATATCAATTGTTTGGAACAAGTCATGCTACAACAATAATCACCAAGCAAAGGTTAAAGCAATATCAAACATGACATGATAAAGTCCAGGCCACAGTCAAAAACAAACTCCTTTCGTACCACTTATAAGCATGAAACTTCCTACTCTTTTCCAACAACAATCAACCTATCTGAATTAAAGTATGAATGCAGGGGTCCAACTAATTTATTTAAGCAAACCAAACAAAATAAAACTAAAAACAAAAACGAAGATGCTCCAAGAACAACACAATTGTGCATGAAACAATAAACATAAAGTGTTTGGAAGAAACCTAAGATTTTTATTGATGAAGAAGGGGATGCCTTGGGCATCCCCAAGCTTTGACACTTGTAATTCTTGAATATTTCTTGCGGTGACACGGGTGGCATCCCCAAGCTTGAGCTTTTATCCATTCTTTATCTCATCACATTATCCTTCCCTACACCTAAAAATTTCCTTCATACAAAACTTCACACAATCTTCATTAGCAACATTAGTGTATTCAAGATAATAAGTCTTTGGGTTTAGTTCCAACACATGTAAAACTTCCATTAAAACACAAGATATTGTAGGAATTACTTCTAAAAGCTCAAGTGATCAAAGAGAACTCAAAGAGAAAAGATTAAGAGGCAAATGCAAATAATGGCAGAAATCTGTCAAAACAGACCAGCAGGTAGAAACTGATTTTTTTCGAAGATCTTCTATTGCTCAAATCAAAAAGTTCTAAGCTAATGAAAGTTTTATAATAACCTGGGGCATACGCACAAAAATTTATAGCTCAATCTGACGTACAAGGATTTTTAAAGAAATTTTACAGTGAAGCACAAAAAATCTGTTTCGGGACAGCAACTTTCCCAAGTCTTACTTCTCTCTCATTGGATGTTATTCTTGGCACAAAAACCACACAAAAGGGATAAGTAGAGTTTATTACTGAAGAAATAACTTCCAAGACTCAACAAAATAAAAACTTACTGAAAGTAAAAATAATATGGGCTATCTCCCAATAGTGCTTTTCTTTAACGCCTTTAAGCTAGGCATAGGAGCAAGATTCAAGTATTTTCAACTGAAGAAGCATTAAGATCAAATTTCTTGCCCTACCTTTCTTACCTTTATTCTTATCTTTAGAGAATAGATGAGTGTTTAATGGAGAAGCAAAATACATGATGCCTTTTCCCACATCTATTGTTGCTCCAAGGAGTTTCAGTAGGGATCTTTCAAGTGTAATTTGTCCTTTTCCGACACATTCAATAACAAGATAATCAGTAGACACCACTTTCCCTTGGATCTTTGTAAACAATCCTTCCGCTATCCCAATGGGTAATATTGTGGCATTATTGGTAAGATATATTTCTTCTCCTCCCTCAGAAAGTCCCCAAAAATTCAAAGATTCGTAGATATCTTTAGGCATAAGACAGAATTCAGACAATATATCACAACAAGCATAAAAATTTCCATTATTTATAACCACTTTTACTGTAGGAAGCCTTTTTGAAGATTCAAAATTTATTGGAACATATTCATGATGCTCCCTAAGCATGTTATATCCTTCTTTTAAACTAGCCATGTTGGTCTCAAGAGTGTTTAATCTAGCAATATTGTTTGCAAAGGAGGAATCAAATTTGCTAGGCAAGTTATATGTTGCAACCAACTTTATTATAGCATTAAAAGCTTAACCCTCATTGCACCGGTGGAAATCTGCTCCTACTACAACATCCAAAGCATATCTATAACGAAGAGCAAGACCAAAGTAGAAACTGCTAAGAAACAAGCTTAAAGTCATTTTAGGTTCAGTTTTTTCATGTAAATCAGAAATTCTAGACCAAGCTTCTTTGAAACTCTCTTCAATTCCTTGTTTGAAAGTAAAAATCATTTCCTTAGGTGACATAGTGATTGGAGCAAAACTATACATGAAAGCAACTTGAAGTAGAAACTAATTTTTTTGTATTTTTGATAAAGGAAGCAAACAAGTACAACTATTTTTTGTGTGTTTTTGATAAGGAAACAATCAAGGCAAAGTAAATTAAACTAAGAAAAAAACAAAGTAAAGAGATTGGTTGTGAAAGACTCCCCTTGCAAGGTTGTCCTTAACTCCCCGGCAACGGCGCCAGAAAATAGCTGCTTGTGCGTGGTTGATGTAGGAGTCTCTTCTTCTTTGATCCCCGACAACGGCGCCAGAAAATAGCTGCTTGTGCATGGTTGATGTAGGAGTCTCTTCTTCTTTGATCCCGGCAACAGCGCAAATAGCTGCTTGTTGACTCAATCTATGTTGAGCTTATTGGGAACCCTAAGAGGAAGGTATGATGAGCACAATAACAAGTTTCCCTCAGTTGTGAAACCAAGGTTATCGAACCCGTAGGAGTTAAGGAAACAACTTCCAAGATGTTGCTACCAACCTGGAACCTTGCACAACACAACCACAGAACTTTGCCCCAACTTACAATGAGGTTGTCAATCTCACTGGTTTTGCTGAAACAAAGGATTACACATATAGAGTAGAAGAAAGTAATTGCTTGCAGAAAGTATACAGTAAAACAGTAAACAGTAGATTAATGGTAAAGGCATGGACCGGGGTCCATAGTTCACTAGAGGTGACTCTCCTTAAGATAATAGCATGTTGGTGAACAAATTACAGTGGGGCAATTGACAGATTTGAGAAAGCATACAATGCATATACTAGCCATCTTAACTCCTACGAGATTTGATTGGGCATTATAACATAATACATAGACCGTAATCCAACTGCATCTATGACTAATAATCCACCTTCAGGTTATCATCCGAACCCCCTCCAGTATTAAGTTGCAAGCAACAGATAATTGCATTAAGCAAAGTGTGTAAAGTAAACAATACAATTGCTCCATTAACAAAGGATTCTTGTTTTCTTCCTAGTGGCAACATCACATCTACAACCTTAGAGATTCCTGTCACTCCCCAGATTACCAGAGGCATGAACCCACTATCTAGCATAAATACTCCCTCTTGGAGTCACAATCATCTACTTGGCCAAGGTAGCTACAAGCAACGGAGAGCATGCAAGATCACAAATAACATAGACATGATAGAATCAATAATCAATCTGACATAGCATCTCAATATGCATCGGATCCCCACAAACACAACATATATGATTACAAATAGATGATATTGATTATGAAAGAAGCTCACAAGATCTAATCATGATAACACAAAGGAGGATAACCAACCATCTAGCTACTGTATGGACCCATAGTCCAAGGATGAACTACTCACGCATCACTCCGGAGGCTTGCATGGTGATGAAGAAGGCCTCCAGGATGACTCTCCCCTCCGGCAGGGTGCCGGGAAGAGCTTCGAAATCCCTCCCGATCTAGGGATGGAGATGGCGGCGGCTACGGAGTCTTTCGTGGAATTTTGATCGGGTACTTAGGGTTTTCTCTTCGGGGGACTTTTATAGGCGAAGGGGCAAGGTCGGTGGCCGGCCAGGGGGCCCACACCTAGGGCTGGCCGCGCCACCCTAGGGTGTGGCCTCCCTGTGGCCCCCCTTCGTCTCTCCTCCGGACTCTTTGTGTGTTTCGGTAAAATATTGACTTTGGTTTTTGTCCCGTCCAATTCTGAGAATATTACTTTTCTGGCTTTTCTGAAACCAAAAACAGCAGAAAACAAGCAACTGGCACTGTGGCATCTTGTTAATAGGTTAGTTCCAGAAAATGTATAGAAATACCTCAAAGTGTGAACAAAACATAAGAAAGCTGATATAAAACAAGCATGGAGCATAAAAAATTATAGATACGTTTAGGACATATCACACCACATTAAAAAACTATACCACCTTACATGGATAATGCCCCAACAGAGGGATCTCAAACCTTTCCGTTCATCCCTGGGAAAAAAGACAAATTTCTACCGAATTAGCAGGAAGTGGATCAGATATGAACTACAGGTATATGATCTGATGCTCATGATTTTTTACAAAAATAATTTGTAGGTTCACATGCTATTTCATCAGAGATTCACTTCAAATTTAGCGAGGCTCAGCCAACTAAGAATCTCCATGCCCACCGTTCGACAAAATTTGATGATAGTTTAAATGGGCATAAGAAATTAAAAAACGATCCAAACAATGCAAAACCCTCGCATGGTGTCATATTATGTGACATAGTTGGATGAAAAAATATCAAACTTGGTATATTGATTATGTCTCAAAGAAACCTTAACAAAATGAACTATCTCATTCGAGGTTTTCTGGCTTTCGGGTCAAATGACCAATGTTATAGCTAGACTCAAGACATAGTTTGGGATTCTGTGTCCATATTGTCCATACATGTGCATCATGGGATGGCGAACAATGTTGCAGCAGGAAGTTATCCTTTTCGTCGCGCCAAAAAGCAATTTTCATTTTTCGAGCGCAAAAACAGGGGGTTTTGTGAAGCAACCACCAAATAGCTAATTCAAAATGCTATCACCCTATTTTTAAAAAAATACTACACCACCTTACATGGAAAATGTCCCAATAGGGGATCTGAAACCTTTCTGTTCATCCTGGTAAAAAAGATAAATTTTTGCCGAATCGGTAGGAAGTGGGTCAGATATGAACTACAGGTACATGATCTGATGCTCATGATTTTTTACGAAAATAATTTATAGGTTCACAATGTGCTATTTCATCAGAGATCCACTTCAAGTTTAGCGAGACTCTGTCCCGAGCTAAGAATCTTTATGCCTGCCGTTTTAAACGGGCAAATGAAATTATGGCTAGAATCATGACATAGTTTGTGATAAGTTGATATGGATATCATATTTGGATTTATCTCATTTTTTAATCAATTTAGACATATTATTTGTCGAATTCCGATTTACGGATTTAAAGGTATTAATTATTCCATATTAAATAGGAAAATACAAAAAATATAATTATTATATTTTTGTTTGAATTCAATAATATTTTTCCTTATTCATTATTGTTTACTTAAATAATTGTTTGTAATTTCAAAAAATAAAAAAGTGTGACATGATGATATAAGAGTTAATAGGGACTAATATCATAGTATTGACAACAAGGTACCAATTGCTTCGCCAAAACTGATTCTGAAGAAATGGAGAAGTTAAGCGTGATGGGAGTAGAGTAGTGACGATGGGTGACTGACTAGGAAGTTTGACCAAGACTGCAATTTGAATAAAGATTAAGTGTAATTAATAATTAAAATATTCTAAGTGAGAGATTTACGAGTCAAACAATTCAAAGATTAAAAATATAAAAAAAATTAAATTATTTTTACAACCGGCCGCTAGGCTATACCGACAGGGGCTATGCCGAGGGCACCCCTCGGCGTAGCGCCTACACCGACGGCCTCCGTGGCTCCGCTGAGGGAGGTCTTTGCCGAGAAGTCTATGTCGAGAGCAGCGGCTTTTGGCCCTTGGCTTACCACCGATCAATTCCTGTAGTGGTAGGTACCTGGAAGATAAAAAAGGATCCGATCGATAGGCGAGATTGCTGAGTAAAAATTGCCCGTCTTGGCACTGGTTTGTTTACATGGAAACCGGAAAGGTCTCTTTGAAGAAAAACGGCCCGAAGTGAAATTCCTCTACATACATGGGCACGCCTGACGCCTTGTTGGCCTTTATAGGATGGTTTGTTTACGTGGAAACCGGAACGGTCTCGTTGGAAAAACGGAAGGATCAAGGAACCGGCATGGATTGATTCGATCGATCAGGCACAAGCGTCGCCGCCAGGCAAACTGAAAGCTCCAGACCCTAGCTACGGATCCATGGATCCTGAACTCGACGAGCTCAAGGCGAGTCTCATCGGATGGAAGAGCGTCTGCAACCGGCTCGCAAGCCCTCGCCCCGTAAGTCACCTGGCGAGCTTGCTACTTGTCATCCTTCCTTCGATCAATGACTGATGATTATCAATCCGGCCGTAGTTGAAACCGTCGTCTATCCATATGCACAACAAGCACATAGCGTGGTGACCGAAATTACCGAGTGTGCTTATTGCCATAAAGTACATGTGCATGGTCCCGTGGGGTTTGTTCGATCTTAGGACTATAGTTATTAGCTACCTAGCTAGGGAATATATAATGTTCTTCATGTTTTACTCCTACCTGAAAAACTGATCTATATGCATGCATGACTCTTGAGTTGTATGTCTTGGTCGTAGTATTAGACACTCAATTTTTTTCAGAAACATGCAATACAGTTTTTTTAAAGGGCGTATCCTGGGTCGACATACACAACTCTTACTGCGAGAAAGATGCATGCACGCTGAATATGAAATTTGAGTTTTCTACGAGGAGGAAAATAGAGGTTCATTATTCATGGAAAAGAATCAGATATTGTGTACTCCCTCTGTTCCGGAAGTAAGTGACTTAGGTATGTGTGTAGATTCGTATGTATCTATACACAAAATGAGTCTAGATACATCCACATCTAGACAAATCAAAGTCTCACTTATTTCCGGCTTGAGGGAGTAAAATATACTGTTAAACAAGTAACACTGCCGGCAAAGTTCCGGGTGCTGTCTCCGTCAGTGTAACCTTTATTTCTGCTTCATAGTATATGGCCTAATAAGGAATTAAGTTTAAATCTGGTCTACGTGTCCAAAACTAGCATTCTTGATTCTTGAGTTGCAGTCACGGATGATTTTCAGATTTTAATTTTGTAGATACAGTAAATACAGATGTTTGGTGCTGACGAGTAGATTTGTGTTGTTGGTTCTAGTATGTGTTGAAGTTTCTGATATATCCTTTTGATTTTCCATGCACAACCTCCTTCTTTCTACAGAGCTTTGATGTTCCGTGCTCTCGTTTCAGATACAGATATTTGTTGAGACCCTCTATGGCAAGACAATCACTCTTGATGTTGACAGTTCGGATACTATCGACAATGTCAAGGCTAAGATTCATGACAAGGAGGGAATCCCTCTAGACAAGCAACGCCTCATGTTTGATGGCACACTGCTCGAGGGCGGGCGCACATTGGCCGAGTATGACATCCAAAAGGAGAGTACCATTCATCTTGCCCCCCATCTCGACGGAGGGATCGAGATATCCGTGGAGACCCTCAACGGCAACATGAGCACCCTCAAGGTAGACCCATCAGATACTGTCCACGCCGTCAAAGCAAAGATCCACGACCAACATTGCCTTATCTTCGACGGGAAGCAACTGGAGGACAACTGTACTATGGCTGATTATGGCATCCAATATGGTTCCACACTTAACCTTGATCGGCGCTTCCCAGAAAGAATGCAAATCTCCATCAAGACGCTAGAAAAGCCTTTTTATGTCAAGAGCTCAGATACCGTCGACAGTGTCAAGTCGAAGATTAAAGACGAGTATAGCATCCACCCGGCCCAGCAGCGCCTCATCTTCAACAAGAAGGAGCTGGAGGGTGGCCGTACTTTGGCCTATTATGACATTCGGGATGGATCCGATCTCGACTTTGTCCTCCGCCTTCGGTCTGGGCTGATGCAGGTCTTTGTCAAGATGTTGTCAGGAAAAACCTTTGTGCTTAAGGTTGAGAGCTCAGATACGGTCCTAAGCGTTAAGGAGAAGATCCACCAGGTTGAGGGCATTGAAGTGAGACTCCAACGCCTCCTCTGCAGTCTTCCTTTAAGAAGCCAACCCCACATCCTTAGCGAGAGAAACCTGGAGGATGGCATCACACTTGGGGAGTACAACATCAAGGATAACTCCACCCTTAAACTTGTCCTTCGCCTCTTGTCGTGTGGTAAGTGTCCGGGTCACCATCACTAGTGTGTACTAATGTGTCCCATGTAATGTACTCCCTCCGTTCAGAAATATAAGACATTTAGCTTGAAATGAATGTATCTAGATGTTTTTTAATGTATAGGTTCACTCCGAACTTCTACAAACATATAAACTAAAAGACGTCTAGATACATTCGATTCACAAAACTAAAACGTCTTATAGTTCTGAACGGAGGGAGTACTGTATAAAGCGACTTACTGAAATCACTGTTTGGTTAGTACTCTACCTATAGTAAAGTTTGTTTTCATGCGCAACATGTGGTTGTTTCTAGAATGGTTGCTTTGAGCTATGTATGGAGATGAAATCATGAAAATGCGGCATGGCTGTTCCATAGTCTGGGATCACTTTTTTTTAAGTATATACTATTTAAATACTCCATTTCACAAACATGCAATATTTCTAGAAATTTCTGAGATTTTACAACGTTTTTTGCTGAGTTAGCATGAATCGGGTGAAATTTGAATTGAGTCTGCTCTATAGTATGCCCCTGAATTTTAACAAAAATTAATTTTTAAGTTCATGGTGTCATTTCATCACAGATAAGCTGACCGTTTCACATTAAAAATAAGAGGGAAACATTAAAGAGGGGAAAGTTGGTGGGAAAAATCTTTGTCTAGTGCACTTACACGAGGCAAAGATATGTCATCCCCTGTTTGCCGTGTATTACAGTCGGCAAAGCTGGTGCACCTCTTTTCATGTGTAATTACACTTGGCAAAGAGGAGGGCCCCACTGATAGCGCGGGAAAAATTGGACGAGTAAATTTACACAAAACTATGACAATTGGGCTAGGGCTTCTGAAAACTACGACAATTAGGGATCACTACAAAAAACTACGAACTTCGGAGCTACCAAACTACAAAGAGCTACCAATTTCATGTAATCGGGCATTTAGATCATCTGATCGTGTTTCCGACATGGCTGGACCCACTGTCAGGCTGATGTGGCACGTGTATTTTGCAAAATAGTCCTTTGAAACATTATAATTTAAACTTAGTCACTCATTTTCCTTTTTTATCCTTTCTTTTTCCAAAAAAATAACCAACCGGAACCGGTTTGGTCAGGTCAAAAAATATGGCCGTGTGCGCGTCTGGGGCTTCGTCTCCGCTATTTTTTTAAAATAATACATTCTTTTAATAATTTTCACGAATAATACACGACCTAAAAGATTTGCAATTCTAGCACAGTGTCGGTATTTGAATAGCCGACCAGTCTTTATCGGCTTTTGAATAGCCGACCAGTCCTGTGTGCTTTTGAAAAGGTTCGCGCAAGCTATTTGTCTTGGGCAGGACACATGGTCATGAATCTCACAACATCAACATAGAGATAAGAAAGTTTAGTTATGTGCTCCCCAAATGAAGCAAGTGATAGAGTAGTGGATCGCGCGTGGCCCTGGAGATAAAAGCTCGAGAAATTGCTAAGATGGCGCTGAAGAGGCGAAAGTTGATGGTGATCACTGGGCCTGGGACCCCGGAAGTGTGTTGCGAGGTTCGGCGGAAGATCTAGGAAACCTAGAGATGTGCTAGTATGCATGATAGTGTTGTTAGAAATAATGGGCTAAATAAATAAGCCCATATAGATTTCAGATTTTCCCTAAATCTCAAAACCCATGTGTGTGGAAGCCCATGTGTGATTTGGCCCAATTTGGTGGCAGCTCACATATGAGTGGAGTGGGAGCTAAAGTTTAGTTCCACATGGAAAGTTGGAGAAGAGTTACACCACCTTATAAGGTGGAGTGATTCACCACTTAGTAAAGTGAGTGAGAAGAGGAGAACTACACGCGCGCTCCTCCGACGACGACACCGCCGCTCGCACGCACGCCCGCCCGCCCGCCCGCCCGCTCATCTCGTCACGACGCGACGCGACGCGACGCGCGCGCGCCGCGGGTTACGGGAATCTCGTCGAGCAGACCCAAACGTGCGCAATGTGGGCTTGGTCCACGACGTGCCCTATGTGGGACTCCCGAGCCGAACACACCGAAAACCAATCTAGGGTTTGCCAACTTCTTTGCTTGCGCCGCCACCGTAGTCTACTCCATCCCGCTTGCCGGCGGACGGGAGAGCAGGTCTCCGGAACCACTCGCCTTTGCGATCCTGTACGGGAGAGGGCGAATAAGGTTTTTGGGAAGCGCCCCGCGCGATTGCTCAAGTTCTGCATCACGGCTCGTCTTCCATCCAAGTCGGGCAGTGCTGCCTATCGTCGCCTTCGCCGCCGTCTGCTTCGACCAATCTTCCCCAAGGCTACTGCTGCGATTACTGCAATCGAACGGTACGTGCGACGTGCTTCTGTCTGGTTATTAATCATGTTCTGCGGGTACATATTTAGCTGCTGTCTATTTCCGTTCATCTTGTTGTTAAGTACATCTAGTATGTTCGAGTTACATGTGCGAGTAGCTGGTATTGTCATGTTTAATATTCTGGAATTAATCACTAATTATCCAACAATCCAAAAACCTTACTATAGGAAAATTTCCGAGATAAACATGGAACACTTGGCCGATGCGATGAAGCCGGAAAAGTTTACCGGTGTTCACTTTAAGAGGTGGCAGTATAAGACCACTATGTGGCTGCAAAATCTGAAAGTATTCGAGGCTAGTGAGGGTTTACCTGAAGGGACTATATCTGAACAAGATCATAACAAGTTCAAGGAAACCAATCTTGCTTTTGTGGGATGCGTTCTGAGTGTTCTTACAAGCTGTTTGATGTGTACATGCACTTCAAAGATGGCAAAGAGCTCTGGGAGGCACTGAACGCTAAGTTCGGTGTAACAGATGCTGGCCGTGAACTGTACATCATGGAGAACTTTCATGATTACAGGATGGTTAACAATCGTTCTGTAGTCGAACAAGCTCATGAGATATAGTGCTTTGCCAAGGAGCTTGAAATCCTTAAGTGTAACTTACCTGACAAGTTTGTGGCTGGGTGCATCATTGCAAAGTTGCCTTCTTCATGGAGAAATTTCGCCACAACTCTCAAGCATAAGAGACAAGAGATATCGGTTGAAAACCTGATAGCGTCTCTTGATGTTGAGGAGAAGGCTCGGGCTAAGGACACTGCTGAGAAAGGAGGCGAGGGTCAGTCTAGCGCCAACATGGTGCAGAAGAGGACCTTCGGCAAGAACAAAGGGAACTATAAGCCCTCCTTCAACAAGCCTGAAAAGACTACAACCTTCAAGAAGAAGAAGAAGCCGAACAAGACTGAGCTAGGTTGCTTTACCTGTGGAGAGCTCGGGCACTTTTCCAAGGATTGCCCAGAACGTGCAGATCGTAAAGGGAAAAAGGGGAAGACTGTCAACATCGTGACTGCTAGCAATGCTGATGGGTATGAGTAATCTATTTACTGTTCTTTCAGTTTTTCAATCACCATGTTGGTGGATTGATACGGGTGCTAATATTCATGTGTGTGCTGACATCTCTATGTTCACTTCTTATCAGGTCGCTCGGGATTCATCCGTCCTAATGAGGAATGGGTCACATGCTTCTGTTCATGGTGTGGCACGGTGGATCTGAAGTTCACTTCGGGAAAGATCATGCAACATGTCCCTTCCATGAACAAGAATCTCGTTTGCGGCTCCCTTCTATGCAGAGATGGGTTTAAGGTTGTCTTTGAGTCTAATAAAGTCATTGTGTCGAGACATGGACAATTTATTGGTAAAGGATATGAGTGCGGAGAGTTGTTCCGCTTTTCACTTTCAGATTTTTGTAATAAGTCCATAAACCATATTTGTGGCGGTGTTAATGATGATACCAGTGTTTGGCATTCTCGTTTATGTCACATTAATTTTGGTTTGATGTCCAAGTTGTCCAATATGAGTTTAATTCCGAATTTCACTATTGCCAAAGGTTCCAAGTGCCATAGTTGTGTGCAATCAAAGCAACCTCGAAAGCCTCACAAGGCAGCCGAGGAGAGAAACTTGGCACCTCTGGAGCTCATACATTCTAATCTTTGTGAGATGAATGGTGTGTTGACAAAAGGTGAAAAGAGATATTTCATGACTTTGATTGATGATGCGACTAGATACTGCTATGTTTATTTGTTGCGCACAAAAGATGAAGCTTTAGACTACTTTAAAATTTATAAAGCCGAAGTTGAAAATCAACTAGAGAGAAAGATCAAACGTCTTAGGTCGGATCATGGTGGTGAATATTTTCCCAAAATCTTCGATGAATTCTGTGAGGAACATGGCATTATTCATGAAAGGACGCCTCCCTACTCGCCTCAATCAAACGGGGTTGCCGAGAGGAAAAACCGCACGCTGACTGACTTCGTCAATTCCATGTTAGCCACCGTTGGTTTATCTAAGGCATGGTGGGGGGAGGCCTTGTTGACAGTGTGTCATGTCCTAAATAGAGTTCCTAACAAGAATAAAGATAAAACCCCTTATGAGGAGTGGGCTGGGAGAAAACCATCACTTTCTTACTTGCGCACTTGGGGGTGTTTGGCTAAGGTCAACATACCGATTCCTAAGAAACGCAAACTTGGACCAAAGACGGTGGATTGCATCTTTCTAGGATATGCTCCGCGGAGTGTAGGCTATAGATTTTTAGTAGTTAAATCTGAGGTTCCTGATATGCATGTTGATACTATAATGGAATCTCGTGATGCAACATTCTTTGAGAATATGTTTCCTATGAAAGATATGCATAGCACTGCTAGAATTTCTTCTGAAATACTTCCTGAAACTAGTGCATCTAGTGAGAATTTTGAGCAACCACGTGAGGAAGAAGTCCTAGAGAAGGATGACAATGAAGCTCCTACACGGACTAAGAGACAGAGGGTTGCAAAATCATTTAGAGATGATTTCATTGTGTACCTTGTGGATGATACTCCCACTTCTATTGCAGAGGCATATGCATCTCCTGATGCAGATGATTGGAAAGAAGTTGTTCATAATGAGATGGACTCGATTCTTTCTAATGGAACTTGGGAACTATCAGAACGACCCCATGGCTGTAAGCCTGTGGGTTGCAAGTGGGTGTTCAAGAAGAAGCTAAGGCCTGATGGTACTATTGAAAAGTACAAGGCTCGGCTTGTAGCAAAAGGCTACACACAGAGAGAAGGTGAAGATTACTTTGACACCTATTCACCTGTTGCTAGACTGACCACCATTCGAGTACTACTATCCCTGGCTACCTCTTATGGTCTTATCGTTCATCAAATGGACGTTAAGACAGCTTTCCTCAATGGAGAGTTGGAAGAGGAGATCTATATGGATCAGCCTGATGGGTTTGTGGTAAAAGGTGAAGAGAGAAAGGTGTGCAAGTTGTTAAAATCTTTATATGGCCTGAAGCAAGCACCTAAGCAATGGCATGAGAAGTTTGACAGAACATTAACTTCTGTTGGCTTTGTCGTTAATGAGGCTGACAAGTGCGTCTACTATCGCCATGGTGGGGGTGAAAGTGTTATATTATGTTTATACGTGGATGATATCCTTATCTTTGATACAAACATGAATGTGATAAATGAAGTTAAGTCCTTTCTGTCAAAGAGCTTTGATATGAAAGATCTGGGAGAAGCTGATGTTATTCTGAATATCAAGCTGATTAAGCACGAGAGTGGGATTACTTTGACGCAATCACACTATGTTGAGAAGATCTTGAGCCGTTTCGGTTTCGTTGATGGAAAGTCTTCCCCAACACCTTATGATCCCAGTGTGACATTACGGAAAAACAAGAAAGAGCCGAAAGAACAATTGAGATACTCTCAAATCATTGGCTCACTCATGTACTTAGCTAGCGCGACAAGACCCGACATCTCTTTTGCTGTGAGCAAGTTGAGTAGGTTCATGTCTAACCCGGGTACTGAACATTGGTGTGCACTTGAAAGGGCCATGCGCTATCTGTGTGGTACAATGAGTTATGTGATACACTATTCGGGCATCCAACGGTGCTCGAAGGATATAGTGATGCGAACTGGATCTCGGATGTAGATGAACTCTACGCCACTAGCGGGTATGTATTTACCTTTGGAGGTGGCGCGGTATCATGGAGATCTTGCAAACAAACCATATTGACAAGGTCGACTATGGAAGCAGAACTTGCTGCTTTAGACACAGCCACTGTAGAGTCAGAATGGCTGCGTGAACTCTTGATGGACTTGCCGGTGGTTGAGAAACCTATACCGGCCATCCTCTAGAATTGTGATAATCAAACTGTTATTGTCAAAGTGAACAATTCTAAGGATAACGCGAAGTCACCAAGACACGTCAAGAGACGTTTGAAGTCTGTCAGGAAATTGAGAAACTCCGGAGTAATTACTGTTACGTATATTCAAACTGACAAAAACCTGGCAGATCCCTTTACAAAGGGACTATCACGAAACGTGATAGAAAGTGCATCGAGAGAGATGGGTTTGAGACCCATGGATGTTACACAGTAGTGGTAACCCAACCTTTTTGATCGGAGATCCCGTGAATTAGGACCTGGGAAAAACAAGCTAGTGGTGTGACGGAGGAGAGTATTAGACAACCCTCTATATGTGAAGATGTACAACTCTCAAAAGCTGTAAGGAAGGTTGGCAACATGCCTTAATGTGTTTCTGTTGGCTATGATTAGCAAAGATGCTGTCCTACAGAGCATTCTTGAAAAAATACACATATACGAGTTCCGATTGTTAAACGTCGCAATCTATGAGATTTGGGTGATCTCTAGTAAACTCATGAAGAGACCAAGTAGTATGACGCATATGCTACACCCGCGGGGTAGGCTACTGGCAGCCAGGTACTAGTTATGACTTTGTGTGAAATCTAAAAGCACCAAACTTGCAATTCAAGGTTCGTCCATTGTTCAAGTTGCTGATAGACGTAGCTCAAGGTTCTAGGCGGAAGTTCAACTTAACAGTCTCTGCTGAAACACTGGTATATAAACAAGTAGCGAGAATTGGCAAATCTTCAAATGGGCATTTGAGATCTGGTGGGGGATTGTTAGAAATAATGGGCTAAATAAATAAGCCCATATAGATTTCAGATTTTCCCTAAATCTCAAAGCCCATCTGTGTGGAAGCCCATGTGTAATTTGGCCCAATTTGGTGGCAGCTCACATATGAGTGGAGTGGGAGCTAAAGTTTAGTCCCACATGTAAAGTTGGAGGGGAGTTACACCACCTTATAAGGTGGAGTGGTTCACCACTTAGTAAAGTGAGTGAGAAGAGGAGAACTACACGCGCGCTCCTCCTCCGACGACGCCGCCGCCGCTCGCATGCCCGCCCGCCCGCTCGTCACGACGCGCGCGCGGGTTGCGGGTTGCGGGAATCTCGCCGAGCCGAGCTTTATTTTTGCTGCTTGGGAGAACTTGTGCGGTTTTGACAGACGTGTCAACAATTAGCCTATTCGGGTCGCTCCCGGATCGTGGGCTATCTGTAACCGACCCGAACGTGCGCAACGTGGGCTTGGTCCACGACGTGCCCTATGCGGGACTCCCGAGCCGATCTATATAAACTCCAGTGCGGCTTCCACCACGAACACACCGAAAACCAATCTAGGGTTTGCCAACCTCTCTGCTTGCGCCGCCACCGTAGTCTACTCCATCCCACTTGCCGGGGTGCACCGGCGGACGGGAGAGCAGGTCTCCGGAACCACTCGCCTTTGCGATCCTGTACGGGAGAGGGCGAATAAGGTTTTTGGGAAGCGCCCTGCGCGACTGCTCAAGTTCTGCATCACGGCTCGTCTTCCATCCAAGTCGGGCGGTGTTGCCTATCGTCGTCTTCGCCGCCATCTGCTTCGACCAATCTTCCCCAAGGCTACTGCTGCGATTACTGCAATCGAACGGTACGTGCGACGTGCTTCTGTCTGGTTATTAATCATGTTCTGCGAGTACATGTTTAGCTGCTGCCTGTTTCCGTTCATCTTGTTGTTAAGTACATCTAGTATGTTCGAGTTACATGTGCGAGTAGCTGGTATTGTCATGTTTAATATTCTGGAATTAATCACGGAAATTGTGCCTAATATCCAACAAGTGTAATACTTATGCCCTCTTTAGTTGCAACCTGTAGTGGGTTTTATAGCCGTTTAGTGGTTTTGGTTGTAATAACTGGAGCTTAACTGAGACGTCTATTTCGTTTCTTATAAATGGAACAGGGCTGTAATGCGTTGATCTAAAAAAAAGTTGAATTTTAAACAAAACACAGGGTACATGAGAACGAATTCGTAGGCAACTAACGTAGGGACATTATATTGCTTCCTGGTCAGCTGCATATAAAATGGAGGAAGAGTAAACAAGAAGAGTAGTAGTACTAGTTACGCATTGGTACCGGTGCGGCTACCATTGCCTCCTTCGAAGTACCGCCACACCTTGAGCTCCCTGGCCTTGTTGAGCACGGTGTCGAATGACAGGAGCACGTGCAGCGTGATGAATATGACCACGATGGCGACGAGCGCGATGACGTATGCTGATGTCTCCCATTCCCTGCAGCTTCCGGCGGCGTACGAGCCTAGCAGGCCAAGCAGGTCTAACACCACGGCGGTCTGCATGGCCCACATAAGCGCGCCGAGCTTCTTCTTCTTCTTCTCGGTGGGCTTTTTCGAAGGACGTTGCGGTGTTGGCGCGCCGCTCTTCTTCACTGTGCGCTGCAGCAGCAACATGATGACGACGGCGGAGGCCACGAACGATGTCGCGTTGCAGTAGAAGAAGGCCTGGTACCGTGGCGCGTTGAAATCAATCAGGATCGGGTTGCCAGCCACTACTACTGACGGTGATGGGGATGATGACGGCGGTGAGGATACCCCCGTATCATCATCGCCCCACGTGCCACCAGGAGGAGCGAGACCCGCCTGGTATGTCACGCTCGCTCCAAGGATGCCCAGCAGCATCAGGTACTTGCGTCTCATGTACTTGTTCTTCTTGTGTTGTTGCTCGGCGGAGACGACCTCCTTGCTTCTGTTATCGCCGGCTGGGCTCGAAACGCCCGGAGCCGTTGACAATATACGTGGAAGCCATGGCACCTTGTACGACGAATGGTCGGCGGACATGTAAAGTAGGATCTGCAGGACAAGGAATGTGACCACTGCGGCAACGAGCGCAAAGACATAGATGGAGGTGCGCAGTTTCCTGCAGCTGCCGGCAGCGTAGGCACCCATGAGTCCTAGCAGCCCGGCCAAGATGCAGACATGGAGCGCGCTGCTCCGGATGCTCTGCTTGTAGAGCCCCTGGTTCACCAGGAGGAGAATGACGGCGACGGACGCCATGAACCCCGTGGCGTTGCAGTAGAAAAACACCTGGTACCTGGTCCAGTAGTAGTCAAGGAGGACCGGGTCACCAGCGGTGAGCCTTTTCTCCTCGTTGCTCGCTTGCCAGAACCCGCCTGGCGGATTAAGCCCGGTCTGGTATGTGACAGTGGCGGCGAGGATGGCGAGCTGCAGCAAGAACTTGCGCTTCCTCTCGAGGCGCAGGTCAGGATCACCGACCTTGGATTGGGATTTGGATTTGGATTGGTCGTCGTCGTCGTCCCGAGGGAGGCGCAGCAGTGCCCGTGCGAGCTTCTCGCCCAGGCCTTGCACCCATTGTATTAGCTTGCTCTGCCCATAAGCCGTGTACGCCACGACCTTGGCCATGGAATACACGAAGATGCCAACGGCCAAGGAAAAAACGTAGATGGTGGTGGTGGTGTCCCGGCAGCTCCCGGCAACATAGGCGCCCATGAGGCCGAAGAGGTCCAGTATCATGACCGTGTTGAGCGCTGCGCGCCGGACCACGGGACCCGAGCTCAGCTGCTTGCTCTGGACGATGACGATGACGACCACCGAAGCCACGAACGCCGCCGTGTTGCAGTGGTAGAACGCCTTGTACCTTCTGGGTCGCACGTCGAGGAGAACCGGGTTCCCCGGGATATGACCCATATGCCCTTCCGGCCAGACACCGCCTGGCGGGCTAAGCCCTGCCTGGTAGGTCACCGTTGCCGCCAGCGTGGCCAGCAGCAGCAAAAGCGACCGTGACTCCTCCACGTCGTCTCCATTTTTAGCCGACTCTGGCGGCGCGTCTGGTGTTGTCGCCTTCTGGCTTGCCCTGCATAGCCAAATACTTAGATATAAGCAACTAAACTACAAGTGTGTAAATTAATCAAAGGAGCTAGTGTGTTTGAGCTTGATTACGCGTCACCAATGTTGTTGTGGTTGGGTCTCGACGTTGTTGCACCTCCCTCTAAATCTTCTTCTTGCTGCACATTGACAATAGCATTATTTCCTGGCGGTGGTGGCGGTGGCAGCGGTGCGTCTTGTGCTGCCAGCGGCGTGTGTGGTGGCGCCGTCGCCTGCTTGCTTTCCCTGCAAATCCAAGTAGTAATATTTAGATTTTGCATATAGTCCCTCTGTTTCACAATATATGTCTTTTTAGAAAGATAAAACAACTTGCTGAAAAAGCTTATTATTCTAGATATTAAGCGTGACCAAAAGTCTGAGGGCCATCTGCCACCGCAACAAATGGTTGCCGTCCCGATTGAGATGGACGGCTCAGATCATCGTCTACGCTACTGATCTGTGAGCGGAGTCAAGTATTGTGGAATGGGGTAGTATTAATGAAGGGACTGAGCTTGGTCATGGTTTTTGATTACCTGCCCGGCGAATTGTCGCACATGAGTAGGCGGCAGATGGCTGCACGGCATCCCTTGAAGTCGAAGTCGAACCTGTCCACGGCGAACACTAGGACGACGACCTGAAGCACGATGTATAGGAGCACCACGGCGACGAGGGAGAAGATGTAGGCGGTGGTGGTGATCCATCTGCAGCTCCCTGCGGCGAAGGCGACCATGAGGCCAAGCAGCTCCACCAGGACGCACACCAGCAGCGCGTAGGAGCGGGCGAGGTGGCCGCTCAGCGACCTGCTCATGAGCAGCATGATGATGGCCAGGGACGCGACCAAGGACGTTGCGTTCGCGTAGAAGAAGGCATGGTACCGGATCTTGTACTCCCCGTCGTGCAGCAGCGGGGCGCCGGCGCGGTGGTCGTCCTCGGTCTGGCTCCAGAACCCTCCCGGCGGCGCCAGCCCCGCGCCGTACGTCAGCGGCGTCGCGAAGGTGGCGAGCAGCAGCAGGAACTTGCGCCGCTCTTTCAGCTTGCGACTCTCCTCCTCCTCCTCCGCGCCCACCTTTTTTCTCTGGAGTCTTGCAAGGCCGACGTGGACAGCGACGTAGGCGAAGACGAGCCCGAAGAGCGCGGAGACGTAGATGGACGCGACGACGTCTCGGCAGCTCCCGGCTGCGAAGGCGGCCATGAGTGCGAGCAGGTCGAGCAGCATGGCGGAGCGGAGAACGGTAAGGCCCACGGCGTTGTTGCTGATGCGCCGGTCCAGCAGGAACATGATGACGACCAGGGACGCGACGAAGGCGGCGGCGTTGCAGTAGAAGAAGGCGGTGTACCGGCGCGAGTAGGTGGACACGAGCACCGGGTCGCCCACCCGGTTCGGGTACACCGCCGGGGGCAGCGGCGGCTCGACGACGGCGATGCGGTGCGGGTAGACTGCTGGGGAATGCTCTCGGCCGGTGCCTCCGTCCTCAGACCTCACGCCGCCGGGCGGGTTGAGCCCGGCGACATAGGTGACGCTGGCAACCAGCGTGGCCAGTAGCAGTAGGTACTTGCGCCATTTCCACAGGAACTCCATGTCTTCTTTCTGGTTCGCCGTTGCCATGATTCCTGCGGCGGAGCACTACTATATCTAAAAATATATATTTATGATCGGTGTGGTACACAGATATTATATATAATGCTCCGGTACCGAATGGTATCAAGGCGATTGCGTGCCCGCAGGCGTCTAGTTTTGCAGACGAATAATCAAAGGCACACGTTTCTTACACATCGCAGCTAATAATACATTCATTGCTTACACTTTGGCTGTGCATGGATGCACCCTCGCCATGCACAAGGTATGGGATGCTCAGCTCAGCTCGCTTTTCCCTTTGGTCCCCTCCCGTCCCACCGGTTCTCACTACGTCACGGTAACTACGTCACGGCCGTCCTTTTAGGACATTTAATTGTGCCCTTAAATGCTTAAAAAGTGTTCTTAATTACTTTTTAGGTACTTCTAAATGTGCCAATATTACTTGTGTCTCTAAAAGTGTTCTCAATATCTTTTTGATGGCAATTACCAAAAGTACCCCAAGAAACTATTAGGGCACTTTGGACAAATACCCCAATATCTTTTTGGTGGAAATTACCAAAAGTACTCCAAGAAACTATTAGGACACTTTGCACAAGTGCCCTAATATATTTTTCCTGACAATAACTAAAATTACCCCAACAAACTTTTAGGGCACTTTGGAAAAATACCCTGTAATGCCCCAACATTTAGGGCTACAGAAGAAAGTTTGTGCATTCGCATTCATGCATAAGAAAATTTGGGGTAAATTTTTCGCAAACTAAAACCCTAGGGAGATCAGAATTTCTTTCACTAGGTTAAGATAGGGTTTAGCTCATTCTACTGATTGTTATAGATTTTGACATGATCTATAGGTATTTTGAGTATTTTGGGGTAATGATTTGAATTTACATTTGAATTTTAAACTACTTTTGAATTGATTCAAACTAAAAACACTTAGGAAATTTATTGTTTTAAAAAGGATTTTAAATAATTAATAGGAAGTATTAAGTATTATATTATAGAACAAAGATACAAGTAAAATAAATTGAAAATATTACAAGTAAATGGCCATATACAAAATAAGTATAAATTCTTATTCTTTTCTTTATTCTATATTACAGACATGAACAAGTAAGAAGTTTATACAAATATAAAACAATTACATGAAAGAAAAGTAAGCTTTATTGAATAACTCATACATAATACATTGTTCTTACAAGAAGAAAAAGAAAAAGATTACAAGAGGTAAAAAGAGAAAAACCTAAACTAATTCCTAGCTAATCCTAATCTAAATGATCTTGATCCTCTTTGAAGTTTCTTGTACCTACAAACAAAATAGTAAACTAAAAAATAAAGAAAGAGGATTAGTGTTAAGAGGATTGCTCTCTGTCTTGAATAGTGAAGTGCACTTTTCATATTACATCATTGAGCAATTTTCAAATAAAAGGGACAAATTTCACCAAATGTAGTCTGTTCTTTTAAAGCAAAAAGGCTTCAATACAACATCCTTAGCCAAAGTGGGGAAAGTTTCACTAGATAAGCTCATAGTAAAAGGTAAACATAACAGATTGGTTCACTTGAGCTGATCCAAAGGCATAGTAAACAGAAGCAGCTTACTCACCCGCATGCATAGGGTGTGCTGTCAACAGCAGGGTGAAGGAAGAGGTAAATAAAGGTCACAACTCGCACACAGCAAATCAAGCTTTGCTATCTAGTTCACAGAACCAGCAGTGTTCCATCTCAAGAACACACCAGAAGCCACACTAGCTCTTGCTAGATTTCCACTAGATCAACCAACAATTCACTACTGAAAGCCATCAGAAAACCATACAAGATGGTCACCTAATGGAGGGGGTGATTTAGGAGGATAGCAAGGTCAGACAGGAGCTAGGAGGAGAAGGTAATCAAGCAAGCAGAGCAAGCTCTTCATGAGTAGGAACAAACCTAAATTAATAGTACAACAAGCTTCACAGCAGCAAGATCAACATCATCTTATGGGTAAGCATAATCAATTATGCTATGTATTTACCATTCCCACCTTAAGAGCATGATCTGTTAGATATGGGTAATCTCAGAGATACACCCAAGTGAGGTGTATATTCATCATAGAAAACTAAAAGGATCAAGTAACATCTATTCAAATTCACAGCCTAGGTCCCATTCTATGCATCACTGACCTAAGACGGTCCTCTCTAGTTTTAAAAAGAAAAATAGATACGAGCAAACATATGGATTGTCTTCTATTGGGCACATCCCAATTTTTGGGTAGCACCTCAATAGCAGCCAAGAAAACAACAATCTATCTATTATAAAGCCAACATCTGCAAGCTTACATAGACTATATAATCCAACCATTTTCCTAAAAACAATTAGGAATCATTTATTTTCCTTTAAAATCATTCTCAGAGTTCATCAGTACAAGTAACAATAGTATCATCATTTAAAGAAATGAATCCTTATTTGATACATGAATGGATCATTTCAATTAATAATCACAAAGAGTAGTTGATATATTTTTAATCTCAAACTCTGTACAACATCATAAGTAAGCTTCAGAGTTAAAAACCAGTAGGATCCCTCTTAAACAAACCATCAGGACAATTTGCATAGATAGCCAACAATAATACTTCAATACTGAAGCATTTCAACTAGAACCCAATAAGCATCTGTCAATCCAACACAATCACCATGAAACTTATATATATATATTCATCTAGATAACACTAAGTTTAGATTCAGGCAATATCCAACTTGACAGGAACCATTGTCAGTAATTCCAAACCAATCATGGAAATAGATTCTTCACAGAATATTCATAGTAGGATTACACATCAAACAATTCATACCATCACTAATAACCACAACTAAAAGGATGAACCCTAAAACAAGGGATGAAACCTAATTAGGGATTCATCACAGCAACCCTGAAGAAAATAATAAAGGGAGATAGAGAGCAAAGGGGGAAGAAGTAATCTCATCAATTGTCCTTGCTAGGTATAGTAGAGGAAGCAAAATGGGCGACAACAATGTCCATGGCAGCACTGGAAGCACCCGAAGGCGCTTCGATCCGTGCCAGGTCGTAGACACGGTGGCCACAGGAGTACGAGTGGCATAGGAGCACCACGACATCGCCACAACACTAGGGCAGCACCGCGACACCGTTAGGGTACCACGCCGATGCTATGTGTTGAAACCCTAGGCTTCATGGAGGTAGAAGCATGGCCAATTGAAGGAGCGAGCGGTGAATCGGACTGGATAGGAAGGCAGTCGGGAAGGCCAAGGGCGGCCAAAAGCGAGCGTGGCGGTGGCACCAAATCGCCACAAAGGAGAGGGGATCGACAACGTGTACTGGGTTGGTCAAGGCCAGTCCTGTGCGGTGCAGTGGGTTTGACCCACCCCACTGGGTCAGCTCGGACTAGGCTAGCCCAATGGGCCAGGCCCAGATTTAAAGAAAAAGAACCCTAATCCAATGATTAAAAGACCAAAATACCCTCGAGGCTAATTAAGCTCTAGAAAAATACATACAAATACAAATAATATATCTAAGTGTTCATAAAAATATAAAGTACTCAATAATTTTTTTTTTGGAATGATAAAACTTAAATTAGTTATTTAAGTGACATAAATTCCATATGGAATTTTTGAAAAATAAATATGATATCTAAAAATAAATAAAATTCGCTTTTGTGATCCTAAATAAATATTTTACCTATGAAAAATACTAAATTGTATTTTGAGTGATAAATCTAAAATGAATAATTAAGAACATATATTCTTTTAGGGAATTTTCTTAAAATTAGAATAATACCTAAAATAAATAAAAATCATTTTTAAGATCCTAAATAAATATTTTATGTAAGAGAAATACTACAATGTATCTTAGTATAACAATACTTAAAACAAATATTTTAATGTAATAAATCCTTTAAGGAATTTCCTAAAAAAATACTTAAAAATAAATTTAAATCAGTTTTAAGATTCTCAATAAATACTAAATAAAAGAAAAATACTAGTTTGTACTTTAACCTAATAAAATTAGAAGGAGGATTTGAAAACACTTATTTCTTTATGAAATTTTATTAAGAGTAAGACTAAAGAATACATAAATCCTACTTTTAAGAAACTTGAAAATGTATATAAATGCTAACCATGCTATTTCAAGAGATTTTAAGATTTATAAAATAATAAAACTTTAGTTATCTATTTTTATTCAAATAAAAGACTTGTTTATTCATAAAGAACACTCTTCAATATTATTTTTAAAGTAAGAATAAATTTATATGATCCGATAACATGTTGTATTTCTAAAAAGAATCTTTGAAATCTAAAATACTAAATCCAAAACCATAATTATGGTCTATAATAAAACCTAAGTGTAAATTATTAATACTCCTTAAGAATATTAAACCAACTATAACCAATAAGTTCAATCTAACCTTTAGCATCATTCACTTCTATTGATGGTGAATGATCTCCTATTTTTCACCATACTTAACAATTATAACGCCTGATAGAAGTTAACAAATCATATAATAAGATCACCATATCCCATAGTTAGCTTTAACTCTATAATCTACTTAGCATCAACTAGCTAAGTTTAGATTCCTCGAGTTATACCCAATACCTATGCCAAACCATCATCGATCATACCGAAGAAGACTTTTAAATTCGACCACGATACAAAATTACTACACCCTAATCCAACTTATCTTTTATAGTTAACTTTGGTCTGTTACTTAACCGCAAAGAGTGCATTAAGTTAAGATTATTAGAACGATTCAAATAACCATCAAATGTGTTATGAGACCACTAAAAATTATTTAACTTAATATAATAAGTATTTCCTTCAAAAGTTATTCGTTTTGCCACTTCAAACTAAAGCTTTAACCATTCTGCTAACAACCACCCACTGGAAATATGATATCCTTAAGAGTTCTTACCAATCAACACTACTAACAACTTTTGTTATACTTTACTTTCATCACTTGTCAATTACTTTTAAAAGCTTAGTAGGTATTTATTTGTAAAGTAAAACTTAATTGTAACACAAATCTTTCATAAATCACCAAACTAAATCCATACTGACACATGAGGATTTACTTTGGGATTTATACAAAATGCATATCATTATATATGCATAATAGCATATTTATTCTTTAAACATTAGTCCTTACCAGACCAATGTTGCTTTTTTCAGATATTGGGGTTTGTACCGACTAGAAGACCTTGACTACAAAATCTTGAAGTAAAAAAGGCAAGTTCACACTTGCTCATGTCCTTTGGTTATTTTCTATCAAGTATTTGCAATCTACTATTGTTATCACCTGCATCTTGAAAAGGAGGACAAAAAACACTATTTTCATAATTGACTTGAACTAGTGGTTACTGATCTAGGGTGATTGGCTAATCTATTATAACTAGCAATGGAAACACCATTGTTCGGGAATGTATTACCTAGGATTTAACAATAGATGTCGCTAGTGATTCTTGCACCCTATAATATGCGTTAACCATGAGATCTACAATGGCTCTGGGGAAGTCAGCTGGATCTTCTCCCTTTCATGTGCCAACGGATGACCTTATCGTGAGGCTATAGATCCCATACAAGGATCCAGCATATGGGTGAGACCCCTCAGTGATCCACGATATGAGTGTCTAGATTATCTGTAAGGGGCTATCGAAGGTAGTTCTGCCACTTTAGTGGGGCTTGCTAGGGACATGATCTGCTTACAGAGTCTTCGAGGGGTTACCAAATTTATACCTACCTATAAGGGGTTAATAGAGGTAGGTATGCTTGGAGGATCGTGTTATCACATGGGGTCATGGAGAGGGAAAGTGATCGACTTGGGTTCTTATGGGTAAACAGGAAAGTACACCCGGATGTTGAACAAGGATAAGTATCTCTCATGGGTAAAGCAACGCACCTCTATAGAGTGTATAAAAGTGTGACATGTTACTCCCTGTTCCGGGCTGCGAACGCTTCAGGAAAGGAACTGAAGTTCTAATCAACTCATGAAGGCTGACTGGCATAGCTTTTTGCTGCTCTGAAATATAGCCATCTACGTCCACATTTAAACTGGATATTATTTATATTTTTGATGAAATATCTCTTTAAACCCTGCCACCAATGCCTAATGATCAAAGGTGTATGTAATCCTTTGTTGCTATTTTTCCCTGCGCAGATAATGATGTTTGATGATGGGAATAACTACATTAAAGTCAAAGATACGAGATTTCCAACAACCCGAAGAAACCAGGAGTCATGAAGTGGAAGTAGAATAGCTGAACGATTCACAGGAAAAGGATCACACGGGATCCACAGAAAGTAAAATATTGAATTAGCCACCATAATACAGCTGCACTGTGAGCTGTTGTGACTCTAAGTACCTATTTAAAATATGTATTGGTCACGCACCTCCCTATCTCTAATGAAACAGTCGCTCCATATTTCATGGGACTGAATATGCAACATGTGGAAATCTGACCCCTAGCTGAATATCTTCTTAATTTGATTTATTAGTCTCCAGGGCAGTAAGATTCAGTTTCTTTTCCCCCTCTTCCTTAGCTGTAATGAACCCAGACTATCTACTGGGCTGTTAGCAATACATAAATGAGATCTTTTCTACGCCTCCGTCTCAAAATAGATGGCTTAAGTTTGTCTAAATTTGAATGTATATTTAGTCTAGGTACATCCAAATTTTGATAAACGTAAGATATATATTTCGAGATGGAGGGAGTAATTTATCTATCCTTACGCAATGTGCACGAAAGCAGTAAACTTTATAGGACCAGGCAAGAAGGCAGAGAAAAATCCTAAGATACATCCTAGCGGCAAGGCAAACCTAGGCATGAACTTCTTATATGGTGCTAATCACGAGTAAGCAGATAACAGAAACCAAAATACTTCAGTAAAATTTCTTCCTAGTCAAACTGAGACACAAGGGAGGACAGAGTTTGGTTCCGTACTGCCCAAATTGGTAGCTGGTATTGCCCTACGTATCGGAACACGAAGCCTGCTTGTCCCACGGCACGCCGGCACAGCAGGCCGGCGACCGGCAACCCTGCTCGCCCCACGGCGAGCCGGCACAGTAGCACGACAAACAACGGCCATCGAGCGGCAGCGCCACGGCTCCCTTCTCCTAGACACGGTGCCGTTGGGAATACGAAGAGCCGAGATGGACAGAGAAACTAGCAATACCAGACGGATCTAGCCCCATAGATGCAGCCAAAGCGGCGGGTACTGACCGAATAGTAGACCGGGACCCTCGCACAGGACCACCTCCTGACACACGACCACCCAAGCGGCGGCGGCCACCAAAGCCGCAACCTCCAGCAAGCGGCCAACCTACAAAGGAAGAAAAAAAGGGGAAAAATTGTCAGGATGAAGCAACAGACGAGATCGAGTGAACGAACAGAAGGCGTCCGGGCATGAATGAGAGGAAGAAAAATGGCAGAGAATAAATCCCTCACCGGGCAAATACGGCTCACCTCAACCGAATCCACCGTAGTAGACAACCATGGCTAAAATCGGCCGGCGTGGGCGGCGCGAACGGGAAGGAACAATGCGAGGAGGAAGGGGAACGAGGGGAGCAAGCAGCGAGGGAGCGGTGGCAGGCGGGGTGCGGCGTGCGGATGCGAGTGGGACGAGGAAAGGCAGGACTCGCTGGATCCTCGCGTAATGAGCCGCCACCGAGACGGCCGCCCATCACTTGAAAGGGCAAGCTATGGAAAACCCAGTCTGCCCCTGAGCCGTCATGAAATATCTAGAGAGGGCGGAGGCATCATGGGAGAGAGACCGGGGGCAGGGTCGGCACCCACGCCACAACCACCTAGCCCACGAAAAAGCCTCACCGCGGGTGCTGGGTAAAACGAGGCTGCGAAGCGGGGCCAAACGACTGGACGGGCCCAACGCCAGTGAAGAAAAAACAGTGCCAAAGTGGCTAGAATCCGCCCCAGACCTGAACGGACGGACGGCTGAGACATGCCCAAGCCAGCCCATCCAACGGCCAGCGATGGGGATCGCTGTGAGGAGCCCATGGGGGGACAGCAATTGCACTTTTAGATTGTTGGGCATAGGATGTACATAGACTTCAGAAAATTAAAAAAAGAAACTAGGAAAGATCACTTCCTTTACCGTTCATAGATCAAACTTTAGAAAGGTTAGAAAACCATACTCATTTTTGCTACTTGGACGGATACTCTGATTTTTCTCAAATAGCAGTTCATCCGGATGACCAACTTAAAACAACTTTCATTAGTCCTTATGGTTTACATGCTTACCGACGTATGTCTTTTGGTTTATGTAATGCTCTAGCTATTTTTCAAAGATGCATGACTGCTATTTCTGTGGATTTTATAGAACATATAATGGAAGTATTTATGAATGACTTTTCTGTCTATGGAATTTCATTTACTAGTTGCCTGGATAATCTCAGAAGAGTTTTGAAGCGATGCAAAGAAACCAATCTTGTTCTAAACTGGGAGAGTGTCATTTTATGGTCAAAGAAGGTATAGTTCTGGGTCACAAGGTATCAGGTAAGGGAATTAAAGTTGATAGAGCTAAGGTTGAGGCAATAGAGAGAATGCCACAACCTAGGGATATTAAAGGTATAAGAAGTTTCCTTAGTCATGTGAGTTTTTATAGAAGGTTCATTAGAAATTTCTCTGAAATATTTAAACCTTTGACTAACCTCCTGCAAAAGAGAGTAAGATTTAATTTTGATGGTAAATGTCTTGAAGCCGTTGATAAACTCAAAAATGCTTTATCCCGTGCTCCTATTATTAAACCACCTATCTGGGATACAACCTTTGACTTAATATGTGAAGCTAGTGATGATGTTGTAGGGATAACTCTGGTACAACACATTGGTCGCAGATTTAACATTATACATCATGCTAGTAGAACTCTAAATGGTGCTCAGAAGAATTACCCTAAGGAAGAAAGGGAATTTTTTGCTGTATTTTTCTCTTGTGATAAATTTCGTTCTTACATAGTTGATGCAAAGGTAAGAGTTCATACGGACCGTGATAGTTTAAAAGAGCTCCTTGACAGGAAAGACCATAAGCCAAGACTGATCCGTTGGATTCTTTTACTTCAAGAATTTGAGTTGCAAATTATGCAGAGTCAAGAAATAAAGATGTTAGACGCAGTGTCCATGTTTGCCCAGCAAGACACCAATCATATTTAAGTTATGATTCCATTTTCTAGTTTTGTACAACACTTGGAATCATGTATATCTTGGTTTATTTTATTTTTGTTCATTTCAATTAGAGTTGGGGTTACAAATTTTCTAATGCACGTACAATGTTCCTATCGCTGCTCAACAGCTAGGCTGGAGCCAATGATGAGGTCGGAGTGAACCGACATCCTTCGGGCTCTAAGGGTGGCGGCACACCACTTCTCGGCCCTTGACCGCACGTGATCCAGGCGTCCATCGTGCCTCCGAGCTTGTTTCCTTGGTGTCATTCTTTTTCTTTTCTTTTGGCTATTTTGTGTTGTGGGCCCAGAGGACTATTGTGTTATTTCCGTTTCTTTGGCTCGGGCCGGTTGGGTGTTGTGGTGAAACTCGTTTGTATCTGGATGGTGCTTTATATAAAGCGGGACCCATACATGTTTCGAGGAGTCTTGCTCCAACAGTGACGAAGTACCTTGGTGAATCAGGTCGCTGAGTATAAATGGAAGGTTTGAGTACATAGATCACGCTGGGCCCACAATGGCTCAATGTTGAGACATACGACGGCTCACAATGTCACAGAAGAAAGTCCAAGGTTACACTTGAAAATAAAGCATAGATAGAATTTTCTCCAACAAACTAAAGCAGTTGAACAATTAAATTAAATAAAACTTTACAGGTTGTCTACGGTATAATACAGCAATTGCAACCCACATATAGGGCCACAACCAAGATAAAAAAAATTATGTAGGTTTTTCCTATCAGTAGCGTTGCAAATCAAGGGACCTAAACAAAGAGAATAATACTCCATCCGCTTCCAGAAAAAAAATTAAAGTGTCGTGACACTTATTTTGGATCGGAGGAAGTATTAGTTAGACGTCAGTAATTGTCCACCATTTCTATGGATCTGGTGATCATTGCCTCCTCCGAAGTACTTGCACGCTACTAGGAGCTTCTTGGCTTTCTTCAGCACGACGTCGAACGACAGTAGCACGTGCAACGTGATGAAGATGACCACGACGCCGACCAGGGCGATGACGTAGGCGGACGTCTCCCAGTCTCTACAGCTGCCGGCCGCGTACGCGCCCAGCAAACCGAGCAGGTCAAGAACCACGGCAGTCTGCATTGCCCACAGCGGCGCCCCTGGCTGCTTCCGCTCCACGGTTCGCTGCAGCAGGAGCATGACGACGACGACGGAGGCCACGAATGACGTTGCGTTGCAGTAGAAGAAGGCTTCGTACCGTGACCCGTTGGAATCAAGCAGGATCGGGTTGCCGGCGATCGCCGATGGCGAAGGGGATGGCGACGGCGAGGATGCGGTATCGTCGTCGCCGAAAGTGCCACCAGGAGGCGCAAGGCCCGCCTGGTATGTCACACTCGCCCCGAGGATGCCGAGAAGCATCAAGTACTTGCGTCTCATGTGCTTCTCGTTCTCCCGTTGTTGTTCGGCGGAGACGTCCGTGCATTTGGTCTCGCCGGATGGCGCCGGACCTGCTGACAACGGCTTGAGCAGCCGCTTGATGCACGTCGGAAGCCAGGGTAGCTCCGACCAATGGTCGCGGTCGGCGGACACATAAAGTAGGATCTGCAGGACGAGGAAGGTGACAACTGCGGCAACGAGTGAAAAGACGTAGATGGAGGTGCGCAGTTTCCGGCAGCTGCCCGCTGCGTAGGCACCCATGAGGCCGAGCAGCCCGACCACGATGCATACGTGGAGCGCATTGCTCCGGATGCTCTGCCTGGACAGTGTCTGGTTCACCAGGAGGAGAATGACGACGACAGACGCCATGAACCCAGTTGCGTTGCAGTAGAAGAACACCTGGTACCTGGTCCAGTAGTAATCGAGGAGGACTGGGTCACCGGCGGTGAGTTTTTTGTCCTCGTTACTCTCTGGCCAGAACCCGCCTGGTGGGTTGAGCCCCGTCTGGTACGTGACGGTAGCGGCGAGGATGGCGAGCTGCAGCAAGAACTTGCGCTTCCTCTCGAGGTGGTCATTGTCACCGTCGGCCTTGGACTTGGGCTGCTGGTCGTCTTGGGGCAGGCGCAGCAGTGCCCGCGCAAGCGTCTTGCCCACTCGTTGCAGCCATCTTATGAGCCAGCTCTGCCCATATTTGGTGTAGACCACGACCTTGGCGATGGAATAGAGGAAGACGACGACGGCGAGGACAAGAATGAAAATGGTGGTGGTGGCGTCCCGACAGCTTCCGGCGACATAGGCACCCATGAGGCCAAAGAGGCCTAGTATCATGGCCGTCTTTAGCGCGGTGCGCCTGACGACGGGTCCCGAGCTCAGCTCCTGGCTCTGGACAATGATGATGACGACCAGCGACGCCACGAACGCCGCCGTGTTGCAGTGGTAGAACGCCTTGTACCGCGGTGGGTTCATGTCCAGGAGGACCGGGTTCCCTGGCTTGTGATCCGGATGCCCTTCCGGCCACACGCCGCCCGGCGGGCTCAGCCCTGCCTGGTATGTCACCGTCGCAGCCAGAGTGGCCAGCAGCAGCAAAAGCGCCCGCGACTCCTCCACCTTGGCATGGACCGCCGTGGTAGACACACGACCCTCTTCTTCGTCTTGCGGGTCACCGGCAGCTGCAATACCTGGCTCCGGCGGCATGTCCAGCTTCACCTGCTCAACGTCCCTGTATATCCAATCCAAGCGAAATTGCTTAGCTCAACTAGCTGATTATGGGGCAAATTAACGTATTATTGGTTGGATCACGCACTCGTCTGGCAAGTATGCGCACTTCAGTACGCGGCAGACGGCTGCACGCCATTCCTTGAAGTTGAACGTGCCCATCGGCATGGCGTACACTGCGATGACGACCTGCAGCACGATATATAGGAGCACGGCGCCCACGAGGGATATTATGTACACGGTGGTGGTGATCCATCTGCAGCTTCCGGCAGCGAAGGCGGCCATGAGGCCGAGCAGCTCCACCAGGACGCACACAGGCAGCGCTTTCGACCTGGCGAGCTTGCCGCTCAGCGAGCGGCTCATGAGCAGCATGATGATGGCGAGGGACGCGACGAAGGAATTTGCATTGGCGTAGAAGAATGCGTGGTAGCGGATCTTGAACTGCCCGTCGTGCAGCAGCGGGGCGCCGGCGCGGTGGTCGAACCCGTTCTTGCTCCAGAAGCCTCCGGGCGGCGCCAGCCCCGCGCCGTACGTTAACGGCGTTGCGAAGGTGGCGAGCAGCAGCAGGAACTTGCGCCGCTCTTTGAGGTGGCTCTCCTCCAGGCGCGGCCAGACGCAGGAGTCGGCGTCCGGTTTCCTCGCGAGCCTGGCGGCGTGGACGTGGACCGCGACGTAGGCGAAGACGAGGACGAAGAGCGCGGAGACGTAGATGGACGCGACGATGTCGCGGCAGCTCCCGGCGGCGAAGGCGGCCATGAGGGCGAGCAGGTCGAGCAGCATGGCGTAGCGGAGCACGGTGAGGCCAGCGGCGTTGTTGCTGATGCGCCGGTCTAGCAGGAACATGATGACGACCAGGGACGCGACGAAGGCCGCGGCGTTGCAGTAGAAGAAGGCGGTGTACCGGCGCGAGTAGGTGGACACGAGCACCGGGTCGCCCACCCGGTTCGGGTACACCGCCGGTGGCAGCGGCGGATGAACGACGGCGCCGCGCGGCGGCAGCGGCGGGTCGACGCCGACACCGTGCTCTCGGCCGGGACCACCGTCCTCGGACCTGACGCCGCCGGGCGGGTTGAGGCCGGCCACGTAGGTGACGCTGGCGACCAGCGTGGCCAGCAGCAACAGATACTTGCGCCACTTCCACAAGAACTCCATGTCTTCTTTCTTGTCCACCGCCGCCATTATTCCGCCCTCCGCCGTCGCCATGACTCCGCCGGCGGAGCAGGATCTATGTGTATGATTTTGACCGGCGCAGAACACCACATATATACTGCTCAGGTCAGGCCGGGTGCCGCGTGCTGTTGTTTCGTTCGTTCATGGAATGGTATCAAGGCGATTGAGTGTCCGTAGGTGTCTACTTTTGGTAACGAATCATCAAAGGCACCCTCGTTGGTTACACATCGCATCTAATAATATACTAGTATCCATTGCGCTCTGCATGGATGCTCCATGCCTCCCTCGCCACGCATTCCTACCATGTCTTCCTTTGGCTCTGGCCACCCTCCAGCTTGTCCTCATACGTACTCATACATCTCATGGCATGCAGCGACCGGCCTAGCTGGATGTTGTTGCATGGCGCACGGCAGCCAAGGTTTTACCGCCATCTAACTAACACGGATTTCCCATGTAAGAGGCCCCGCGCACCATCATAGACATCAGTTTATTTGAGATTCGTGCAAAGGTACACTGGTCAAACCTTCGGGTGATTTTGCATTTTAACCCTTGTAGGAGTGTAAATATCTATACACTACACTTGGATAAAATAGAAAAACTAGTCACACCTAACTTCCCAGCGCCCCTGCCCACCTCCCAGCGTCGCCACGCCTCTCTCCCCTCCCACCGCCGCGACACCCTGGCGGGGAACTCGGGCAGCCGGCCGGAGAACCAGTTGTTCTCGGCGTGAATCACCTGCAGATCCGGCAGCAACCACAGGCCGGCGGGGAGATCCCCAGTGAAGGCGTTGTCCTGGACCTTGAACCTCTGCAGCATCAGGCACCTCTCGACACCGTCCGGGAGTGGCCCGGAGAAACCGTTCCGGGACAAATCCAGGGACAACAGCTTCTAAAACTTGAGGCCAAACCCCGGAGGAACGGGTCCGGTCAGGCTGTTCATGGATAGATTGAGCACCTGCAGCTGCTCCAGCGCGAGGAAGGTGTTGGGTATTGCACTGCTAAACCCTGAGCTCTACAGGAGGAGCCACCTGAGGCTCGGCATCCCGCCGAGCTCTGGCGGCAGCGGGGACTCCAGGAAGCTGATCTCGATCTAGATTTTTTCTTTTGCAATATCAGATTTCGATCTCGATATTTTTTCACTATAACAGATGTGATATTTATTGACAAAATGACTTGTTGACAAAGTTGTAAACCATCGTATATTATCTTAATCGTTGACGGTTTGATTATGGCGTCAAGGATTAAGCGTAATGCACGACGGTTTAGTATTTTGTCATTATTATATCGTCATGGATTACTCTTCCGGGTGGTTTGTCGATGTTGGTGTCAAATTTTTATCGTGGTGTATTTAAATTGTCATTGAAAATCACGTGGGACCAAGTTGTCAGTAGGAGCAAATAGTTTATCAAAATTTAAATGACGCTTTATAAAACGATGACGCAAAGAAATTACATGTAAAATATTTTCTTATGCGGCGTTTGAGCTCGCAACCACGAGTTGATTAGTGGTGTTGCCGCTACGGTATAAGTAATGTATAGTTGTCGAATAGTTTTGTAATAAAAATTAATTGTTATAGGATATGTCATAATTAGATAATCTTTAACTGTATGATTAGTACGAAAGATCTGACAAAACCACGTTGCCGTGAGTCCTTCGAAGTCGAGGTGGTGTGAGGCAGGATAGGAGGAGGCGAGCATGGTCGCCGTTGGTCCGATCCCGATCACCGTTGATCCGATCCCGGTCGCCGTTGATAGTAGGAGAGGTCGTGGACATGGCTATTGCAGCTAATCAGAGGGCTATTTGGAAGGCGGCGCACGGGTAGGATTTGTCAGGAGGTGAGTTTCGTTTACATGTCGGCTTGTACCTGATCTATGAGATTTTCCTTTCAAATTAGGTTCACACAATTTTAAAGGTTAGATCGCGTGACAGTGCCAACAAATTGTATAGTTATTGTTGTTTTCAACCAGTCGAACGATGTAACTATGTAATCTTCATATCATGTATCGCAAATTGTATAGTTATTGTTAGTTTATGCGTTTGCAAATATTGAATTCATATATTAGTATTAGCGATTTGTAATTACTATTAATAATGAATTTGATTTTATAAGTTGTATTGCAGGTAACGGATCGTGATTGGATTAAGAATGCGAAAAAGTTCACAGGTCCATACATTAAAGGTTGTAACGAGTTCATCAAGTTTGTGCGACAACATAAGATACAAGATAAAGCAATTTTATGCCTGTGCACTCGTTTCCTTAATCTTGTCCCTCTTGATCAGAAAGAAGTGTTGCGATACATAAATTGTAATGGAATATCCATGCATTACAATAAATGAATATTTCATGTGGAGGCATTTAGTGATAATGAAAACGATAGTGATGGCCAGCACAGTGAGGGTCATGGTGCATATGATAGTGACAATAATGAAGAATATGATGAATTCAATGAGAATAATTATGTTGATGATGCATATAATATGGTTCATGAGTTGAAGAAGTCTGGAAAGAAAGGTCCTAATGAGCCTAATTTTTTTCAAAGCTACTGGAATAAGCCAAGAGAGATCTTCATGAGGGATGCAACACTTATACAAGGTTGACATTTATTATGAGGCTTCTTCATATCGAAACATACAACCAGGTCACAAACAAAGCATTTGTTCTTTTTCTTTCCCTGTTATGTGATGCTTTACCATGGGTGGATTTCCAAAATCTTATGCTGATGCCAAGAAAGTACTTTCTAAAGTTGGGCTTGGTTATGAGACTATACATGTGTCCAAGTTTGATTGTGCTTTGTTTTGGGGAGATCATGAGAAGAATACACATTGCCATGTCTGTGGATTTTCCAGATAAACAGACCCAAATGGAATCAAGAAGGTGCATCACAAGGTTTTGAAGTACTTTTCTATAATTTCAAGATTACAAAGATTTTTTGTTTCAACAAAATTGTTAACACATACGAGGTGGCACAAAGAGAAGAGGGTTGTTGAGGACGATGTTTTGAGGCACCTAGCTGATGGAAAGGCATGGAAACACTTTGATTAGAAGTTTGGTTGGTTTTCTGATGACCCCAGGAGCATACGTCTAGGCATTGCCACAGATGGATTCAACCCTATAGCAGTAACATGAGCAGTTCATACAGTATGTGGCCAGTATTTGTGATTCCATATAACATCCCACCATGGATGTGCATGGATCAATCCAACTTTATGTTGTCACTGCTTATACCTGGGAAATATTCACCAGGGAAGGATTTTAATGTATTTATGCAGCCTCTTATTAAAGATATGATGAAGCTATGGGCAGGTATTAACACATATGATGTTCTTGTAGAGGATGACTTCAAATTTCACGCTGCTTTCCTATGGTCTATTGATGACTATCCAGGGTATGCTACCATATCTGGCCATAGCAATAGAGGATTTTATGCTTATGTGTATTGTGATGAGAATCCTTACTTTGAGCCACTAAAAAACAAAATTTGGTACATTGGACATCGTCAGTTGCTTCCTAAGGATCACCCCTATAGGAGAAGTAAACAATTCAATGGTAACGTTGAGAAGAGGGATTCACCAAGGCAGTTTAGTGTAGAAAAAAAAGGAGAAGCTAGAATCAGTTAAGGATTACATATATGGTAAAAATACAACTTGTAAGAAGCGCAATCGTGTTGTTAAAGGTGAACCAACCTGGCACCTTAGGGCCAGCTTACATGATTTACCTTATTGGTCCACACTTTTGTTATCACACAACCTTGATGTGATGCATATCGAGAAGAACATATGTGACAATATAGTAGGTACATTCTTGAAATTGATGGAAAAAACAAGGACACTATCAGTGCTAGAGTTGAATTGAAGAGAGTGAACATTAGGAGGAAATTTTGGATGGAAGAAGAAGGGGATAGTTGTTTGAAGCCACATGCCCCCTGGACGCTTGAAAAGGAAAAGAAGAAACGTGTTTGCAGGTTTTTGGTAAAAACTAGGTTCCTAGATGGTTTTTGTTCAAACTAGGAAAGGTGTGTGGATATTTAAGCTGGAAAAGTACATGGTATGAAGACACATGACTGCCACATTCTTCTGCAGCGTATTTTGGCAGCTGGCTTGAAAGGTGTTGCACCAAAAGAAATGTATGAGGTTATTGCTGATTTGGAGAGTTTTTTTAGAGAGTTGTGTGCCAGAACTCTTCATGTCAAAGTCCTGGAACGAATGAAGGTAGAGATAGTTTTAATTATTTGCAGACTTAAGAAGCTCTTCCCCCTGCATTTTTTGATATCATGGTGCACTTAGCTATTCATCTTCCTGAGGAGGCTATTCTAAGGGGGCCTGTCCATTATGGCTAGATGTATCCAGTTGAGAGAATACTAGGTTATCTTAAGTCTACTGTCCGTAACAAAGGAAGGCATGAAGGTTCAATTGCTGAAGGGTATATCGTCGATGAGTGCGTCACATTTTGCTCTAGATATTTTAATGATGACGTGGAAACAAGATTTAACAAAGCTGAAATGAACCAAGATATCCAAAGGGAAGTTAGTGCTGATGAGTTCAAAGTTTTCTCTGATGGAGCCAAAGGGTTTGGAAAATCATATTTGAATTTTTCTGAGAAGAAATTTGATAACATGGTTTGGTATGTTCTGGACAATTGTGAAGAGGTGGAACCTTATATCAAGTAAGTTTTTTGGACATGATTATGCATAAATAATTGCTGGCACTTATACTTAATATCATAGTGTCTCATTTTTATTTGTCTATTTTAGCATTTGCCAAGAAGAATTACTTGTTAGGGGTGCTAATAACATAGATTAGGCACTCAAGAAAGTGTTCCCATCATGGTTTAAAAACCATGTGACTCAACGGAATAATGCATCTAAAGATTTGAAGTCACTTGTAGATGGGCAAGACAAGCGTGTAATTGTACACTCTGCTTGCAATATAAAGGGTGCTAGGTTTCGTACGGTCACTCGGGAGAAGACCTAAGAAGTCAGAATTGTGGGGTAATGAATAAGGCATTTGTTGGAGCTCAACAAGATAATGAGTTTTATGGTGTTCTGCAGGAAGTTCTAGAGCTCAAGTATGTGCCAAATAAGCATGGTCCCAGATCAGTATTCCTGTTTCGCTGCGACTGGTTTGATCTAGATAGCAAAAAATCAAAGATGAAAGATGATGGACACTACAAAAGTGTTAATACTTCTGTTCTTTGGTACAAAAATGCCCCCTTCATATTGGCAGATCAAGAAGAATCGTGTTTTTATTTGGAAGATATTGAGTTTGGTTTCCTTTGGAAAATTGTACGGACATTCAGCAATAGGAATGTCTATGATGTACCAGAAATTGAATTTGGTAATGAAGCTACTGATCAAGAGAACTTGGCATACCAGGAGGACATATGTCAAATGGATCGTAGATTTCAACATGTAGTTGTCGAAGAAGATGAAGATGATGATGTCGAGGCTGTTGATCGTCTAGACGAAGTGGAACATGTTGCAGCAAGATTTGTCCAAGATCTAGAAAAGGAAGACAACAATATAAAGGACATGGACATAACTGATGATGAACATGTTTACAACCTAGAAGACCTTGCAAATGATGCTGAAGGAAGGAACTCTGATTATGGCACAGATGTTGAGGATTATATATGGGTACTACATTATTCATAATTTTGGGAAAACTTGCTGGATTATGAACCAAACTCATGTGTTGTAACCATAACTAGTTATACCAATGCATCTTGATAATTATATATCAAAAGGTAGGGCACATAGTTTTCTCTACACATGTTACACTATTTGTAGAGTTAGAAACACATACTACTGCCAACAAACAGGACTAGCTTCTTGCAGATGTTATGGTAGATTAGTTCTAATAACCATGGCGACGCTTGGCCCCCTTGTTTGAAGGCGTACCCTGGGTCACTAGATTGATGATGCAAAACAGTTCATACGCGACATATCCATCAGTGGCAGCATAAAACCTCTCGAAAGTCCTTGAACTTTGGAGTTTCAAAAATACCAGATCCAAAACAAGGTATCACACAATATGTATCAAAACAAACAAGCAAGCAAACTAGTATTGTCATACCACATGAGTTGGTAAGATCAATATTCTAAAGCGATAGCGATAATCTCCTAAAGAGATAAACATGGTGGTCTATATCTACTCAAACTTGGTGAGACATTCATTGTGTCATCTTATTTGTTAATTACTTATGGGCCAACTCTCATATAGGGATTTGCTTTATAGAATACAACTAATAGTGTTTTCCAATTTCTATAGTCTTCATGGTAGGTCATCTCTCCTACTAGTCAAAAGAATGGACATCTATAAGGATTACAAGAACTCTAATAAGCAGAAAATATGATAGTTCACCTAATAGAGGTCTCATATTTCTAATCCATTTCTAAGGTCACGATCCTACAGTCAACACACAGCTCTGATACCATATTATAACACCCTCGCCTGATAAGGCCGAGTTCCTATGTATAGTGCTAATCCCTAGATCGGTTCACTAGCACACAGTACAAAATGATACCAAATATAACCGTGCATCATGAATATAACGAATATGATTTAGAATTTACATTATATTACAGCGGAAACAATACAAGGTAGACCTCCATCCTTCAAATGTGCCACATGCGAATAATTGTTGAGTGGAGTATCACGACCTAATACGATCACTCGGAATCGGTATAACCTGCAACATAAAACGTAGCAGCCCCGAAGGGTCAATACTTGGAATGTATGGCAAGTAGAGCTAAGTAAGGAGACAGTATACCTAGCGACTACATGCTTATTTGGCTAAGTGGAGATTTGGATAGCTTGCATTTTCTTAAACAATTTTACCCTACTTTTAAATCAAGTTTGATCACAACAACCCATTAAGTTCACCCATCAAGTTTTAATAATTGCAAATTAGAATGAACGAGAACATATCATAGCACCCATAATTCAGCAACTCAATCGCCCATTACCGGGGGCACGGCTAAGCACTTAGTTTTACAGCCTGCAGGGGTTTGCACACTTTACCCATATGACCTGGTCGACCCGCTCGTACCATGACACGCATTTTGAGTCATGATAGGGAGAAGCCCAAGAAGAGACAATTCGGGAAGTAGTTCCCCAAGCCCATCCACGTACCATACCAACCTATCACAATTCACTAAATCTCTGTCTACGAAGAGATCGGGTCACCACGACCTACTAAGTCCATCCAGCCACCCATAACTCACTGGCACATGGTTGCACACGGAAGCTACCAAATCAAGACACTAATCATTTCTCAGAAACCTGGATGGCCATCCACAAGTGAGATACTCGGGTAAACCATAGACATGGGCCCGGCATTCACGAACCAAGCAATTACCAATTCCACCCAGAGAGTTTGTTAATTAAGTTGTTTTAGTTGAGCAAAACATACACAATACCAGAGAGTTTGTTAATTAAGTTGTTTTAGTTGAGCAAAACATACACAATACCAGAGAGTTTGTTAATTAAGTTGTTTTAGTTGAGCAAAACATACACAATACCATAGCATGGTGTAGACCCTTCCCCGTCTAGATAGCATGACTAAGCACAACTAGCATACGACGTCTCAACTACAAGTGACTCCTAACAAGATACATAGGACATAGCATAGCGATAGTAATTTATACTCATGCATCTACAAAAAATACACTACACAATGCAGCAAGAAAACAGTAGGACAATTCATGACCAAAATAGCATCTACTTGCCTTTGTTGTAGATATAGTCGATTAGATAATCCTCACAAATACAATGGTTGCACTCGTCGCACTCAAAAGACTTGTAATCACAATACTCGCAATCATAGCGGTTGCGATCATAGTAGTTGCACTCCTCCACATCTATCGTTCAAAAGCAAAGGCACAACAACACATCATTCAAACATTGCAATCATGCAACAATACAATAAAACAATGATGATCAAATGCATGCATGATGATTTAATATATCACAATGGTTGTAATTAGTTATCTAAACAATACTAGATCACATGATGCATCTATAGAATCATTTAATGCATTAGGGTATTTATTATTAATTCTTAATCGTCAATAGAGGAGTTTTAATAGTTATGTTGGAACTTCTGTACTAATTGTCGTATTAAATTTAGATCTGAAGTGTACTTAACAAAGGACATTAATACGAACCAGTAGCAATTGTATTCACCCTAAACGGAGTTGTAGATATTTTCCTATGATTTAATTAATACTTAATAGAGTTTAAATTATCTAAACAGTTTACCATGAACAAAAATAAATCTAAGACCAGATCTAGAATCCACACATAATTGTGAATCCAGGGACATATTATTCATATTTTTTGGAGCTATGAATAATTTATTATGAATTAATTACTCCAAAAGTCCATTAAAACTATTTAATTAATTACCAGTTAACTGTAGCGCTAAAGTGAAATATAATCTGATATTAATAAACCACATGACATTATCTTCAATTTGATATATTATACGCAATTTTTGGACATAGTATGAATTTCTTATAGATTTTACAAGTTAGATCTATAATCTGCAATTTTAAATTCGGACGGAATATTTTAGGAAACATTCCGCTGACTGGACAGGTTGACCGTGCATGCTGACTGGGACTAGACGCTGACCTGGTGACGATGTGGCAGTGACGAGGCAGCTGACCAGGACGATTAAATCTGGACCGTTGGGATAATATGCGATGGCTAGGAGAGAAGATGGCTTCCGAATCGGCTCGATTTTGCCTCAGAAAACGTTAGAAACACATCTGTATTAGGGAGATAAATCCATAGCTCAAATCGTAAAACTTCCAACATTAAAGTTGTGGATCTACCTTTTTACCGAAGGAATTTGGATTTGAAGAAACGAGCGCGAGTAAATCATGGAATTACGCCGTCAGATCTGAAATATTGCGTGACGAAATTCTTTGTTTGTGGTGGATGAAAAGAGGTGAGGTTTGTCAAAACTAAAAGATTTCGACGAGATCTACAACTTTTGTGTTGGAGCCGAAGGCATCCGACGAAGTTTAGATAGGTTTAGAAGCGAAATATAATTCAGGAAGGTGTAGATTCAGGATTTCGAGAAGGAAAAGTGATATAAATGTGTCTTCGGGATATTATATAGGTTTTTAGGATGGTGGAGAGATAGATATTGGAGTAGGGAATTAGTAGGAACAAACGGAAGTCAATTTGAAATTGTATATCTAAAGATAATTAAGTTTGAGTAGAGATAGGTTGGAAAATTTGAGTTTCGCACGGATATTGATGCAACCTGGGATCTATCAGGTCCCGTGCGTGCTCCTCCTCTCCGGTCGGCTGGAATGGGCCGGCCCATTTGGGTTTATTTTTTTTCGTTTTCCTTTTCTTTTTCTTTTTCTTTCTTTCTATTTTGATAATTTCTTTATATCTTTTGTATACGAACACCAAATGAAATGATTTTTGTTTCTAAATTTTTCTAAAACAGTAGATTATTATAAGATCATATTTATAATATTTTTACTAGTTTGAAGATGGTGGCTTCATAAATCTCTTTATATTCCTTAGAGAAATATTTGGGCAATTCAACTTTCAGATTTAGATATTAGGATTTGGATTCAATTTTTGAGAACTTTGCATGGATGCAATTCAATGCTTATGAATGCTTCATGATTTTCATTTTTGCAAAAATTCACACAAATACTAAAACTAAAACTCAATCCACGCCTTTTTTCCTATATGGCTACTTAGGTCATAACAGAGTGAGTTCTTTCCAATTCAAAAGGTTTGTTTTCCTTGAAACTTTTCAACAAACTCAAACAATCAACCAAACTTATTTTATCTATTTTACACTACAAAATTTGGAAAAATTTGGGATGTGACAGAAGGCTACGAACGTAGTCCTTGAACCTACATTGTATTATTTAACTCAGGCAGTTCAAAATATGTTGCAGTAACAAATACAATGATTTTCTATTAAAAGAATGAAATGGCATGCTCGAACTGTGCCATTTAAGTACTGGAAAAGGTTTAACCTTGTCCAAAGATTGAAACGGCTATCCAAAGTAACATTATAACTAGAATTATTACAAGGTGTACTAGCAAATCTGATTTGAGGAAGCACATTCACAAATATAACACAAGCAATTCAGATTTTCAAATTAACTTTACAGATAAGACTATATAATTTCCTACTTAGGCATTCACAAATATAACACAAGAAATTTAGAGTGTTATTGTCTCCAAAAGATGCACATATTGCAACAAGGAACCTGCTTGGGTTTTTTGGTTCATTTAGAAATTTTGGTTACAACATGCTGTACCTATAATTGGGCCAACGGGTTGGGGTGGCAAATGGGCCATGGACACCTTTTGGGCCATTTTTAGGGACAAATGAGCCAAATATGACTACATCAGGAAAATCATTTCCTTATTCGAAAAAAGGATAAAAAACTACAGCATAATCAGATGAACCGCAACAAATCAAACCTGATTATGTGGAAGACGAGGACGTGCTCCTCCATCGGAATCTGTATGACCACAATCTTCCTCTGTGTGATGTCGTACTCCAAATCGAGGCCGACAAACATTACCTCTTCATCCTTGAGCCACTCTAGATACATGGCTAGGACGATGTCGATGGTGCTGCCCTCATTGGTGTAGACTGCTTGGATGCAAGTGCCATCGGGGACACAGAACTGATGAACCTCCGTCGTCTGCTTTCCGTCGTCCATGTTGTCCACTAGGCGGTCCCAGTGCATCAAGGCCGAGCCTCTCGCATCCATGGAGGAAGAGGATCGACGGGAAGAAGAGGAAGAGAGGATTAGAACCGCCGTAGAAGAAATGGAAGGCTAGCGGCGCTATCTAGAACCACCGTAGAAGAGATGAGAAATTGGGGCTCTTGCGTGGACGCGGTTTATCCCTAGTTTTTTGGACCGTCTGTTCAGTTATTGATGAGAGAGTCACATCGTAGCACTGTAAGCGGGAGAATAAAAATTAATTTTATTCTCTACCTAGCGTAGTAACTAGTGGCACATTAAAATGTGTAGAGAACAAATATGCACTTCTATTCATCACGTATCTATTTTCAGTACTATTTGAATAACCTAGTCTGCACACATATGAACGTGTCATGCACATTACCTGTGCATCGTCATTTGTTAATTGCGTAGTAAAATGAGTAAATTTATGAAGGTTACCGTAAGTGCACACATTAAATGTTTCAAACCTAATCATTCAAAAGAATAACTTGTAGCCATATTAATGTATTGCAACCGTACATAGATGTTGCAAATCGTGCATAAATAATAGTCTTCAAGAAAAATATGACATTACTAGTTGAGGCAACATTGTAATGTCCTAAAACTACAGACCAAGTTCAACATCTGGCACATGAGAGACAAATAGATAGGCGCCATGATCATCAAGGCAGAGCATCATGAACAACTTGTGTCCAATCTCAAAACTATGTTCCTTCTCCATGAAGTTGTCCCATCTGTTGACGCACGCACGACCATCATCAGTAGAAATGGTGTATGTCGATTGCACTGTTGCCTTAGGATCGCAAACTATAGTAATAGCACATTCTTGGTCCATATCGTTTAGAAGAAGATGACGGGGCAGTTTCTGTTGAAAATTTGCAAACAATGGTGTATGTGACAATTCAAAAATATTAACTAAGTTAGTTGAATTATAATGTAATAAAAGTACCATAAAATTCTTGGTGCAGTTGGACCAATTCAAGGTATGAAGCAATCCATAATCTCTTCTAAGATCATAGTCTCCAGCATCATGATGGTGTACAAACACGTTAAGCTTTCCTACCTCTATGCACACCTTCTCCATCATTCTCCAATTAAATTTGGTTCCCTCAGTTGTAATGAGACGATCAACTATGTCTCTCCCCTCATTACCCAATGGTAGTATGCTACAAACAAAATGTGGCAAAAATCGTTATGCATTGAGCTTTTGGCACATTAGTAAAATCACAATATCTTAATCAAACCTAGAATGAAATTAAGATATAAGTATTACTTGGATGGATCATAGGAAAAATTCCACCTACAACACTGTGTAATTCACAAAGATTTTTGTGAATGGTAAAATTCACCTGTTGTTCCCTTTGAAGTTTGTATACACTACAAAATTCTTTCCAACCATCACCACTAATGAAAGTTAAATTTGGTTCATTCGTAACCATCAACACAATTTCGAAATTCTCTAGTGTAGTAAAGGACATGTAGCATCTCCAAACTAGATCTTGAAAAGCATGAGAGAACCTATGTAGCATGTATGACACAATGAGAGGAAGGCACTTACATGGAATAGTAACATATAACCCCTCAAATTATTTTTATGTACATGATAGTTCCTTTAAATATACCTTATATTTTCGAATTTTTCTCAAAAGAACTATAGGCACTTTAGAAAGGAATGGAGGGAGTATAAAATGATCCACACATTCATATGTTTTTTTATAATAAAACCGTACCGCCCTCTTCTCGAATCCTTGACTTAGGGTAAATGCGAAAAAATTGTGCTTCTGAGTCATAGAAGCGCACAGACTCTTTGTATCGAAATAAACACCACACTACATGATAAATTAGATCGTGAGTGTGAAGTCAAATCTTGAGTGCAATCGCTCAGATCTACAAGATATGCCAGCCACTTTCACAACCGAAAGCACAAACAATCTCAGCTAGTAGAGTTCACACCACGTTGGGTCAAGACGATATACGTACCTCGGCAGTCATGGCCATAGTTCTCCTAGTGGTGTAGAACCGTTCGCCGTCGGCAGATGAAAGAGTGAGGTCGCGACAGAACAAGACGACGGCGATATGGGAGCAGATGTTTGTGAAAGAGGGAGGACACGAGATCGTTAGGAGCCCCTATATAACAATGCTTCGATATTTGTGTGTATAGTTTTTTTGGGAAAGTAATACATATTAGACTTTTGCATCCGATTGTGGGCTGATTCTCATCAATATTGGTCAACCCTTAACTTTGTGGTCAAATATCTCATTTTCCCAAGTTTCTCAAATTTTTCCAAGTTTCTAATTTTTCAAAGTTTCCCATTTGTTTTCAGGTTTTTCATTTTTTCCAAGTTTCTAATTTTTCAAAGTTTCTCATTTTTTTCAAGCTTCTCATCAATATTGGTCAACCCTTAACGTTGTGGTCAACCCTTAACTTTGTGGTAAAATATCTTTTTTTTCAAGTTTCTCAATTTTTTTTCCAAGTTTCTCATTTTTCATGCAAAGTATTTGCCACAGAGTGATCAAATTCGTAGGTTTCTAGAGATTTTGATAATTTTTCATTTTTCTATGAAATTCATAAGTTTTGATCAACCTAGGGTTGACCAGAGTCTTTCGAGATATTGCAAAAGCATATGAAAGGTACACCTGCTGTTTTGTGGTCCCAATGAGATGTACAACCACTCAAGCATGCAACTTGAAGGTCTCAAATTATAGTTTTGGTACTTGTTTCACAAATGGTCCCTTGTTTCCGAGTTTGACGATGAAATTTTTGAAATTTTTAAACCAAAATGGCTAGATACAATGCTAGCCTCACTAGCCACATGGTGATAAACTCTTGTGCCAAATTTGAGTCCTTTTGAAGAAAGATAGATAAAAACATGGTACACAAGTGGTCTTTCTAGTAGTCGGACATGATCGTTGACCAAACTACACAACATTTGAGAGTGGACTGCTAGGGGGACATTTTTCCAAGTTTCCCATTTCTCATGTAAAGTATTTGCCATAAAGTGATGAAATTCGTAAGTTTCAAAAGATTTTGAGAATTTCTCATTTTTTCCATGAAATTCACAAGTTTTGGTTAACCTAGGGTTGACCAGAGTCTTTCGAGAGATTGCGAAAGCATCTGAAAGATACAACTGATGTTCTGTCGTCCCAATGAGATGTACAACCACTCAAGCATGCAACTTGAAGGTCTCAAATTGTAGTTTTGGTACTTGCTTCACAAATGGTCCCTTGTTTCCGAGTTTAACGATGAAATTTTTGAAATTTTCAAACTAAAATAGATAGATACAATGCTAGCATCACTAGCCAAATGGTGATAAACCCTTGTGCCAAATTTGAGTCCATTTGAAGAAGGGATTTCTATTTTCGTGCCCTTAGTTCGTTAGTTATATTTAGTTTTCCCTAGGCGCTTAGTTTTTCCTCACTTTTGCCCATCTCCTTGTCGGAAACTCTCACGTGGTCTAAAACTTGTTGTCCGTCAGCCTTGCCGTTACGTGCTGATAAGTGGGGCCACGTTCAGTTGGTCCCGTAGTGGACCCTCGCCGTTACGTGCCGACGAGTAGGGCCGCGTTCTGTCGGGTCCCATAGTGTACCCTTGCCGTTACATGCTGACAAGTGGGGCCGCGTTCAGTCGATTCCCTTAGTGGCCACCTCTCTCAACTTATCCAGATCATCATCGGACCTATAGCTTATCCACGTGAATGCCGGACCCACAACTTATCCACGTGAGCTCCAGACCCACAGCTTACCTTTGCAAGATGGGACCCCGAGCCAGCCCCGCGCCTGCGCCCGTGTTGTTGCTTTATTTTCATATAGTGAAATGTAATACATATACGAAAATTATACACCTTTGAACTCTTTTAAATTGCACTTAGGACATGATAATGTTGTGCTAATAAAATCCTGATTATTTATCATTTTCATGGAGTGAAATATAATGCATAAACTTGCGTATACAAAAATTATACACCTTTGAACTCTTTAAAATCGCACTTATTACGTGATAATGTCGTGCTAAGAAAATCTTGAGAGACTGTCATTTTCATAGAGTGGAATGTAATGCACAAACTTGCATATGCGAAAATTATAAACCTTTGCACACTTTTAAATCACACTTAATACATAATAATGATGTGCTAACAAAATTTTGAGAGATTATTATTTTCTCCTCCATTTTCATAGAGTGGAATGTAATGCATAAACTTGCATATATGAAGTTTATACACCTTTAAACTCTTTGAAATCGCACTTAATACGTGATAATGTTGTGCTAAGAAAATCTTGAGAGGTTATCATTTCCATGGAGTGAAATATAATGCATAAACTTGCGTATATAAAAATTATACACCTTTGAACTCTTTGAAATTGCACTTAATACGTGATAATGTTGTGCTAAGAAAATCTTGAGAGATTATCATTTCAATGGAGTGAAATATAATGCATAAAATTGTGTATACAAAAATTATACACCTTTGAACTCTTTGAAATCACACTTAATACGTGATAATGCTGTGCTAAGAAAATCTTGAGAGATTACCTCCATAGAGTGAAATATAATGCCTAAACTTGCGTATACAAAAATTATACACCTTTGAACTCTTTGAAATCGCACTTAATATGTGATAATGTTGTGCTAAGAAAATCTTGAGAGATTACCATTTCCATAGAGTGAAATATAATGCATAAACTTGCGTATACAAAAATTATACACCTTTGAACTCTTTCAAATCGCACTCACTTAGGTCATGATAATGTTGTGCTAATAGAATCCTGATCATTTATCATTTCTGTGGAGTGGAATATAATGCATAAACTTGTGTATACGAACATTATACACATTTGAACTCTTTGAAATCACACTTAATACGTGATAAAATTGTGCTAAGAAAATCTTAAGAGATCATTATTTTTATAGAGTGGACTATAATGCACAAATTATACACCTTCGAACACGTTCCCTTCAAATTATATTCAAGTTAATTTGTTTATGGAGTTAAAGTACCGGTGGCATACTCGTTATTTTGCATGGATAGAGGGGTGCTCCCGACAGATATAGGGGTTATCATGTCTGCTAGATCATAGAGGATCAACGGTTGGTGGACACGATCCGTGTGACAACTGTCTCGACCAATTAGAGCATAGCAGCGAAGATGAGCACATGTGCGAGAGATGGATACAAAGAGAGGGGAAAACTGAGTAGCACTTAAGAACCAAGGGCAAAACTGAGTAGAACTTAAAAACCAATGGCAAGACTGACAAAGGGATTGAAATAGAAAATATAAAAGGATTAAAAAAATGGAAAATGCGTCTTTTATACAATAAAATACATCTTGGCATACATCAAACTATTTGCAATTCAAATATACACAAGTTTGAAAATTATTGCCTCATTAAGACACTATTTTTTGGGGAGGATGTTTTGGGAAGAGGCTTGAGTAGAAAGCCATAAACCTTCACATATAGTAGGTGATTTGAGAAGTGATGATTTAGGTTAAAACTTGGTTTATATACATTTCTTATGGTGGAAGGTCACATAATAAGACTCCCTTGGTAGATGCCACTATGTTTTGCTCTTTTTGAAGTTGTTGTGCATAAAATGACTCAATTAGCTAGCTAAAACCTATTCGTTTACTCTCTGTTGACCAGCCACCGGAGGGTAAAACTGAGTATATTGCACACGGCAGTGTTAGTACTGGAGGGCAAAACCGAGTAGAACCAAACTGCCAGTGTTACACTCGAGGGAAAAATTGAGTACAACTGAATCGCCAGGGTTAGACACGAGGGAAAAATGTGACTCATGGTACGCGTGTGTGGTGCACGGGGCGGTAGCGGACACGTGTGGCCGTGCACGGTGCAGTAGCATATGCGGTGCATGGTAGTGCAATGAAATGTCGCTTCTCTTCTCCTTTAATAGAGGCCTCCCCACTCTCACTCATCACTCACTTGCTCACTCAACTGTCTCCACTATCCCATCACCTTCTGCAAACCCCCAAGAAAACCCCAACCACGTCGGTGATGGAGAAGAACGGCACGATGGCCATCAACGCCTCCAAGGCCACCGGCGAGGAGGCCCCTATCCCCTTCCCCGCATCCTCCATAGCCGCCGACGAGGAGGCCCCCACCGGTCTCGAGCAGATCCCGCTAGGCTGGAACCCCTACGAGGAGGTTGTCTACATAAGGTTGGAGAACCCCTATGACACCAGCATCGCTGACCCATGGTCGGAGGTAACCAGGGTTTTCTCCCCTTCCCTTGTTCTTCCCCCGTTCCCATCGTTGGATGCTAGATCGTATGTTATTAGGGATCGGCTATTCGTATTTTTACAGTAGCTAATCCTCTTGTGTTAGATCTAGTATTTTGATGAATCCCCTGTTCGTATTTGAACCCCCTGTTCATAGTTGGGATCAGTATTCGATTTGGTTTGAGATTTGGGGAATAATCAGGAGATCTCAATCGGTTAGTTTATGCAAATAATCAATCCCGATAATAAAAGTATCTCAATCATGTCCTTATTGCACTTTACTGTTTTTCCAACAGGAGGATAGCAGCGACGTCCGTAGCGACGACGAGTCCAAGGATACCAAGACTCATCATGTGCTGAGGAGGCTGAACTCCGGCCAGTACAATAACTTCTTCGCCAGTGACGTGTGCAGGTGCCCCTTCTGTCCCACCAGGAGGCTCCACGCCACAGACTTCAACTCCCTTGTGAAGCATGCCGAGGATGTGAGGACCTGCGGCGAGTCCGTGAACGTCCACGGCTTTATAGCCAAGCACCAGGCACTCGGTCTTCACCTCCAAAACCTCCAGAAGGTGGCTATCGAGGAGGGTCGCATGCCCCCGATCAAGCCTAAGGTGCTCAAGGTCAATGGACTGGGCATCAAGAAGTGGAGGAGGAACAAGAGGGAGGAGGCAGAGGCCCTCCTGGCAGAGGCCATGAGGGACTACTGATCTGCTGCTGTTGTTGTTGTAAAGCAACTTCTTTTGTCGTGTCTGTGTTGAAGTTATCAGCTGCTACTGCTGAGCAGCCTAATTGTCGAACCTCTTTAAGTACCGTACTATATAACCTATATTAGCTGCTTTATCTACATCTGCTATGTTTACAGAATTTATTTCTGGTGCTGGTTAGTTTTGCTGCTCTAGATTTACTACCAGATAGGGGAAAATGAGGGCAAAAGGAACAATGAATGAATAGAGAAGTTGCTCTAGATTCGCTACCTTTTTGGGCAAGAAAAACACAACTGTTAGCGAGAGAGAGGGGAAAATGCACTCTTAAAAAGGCCAATCATAAAAAAACAAAAAAAACTTCCAATTTAGGTGATAGGGCGCACGTAACCACCAAACGCGCCCCATATGGTCCCACACCACGTCCCCCATAATCAGCGAGAGATGGATGGCTGGTCCGATGTGTATCCTGGCCCCACCTGTCAGCATGTAACGACCGAGGCGACATAACGTCACGCTCAACGCATGACCCGCCCGAACACGGTCCCACTGGTCAGCATATAACAGTCAAGCCTTTGACCTAAAGGCATCGCCCATCTGAGCGCATGTGAGGGTTTCGGAATGGAGGGAGGGCAAAAGTGAGGAAATACTAAGCGGCTAGGGAAAACTGAGTACAACTAACGAACCAGGGGCACGAAAATAAAAATCCCTTTGAATAAAGGTAGATGAAAATATGGCACACAAGTGGCTCTTTTTAGTACTCAGACATGACTGTTAGGGGTACATTTTTGACCAAACTACACCACATTTGAGAGTGGACTGCTAGGGGAACATTTTTTCCAAGTTTCTCATTTTTGATGCAAAGTATATGCCACACAGTGATCAAATTCGTAGATTTCAAGAGATTTTGAGAATTTCTCATTTTGCTATGAAATTCACAAGTTTTGGTCAACACAGGGTTGACCAGAGTCTTTCGAGAGATTGCGAAAGTATCTGAAAGGTACAACTGCTGTTATGTGGTCCCAATGAGATGTACAACCACTCAAGCATGCAACTTGAAGGTCTCAAATTGTATTTTGGTACTTGCTATTGGGTCCGCAGCATAGAAAACAAAATATTTCCTACGATGAGAACTACACGCCAAGATCTATCTACTAGGTACAGAGCAACGGGTGGACATACATCCATCAAGAACTTACCCTCGAAGAAAACGAGTTTTGTTAACGAGTAGGAACTCGTGGTTGATGTAGTCGTACACTTGCCGATCTCAAGATCGTGATAAAGTCCAGCAGGTCCGGCTCCAGCACGTCCATCAGATCCAGCTCCAGCACCACCAAGTCCAGCACCGCAAAGCAGCGTTGCATCCGTGATCGCACACACGTCCGGTACCCCGACAACCTCCGTCCCTCGCTCAGCAAAGCAGCGGAAGCAGCAACTCCTTTCCAGATAAAGCCACCGGGAACATGTATCTCGCTAATACGAGACCATGGGGGAATAATACTAGAGGGGGAGAGAGATCCTTCACAAGGAGGTGTGTGTGACAAGTGAGGAGAGGGTGGCCTTTTATAGGAGGAGGGGGGTGACCCTCCTTCATGGCCGGCGCATGGAGGAGGTGTCTCTTCACCTCCTCCATTCATGTGGTGGTAACCCCTCCACATTAAAATGCCTCTTCACATTCCCTTTTAAAGTCTCCACTTTAAATGCATTAAATTTCTTCAAATTTAATGCTCTCTCATTTCATAAAACTCTTTTATTATTTTAATTCAGAATTTTTTTAATTAATTTAATTAACAAACATTCACATAAAACCCCCTGCAACATTTCAATATTACATGCAGAACCAATTTTAGCAATTTCACCCGAAACAGTTTCGGTGTCTATTGAAATAATTCCAGCGCTTTCTTAAATCTTTATCTGAAACATATTTGCTCCAAATGGTGTCGGTATCCCTTAAGTGTGTCACCCTACGGTTCGCGAATAATGCAGACATGATCGAGACCCCTCTTCGATCAATAATCAGCAGCGGACCTGGAGATCCGTACTGACTCCTACACATTCAACGATGACTTCTATGATCGTGAGAACCTTTAACGCTTGTAACTAAATCCCTTTGTCTCGCGATATATTACATGTCCGAGATTCGATCATCGGTATCTCCATACCTAGTTTGATCTCGTTACTGACATGCACTCTTTTCTCGTTCCCGTGATATAACATTCTAGTGATTACATCACTTGCTTGCAAGCTAGCTTAATGTGATATCACCGAGAGGGCCCAGAGCATATCTATCCGTCATCGGGATTGACAAATTCCACTCTTGATCCATGACCCTCAACATAACACCTTCATAGCATTGAACCCATCTTTATAGTCACCCTGTTACGGTGTGACGTTTGATGTTATCAAGATACTCTTTCGGTGTTAGCAATTAACATGATCTCATGGTCTAAGGATAAAGATTACTTTGTATAGTGTTATAGCAATATAAACATAATGACTTTGATCGTAATGCTATACTTCGGATGAATGTTCATCACATCATTCCACCAATGTTGTGACCTCGTTATTAACAACATCCAATGTCCATGATCAGGAAATCTTGATCATCTTGTTAATCAACGAGCTAGTCTATAAGAGAGGCATAACTAGGAACCCTTTTTGTTTATTAAACACACATGTATTGATGTCTTTGATCAATACAATTCTAGCATGTAAAATAAACATCTATCATAAACATGGAATAAGATAATAACCACTTTATTATTGCCTCTCGGGCATATTCCCTTCAGTCTCCCACTTGCACTAGAGTCAATAATCTAGTTTGAAAAACTTTGCGTATTGAACACCTATGGCTTTCTGGTGTTGCATATACGCGATTGCTAGTGGTTAACATAATCTCCGGATCTGACAGTTTCAGGTCCGTGTGTATTTGCATGTCTTTGCGTCTCTACGCATCACTCATTCTCAAATGAGATGGCATTGTATAAATTTGGTCCTTTGATGAGACCTTTAGTTCGTTCGGCTCAAAATATGTTGATATTATTGTCACACAATATATCTTCATAGTATTAGCCCACTTTGAACCACACCTAGTTTGATAACAAACTACTTAACACAAATGCCCTCCTTTGCTACTACTATAGCAGTTATATACTTAGCCTTTTTGTTGTAGTATCCGTCACAATGTCTCAACTTTGGAACTCATCCAAATCCATCATGGAACATGCTTTCCATTACATTGTTCCACCCATAGTCTAAATTGAGATAAATTTAAATTGTATCTTGTGACAAAACTAGTATCAATGTAACACTTTACAATGAACTACCTTTGACTATTTGTCACTTATACATGATATATTCTTAGTTCTTCCAAAGCTCATAAGAATATCTTTACTATTGTCCAATGATCATCTTATGAATCATTCTGGTATATGCTCATAACATTTAGAGCATAGGACATTCTAGATATATACATATCATGGTATAATCGATCAAAATATTCATGTGATTTTACTCACCAAGTGTTGAAACACTTGAATCTTGATACAATTCTTTCCATGCAGCAAGAACCTTTCTTGTTGTTTCCATATTGAACCCTTTCAATATCTCATATATGTATGTCTGGCACAACCATATTAGCGCCTTAATCTATCCATATAGATATTGATACCTAATATTCCGGTTTTGCCCAAGTCTTTCATCTAAATCTTATTTTAATGAAATTCTTAACTTGTGTCAATACAAGATACATCATTTGCAATCAACAATATGTCCTCTACATAATGTATTAGAAATATGTCTCAGCGCTCCCACTTAATTTCTTGCAAATGCAAGCATCTTCATCATCTTCGATGAATTTAAACTCTTTTAACAGTTTCATCATGGTGAAGATTCCAACTCCGCTATGCTTACTTCAACTATTGAAGTTTGTATGCCCTTTTAGCACCATTTGAATTAACAAAACCCTTTGGACCATGTCATGTACATGTCCTAGGTAACCGTTCTATTAGAAGAACATTGTTTTGTTTATTCAACTACCATATACCAAATTATATATAGTGGTTGCTACATTAATCTGTCAAGACTAAATATCGCTATGAAAGATCAAATCTTGTCATAGTCAACTCCTTGAACATTGTCGTAAACTTCTTTCTGACATGTCGACTATTTCATAGATGTTGAACATCCATGTCTATTTCTTTATAGATCCAAACACAACCGATAGGCTTCACGCCTTTTTGGAGGGTCTTCCAAGTTCAGAAACTTGATTTCTCGTGTATGGATACTATCACGGATTCTATGACTTCTAGTCATTTTATGGAGTCAGGGCCCATCATCGCTTCTTTGCATGTAGTCGGTTCATCATTGTCAAAACAATAACGACTTTCTTATCAAATCTTACTATTTGATTCTTACCGACCCACACGGTTCTATAGGAACTCTAATCTCCGAGATCACACCTTTTGTAATCACGGGAGCCATGAGCATTGTGACCGCCACCCGGACACTTTCCGGCGCTGCGCTACTTAGCACATATAGCTAAGGTTCAACAACCTTATCAAAGTTCTATTGTCCTCCTACTTAACTTTTCACGAAAAATTCCTTCTCAAGAAACTTGACATTCCAAGTAACAAACTCTTTTGTCCTCGGTGTTATGGAGAAATTCCCAACAAATTCTTTGGGATAACCTACAAAGACGTGCTTATCTGACTTTGGTTGTAAACATTTTACTTATGCATAGCATACCAAAATTTAAGAAAAGACAATTCAGGTTTTATCCCAAACCATAACTCATATGGTGTCATTTCAGTGGATCAGATGGTGCTCTTTTCAGTGTAAAATCGGTAGTCTCTAAAGCTTCAATCCTTAAAACATAATGGCAGTTTTATGACACATTTGATCTTACCATGTCAAACATGGTTTGGTTTCATCTCTCGAACATACCATACTCCTGTGGTTTATCGGGAAATCCAAATTCATGGAACAATTCCTCAAATCTTAGGTGTTTTGCTAAACATGTAACTCAACTATCTTCCTTTATGATCGAATCATAAACTCTTTATTTTCTTGTTAGAATGATTTTCCACTTCATCTTGAAAGTCTTTGAACAGCTTTCAAATGTTTCATACTTCTTCCTTATTAAGTAAATATACATATATATTCACTCAAATTTTTGAAGAAAGCATGTGAAGCAAAAAAGATCCATCACATATGGCTACACATAATGGACTATGCACATCAGCCTGCACAATTTCCAATAAGCTAGTCATCTGTTCCTCTCTGGCCTATGGATGGAGTTTCAATTATCTCGAGGAAAGTCTGACATGCGTCAATTGATCAAAATCAAAGACTCCAAAAATCCATCAACATGGAGTTTCTTCATGTTTTCTTTCCAATATAATTTAAACAGCGGTGTCACTTCATAAGTGATCTTTTAATCATTTGTCTTGCGACATTTTAGCAATAGTGTTTATGGATGTGATTTCTCCCACTAGACTTGTAAAAGTTCATCCATCCTTTATGGAATACGGTAATTATTTTAACAACCATTGTTCTCGTAATACTGAAACAAAATAACAATTATTAAAACAAATCTTGAAGGCTAGGTTTGACGACAACGAAAAAGCACAATAACACTTTATTTGTTTTCGACGATCATCATCACTTATTCTCTTGCTAGTTACTTAGGCCATTGCAGTTCATGAATTGCATTGTCCTGCATGACACTTCATACCAACCAATTCGGTATCCAATACCGGTATCCAATACCTAAGAACCACATTGTTTAATAAGAAAGGAATACAACCATAACATGTATATCTTCTATATATCCAAGTTGGACATCTCCAACCTTTTATTTTCTGCCAAATATTTTATAGATTCTCTTTCAGCAATTCCTTTTCTTTTAAAAGAATCTATCAACATCAATAGTGGTGTCATCAACATGACACATGGTACAAAGCTTGTATATAGTCAAATACTAATACCTTTGGACTTGCACTTTGAAGTGGATCACCATCATCAAATGTTTGGCATTCTTTCAAAAAAATCCATTCTTTAGTAATCTATTAGTGTAGTAAACATTTTACTTACATCTTATATTCATCCTTATCATGACAACTTTCATGATCAAGCTACGATAGCCTATAAGGAAGAATCGCGAGTATAATATCAGTTCCCAAAACCTTTTTGGTAGATTCGGATGCCTAGCATCTCCAACCTTCACAAATTCTCATACAATATGAGAACATGTATTTTGCTAAATTATACTCTATCATAATGCAACCAAAAAAATTGTTTCAGATATCAAAATATCTTTCACACATGATGGTTTCTGAAAAAAATTCAGCTCCAATATAATCTTGATATTAAAACATCTTTTGAATATCAATAATCATGGAGGCAAACATGATACTTTAGATACTAACATTGGAATTCTTACTCTTGATTTAATACTACTTATTAAACTTCATGGAGTAAATAGAGTTTGCTGAAAGTTTGCAATAGGACTTATAAACTTTAAATTGACATTCAAAACAATACAATACCAGTTCGTAAAGTAAATATCCAGAATTCTATAGTTCTATTATCTCAAATAAAAACTAAGCATAAGGTAGAAAACGAATGCCAATGACTACAACAAACTATGAAAATTCACTTTGATTTAATTTATGACAAATTTGGTTCGACTAATCCAAATTAGAAATGAACTCCCACTCAAAAACGACATCCCTCGTGTCTTTTTGGTGATTACATGAACCAAATCCACTACACCAAGTCCGATCATCACGTGAGTTGATGTAGCTTCAAAGGCGAGCATCTATATGGGCATCATATCAACTATATGACTCATGCTTAACCTTTCGGTCCGTATTCCGAGGCCATATCTGTACATGCTAGGCCCGCCAAGTAAGAACCTTAGTACTCGCATTTGTAAAACTGTCTTACACCCGTTTGTATGAAAGCGTAGAGTCGAGTACACCCGATCATCACGTGATGTCTCGAAATACGATCCAGAAAACGGTGCATACTTAAGGAAGAACACATTTTTATCTTGATATCTAAATGAGGGATCATCTTACAATGCTACAGAAAGCGCCAAAATAGCAGTATAAGATGCTAACATCTAATGTGTAAAGTGAGATGATATGGTCTATGCATTTGATCTCTATCATTTGCATCGTGGTATGATCTCTATCATTCCTTTGTGTGTAAGGCTAAGGTCTATGGAACTTACACGTTGAGTGTGTTGTAAGAGTATCTATCATACATCTACTTACAACAATACCATATCAAGACACTAGCCTAGCAACGATCTAAACTAGACGCCTCTAATTTATCAATTGCAAGTTTTACGTGGCTTAGGGCTTCCGGAGATAGAACCGTTCTTACCTACGAACATGAACGACAACGAGGATAACCAAGTTATTAGCAACTCGTTGTAAATCAGATATTGACTATAGTAGTAGAGACAGCCACCTGCCAGCCACTTATGCAAAACTAGTTGCATGTCAGTCGTGGAACCGGTCTCATGTACGATGACATGTAAGGTTGGTCCGGGCCGCTTCATCCCACTATGCCACCAATATCCAAAATACATAGAAGATGCAATAATATGATCATCATCGCCCACATATAAACATATGTGTACTACCCGTGTAAAGCACCTACGCATAGATCAGGCTCTGATACCACTGTTGGGTCCGCAGCATAGAAAACAAAAAATTTCCTACGATGAGAACTACACGCCAAGATCTATCTACTAGGTACAGAGCAACGGGTGGACATACATCCATCGAGAACTTACCCTCGAAGACAACGAGTTTTGTTAACGAGTAGGAACTCGTGGTTGATGTAGTCGTACACTTGCCGATCTCAAGATCGTGATGAAGTCCAGCAGGTCCGGCTGCAGCACGTCCATCAGATCTAGCTCCAGCACCACCAAGTCCAGCACCGCAAAGCAGCGGTGCATCCGTGATCGCACACACGTCCGGTACCTCGACAACCTCCGTCCCTCGCTCCAGAAAAGCAGCAGAAGCAGCAACTCCTTTCCAGATAAAGCCACTGGGAACATGTATCTCGCTAATCCGAGACCATGGGGGAATGATACTAGAGGGGGAGAGAGATCCTTCACAAGGAGGTGTGTGTGAGAAATGAGGAGAGGGTGGCCTTTTATATGAGGAGGGGGTGCCCCTCCTTCATGGCCGGCGCATGGAGGAGGTGTCTCTTCACCTCCTCCATTCATGTGGTGGTAACCCCTCCACATTAAAATGCCTCTTCACATTCCCTTTTAAAGTCTCCACTTTAAATGCATTAAATTTCTCCAAATTTAATGCTCTCTCATTTAATAAAACTCTTTTATTATTTTTATTCAGAATTTTGTTAATTACTTTAATTAACAAACATTCACATAAAACCCCCTGCAACATTTCAATATTACATGCAGAACCAATTTTAGCAATTTCACCCGAAACAGTTTCGGTGTCTATTGAAATAATTCCAGCGCTTTCTTAAATCTTTATCTGAAACATATTTGCTCCAAATGGTGTCGGTATCCCTTAAGTGTGTCACCCTACGGTTCACGAATAATGCAGACATGATCGAGACCCCTCTCCGATCAATAATCAGCAGCGGGACCTGGAGATCCGTACTGACTCCTACACATTCAACGATGACTTCTATGATCGTGAGAACCTTTAACGCTTGTAACTAAATCCCTTTGTCTCGCGATATATTACATGTCCAAGATTCGATCATCGGTATCTCCATACCTAGTTTGATCTCGTTACTGACATGCACTCTTTTCTCGTTCTTGTGATATAACATTCTAGTGATCACATCACTTGCTTGCAAGCTATCTTAATGTGATATCACCGAGAGGGTCCAGAGTATATCTATCCGTCATCGGGATTGAAAAATTCCACTCTTGATCCATGAGCCTCAACATAACATCTTCGTAGCACTGAACCCATCTTTATAGTCACCCTGTTACGGTGTGACGTTTGATGTTATCAAGATACTCTTCCAGTGTTAGCAATTAACATGATCTCATGGTCTAAGGATAAAGATTACTTTGTATAGTGTTATAGCAATATAAACATAATGACTTTGATCGTAATGCTATACTTCGGATGAATGTTCATCACATCATTCCACCAATGTTGTGACCTCGTTATTAACAACATCCAATGTCCATGATCAGGAAATCTTGATCATCTTGTTAATCAACGAGCTAGTCTATAAGAGAGGCATAACTAGGAACCCGTTTTGTTTATTAAACACACATGTATTGATGTTTCCGATCAATACAATTCTAGCATGTAAAATAAACATCTATTATAAACATGGAATAAGATAATAACCACTTTATTATTGCCTCTCGGGCATATTCCCTTCACTTGCTTGAGAAATGGTCCCTTGTTTCCGAGTTTGACGATGAAATTTTCGAAATTTTCAAACCAAAATGGCTAGAACAATGGTAGCATCACTAGCCACATGGTTATAAACCCTTGTGCCAAATTTGAGTCCATTTGAAGAAAGGTAGATGAAAACATGGTACACAAGTGGCTCTTTCTAGTAGTCGGACATGATCGTTGACCAAACTACACATTTGAGAGTAGACTGCTAGGAGGAAATTCTTTTCCAAGTTTCTCATTTTTCATTTTTCATGCGAATTAATTGCCACACAATGATCAAAATTCGTAAGTTTCAAGAGATTTTGAGAATTTCTAATTTTTCTATGAAATTTACAAGTTTTGGTGAACCTAGGGTTGACCAGTGTTTTTTGAGAGATTGCGAAAGCAACTAAAAGGTAAAACTGTTGTTCTATGGTCCCAGTGAGATTTACAACCACTCAGGCATGCAAATTGAAGGTCTCAAATTGTAGTTTTGGTACTTGCTTCACAAATGTCCCCTTGTTTTCGAGTTTGACGATGAAAATTTTGAAATTTTCAAACCAAAATGGCTAGATACAATGCTAGCATCACTAGCCACATGGTGATAAACCCTTGTGTCAAATATGAGTCCATTTGAAGAAAGGTATATGAAAACATGGTACACAATTGGCTCTTTCTAGTAGTCGGACATGATCGTTGACCAAACTACACCACATTTGAGAGTAGACTGCTAAGAGGATATTTTTCCAAGTTTTTCATTTTTCATGCGAAGTATTTGCCACACAGTGATCAAATTTATAGGTTTCAAGAGATTCTGAGAATTTCTCATTTTTCTCTGAAATTCACAAGTTTTGGTCAACCCAGGGTTGGCCAGAGTCTTTCGAGAGATTGCGAAAGCATATGAAAGGTACAACTGCTGTTCTGTGGTCCCAATAAGATGTACAACCACTCAAGCATGCAACTTGAATGTCTCAAATAGTAGTTTTGGTACTTGCTTCACAAATCGTTGCTTGTTTTCGAGTTTGGCGATAATGTTTTTGAAATTTTCAAACCAAAATGGCTAGATATAATGCTAGCATCACTAGCCACATGGTGATAAACCCTTGTGCCAAATTTGAGTCCATTTAACTTGCATCAATAGATCAAAACATGGCTTATAAACTTGTAATTAAAACAATATGCATATTTCACTATTCTTAGATATGATTTAGGGACGGGTAATGTATGCATCATTCATGTCTAATAATAGGACTTTGTAATGTAATATTAATTTTCAACTTGTCTGTATTTCATTTTATTTTTTTATACCAACTGTGTAAAACTTACATATATGAAGTAAACCAAATTTTCAAGAAATGTTTTGCCTCACACGTCAAAATTAACAACTAAATAGAACTTCCCTCCGAAATATTCGACACATTTTCGTTCCCTCCCTTTTCTGCCTCACCCCACCGCCAAAATGTAAAACCCCGCAACATTCGGGGCACAAACCCCCCCCCCATGATTTGCGTCTCATCTTATCTCCCAAAACCCATCCCCCTCTAGCGCCTCATCATTCTCCTCCCCCGGAACCGATCTCGTCCACGGAGGATCAGAACTCATCGCCGCATCTAATCGTCGATCTCATTGGCCGATGCCATGATCGGGACTCTTCGCAGCGGTAAGGCACGCGAACCATTGAGGTCTACACCGAAGAAGAAGCCTAACATCAAACGACCGTCAGATGATAATTCATTCCCCCGATCCTTCTCATATGCAGTAGATCTGTTAGAACCATTCATTACAAAGTGGTTAAACATCTTGTTTCCGTCATTCTAGTTAATATATTAGTGATCTACTCCCTACATTATTTTCCCGCACACACACAATGATATTGTTTCGCAGTAGAGAGATTGAGTTCAGTCTACTCCCTAGAGTAAACCACATTTGTAGATATAAAAACAGTATAGCTCACTCCTGTGCTCATAAGGTGTAGATAACTACTTCTATAGTACCTACTTTAGTTTGCTCTTCAAAATCACACTCTTAATATGTATGCCCTTGGGTAGGTTATTTTAGAAATTAAAATTGTCGGGACTTTGTAATTCATGATGTAATCTGCTGTTGAACTGTAGTACAATTGTGACCATCCCTTGTCAGGCACTGAAAAACAACCAACTAATCCATATGAGGCAAACAAGAACAAAAATTCGGAAGAAAATAAAGGTCGTATGATGGAAGTTTTGAAAGAAGCGCAAGCCGCCAGAGGTTTGCCTCTAGAAAATATAGAAGAGGTAGTACATAAATTCGTGTATAGCGGCATTTGCAAAGTGACAGAGGACACCAAAAAAAGTAAACAAAAGGATGCTAACCACACTCAACCAGACCCTACATATGAACCCAGTGCTGAAGAAATGGCCACAGCTAATGACGAGCCGAGTTTAGATGACAAGGACCATAACATCGGTAACCCTAAAACAAAGGTCATCATATCTTCTTTTCACTGAACTTTAATCCCTGTAAAGCACTAAAGTTTTGTTACTAACTTTTATTTAAAAAAAATAGGCTACTGATGGTACATCAACTGCAGCACAAAAGAAATCTGCAACAACAAATGTACCTCAATCTACCGTAACCACTAGATCAAGAGCACCTCATGTCATAGAAGAAACTGAAACTATCGCGTGTCAGACCCCTACACGCCTAGAGGGTGAGAAAACAGAAGTTCAGATCTCACCAATGTTGAACCTAACATCTAGAGGAAGCAACTCACATGACGACAATCAACTTGTCATTACAAAACAGAAAGGTATTAACAATTTCACTTAAATAATTGTACTTATGGTTAGTCCTATAATATATACTCTAATTTTAACTTTCTTCCTACCATGTTTCAGAGGTAACTTCTTTCGGTTCAAAGCGAAAGCGTGGGGAACAAAATTTCCATGGGCCATGGTCTCATTGACTACACTAGAAGAAATGGTGGGAATAAAATGAGAATTGAATTTAGTGAGGGGGTTAGAAAGCCCCAAAAATGCTCTTCAAGCAGCAAAACTAAGCTCTAAGGTCGGAATACAAATCCGAGACAAAGTGCATCTGGCAACCAACTGGACTCAATACAAAAAAGATAAGACTCTGAAATATGTTATTCTAGGTGTTATTCGCAAAGTAGCGGTGAGCCCTAACTCTACAGTTTTACATTATAGCTATTTATCTTGTCTACCTATGTAACTACATAATATGCATCTCCATTTTTCAGGGAAATTTTGAAATGGACACAAATGATGTAGTGACCAAGATAGTCTGCACTAATATTATACATAGTAGTATGCGTCAACTACGCTACAAGCTTAAGAAGGAGAATTGGGACAAGATTAAATATATGATCCCCATGAAGCATATAAGATGAAGACATGAAATATACTCGAGAGAAGTTGGAAAGATCTTGTGGATAGATGGTTTGATGCCCACTATCAGGTACTAACATTTACACTTAAAAATACTCAACGCATAAATATCTGCTGCACAGAAAACTCACAAGTTCATACTCAAATTTAGGAAATGTATCTAAAGAATCAAGCGAACAGATAAGTTGTGAAGAAGCACCATACAACTAGATCGAGATGCTTCGTTGCACACTATGAAGCTCTTGTACGTTTTTGAGTTCATATATGAAACTATTGTTCTATCAAACTTAGTATACATTTTGCTAACTCATGTTCGTAATTCCAATTTTTTTGTAGAACTCGGAGAACTTGGAGGAGGTGACATCTCCAATTGAATTCTATAGACTTAATCACACTAACAAGGAAGGCATATGGACTATAGAAGCCAAAGATGCTTATGTAAGACATTTTTAATACTGCTAATATTTTGTAATGAATAAGCTTTCTACTTAATATTTCTTATGCTTTCATTTGAACTTATTTGCACGATGCAATGATGACCATGAAAAATATACCATGCCTAGAAGATGAGACTGAAAAACAAAATGGCAGATTATTGAAAAAGTCTTGAAGGAGAAGAGCACAACCAGCTCAAGCACAGGCACATTCCTCTCAAATTTGGGAGTTGGATCAATCTCAAGGAAGAGCTCTGTATCCACAGCACGCATCCAAGAACTAGAAAACAAGCTTGCTGAATAGGAGGAACAATCACTCCTCGTAGCTGAAAGGTACAAACAAGATATGCAGGAAATGATGGAAGTCTAGGATAAAAGATTTGAAGAAATGAAAAAAAAGAAGAGGACCATGCAACTCTGATGAAGGCACGAGAAGAGAAAAACAAAGCAACTGAAAAGAAGCACCAAGAATTAGAAGCCACACTTAGTTTCACATTAAGGACATCACAACAGGAACGATAGGACAACAACTCGACATCACCTCCATCTTGATGAAATTGTTCATCAATATGATTTACTTAGTTGTTTATTCATGTTAAAACTATTGCACGGAATTTTATCACCGTCATTTCATATATTAGTTCTAAATTTTATTTGTATGTATGATATTTTTTTATATTTTCTGCATAATTATTAACGTGGCGAAAATACAGACACTGTCATCAAATCGTGGACACACCTGTCCGAACTGTCTTGGTCCCATCTGTCAGAACCCTCCAGGTCCCACATGTTCGAACCCTATGGGTCCCACCTGTCAGAACCCTCCATGTCCAACCTGTCCAAACCCTCTGGGTCCCACCTGTCCGAGCCATCTTGGACCCGTCGTTGGTCCACCTGTAAGAACCACTTGGTCTCACTGGTCATAATGCCACGTCAGTAAATTGCAATAAATTAACAAAATGCCACATCTGTAATGATGACATGTCCCACACTCCCTTCTAATTTACGATGACAAACTTTTCATATATATCATGACAAATATTTCCGTCACCGATTGCACACGATTGTTGACAAAACTAACATCGTCAACTAATATAAGTTAAACAATAACAAAAAAAATGCAAACTGTGGTTATGGATTTTTTATGACGCGACTTTGATGAAAAAATTAGTGACATCCCATTTTTGTCAATAGCATATATTCATTGACAAAATATGGATATTAAGTGACAAAAGGGGTCTATCACTAAATACGATTTCTATTGTAGTGTTTACTCCATTTTATTTCTTGAGTTTGATCCTGATCTGCATCTGATTCATGGACTTCTCTATGAAACCGATGTTGAATCATGAGACCGCTCTATGAAACCGAAACAATATTTGATGCGTCATAGACTTGTGTTCTTGAATCTTACGTGGAGTGCTTGAATCTTATATGGATCTGTATTAAATTACTATGTATTTGGTATGGATCTTGTGAATTTGCAAGAATCCCGGTATGAATCATGGTATGAATCTTCTATGCATCTATGTATGAAATATCAAAAAAAGGTTTATTTACAGTGGATCATGGTATGAATCTTCTATGCATCTATGCATGAAACATCAAAAAAGAAACTTGTATGAATCATTTGTTTCAAATTTCCTATGATTCAAGTTCGCAGTGAAGTTTCTTACATCGTTTTTGTGAATCTGAGATGAATCTGTGGTTAATCTGAGATGAATTTGTGGTTAATCTAAGATTAATCTTTGTTGAAGATTTAATTTTTAGTTACACTTGAAACTTAAATGTACCTTCTGTGAATCTGTGATTAAACTGAGATGAACCAAATTAAGAGTGTCTGGAAATTTTAAATAAATAGTATCAAAATAAATATTATCAAAATATGAGTGTGGTTGGATTTTTTATCAAGTTCCATTTGAAGAAACATCTGTGAATCCAAAACAAGAACGTGAGAAACCTTGAAAGGAGAGGGGGCATCGTGTCCAACAAATCAACGGCAAAGATGGTGCCGGGGTCCCAACTTACGAAGGGGATGCATTTCCCATCTAACCGAGTTTCCTGACCTCGGTAAGAAAGTTAAGATTTTTAAGTTAAAATTTTGGTTTTCAATTTTGTCTGATCACCGTCCAGATTTATCAGCTTCATTACCGATAGGTTGCCAAAACAAGCTAAATACATGTGCCTTGCTACAGACCAAGAGAAAGTACATCCATACATGTACATTAGCAAAAGGACAAGTCTATCATGTAAATTCCTCTCAATCCCCTTCTCTCAAAAGACCACTTGTTCTTACTTACATCGGTATGAATCTTCTAATCCATCTCACCACTCGTTCAAGCTTTGGTTCCACCATATTTGGTGAGATTGTTATAATCCATATCTCTCGTGCTCCAAATCTTGTTGCTGACATTCAAGATTTATGTGTATCTTGATGTATGAGATATTCTAGTGATCTCTAGAGAAGAACAAGTTATATCCCCATTTGATAATAGTTAAAGAAGATTTATTTGACTTCAGCCTATGGGGTTTCCCCACAAATTGAGAGATTTTCAACATAAAATAAATTGGGGTTCCTATGAGTTGATTTGCTTGTTGCTACACATATGTGTTGAGAGCCCATAGAACATGTCCTAGCAACCTGAAGATGTCAACTACCTCTGTACTGAGAGCACCCCAGGACTTGTCCTTGGCTGAGGCTGAGACTTCCTCCACTTGTTCTTCCTTACCCACCCCCCAGGCGGCGCCACCGCCGCCCCCAGGGTGCCCCTCCTCGCCCACACCAGACCCTTCCCGCACACCTCTCCCTGGCACCGCCGCCGCCATAGGCGTCGCCGGGCAAAGGCCCGCGGGCGCGACGACAACGGCGGCGGTTTCCCTCTGGCTTGAGATCCAGGCATCGGTGGCGGCGCTCCAGCGGATCTCCAGCAATGATGGCGGGTGGGCAGCGACCAGTGCTCTGACGACATCGGTCCCTAGGCGGTGGGGCGGAGGATGGTGTTGAAATCTAGGGTTCCTAGATCGGTGACGTCTTCACCTCCTCGACGTCGGCCGGGGTCGTTCGGAGGTATTCTGCGGCCTACTTCTGCATCATGAGGGCGCCCAAGGTAGAGGCCCTGGGTTTGGTGGAGGTGGACATCTTCTCTGTCGAAGGTGGCCGGCCTGCGGCTGGATTGGCAGATCTCGTGATCCGTCTTCCAGTCCCAGCAGCGAGGCGGGGAGACCTAGGTACCGGTGAAAACCGAGCCATTGGTAGGCCATGGCGGCGTTATCACGTCGTTACCTTGAGGAAGGCATCGCCGTGCACCTTGTGTCGACCTGAATTGTCCTACTCCAGGGGAAACCCTAAGATCTTTGGCTCGGGCGATGGCAGTGCTGCGGTGTTGGTATCGCATTCTCTCCTGGGAGCATCGCTTGTGGAGCAGCATTGGATGGAAGTGGCAGGAGAGGTCGAGCGGCTAACGCGCGGGGGGTGGTGCTGCTTGGCACCGCGGGGGTGTCGGTGGCTGTTGTGGCAAGAGTCGACACATCGATCTACACACTGAAGATGGTTGGTGGAAGATAGTGAAGGCGGCGACATCCGGAGCGTGCGCGTGGGCGCCGCTCCGTCGATATGTTGTGCGGTTCTAGGGCTCCTTTTGCTTGAGTTCGAGCCTCCGCGCCAAGACGCTCCAGCTTCTCTTGGCGAGTGGCAATAGTGTGAGTGACCATTGGGTGGGGTCGAAACAGGTAGATAGGTGTTTGATAGATCTCGTTGGGAAGCTGGCGATACGGTTAGCGTTTTTGCTCGGTGTTTTGTTTTGGCGGTTCCGGTTTGTATGATCTTTGTAATGACATTTGCCAAACTTTGTGGTTCTAATAATAAATAAAGGTTGTGTGCATCGCTCGATGCAGAGGCCGGGGCTCCGCTCCCCATTTCGAAAAAAATGTTTGATGCATATATTTTCTTCCGTGATTGAGCAACGATCTATGGATTTAGTACATGACTGGTGCGGAAGTTACATCTTATTTCGCTGCGTATTTTTAGATCATGTTTTTTTGAACAAGGGGAAAGGCCTAAAAGGACCTGGATACTGCATTAATAATAAAACCGGTACAATTTACATGAAAGCCCCCAAGAAATAAACAATACAAGTTGAGTCCTTCCATCTTGCAAAACAAACCTTCACTACTTTGCAGAAAAAGCAATTGGGTCCGCCAACACCGCCAGTGAGCTCTGTCCACAAGCAGCGAGCACCGCCCAGCTTCATCAAAGCCACATGTAATTCCCACAACACTAATTTGTACGCAAACGGTTATGTGATATTACATAATGTATGTGTACTCACAAATAGCTTCAAGCAAGCTCCTATCGTAAATCGTGAAGTGGTGAAGACCTTTTGCCTATTTGTATTCACGGATGGAACGGAGCCCACACTTCATAGCTTTGACTACAATGATGGAAGCACGATAGGGAAGACAACATGGCGGAGCGGCGGCAGCATGGCATCAGGCTGTCCAGGCTAGCCATCACATTGAGTGGAGCCAGTGTTTTGAGGCGGAGCGGAGCAGATTGCCGCGATCCAGTCTTAGAATAGGCGGCCGCTTATTCTTTTCAACAAACAAATGAGAACTGAGCGCTGGCTAGTTCAGAGTGTTGAACCCGTCCACCCGAGTTCGAATCGTGCCAAAGCGCGAATTCCTCACGGGTGCTATTTGTGCTGAAAAAGCACAGAGAGGACGTAGAGCTATCACAGCCACGTGCGAAAACCGCAAGAGGAGTCGATGTAGACTCACGGACGGTCACGGACGGTCGGTCAGGGCGAAACAATGGAAACAAAGCCAATCTGTGGAGGCAGAACTGCCCGACGCGCAACGCATCAGGTGGCCGGTGAGAGACACGGCCAACGGGAGACGCGTTCGGCGACTGATGGAGACACGTCCGGCAGCCAGCGGGAGACACGTCTAACGGGAGACGCGTCCAGCACCAGGCGGGCTACCAGAGAAAGGCCTGCAGGTGGTGCCAGGAACGAGCGGCGGCTGCCGGAAACGGGGTGGTGGTGGAGGCCGTAATTGTGCGGAGACCCGATGAGAAGCGCAGATGACGGTTCCTAACCAGGAGGCACAGACACACGACAGCGACCAATCGAAGAACTGATCTGTGAAGAAATTTCAGGAGTCCGAACACCGCGAGAGGCGCGCAGAACAGGCTGAGAGAAGCGGAGCAGCACAACTGCACACGGTGCTGGCGGAGGAGGATCAGCACAGCCTCAGCAGCGGCGACGGCCGAAGAGCAATCGGCAGCGCGCAGAGATCGGATCGGAACAGCACGAGTTGCGCGTGTCAAAAAAAAAAAAACCCTAAACTCTCATACCATGTTATGAATAGACAACTTGGCATTTTCAAGAAGCAAAAGCCACATATATACATGTACAGGTGGAGGCCAAAAGACAAATATGCAGAAGGCCAAAAGCCATTATAAATATAACTCTAACATAACCAAAGGAAGGATCATTCCCGCGGGAGCCACGTTTTTTCCCACAAACAAATAAACAACGAAATAAACTATATGCTTACAAGCTTATTCAACGGGTTATGTGATATTCCATATTGTAGGTTTTGTTGACAAAGGCATGATCCCCTACATCAACCGTGGCACGCAACCATGTACTCACAAACTGTGATTTGGAACATTGATGTAGCCAATCAAACTATAGAAGCCTGAGCAACTATTCCTTTGGCCTTGTAGAAGAACTCAGTGTTTTGGTCGAATTACACACAAGATTGATTGCATATAGCGTCCCGGACGGACAAGTGCTCATCAGAGCATGCGCAACTGCAGCATCACTGTGTGACCCACCTTGTCCCGCAGTTTCTGGACGACGTGTGTCCAGTTGAAACGGCCGTCCACCACAAGCACGTTCCTCTCACTGCCCGAGAGACCGATAGACTCCGTCCCTGTTGGATTCATGCAACAATAATATGCATTATGCACTTTAAACATTATGTGTTTTAACAGGTGGAAATAATTAAGGGGCACACACGACTATTGAGCAATGGATTTTACTCAAGTGCACCTTCATATGCAGCAACCACACCCATAGCTCTGGCACGGTCTTTGTCAGAGCAGACGTCTATCATGAAATGCACCCTCACCTGCGAAGATTCCCAATCAAAATCTAATAAACCGTAGGGAGAAAGAGTAGCAATTCATCAATGCATGTGCATTTGTAGGAAGCAAAGGATTCATCAATGGTTGATCAATTCATTATAAAATGTGTCTACAATCCAAGCAATTCATATGCAAAGCAAATGAATGGTCAAGTAATATTAAGCGAGTACGTGTAGAGTGCTAAATTGCTTGAAAGGGTATGAATAAATTTGCATTGTTACCTTCGGCCTTATCATTGTGGGCTTGTTGGGATTCATCTGGAGGGCTTCCTGAATTGCAGCGTCCAGAGCTTGCTGCCTCTGCTCGTCGGAGTAGATCATCCCATTGCAGACATACTCTAGCGAAGACAGGTTCTCCAATCCAAAGTCAAAGTCAGCAAATCCATTTGTCATGAACGGCCCAAGTTGTAACTCAAGTTTCTGGAGCTTTTGCATGGCTCCTTGTGCAAATAATAAATCCATTTCTGAGTGGAGACTCCTGATAGTGAACTTCCTGAGACACAGGAATGGAGAAGCACGGTCAATTACAAACCTTTTATTTCTGCCTTGCGTGGGTTTCTCCACCTGAATGAAGAGTTCGCCGAGAAATGTCATGCTCCCAAGGGCCTGAATGTACTCATCTCGCAGTGTTCCCAATGTGATACTCAGGGATGACAGGGAACATAGCGAGGACATCCATGTTGGCACATCAGAGACGATGCTATTAAGCATGTCAAGTAACACCAGCTCTGTTAGCTGATCGAAGGTTGATGGTAGCTGCTCTACTATTTCAGTTTCAGTTATGTCTAGCACTTGCAGAAACCTTAGCTTCCCAATCTCCTTTGGGATCTCAGTGATAGATGTCCCTCGCAGCCTCAAATATCTCAGATGCAACAACCTGCAAATCTCCTTACAGTGCTGATTCTTGATTTGCTTACAATCACTTACATCCAGTACACGTAATACCGGAAAAGTAGTACCCATAATTTCTAGGGGTGGACTGAAAGCTTTATTGAACACAATAACTGACCTCACATGGGACAAGCTCATGGTTGATGGCTGCTTTACATCCTCCTCGCTTGCATGGAAGGAGAGTCGGCGGATCGTACTTCGTGTGGATACGGGCAGCTGACCACCAATTGGTGTTAGGAAATTCTCCTCATTTGACAAGAAAGTGATGAGATCGAGAACCATATCATGTATACGACAAGACTTTGCCTTATTATCAACATCAATGTCCAGTGGTTGAATCAAGCTTTTGCTAATCAGTTCATGGAAGTAATCCTCTCCTACTTCATACAAGCTCCTCCCCTGTTGGCGATGAATAAAACCTTCACCTATCCATCTCCATACCACTTCCTTGATATTAATCTCATGATCCTCTGGATACAAACTTAGATACAATAAACAGGTTTTCAAATGTGCTGGTAAGTCATAGTAACTAACTGATAATATCCTCCTCATGTCCCTCAAATCATCAGAACTGTTTTGTAGCCCTGAACCCATAGAACGGTACACAAGAGACCAATACCGATGTGTGTATTCCTTTTCCGTTTTACTAGCCAACATACTAGCTATTGTAATAATGGCTAACGGTACTCCACCGCATTTCTTCAAAATTTTCTCAGATATGTCATGCAGATGATTAGGAGGACATTTATCTTCAACACCAAATAATCGTTGGTTGAATAACTGTCTTGACTCAATGGAGGAAAGTGGACTTAGGTTGTAAACACCACCAGCTTGTTCGGCCACTTCATGAATGCGAGTTGTTGTAATTATTCTACTTCCATATTCATTATCAATGAGAGCATGTTTGATTCTTTTCCACACAGAAGTTTTCCATATGTCATCCATAATAATGATATACCTTTGAGGGAGGATAGTAAATCGCCACAAGTTAGTAAAATTGGATGCAAGCTTTTGGTGACTTTTGCGAACACATAAAAGTGAGAACGTATTTATAGCCGAAGACAAGTGAGACATGAAAGGTATCCGAATATTTACTCAACATCAGATTGCTAGGGCATTTGATCGCTGGGATGAAAAAATATATATACTAGGAAGAATGAAGATAGGAACCAACGAGTTCCTATATATATTTCTTTAGTCTTCGTACTTATGAATTCTGATCTAGGGAAAAATAGCTCTCTAACGGTGGCAACTCTGAAAATCCACTATTTTTTGGCACTATAGCGGGCAATTGTACATGGATTTTACTTAATTTCACCTTTCTAAAAACGTTATAGCCCACTAATTAAAACCATGATTCTAATTGACAGCTAAAGATTCACAACATAAGTTATTTCCCTTGATATATTTCTTACAACCTTGAGTAATTACTCGAGAAAACAAATATGCATATTAAGATATATATGAAGAATTCATGTAAACATGAACCTGTCGAATTATGGGTTATTCACAAATATTATACTCACCTAACTTATGTTACATGGCCAATCCACACATAATGGATTTGCTAAAGGACCGCCGGATTGGCTAAAACAGGCCCAGTAACCATGTCACAAGAATTTTGTAGCAAAATTGTGCATGGTTAATTGAGTAGTTTGTTTAGAAGATACCAAATTTTGTGTCTTAATTTTTTCTAAGAAATCCTTTTTAATATATTTCATCCTGAAAAGATCGCCTGTTATGATTATATATTTGTAATAGTTTTTGTTTGAAAACCCAAAAAGTTTGTTTTATCGACTATTAGGCAACTATATATATATTTGTTGTTTTTTTCAGAAAATTGTTTTAGTAAACGTTTCATATTAGCCATGTCATTTATAGGGGTATAATATTTTCAAAGTTTTAGACCACATATATATATACTAGGACATCTGAATTAGATTGTTGATGGTTATGGCAACTTAAATGACACGTTTGGTGTATAAATCGAAAGATTATGCTATTATAATTTACACGCAACAACTACAATTTATATGACATGGTTTCCGTAGATTTAGATGGATGTACCAAGTAGAGCAGTAATTCTCACCAAAGACAACCTTGTAAAGCGAAAATTGACTTGAAATTACAAAATTTGTATTTTGTCATCATGATGAGATAATTTAATTTTCTTTCAGTACAAATTTTCACATTCTATACGGTCAGTCATCCAAGTAGTTTCTATTTTATATCCGTTTCATAGTATTGGCAATATTCATCACATCTCGCTTATGAGTTTTAAAATTCTTATTAGGGAGAGAGCGCTTGCCTTTTTGGTATATGTGTCTATGCAGGAAATGATAAGGTTTTCTTTGCTAAAAGTTCTTCTCTTACTCGGGTCACCTACCGGTACACCAGTATGATCCGGTTATAGTTGTCTCTAACCTATGAAGTAACGTGACCTGTTTAGGAGGTGTCAACACGTTTACAGGACACAACAATCCAACATGGATTGCAGTGTGATCTTTGAATTGGTCCTCGGCGTTATGCAGGTTTTTGATTATTACTTGTATTCGCCGCTTTTAGTTTGTTATTTTCGGACTTGTTGTGGCTATGTGAACCCTAGTTATGCCGAAGCTGGATGTGCAGTACTAAAATCTTTTAAGTAACTATAAAGCGTCTTTTAATGAAAATAAGATGAATGTATCAGTTACCTACCAACGACACAAGGAAACACAAAGGGGAGGTCAAAGTCTTATAAAAAAGACATATGACAACAATTGTGGCAATGCAATTCATTTTGCATGTCGTTTTCGGCATTTGTAATACTCCCCCGTCCAGAAATAACTGATTTGAGTTTGTGTAGATTCGAAAGTATCTAGACACATTTTAGTGTATAGATAGATTGGAATCTAGAAAAGCCCAAGTCAATTATTGCTAGACGGAGGGAGTAATAAATATGCAAGAACATTCATACATGTCGTAATTGATACATTTGCAGTTTGAAAAGAAATGGTGGCCATAATAATATATAGTTAAAGGTTAAATACATACCTCTTTTTTTCAAGGTGTTGCCTAATTTCCCTGATGAGCTGGTCTTCATCGTTGATGTGGTAAACGTCCTTGCCAAGTTGATAGAGCAAGTCCTTGAAGATCTTCTCCATGTTAGGATTTTGAGAGACAGAAACAAAAGCCCCACAATTGAATTTTTCTCTCAGCTCTTTATAGACAAGATTAGCCAGGGTTGTCTTTCCTAATCCTCCAATTCCAACAACGGATACTATTTTTCTTTGTTTCTCTGAGTCACCGTCTGCCCCCATCAGCTCCCTGATTAGGTCCTGGGTCTTGTCATCAGTGCCAACGAGCTCGGTAGCCTTTGTGTACAGGGCTGATAGGCGAAGGCTGTCAATAGTCGGGCCAATAGGCTTGGCGACAGTATTGTCAACCTTGTACCTATCACGGCCCTCGCTGACCTCGTGGATGCGTCTCTTGATGTGCTTGACCTCCGTGCCGATCTTGTGGCGAATCTTGGCCTTGGTCAACAGGCTGAGGCATCGGTCAATGAAACCCATGAAGCTTTGCGGCTCACCGATGCGCACCATGAATTTGTCGATGCTGTCCTCGACCTCATAGGACAGATCTCGCACATCCCTTGCCCAAAGCATGACTTTGGTGTCAGGTGGCTGATGATCAATCGGCAACTCCGAGATATCGACAAGGGCGGCCTCCATGCGCTCCAACTCGCCCTTGAGGAACATAATCTCGCCCCTGACGCGCTTCTGCAGCTCGTACTCCTTCTTCAGCAGGTTGCCCAGCTTGGGCAGGAGACTGCCCATCGCCCCCGTCACGACCTGCATCTTCGCTTGCAAAAGCTCTCGCAGCTCAGGCTCAGCTGGTTTCTAATGTCCACAGCCTCAGCGGTGGGTGGGTCAGTGAGTGGAGTGGGTGGGATATGCCAATGATGTTGTGGACTGTGAGCGTGCCTTGCCCCCAAGCCTTTCTTTTATATAGGATAAACTTACCCGCCATGCGGCGGCAGCTGAGTGTAAGTCCTCACCATGATCTGCTAAGAAATACCGAGAGGGGATCTGTGGCTGTTGGGCTCCGGCCTCCGGGGATCCAAGTTTTGATAAAAATGACACACTGAATTGTCAAAAAAGACCACCTCCGAGAAATACCGCAAAAAAGAACCACTTTTCCGTGGCGGCAGAGCCAGCCGTTAACGGAGGCGGCGAGGCCCTGCCACCTGGCCCAAGCGGCACATCGGCCAGCGTCGACGGAGACCATGTTCTAACGGAAGAGTTGGGGCATGTCGCCAGCGACAGAGGCGGCATGTTCCTGACGCTGCAGCATGACTCTATAGCGCAGAAAGAACAGCAACATGCAGCCTCGGTCACCGGCATGCCCCACCTTCGGCATGAGCGTACCATCTCCGTCGATATTCGCCGCCGTGCCGCCTGGGCTATGACGGCAGGGCCTTGCCGACTCCGTCGACTACGACAGGTGCCATGTGCCGTGCGGCCATAGAGAATTGTAATTTTTTTTTGAATTTTTTTTAGGAGGTTGTCCCTTTTGATAGTTCACTGTGGTTGCTGGTCCATTTTGTCTAACATTTCAGGGATCCTGAATTTCGAATATATTAAGAATTTCAGTTTAAAGTATTGGAAAATTCTAAATAAAAGTGTCGTGACTATGTACACATGTCATGTATATTTGTGCAAAGTTTCAGAAAAAAAAGCTTTCTACTTTGGGCTGTACAAAAAGGACATATTTGCTGCTGTACAATTGTAATGAAAAAATCCCTATTTTTTCCTGAAATTTGTCTTTTTTGTGTAGCCTAAAATACATTTTTTTAGCGAAAGTTGCAACATGCATAATACATGTGTATATGTAGTCATATTTTCTTGCAGTATTTATTGATACACTGAAATAACGTTTTCTAATTTTAAAAAAAAGATAGCACTGGTAGTACTCATGTCGCATGTGCAACTAGCAATTGCCACACTTCGTATATATGGAATCGAAGGGGAGTAGTATGTTTGAAAAAATAAGCTGGCCTGTGGATGCATGCACGTCAGTCAAGTCGCCCTAGTTTATGATTAGAGGTGGGTGGCTGTCTCTAACTAAACAACGAGCGCATGTAATTAATTTCTTCATTGTCACATGGTGTAAACGAGTCACCCTACTTTATCATTACAGTGGGTGGGTGGGCGAGTCACCCTACTTTATCACTATAGTGGGTGGGTGGGTGGGTGGTTAGGAATATGGCAATGACGTATGGACTGTGAGCGTGCCTTGCCCCTAGGCCTTATTTTATGCTACTTCCTCCGTTTTTTCATAATATAAGATGTTTTAGGTTTTACTTTAACTGAAAACTATATGCATCCTATTTTTTTTAGAGGGAGTACCGAATGATATACTTACCCGTCATGGCGCCATCTGAGTGTCCCCATCTGGTAACCAATATGTTTATCAAGATTAGAGGTGGGGTGGCTGTCTCTGTCTATGGTATTTTTCTATATTTGTTAAAGGATGCAAACATTCTTTTGGCCCATGACCACATGTAGACGACGGAACCACGATACCAACCGATGGTTCATCCTTCTCTCCTGCCCTGTTCCGCTTCTAAACAAACGACTAAAGACTACATCATACTCCACTAGTTTATCACTAGAAATGCCAAGGAGGCTCTATTGACTTTTACCTAGGTCATACTCTCCCCTCCCGACCCGTGTGACCACTGCCGGGCCGCACAGGGCGACCACCACCTGTCGGCACTTGAACCCTTCTCAGTTCTCGCATCCTTCTCCATCCCCCGCTGCCGGCAACTTCGCTGGCCAAAGCCCATGCGCCTTGGTGGCGGTGGACCTTCGTTTCTCCTTAGTCATCCCAAGATCTCAGGCAGCGACGACCTAATCTAAGGACGTAGTGGAGGACAGGGGCGACCATTGTGCTTCAGTGGCATATCCGAAGGTGGCAGGCTGGCAAGAGGCGGTGGTTAAGGGTGTGCATGATATGGGGCCTTTGGGTCCTGTGATCGGTGGCCATCGATACTAACCTTGCCACCATATCTTGTCATCTGGTGAGGTCATGTGGAGGCCTTGCTTCGCATCATGAGGACACCTAGCGTGGATGCCATGGGCTTGGTGTTGGTGGTCATATCCTCCATCGGAGGTGGTTGGCCTGAGGCTAGTTAATTTGGCAGATGCCTAGATCTGTCATCTAGTCCCGGCTGCGACGGGGAGACCTAATTGCCGGTGAAAACCAAGTCAAGTCTTGGCGGGCGATGGAGGCGTTCTACGCCTTTACCTTGATCTGGCTTCGGGGAAAAACCTAGGATATGGTTTCTAGATTAGACGATGGCGATGCCGCGGTGTCGTGTTCTTTCTTGAGAGCATTTGTGGAGCAGCGCTACATGGCAGAGGTAGGAGGTGGAGCGACTTTGTATTGCTTAGATCTTTGGTAGAGATGTCAAGTCATGCATGATCGATAGGTGCTATGCTGAGTCATGCATATTCAACAGGTCCTACGCACGACAGATCCTCCAAAAAAATTAAGATGCGTTGGCTAGTGGTACTTGGTGACATGGTGTTGCGGCCGGTGTACCAGTGGCGAACATGACATGCTTAGGAGATTGCACAGAGAGGTGGTGCTACTCGGGACCGCCGTGGTGTTGGTGGGTGGTGTGTCTAGAGTTTGTGCATCGATCAACACATTGAAGACGAGTTCATAGAAGATAGCTGAAGCGGTGAAATCCGGAGCGAGTCCATTCCCGTTGTTTCGTGGATATGCTAGGCATGTCTGGGATCCTGACTTACATAGGGCGGTTGGGGTGTTTTCCATATCTCGTCGGGTGCTGGCGATGGACTGCTATCATCATTCTCTCATTCTCAGTGGTGTTGTTTTGTTGGTTTTGTTTTGTATGATCTTTGTAATAGCTTTTGCCGGGTATAATATTTTAATAATAAATAGAGACTATGTGCATCACTCGATGCAAAGGTCGAGACTCCTCTTTTCAAAAAAACTCACTCTCCTCAAAAATGTCTTTCACCCTCTATATTAATCTAGAATCCACCTGATACAACAATATAGCTATTGGGACATCAACCCAAGCAAACTCGAATGAAAAACAAAGAGAAAACAATGCCAAGAACGACATATCGACTAAGCGAAGATGACCGCAACCGTTGCACCCTCCGGATTTGTCCCACGACGGTCCTAGTGCTCTGAACCGCCGTGCGTACCAAGCAACACCTTCAAGAAGGAATTTGATGATGACAATGTTGTTGCCCGGACTGGTCCTAGGGTTTCCCACGGTACTAGAAGGGGAGTGGGGAAGGGTACACCCGACACCCTTCATGAAGGAACGATGAAACCCACATGTGTCACCGCGTCGGTGCCAAACGAGCATACATGGATTTCGTCTGACCCCCCAAAAACCACAACCCTGGTCGCTCCGCTGCACTCCATCCAAGTTGCCTCCCATCATCATGCACCACCATGGTCTTGTCGCCACCCTCGCCATCTCCCTGCGTTCACCATCATGTGGTCTGGAGACGAAATAGGACGGTGCAACAGTAGTCAAGTACCACAACGCCGTAGTCAAGCGAGAGGGGACTGCTTCCCCCGCTTTCGCGTTAGCCGACCGAACATGGGTCATAGCATGCCCTATTGGGCCCGACCAAGCTCAAATCTGGCTCGTAAAGCCCCAGTCACCCCATTGTAGTAAGCCAACGTGCAACACAGCCATCCTTAGTGTCTGCCGACCGCTCCACCTCTAGGGAGCCAAGTCACCGCCAGGAGGGACGATGGCCCGCCCTAGCCTAGATGAGGCCCAACAGGTCGTAGATCTAGGCCGAGCGAGCATCTCCGCAATCTACCCACACCGCCGCAAGGCACCGCCACCAACAAGTGCCCAACTGCACCGCTGCGCCGCCCAGGTCCGCAACCTGAAGCCTTGCCACTGATTTGGAGCTGTCACCTCCAGAGGACACCTCCCGAAGCCGCCCCGCCCCATGTATAGCTCAACCGAGAGGGGGATGTCGATGGACCATTGGCTGACAGGGGAGAAACGGAGAATGGGGGACTATGCCTTAGGCTGGTCATAGTGGGGAGTAACTCAAAGTAGTAACATGCATATTTACTAGTTTAAGTTACTACCTTTATAGTGGAAAATAACATAGATGTGGTATCATGCAAAATCTTATTTATTCTAATGTAGACTCATTTTGTCTTGAAATGTGTGATGTTATGGTAAGGCCTTTCACAATGGTCGTTTCTTAGCACTATATCCTAGACAATTTGCTTATGTGGCACTATAGTTAATGAAGAAATAGATTGAGGTTGTATCTTAGCTAAGGCCTTTCACAATGGGTGTTTCTTAGCGCAGCATCCTAGGTGCTTTGCCTATGTGGCATGCTATTTAATGAAAAAAGAGGGTGTTGTTGTATCTTAGCTAAGGCCTTTCACAATGGGTGTATCTTAGCTCTATATCCTAGGCAATTTGCTTATGTGGCACGATAGTTAATGATGAAAGAGAGTGATGTTGTATCTTAGCTAAGCTACACCTCCTGCACGCAACCATAGGCAGAAAAATTGGCTAGCCCAATCCTATGCATGCATGAGCCCAAATCATTCAATGCATGAACTTATAAGATACACCCTTAAGAAACAGTCCATTGTAGAGACCGTTTCTTAGAATATGACACTGCCTATGATAGCGTGCTAAGAAACAGTCCATTGTGAAAGGCCTAAGCTACACACCTTGCACGGTATCATAGACAAAAAACTTGGCTAGACCAATCACACACATGCATGAGACTAAAATCATTAAATACAATACTACTAAGAAATACTACCTCTGTTTGGATTATTAGTCCAAAGGGCCAAGTTGCTAATACCCAAACACTCCATAACTCTCACATTAATCTATGCGTGCACCAATAGTTTTACATGCATGATTAAAGTGAGAGAGAAAAAGAACATGCATTGGACGAGAGACACTAATAAATGGGATATTCCTTATTATCCCAAACAATATAAAAAAGCTCTTCGGACTTATAATCCCAAACAGAGGTAGTACCATCTAAGAAACAATGCATTGTCATTGTTGTTTCTTAAGTTTTAATTACTTCTATGAAAACGTGTTAAGAAACTACCCATTGTGAATGGCCTAAGAAACACCTCTTGCACGATATCATAGGCAAAAAACATTGCTAGACCAACAACATGCATGCATGTCCTCTAAATTATTAAATGTAGAGACACCACTTAAGAAACAATGCATTAGAGAAGTTGTCTTTTAACCATTTATTGCTCCTATGATTACGTGCTAAGATACACTCCATTGTGAAAGGCCTAAGACTCACAGTGAGGAGTATCATATAGTAGTATCATACATATGATACTAGTATATGATACCATCTCTATAATGCATAGTATCATATAATAGTATCATAATCTTAGTCTATTTATTGTTTTTTAGAATCTCAATGTAAAATTGTATACAAGATTTATTTGAAATTACTTTTTATAGTTTTACGCCCTATGGTACGGTATCTACCTATGATACCAACACACTCTCATTCATCATTAATTATAGTGACACATAAGCATTTTGCATGTATGCAATGCATGATACCACCAATGATACCCTTATTGGGGCTAGTCTAACATAGCTAGTTACCACAAGTCTCTCCCTCTCATCAATTAATTGCATATCATGTCATCTAAATACTTAGTTGCAATACATGACTCCCTCCGCCCTGGTTTAGTGGGCCTAATTTATTTTTCATCACAGCCAAGGCATCTTTCTATTGGACTCTCTCCTACAAAGGCACTCTCTCCCCGATCGTGTTGCACGCCCGATTTAACAGGGATAAAATCGATCGGTTTCACACACTTGGTGCATGCAGGCCAAATGCTAAAATCCATCTCTTCCACACCATGCGCATGCAGCCCCATGCAAACTTTTCGGTTCCAGCCCACCCGCATGAATAAAAAGGAGAAAGGAGAGGTGGACAATAATTAAGAGGGTTACTACTAACTGCTAATTAAATACGTGCAACCCTTAGAGGGGAGATATTGTGGGACAAATGTTTATTCAGATTAGACCCAGTAAATCAGGACAGAGGGAGTAGACCTATGTTACTATCCAAGTTACTTCCACTATGACTAATCCTTACGAGCGAGTTGCGAAGCGTCATAATCCTAGTGACCCCGGGCGGACCCACGTGGTGCCTATGCAATATGCATACACGGGATGATACAGTTAAGAACGGTAGGTGTCGGCCACGATACCCACCTAACGATGGTCAGGGCTGTCGCATATTGTTACATGTTTGCCTGCTTTGTTTTCAACTTTTCATATGTACACAAACGCGTAAATATTTGCTTTTGGCTGTAACTAACATATCTGCTTGCTCCGCCGGAAAATTTAGACCACTTCTAACCTGCCAACAAATATTCTTCACTTTTTTGGATGGCGTATTGTTGACACCTGTTTTGGTCCAATTAGTAGGCGCGGCGATTTGAGCTGAAGAAAAGTAAGTTGCAGATAGACGCATTTTGCTATTTACTAGAACTAGAAAGGTGGCCCTCGCAAATGCGAGGGCAATATATTTATTGTGTCAAAGGTGTCAGATAATAAAATTATGTTTTATTTAGAATGATTAAATACATATTTGTGATAGAAAACAATACACTATGGCTGTGGTCACCCGGATTTAGAATGTTTGAATAGCTATCTATTCCGGTCCATTCAAATTGAACAACCACCATACCGTTGGATACACAATTTTTATGAAGTCATCAGATCTGTCAATGACATCCGTTTTATGGGGCTGACAAATCAATATGATAATTATACGTATGGTTATGAAAATATTCAACCAAAAAATATTAGATCATGTTTATATATACATATATAAAGATGGTTCTACCATGTTAATCGTTGGGTAGTTTGCCATATTTTATAGTTTATGAGATTGATCACTATTTCGTAGACATGGTGTCTTACGTCGTGAGAACATAGATTCAAATGAAAATATTCGTGGTAACAGCACAAAAACTTCATTTTTTTGACCGAAGTGCTAATAGAGTAAGTTGAGTGTTTTAACATGACACAATGTATTTTTTGGCAAAGAGGACACAACAAATGAATTCACTTCACTGACATGCATACAAATTAAATTATTACATATTTCTACCTTGTCCTCATATTAACTGTTACATTTTTGTTTCCAAAATGGGGAGCATAGCCCTAGCTCTATGCATTAATAGATGCACACAACCGATGTTCACCCTTACATTCAGACATACGACAATTTTAGAAATGAATATAATATATAGTCGTCTAGGTGTACTGTTGACTCTATTTAGGCGTAACTATAGAATTGTGAAACATTTTTAACGTCGAATGTAACAATACTACTTTCTTATCAACATTCTATTTGTACATGGATGTCCATAGTGAAAGATAGAGAGGTATTTTTAATACTATTCTCCTTCTATGCCATAACACACAACAATATTTTAGACATCGATAGTCTCCAAGGTGTATTGTTCGCCGACACTTCTTAGTGATGTATCATACCACAACAGTATCTTGTTAGGAACTGATGGTATCTATTATTTTCCTTGATGGAGAAGACATTTTTTTAAACTTAGTACAAAGTGATCTATATGCAAATTTTCTTATCCTACCAAAACATCTTATGTCGTGGAACAAAGTAAGTTATTTCTAAGAAATTATAGATAGATTAATTTTAAAAATAAGACCGCAAGTTTCGACCGTCAAAACTGAAGATAAAACCAATGTCGACTGACTTTTTCTTAAACAATCCTCTTTGTTAGTCATGTAAGTTTCTGTGTTCCATTTTTTTGTATTAGTGCATGCTCTCTCTTGAGAAAGCACTCTGAGATGATGTAACTCTTGTCCTGCCAGATATGCCCCGTAGGCTATAGATGTAAAGATCATGTTCTTCTTTACATCTGTGTGGATTGCCATGCTATGTGAAGTCCCTTCCAATTGCATACTATGTGAAGTCCCGCTAAATCCGATGGGTAGATTTTCTGTTTTTCGGGATGCTTATTTTATTCCTCGACTTTTTCCCTTCTAATAATCTATATATAGAATGTATTTGAGAAGAGACCATAACCTAGTAACATACATAAACATATATAATTCTCTTATAATCCTCTCGATCTAAAGTTCTTTAGAATAAATTGTTCATCTAGTAGATACTTCATGAGATGAGATATAAATTTTCCCATTGATGGGAACGAGATGACATCAACCGATTTAGAAAATAGGAGAAAATTCAGTGGTCCTAGTGTGCTTAGGAAATAATTGATGTGATAACCTACTTGGCGTGTATTTATTTTGTCAGACAATAATAGACCGTTATCAGGATGAATACATCCTAGCAATGAAGTTAGAGATTTGATCAGTCATGTTATATTAACGAAAAAATAGCGCGCTATTTAACGCTATTAGCGGCGCTATATTTCAGGAGCTGGACGCTATGCTATGCATTCGAGGGGCGCTATGGCGCTACGCGCGCTAAATACGACGCTATTCGCGCTATTTGATGTTACGTCATAGCGGCGCTATTTTTCCGTTATTTTTTAGTAGCCCATTCCCCATTTTGGTCCGGTGGCCTACCCTAATCCATCTAACCCTAATAGGCTAACACCCAGAACGTCAGTTGATTATCTAAGAGATATGGTACTTTGGCTATGTGATATGGAGTTATGGACTATGTGAACTATCTCTAGTTGATGTTTGGCTGCATAATGCTATATCTGTGGTTTTATAGCTACATATTCTATATCTATGATTTTATAGCTGTTGAAATCCTGATTTTTCATACCTTTTTGTGAAACGCTATTTTGAAAAATAGCGCGCTATTAGCACGCTATAGCGTTCGTAGCGTTTTTTTGAAGCCCACGCTATTTAAGTTAGCACGCTATTTTTTTCATTGTATATAATAGATGTATAAGTAAACTAATTAAACCATACTGACCACATAACAAAATGGTAGACCTTACTTTCCATGGTCAGAGTTTGTCATTACCAGCGACAAAATTAATAATCAGTTTGAATATCAGGTGCATGGTATAAAGTGGGCATACGCACAGACTAACCTTTGCTAGTCTCGGCAACTCAACATGAATTATCGTGCAACTATTAAGCATACACCTCTTCATAATCAACTCACATAGACATGACTTCATGCAACTACATTGAGTATATGAGCATGCAGCGGCTTCTTCTATCTATATGGCATCGACTTTGCTGGCTAGAGTCTCAACCTGACGCTGGATGACCACGCACATTAGCACACATGACATATTAAATATCAAATTAAAAGATGTAATTTTTCATATACCTCTTGCACATGCGCCCTTGCGTATGAGGAGTATTTCCATGTTCTTGCCCAGTCGTTGTCTTACTATTTCCTGGGATAATGGACGCGATCTCTTTGGCCGGTATCCCAGCTGACAGGGCAGAGCTCTTTTTGAACCGACGCACCATCACTTCTGAAAATCAAACGTGAACAACGGTAGGGTAAGGACGATCAGGTGAAGTTACTGTATCAATGAAGGTATGGAGATGGACGGCAACAACACCGGTGACAGTCGCTCAGGAATCCTTGGCAGCGTGAGTGAAGAATGAGGAGGTGATCGATAAAAGGAGATCGTGGTGGGAAGAGGACGATATGCTCATACCCAGATGTATCTAATCTAGACGGAATCAATCAATTTTGATCTATACTTTTTCTTCAAGAAATATGTTCCTTTTTCCGTTCCTCTCTTCTATATAAAGTTTTCTATTTACTGTTTAGTTACCTTGACAGGGACTCTATAAATTACACGTCCGGTGACCGGCCACATCAACTCTGTACGTAAAAGATAATTCGTCTTTAGTCGCTGGAACGGACTTTTATAAGTTACACGCGCTGTGATCTGCCACGTCCAACATGTTACGTAATTAATGTGTTGCGTAACTAATTATGAGTCTTAGTCGCTTGTTATATCATAGCCATAGATTTTTTATCTGGCGGTCAAAATAATTTTGATGATGTAGATCAACCAGATGTCTCGAAAAACATCCTTATACTCTTTTAGTATATATAATAGATTTGATCCGAATCTAGAGACTAAAGCTGAAAATAGTTGGTGTACAGAGGAAATTCAAAAGGCTATTTAGGCACAAATAGTAGGCGACTCAAGGACAACGACAAGAGCCTACTCAACGGGATCTTCTTGAAGCCATGTCATGGAAGTCAACGTCGACTTATCACTAGCAGAGTACTGACCTTTGGTTTGGGGGCATTCCCGATCTTGCTATAAACCGGACTAATGTCTCGGTTTCAACGGCTAGAACTGGCCGCAGGAGGTGACAACTAGTCTCGGTTTGAACGGGTCCGTGTAATAAACCGGGACTAAAGGGTTTCAGGCAGGTTGAGGCCGGCGCCAGATGCTTGCCTGAAACCCTTTAGTCCCGATTTGTTAGATGAACCGGGATTAAAGATGGACTTTTAGTCCCCGGTTCTAGACAATGTCCCTCCTATATTATCTCCTTGTTCGAGCCATACTCCATTTCAAGCCGATGGCTCCTCTCTCTTCTTCCTTCAAGCTCGAGTTCATGCTCAATTTTTTCTCAAGATTTGTCTAGATTTCGCTACGTCCCATCTATCCAAGGATTCTAAAAGGTTAACAACTTCATCATTTCATCTTTCATTGTTAGTTTAGCTCATTTCATACTCTATAAGTAGAGGGATTTGTGGGTTTAGTTTGGAAGTAATTTTTATGACAATAACATGAGATAAACTTGTATTAATTTGGATTCTATCTATCTTGTATTAATGTAATGAACTCCAAGATAAATATCATTTTCAATATGTGGATTCTATCTATATTTTGTTTTGGCACATAGTCTCGGAACTCATTTGATTCATAGAAGCACATAGATACATGAGTTCATCCTAGCTAGCTACTACAACTACTACAACACAGATAAACATTGGTTCATCCTATTACAACTACTACACATCATAGAGATACATGGGTTCATCCTATACTACAACTGTTAGTGCACACACTCACAGATGCATCATACCACCATCCAACAACAAGATGCCCTTCTTCTTCTACCTGCCTTCAGCAAACTCACAAATTGTAACAAACATATGGTAAATTTACAAAAGCTTCATAAGAAGACAACACAATACATCTTCGAGAAGCTCCTCTATGGAGAGTTCCTCGAAGATGTCTGATGACGGAATCCCAAGACATCTTTGAGAAGCTCCGCTGTAGCGGTGTCCCTTTTGCACCATCTTGCAGTTTATAACTTTTCTAGCTATAGATTAATATGCCGGGGAGCTAACAAATTTCACAGAGTGCCTCTATGGCAAGCTCCACGAAGATGTCTAAGGACAGGATCCTAAGACATCTTCGAGAAGCTCCGCCGTCGCACACCATCTTGTAGTTTATAACTTCACAAGGATGCGTCTTGCCTATTTATAGATTAAGCGGCACAACATAGTGTCGACACTCACCCTTGTCATAGTGCTGCCACCCACCAAAATAGTGTCGGCACTCACTAGCATAGTGTTGCCCACTCACGACATAGTGTCAACACTCACCCATGATGTAGTGTTGCCACCGACCGAATACAGTCGCCACCTAAATTTAGTCTCGGTTGGTGTCTCCAACCGAGACTAAAGGATCATCATATCTTTAGTCTCCGTTGGACACACCATCTGAACCCCTTAAGTCCTACATCCGAAGCCAAAGTATCGTTCTGTGCTTTTGTTTTTAGACCGGTACTAATTTTAGCATCGTGATTCCGTTTGATGTACTTATATAATGCAGATGAGCCGGCCATGGATGTACGCTGACCGATGCTCTGGCAAGTTCATTAAATACGTGTATTCTTTTCTTCTTGTGGCCGAGGCAAACAAGCGGAATGGTTTTATTGTTGTCCATTTGTTCCGTATGTGCGGGTTTATCCGTTTTGATACACACCGAAACCGAGGACCCACCTGGCCAGCACCGAAAGCACTCGAATTAAAATGATGCGTAATTTCAGGATCACAAGATCGAGCAGACGAAATTGCACAGCCTGTGAGGTTTGATGTCGGCAAACAAGCGTCCAGTCTGACTCATTATCATCATCACTGATCGGAAAAACTGAGGCATCCAACACTGGTTGTCTCAGAACAGATTTCCGACGAGCAGAGGGCTCATGGAGTGCAGAAACTCTTCTGCAATCATCTTCACATACCTAATCCGGAGGGAGATACCCGTTGTTGCATGGCCGCGACCCGCTATTGCCGATGACGCATGATTCTCTTAGCCACCCTGGAAGAAGATTTTGACAAATTAATGTCATCGTCTTCCAGAACATGTTGATGAAGGTAATGGAGACCCGATCTAGCCGTCTCCTCATCATAGTCTTTGAGATCCCCATCTTCCTCCTCACAATCTTCCTCCAACGAGCAGATGTCCCCGGTGTTGCCATCGGAGTTACCTGGGTCGCCCGGGGTTCGCCCTTCCATCGCATCTAGGTTTGCATTGAAGTATAGGTGCGCTCGTGTATTACGTAGTAATTACAATGGCATACGATTTACCTTATTATCTGTGCACCTCCAATTCTGCAATGAGAATAGGTATAAGTTGCGGCTCAAATCTGTAATCTGAAAGATTTATAGTCGGTGATTCGATCACGCCGTTTTGATCTGTCATCGGAAAGGTTTATAGTCACGGTGTAATGACATCAAATTGGCATGTAGTCAGGCCGTGATTCGATCGATTTGTTTTTTTCGGAAATGGGCTCTTTATTACTTAATAGTAAGTTTACACCTGGCCTTTGCATAACTAGGATGCATACAGCCGATCAATCACACAACTCGAGTCCAGAGCAAAAGTACCAGTATTACAAATAACGGTAAAATACGTAGTCCTCCAAACACGCTATGGCAGATCGATCCGTAAATAACACTGCTATCCATGTCGGGAGAAGATATCCCTCGCCATGTCCTCCAATCGTGTACAGCCCTCCGCAAACAAGTCACAAAATTCCATACGTTGGAGAGTTGTCCATGATCGAAGGATCGCCGTAGCTCGATAGATAACCCTGCGAGTCAAGATTCTTCTCCGCCTTCCTCTGCATGGCCTTAGCCAAAGAGTCCTTATCGGTGGTCGATCCCCCGAGGACGTCAACTGCATGACGTGAACACCTACGTGTCGTAGACCCGACTACCACCTGCCTCCCGTCAGAAGCAGGTGACTGACCCGACCCCTCCTGGACCAGGCTGTCCCCCGACAGGGTCCCCTCCTTGTCTGGTACGTCAGCAAGGCCCGACTGTCCCTCCCAGGCTGCCAGACCCTCGCCATCGGACGCCAGATCAAAGGGCGCCTCACCGGGCATCATGGGGCTTGTCGGAGAGCTAAGGAGCACCCCTTGGGTCATGGTCGGTGAGGCCAATCTGTCCCGGACAAGGCCAGGTCGCCGACGCTCTGCCAGGTCTGCTCTAGCATCCACGCGGTCGACCAGCCCCTCCTGGGCCGGTCTCCACGCCGAAGATCCCCCATCCACCTCCTGGAGCACCGGTTCCACACACTGCGAAATAGTGCAACCCAAGACATTAGGTATGTCACGTGTTGGAGAAGCCGAGCGAGACACGAAGAAGAGTCACAAGCCATGCGCAAAGCATCGTGCAGCTGTGAAGGAGAAATACGAGGTGAAACCACGGGAGCCATGCCACCGCGAAGAGGAGAATCCACTAGCAGTGCCTCCAGAAGTTCTTTTCCCCATCGCGTAGATGTATTATAATTAAAAGGGGTGATCGCGATCATATACAACGAATCATCAGCAAGTACAACAACAAAAGAAGAGTCCAGCAGGCCCCCCTGTCTGGTGGTCTGAGATGTCGATCCCTCCTGCCTAGGAAAGGCTGAAGAGGGAGCAAACCCAACATCCTGCAAACCACCAATCGAGTCAGACAAATCCATAGCATTGTCAGAGCACTTCCTGTTGGCATCATCATAAGCATCACCATCCCTCTTACTCCATAAGAAAGGTACAAACTCTGGCTCCGGAACATAACCCTCAGGCTCCAATCGGAAATGAAACTCATAGGCCTTGAGACTAACCACAACATCCATCAAAATAAAGTGATCCAAGGAATCATGCAGCTTCAAGAAAACACTGGTATCCGTCATAGCATCTACAATCTGAATGACTCCGCACCTCCGCAAACTGAACAAATCAACATCTAAAGTATTCCCCATGAGGCCTCCAACAACCCATAAACCCTAGAGGAACGCAAACAGTGAGGAACCCCCTCGACATGCAGCCAGACTAGCTTCAGCTCAAACTTGTGGGGAACTTCATGTGTATGATAGACAGAAAAGGTCAGCTGAGAGGTACTCAGAGGCACCAACACCTGGGTCCCATCGACCATGTCTAGATCCTCAAAAGATGGGAATCTCACAAGAAAAGCGGACTCTCCATAAGGCCAAGCCTCCCACTTCCATTGACCATGCATAGGACATCTCCTGGCAATCTGGCGCTAAACAATGATACGTTGCAAACGTATCCATAATTTTTGATGTTCTATGCTTGGTTTTATCTACTTTCTTATGTTTTGTCTACACTTTGGAGTACTTTCTATACACTTTCTTAGACTAACCTATTAACAAGATGCCACAGTGCCAGCTGCCTATTTTCTGCTATTTTTGGTTCCAGGAAAGTCAGAAAATGAATATTCTCGGAATTGGATGGGACAAAAGCCAAAGTCAGTTTTTCACCGAGGGGGACACAGAGCCAGAATACGAGACGAAGAGGGTCAAGGGGGCCGCCACACCACTTGGCTGCGCGGCCAAGCCTTGCCTACGCCAGGGGATGGTCTGGCCACCTAGGGCACCCCCTCGGCCTCCCCTTTCGCCTATAAGATGCCTCCGATACAGAAACCCTAAGTACCCAATCAAAATTCCACGAAAGAGTCTGTAACCACCGTCATCTCCATCCCTAGACCGGGAGGGATCTGAAGCTCTTCCCGACACCCTGCCGGAGGGGAGAATTCACCCTGGAGGCCTTCTCCATCACCATGCAAGCCTCCGATGTGATGCATGAGTAGTTCATCCTTGGACTACGGGTCCATGTAGTAGCTAGATGGCTGGTTCTTCTCCTTTGTGCTATCATGTTTAGATCTTGTGAGCTCCGTTCATGATCAAGATCATCTATTTGTAATTCTACATGTTGTGTTTGCGGGGATTTGATGGATATTGAGATGCTATTTCAGATTGATTATTGATTCTATCATGTCTTTGTTATTTGTGATCTTGCATGCTTTCCATTGTTAGTAGCTATCTTAGCCAAGTAGATGCTAGCAACTCCAAGAGTTAGTATTTATGCTCGATAGTGGGTTCATGCCTCTAGGAATCTGAGGAAGTAACAGAAATATCTAAGGTACTAGATGTGTTGTTGCTACTAGGGAGAAAACAGCAATCCTTTGTTCATAGAACAATCATATCGTTTACTTTACACGCAATGCGTAATGCGCTGTTGCTTGCAACTTAATACTGGAGGGGGTTCGGATGATAACCTGAAGGTAGATTATTAGTCATAGATGCAGTTGGATTACGGTCTATGTATAATGTTGTAATGCCGAATCAAATCTCAAAGGAGTCAAGATGTTTAGTATATGCATATTGCTTTCTCGATGTTTGTCAATTGCCCCGCTGTAATTTGTCCACCCGACATGTCATCTATCTTAAGGAGAGCCACCACTAGTGAACTATGGACCCCAGTCCTTTCTTTTAACATCAATTTACAACTGTTTACTGCTTTCTGTTTACTTTCTGCAAGCAATTACTTTCTTCCACACAATATGTTTAATCTTTTGTTTTCAGCAAAACCGATGAGATTGACAACCTCATTGTAAGTGGGGGGCAAAGTTCTGTGGTTGTGTTGTGTAGGTTTCCACGTTGTTGCTGGCGCCAGTAGTGTGCCCTACCAAAGTCCAGCTAGCAACACATTGGAGGTGTTTCCTTGCTCCTACTGGTTCGATAAACCTTGGTTTCATAACTGAGGGAAAACTTGCTGATGTGCTCATCATACCTTTCTCTTGGGGTTCCCCAATGAGCTTGATATATTTTGGGCCATCAAGGACTTTTTCTAGCGCCATTGCCGGGGAGTCAAGGACATCTTCACAAGGGGAGTCTCTTATAACCAATCTCTTTACTTTGTTATTTTTGTTTTGCTTAGTTTATTTTTGCTTGTTTCTTTATCAAAAATACAAAAAAGTTAGTTGTTCTACTTTGCATTCTTTATTAAAAACACAAAAAAATGACTACTCTTGAAAATACTAAGTTGTGTGACTTCACTAGCACCAACAACAATGATTTCATGTGCACACCTATTGCTCCACCTGTTCCTGAAGCTACTTTCTTTGAAATTAAACCTGCTTTACTCAATCTTGTTATGAGAGAACAATTTTCTGGAATTGGTAATGAAGATGCTGCTGCTCATCTAAATAACTTTGTTGAACTTCGTGATATGCAAAAGCATAGGGATATAGATGGAAATATTATTAAACTAAATTGTTTCCTTTCTCTTTGAGAGGAAAAGCTAAAGAATGGTTGCAATCCCTAACTAGAAATAGTATAGATTCTTGGATTAAATGCAAAGATGCTTTCGTTGGAAAATACTATCCTCCTGCTAAGATTATATCTATGAGAAGTGAAATAATTAAGTTTAAACAATCTGATAATGAACATGTTGCTCAAGCTTGGGAAAGAATGAAATCTTTGGTAAGGAATTGTCCCACTCATGGACTGACTGCTTGGATGATTATCCAAAGCTTTTATGCAGGATTGAACTATTCTTCGAGAAATCTATTGGATTCTGCTGCTAGAGGTACCTTTATGACCATTACTTTGGGTGCTACAACAAAGCTTTTGGATAATATGATGGTTAACTATTCTGAATGGCATACTGAAAGAGCTCCACAAGGTAAGAAGGTAAATTATGTTGAAGAAACCTCCTCCTTGAGTGATAAAATTGATGTCATTATGTCTATGCTTGTTAATGGGAAGGCTCATATTAATCCAAATCATGTTCTCTTCGCCTCTTTGGTTGCTCAAGAAGAGCAAGCTGATGTGAACTTTATAAGACATAATAATTTTAGCAACAATACCTACAAGAATAATTTTGGTAATAATAATTATAGACCATATCCTCCCAACAATGGTACTGCTTATGGAAATTCCTACAACAATAATAGGAATGTCCCTCTGAACTTGAAGTTATGCTTAAAGATTTTATTAGTAAACAAACTACTTTCAACAAGACTATTGAGGAAAAACTCTCTAATGTCGAAAGAAATATAGCATCATTGGCTGAAGCACAATCTTCTTTGAATAGAATGGCTGCTAAACCTGAAACTATTGATAATCCCTTTGCTGCTACTAATGCCATACAAGTTAGAATTGATGAAAATGTTAGACTATAAGCTAAATTGCATGCTAAGTGGGAAAGAGAAGATGAAATTGCTAGAAACATTGGTGTTTCTACTATCACTACCACTAGTGCTAAAGCTAGTAATAGCTCTACTACTTTAGATGATAATTATGATTTTGATCTTGATGGTTGCAATATCTCTGAAGTTATTAAGTTCCTACAAAAGCTTGCTAAAAGTCCTAATGCTAGTGCTATGAATATGGCCTTTACAAAACACATTACTGATGCTCTCATAAAGATTAAAGAAGAAAAGATGAAACATAAAGCTTCTATTCCTATAAAACAAGAATATGGTTGGGAACCCATTATTAATATGAAAGTGAATGATTTTGATTTCAAAGCTCTATGTGATCTTGATAGTAGTGTTTCTATTATGCCTAGAAGGATTTATGATATGCTTGATTTGCCACCATTGGAAGATTGTTATTTGAATGTCCCGCTTGATGATAATGCTAAAAAGAAACTCATGGGGAGTATTAATGATGTTCTTATTATGGTTAACAGTGCGTATGTCCCTGTTGATTTCTATGTTTTGGATGTTGAATGCAATGCTTCTTGTCCTATTACTTTGGGAAGACCTTTTCTTAGAACTGTTGGTGCTATTATTGATATGAAAGAAGGCACCATTAAATATCAACTCTCACTCAAGAAAGGTATAGAACACTTCCCTAAGAAGAGAGAGAAGATTTATTTTGCCTCTCCTATGAAAACAAAATTTGCTCTTAATGCTTCTTCATTTGAGAACACTTGATTCTTTTTCTTGCTTCTTATGCCTAACTTAAAGGCGTTAAAGAAAAGTACTTATTGGGAAATAACCCAAAAGTTTTAGATGACTCTTGGAAGTTATTACTTCAGTAATAACCGCTCCTTATCCTTTTTATTTGCTTTTTGTGCCAAGAGTAACCTCTATTGAGAGAGAAGTGATGATTGGGAAAGTTGTTGTCCCGAAACAGATTTATGTGCTTCACTATAAAATTCCGCGTAAAATCTCTATACGTTGTTTTGAGGCGTGAATTTTTGTACTTCTGCCCCAGGTTGTTATATAACTTTTGTTAGTTCAACACTTTTTGATTTGAGCAACAGAAGGTCTTCGAAAAATTGATTTTTACCTGTTGGTATGTTTTGACATATTTCTGCCATTATTTGCATTTGCTTCTTTTTGGTTCCTTTTTGAGTTTTTTTGGGAAATTGAGCTTTTTGAGGGAAGTGCTATAGTAGCTTGTGTTTTAATGGAAGTTTTATTGGTGTTGGAACTGAACCTAAAGACTTATTATCTTGAGTGCACTAATGTTGCTAATAAAGATTGTGTGAAGTTTTGTATGAAGGAAAAAATTTCAAGTGTATGGAGAGAATAATGTAATGAGATGAAGAATGGACTAAAGCTCAAGCTTGGGGATGCCACCCCGTGCCACGCCAAGAAATATTCAACAGGTACAAGCGTCAAAGATTGGAGATGCCCAAGGCATCCCCTTCTTGATCAATAAAAATCCCAGGTTTCTTCCAAACACTTCATTTTTATTATTCATGCACAGTTGTGTTGTTCTTGGAGCATCTTCTGTTTCGTTTTTCGTTTTGGTTTTTGTTTGCTTGGTTTCTTAGTTTGCTGAACAAATTGGTTGGACCCCTCTTTTATTCATTGGTTTTCAAATAGTTTGGTTTGGATTGGAAAAGAGTAGGAAAAGTTCATGCTTAAGTGGTAAAGACAGCTTGTTTTTGACTGTGGCCATGCTTTGTCATGCCATGCTTGATATTGTTTTGGCTTTATGCTTAGTGATCTTTTCTGTAGCATGACATGTTATAAACAATTGAGATTGCTTAATGTGCCTTGGAAGAATCATGCATTGTTTTAGCATATTAAAGTATAGTATTGTGGTATTCTCCTTTGATGCTTTATTTGGGTTGACTTGGCGCATGCTCACACCATGTTATGACTATCCCAAGTTACCATAGACTTTATGATCGTTTAGTTTTCTACTTGTAATATCACTTTATGCTTTAATTAATGATGTTGTGTCGCTCTACATGATTATGGCCATTATTGCTCTCTTAGTTGGTCGCTCCTAGTCTTTTGCTAGCCTCCATAATCAAGTATGAGTTCCACTCATGAATCCAACTCCTAAAACCAAGTTATTCCAAAGAGTCCACCATACCTACCTATTAGCACTTGCTATTCCAAGTATATTCATGTTTTTTTCTACCTTCCGAATTAAACTTGTTATGTGAAAATTAGTGATTAAAGCTCTCACGAACTTGTTGGCACACTTAATAAACTTGAACCATTGCATCCATCTTTGTTGCGTATATGCTTGGGCTTTAGAAGTTCAAGTTAGCAGAACCATGTATCATGGGGAACGCTTTCAACATTGCACTTGTACATTGTACCTAGTTGATATCATGTTCTTTTTCTTATGGATCCCGGCGGTGTGAAATAAAAAGGGAACTTCTAAGATCATGGAGTTTGTATTTGTGTTAGAGAAACGCCTCGGACGCTAGCCTAAGCCATGCCTAATCATGGTGGAAACTTGCAGCATAACCATAATGAGCACTCTATGAAGCATCCTCAATAAAAACCTATGCAAATAGCAAATAAAAAGATCGCTGAGATGCTCATTGTCTGCTTACCTTGTCATTTTGATTATGGGATAGCTCCTGTATCATGTGAAAGGGGTACCTCGTTGGCGGTTCTCTATGATACATATGTACTTAAAATGACAAGAGCTTACTTATGACTAAAGTTGAGTAGCATGAGGTTCGGTCTTTGTAAGTAAGGGGCATGAGATTTCAGCTTATAACTTGTCAAGCATATCCTCTTAGTTGTGTCACTTTAACCTTAATCACCTAAAGATGCTTATGATAGGGGCAATGAGAGCTGAAAGATAATAAGTACCATAATTATTGGAAGCTCTTTATGAAACTTGAATCCCTACTTCCTTCTATGAAGGCCTTTCTTTTACTTTTATGTCGAGTCTCCACCTTCTATCTTTATGCACCTACTTTGAGAGCATAGTGGCCATTCTTAGTTCTATGTGCATTGTCCCAAGACTTGTTGATTGATGCATAATTTTGATATTTCTTGTCCTTAAACTATTTGTATCTAGTCACTCTTATGAACTTTGAAGGTGTCCTCTGCATTTATTTTTGCTACTCTATGAGGGACACGTTGAATGCCACTATGCTATGTTTTCTTTATGTGAAACAAACAAACGTCTTGCAAAGCATTGTTATTCATGAATCTTTTGTTTGTGCCTTTTCATGTTGCAACATAGTTGCTATGTTTTATTGTTAGAACTTTATCTTTCATGCTATGTTGAAGTACTATGATCCCAGCTATCAATGTTTTACAAATACTTTGATCAAGTTTATGATGGTGCATGTCACCTCAAAAATTGTTCTTTCTTTTTATCACTTACCTACCCGCGCCAGGGGGTGGTCTGGCCGCCTAGGGCACCCCCTCGGTCTCCCCTTTCGCCTATAAGATGCCTCCGATACAGAAACCCTAAGTACCCAATCAAAATTTCACGAAATAGTCTGTAGCCGCCGTCATCTCCATCCCTAGATCAGGGGGATCTGAAGCTTTTCCTCGCACCCTGCCGGAGGGGAGAATTCACCTTGAATGCCTTCTTCATCACCATGCAAGCCTCCGGTGTGATGCGTGAGTAGTTCATCCTTGGACTACGGGTCCATGTAGTAGCTAGATGGCTGGTTCTTCTCCTTTGTGCTATCATGTTTAGATCTTGTGAGCTCCGTTCATGATCAAGATATTGTAATCATACATGTTGTGTTTGCGGTGATCCGATGGATATTGAGATGCTATTTCAGATTGATTATTGATTCTATCATGTCTTTGTTATTTGTGATCTTGCATGCTTTCCGTTGTTAGTAGCTATCTTGGCCAAGTAAATGCTAGCAACTCCAAGAGTTAGTATTTATGCTCAATATTGGGTTCATGCCTCTAGTAATCTGGGGAAGTGACAGAAATCTCTAAGGTACTAGATGTGTTGTTGCTACTAGGGAGAAAACATCAATCCTTTGTTCATAGAACAATCATATTGTTTACTTTACACGCAATGCATAATACAATTATCTGTTGCTTGCAACTTAATACTGGAGGGGGTTCGGATGATAACCTGAAGGTGGATTATTAGTCATAGATGTAGTTGGATTACGGTCTGTGTATAATGTTGTAATGCCCAATCAAATATCAAAGGAGTTAAGATGTTTAGTATATGTATATTGATTTCTCGATGTTTGTTGATTGCCCTGCTGTAATTTGTTCACGCAACATATCATCTATCTTAAGGAGAGCCACCACTAGTGAACTATGGGCCCCGGTCCTTTCTTTTACCATCAATCTACAATTGTTTACTGCTTTCTGTTTACTTTCTGCAAGCAATTACTTTCTTCCATACAATACGATTAATCCTTTGTTTTTAGCAAAACCGGTGAGATTAACAACCTCACTGTAAGTTGGGGGCAAAGTTCTGTGGTTGTGTTGTGCAGGTTTCCACATTGCTGCTGACGCCGGTAGTGTGCCCTGCCAAAGTCCAGCTAGCAACACCTTGGAGGTGTTTCCTTGCTCCTACTGGTTCGATAAACCTTGGTTTCATAACTGAGGGAAAACTTGCTGCTGTGCTCATCATACCTTCCTCTTGGGGTTTCCCAACGAGCTTGATATATTTTGGGCCATTAAACAACATCTGCAGGAACCATTTGTCCAGAAATATGCACAAGAGCTATGTGAGTTTGATTATCCCCTAGATGATCACGAACAACACTATCAGGAATGTGAGAGAACAAAGTAAGCTCATTGCCAATACCAGCCATCTGAGGGTAGGACGCGGTTTCTTAATCACCAGGCATCTCAAGGTTGGGTGAGCGGAGCTATCACAGATGTAACAATAGTGAAACGTTGTACAGTCTTTAGATCCATGCGTGTTCACCGTGCACTTCCAACAACAGAACGACTTTTGACTCTTCTTACCCCCAACAGCAGCGACGGGTGCAACGGTCACAGTCTGCGTAGCTACTGGCGGCAAAGTAGTGTCCGAGTTACCATGTGAGACGAACTGATGTGGTGCCTGGTGATCAAACCCTGTAAGGAAGCATCTGTTGCGCCAAAAGGGCACCCATATTGCTGTAACTGCGGCTGAGGCTAAAAAACAGGAATGCCCGCCTCCTGACCCGCCTCCGCCTGAGGCATCTTCTTCTTCTTCTTCCGCTTTTGCACGGGTGCTGCCACCGCACCCACACCAACAGCAAACTACTGTCCTGACGACGGTCCCCCCGCGACAGCCATAAGTGGGACCGCCAGTCCACGGTATGGCGGCTGCAAGGGATGTTGAACAAACGAAGGCAAAGGTCCATGGTAGAATGCACCGGGAGGCGGCTAGGCCGGAGCAGACGGCGCCATTCCATGGTATAAGGGTCAGGGCAGGGGCAACCCCAGCTGTCCCGAGTAAGGTGGAGGTCCATACGGACCTGACGTCGTGCCTCTGCCCATCATTTGCATTCATGAAAAATTTGCATTCATGAAAAATTTGGGTTGCCAAACACTAGTTTAAACCCTTATTTTGAATTGCTAAAATGCATCTACAAAAGGAATACACTTGGATTGTGAAATCACTATTTTGAAGTAGTCAAATTATTGACAAAAAGGATCCTATGTTGATCCTCTGAATTTTTGAAAAATTTGAAGACAAAAATCAATCCATTTGAAATTAATATGCAAAAGTTATAAAATAAATAAGAAACAGGAAAAAGGAAAAAAAATCTAACCTACCCCGCAGACCCGGACCGACCCAGCCCAGCCCACCTAGCCCCCGCGCTACCCGCCGCTTGCTGCCCGCCCCGCGCAGCGCGCAGTCACAAGCGACGCGGGCCAGCCCAACGCAAACGCCAGCCGCCAGCCCACCTCCCCTCCGCCGCTGACAGCGGGACACACCTGTCATCGCCTCCCTCCGACGAGTTCGTTCCAGATACGAACTGCCGCCGCCGAATCCTCTTATTCTGCTCGAATTCGAGACTCCCCAGAATCCTAACCTACCCTCCTATATAGTCCTCGACCGACGTCGTTTTTCCCCTTTCTCAAAACCTAAATAAGCGCCGCCAGGCTGCGGGAATTCATCGCCGGAAATTGCCACCGCCGCCGCACCATTGCCGAGTTTCAGAGGTCCACGCCGCCGCCGAATCCATCGCCCGCTCTCCGTGTTCTTCCTCTGGTTCCCTTCCCCGTGCAACACCACATCTTGCTGAGCCATTTCCCCTTCTCCTCTCGCAGCAGGGCAACCGCGCGAGCTCGCCAGAGTTCACCGACGACCGAGACGCTTCGTCCGCCCGTCACCGTCGCCCTGGAAGCGAAGGACGTCGAAGTGGCCACCATACGAGTCGACATCCCCTCCTGGTCCTCGTACGCCACCTCTACACAGACGTCGATTACCAGAGCCGCCGCCACGATTATCACCTGAGCCGCACCGCTGTCAACAACCACCAGCCACCTCGTCGGCGACACCAGGTGAGGACGAACGCGTCCCTGGCCGCACGATCGCTATCGGACGGCAGAAAACAGATCGCCGCCCGAACCGGTACCGGCCAACCCTAGCACGCCGCGTGGCGCCCGCGTGGATGCCGCGTCAGCGCTAGTCAGCGCGGAATATTCTGGGAATATTTCCTTTGAAATTGGAAATTGTTTTAAAATTGCAGAAATTATGTAAACCTTAGAAAATTCATATGAAAAGATCTACATATCCAAAAATAGCAAATTATATACCGTTGGATTCAAAAAAATTGTAGATTATTAATATGTAATTGTATCAGACATTTACTGTAAGTATTTGTCGTGATTATTTAAATGGTTTAATACACCTTTTGGAGCATTTAATTCACAGAAAATAAATTACAAATCAGAAAAATAAAAATGATATACCCCTGAATTCACAAAATTGTGTAGAACATGATTATGAAATAAAATTACAAGTTTACTGTACAAATATTTTACAGAGCTATTAAAAGGCATATTGTAGTATTTTAATTCTACAAAATGATCTGTAAACTATTTTGACCTGAATCCTTTTGCTCCCGGCTCTATTTTGAAACCTCTATCCAGGAGTATGATTACCAAAAATTAACTATACTGTTTACAACAGAGGTTGAATTAAGTTGCATAAAGCCTATTAAATGGGTCTAATTAATGCAATAAATGGTTTTGATGCATTAAAAAGTTTTCCATGCATGTCATCTGTAGTATAATGATTAGAGAAGCTAAATACAGTACTGAAATTTTTATTAAATTGTCATGCATGCATTTGTGCATTTGTTTATGATTGTGTATGATTATTTATGTGTTGCAATTGTTTAATCAATAGATTACGAGAAGTGCAACGTCTGTGATTGCAACGAGTGTTTGAACAACTCCTACAGATACCAAGGCAAGTGGAGCTTAATAAATGTCCTATTTACTTTCTATATGCATTGTAGCTTGTTTTGTTTTTCAAGTTTTATCTATTGCTATGGTATATCCTATTATGTCGTAGTCTATCTCATTAGGTGAGCCGCCGTAAGTAGTTGTGCTTAGTTGTGCTTATGTAGACGAGGGTGAGATACACCATGGCAAAGATTTTTTTGAAAGGACGTGTTTGGAAAGTTTGAAAACAACTTAATTAATGAACTCTCTGGGTGGATTGGTAATTGCTTAGTTCGTGAATGCTGGGCCATGTCTATGGTTTACCCGAATAGCTCACTTGTGGATGGCCACCCAGGTTTTCGAGAAATGATTAGTGTCTCGATTTGGTGGCTTACGTGTACAGCCATATGCCAGTGAGTTATGGGTGGCTGGATGGACTTAGTAGGTCGTGGCGACCCGAGCTCTTCGTATCCAGAGATGTAGTGAATGTGATAGGTTGGTACGGTGAGTGGATGGGCTTGGGGCGCTACTTCCCGAATTGTCTCTTCTTGGGCTTCTCCCTATCATGACTCAATATGCATGTCATGGTACGAGCGGGTCGACCAAGTCATATGGGTAAAGTGTGCAGCCCTTGCAGGGTGTAAAACTAAGTGCTTAGCCGTGTCCCCGGTAATGGACGAATGAGTTGCTGAATTGTGGGTGCTATGACATATTCTCATTCATTCTAACTTGTAATTACTAAAACTTGTGGTTGAAACTAAATTGGGTTGTGTGATGATGATCAAATGCTTTACAAATGATTTACAAATGATAGGATAAAGTTATTTTGCTGCTGCAACTAAGCCTGAACCCCACAAGCCAGATATGCATGTAGATATTAGTCTTGTTGTTTCTCCCATTGTTCCACTGGCCAATACATTCAAAGTATTGACCACTCGCTGGCTGCAACCTTTCATGTTGTAGGTTATTGTCCCGATTGTTCTGAGTGATCTTATAGGTCGCGGACCTCCACTCAGCAGTTGTTCGCCTGTGACACAATTGAAGATGGAGCCTATTATCTATTTATGTTTCTGTATGCTACTTGATGTTTTGAGCTAAGCGTTATGTAATAATTGCAAATTCTGGATCATTCGATTTAATAAAGATGCACTGTTATATTCTTTGGTATTCATCTGTACTGTGTGTGCTAGTGAACCGATCCAGGGATTGGCACTATACATAGGAACTCAGCCTTATCAGGTGAGGTTGATACAGGATGGTATCAGAGCAGTGTGTTGACTGTAGGATCGTGACCTAGGGATGGAATAGAAAACCATATGCATATAAACCCTATTTCATTCTATCTATTCTCATCTTACAATTCTTTCTAGTATCTTCTTATCACTTCAATTCTCATACTCTTCTATTTTGAAATATAGAAGGAAGACTCTCCGTATGGATGAACTCATAATTTTGTACTTATTAGCATTCTTGTAATCCTTGATCCTTCTTTTCTAATCTCATCTTGTTCAAAAACCGGTGGATGAATACTTGTGCGAGGAAGCGCGAGATAAAAGAATAGTTAGATGATGTCCACCATATAATTTTTGATAGGATTTCGCTTATATGTAGCAATCGATTGATGCAAGAACTTGTTTGATAGTTGTTTTATTATGTTTAGATTGTGCTATTTGATATCTCAAAGTTCCAGAATATTTTTGATAGTTTTTATAATGAATTAATGAAGGTTTTGATTAAAAATTCGTGGTATTACTGCTGCAGTTTTCTGCCTGACCAGTTGTACCGCGCGATTTTTAATTCCTTGGTAACTCGGATTGTGCTCATATTTTAGGATCTGGAGCGTAATTACCTGTAGCACCTGCACAAAAATTGAATAAAATTCCTGATGAGTTTAAGGTGCGTAGAAAAATTCCGGAACACTGCTGTAGTTTCTGGACAGATTCTGTTCATTGCTTTTAAGATTGTAGGTTCACCCCCAAACGAATTTTAATCAAAGGAGAACTGTTTTTTGGATGGTATGCCGCTAAAACAAAACTTATGGAAAATAAACAAAACTATTTTGGCTTGAGTGTTGTTTGTTATGATTGTTTGCTTATGTGTCTATTGCTTGTATCATATAGTTACGGGTAGTAATACTTCTATAGTCTTTCTATCTATAACTCATCTATGCTGTCCCAACAGATGCCTCCCTGCCGCCAGCCCGATGAGATCGCTCAGCTTATTGCAGCACAGGCACAGTTGACCCAAGTGATGACATAATTCATGGCAACTCAGAACAACAATAACAACAACAACAATGGGAACAATCGGCCCCAGGGAGATGCTCTCACCAGGTTCTTAAGGCTGAGGCCAGCTAAGTTTTCCTCTGCACCTGAGCCCATGATTGCTCTCGACTGGCTCTGGTCTGTGAACAAGGACTTGGTGACCGTTGGTTGCACTGATGCTGAAAAGGTGAGGTTTGCTGCTCACTTGCTGGAAGGATCAGCTGCTTCTTGGTGGGATGCTTTCCAGATCACCCACCCGCTGGACACAGTTACTTGGGCTATGTTTGAGGAAGGATTCAGGACCAACCATGTCTCTGCTGGGACCATGAGCCTAAAGAGGAAGGAATTCCGCAACCTGCGCCAAACCAACCGCACTGTGGCGGACTACATAGAGGAATTCAACAATCTGTCTCGCTATGCACCTGAGGATGTGGACACTGATGCTAAGAGAAGAGAGAGGTTCCTGGATGGTCTCAGTGATGAGCTTTCACTTCCGTTGTCTGTGGTCTATTGCCCTACTTTCCAAGAGCTGACGGACAAAGCTAGAATTCTGGAAGGGAAACAGCAGCAGGTGGAAAACCGCAAGAGGAAGCAGAACATTCACCACTCTGGCTCGCACCATCGTGCTTGCACTTCTTATGATGGAGACTCTGGACACCGTACCACAAGAATGGAGGCAATGGACACAACCACAATGGAGGAAGAAATGGCCATAATTCTGGAGGCAACAATGGTCATAACCACAACTATCAGAAGAAGGATATCAGCCAATTACGTGTTTCAAGTGCAACCAGAAGGGACACTATGCTGATAACTGTCCGGAGAAGAAGATTGAAGCTGGAGACAAGCCAGATTCAACCCCGAAGGCAACTGTCAACCATGTGAACATGAGAAAAGCACTCAACAAGCCAAGCTTCATGACTAGTAAGTTCCTGGCTAATTCATACATCGTACTCATAATTTTTCAATACTGGTGCACCGTATTCATTCATATAAAGGCATTCATGGATAAGAATAGTTACTTCTGGAGTTACTTGAAGGATCTGTTAGAGTGAATTCATTGGAGGAGAATTGCTAGCTAGTACAAGATGCCACAATTAAATCCTGGATATTGGTAGCATACACATTCCCCACTGGCTTAATTATATTGGAATTCACATGGTTTAGATGCAACTCTAGCATAGATTGGATGGTTAAGAATAAAGGTCCGATAGATGGACATTAAACATATACCCAGAAGGAAGAAGAATCAGATATAGCTCAATGGTTCCACGGAGATACCAAGTTTAATTCTCTTAAGGGGGTTAGCCTCTCGAGAACACCACCCAAACCTTGCTAGCCATTTTGAATCTCGGGACGAGATTCATCTTAAGGGGGTTAGTCTGTCACATCCCAAGATTTTAGAAATTTGGGACTAGAAAAAAATACATTTGCATTGCATCATTTGCATTCATGAAAAATTTGGGTTGCCAAACACTAGTTTAAACCCTTATTTTGAATTGCTAAAATGCATCTACAAAAGGAATACACTTGGATTGTGAAATCACTATTTTTATGTAGTCAAATTATTGAAAAAAAGGATCCTATGTTGATCCTCTGAATTTTAGAAAAATTTGAAGAAAAAAATCAATCCATTTGAAATTAATATGCAAAAGTTATAAAATAAATAAGAAACAGGAAAAAGGAAAAAATCTAACCTACCCCGCAGACCTAGACCGACCCAGCCCCGCGGCCTAGCCCACCTAGCCCCCGCGCTACCTGCCGCTCGCTGCCCGCCCCACGTAGCGCGCAGTCGCAAGCGATGCGGGCCGGCCCAACGCAAACGCCAGCCACCAGCCCACCTCCCCTCCGCCGCTGACAGCGGGACCCACCTGTCATCGCCTTCCTCCGACGAGTTCGTTCCAGATACGAACTGCCGCCGCCGAATCCTCTGATTCTGCTCGAATCCGAGACTCCCCAGAATCCTAACCTACCCTCCTATGTAGTCCTCGACCGACGTCGTTTTCCCCTTTCTCAAAACCTAAATAAGCGCCACCAGGCTGCAGGAATTCATCGCCGGCGATTGCCACCGCCGCCGCACCATTGCCGAGCTTCAGAGGTCCACACCGCCGCCGAATCCGTCGCCCCCTCTCCGTGTTCTTCCTTTGGTTCCCTTCCCTGTGCAACACCACATCTCGCTGAGCCGTTTCCCCTTCTCCTTCGCAGCAGGGCAACCGCACGAGCTTGCCGGAGTTCACCGACGACCGAGCCGCTCCGTCCGCCCGTCACCGTCGCCCGTGGAAGCAAAGGACGTCGAAGTGGTCACCATACGAGTCGACATCCCCTCCTGGTCCTCGTCCGCCACCTCTACGCCGACGTCGATCACCGGAGCCGCCGCCATGATTATCACCTGAGCCACACCGCTGCCAACCACCACCAGCCACCTCGCCGGCGACACCAGGTGAGGACGAACGCGTCCCTGGTCGCACGATCGCTATCGGACGGCAGAAAACAGATCGCCGCCCGAACCGGTACCGGCCAACCCCAGCACGCCGCATGGCGCCTGCGTGGAGGCCGCGTCAGCGCCAGTCAGCGCGCAATATTCTGGGAATATTCCCTTTTAAATTAGAAATTGTTTTAAAATTGCAGAAATTATGTAAACCTTAGAAAATTCATATGAAAAGATCTACATATCCAAAAATAGGAAATTATATACCGTTGGATTCAAAAAAATTTGTAGATTATTAATATGTAATTGTATTAGACATTTACTGTAAGTATTTGTCGTGATTATTTAAATGCTTTAATACACATTTTAGAGCATTTAATTCACAGAAAATAAATTACAAATCAGAAAAATACAAATGATATACCCCTGAATTCACAAAATTGTGTAGAACATGATTATGGAATAAAATTACAAGTTTACTGTACAAATATTTTTCAGAGCTATTAAAAGGCATATTGTAGTATTTTAATTCTACAAAATGATCTGTAAACTATTTTGACCTGAATCCTTTTGCTCCTGGCTCTATTTTGAAACCTCTATCCAGGAGTATGATTACCAAAAATTAACTACACTGTTTACAATAGAGGTTGAATTAAGTTGCATAAAGCCTATTAAATGGGTCTAATTAATGCAATAAATGGTTTTGATGCATTAAAAAGTTTTCCATGCATGTCATCTGTAGTATAATGATTAGAGAAGCTAAATACACTACTGAAATTTTTATTAAATTGTCATGCATGCATTTGTGCATTTGTTTATGATTGTGTATGATTATTTATGTGTTGGAATTTTTTAATCAATATATTGGGAGAAGTGCAACGTCTGTGATTGCAACGAGTGTTTGAACAACTCCTATAGATACCAAGGCAAGTGGAGCTTAATAAATGTCCTATTTACTTTCTATATGCATTGTAGCTTGTTTTGTTTTATAAGTTTTATCTATTGCTATGCTATATCCTATTATGCCGTAGTATATCTTATTAGGTGAGCCGCCGTAAGTAGTTGTGCTTAGTTGTGCTTATGTAGAAGAGGGTGGGATACACCATGGCAAAGATTGTTTTGAAAGAACGTGTTTGAAAAGTTTGAAAACAACTTAATTAATGAACTCTCTGGGTGGATCGGTAATTGCTTGGTTCGTGAATGCTAGCCCATGTCTATGGTTTACCCGAGTAGCTCACTTGTGGATGGCCACCCAGGTTTCGGAGAAATGATTAGTGTCTCGATTTAGTGGCTTACGTGTACAGCCATATGCCAGTGAGTTATGGGTGGCTGGATGGACTTAGTAGGTCGTGGCGACCCGAGCTCTTCGTATCCAGAGATGTAGTGAATGTGATAGGTTGGTACGGTGCGTGGATGGGCTTGGGGAGCTACTTCCCGAATTGTCTCTTCTTGGGCTTCTCCCTATCATCACTCAATATGCGTGTCATGGTACAAGCGGGTCGACCAAGCATATGGGTAAAGTGTGCAACCCCTGCAGGGTGTAAAACTAAGTGCTTAGCCGTGTCCTCGGTAATGGACGAATGAGTTGCTGAATTGTGGGTGCTATGACATGTTCTCATTCATTCTAACTTGTAATTGCTAAAACTTGTGGTTGAAACTAAATTGGGTTGTGTGATGATGATCAAATGCTTTACAAATGATAGGATAAAGTTATTTTGCTGCTGCAATTAAGCCTGAACCCCACAAGCCAGATATGCATGTAGATATTAGTCTTGTTGTTTCTCCCATTGTTCCACTTGCCAATACATTCAAAGTATTGACCACTCGCTGGCTGCAACCTTTCATGTTGCAGGTTATTGTCCCGATTGTTCTGAGTGATCTTATAGGTCGCGAACCTCCACTCAGCAGTTGTTCGCCTGTGGCACAATTGAAGATTGAGCCTATTATCTATTTATGTTTCCGTATGCTACTTGATGTTTTGAGCTAAGCATTATGTAATAATTGCAAATTCTAGATCATTTGATGTAATAAAGATGCACTGTTATATTCTTTGGTATTCATCTGTACTGTGTGTGCCAGTGAACCGATCCAGGGATTGGCACTATACACAGGAACTCAGCCTTATCAGGCGAGGGTGTTACAGATGGCACCGATGGCGACGTGATCGAGATCCTCACTAGCGGATTGTTTTGCACTGGGGCAACCGAAGCCCCCCGACTCCGATCTTTCTGGCTATCGCAAGCCACGGCGAGTGCGAGACAGGCTCAGACCCTAACGACGCAGTGGTCCTAGGCACCAGGAGCACGTCAGCCGCCACGTCAGCCATGCTCCACGGGAATAACAGATCCCTCCCGCCGATAGCGGCCTCCAACAGAGACCCCAACAACGGCGGTGTCGACGCCCTCCGCAGCGGCATAGGCCCCCTCCATGGGCGGATCCTGCGCAAGAGCAGTCCCACCTGTGATGCCCCCGACCTCCTTTGACCCACCGGCAGGGAAGAAGATCGACGAAGCGGCGGTGAACCATCCTACGGCAGCGACGATGGTGATACCTTCTCCCAAAACCTAGAGGCGAATCTGATGTCCTCCTAAAAAGCCTGCTTCAACTCCTTATCTGATTTTTTCCGACGACCACTGACCGTCGTCCAACCGAGCTCGCCGGAGGAGTCCTCCAGCTCATCGAGCGCTACCCGCGCTGCCACGCAGCCCGCTCTTCCTCCCCATCCGAGCTGGACTCGGATCCCAGGCACCAGAATCTAGAGCCGGTGTTGGGTAATCCAAACAAACGTAGTATGTTTTTTATAGTTTCCAAGTGTGGGTCGGCTTGCATGTCATAAGTTGTCCATGTCCTACCAGTACTAGTTGATACGTTTTGTGTCCTAGTAGAAGTAGAATAGGAAAGTTTGGTCAGAGTCGGTTTAGTGTTTCCTAGTTTAGTAGAATACGATGTGAGTATTTGGCTTATGCTAGCTGAGTACAAGTCGGAGTCCATGTAAGAGTCGAGAAGGTCTTCGGAGCCCTGTGTCCTATATAAACAGGGGTACCAAGCCTGTTGTAAACCACCAGAAAATTACGAAAAGCAATAGAGAAATATTACGAGGCACGATACGTGCCTCTGGCTATTTTTGTGTTGCTGCGTTCGTGTGCGTATTCTGGTCCCTGGCGGTTGTGTTAGCGTCAGCGAGATATAACAACAGATAAAGGAAGCCGCGTCCATGCATTTCTGTTGTTGTTGGACCCAAGTTACTGCGAGATCGTGCGTCCGATCCCAAGGCGAATTCTAACAATTGGTATCAGAGCCAAGGTTGGAGGCTTCGCCGTCAAGTTGCGTCATGGTGGAGTCAGAGGATTCTTCGTCTCCGTCAAGTTGTGCCACGGACGAAGGAAAATCGAAGAAGAGAATTACGGCAACACCAAGGGAAAAAAGCAGCGGTGTTACCATCCGTTACCCCATGCTTGAAGGTGACAACTATGGGGTGTGGGCTGCGAAGATGAATGTTTTCATGCGTACACAGGGTGTTTGGACCGCAACTGAAGCCAATCCGAAGATCGACGAGACAAAGGATGAAGAGGCTTTCGCTGCCATAGCTCAAGCTGTGCCTGATGCTGTTTTCATGACCATATCACAGAAAGTTACGGCAAAGGAAGCTTGGGAGACTATCAACGAGATGCATGCTGGTGATAATCGCGTCAAGAAGGCACGTATCCAAGCTCTCAGGAGAGAGTTCGATTGAATGACCATGAAAGATGCTGAAGGAGTTGGTGAGTTCGCGTTGAAGCTAATAACCTCCATGGTTAATGAGATGAGAGCTCTTGGATCAAAGATAGAGGACATCACAGTTGTTGAAAAATTGCTACGTGCGGTCCCTTGACAAATTCCTACCATTGTTGGCAGTATTGAGCAGTGGGGAGATGTGGAGAAGATGTCGGTGATGGAAGTGATCGGGTGACTGAAGACCTATGAGTTAACATTGAAGGAACGTGAACGTGACAAGGAAGAAGAGCAACTGATGTTCTCACGTGCCAGCGACAAAGATAAGAAAAAGCACACTAAGTTCGACATATCAAAAGTTCGTTGCTATAACAGTCAGAGCTTGGCCACTTCTCCCGGGAGTGTCCTAATCCTCCACGGAGGGAACCAAAGAAGGAGCACAGGACTCTTCATCTAGCCATGTGCGACAATGATGATGAGCCGAGGTTGTTGTGAAGATGAAGCGGTGATAAAAGGGTAAAGAGTCGTGTCTTTATTTTCTTTAGTGTCAGATTAGTTTATGTGTCCCGACAAGAAGACGAAGACCAAAGTGAAGATGGATGCGGACCGGTCAAGATGTGCTCCTGTATGAGGCTATGCGTTTAGTCTTATGTGGCACGCTAAGATGCGACAGCGTGGACTGGTAATCCGGATAATGTGTTGGTCAAGTCAACGAGTCAAAAGTTTGGATTAAGGGGTGATTGTTGGGCAATCCAAACAATCGTAGTATGTTTTTTACAGTTTCCAAGTGTGGGTCGGCTTGCATGTCACAAGTTGTCTGTGTCCTACTAGTACCGGTTGATATGTTTTGTGTCCTAGTAGAAGTAGAATAGGAAAGTTTGGTCAGCGTCGGTTTAGTTTTTCTTAGTTTAGTAGAATACGTGTGAGTATTTGGCTTGTGCTAGTTGAGTATAAGTCGGAGTCCATGTAAGAGTTGAGCAGGTCTTCGGAGCCATGTGTCCTATATAAACAGGGGTACCGAGCCTGTTGTAAACCACCAGAAAATTACGAAAAGCAATAGAGAAATATTACGAGGCATGATGCGTGCCTCTGGCTATTTTTGTGTTGCTGCGTCCGTGTGTGTATTCTGGTCCCTGGCGGTTGTGTTAGCGTCAGGGAGATATAATAACGGATAAAGGAATCCGTGTCCTTGGGTTTTTGTTATCGTTCGACCCAAGTTACTGGGAGATCGTGCGTTCGATCCCAAGGCGAATTCTAACAGCCGGATCCACCTATAGACGCGCAGACCCAGGCGGCGCCACGCGAGGCCTGGCCGCGTCGTCCTCGACGGAGGGTCTGTGGCGTGTCCCTAGGGTTTCGCGGCTGGGCGTGGGTGCCCAGCACAGACGGGCCCTAATAAGAAAGAAAAATAATGGAATCCATTGTGCCTTGGACTCTGAGTCTGCGTTGTAGATCGAATCCAGCATAGGCCAGGTGAGTCGCTGCCTTTGTCGACACGGAGGTAGCCTCACGGCTTTTCCTTTCCATGGAATTGCGATCCGGGCGCAGCCTCCGGCGCTCGCCGCCGCCGCAGCAGCATGGCGCTCGCTGCCAGCGTCGCCGTGGTCCAGATCTTGAGGCTGACCGCACCAGTGCCCTTCCTAACGAGATGCTTCTCCTGGTTCTCGCGCGCCTAGGCTGCACCCGCGCCGCCGTGCAGACCAGCCTACTTTCTCGCCGGTGGCACAGTCTCTGGACTGATCTCACCGATCTCTCCTTCCGTGGCCTGACGCCCGCCACCATCCAACAGGTGCTTGCTGGCTTTTCTCATTCATCTGTAGTGTCCCTTTTCGATGTCCACCTTCCGTTTGGTCATGGCGCCGCAGCCCAAGCCAACTCGTTGTTACGCTCCGCCGCACGGCTCTCGCCGGGTAAGCTAGTCTTCACCCTCCTAGAGCCTCGTAAGAACGAGGTGGACATCGAGCTCCCGTGTTTCCCATCCACAACATCGATCGAGCTGGACACACACTACTTTCTCGTGAAGCCACCGCCGGCGGGTGAGTTCACGGCGCTTGACACGCTGATCATCTACGGTAGAATCGTCGGTCTTGGCGACTTCCTCAACCGCTGCCCACGTCTCCGTGTTATCAGTGTGGTAGTGGCCAGACTGGCCCCCTGGCACGGACGATGTCTTGGTGTCGTTGTGCCTCCAGGGTCCGGCGAGTTTACTGCCCTCGAGAGTCTCTCCCTCACCGGCAGTATAGCCGGCCTTAGCTCCTTGCTCAGCCATTGCCAGCACCTACGTGTGCTCAATGTCACATACATGGACTCTCAACAGCTCACCCTGCCGCCGGATGGCGAGTTTGCCGTGCTCGAGAAGCTGTCACTCTCCGGCAACATCGTCAACCTTACTACCTCACTCAACCGCTGCCCACGCCTGCGTGTGCTTAGTGTCACCTTCCGCGGTGTCACGCTTTGTTCCCTGGAGGCGGCGCTGGACACACTAGAAGCATCGGGGCCATTCGACTTTCAGTTGTCCCTCCTCGGATTCAAGGACATCCGTCCAGCACACAACAACAACAACAACAACAAAACCCCTTGCTTGGCCTCTCTCCTCCGCACTGCCGGGAGGCTATCGCCACAGGAGTTCTTGTTCGTAAAATTCCCTTACAAAATCGGCACAGAGCCCTTGCCCAGCTTCCGTCGCACCACATCGATCGAGATGAACATTGGTCTGTGGATAGACTTCGACCTGCTGCCAGACAGCGACTTGTCACACCTCCAAAGGCTGTCCTTATCAGGGGGCTGCAGTATCGTCAATCTTACCACCTTGCTCACCCTCTGCCCGCGATTGCGTGAGCTCAGGCTGACTGTAACTACAGGCATCATCGAGGTCCACTCAGAATCATTGCAGAAGCTCCATGTCTCTACTCTTGGATTCACGCACTGCAGCAGCATCGACATCTTCACACCGGTGCTTAAGGAACTGAAACTGGAGGTCCATGATGACGGAGATATGAGTGTGGCCATCTTGGCACCAACCGTCAAGAATGTCTGCTGGGAGCGCTTTCATATAGGGTTAGCTCCGGTGTTTCGTTTTTGGAGCCTCCGGTGTCTAAGATTGGAGACGGTAGTGGACACATGTTCATTGGGAGTCCTGTGCTTGCACATATCCGCTAGTGTACGTTCTCTTCTTCTATGTCGTCCTGCTGGTCAATCCATGCATGTTGCAGTTATCCACAAAATTTTAGTGTTCCATGCATGTATGATGTACTAACATATATTGTGTATATTGTTTTGTAGAAACATTTGGGTGCCAAAAGGGTTTTTACCAAACAGATGGAGAAATTTCTAGTCGCCGTCTTCTCTGTATTGGAAGTGCATCTTGAATAAGAGTCGGAGCATCGTTTCGGAGCACTCGTCATGTGTCTATTCAGAATGCGTCAAATTTGTGCCACTGCAAAAAAGCTTAAGGTCGTCCCACCATGCACCCAGGTATGTGTTAAAAACAATTTCTTTATGCAGTCTCGAGATAATAAGGTCTCAACCGTGGAATAAATAGAGTAATACTCTTCATTTGCTTTAGCAGATACCAACATGCCAAGGTACATGTCCTTGTGATGGGTCCAAGAAGTGGAAAAACAAAAATATCTACTCGACTTGTCTTGAAGAAGTGGAAGTGGAGAACTTCAATGGAGATGACTGCGACCACGATTTCTTAACACTGATACTCAAATGCTCTCCAATGCTTAAACGAGTTTCTCTGAAGCTGTCATCGGTTGGCCATTGCACCTCGAAAGTCGATAATATTATTCTGGCTTATCCCTCAGTGACTTGCTATGTTTATTTTCCCTCCGGTAAACTGGCTCGGCGTGTATCAGGTGAATTAGCATAATCCTTGATACATTTTTTGTGTGAAAGAGGTGCGCCTATATTTGTTATTGCTACCATCCTAGAAATATTCCGGCGACATGTCTGGTGTTCTTGTGGTCTGCGTTTTCCATTATTATTATGTTCAGCCTCATCAGAATGTGCCAGAAATCTCTAGTTAAGGAAAATGACATGTAATCAAATGGACGTGAGCGTCGTATAGGTCTAGGTGTTACTTGGTTTTGCATCTCAAACACTGATACTCACAGGTTCAGGAAAATTAAGGAAGTATCATACTGTCATCAAAAGTTTGGGACAAGCCGGACGCGTGCTGGGGGAAGCAAGTAAATGTTGATTCCAGGTTTTCATGTGGCGGTTGCGTGAGGTTTTATTCCGAGTTGTCAATCTGCTGTGATAGGAATAGATTACAGCAGGTGTTTCAGTTTTGGAGCCTCCGCTGCCCAAGATTTTTCTTTCATGAAATAGGGGAAAACGTTCTGCCCCAATCTATTAACTAAGGAGTTTTACAAGAAATTAAAAAGGGGTTTAAGAATTATAAAATCCTACTCTTCCAGCATAGTTTTACTCAAATGCTTCACACTCGCTAAAACCCACAACCGGGCTACCTTCTTAATTTTGTAGAAAATCACTTAGGGCAGTGCGTGCTTATTAATTCAAGACCCGGGCATTACGCTCGTTCCAAATCTCCCAAAACAAGGGATGTCATGGCCTTGCAGTGTGGAACCGGACCTTCCACCATCATTGACCGCCAAATTTTGATTGTAAGCCTTGTCCATTGTCGAGGTTTAATAGCATGAATACCCATCCAATCCTTAATGAAACCCCATATGCGGATGGAAAAGTGACAATGGATAAGTAGCAGTTGACCATTTTCATTGTTTGTTTGCATAGAGGACATAACCCACAATTTTTCCATCCCCTCTTCTCCAACCAACCGATCCGCCATCCAAAGTCTATTTTGTATTGCCAGCCAAGCGAAGAATTGTTTTCTTGGGAGGGTCCCGAACCTTCCAAACCATCTTGTTCAGGTTGGAGGAGATAGATCCTTGAAATTGCACTTCATAGGATGACGCCTTCGAATATTGACCATTCTCCGTAAGCTTCCGAGAAATGTCATCTTCCAAGTTGCAATCAAGAGTAACATTATTAATGAGTGCCCAAAGGTCAAAAAATTGGGTTATTATAATCCATGGAGAAGTTTTGATCTAACTTGATGTGCTGAACCCAAGTGTTCTAATTCAAGGTTTGTTGGACCCTCCTGAAAGAATATTTCCAGGTCCTTTATCTTTTATGTGTTAGACAACAACACTAGTGATGACCTAATCATGTGTTAAGTGATGTAGGCATCCTATTTGGTAAATTCTTTCTATATCTATCCCCCAAAATGCGAAGTGAAAAGAGCTTGCAATTTATTAAGCTAGAATGCCACCTTTAGGCCGGATAATCTAGGGGCCGGATTATTCCAAATATCTGCCCACACAAAAATTGTCTAAGGACGTTTTCGCAGCGAGGTGCGTGGCTCTCATTTTAGGGGCCGGATTATTGCCCAGATATTTGGTACATGGCCAAGTTATTTGTAAGGCCGGATTATCCGCCCTCTGCCAGGAGCGTATAATCCGCCCCAAGCAAGGTCCAAGGGCTACATTTCGGGAGGGGCTATAAATACCCCTACCCTTCATCAACCTCAGGATGCTCGTTCCCCACCTCAAGAACCCTAACTGCTGAGCCAGTACAAGCGCTAGATCTACTCCTCCAATCACTCAAAGGTACTGATCTTCAGAGAATCAAAAGATAAGATCTAGATCTACATCCTCACCAAAGCAATTTGATTTTCCGCCTCATTCACTTGAGGGACTTATGTCTAGTGTTTCCTTTGGAAACCCTAGGTACTATTCTCATATTGATAAGTTTGTCCTTGTTTTGTGACAGCTTGTGGTGATCTTGGGGGCCTCCAATTCAGTTGTGGTTGAGTGCCCCAAGCTTGTTCTAAAGGCTTCGATTTTTTCCTTGATGGATACCAATAGTGGAGAAGTGAACCAGGCCTCTCATGGTGTGGTTCATAGAAGAATAGGGTGAGGCCTCTCGTGGTGCTGGGTATTACCCACACCCCTCCGACGTCGACGTACTTCCCCTCAAAATGATGGAACAATGGGAATCATACCTTGTGACTCTGCGTGCTTCACCTTCGGTTACCTCTATCCTTTACCGCTTTTACTTGTATCTTGTTTTAGGTGTAGTTTTTTGTAGATTTCTTTCCATATAGGTAAATTCACCTTAGTTGCATATATAGACAATTTACTTTTTGTGTCATGCCTAAATTGAAAACAAACTAAAATTTGAAGTAGCACCTATTCATCCCCTATAGGTGCCTATACAATCCTTCAATTGGTACCAGATCCTTGGCTCTTAATTTGGGCTTTACCGCCTAAGAGAGTATGTGTAATGATGGGGAAGGTGGGGTTACAAAAAGTGGTTCGGTCACCATGGACGATCTCAAGAACTCGGAAACATCCTTGACTACCTCCATGGTGACTTAAATGCAAGAAATGCGTGAAATGATAGCTCAACTCATACAAGACAATAAAACCCCACTTTCTTCTTCTCTAGAGGATCCCGCTTGTACTCCAAGGGATAAAGCTTCGGCCAAATCCGATGAGAAGAGGTTGGGGATAAACATAATGATAATAATTCCTCTTCCAAAAAGCAAGATGGGAAGGATGGGTATCATGAGGTTCCTCATTGGTACTCACCCAACCCACCTATCCTTCATCCTCATACAAACACTAGAGGTGACCCACCTAAGCTAGATGCATCTTACTTTACTCACTAGATATATCAAATGAAGTCTCATGTGTGCATATCTTCAACTGAGCTATGGAGAATTATTGAGGTCAGATTCAAGGAAACAGTGATCCAAGCAACTTAACATGAAGATATGTGGTTGGTATCCAGCTCAATGCAACCTCCTTGCACATGATCCAACTTGCTATGGGGCCCAAGTGCATGCCTCATATCCAACACTTCACCATCACCAAGGAAGCTTGGGATGCTCTATCTGATTTGTTTGTTGGGAATGAAATTATGAAAAGAAACCGATATGATTCCTTGATCAATCAAGCTTAGGATTTCTTCACAATAGATGGTGAAGACCATAAAGACATGTACCGGAGGCTCAAGTCAATTGCTAGCACCTTTAAAGATCATGGTGCTTCGTACGTGGATGATGCTTGGATCAAGATTAAGTATTTTAGTGCTATCATGCCCTTTGAACCTACCCATTTGAAGAGTCTCCAAGGAAGGCACAATTATCCTATTATGACCTCCAATGAATTCATGCAAGAAATGGATGATTTCAAGGTTGTTACCAAAAATGTTGAAGATGTATGGGCTCCCTCCATAGGGATGCACAAAGTAGTAACCCTTGCTTTGAAGGCCAATGTTGTAGAGCATGAGGAACAAGGAAGAAGTGAATACGTCAAATATGTGTGGTGTCCTAAGGATGCCAAATACTTGTAAAGTGATCATGTGGCTTTAGTGGCTAGAACCTTTTGGATAAACCTACCCAAGGGAAAGGCTTAACTCGAACAAACGAACAAGTCAAGTGGTACAAAGGAAAATGGTCCAACATTGAGATCATGCTACAATTGCAAAGACCATTTCCACTTTGTTGTCGAATTTCCATATGATAAGAGAGAAGACCACAGGAGTAAACTTGTACCCAAGGATAAGACTAAAGTTCCTCACAAGAAACCGTTCAGTAAAAGGAACACTGCCACCAAGAAGCCATCAAGAATTGTGTTTTTGACTTAAGAAGAGTACACATTTGGGGAAGAAGAAGAAACCACAAGTGGAGTGGCTGCCATCACCACCACCTCAACTCCACCTTCTTCTCTCTTCGAATCCCCCAATGATAACCTCCCCATCAAGAATGTCATTTGCTTCATGGCAAGATATTCTGAGGTATCACCTTCTACCTCATCCATGTCTAAAACTAAGAATGCTACACTAGATGACCTTACTAGTCTTGGAGCAAAAGAAGAAGTTGTTGCTCTGGATTATTATATGACTAACTTGCAAAGTGATCACAAGAAGCACTTTGGGGCCCTCATGGTTGAACTTGGTGATTCCCAAGATCTCCTTGGGGAGAAAGGAAGAATTGAGAGAGAGAGGATTCTCTCGAAATAGCATCCTTGAACATTACTCTTGAGGAAGAAGAAGAGCTTCGAGTTCCTCTTAAGGGGAAGCTTGAATCTATTGAGGAATCACAAAATTTAATTCCCAAACTCATTAAAGAACATGACCATGCTCTTGCTAAGTTTAAAGTGCTTAAAAAGGAATAGGTTGAATTTGGTGTTGGTTATGCTAAACTAGTCGAGGATCTAGAGAATCTTGTCAAGGCCTAGAATGCTTTGAAGAGTGAACACTCTATCCTCACCAAGTCTCACAAAAAACTTCAAATTCGAATAAATAAATATGATGGTCCTAGTTGTCATACTCCTTCTTGTGATCATGCCAATATTATTGAGAAGAATGATAGGTTGATGGATGTACTTGCCAAGTCATGTAGTTTCCAAGGTGATAAAAACTTAGATGACCACTTGAGAAATAAAAAGCCAAACAATGGTAAGGATAAACTTGGTTATACTTCCAAGAAGAAGAAGAACAACAAGAAGAAGGCCAAGCCCACATAAGCAAAGAAGGATACCACTAGGTTAAAAGCCACTCATGATGACTTTGCAGGAATTGCTAAACATCAGTATGCTTTATTTCATGACTATTATGGTAATGTTTATGCAAAATATGTTGGTCCATATGATGGTTACATTTCTTGGTCTATTTGGGTTCCTAAGACCCTTGTTGCTAACAAAAGAGGACCCATTGAGAAATGGGTACCTAGAAATAAGTCTTTATTTCTGGTAGGACTATGATTCCGGTGGGTCAAATGGGTGCTTAATAGTGGATGCACAATTCATATGACCGGAAGTAAGGATATCATCATGGTGATCAGGCAAAATCATGATCAAATAACTATACCCTATGGTAATTTGTCAAAATCTAAAGTATTGGGCCTTGGCAAGGTGGTAGTCGCACATGATACCTCCCTTGTGAATGTCATATTTGTTGATACCCTTGGTTAAAATTTTCTTTCTGTTCGTGCTCTTGGGACGATCAGGTTTTTCATCTTAATTGATTGTGATATTGTGGTTCTCTTGTGGAGAACTACTCTGAAGGTCGCTTTCATTGGGTACGATGAAAATGACTTGTATGGTCGACTTTTCTGAGAAAGCAACTACAAGTGCGATGTGCTTATTCAGAAAGGATGATGTCGGTTGGCTTTGGAATCACCGACTAGCCCATGGAAATATGAGAACTTTGCAAAATCTTCACAAGGGTGGCCATATTCTTGGACTAAAAGAAAATGTTTCATTTGCCAAATATCGTGTTTGCAGGGATTTTGTTATAGGAAATATGCATGATTCTCCCCATCCAAGAAAAACCATTATTTCGTCCAAGAGGATCTTGGAGATTCTTAATTAATGTGGATATCTTTGGTCCTCCCTCTCATGATAGCCTTGGTAGGAAGAAATATTTTTTGGTAATTGTTGACGACTATTAAAGATTTACTTGGGTTTACTTCTTCCAGTTGAAGAGTGATACTCAAAATATGGTCGATGACTTTACCAATGAAGTTGAACACCAACAAAATGTTTTTATATTGGATATAAGAAGTGATAATGGCTCCGAGTTCAAGAACTACACCCTGAATGAGTTTCTTAGTGAAGAGTGGATAAGAAATCCATATTCAATGCATACACCCTCAACAAAATCGTGTAGATGTGGAAGAACCAGACTCTTATGGATATGGCAAGGTCCATGTTGGTGGAGTTTAAATATCCTTACAACTTTTGGACCGAGGCCCTCTCCACTACATGTCATTCTTCAAACGGGCTCAACCTCCTCAAAGGCTTGAACAAGAATCCATATTAAATACTTTCTGGCAGCAAGCCTAATATCTCATACTTCATTGTGTTCAGTTGTAAGTGTTTCTTTCTCATAAAAGGTGTTACTTTGTATAAATTTGAATCAAAAGCTATAGAGGGTATATTTTTTTGGTTATGGTGCCGAATCCCTGATACGTTGCTAATGTATCCATAATTTTTGATACTCCATGCTTGGTTTTATCTACTTTCTTATGTTTTGTCCATACTTTGGAGTATTTTTATACACTTTCTTGGACTAACCTATTAACAAGATGCCACAGTGCCAGCTGCCTGTTTTCTGCTATTTTTGGTTCCAGGAAAGTCAAAAAATCAATATTCTCGGAATTGGACCGGACAAAAGCCAAAGTCGTTATTTTCCCGGAAGACTCACGGAGCTAGAAGGAGAGACGGAGAGGGGCCACTGAGTGGCCACACCACCCCTAGGTGCGGGTCCCCCTTGGCCGCGCCAGGGCATGGTGTGGGCCCCCCAGGTCGGCCGCTGACCTTGCCTCTTTCGCCTATATATCTCCCCCGATGCAAAAACCCTAGGTCGTCAATCAGAAAGCCATGAAAAGTTCCGTAGCGCCGCCGCCACCGAAGGGGAGATTCGGGGGCTAGAAAGTCTCTGTTCCGGCACCCTGCCGGGACGGGGAAGTGCCCCTGGAGCCATCTCCATTGATCTCCACCACCATCTCCATCGCCATTGCTGATTTCGATGATGAGGAGGGAGTAGTTCTCTCTCGAGGCTAAGGGCTCTACCGGTAGCTATGTGTTCATCTCTCTCTCTCTATGCACGATCTTATCGAGATCATGAGCTTGTAATCTATAGATCTACCTTGCTACTCAAGTGCTTTAATAGATATGTGCTCTCCCCATGTGTGTGAAGTTGACAGCTTGCACACATTGGTGGCACTTAGGCTAGAGATTACAAATACTTGTTATATTTGGAGTTGGATGTCTTTATGAAATTGTGGTGTTTGTTTGAACCATCTAGTACTCAAGATGACAGTGTGGGGTTATCTAGATGGGAAAGATGAACTTTGAGGTGTGCTGTTATAGCCCTACCATGGATTAGAGCGTTCAACCGGAGAGTAGTTCAGCGTAGTATCATAAAGAAGAATATATTTATATGAGAGTATTCACTAGTGAAAGTATGATTCCTAGGCCTTGTTTCTAAGCATTGAAACACCGTTTACAATTAGATCTGTTACATGTTTGCTTGCTTCTATCTTTATTTCAGTTTTACTTTAGTCTTTTCCACGCCATCAAGTTATTTTCTATCACCATTACCACTTATAATTATCCATACCACTTGTATTTTACTATCTCTTTGCCCAACTAGTGCACCTATACACCTGACAAATGTATTGGGTGTGTTGGGGACACAAGAGACTTCTTGTATCTTGATTGCAGGGTTGCTTGAGAGGGGATACCTTTGACCACTTCCTCCCTGAGTTCGATAAACCTTGGGTGATCCACTTAAGGGAAAACTTGCTGCTGTTCTACAAACCTCTGCACTTGGAGGCCCAGCAACTGTCTACAAGAATAGAAGTGTGTAGAGATCAAGCTATTTTTTGGCACCGTTGCCGGGGAGGTAAGGTAAAAGGTACTCACATCCTCCAGTGTGGGTGCTCGAAGTTATTTCCTTTAGATTCTGCAATTTTGTCTTTTTGTTTCTTGTTTTCACTAGTTAGGCTTCATGGAAAAGAACAACAAAATTAGAGAGCTTTATAGTATTTATCTTGAGTTAGGACATGCAGTGTTTGAAGAGAAAATTAAAAAACCTATGGAACTTCATTTGCATGCTAATAGCAATGTTGTTAGTATGAACTCTTTGGATACCAATAGTTCTAATGCTATGGAAAAGTCTAAGCTTGGGGAAGCTAGTCTTTATGAAAATGATCTTTTTAGTTCCCCAGCTTTGGACGATAGCTATTCTATTGCTTATGATGATACAAAACCTCCAATATTTGATGATTACAATGATGAGTATGATATTTTCAGTCCACCTACTATTGAGGAGAAAATTAATTATGATTACAATATGCCTCCTATATTTGATGACTATTGTGATGAGAATAATAATGATAGCTGTTTTGTTGAATTTGCTCCCGCCACAATTAATAAGAATGACTATGCTTATGTGGAGAGTAATAATCATTTTATGCATGTGGATCATGATAAGAATGTTTTATGTGGTAGTTATATTGTTAATTTTATTCATGATGCTACTGAAAGTTATTATGAGAGAGGGTAACATGGTTTTATGTATCTCAACAATATTAAGTTTCCCCTGTTTATGTTGAAAGTCTTGAAGTTGCACTTGTTTTGCTTTACTATGCTTGTTGCTTTGTGCTTTTGTGACTTGTTTCTTTACAATATTCCTATGCATAGAAAGTGGGTTAGACTTAAATGTGCGTTGAATTTGCTTCTTGATGCTCTCTTTTACTTCAATTCATATTTCTTATGTGAGCATCTTCTTAAACTATCATGCCTAACTTAAAAGCGTTAAAGAAAAGTACTTATTGGGAGATAACCCAAAAGTTTTAGTTGAGTCTTGGAAGTTATTACTTCTGTAATAACCTCTCCTTATCCTTTTTGTTTGATTTTTGTGCCAAGTGTAACCTCTAATGAGAGAGAAGTAATGCTTGGGAAAGTTACTGTCCCGAAACAGATTTCTGTGCTTCACCGTAAAAATTCATGTAAAATGTCTGTATGTCCTTTTGAGGCGTGAATTTTTGTGCTTCTGCCCCAGGTTGTTGTCTAAATTTTGTTAGTTCAACACTTTAGATTTAAGAAACAGAAGGTCTTCGAAAAAATTCGTCTTTACCTGCTGGTCTGTTTTGACAGATTTCTGCCATTATTTGCATCTGCTTCTTGTTGCTTCCTTTTTGAGTTCTTTTGGGGAATTGAGCTTTTTGAGGGAAGTGCTACAATAGCGAATTTTTTAATCGAAGTTTTATTGGTGTTTGAACTGAACATAAAAACCTATTATCTTAAGTGCACTAATGTTGCTAATAAAGATTGTGTGAAGTTTTGTACGAAGGAAAAAATTTCAGGTGAATGGAGAGAATGATGTAATGAGATAAAGAATGGACTAAAGCTCAAGCTTGGGGATGCCACCCGTGTCACCCCAAGAAATATCCAAGAAGTACAAGCGTCAAAGCTTGGGGATGCCCAAGGCATCCCCTTCTTCATCAATAAAAATCTCAAGTTTCTTGCAAACACTTCATTTTTATTGTTTCATGCACAGTTGTGTTGTTCTTGGAGCGTCTTTGTTTTGGTTTTCATTTGCTTGGTTTTCTTAGTTTTCTGAATAAATTGGTTGTACCCCCTCTTTCATGCATTGGTTTTCAAATAGTTCGGTTTGGATTGGAGAAGAGTAGGAAAAGTTCATGCTTAAGTGGTAAAAAGGAGCTTGTTTTTGACTGTGGCCTATGCTTTGTCATGGCATGCTTGATATTGTTTTTGCTTTATGTTTAGTGATATTTGCTGTAGCATGACATGTTATAAAAATTGAGATTGCTTAATGTGCCTTGGAAGAATCATGCGTTGTTTTAGCATATTAAAGCATAGTATTGTGGTATTCTCCTTTGATGCTTTATTTGGGTTGACTTGGCGCATGCTCACACCATGTTATGACTATCCCAAGTCACCATAGCCTTTATGATCCTTTAGTTTTCGACTTGAATATCACTTTATGCTTTGATTAATGATGTTTTGTCGCTCTGCATGATTATGGCCATTATTGCTCTCTTAGTTGGTCGCTCCCAGTCTTTTGCTAGGCTCCATAACCAAGTGTGAGTTTCACTCATGCATCCAATTCCTAAAACCAAGTTATTCCAAAGAGTCCACCATACATACCTACTAGCTATGCTATTCCAAGTATATTCATGTTTTTATCTACCTTCCGAATTAAACTTGTTATGAGAAAACTAGTGATTAAAGCTCTCACGAACTTGATGGCACACTTTACTTTTCTTGCCCTTAATAAACTTGAACCATTGTGTCGTCTATGGTGTATATGCTTGCACTTATATGTTGGGGATTAGCAGAACCATGCTGTCATGGGGAACACTTTCAACATTGCACTTGTACTTTGTACCTAGTTGATATCATGCTCTTTTGTCTTTGGATGTCCTCGGTGTGAAATGAAAGGGGAGCTTGTAAGTCCATGGAGTTATGTATGTGTGTTAGAGAAACGCCTGGGCCGCTAGCCTAATCCATGTCGTCATGGTAGAAACCTGTAGCGTAACCATAATGAGCTGTCTATGAAGCATTCTTCTTATAAAAAAAGAGTGAGATATTGAGAAAAAAGAGAAAAAGAAAAAAAAGATATGAGAAAAGAGGAAAGAGAGAGAAAAGCACCATATTCCCATGGTAAATAAGAAGATTGTTGAGATGCTCGTTGTCTGCTTGCCTTGTCATTTTGATATGGGGATTCTTCTATATCATCGGTCAAGGGGTACCCTGTTGGCGGTTCTCTATGATACACATGTACTTACTATGACAAGAACTTACCGGTAACTAAACTTGAGTAGCATGAGGAGCGGCCCTCGTATTCAAGGGACATGAGATTTCCAACTTGTACTTCATCAAGCATATACACCATAGTTTGTTCACTTTAACCTTAATCACTTCAAGATGCTTATGATAGGGGCAATGAGAGCTGAAAGCTATTAAGTACCATAATTTTTGGAAGCTCTTTATGAGACTTGAATCCCTACTTCCTTCTATGAAGGCCTTTCTTTTAATTTTTTGTTGAGTCTCCACCTTCTACCTTTATGCACCTACTTTGAGAGCATAGTGGCCATTCTTAGTTCTATGTGCATTGTCCCAAGACTTGTTGATTTATGCATAACTTTGATATTTCTTGTTTTAAACTATTTGTATCTAGTCACTCTTATGAACTTTGAAGGTGTCCTATGCATTTATGTTTGCTACTCTATGAGGACAAGCTGAATGCCACTATGCTATGTTTTCTTTATCTGAAACAAATAAACGTCTTGCAAAGCATTGTTATTCATTAATCGTTTGTTTGTGCCTTTTAATGTTGCAACATAGTTTCTTTTTATTATTGCTAGAACTTTGTCTTTCATGTTATGATTGAAGTACTATGTTCCCAGCTTTGAATGCTTTACAAATACTTTGATCAAGTTTATGATGGTGCATGTCACCTCAAAAATTATTCCAGTTGCCTGTTTTCTGCTGTTTTTGGTTCCAGGAAAGTCAGAAAATCAATATTCTTGGAATTGGACCGGACAAAAGCCAAAGTCGTTATTTTCCCGGAAGACTCATGGAGCCAGAAGGAGAGACGGAGAGGGGCCACAGGGTGTCCACACCACCCCTAGGCGTGGGTCCCCCTTGGCCGCGCCAGGGCATGGTGTGGGCCCCCTGGATGGTCACCGACCTTGCCTCTTTCGCCTATATATCTCCCCCGATGCAAAAACCCTAGGTCATCCATCAGAAAGCCACGAAAAGTTCCACAGCGCCGCCGCCACCGAAGGGGAGATTCGGGGGACAGAATCTCTCTATGTTCCGGCATCCTGCCGGGACGGGGAAGTGCCCCCGGAGCCATCTCCATCGATCTCCACCACCATCTCCATCGCCATTGCTTATTCCCATCATGAGGAGGGAGTAGTTCTCTCTCGAGGCTAAGGGCTCTACCGGTAGCTATGTGTTCATCTCTCTATGCATGATCTTATCGAGATCATGAGCTTGTAATCTATAGATCTACCTTGCTACTCAAGTGCTTTAATAGATCTCTGATCTCCCCATGTGTGTGAAGTTGATAGTGTGCACACCATGGTGGCACTTAGGCTAGAGATTACAAATACTTGTTATATTTGGAATTGGATGTCTTTATGAAACTGTGGTGTTTGTTTGAACCATCTAGTACTCAAGGTGACAGTGTGGGGTTATCTAGATGGGATATATGAACTTTGAGGTGTGCTGTTATAGCCCTACCTTGGATTAGTGTGTCCAACCGGAGAGTAGTTCAGCGTAGTATCATAAAGAAGAATATATTTATATGAGAGTGTTCACTAGTTAAATTATGATTCCTAGGCCTTGTTTCCAAGCATTGAAACATTGTGTGCAATTAGATCTGTTACATGTTTGCTTGCTTCTATCTTTATTTCAGTTTTACTTTAGTCTTTTCCACGCCATCAAGCTATTTTCTATCACCGTTACCACTTATAATTATCCATACCACTTGTATTTTACTATCTCTTTGCCGAACTAGTGCACCTATACACCTGACAAGTGTATTGTGTGTGTTGGGGACACAAGAGACTTCTTGTATCTTGATTGCAGGGTTGCTTGAGAGGGGATACCTTTGACCACTTCCTCCCTGAGTTCGATAAACCTTGGGTGATCCACTTGGAGGCCCAACAACTGTCTACAAGAAAAGAAGTGCATAGACATCAATCCCACACTTATAAAATCTTCAAAAAATTCTCCAGGCTTGTTGTTCAATCTAGTAGTCTAGTGTTCGGAGAACATTATGGCTCCAAGTGGGGGCAAGTTGATGTTTTGATGCATATGTTGAAATACATCAAGATGCAATAAGAAGAATTGGTGTGGGATTCTTCCACCCCGTTGAGGAACCCCTTGTGGAGGATCGAGAAGAACCATGCTATACTCAAGTGGATGCCTCATCTCCACAAGATCAACATGCTCCCACTCCTGAAATAAATGATGCAACTATCCAAAGAAAAACAGAAGACCCCCGCCATGTTGATCAGGCTCCATACCCCAGGCCAGATTATCCGACCTCCCCTCGAGCCGTATTATTCGGTTTTGCGTCTCCGTCAGTTCTACCTTTTGATGGAACTATCCATGATCAAGACCAAGATCAATATTCTCATCATGTTGTTGATGTTGCACTCAATAGTGATTTATGTCAGTGTAATGGTCAAACGAGGACCAAAATGATCATGATGATCAAGTGATCCCTCAAAGATGCAATAAGAAGATCGAAGCTCGTCTCAACGCTAGAGTTGAAAGAAACATGGAACTTAGAGAAGACACTCTTGATAAGGTAATTGGTTATCTAAGAGGAAAAGTGTCCACTAGGAGGCAATTAGCTAATTTTAGCGTCATCAAGCTCATATTTCCTTGGTAGAACCACAAAATGTATTTTAAGCTCTTGAGGATCCAGATTGGCTAGAGGCCATGCATGAGGAACTCAACAACTTCAAGTGCAACAAATTATAAAAGTTAGTAGAGAATCCCAAAGAGTTCCATGACATTATTGGCACAAAATGGATATTCAAGAAGAAGCAAGCTACAAAATGGAATTGTTGTATGGACAAGGCAGTATTGGTAGCTCAAGGTTTCTCTCAAGTGGAAGGCATTGAATATAGAGGAAAATATGCTCTTCTGGCTCGCCTTGAGTCCATACGTATCCTTCTTACATATGTCGCACATCATAACTTTAAATTGCAAAAAATGGATGTGAAAAGTGCATTTCTTAATGGTCCTTTAAGTGAGTTGTTTTTTGTTAATCAACCCCTAGGATTCGAGGATCCCAACTTTCCTAACCATGTCTATAAACTTGATAAGTATGGACTTAAACAAGCTCTGCGTGGGTTTGAAGTTGGGAAAATAGATCCCATTCTTTTTACTAAGAGGGTTAATGGAGAGATTTTCATTTGCCAATTATATGTTGTGATATTATCTTTGGCTCTAGTAACAAAGCTTTCAATGATCAATTTTCAAGGATTATGACCGATATGTTTAGGATGTCCATGATGGGAGAGATGAGGTACTTTTTTTGTTTTGAGATCAAGAAATTGAGGGAAGGAACCTTCATCAATCAATCCAAATATACCCAAGACATGCTTAATAGGTTCAAAATAAAGGAACTTAATGGAGTAGATACACCAATGCAAACCAAATGTCATCTTGAACTAAATCCCAATGGTAATGATGTGGAGCAAAAGGTATACCAGTCCATGATTGGTTCTTTGCTTTACCTTTGTGCATCTAGAACCGATATTGTGTTGGGTTTAAGGGTGTGTGCAAGGTATCAATTTGCTCCTAAAGAAAGCCACTTGGTGGCGGTCAATAGAATCTTTTGATATTATTTCATATCACAAACTACTGTTTGTGGTATCCAAAAGGCTCAAGTTTCTATCTTTGTGGGTACACAGATTTAGACTGGGCTGGTGATAAAGATGATAGGAAATCAACATCCAGGGCATGCCAATTTCTTGTTAGGTCCTTGTTGTGTTGGTCTAATAAGAAGAAGAAATTCATATCGCTCTCCATCGTCGAAGCTGAATATGTGGCAGTAGCTAGTGGATGGACTCAATTTTTATGGATGAGGAAAACTTTAAAGGAGTAAGATGTCATTTGTGACAAAGTGCCTCTATTAAGTGACAGTTAAAGTGTTATCAAGACTGCGTACAAACCATTGCAACATACAAGAACAAAGCATATAGAGATTCATAATTACTTTATTCGAGATCATGTTGCTTGTGGAGATACTAAGATAACATATGTTTGCACCCAAGACCAACTTACAAATATTTTCATGAAGCCTATAGATGAAGAAATATTTTGTTATTTCAGGAATGAGCTAAATATTATAGATTCAAGGAGCTTTACTTGAACACCTTACATACCCACATATATTTACTTCTATTTGATCTAGGTGGAGGCATGGATATAGGGGGAGTGTGGTCCTAATTGATTGGACTAACCCTCCCTCATAATGCCCAAAGTAAGAAATCTTTCTCTTAATATCATTTTGTTATATGTGAGCTTCAATGACAAGTATTGTTTATGAACCCAAGATAAATCTTCACGGTGTCGTGCCATAGACTCTTAGAAGGTGGCCTCGTCCACTGACCTCTTCTTTATGAAAAGTTGATTCTTTATGGATCTTATTTGGGTTTTAATGTCTATCTCTTATTCTTATGGAAAACACACTTTATCTTGGCTTTTGTATTTGTTTGTGTTTTTTATATTTGAGTCTGAAGTACCATTCTCAATTTTGATCTATAACCTAAGCCTATTTCTATCTCCAGCCATTCTTTCTTGCACAAAAGTCATTTCCTATGTATCTTGAGGCTCGGAAAGATGTGGGCCGGTTATTTTATTATAAAAAACGGAAAATCTGGGGGGCGGGTTATCCGCCCCAAGAAGTCAGTCAAAATCATATCGGGGGTCGTCGGGGTGAGGGCCTGTGTCGAGAACATCTTCCGCCCTTGACCCCTTGTCTCCACCATTCCTACGTGTACCTTCCCCACCTCGCCAGGGCCGCCCTGATGGCCGGATTCATCATCACCCTACTGTGTCTTCTTCCTCTACTCTTCGGGCACCTTCTCGTCCAAGAAGCTCCTCCAATGGTTGAGGGTAACTCTGACATTTCTATCCCCTAGGTGCCTGTTGGGTTCGCAGCATAGAAAACAAAACTTTTCCTATGATGTGTACTACTAAGCACCAAGATGTATCTACCTAGATACAATGAATGGGTGGATATACATCCATAGAGAACATACCCTTGAAGAGCGACAAAGCGTAACGATATTAGACTCGTGGATGACATAGTCGATCCCTTGTCGATCTCAAGATAGTGAGGAAGTCTAGCACCACAACTCAGCGGCGCATCTGTGATCGCACACATGTCCGGTCCTCCGACAACCTCCGCATCCTCGCTCCAGGAATGCTGCAGAAGCAACAACTCCTTTCAAACAAAGCCACCGGAAACATGTATCTCTCTAATCCGAGACCATGGGGAATAATTTTAGAGACGAAGAGAGATCCTTCACGAGGACGTGTGAGATCAGAGGAGGGAGAGGGGCAGCCCCTCTCCATGGCCTGCAGCCAAGGGAGGTGCCCCCACCTCTTCCTCATTCATGTGGGTGGATCTCCCACTCACATAAACATGCCTCCACTCAAAATTCCGCTCACCTCCATTAAATTTCCACCAAATTTAATGCAATCTCTCATTTAATAAAACTTATTTATTTATTTTATTTAGAATTTTGTTAACTTTAATTAACAAACTTTCACATAAAACCCCCTGCAACATTTCAATATCACATGCAGAACCAGCTTCTGCAATTTCACCCAAAACAATTCTGGTTTCCATAGAAATGATTCGACCGTTTTTTTAATCTTTATCTGAAACACATTTGCTCCTAATGGTGTCGGTATCCCTTAAGTGTGTCACCCTATGGTTCACGAATAATGCAGACATGATCGAGACCCCTCTCCGATCAATAATCAGCAATGGGACCTGGAGATCCATACTAACTCCGACACATTCAACGACGACTCTTGTGATCGTGTGAACCTGTAATGTTTGTAACTAAATCCCTTTTTCTCGCAATATATACATGTCTGAGATTCGATCAGCGGTATCCCCATACCTAGTTTTATCTCGTTACCGACATGTACTTTGTCCTTGTTCCCGTGATATAACATTCTAGTGATCTTATCACTTGCTTGCAAGCTACATCAATGAGATATAACAGAGAGGGCCTATAGTATATCTCTCCGTTATCAGGATGGACAAATCCCACTCTTGATCCATGAGCCTCTACATAACACCATCGGAGTATCTGAGCCCACCTTTATTGTCACCCTGTTACGGTGTGACGTTTGATGTCATCAAGTTACTCTTCCAGTGTTAGTGATTGACATGATTTCATGGTCTAAGGACTAAAGTTACTTCGTATGATGTCATAGAAATTTTAACACAATGAATTTGATCATATTTCTATTCTTCGGATGAATGTTCATCACACCATTCAACCAATGTTATGACCTCATTATTAACAACATCCAATGTCCATGATCAGGAAACCTTGATCATCTTGTTAATCAACGAGCTAATTTATATGAGAGGCATAACTAGGAATCCTCTATTTGTTTATTAAACACACATGTATTAATGTTTCCAATTAATACAATCATAGCATGCAAACTAAACATCTATCATATACTTGGAATACGATAATAACAACTTTATTATTGCCTCTCAGGACATATTCCCTTCAGTCTCCCACTTGCACTATAGACAATAATCTAGTTTACAGTGATAAATCTAACACCCATGGAGTTCTGGTGTAGATCATGTTTTTCCCTAGTGAGAGTTTTAGTCAACGGATCTACTACATTAAGATATGTATGTACTTTACAAATCTTTATATCTCCATCCTTGACATGCTCGGGGATGGAGTGAAAATGGTGCTTGATATGGTTGGAATTCTTGTGTTACCTTGGTTCCTTGGCATTGGCTATGGATCCATTGTTGTCACAATAGATCACCATTGGGTCCAACGCACTAGGAACCACACCTAGTTCAGTTATGAACTCCTTTACCCAAACCACTTCCTGCGCTGCTTCTGAAGAAGCAGCATATTCTGCCTCCGTTGTTGATCCCGCTACCACAGGTTGGTTGGAGCTCCTCCAACTAACTGCTTCTCCATTCATGAGAAATATGTATCCGGATTGAGACTTAGAGTCATCCGAATTAGTGTCAAAGCTAGCGTCTACATAACACTTAGCGACCAGCTCTTCTTCACCTCCGTACACGAGAAACATATCCTTAGTTCTTCTTAAGTACTTAAGGATATTCTTGACTGCTATCAAGTGTTCCGAACCTAGATCATATTGGTACCTACTAGTCAAACTAATATCATGTGCCACATCCGGTCTTGTACATAGCATGGCATACATTAGAGAGCCTATGGCTGCGGCATAGGGGATCTTATCTATTATCTCTCTTTCTTCTATCGTAGCCGGACTTTGAGTCTTACTCAATGTCTTGCCTTGCAACATAGGTATGAATGCTTCTTACTTCTGTCCATTTAAACTTCTTTAAAATCTTATCAAGGTATGTACTTTGTGATAGCCCAATTAGGCGTCTTGATCTATCTCTATAGATCTTGATGCCTAATATGTATTATGCTTCACCAAGGTCCTTCATCGATAATTTGTTGTTTAGATAACTTTTAACACTATTTAAAAGATCTATATCATTTCCAATCAATAATATGTCATCCACATATAATATTAGAAATGCCACATATCTCCCACTCACTTTCTTGTAACTAAAAGCTTCTCCGTAAGTTTGGACAAATCCAAACTCTTTAATCACCTCATCAAAGTGAAGATTCCAACTCCAGGATGCTTGCTTCAGTCTATAGATGGATTGCTGAAGTTTGCAAACCTTGTTAGCATCCTTAGGATCGACAAAACCCTTTGGTTGTATCAGATACAACTCTTCTTCAATATTACCATTGAGGAACGCGGTTTTGACATCCATCAGCCAAATTTTATAATCGAAATATGCAGCAATTGCTAACATAATCCTAACTGACTTTAGCATTGCTACGGGTGAGAAAGTCATATTGTAGTCAACTCCTTGAATTTGTCAAAACCCCTTTGCGACAAGTCGAGCTTTATAGATGGTCACATTACCATCAACATCCGTTTTCTTCTTGAAAATCCATTTATTCTTAATGGCCTTTCGATCGTGAGGTAAGTCCACCAAGGTCCAAACCTGGTTTTCGTACATGGATCCAATCTCGGATTGCATGTCTTCTAGCCATTTTTTGGAATCCGGTCTCATCATCCTTCTTCATACATCGTAGGGTCATCAATTCCATCTACCATGATATTCATGACAGGATTTCCATACAGTTCAGGAGCTGCATGTGTCCTACTTGACCTGCGAGGTTCGGTAGTGTCTTCTTTCAGCATTTCATGATCATTATCATTAGTTCCTTCTTCATTCGATGAAGTCAACTCCCGAATAGTTTCTGGCGCTGCACCACTTGTTGTTTCATGAAGAGAAGGTTCAACAACCTCTCCGAGTTCTACCTTCCGACTACTCACAACTTTCGTGAGAAACTCTTTCTCTAGAAAGGATCCATTCTTGGCAACGAAGACCTTGCCCTCGAATTTGTGATAGAAGGAATACCCAATTTTTTCTTTAGGGTATCCTATGAAGACGCATTTATCCGCTTTGGGTTTGAGTTTATCAGGCTGAAATTTCTTCACATAAACATCGCAACCTCAAACTTTTAGAAATGACCGCTTAGGTTTGTTTCCAAACCATATATCATATGCTGTCTTTTGAACGGATTTATATGGTCCCAATTTAAAGTGAATGCGGCGGTTTCCACTGCATAACCCCAAAATGAAAGTGGCAAGTCAGTCAGACACATCATAGATCGAACCATATCCAATAAGGTACAATTATGATGCTCTGATACACCATTACGCGGTGGTGTTGTGGTAGGCGTGAGTTGTGAAACTATTCCACACTCTCTCATGTGTGTGCCAAACTTGTAACTTAGATACTCACCTCCATGGTTAGACCACAGAAATTTAATCTTCTATTATGATGATTTTCCACTTCACTCTGAAATTCGTTGAACTTTTCAAAGGTTTCGGACTTGTGTTTCATCAAATAGATATATTCATATCTACTCACATCATCCGTGAAAGTAACAAAATAACGACATACACCTCGCGCTGACACACTCATTGGACCACATACATCACTATGTATGATTTCCAATAAATCTGTCGCCCGCTCCATTTCACTAGAAAACGGGGTTCTAGTCATCTTGTCCATAAGGCATGGCTCAGATGTATCAAATGATTCAAAATCAAGTGATTCTAAGAGTCCATCAGAATGGAGCTTCTTCATGCGTTTTACGCCAATATGACCTTTAACGACAGTGCCACATATATGCAGATATATCATTATAGAGTTTAATCCTTTTGGCATCAACATTATGGATATGTGTATCACTACTATCGAGATCCAACAGAAATAAACCATTCATCATAGGTGCATGACCATAAAAGATATTATCCATATAAATTGAACAACCATTGTTTTTAGATTTAAACGAATAACCGCTTTGCAATAAACATGATCCGGATACAATGTTCATGCTCAGCGAAGGCACCAAATAACAATTATTTAGGTTTATAAGTAATCCCGGTGGTAAATGGAGAGGCAACATTCTGACAGCGATCACACCAACCTTTGATCCATTGCCGACACGCATCGTGACCTCATCCCTTGCTAGCTGTCACTTGTTCCGCAACCCCTGATTCGTGTTACATATATTAGCAAACCAAATTGGTATCAAATACCCAGGTGCTACTATGAGTACTGGTCAAGTACACATCAATAACATGTATATCAAATATACCTTTGTTCATATTGCCGGCCTTCTTATCTAGCAGATACTTGGGGTAGTTGCACTTCGAGTGGCCAGTCCCCTTACAATAGTAGCACTCGGTCTCAAACTTAGGGCCAACCCGGGTCTTCTTCTCAACCGCAACAACAAATTTGTCACCCTTCTTGAAGTTAACCTTCTGTTTATCCTTATTGTCTTTCTTGAAACCAGTGGTCCTATTGATCATCAACATTTGATGTTCTTTCCTAATCTCCACTTCAGCAGTCTTAAGCATTGACAAAAGCTCACGGAGAGACTTATTCATGCCTTGCATGTTATAGTTCATCACGAAGCTCTTGTAACTTGGTGGCAAAGATTGGAGAACACGATGTATTCCTAAGTCAGCGGGAATCATTATTCCCAAGGATACAAGCTTATCAGCGTACCCAGATATTTTGAGTACGTGCTCACTAACGGAGCTATTATCCCCCATCATGCAGCTAAAAGAACTTTTCTGAAACATCATAACTCTCTACGGCAGCATGGGTATCGAAAATCATTTTTAATTACCCATGGTATCAAAGGCATTGCTATTCTCGAATCGCTTTCGGAGTTCCATATCTAGCCCATACAGTATGTCACAATGAACCATATTGTGGTCGTCCTGACAAGTTAGTTAAACATTCTTTACCTCGTCGGGGGCATCATTAGGAGGTGGGGGGCCTAACGACGTTCTAGCACATATTGCTTCCGTGCAGCAGTGAGGAGAATCCTCAAGTTCAGGGCCCAGTTGGTAAAGCTTCTACCATTCGTTGCAAGTTTCTCTTTTGCCATCTACAACAGAATTTGTAAAGTTTATTTAGACTAAGTTTATGATAGATTGAGTTCAGTTAATCCAAATTACAAATGAACTCCCACTCAAAAACAACATCCCTTGTGTCTTTTTTGTGATTACATGAACCAAATCCACTACACCAAGACCGATCATCACGTTAGTTGGTGTAGCTTCAAAGGCAAGCATTTAGATGGTCATCATATCAACCATATAACTCATGCTTAACCTTTCGGTCCGTGTTCTGAGGCCATGTCTGTACATGCTAGGCTCGCCAAGTAAGAACATTGGTATTCACATGTGTAAAGCTATCTTACACCCGTTGTATGCGAACGTAGAGTCTATCAGACCCGATCATCACGTGGTGTCTCGAAATGACAAACTTTCTTAACGGTGCATACTCAAGGAAGAACACATTCTTATCTTGATATTTAAATGAGAGGTCATCTTATAATGCTACTAAAGCGCCAAGCAAGCAATATAAGATGCAAACAAACATCATATGCAAAAAAGTGATATGATATAGTTCTTGCATTTGATCACTATCATGTGCATTGTGGTATGATCTTTATAATTCCTATATGTGTAAGGCCAAGGTCTATGGAACTTACACTTTGGTATGTTATAATTTCCAATAGTATCAATCCATACAACAAATTATAACATTACCATATCATGACACTTGCCCAGCAACAATCTAAACTAGACGCATCTAATTTATCAATTGCAAGTTTTACGTGGCTTAGAGCTTTAGAAGATAGAACCTTTCATACTTATGAACATGGAACCACAATGATAATAATCAAATTATTAAAAACTCATGGTAAATCAGATATTTACTATAGTAGGAGAGATAGACACCCGCTAGCTACTTATGCAAAACTAGTTGCATGTCAAGCGTGGAACAAGTCTCATGTGCGAGGACATGTTAAGTTAGTCCGGGCCGCTTAATACCACTATGCCACCAATATCCAAAATACATAGAAGATGCAATAACATGATCATCAGCTCCCACATACACATATGTGTTCTACCCGTGCAAAGCATATACGCATAGATCGGGCTCTCATACCACTGTTGGGTTTGCAGCATAGAAAACAAAAAATTCCTACGATGTGAACTACTAAGCACCAAGATCTATATACCTAGATACAATCAACGGGTGTATATACATCCATAGAGAACATACCCTTGAAGAGCGACAAAGCGTAACGAGATTGGACTCATGGATGATGTAGTCCAGCACCACAACTCAACGGTGCATCCGTGATCGCACACATGTTCGGTCCTCTGACCACCTCCGCGACCTTGCTCCAACAATGCGGCGGAAGAAGCAACTCCTTTCATACAAAGCCACCAAGAACATGTATCTCGCTAATCCAAGACCATGGGGGAATAATTCTAGAGGGGAGAGAAATCCTTCACGGGGAGGTGTGAGATGAGAGGAGGGGGGCCTTTTATAGGGAGAGGGGGCAACCCCTCTCCATGGACGGTGGCCAAGGGAGGTGCCCCCACCTCTTCCTCATTCATGTGGGTGGAGCTCCCATTCACATAAACATGCCTCCACTCAAAATTCCACTCACCACCATTAAATTTCCACCAAATTTAATGCAAGCTCTCATTTAATAAAATTCTTTTATTTATTTTATTCAGAATTTTTTAATTACTTTAATTAACAAACATTCACATAAAACCCCCTGCAACATTTCAATATCACATGCAGAACCAGTTTTTGCAATTTCACCCAAAACAATTCTGGTTTCCATCGAAATGATTCTAGCGCTTTCTTAATATTTATATGAAAAACATTTGCTCCTAAATGGTGTGGATATCCCTTAAGTGTGTCACCCTACGGTTCGAGAATAATGTAGACATGATCGAGACCCCTCTCTGATCAATAATCAGCAGCGGGACCTAGATATCCGTACTGACTCCCACACATTCAATGATGACTCATGTGATCGTGCGAACCTTTAATGTTTATACCTAAATCCCTTTGTCTCGCGATAATTACATGTCCGAGATTCGATCATCGGTATCCCTATAGCTTGTTTGATATTCTTACCGACATGTACTCTTTTCTCGTTCCCATGATATAACATTCTAGTGATCTTATCACTTGCTTGCAAGCTACATCAATGTGATATCACCGAGAGGGACCAAAGTATATCTCTCCGTTATCGGGATGGAAAAATCCCACTCTTGATCCATGAGCCTCTACATAACACCATCGGAGTATCTGAACCCACTTTTATTGGCACCCTGTTATAGTGTGACGTTTGATGTTATGAAGTTACTCTTCCGGTGTTAGAGATTGACATGATCTCGTGGTCTAAGGACTAAAGTTACTTCATATGATATCATAGCAATTTTAACACAATGAATTTGATCTTATTCCTATTCTTTGGATGAATGTTCAGCACACCATTCAACCAATGTTGTGATCTCGTTATTAACAACATCCAATGTCCATGATCAGGAAACCTTGAGCATCTTCTTAATCAATGAGCTAGTTTATATGAGAGGCATAACTAGGAACCCTTTATTTGTTTATTGAACACACATGTATTAACATTTTCAATTAACACAATTATAGCATGCAAAATAAGCATCTATCATATACTTGGAATACGATAATAACGACTTTATTATTGCCTCTCAGGGCATATTCCCTTCAGTGCCCCTCATATAGGATTTTGTATGTGGAGTTATTTTCCAATTTTTACATGGAGTAGATGTCCCCCCTTGGTATCCATGCATGCTAGTCACCCCAGATTAAAAACCCCTCTTCTGATCTATTTTTAGGCCCGATTTTGGATCGGACTGGTGAAAAACTATGTGGGCAGATTCTCCGCCCCGGAGTCCGTCTGGATTATCCGGCCTAGAAAATTTCTGCCTTTTCACCTTTCTGATCCACTTAGGCCAAAGCATGAATGATGTTGGGTTGCTTATATATTGTTTCTAGCATATTATATTATTACTTGTGTGTGTGCTCATCCTTTTGCTATCCCTCCATTACTCTATCTCACATGTAGTTCGAGCAGTGCACCCAAGAAGCATATTCATAAATGTTATGTTCGTCCAAATGAAGAGGGTATGCTTGTGGATGAGGTTAATATATGTCAACAAAACAAAGAGGAACAAAGAATGTAAGAGCAAACAATTCAAGGGTCAATTAGAAGGATATGGACAACATTGAGTATGCATCTCTAAGGCAAGGTGACTAGTATGAGTCTGTTGATCGTGATGATGACATTGAAGACAACAACATTTGGTACATGAAACAAAATTTCATCTACAAGGATATCCATGCCACAGTGAAGAAGCATGTTTGTCCAATCCATCCTATTGACTTTAATCATCTCAGGAGCAAGACACAATTTGCTGATGTTGAGGTAATTGATAAGATGGGGATGCATCATGTTATGGAACATCAATGCAACAACAATATTCCACTTGTTTAGTAGTTTTTCCCATTCTTGTGATGAAGGGTGACGATGCTCACACTATATAATAGATGTTAGGATCTACTCTGTGTTAGTCCAACTTCTTCAAGTTTTCTGATGTGTTGGGATATTCTTTTGATGGCCCTAATCATGTTGGTCATCGCATTCATACTCCAAGCAAGGCTAAAAATATAAAGCTTTTAGAACACTATGTCCCTTACAGTGTTATTGGTTTCACCAGTAGTCTTCTGCCACTTTATTATCAGCTTGTGCGCCTCTTCCACGAGAATATTCTTCCAAGTGGTGACAAAAATGATGATATCCGCTCCTCGCTAGTTAACCTCATCTATCTTGAATATGAGTGTGTAGAAAATGAATACCTCGACCAGGATTTCACTTTGGATGTGATGGACTTTATCTTCAATGACATATACGATGATATGATGTCTGGGACTTCTATTACATATGATCCTTATATCATGATGCTCATTAAAAACTCTTGATGAAGAAGATTTGAGCGACGATTGTGAGGAACACAAAGTCAAGAAACCTTATGTCAAGAACAAAATGGTAACCACTTTACATGGGTATGACTAATCGGTTCCTACGATTAGTTACCCTGGTTCCATAAAGGCTTGCGGCCCATGAAGCCCATAAAGAGTAAAGGAAGCATCCGACGGATATAAAACACGTCTTGGTGGTAAAGGAAGAAATAGAAACCGAAAATGTATTAGTGTTGTAATTACAACTTGTAACCTATCCGTATATGACCTCGAGACCCACCTCTGATATAAAGGCTCGGAGGATGCAACGGAGAGGTACCAAAAAAGCCTTCAGCAATCTGTAACCATATTGTCCATAAACAATCAGACCACTTCGAATCCCTTGTGTGTCTGGTCACCCGACGAAATCCCCAGCGTTCTCTTTTCCACGAAACCCTAAGTCCATAACCATGGGCATTGATGAGGTACCCCTCATCAATTGGTGTCGTCTATGGGAAATCTGAATGCTGGAGTCATGGATTCGGCGGGCCCCTCTTCACCAAGCAAAAGCTCGAGGGCAGTGGATCCATGCCCGCCCACTCCTGTTTCGGATCTCGTCGACTTGAACGGTGAATCTGATCTCATAATCAGGAGTTTCCACTTCTGCGTGGAGGAACCCGACAGTATTTGCCTATCGGCCCCGATCTATTCGGACCCATCGGTCATAACAACAGAACCTACGGTGATGCCTGCATCTTCCCTTGGCTCATCTCAAGAAGCCACACCCCAGCCGATAAATGGCAAGGAAAACTCTCAAAACTCTCTGGATCTAGAGGATCTAGCTGATCTAGACGACGGCCTCTCCTTCGGGTCAGACCCTGAAATAACACCACTGTGTGGCTCAAGTCCAGCAAGTACTGAACCTGATGAAAGCAACAAAAGCATCGTCTCTGAAATCAAGAAAGATGAAACTTACCAAGAGAAGAACCCATGGGATTTCACTGGTTTTCAAATAGTGTGTCATATGGATCTGACAACGACAGCAGCAACTCGTACATGACACACCGTCAAGTATGCATGATTATCGGCGAGGGAACTTCCACACCTCAAGACTCCAACAGTAATCCGATCCTCGATCCTAATGATTGTTTATCGGGTGATGATGCAGAAAACCACGGAAACGGAGGAGACGCACCCAACAATCGCGTCATACAAGGGAGAGAGGGAACACGCGATGGCGAATGGATAACTCTTCGACTGTCAGCGGAAACATGGAATAGAGCGAGGTACGCAATCTCGGGCGTTGTCCCCATGACAGCGGAAGCCACGCGCGTGGATCTGATGGCATACTAGTACTTGCTCCACCACAAGAACAGGGACTTGCTCAGGATGCAGAGGCAACTCGAAGAAAGAAAAAGGTTAGTCAATTAATCTAGCATGCGTTAGGCACAACTAATCTCCACCCGCAAGTCCGGCAGCGTAACTGGAGGCGCACAATGGTGGGGAACCTCATGGCTGCAGAATATTCCGGAAGCTGAAAGAAACGATCTGACCCAAGATCTTCACCTGTCCTTCATGACAGTAGATCCAGAAGGAGACATCAAGCAAAAATAGAACAAGCCACGATTGTCGCCAACCAGATCTACATACTAACAACTCAACCTGCACCCAATGATACCCGGGCGGTTATCCATCTCTCCACTATCATGAACCTCAGTATGGTGGGAGCATCCCTCGCGCATGGAGAATAGGGAATCACAAGGCAACCCGATAATTCACCACCCCATCGCAACAACCTTCGGCATGTAGGACACACCCGACGATCATGATCTCCACATCGGGTACACTTTCCGAACTCTGAACCACGAGATGATACAAGAAACAACATCACATAGCGCAAGGTCGATAGATCTAGCAAAGAGCGCAGTAGCCCAAGATACTACGATGTATAAAGCGAGGATGATTATGAATTATGTAGGGCTAGTTGCTTTACCCAGAGGGTTCGCAAGACCCCAGTCCCCAAGGATTTCAAACTTCCTCATGATTGCCAAAAGTATGAAGGTCTGGAGAAACCTGAAGCTTCTATTAAACTGCGGGGTCGCTCCAAGGCTACCGCAATGCATAGCCCGCAGTTACACCCAAGTGACGCCACCCGGTCATGGCTCAAGAAGTTACCCGAAGGATCTATCAGCAGCTGGAACAACCTCGAAGATAAGTTCATCCAAAAATTTACATCCACATTCAAGTGACCCGCATCCTTGGAGCAATTGTGGACTTACAAACAGAAAAGTAGAGAACCAATACGAGCATTTATCCCGCTATGGAACATCATGAAAAACTCATCCGAAGCTTTATCCGACGAAAGGGCGATTGATGCCTTCAATGATGGCCTCCACCGAAGAGAATTATTGAGGAGATGGGACGGGTGATACGTCCATTTTGCATCACTATTCTATGTCTTAATTCACTATTATTCATTGATATATTTCGTATTGAGAGGTGATACTTATATTATTTCATCTGTTTTTGCATGGTTGATAACTTTTGGAGCATGGACCGCTGCAGTCAGGATTCTGATGGAAAAGGTGCTGTTTGGAGGCAAAATTCGCGAAGATCAGAAAATCCGGGAAAATATACGGAAAATTCTATTTTTCCAGAAGACTCAAGATGCTAGAAGATGGAGTGGAGGTGGGCCATAGGGGGCCCACACCACCCCATGGCGCGGGCAGGCCTAGGCCGCGCTAGTGAGTGGTGTGGCCACCCTGGCCCACTCCAGCCTCTCCCCTCTGGCATATATCTTCCTCCCGAAACCCTAAGACTCGGGGAGTGACCACAGAAAGATTCCGCCGCCTCTGCGGGGCGGAAAACACCGAGAGAGAAAGATCTCTCTGGCAGACAGATTTCTGTCGGGGGAATTCCTTCCCGGAGAGGGGAGATCGTCGCCATCAACACCACCATCAAGCTGGACTTCATCGGGATCATCATCATCATCACCACCACCATCATCACCATCAGCACCCTCATCACCATCTCCATATTGCTGTAACAATTGCATTGAATCTTGCCATAGTTCATAGGGGAAACTTTCCCGGTGTTGATTACTCTTTGTAGTTGATGCTATTGAGTGAACCATTGAATTATTGTTTATGTTCAGATTGTTATACATCATTATTCCATCTCTGATCATGATCCATATGATGTCTTGTGAGTAGTTTGTTTCGTTCTTGAGGACATGGGAGAAGTCTTATTGTTAGTAGTGGAGTTGCGTTGAGAAAGGTTCAATAGATTGTTATTTAAGTTGTGGTGTACTTCTTCTAGTGGTGTCATGTGAATGTCGACTACATGACAGTTCACCTATATGGGCCTAGGGGAATGCATTGTGTATTTGGCTACTAATCGTAGGGGTTGCCGGAGTGACAGAAACCTGAACCCCCGTTAGGAAACCATTGCACAAGGGACGTAAGGGTCTTAGAGTTTAAAGTTGTGGTTAGGTTTCTACCTTAATTACTTTCTTGTACTTACGGATGTTTGCAAGGGGGTTTAATCACAAGTATGTATTAATTCTTGGATGGGACGGTACATTAGCACAGGTTCACCCACACAACACTTAGCAAGCTAGAGAAGATTAATCGACTATATGAAGCGAAAGCACTTGACAGTCTTCCCATGTGTCCTCGAGAACGTTTGGTCATCTATAGAAATACAATCGGCTTGTCCTTTGCTGCATAAAGGATTGGGCCACTTGTTGCATTTATTCCTACTATCTTTTATTTACTCGTACTTTGTTTACTTGCTTTATCGAAAACCCCTAAAAATCCGTTTGCTAAGTATTTCCAGAGAATTCCTGATCCATACCACTAGCCAGCACCTTCTGCTCCTCGTTGGGTTTGACACTCTTACTTATCGAAAATACTGCGATACACCCCTATACTTGTGGGTTATCAAGACTATTTTCTAGCGCCGTTGCCAGGGAGTGAAGCGCTATTGGAGAGTGGAACTGGTAAAGGAAACTTCTACTGTGAGTATTGTTTACTTATGCTAGTTGCTTTATTTTCGTTATGGATAATTCACTGAGTTTCTTATTTGGTAATGCTACTACCACTGCTATGATAGTAGATAAGCCACCACCTGCTGAGAAAGATGTTTTCAAAATACCTACAAGAATTATTGATCGTGTTATGGATAACTACTATGTTGAGGATGGAACTGTCCATCCCGGTGATCATTTACTCTTTATACACGAATTATGCGGGTTGTTCAAGTGTGCAGGTATTACTATAGATCAAGTTAAGAAGAAGTTATTCTCATTATCACTGAAAGGAAGAGCTGACGAATGGTATAAGCTGCTGAAGAATGGTCAAGCTCTGGAATGGGAGGAAATAGTGCCTCTCTTTTATTCAAAGTTTTATCCTCCTAGTGAAATTCATAAAGATCGGAATCAAATATACAACTTTGGGCCTCTTGATGGAGAGAGTACTGCTCAAGCTTGGGGGAGATTGAAGTTACTAATGCTCAAATGTCCCATTCATGAGCTCCCCAACAATATTATTATCAATAACTTTTATGCAAGGCTCCCTCTACATGACAAGGATTTATTGGACGCTTCTTGTGCTGGATCATTCACTCCTATGGAAGAAGAAGTTAAATGGGACCTTCTAGACCGTATTCTAGACAATGCTGAAGCTTGGGAAATGACAAAGGTAGAAAGTCAGGTATAAATTATGATTATGAATGCATTGAATCTTTTATGGGAACTGATGACTTTCAAAATATTAAAAATGCTTATGGTCTAGACTCTCAAGCTATTTCTCTATTTTAAGGCTTTTGCTTCTTATATTGAAGTGCCTAAAAAGAAGTGGAATAAGTATCATGAACCTTATAAAGATATTGCTAAGAGTGTTCCTGCAAGAAATACTGAAGTTTATACTGCTAGTCATGTTTTACCTAAACCTTATATTGAGAAAATGCCTTTCCCAGTTAAGGTAAAGGAGCATTCTATGATAGCTAGTATGGTTAATGAAAGTATGAGTAGGGCTGCTGAACCTGATAAACAAATGATTGATGAACCTATTGTAGCAAATGTGAAAGACTTTGTTGCTAAATATGAAAAAGAGGGACACACTATCCTTTGTAAGGATACCTCTAATATTGTTTCGCATAGTAGTGTTATGAGAGCTAGTATTCCTGTGTTTTCTGTTAGAATAAGTGAGCATTGCTATGATAGTCCTTGTGATAGCTATATTGTTAAGTTTATGCATGATACTGAAAGCTATTATGAGAGAGGGAAAAGTGTTCTTGTGCATCTCAATAATATCAAGTTTCCTCGTTTTATGCTGAAAGTTTTTATGTTGCACTTCTTTTGCCTTCTTATGCAAGTTGCCTTTGGTTCCAATAACTTGTTTGTTTACAAAATTCCCTTGCATAGGAAGTGGGTTAGACTTAAATGTGCGTGTGTTTTTGCTTCTTAATGCTCTCTTTCACTTCAAATCATATCCCTATGAGAGCTTCTTCAAAATTATCATGCCCATCTTAATGGCTATAAAGAAAGAGCTTTATGGGAGACAACCCAATTTGTTTTTGCTTTCAGTTTGTTTGTGTTTCTTTGAGTCTTGGAAGTTATTACTTCGGTAATAACCGCTCCTTATCCGTTTTGTTTGGTTTTGTGTCAAGATCAACCTCTAATGAGAGAGAAGTAAGATTTGGGGAAGTTGCTGTCCTGAAACAGATTTTTGTGCTTCACCGTAAAAATTCGTGAGAGATCTCTGTATATTGGATTGAGATGTAAGTTTTTGGGCATCTGACCCAGGTTGTTATTTAACTTTCGTTAGTTTTTCACTTTTTGATTTGAGCAACAGAAGATTTTCGAAAAAATTGATCTTTACCTGCTGGTCTGTTTTGACAGATTTTGCCAATCTTGCATTTGCTTCTTTATGCGATTTCCTTTTTGAAATCTTTTTGGGTTTTCCAAAGGAGTTGCTATAGTAACTTTTGTTTTGATGGTTTTCAGTCGAAGTTGGACTCAAAAGGTTTTATCACTTCACTTATACTAATGTTGCTAATAAGAACTGTGTGAAGTTTTGTGTGAAAGAAATTTCCAGGAAGTGGAGATAATGGTGTAACAAGGAAGAGAAAGGTTTTATGACTCGAGTAATAAGTATATGAAGATGAAGATATCGATGATATTCAAGTGATGACTCCGAAAGGATCCACTCAATACCAAATTCAGAGACCTGCAGAGTCCGTTTCCAACTAGGTAACAAATCTGGTAAGAAAAGTTCCGCGAAAATACAATCCAACTATATTTTTGTAGTTTTCAGTCAATAAGGAAAGCTATGAAGCGAAAAAGGGACGGAACCGGAGCCAGGGTGGCCCACACCACCCCATGGCGCAGGCCCACCCCTGGCCGCGCCACCAGGTGGTGAGGCCACCCAGGACTCCGTCTCTGACCCGTTTTCTCCCAGTACCTTCCTTTTGAAGTGAAACTTCGTAATATATAACCCCTCGGATCCCCCGAGGTTCGTATATTGTGTTTTCGTCGTGTCTTTGTTTCGATCTGTTTCTGCCAGGACATACTCTTTGAAGGTTTAGAAGCACAGTGGTGTCCGCCAAGGATAAAGGGAAGGAACCTATGGAGGAAGACCTCCAAGACACCGGGAAGGAGAAAGAGATCAAGAGTGAAAGTGAAGAGGAGGCAAAGCACACCGGCACTACCATTGCAAGCATCGGAGTGGTGGCAAATTCAGCCATTGGAGGGAAGCCTCCTCATCACCGTTCAGATCCCTGGTCACTTCCTCCACGCACCAAGAATCCTTTCCACACTCTTATCCATGAGCATCAATACCAGAATATGCCCAAGGAGAAATTACCCTCCAATTGGGATTTGCCTCGTTCTAACCATGTAGGAAAAGAAGACTTCAAGGAGGAAGAGTGGGGAAAGAATAGCAATAGCTGGGATTCTCAACACGACATGATCATGAGCCGCATTGAGCAAAACTCACAGCTGATTCGTAATCTCACCTTCGAGATTGAGGACTTGGGGAAACTTATCAGAGAGCTCATTGAGAAGATACCACCACCATCTAAGGAGTAATTCGTCATCAGGTTTGGCATCCCCTTAGTTTGTTCCAAGCTTGGGGGAGTGCCGCGGTATCATATCACTATCTTCTATCTTTTTACCTTATTAGTAGAGTCATATCATGAATAGAGGAGTTATTTTGTAGTATGGTTTGCATTATGCAAGTGTCCCCTCTCTCATTAGATTTGTATCCCTTGGTGTGAGTTTCCATTATGGAGTACTAATGAGAAGTTCTATCATTCACTCTTTTGCATAGCTTATGATAGTTTTCAATTCGTGGTTATATGATTGATCTTGTTGTTAGTATTGGTAGCACTTTGGGATCATTGAGTTAATTCAGTTGGTTTTGGCAAACCTGGCTCGGTCAGTAGCAACACCCTTTTTGAGAGTTGAAAATAAAAAGATAGAAGTACTCTAGAGGAAAATAATTTCATCGTCTTCCTTTCTTGATTTGCTCATAAGTCTAGTTTTCTCTAGTTAAGATCTTTTGTGCTTCCAAGGAAGATTGCATGTTTGTCTTTACCATTTGTATGTTTGTTTGTTTCCTTCAACTCTTATACTTGCTACCCAGCCTTGCTAGACAAAAACATGTACTGAGAGGAAATTCTTCTCATGCATCCGCCTCCTTTAAACCAAAACCTTCGCCATTTGTGTCCACCATACCTACCTAGTAGCATTATAGCTATTCCAAGTAAATTCTTGTTTTATCTACCTCCCAAATTAAACTTGTTATGTGAAAATTAGTGATTAAATCTCTCACGAACTTGATGGCGCACTTTACTTTCTCGCATTTAATAAACTTGAACCATTGGGTCCTTCTTTGTTGTGTATATGCTTGCACTTTATGAGTTGAAGTTAGCCGAACCATGTATCATGGGGACCGCTTTCAACACTTCATTGGTACTTGTACCTAGTTGATATCATGTTCTTTTGCTTATGGATACCGGCGGTGTGAAATAAAAGTGGAACTTGTAAGATCATGGAGTTTATATGTGTGTTAGAGAAACGCCTGGGCTGCTAGCCTAAGCCATGCCTAATCATGGTGGAAACTTGCAGCATAACTATAGTGAGCAATCTATGAAGCATCCTCAATAAAAACCTATGAAAATAGCAAATAAAAAGATTGCTGAGAGGCTCACTGTCTGCTTGCCTTGTCATTTTGATTATGGGATAGCTCATGTGTCATGTGCAAGGGGTACCCCATTAGCGGTTCTCAATGATACGCATGTATTTACAATGTCAAGAGCTTGCTCGTGTCTGAAGTTGAGTAGCATGAGGATCGGTACTCATAAGTAAGCGGCTTGAGATTTCAACTTATAACTTGTCAAGCATATCCTCTTAGTTGTGTCACTTTAACCTTAATCACCTAAAGATGCCTATGATAGGGGCAATGAGAGCTGAAAGCTAGTAAGTATCATAATTTTTGGGAGGTCTTTATGAGACTTGTAATCCCTGCTTCCCTCTTTGAAGGGCCCTTTCTTTTACTTTGTAGTTGAGTCAGTAAACCTATTCCCTTCTATCTCGGCAAGTATTTTGAGTTGATGTGTTTCATTCATTCATACGATGATTTATGCATTCATGTTTCTTATGTTCCTTGTTTTGCACATTGCTCTTATCTTGATGTTTACTACCTTGAAAGCTTTCATTGAAAAACCAGCTATTTGTGAACTCCAGCAAATTATCAACTATTCTTCGACCAAGAGCTAAGTTTGCCATTACTAATTATGATTCACTTTATGTATCATATTGTGTTTCCTTTACTCATTGCAAGTTGAGTTGTATAATAGTGAGTTGTCTTCTATTATGATCTATGTATTTGATGAATGTGATGCTTCTTGTCCGTATTCTTTTATCGAATCTTCACTCCATAAACTTGAGGTCATGTTTATTGAGCTCAGTTTCGCTTGGGGACAAGCAAAGTCTAAGCTTGGGGGGGGGGTTGATACGTCCATTTTGCATCACTATTCTATGTCTTAATTCACTATTATTCATTGATATATTTCGTATTGAGAGGTGATACTTATGTTATTTCATCTGTTTTTGCATGGTTGATGACTTTTGGAGCATGGACCGCTGCAGTCAGGATTCTGATGGAAAAGGTGCTGTTTGGAGGCAAAATTCGCGAAGATCAGAAAATCCGGGAAAATATACGGAAAATTCTATTTTTCCAGAAGACTCAAGAAGCCAGAGAATGGAGTGGAGGTGGGCCACAAGGGGCCCACACCACCCCATGGCGTGGGCAGGCCTAGGCCGCGCCAAGGAGTGGTGTGGCCACCCTGACCCACTCCAGCCTCTCCCCTCTAGCGTATATCTTCCTCCCGAAACCCTAAGACTCGGGGAGCGACCACAGAAAGATTCCGCCGCCTCTGCGGGGCAGAAAACACCGAGAGAGAAAGATCTCTCCGGCAGACAGATTTCTGCCGGGGGAATTCCTTCCTGGAGAGGGGAGATCGTCGCCATCAACACCACCATCAAGCTGGACTTCATCGGGATCATCATCATCATCACCACCTGTAACACCCTCGAATCGGCCCTATGCAAGTTTTAGCCCTATCCGCCAAAACCAGCATAGAAACGATTCAAGGACGCCTACCAGGCACTTTCGTGCGGGTGGAAAACGAAGTAATACCATTACACAACAGTCCTCGATGGGACCCACAGAACAAATATATATACAACAGCGACTCAACGAGTCAAGAATACAGATATACAATTCAAAGATCCAAATCACCTTGCAAACGATAAAGCGTCCGACTACGGACAAGATGCAAATGGGGCTAAGAGCCCTGAAGAATAACCAATGGCGTCCATAACCCTGCCCAGGCCAAGCCGGAAGGGTAACCCTGCTAACGACGTCGATCTCAAACCTGCTAAAACAAAAGGGGGTGCCTACAAAGGGCAAAGGAAAAAAGAGGAGCGTCAGTACTGAGGCCAGTACACGGTGAGGCTAGAATTCGGCGGCTCTCGCCTACATAGGTATGGTGGACTGAAGCGACAGCGCAGCGGCACTAAACAACCTGTAGAGACTCGGTATCACTGGCGGCTATTAGAGAGGGGTAAGAAAGACCTATTCGGATCCTACCTGATACTAACACCAAACATACCCATCCTGGTATTTTTCCCCCCTCGAGACCAAACGAGGAAGTCAAACCGAGGAACTCACACAGTTGGCAGTTTTATTCATTCCATTATAGATGAAGCACTTACTAGTCAGATATAGATAGCGTGGGTCGTCCTGATAGCATAAGTAGTGGCAGTTTTAATCACCATTCCGTTGTAGTTGGAACATTTACTAGTCAGATATAATTGTCTTGAGGAATCCCAAAACCCAACAGTTGTTGACACTTTTATCACATTCCATTGGAGTTGCATTACTTACTAGGCAAGTATATCAGACACGATACGACCAAGATCCACTAGTTGTTGGCATTTTTAATATCCGTTCCGTTATACTTCAGCTGATTACTAGTCACATATTAAGTCAAATTTATAGCACTACTTTAGTTATGCTTGTCTATGATCGAGATACTGTGCTTCAAGTCGTCCATAACCACGGACACGGCTTTCAGAAAGTTTTACCCTGCAGGGGTGCACAAATAGCAACACACACTCGATCAACCTCGGAAAAACCAACTCAAAACCTAACGAGGCATTCACGACAAAGCGATCACAGGATTCATAAAATATTTCAGGGGGCCACCCCACTAAGCTACCCGCAATGAAGTTGGCCGGCTCCGGAACGGACCCAGGGTTTGCGTCAATGGTTGTAAACGAGTGGGAACCCGAAAGTGTGACTGGGCTTGTTGATACCGCGAAAACACTCCGCATCCAAAACAGTACAGGTGCTCCACGCACAATCGTAAATAAAGCAGTAAAATGGCATAAGTACAGGATAGTAATAAAACCCCAAACTAGTTTGTGGCCCCAAGAAATAGAAATGAATCAAGCTCTGGCTCAGGGGGGTCCACGGCCTCCCGGATGTGGATAGTGCGAAAAATCAAGGAATAGGTATCAAGTACTCGGGGTCCTACGGGACACAAGTGAGCGTGGAAGAACCAAATAGCATCTATTGCCCACCGATGCCTCTGCATTAGTTATATCTAGCATTTTAATAGTTGGATTTAAAGTCATGATCATCTCCACCAATAAGCTTCTCCACCAATAAACATCTGCCTGCATACCAACATCTGTGGTACTCGACGACACGAGATCGCACCTGAGCAAGCAACTACGACTCGCAAGGCCAGCTATCTACCAAACACAGGTAATAGGAGGTGTCCAAGGCAATACAGAGGCTGCACGGGATATAACTGGTGCACGGAGACTAAAGCATCGCGACACAGATAGCAATAGATCAACAGGAGGAAATAAAGACTCTAATTGCAAAATAGGTAGAAGGGAGAGAGATGCTCGCCTGGGAAACACTGCCGGAGATTCATATCCGAAGAAATTGTCGATGCTCGCCTGGGAAACACTGCCGGAGATTCATATCCGAAGAACTTTTCGATACTCGCATTTTAATAGTTGTATTTAAAGTCATGATCATCTCCACAACAAACATCTTCCAGCATTCCAACAATTGTGGTTCTTGACAACACGAGATCACACCTGAGCAAGCGAGTACGACTCGCAAGGCCTGCTATCTACCAAACACAGGTAATAGGAGGTGTCCAAGGCAATATAGACGCTGCACGGGATATAACTGGTGCACGGAAACTAAAGCATCGCGACACGGATAGCAATAGATCAACAGGAGGAAATAAAGACTATAAATGCAAAATAGGTAGAAGGGGAAGAGATGCTCGCCTGGGAAAACACTGCCGACGGATCATATCCGGAGACCTTATCGATACTCGCATCCACTCGTCGACCTAATCCGCGAAGAAGCAAACACTAGAAGAAACACCGGATGCAATATTTAATACTACGGCAGAAGATCCGGCATGATTATGATATGATGCAGATGCGGTGCAATTAGGCAGTATTAAGCGGAACCGGGGTCTCGACATTTAATTAAATGGTTCAAGTTATTTAAAACCCCGCAATTTAAATGTTGTCTTAGCAAGGCAAAACATGGTATCGGTTCACTACACAAATTTAAATGGAGTCCGAAATAAGACAAAAGTATCCCGCCTATTGACTCCATATTTAATTATGAGGTGAATCGGCATAATGCCCCCAAACCACAGACAAGTATGCATGTATGAACAATTTATATGCAACAGTTTTATATATAGCATTTATAAAATAGGGGCTCAGGAAAAGGGTTCACACATCTGGGTTGGGAAGATCTTGGTTCCGGGGTTCGGGGTTCGACAAGGATCGGTCTCGGCGGCCACGAGGTTCGGAATCTGGGGTTCAGGGTATTCGGATCTGTGAAGGAGATCATGGCGTTCGGAGGAGAAGATCTTGGCGTGCCGTGGGTTCGGTCTTTGGATCCCGGGAAGGAGGTCTTGCGGTTTTCTGTGAAGGCGATCTTGACGTTCGGTGCCCGTGAAGTAGATCTTGTCGGTCCCATGTCGGCGTACTCGGCGTCTTCGGGTTCATGAGGTCGATCTTGTTGGTTCACCCTCAAAGGCCTTGGGGTCTTCTGGGATGGAAAACTTGACGCCCGTGTAGAAGATCATCGGGTCCTGTGTCGAAGGTCATGCCGTGGTCTTGGAGTGGCACCGGGTGCGGTTCTGCGGGATCGGCCTTCGAAATCCGGGGTCTTGTCGTCGGTCGAACTTGGCATCGCGGCGATTACTTCTCGTGGCATCGTCTTGTGGTTCCAGGGCGAAGATCTCGGAATGAGGCGCAGGTGGTTGGGGTCGGACTTGGCGAAACCCGGGTACGAAGATGACAACAAACGAACCGAGGAACACAACAAGGGACATGGTGACGGTCGTGATGTTCCCTGTTCATCAACACTAGCACATCGGGTTGGGTCAACACAGAGACGACGAGGTGGTGGCCGGACACCTAGGCGCGACCGCAGGCTCCACAGCGGGGTCAAGGCGCCGGGAGGAGCTTGGACGCGGGGATGGCATGGACGATGGGGGCACGCGGCGGCTGGTCACGGGCTCCTGGCATCGGCGACGAAGGTGATGCAGGGCACCGGCGAGCAGAGGCGGATGGAGGCGGGGACGCGCCGGTCGGCGGCAAGGTCGGCAGGGCGTGGCTAGGCCTCGGTGGCGGCGAAGGTGAGGAACGAGGCGGCGGTGGCTCCATGCGGCGGCGGAGGTCTTGGCGAGCGGTCAGAGGCGCCGGCGGCTCGGGGAGGTTGTTGAGGAGGGCCTGTAGGAGGGCCTCGAGGCGGTAGGGAGGCGGTGAGCTCGGAGAGGCACGTAGAGGCGATCGTGGATCCGGTCGGGGGAGAGCGGATGTTGGCGGCGGCGCTTGACGAACGGGGCGTGGTAGGTGGGACCTGCCGGCGGCGCGGCGGCCGAGCTCGGGGCCGGCGGACTAGAGGCTGGTCACGCGGGAGGAGGCGATGGCCCGGCGAGCTTGCCGGCGACGTGGAGCTGAGAGCGGCGGCGATGATGCAGACACGAAAGAGAGGGAGGGAGGCCCGGCGGCGGCCGGCGGTTGCCGAGGCGGGGACGAGAGGAAGCTAGCGGCGGGGCTCGGCCCGAGGAGATGCGGGGGAAGGGGATGGGGACGGGGTCTGGTGCGATGGAGGAGGAGGACGGGAGGAAGGAGCATGACGGGGTGGGGATTGGTGGTGTTCGCGAGGGAGTGGATCACGTCGCGTCGGTGGTGGGGCCGGCTACGTGTGAAGGACACGGGGTGCGGGAGCGGGGTCGTGCGGGACACGCGGGCTGGCGCGGTTGGGGCCAGGCGGGTCGGCCAGGGGAGTGGGCGCGAAAGGAGGTGGGGCTGGGTTATTGGGCAGGTGGCTTAGGGCTAGATATTTTTAGACTGGGGTTTGGAGGTGACCGGCCGGGCTGCCTCCTAAAAAAATAATATAAAATTTTATTATTTAAAACGGGGCTTTTGCAAACCGTATTTAGACAAACCAAAATATTCCGGAGGCCCAGGTTTTGTATTTGAATAAAGGCTAGGTATCTAGAAAACAGAAATAGGGCAATGTGGCATGATGACATGAGCATGCGGTCATGATGATGCAATGCACAAAAAACAACGCGATTTTCTAGTAGTGGTTTTTGCGGGGCGCCACAATTCGACACCACTAACAAAGGATCTCGCCCTCGAGATCCGCCTCATGGTACCGGGAAGAAGGTCGGCGATCTGAATCTTCTCGCTTCATGTAGATCCTCGCGACACCACTAACAAGAGGTCGTTGTCTGTGATCATCGAGAGAACACTCCGGGAAACAAAGGACGAAGGTAGAGGTATCCACAAATAAAGCCACCTCTAACTTCCGTGGAAGGAGTAAAATTGCTGGATCCACCGATTCGATGTACAAGAGCGAATGATAAGAGTAGTGGTACGGTAGCTACTCCATCCCGTACTCCAAGCATTACTCTGCACAAGAATAGGGGAATTATGCAACCAACTCTCGGAATTAGACTGTAGATCTCGACAAGCGAGATTCGGAAACAAAGGAGCGATACCGGATCTTCGTCGGGTCTGGCGTAGATGATGTCGTCGTCTTGGAAACTCCGGAAGGCATGAGAAGGAACAAAGGGAAGTCCAACAGATGAAGGATTCCTCAGATATCATGAAGACCGAATGTAGAAGCACCGTTCCAAAGGAGGTAGCGAAACCCTGAAGGTACGACGGAACCCAACCACGAGAAATCCTGGACTCGAAGAAAGAGAAGAGAGCGGATACAAAACACGCAGAGGTAAGAGGAGAACAGCAGAGGGATAAGGAGTAAAACAGACCTAGTCAGATCTCTCCAACCGATTTTTTAAAATAGTTTTGACACTCTACTTCGGCCGTTAGCTAGGTTATCCTACAGGCTGGACAAGTGGGGTATCGCAACTACTGAGCTCTGATACCACTCTGTAACACCCTCGAATCGGCCCTATGCAAGTTTTGGCCCTATCCGCCAAAACCCGCATAGAAACGATTCAAGGACGCCCACTAGGCACTTTCGTGCGAGTGGAAAACAAAGTAATACCATTACACAACAGTCCTCGATGGGACCCACAGAACAAATATATATACAAGAGCGACTCAATGAGTCAAGAATACAGATATACAATTCAAAGATCCAAATCACCTTGCGAACGATAAAGCGTCCGACTACGGACAAGATGCAAATGGGGCTCAGAGCCCTGAAGAATAACCAATGGCGTCCATAACCCTGCCCAGGCCAAGCCGGAAGGGTAACCCTGCTAACGACGTCGATCTCAAACCTGCTAAAACAAAAGGGGGTGCCTACAAAGGGCAAAGGAAAAAAGAGGAGCGTCAGTACTGAGGCCAGTACACGGTGAGGCTAGAATTCGGCGGCTCTCGCCTACATAGGTATGGTGGACTGAAGCGACAGCGTAGCGGCACTAAACAACCTGTAGAGACTCGGTATCACTGGCGGCTATTAGAGAGGGGTAAGAAAGACCTATTCGGATCCTACCTGATACTAACACCAAACATACCCATCCTGGTATTTTTTCCCCCCTCGAGACCAAACGAGGAAGTCAAACCGAGGAACTCACACAGTTGGCAGTTTTATTCATTCCATTATAGTTGAAGCACTTACTAGTCAGATATAGATAGCGTGGGTCGTCCTGATAGCATCAGTAGTGGCAGTTTTAATCACCATTCCGTTGTAGTTGGAACATTTACTAGTCAGATATAATTGTCCTGAGGAATCCCAAAACCCAACAGTTGTTGACACTTTTACCACATTCCATTGGAGTTGCATTACTTACTAGGCAAGTATATCAGACACGATACGACCAAGATCCACCAGTTGTTGGCATTTTTAATATCCGTTCCGTTATACTTGAGCTAATTACTAGTCACATATCAAGTCAAATTTATAGCACTACTTTAGTTATGCTTGTCTATGATCGAGATACTGTGCTCCAAGTCGTCGATAACCGCGGACACGGCTTTCAGAAAGTTTTACCCTGCAGGGGTGCACAATTAGCAACACACACTCGATCAACCTGGAGGCGGGTCGCGCGGGAGGAGGCGGCAGCCCGGCGAGCTTGCTGGCGACGCGGAGCTGAGAGCGGCGGCGGCGATGCAGACACGAAAGAGAGGGAGGGAGGCCCGGCGGCGGCCGGCGGTTGCCGAGGCAGGGACGAGAGGAAGCTGGCGGCGGGGCTCGGCCCGAGGAGACGCGGGGGAAGGGGATGGGGACAGGGTCTGGTGCGATGGAGGAGGAGGACGGGAGGAAGGAGCATGATGGGGTGGGGATTGGTGGTGTTCGCGAGGGCGTGGATCACGTCGCGTCGGTGGTGGGGCCGGGTACGTGTGAAGGACGGGGTGCGGGAGCGGGGTCGTGCGGGACACGCGGGTTGGCGCGGTTGGGGCCAGGCGGGTCGGCCAGGGGAGTGGGCGGGAAAGGAGGTGGGGCTGGGTTTTTGGGCAGGTGGCTTAGGGCTAGATATTTTTAGACTGGGGTTTGGAGGTGACCGGCCGAGCTTTCGGGCCTGGCGGGCTGCCTCCTAAAAAAATAATATAAAATTTTATTATTTAAAACGGGGCTTTTGCAAACCGTATGTAGACAAACCAAAATATTCCGGAGGCCCGGGTTTTGTATTTGAATAAAGGCTAGGTATCTAGAAAACAAAAATAGGGTTTTTCGAAATAGTTTCATACAACAGATGCATGATGATGACGATGCTCAAATGCAATATGGCATGATGACATGAGCATGCGGTCATGATGATGCAATGCACAAAAAACAACGCGATTTTCTAGTAGTGGTTTTTGCGGGGCGCCACAATTCGACACCACTAACAAAGGATCTCGCCCTCGAGATCCGCCTCATGGTACCGGGAAGAAGGTCGGCGATCTGAATCTTCTCGCTTCATGTAGATCCTCGCGACACCACTAACAAGAGGTCGTTGTCTGTGATCATCGAGAGAACACTCCGGGAAACAAAGGACGAAGGTAGAGGTATCCACAAATAAAGCCACCTCTAACTTCCGTGGAAGGAGTAAAATTGCTGGATCCACCGATTCGATGTACAAGAGCGAATGATAAGAGTAGTGGTACGGTAGCTACTCCATCCCGCACTCCAAGCATTACTCTGCACAAGAATAGGGGAATTATGCAACCAACTCTCGGAATTAGACTGTAGATCTCGACAAGCGAGATTCGGAAACAAAGGAGCGATACCGGATCTTCGTCGGGTCTGGCGTAGATGATGTCGTCGTCTTGGAAACTCCGGAAGGCATGAGAAGGAACAAAGGGAAGTCCAACAGATGAAGGATTCCTCAGATATCATGAAGACCGAATGTAGAAGCACCGTTCCAAAGGAGGTAGCGAAACCCTGAAGGTACGACGGAACCCAACCACGAGAAATCCTGGACTCGAAGAAAGAGAAGAGAGCGGATACAAAACACGCAGAGGTAAGAGGAGAACAGCAGAGGGATAAGGAGTAAAACAGACCTAGTCAGATCTATCCAACCGATTTTTTAAAATAGTTTTGACACTCTACTTCGGCCGTTAGCTAGGTTATCCTACAGGCTGGACAAGTGGGGTATCGCAACTACTGAGCTCTGATACCACTCTGTAACACCCTCGAATCGGCCCTATGCAAGTTTTGGCCCTATCCGCCAAAACCCGCATAGAAACGATTCAAGGACGCCCACTAGGCACTTTCGTGCGAGTGGAAAACAAAGTAATACCATTACACAACAGTCCTCGATGGGACCCACAGAACAAATATATATACAAGAGCGACTCAATGAGTCAAGAATACAGATATACAATTCAAAGATCCAAATCACCTTGCGAACGATAAAGCGTCCGACTACGGACAAGATGCAAATGGGGCTCAGAGCCCTGAAGAATAACCAATGGCGTCCATAACCCTGCCCAGGCCAAGCCGGAAGGGTAACCCTGCTAACGACGTCGATCTCAAACCTGCTAAAACAAAAGGGGGTGCCTACAAAGGGCAAAGGAAAAAAGAGGAGCGTCAGTACTGAGGCCAGTACACGGTGAGGCTAGAATTCGGCGGCTCTCGCCTACATAGGTATGGTGGACTGAAGCGACAGCGTAGCGGCACTAAACAACCTGTAGAGACTCGGTATCACTGGCGGCTATTAGAGAGGGGTAAGAAAGACCTATTCGGATCCTACCTGATACTAACACCAAACATACCCATCCTGGTATTTTTTCCCCCCTCGAGACCAAACGAGGAAGTCAAACCGAGGAACTCACACAGTTGGCAGTTTTATTCATTCCATTATAGTTGAAGCACTTACTAGTCAGATATAGATAGCGTGGGTCGTCCTGATAGCATCAGTAGTGGCAGTTTTAATCACCATTCCGTTGTAGTTGGAACATTTACTAGTCAGATATAATTGTCCTGAGGAATCCCAAAACCCAACAGTTGTTGACACTTTTACCACATTCCATTGGAGTTGCATTACTTACTAGGCAAGTATATCAGACACGATACGACCAAGATCCACCAGTTGTTGGCATTTTTAATATCCGTTCCGTTATACTTGAGCTAATTACTAGTCACATATCAAGTCAAATTTATAGCACTACTTTAGTTATGCTTGTCTATGATCGAGATACTGTGCTCCAAGTCGTCGATAACCGCGGACACGGCTTTCAGAAAGTTTTACCCTGCAGGGGTGCACAATTAGCAACACACACTCGATCAACCTGGAGGCGGGTCGCGCGGGAGGAGGCGGCAGCCCGGCGAGCTTGCTGGCGACGCGGAGCTGAGAGCGGCGGCGGCGATGCAGACACGAAAGAGAGGGAGGGAGGCCCGGCGGCGGCCGGCGGTTGCCGAGGCAGGGACGAGAGGAAGCTGGCGGCGGGGCTCGGCCCGAGGAGACGCGGGGGAAGGGGATGGGGACGGGGTCTGGTGCGATGGAGGAGGAGGACGGGAGGAAGGAGCATGATGGGGTGGGGATTGGTGGTGTTCGCGAGGGCGTGGATCACGTCGCGTCGGTGGTGGGGCCGGGTACGTGTGAAGGACGGGGTGCGGGAGCGGGGTCGTGCGGGACACGCGGGTTGGCGCGGTTGGGGCCAGGCGGGTCGGCCAGGGGAGTGGGCGGGAAAGGAGGTGGGGCTGGGTTTTTGGGCAGGTGGCTTAGGGCTAGATATTTTTAGACTGGGGTTTGGAGGTGACCGGCCGAGCTTTCGGGCCTGGCGGGCTGCCTCCTAAAAAAATAATATAAAATTTTATTATTTAAAACGGGGCTTTTGCAAACCGTATGTAGACAAACCAAAATATTCCGGAGGCCCGGGTTTTGTATTTGAATAAAGGCTAGGTATCTAGAAAACAAAAATAGGGTTTTTCGAAATAGTTTCATACAACAGATGCATGATGATGACGATGCTCAAATGCAATATGGCATGATGACATGAGCATGCGGTCATGATGATGCAATGCACAAAAAACAACGCGATTTTCTAGTAGTGGTTTTTGCGGGGCGCCACACCACCACCAGCGTCACCATCAGCACCCTCATCACCATCTCCATATTGCTGTAACAATTGCGTTGAATCTTGCCACAGTTCATAGGGGAAACTTTCCCGGTGTTGATTACTCTTTGTAGTTGATGCTATTGAGTGAACCATTGAATTATTGTTTATGTTCAGATTGTTATACATCATTATTCCATCTCTGATCATGATCCATATGATGTCTTATGAGTAGTTCGTTTTGTTCTTGAGGACATGGGAGAATTCTTGTTGTTAGTAGTGGAGTTGTGTTGAGAAAGATTCAATAGATTTTTATTTAAGTTGTGGTGTACTTCTTCTAGTGGTGTCATGTGAACGTCGACTACATGAAACTTCACCTATATGGGCCTAGGGGAATGCATTGTGTATTTGGCTACTAATCGTAGGGGTTGCCGGAGTGACAGAAACCTGAACCCCCGTTAGGAAACCATTGCACAAGGGACGTAAGGGTCTTAGAGTTTAAAGCTGTGGTTAGGTTTCTACCTTAATTACTTTCTTGTACTTACGGATGTTTGCAAGGGGGTTTAATCACAAGTATGTATTAATTCTTGGATGGGACGGTACATTAGCACAGGTTCACCCACACAACACTTAGCAAGCTAGAGAAGATTAATCGACTATATGAAGCGAAAGCACTTGACAGTCTTCCCATGTGTCCTCGAGAACGTTTGGTCATCTATAGAAATACAACTAGCTTGTCCTTTGCTGCATAAAAGATTGGGCCACTTGCTGCATTTATTCCTACTATCTTTTATTTACTCGTACTTTGTTTACTTGCTTTATCGAAAACCCCTAAAAATCCGTTTGCTAAGTATTTGCAGAGAATTCCTGATCAATACCACTAGCCAGCACCTTCTGCTCCTCGTTGGGTTCGACACTCTTACTTATCGAAAATACTGCGATACACCCCCTATACTTGTGGGTCATCAACGGGTCCAACCCAAAACAATTTCACAGCTAATGGACATGGAAAATCACTAGGCTGACAGTGAAGACGCAGTACACAACAAACCACGACGCTCACCCGAGGAAGATTGAGACAGGAGCAATAATGATAGGAGAAGGTGCAGTAACAACAACCTATGTTGCGGCTGGCTTTTCAGGAGAGGACAACCGAAGAAATTACGATCTTAACAGTGGATACCATAGAAATAGAGATGACGTTGGTGGAAGCCAATCAGGACAGCGGTATCAGCCAAGATATTGGGAGCCCCCAATGTCTCCAATGCATATGCCGGAAGGACCCTGCAATATGCACTTCTACGTCGACTCAATAGGAAGGAGGCGATCGAACCATCTCATGAAGGACTATCGTGTGTTTGTAAAGATGCAGGAGGTATGCAATGCACAGGAAACCGAGGCAACAAACGAAGGGTACGCCACCGCACCTGGAACCCTAGATCCTGTGCGCCACCACCACCTCCAGTATAGCCACCAGCAGGGCATCCACAACCGCAATAAACAGAAACCAAGATGACGAGTATCCGAGGTCTAGGGGTGTAATGTCAATGATTCAAAAAGGGCGCATGTCCAACAGAATCCAGAAGCTAATCACACGAGAAGTCAACATGGCGGTAACAGCACCACCATCTACACCCGAATCTGTTCATTGCTCGGAGCAAGAAATTACATTTAGTAGGGCTGATCACCCACTTCGAGTCCCTCGACTGGGTCATTGGGATCTGATAGTTGATGCCCAAATTCATGGGTTCGATATGAGCAAGGTTTTCTTGGACTCAGGAAGCAGCATCAACCTAATCTACGCCAAAACCATGTGGGCAATGAATTGGTCATTGGCAAATCTAACACCAACAGACACAACCTTCCATGGCATAGTCCCAGGGAAAGCCGAGATTCCTTTAGGCAAAGTTTATCTCGATGTCGTCTTTGGATCAATAAATAATTTCAGGCATGAAAAGTTTGAGTTTGAAGTCATGGACTGGCCATCACAGTACCACGCGATCCTGGGACGCCTAGCTTTTGCGAGATTCATGGCAGTAACTCACTATGCATATTTGGTATTGAAAATGCCAGCGCCCAAAGGAATCATAACCGTGAAAGTCAGCTTCACCCGAGCTCACCCAGCTAAAAATAGCAAACATAGAGCCCCTACCCGAAGGACAGGTCTGGACTGACCAAACTTCACACACTGCAAGAGAAAATCAGGTCTACCCTACAGACGTGAAGAAGACAACCTATGTGGCCTCCAATATTGGTCCCATATTGGAAAGCGTGCTCGTCAGGTTCCCCCGTGAGAACTGGGAAATTTCTGCATGGGTACCAGCCGACATGCGAAGAATCCCCAAGGAACTTGACGAGCATGCACTCAAATCATATTTAGACGCCAAATTAAAGACACAGTTGCCTCGATGAATCACGGAACCAGAACATACGGCCATGGACAGAAGCTCCATCCTTCACAAACTCGTGGCACATCACAGAAATAACAAAAGCAACGTGGGTTGCCAACCTAGTATTCGCCCCAAAGAGAAACACAGAACTCCACATATGCATCGACTTTGCCACCTCAAGCAACCCCATGCAAGAAGCAATTATCCCGTTAGTTCCACGGCGATGAAGCCGTCCTCTAGTTGAAAAAATTCATGAGCCCCTTTGAGTCGACAAGTACAACTTCTCGGAGGCCCCCGAAGACGATGACAAGCGCCTCAACCCGGGAAACATTGTGCAGCTGCGGCGTTATCTGAACTTAGGATTTTACTTTTCTGCACTTTACATTCAATAAGGACAATGGCCAAGCGAGTATGCCAAAATATGTACTTTCTACATTTGAAGATAAATAAAAGATAAGTTCCCAAAACTAATTCTCAATCTTTTTCCATCTGTTTTATTCACCAACCCGATATTCGGGGGCTACATCTATATCAACATTCATCCAAATAAAGGCATCCACCTGATACTTGGGGGATTCACCAAATATAGCATGCTAAAACTTTCGGCTTTGCCGACCAAAAACACAACATGCTTTGACCCGAATAGCTGACTCGGCCCTAGGGCATCAGGCAAATGAAAGGGTCTCGCGTAAAAACAATGAGCCATCATTAGAAAAACAAAAACAAGACCGTATATATTTACCAAATATGGAAGAGAAATTTCCATAATACATATATTCGTTTTTGCAGGGGAATATTTGGTTACACCGCGAAATTAAGGAAGAACTCTTCACCTTCCTCCAAACACCTTCAGACGATCCTGATGGCGGGCCCACGGGCAGCCGCATAATGAGGCTCCATGTTGATCATCCCATTCCCAGTAGGAGAAGGCAACCCCAGTGACACAGCACCAACTCCAGCATTGGGTGATATACATGCACCCAAGAAAGAGTAAGCTTGGCACCCCCTACAAGTTGTAGTTTCACGAATTGATAAATCCTCTCACCTTGTCACAACCCTGCCATCAAATAAGAAAGGCTTTGAGGCTGAGGATCCCGAGCAAACATGGCAACATACATAAGGGCCAGCGATCGACGACAACATTCGACAAATTTTCCCACCTCGGACACACGATCCTAGAGCAGGGCCAATGTATATGCACGATCGTGATCAATCCAAAAGTCACTACTAGTACCTTGGGAAGCTTCCATCAGAGCATTTATTCGGGTTTGCAGGCGCTGATTTTCTTCCCTCTCGCACAACCGAATACCTGAGGAAAAATAGAGGATCATTATCCGTGTCTGAATAAACAAGACTCGGTGGCTCTACCAAAAATTATAGAGTATTTTTTCGCTCACCCTGGAGATTTCTTCTAAGAGAAACACTTCACGGTCCAAAGCTTTGCGCGTTTTTGACTGCGGCACATCTACCATTGCCTACATAGTTCGAAGGTTCCTCTCCAGCCGTCTTAACTATTCAATTTTTTCCACGTATAGCGGTGGATCCACAACGCGAACAATAGCAGTCTCAGATGCGCCTATTCTGGAAGAAGATGGGTGCGCATCAGCATCCTGGACGGACCCAGGGGAAACAACCAAGTCAAGGGTTATCTGGCAGGACAGACAAAAATACAGGAATTTCAGTAAACCATACAGATTACACACACGACAGAAAGATGCGGCATAAACACTATATATACAGGCAAATGGCTATCCCTCGGCCCAAGTAATAGTTAGGCACGGGTCATCAAGTTCATTACAGCAAAATAAAAACATCTAGAGGAACAAAGCCAGACTACAAGGTAGATTTCTCGACAGAAATTGTGGCGCTGGACGACGAAGCGCCAGCTGAAGGATTAGCAACTGGAGCATTACTACAAGAGGGAGCTCCAGTGAAAGGATTGGCATTAGGCATCTCCTGACCCGCACCTATTGCTAGAAGAAGACGCGAATATTTCTTGACCCTTTTAATAAAGGGGGTCAAGTCAATTTCCTTGTCATCGCGGGTGACTGGAATGGAGGAGCTAACCTTCTGCCAGTCCACCTTCTCGCTATGCACCATCGCTAAAGCCACTAAAGTCTCAGCACCACTCTTCGACTAGGTCATGCTGTAGCCCGTAAGAGGATTTGTGTTGGAATTGAAGATGGAAACAAGATCATTAAGATTCATGGGAACTTCCTTGTCCAAAAACACTCCACCATGAAGGCTCTTGAAGGCACGTCATGAACATATCAGAATATTCCTCCCATAGACACTATTCGCCTCCAAGGTACCCACAGCATCCGACACTGGATAAGTATTTTTGTCCTCATCCAAAGTCAGGGATTGGCCGGTAATTTCTGTGATACAAAGGAATCAAAGATAAGGACATAAAAATCAAGAGAAAATTCCAAACCGGTGGCACGTTACAAGACAACTTACGGGTCAAGGAAGTGTTGAGATCTTCTAGTCGCTGTTGGAGATTATCATCCCTTTTGGCAAGAGCGGCAGTTTATCTCTCCCTTTCTTCGGCATCAGATTTAGCTTTCTCCTTGGCCTCTTTCAGCGCATCCTCCATGACCTGCAACTTGTCCTCCAGATCCTTAGCATGCTTCAATGTCGTGTCCCGAATAACTCCAGACACTTTGGCAGCAGTTAGATAATTAAAATCACATCAAATCAGCAGAAATCAGATTTTTACAGGGAAGAACAACATTGGGTTGATAAGACAGACCCTTAGATTCTTCGTCTTCATTACGAAGTTTAATGAAGCGAGAGGCCTTATCAACCATCTCATGCATGAGTGGCTGAGACACAAAGGAAAATTATTGGGATGTTGAGAATAAGCTAGAGTAAGTCATGAAAAAAAGGGAGAACAACACTCACATCTTGCATGTCGACCTCCATGGGTCTCTCGGCTATGGCCACGTGTTTACCCACAAGTTTCCCCCTTTTAGCGGCGAAGATTTTAGCAATTCGCTAGCATCTTTAGGGCTCGTTTTCTCTGCAGGTGACTTCTACGGGTCCGTCGATGCGATGGGCGATTTGGTAGGAGGAGATGCAATAGAGGCACCATGGGGTGATATGGGAGGATCTTCTTCATCGTCGCCTTTGGATTAGTAAAAACAAATAATCAGGAGTAGTCGGTAATATTTTACTAGCCGTGAAAATAGAAGTAAAAGGAGTGTGGTACTTACAAAGAAACGTTTTGGGTCATACGAAATATGCTCATCCTTGGAGGAGCAGAAGAGATGGGAACAACAAATTTTTGCTTAGAACCCATCGAATCATCGAAATCTTCGACCATTTCGACGGCTTCAGAGCGCTTTCTCTTTTCGGCAGCAAGCACCCTTTGGAAATCCTAAGACTGAGTAGAAGCAACAGAATGGGTATCCAAAGAAGATTCATCAACGGACGCCTCCTCTTCTTCATCGGCTACAACCCCAACTCTAGTAAATTATTCGGATAAAGAGGCGTTGTCCTGCAGTGGAGCACTTCCCGAAGGGGGGAAGAGCGGAAAGATGATCATAACCCTATATAGCAAGGAAATAGAATAAGGTGACAAATATTACAACATGAAAGGAGAGCAAGAAAACTTACATCAAGGAGAAGATTCTTCTTGCCGAAGGGTTCACTCGACAACTTGAGGGAACAGGGCTTTTCTTCATCGGTGTGGTGCACAAGCGAACCCTTTTCTCAAGAATATTGAGAGGAAGATTCTCCGGTGAAATCCTCATGGATCTTTCTTGCCAGTATAAGCCCACATACTAGACAATCTAGCTTGGATAGGCTGGATGCACACCCGAAGGAAGTAGGTTAAAATTTGAAAACATGTCAGCTCTTGGCCAACTTCAGTGCATAGTTTCTCGATTCTTTTCAACAAAGGCTTGATCTCCTTCATTTCTTCGGGAGTAGGATGTTGGTCCCATGAGTCAAGCCATCGTCAGGATTTCCTAGGGTCAAAAGGTTCCAAACCGAAGTTTTGACCCTCATTTTTCTAGTCCTTGATGTAGAACCACTTGGTTTTCCATCCTTGGACATAATCCAAAATTTTGAAGTCAAAATAATCGACCTCAGGGCGAACAGAAATTATGGCACCCCCAACATCATGGACAAAGGTGTCATAGGCGTTACGACGAACATAGAAGAAGTGTTTCCACATGCCCCAATAGGGATGAATCCCAAGGAAACACTCGCAAAGAGATGAAACAGGCGACATGAAGAATGGAATTTGGCGTCAGCTGGTAAAACTACACACCATAGACAAAGAGTAAGCCACGAATAAATTCGTGAATATGAAGAGAAAGGCCGTGGTAGAAGAAGGAGAGAAACATTACCCACCATTCAGGTTCGGGAACGAGAGTTGTTTCATCCCCCGGAATCTTGAAGGGACCTTAGTCCAGAAGGTAGTAGTTGCGGGCGTCGCATAGATCTCGCTGACTGTACTTCGTGTGAGCCCATCCAATGGCCCTTTTCCCCGTTGCCTTAGCGGCGGCAATGGAGCATCCTCCCTTATACTTGCCCATGGAGATTCTCGAGGGGAGGAGACGAATGTGCAAGGAAGGAAGAACAAGCAAGAACACAGGAAAGCATAGGCGCGTCGCAAGGAGGAAGAAGAAGTATATAGTAAAGGGAAATAGTTAACAGTAAAAGTATTCTCCCTAGCTTATAAGGGAAATGAACGCAAAGCTCAATCGTTCGATAAGGGCGGCGAAACTTCAAGATGCGGAGGATAAATACACGTGGAAAAGTTTGTTATAAAGATAAAAATCATGGGCAATTATTACCATGATAAACATGGAAGAAATCTGCACAGTGCCTCAGTTCTCGTGCATAAAGGGGTCGTGCGGTCAAAATTACCGCTAACGTGCTGCTTAAGCATCATCATTACCGCCGCGTAGGCCCATCATTGTAATGTCCCATCGGGTCCTATTTCTCAGGAAATACGACATGCAATTTTGGTCAGCACTGACGTCATGGATGGCCAAGGAAAAAGAAATATTTGGGTACGTACAAAAAAATCGTAATTATTTGTCACGGTTAGAGTTTGAGCCTATATTCAGATACAAGCATCTAAACATAGCATCGGGGCCTACTTCCATCAGGACCGCTGGTCGCGCACCCGATAAATTTTTTAGCTTGAGAATATTTTCACTCAAGGACATTATTCTGAGCCAATGTCCCGATGCAAGCATCCGAACATAGCCTCGGGGGCTACTCCCATTGGGAGCGCTATTGTGCACCTGATAGAAAACACTCGGCAAATAGAGTCAAGAAGGACCCAAAGAAATACTATTCTTGTGCGTTGAAAGCGCACCCGATAAAACAAAAACTCCAACAGAGTCGAAAAAATATATGAACCTATGAGTATTACATATTTTTATCCTCGGGCGGTTACTCCCATTGGGAGCGTCCATATGTTACTCCATAAAGCTGATAACTTTTAGCAATTTCAACAGCCAAATAAGACAGTCAACAAATAATCAAATAAATCCTCAGACCACGCTCGCCGCGATACTACGTCTGAATGTCGTGTCCAAGACATGAAGGTAAGACCCAGGATCCGTCTTGTGTGGCATGGGAATGCGCTCTGCTAGAAAATATATGTACCCACGATACGATGAAAAATCTCGCGGACACGTTGGGTACCCAAAATGATAGTACTGGAATTCAGTATTCGATAATACCTCAACGGCTTGAACTGAACTACGCCAGAAAATACCGAGTTTAGCCCTAGGAACTTGAATTTGATGTAGGTTGTGTTTTTGCCCAGGAGCAATTAACTGATTCCCGATCCGTCGGATGCATCAGACCCGTTATACTAGATCCCTATGACAATTAAATAAAGAGTATCAAAATTATTTATTATAAAAATCATTGGCTAAATAGCAAAATTTGTCTTTGAGATTCAACCTGAAACTACGATTAGGGTGGAACCTCGGGGGCTACTGACATGGGTATGACTAATAGGGTTCCTACGATTAGTTGCCCTGGTTACATAAAGGCTTACAGCCCATGAAGCCCATAAAGAGTAAAGGAAGGTTCAGGAAGCATCCGACGGATAGAAAGCGTGTCTTGGCGGTCAAGGAAGAAATAGAAATCGATATTGTATTAGTGTTGTAATTACAACTTATAATCTATCCATATACGGCCTCGGGACCCAGCCTATTACATGAATGCTAGGAGGAGCCAACGAAGAGATACCGAAAAAGCCTTGAGCAATCTGTAACCATATTGTCCATAAGCAATCACATGACTTTGACTCCCTTATTTGTCTGGTTAGTCAATAAAATCCTCAACGTTCTTTTTTCCATGAAACCCCAAAACCATAACCATGGGCATTCCGAGGTTACCCCTCGTCACCACTACTTTAGCTTCTTTCGATGGCTTCATGAGAGATGCCCGTTCTGGTTGTAGCACCCGTATTAGGAAGCCTCCTACTCCCTCCATTTGCCAAAGAGGTGAAGAAGCTGAATTGGTTTGAGCAAAATATCATATGCATAAACTTAGATATTCGCAAGGAGCAGTATCAAGCATATCATTAGTGCCGCGATATTTCCGACAATCAGGAGGTTATCTTTCACCATGTTAGGGTTGCGAGAGTACCTCCTCCAAATACCAAACCTCCCGTTGCATATACTAGGTGGAATACCTCGCATGTCAATTGGGTTTATATGGAGAAGCACCTATATGATGCTCCACCATAGTGCAGGCAGAGGCCAACGAAGATGAGGAGAAAACTAATGATGCTTCTATGAAGTCAAGTACTCTAGGTGATCTTCCAAGGATGCTTCTATGGAGTCAAGTACTCTAGGTGATCTTCCAAGGACGCTTTGCATCCCTCTTTCCCCTTTTTGGCATTTTGATATCAAAGAGGGAGAAGTTGTTCTATTAGGAATCTCTGTGAGGATTTACAAGGGTCAGACACAAGCTTATTTGTCTCTTATTCGTTTATCTTGAGCGCTTGTGTCCATTTATCTTAGTGTTGACGTATTTGCTATTCGTATGGATTGAGAACTATGTTCTTATTTAGGGCTATGTGAGATATGTGTTTTTCGGTATTATATATGGTTGAGACGATATTATTATGGTATGATCTCTATCCCAAGTATCAAGTCTCAATTTATTTATTACTATGTCTCATATCTTGTGCAAATGTTTATCCTAGCTATATCCTACCTTTGCAAATGTTTCTTGTATCTAATCTTTGGGGGGAGATTTGAACCTATATGTTGCGCATTCATATTCCAATGCAAATTATTTCGATGCACACATGTAGGGGAGTTTCTCTATCCTTGGGAAACATTGTATTATGTCCTTTTAGTACTTTAATGCAAATCATAATGTTGTCATCTAACATCAAAAAGGGGGAGATTGGAAGAAAATTTCCCGGTCCTTTATGTTTTGTGTGTTAGACAACAACACTAGTGATGATCTAATCATGTATTAAGTGATGCAGGAATCCTATTTCATAAAATCTTGGTAGCATCGGACCCCAAAATGCGAAGGGAAAAGATCTTGCAATGTATTAAGCCAAAATTTTATCTTCAGGTCAGATAATCTAGGGGCCCAATTATTCCAAATATCCGTACCCCACAAAAATCGGCTAAGGACGTCTTAACGGTGAGGTGCGCGGATCTCGGTATAGGGGCGGATTATTTCCCAAATATTTGGTAAAAGGATGGATTATTGGGAACGCCAGATAATCTGCCCCATGAAGGGTCCAACAACTACATTTCACGAGGGGCTATAAATACCCCTCCCCTCTTCAACCTCAGGATGCTCATGCCCCACCTCAAGAACCCTAACAGTTGAGCCACTACAAGTGCTAGATCTCCTCATGCAACCACTCAAAGCTGCTGATCTTTAGATAATCGAAGGAGAAGACCTATATCTAGATCCTCACCAAAGCGTTTTGATTCCCCCTCCCCTCATTCACTTGAGGTACTTGTGTCTAGTGTTTTATTTGGAAGCCCTAGGTGATGTTCTCATATTGATAAGTTTGTCCATGTGTTGTGATAGCTTGTCGTGATCTTGGGAGCCTCTAGTTTAGTTGTGGATGAGTACCCCAAGCTTGTTGTAAATGCTCTGGTTTCCTCCCTGAAGGATACCGATAGTGGATAAGTGAACCAAGCTCCTTGTGGCGGAGTTCATAGGAGAATAGGGTGAGGCCTCTCATGGCACTAGGTAGTACCCACACCCCTCCAATGTAGACGTAGTTCCCCTAAAAAAGAAGGAACTACGGGAATCATACTTGTGTTTCCACGTGCTTCAGCTTCGGTTACCTCTATCCTTTACCGCCTTTACTTGTACCTTGTTTTAGGTGTAGTTGTTTGTAGCTACCTTTCCATATAGGTAAATTAACCTTAGTTTAATATATAGAGAGTTTACCTTTTGTGTCAATCCTAAATTGAAAAGGGAACTAAAATTTTAAATATCACATATTCACCCTCTTCTAGGTGCCCATACAATCGTTTCACCTCCACTTCTTATGATTTGAGGAGTCAGAAATTAATGGTGCAATATTTTGGCTTCCTTCCTTCTAACCAGTGTGCATGCCAAAAGGCTGTCTTCCGACCATTACCAAGAGTAATAGTAGTAGAGGCGTAGAAAATGTCCATATTCTCATTGGTGCAAGGGTTTCCGAATTAAATCCAAATTTTCTTGGGATCTTTCCACTCTAGCCACGACCGTATCAACCAAAGCACCATTGTGAATTTGTACTTTTGGGGCGTCACATTAACACCCAATTAACCGTGCATTTAGCTCCGGTCGTACAATCCTTGGATGACCAAAGAAGAGCACAGTCAAGCATATTGATGAATTTTAAGGTTCCTGGAGGCATACACTACAAGAGAAGTCGTCATACCTAACTTTTGGTCCGCCGAGCGTGGTAGAAGGTGCGACTTCTGCCACGATATCGTTCTTTTTCCCGTGGTAGGTGGAAATATTTTTTTCGATTTCACAGCTCTCTACTGCCACATAATTGTTAGAAACATTGCAGAAACTCGTCGGTGTGTGGTAGATGTTAGATTTTCGGTTCCTCGCGCGATTTTGACTTTGTTTGGTGCCACTGAAGTATTTTGAATCCCGTGGAGCCGTGATGTAAGTTTATCTACCGGACCAATTTTTTGGGTCACGTCTCCTAGTTTTGAACTTGATAACATTGCCAGATGCATCAACTGTTTTGTTAGTCTGCTAGATGTAAGCCTCTCTATAAGAGAAACATGTGTACGATATGGACTTTTTTAGTTCACGCCTCACTGTTTAGAACTTGAAAATGTTGCTAGTTGCATCAGTCATTTAGTCAGGCTGCTGGGACCCAGATGCCAGCCTCTCTATAAACGAAACATGTGCATGATTGACTTTTCTTGTTCCGCTCGCCCCTCCCTAATTAGAACTTGATAGCCATAGTTGATAGTATGTGGGTTAGTCCTGTAGTTGATAGTAAGTAGGTTAGTCATGTACATTATGTACCCAAGAAGGGGGTTTCACAGTTCGCAAGAAAGGGGTTTTAGGGTGGTTGCAAATGATGATAATGAATTGGTTGCTCAAATAACTATTACTGGTTATAGAATGTGCATTGATTACAGAAAATTAAATGCCTACTCGTAAATATCATTATCTATTTCCTTTTATTGATAAAATGTTAGAAAGATTTTCTAAGAATTGTCACTTTTGCTATCTAGATGTTTATTTAAATTTTCTCAAATTCCTATGCATAAAGATGACCAAGAAAAGACAACTTTCACTTGCCCATTTGGTACTTTTGCTTAGAGAAGAATGTCATTTGGTTTATGCAATGCACATGCCACCTTTCAAAGATGCATGAATGCTATATTTACTGATTATACTGAAAAAATTTATGGAAGTATTTATAGATGATTTTTTATGTATTTTTTACTTCTTTCGATAATTGTCTCTTCAACCTTAACAAAGTTATTCAACGTTGTGAAGACCAAGACTCGGTCGGTATTGATTCGGAAAAAATGTCACTTCATGGTTACAGATGGTATTGTCCGTGTATCCAATTGAAGGAGCATACAAATATTGAGGCAACATAGAAATTACCATACCGTAAAGACATAAAAGGTATGAAAAACTTTATTGGTCATGCAGATTTTTATAGAAGGTTTATTAAAGACTTCTCTAAAACATCGAAACCTCGGGATATAGCAATCCCCTCCGGATATTGGATTTCACATTCCCCTATATATAGCAGTCCCATGCAGACGATTTGTATTTAACGAACAGAAAGAACAATAAATAACAGAGAGGCCTCCTGGATATTTTACAATAAGCCAGTGAGTTGTGAGAAATTATGTGGCTAAGAGGGAAATATTGGATACACAAAGGATGAAATATGGCTGGAAAGAATTGGCGAGAAACAAAGGACGGGAAGTTGGAAATATGGAAATATCCATGTTTGCAGAGTGTATTTGCGAAAAATGTAGGTAGGAAAGTAATATATTGTGTGGGAAGTGGGCAGGAAAATGACGGCTTATTTGCCAAGTATATTGACAAAAACACAAATTTTTGGTGGGAACACACGAGAAAATTGCTAGGAAAAATTCCAAATATTTAGTGGACAGACAAACACCCTGTGCCATCATTGTGCTGCTAAGTGCAGCCAAGCTGGCCACATATCCATAGGTTTTGCCAAGTTACATTTTTTTAATTTCATTAATAATAAGCAAGCAAGCTGCCTAATTAAAAACCTTCCAGTCCCTGTAGGTACCCTGGTAAGGAAAAGAGTGCGTCTAAAACTTGCTGCTACAACATTACATGAAGGATTACATTATCTCGATAGAGAGCAGCTCCTCAAGACAGACTGGAGCATCATAACTAAGGGAGCCACTAAACCCTGCCTTACTAAGTTGCGCCAACACATGCGCAATGTAGCATCCCATCTGTCTAACATATGTAATGCTACATGGTCTAGTAATATAATTGCTACTTCCTACATATAATTGTTGCATCGTAATTATATCATGCTCATGTCATCATGCCACCTTGCATTTGAGCATCATATAAAACCCTTTTCATTTGGTTCTTCTCTCATATGCATTAGTAATTGTATTTGGCTCTTGATATATTGTATTTGGTTCTTCATAAATGCTTGATGCCCAAGTTGAGTTGGGGGCATATCTTTTATTCCACTCCACCACCTTTTCCTTGTCACCACCTTATAATTCCACCATCCTAATTATCCATGAGCTTTTACACTTTTCCTTTGGCATTTAAATCTAGCTCATGTGGGTTGGGATGGATCCACTTCTATTTTCCACATGCCCTCACACTAGCATCATGTTGTTTTCACATTATTGATATGTGGAGCCACCTTTGCATGCCTTGTGAGTGGTACCCCTTTTTCTAGCTTCCATATGGATTGTATTGGAATATTTGCTCATGTTGGAATATTATTGGGGATATTATGCACCTAGTGGAACACACACACTAGCATGTCCCAAATTATATTCAAAGTTGAGCATCTCCATCTACTCCACTTGGAACATCTTTCTAATTCTTTTAGCTTGGCCTTACTCCATATTTTGGGAATGTATGTGTATAAATGCCATGATTATTATTTTGTTTTCACAAGATTAGACATGGCATTTAATGCCCATGCATGGGCCATGCAAATTACCACTATCTTTCTCCTTTGGTTTTTAATTGTTTTTGGGAGTGGAGCATGGACCTTTGGGAATCATGTCAAGTGATTCTTTATGCTTTTTTTGAGCTCCACCCTTTTCTCTCTCAAACCCTCACCTTCTTGTTTGTTCTCTCCTTGCCATGTGCACCTAAAGTCCTAAACACTTCATCTCTCTTTCTCTCTCTCTCTTGTACCACCACCTTGTGCTCAACCAAAAACCCTCATCTCACCATCTTCCTACACCTTTGCTTGATCTTGGTGGATCACCCCCAAACCCTAAACCCCCTTACTTGGTCTTGTTTTGGCCATGATCAAACCCTAAACCCTAGCCTCTCCCTCTAATCTCTCTCTCTATCTAAAACCCTAGCCTAATCCACCCCGTGCCAAGCTAACCTAACCCTCCTAGCTTCGGCTACACCCCACCCTCTCACCATGCCGAGGCACCCCTCCCTCTCTAACCCTAAACACCCCTAGACCGAGCCAAGCTACCCCTCCAACCCTAGCTACCCGAGCCTCTCCCTCCTCTCTCTTTTTCTCTCTACCAGCAAAGCTCCCACCCGAGCCAGCCCTCCCTTCTACTCCCTCGGGCCTAGCTGTAGCCACCACCCCAGCTCGAGCACGTGAGCATGAGGGAGAAAACGTGGCCACCACACCACCTTTCCACCCCGAGCCTCCCACGGCGTCTCCCTCTCCCCCTTCGACTTTATCTACTCCCTCTCTATCTTGGCGTCGTCCCCAGATCTACCAGGGCCTCGCCCTTCTTCTCCCCACCACCTGCCTGCTACCCCCTCTCTCTCACACCCCGACAACCTCACTGTCGGCCCTGTGTCTCTACCACCAAAACAAGGAGGCGGGCGTGTTGTTTGGGCGCTGGGGAAGACCGAGCCATGCATCAGCGTCGTCCCAGTACACGGCGTCGAGGAGGAGACGGACCCAGTACACGCTGCCCGCCGACGCACGACGCCGAAACCCTAACCCGCTCGGCCTCTACATCGCTGTCGTCCTGCTGTGCTCCGGCATGATCCGCCACCACCAACCCACTCCCGGTGAGCTACTGAGCCTCCCTGACATCCTCCCGCTAGCCATCGCTTCCTGGTCGCGCCGGTCCTTTTGTCGGGCGCACTCTGTGCGCCGGCGTGCGCGCTTGCGTTTGCTCGTCGTCGCGGCGTAGAAGCTTACCTAGCCGCGCCAGCGTTTCCGAACAGCAACCACCAGCCGCCGCACTGGTTCCGCCTCTCAGCGCGGGCGCCGCAGGTCGCGGGTTCGATTCCCCGCGCCGCGCACCGTCCCGGTCGAGCATAGTCCGTTCGTCAGTTTCGTCAGGAAGAAAAACTGTACCGCTGGCAACTTTGCAAATCCCCCCCAAACCTTTTTACTGCTCAACCCGTGCTCCACCCGAACCCCACCTGTCAGCCGCTGTTGTGTTTTTACAAAAAGGCACCCCAAGTTTGAGCAGCCCCAACCCGCAGCCCCTAGCGTCGCCAGGTGTCAGGCCCGCATCGGACGCGCGCGTGTGTGGGTCCGCTTTAACCCGGCCCCGCCCGTCAGTGGGGGTGGCTAGTTAGGTCCCGAGTGAGAAAAGCCGCGGCTGTGCACCGTTGCCTCCTGGGCCCAGTCAGCGCAGGTCCCACCCAGCTGTGACTGTGGCTAGCTCGGCCTACGAATAAAAAGTCTGAGTGTTTGTCTGTTTAAATAAAAACAATTTTAGAAATGTTTAAATTCAAATTCAAATCTGGTTTCAATAACTTTAAATTTGTAATTCCAAATAATACAAATAATATGTGTTTTGGAATCAGAAAAATGTGAGGAATTCAAATATGCCATTCAAAATATCTTTTGAGCAATTTAAATTTTTCGAAATTGTTTAAGTGCAATAAAAAGGCCTTTTCTTAATTAATTAATAAATTTAAATCTACAACTCCAAATTTGACATATAATATGTCTAAATCGATCAGCGCGACGAGCCCGTTCTAACTATGCATTCCACGTTATGAATTGAAGCATGCATCATGGCATTATTTAAAATCAGAACTGTTTATGGCAATAAAACTTGACCAAATAAATAATAAAATGAATTATTCTTGTCCCCACACCCCACCCTTGCCATGCTACATTATGGCCATGTAAATTGTGCATCATTCATCATGGCATGCTTGTTTGCTTGTCGAATTTTATTCATATGCTTGTGCACTTTATTTATGTTGGCCCTTGTTTGTTTGGTTCTTCTTCGAATTAACGCCGAGCAGGGGAATTATCAGGAATCGCAGGAGTTCTACCCAGATCCATCTCTTGCTTCAACTGAGCTACCAGGCAAGCACTACCACATGCTTGCATACATATAGTACCTATTGCCTCTATCTTATTCTTGCATCATTGAGTCGCGATTGCATTAAATTGAATCCCAAGTACTGCATAGCATTTACTTTTAAACCCCATCGGAGCTTGTTCCTTCCTCCCATGAGCCATTACTATAGGAGTTGTTTGAGCCATGCGAGTCATAGAACAGCATGTGTAGGGTATGTGAGTGTCTAATGGATAACGAGGTATCTAAACAACTTAACCTGAGTAGTAATGGGATAACTAATGAAAGACGCACCGGTGAGCAATATCTGCTATTTGGTTTTTCATGCTCACTTGTGTCCCGTAGGACCCCGAGTACTTGATTCCTGTTCCTTGACTATTCGCACTATCCACATTCGGGAGGCCTTATGGACCCCCCTGAGATAGATCTTGATTCATTTCTATTTCTTGGGGCCACAAAGTAGTTTGGGGCTTTGTTACTATCCTGTACTTATGCCACGCTTTACTGTTTTATTTAAGATTGTGCGAGGAGCACCTGTACTGTTTAGGATTGCGGAGTGTTTTCGCGGTATCGACAAGCCCAGTCACACTTTCAGGTTCCTAGTCGTTTACAGCCATTGGCACAAACCTTGGGTCCGTCTCGGAGTCGGCCAACTTCGTTGTGGGTAGCTTAATGGGGTGGCCCCCTGAAATATTTCTGAATCCTGTGATCGCTTTGTTGTGAATGCCTCGTTGGGTTTTGATTTGGTTTTTCCGAGGTTGATCGAGTGTGTGTTGCTATTTGTGCACCCCTGCAGGGTAAATCTTTCTGAAAGCCGTGTCCACGGTTATGGACGACTTGGAGCACAGTTTCTCGATCATAGACAAGTATAACTAAAGTACCACTTTTAAATCTGACTAAATACCTGACTAGTAAATAGTGTAATACTCATGGAATGGTTGATAAAACTGCCAACGGATGGGTTGTTCGTCCGCTTTCTCGTTGGTAAGCGAGAAGGAGGATGGATCTGTTAATTATACTGTTATAAGTGTTGTTTCTAATTAACGGACATCCGTCTATCATTGGGTAGGCGGATGGATAGCGAGTATCTATAGACTTGTTAGTTATTATCTTTTGCTGCAGTTGCGTCACCCCAGGTATATGTCCCCTTTAGAGGCATAAAGACTTGCTGAGTACCCCTAGGGTCTCACACGATAAATTGTTTGATTCAGATGAACAGGTGTATTCGCAAGACGGATACTGGGTGGAGGAGACAGATGATGTTGGCAACGATCACTCGGTGTAGAGATTCCGGGGATGAGGATCCGCGAGATCTGTGGGCGGGATGTGTTTATTTATGTGGCATCTTATGCCGATTTGATTCTTATCCGTACTCGGATATTGTTTTCCGCTTCCGCCTGATACTCTGATGTTTGATGTATGAGGAGCTATCCTAAACTATTATCTCTATCTAGGATATTTGGATCTTGCCGTATGGCATTGCAATATTTCTATTTCTTTTAGATGGAATGGCTCTGAAAACTGTTGTATGGTGGCTTGCATACATACTCACTTGTGTATGTAGTTGATCCCTTCGCCTGCCGACTACGCCGCTCGTTCTTGTCCCGATGTTCTGGAAGTGGTTAGGGCGGCCGACAGGTCTACCTGTGAGCGGCCCCTAGGCCCCACCGTACTATTTTAACCACTTTCGCTCATCCAGGCATGCAACTTAGAGCGTAGTTCACCGAGGTAGTTACAATTGGTATCAGAGCCATCCCGCCCTTCAGGATCTCAGCCAAATGGTCGTTGTCAGTCTAGCAAATATTTTGGTAGCTATGTATACTAGGGAAAAACAAAACGTGAGAGTAGGACTGCTTCCATTTTTCTTCTTACCCACCCACCCACCCTTTCTGGTAAGGAAGTGTAACGTTTTCAATCCTCTTCTAAAAATTCAAACTAGGATTCACGTGTTCTGGGTTCTGTAGTACCATAGGTTGTGTGTGTGTGTGTGTGAATTCCTTGTCTATCTGTTGCATCCAAATGTTATCACTATCTGCCTTTTGGTTATCAACTGTTGGTACATTCCATACCGACAGGCCTTTGTAAACCGACGCGATCTATCTGATTCGTTGTATACCGGTGCGATCCGTCTTACTGTTTGTTATCCGACGTTATCTTGTTTAGGGTGTTCGTTTCCGTAGTTACTAATCTTTAGGTTCATCTTAAGAAGAAGGTGTTGGGATATGTGTTTTACTGATTCATGTGCGGAGTAATGATTTGAGTGCGGGATGGAGTCGCGACCATACCACTACTTTTATCATTCGCTCTTGTATATTGAATTGGTAGAGTTACTAATCTTGATTCGTTAAGTGGTTTTGCGCATCTAGTGGTATTTTAATGCCGAAATTTGCGGAAATTTTTTCTTTGTTAGCTTGTGTAGCACACTCCTTGTTCAGTCGTGTGCCTTATGCTTAATATCTTCGAGGTGCTTTGAACTTTGTTGATATTTTAATATCATCTTAGTAATTTGTATCCTTTAAATCTTGGTTAATTCCATTTTGGTACTATTTTGGATTATTATTATTCTCCATTATAGTATTGACTTGTGTTTTATATCAATCACGGGATGGCACCACCACGCCATTCTGAGGAGGACATACCACCTGAACTGGGGGCTGCGTTGGCAAGTATTGCTAATGCCTTGGGAGCAATGCAGCAGAACCAGCAGCGATTTGAAGAAAGTGTCAGGAGGAATGAGTTTGTTCCGCTACCTCCACCTCCCAAGCGAGGAGACATCAAGAGTTTTCTGAAGTTCAACCCACGCCAATTTGAGGTGTCTAATCAGCCACTTGATGTTGATGATTGGCTGCGTGAAATGTCAAGGTTGCTGATGACTGCAGATGTTCCTGAGCAAGAATGGATAAAATGTGCCACGCACCTTCTGAAGGGAGATGCAGCTCTGTGGTGGGAAAATTACCTGAAGGCAGACCACTCTGGTTTTCAGCCTACTTGGGAGCAATTCACTGGGGCTTTCAAAGAGCAATACCTGTCAGAAATTATCATGGAAAGGATGAAGGAAGTGTTTCTCAACCTCAAGCAGGGCAATGACAATGTCAATACCTATATCAGAAACTTCATGAACCTTTCTCGGTATGGTGGCAATGAGATCTCTGATGACAAGAAGAAGCAAAAGAGGTTCAGGCAAGGGCTTAATGCATCAATCAAATATGCAATCACTCATGCAAGGCCGGGGTCTTTTCTGGAACTCCAACATATAGCTCTGCAGGAAGAAGCAAGTAGGCAAGTGTTTGAGGAGTCAAAGAAACACAGCCGTGATGCAGCAAGCTCTTCAGCTATGACAGCTCCTTCTAAGTGCCGCGTGTGGGTTCCTAACACCCCACCGTCGCTCCTGGCTCCACCAAGACCGTCAAGCTACGCGGCAAGGCCACCAAACTCCTTCACCGCGGCTCCTAGGGGCTACAACCACAACTACCCTGGAGCGCCTGGCGGAGTCCCTGGCTACGCTGGTCCACGTCCACCTGGTGCTTGCTACACTTGTGGAAACACTGGGCATCAACACTGGAGTTGTCCAATGAACAACAAAGCTCTTCCTCCACCACCTCCAAGACCTGCGGCAAATTCTTCTATGGTTCGTGCACCTCCACCTCGGGCTCTCAACATCAACACCAAGCCCAGGTCTACGGTTGCTCGTTCCAACTGTGTTAACATCGCTCAAGCTGAGCATGCTCCTGGAATTGTGATGGGTACGCTTCATGTTAACTCAGTTCCTCCACGAGTTTTGTTTGATTCTGGTGCATCGCATTCTTTTGTCTCTACAAGTTTTGCTGATGAGAATGGGTTATCTATGGATCCTCTCCCTAAGCGTTTAATGGTCCTTTCTCCTGGAGCAACAATGGCATCTTCTAAAATCAGCCATAACAATCAAATTGAGATTGGTGGTTCTTCGTTCCCGGCTTCCTTAATTATTCTGGGCAATTCTGACATTGATGTTATCTTGGGCATGGATTGGTTAATAGCAAATGCAGCTGTGATTGATTGTGCTGAACGCTCGGTTTCTCTGAAAATTCCTGAAGGCCATATAGTCTATTCTCCATGTCTGACTCCTGCAATTCAGCTTTTCTGTTTGGCGGCTCTGAATGATGATGCTATGGAAGCTATTCAGAGTGTTCCGGTGGTCTGTGAGTTCCCAGATGTTTTTCCTGAAGAGTTGACAGGTATGCCTCTTGATCGAGAGGTCGAGTTTGTGATTGAGCTTGAACCTGGTAGCGCTCCTATCTCCAAGCGGCCTTATAAAATGGGTCCTGCTGAGTTGGCTGAACTCAAACGTCAGCTTGATGAACAAGAGAAGTTGGGTTTCATTCAGCACAGTACTTCTTCTTGGGGTAGCCCAACCATCTTTGTGAAGAAGCGAGACAAGACTGATAGACTTTGTGTTGACTATCGGGCTCTCAATGCTAAAACCATCAAGAATAAATATCCCCTTCCGCGGATTAACGATCTCTTCGATCAGCTAGCTGGAGCTGTGGTATTCTCTAAGCTTGACTTGAGAAGTGGATATCATCAAATCAAGATTCGCAAGGAAGATGTTCCCAAAACAGCTTTCACCACCCGCTATGGCCTGTACGAGTACACGGTCATGTCTTTCGGTCTCACCAACGCACCTGCCACCTTCTCGAGGCTTATGATCAGTTTTCATGGAGTATCTTGATAAGTTTGTTGTGGTCTATCTGGATGACATCCTAGTCTATTCTAAGTCAAAGGAAGAACATGAAGAACACCTTCGGTGTGTCCTAAACAAGCTTCGTGAGAACCGCCTGTATGCAAAGTTCTCCAAGTGTGAGTTCTGGCTGCCTGAAGTCACCTACCTTGGTCACGTCATCTCTACCAAGGGCATTGCCATCAACCTAGACACTGTTAAGACAATTGTTGACTGGCTTCCACCCAAAAATGTCAAAGAAGTCCGGAGTTTCCTTGGTTTGGCTAGTTACTACTGCCGTCGCTTTGTTCAGAACTTCTCGAAGATTGCGAAGCCTCTTACCGATCTCCTCAAGAAAGGCAAGAAATACCTTTGGTCTCCTGCATGTCAAGCAAGCTTTAAAACACTCAAAGAGAAGCTCACTTCCACACCAGTCCTGATTCTTCCAGATACATCAAAGCCTTTCCAGATATTCTGTGACGCCTCCTTGCAAGGATTGGGTGCGGTCCTTATGCAAGAAAAACAAGTTGTTGCTTATGCCTCTCGACAGTTGAAGATGCATGAGATCAACTATCCTACTCATGACCTCGAACTCGCAGCAGTTGTCTTTGCTTTGAATGTATGGAGGCACTACTTGCTTGGCAACCGTTGTGAGATCTTTTCTGATCACAAGAGTCTGAAGTATATCTTCACACAGCCGGATCTCAACCTTCGTCAGAGAAGGTGGATTGAAGCAATTAATGATTTCGATTTGACCATCAACTACACTCCGGGCAAAGCTAATGTCATGGCCGATGCTCTCAGCCGAAAAGCTTATGTCAACAACCTCATGGTGGAAGAACAACAGCCTCTCTTATGTGAGGAATTCCGCAAGCTCAACCTTGAAATTGTGGATCAAGGGTATCTTCTGAACCTTCTGGCAACCCCTCTCTTGGAAGAAAAAGTTCGCTCCATTCAACTTGGTGATCCTTACACTAAAAACATCATCTCCAACATTCAGCTTCCGAAGTATGAGTCCTTCCACGTCGACGACCAAGGCACTCTTTTCTTTGAACACCGGATGTTTGTTCCGAATTACCCGGGTTTAAGAGAGCAAGTTCTCAAGGAGGCGCATGATTCTATTCTTTCTATCCATCCTAGCAGCACTAAGATGTACATGGACTTGAAAACACAATATTGGTGGCCTGGGTTGAAACAATATTGTGCCAAGTATGTCTCCGAGTGTGATGTCTGCCGCAGAGTTAAAGCTGTCCATCAGAAACCTTCCGGTCTTCTATAGCCATTGAAGCCTCCGGAATGGAAATGGGAGAAAGTAGAGATGGACTTCATAACTGGTTTTCCAAGGTCGCAGAAGGGCAACAATGCAATCTTTGTTGTCATCGACATGCTCTCTAAAGTGGCTCACTTCTTTCCCGTCAAGGAAACAATTTCTGCAATTCAGTTGGCTGAGCTCTATATCAACAGAATTGTCTCTCTGTATGGGGTTCCTCTTGACATCAGCTCAGACCGTGGAAGCATCTTCACTTCCAAGTTCTAGGGAAGTTTCCAAAATGCTTTGGGAACAAAATTGAACTTCAGCACAACTTACCACCCTCAGTCGCAAGGACAAGTTGAAAGGATCAATCAGATTCTGGAAGATATGCTCCGTGCTTGCGTTATCTCTTTTGGCATGAAGTGGGAAGAATGTCTTCCTTATGCTGAATTCTCTTACAACAACAGCTTCCAGAAAATTCTAAAGATGGCACCATTTGAGGTTCTCTATGGTCGCAAATGCAGAACTCCGATTGGTTGGTCGGGCGCAGGTGAAAGAACATTGTTTGGCCCTGACATTCTAACTCAAGCGGAGGAGAAGGTTCATATCATTCTTGAAAACCTGAAGGTTGCTCAAAGTCGCCAGAAGAGCAACTATGAAAAAAAGCACACGGACATGGAGTATGTCCCTGGTGATCTCGTTTACCTTCATGTCACTCCCATGAGAGGCACGCACCGCTTTGGTATCAAAGGAAAGCTGGCTCCTAGATACATCGGTCCTTTCAAAGTTCGTGGAAGAAGAGGAGAAGTCGCTTATGCTCTTGAGCTCCCTGAAAAACTCAAGGTCCATGATGTTTTCCATATCTCTCAACTCAAGAAGTGCTTCAAGGATCCCGGCAGGACCGTGGACCATGAACTCATCAATCTCCAAGAAGATCTGTCTTATCAAGAACACCCCACAAAAATTCTAGAAGTCGCAGAAAGAAGGACTCGCAACAAGTCCATCAAGTTCTGCAAGGTGTAGTGGTCGCACCATTCCGTTGATGAAGCCACTTGGGAACGCGAGGACGAGCTCCGTGCCAAGTATCCTACCCTCTTCGTGTCTTCTTCTTCTTCCTAGAATCTCGGGGCGAGATTCCTGTTTAGTGGGGGAGAGTTGTAGCATCCCATCTGTCTAACATATGTAATGCTACATGGTCTAGTAATATAATTGCTACTTCCTACATATAATTGTTGCATCGTAATTATATCATGCTCATGTCATCATTCCACCTTGCATTTGAGCATCATATAAAACCCTTTTCATTTGGTTCTTCTCTCATATGCATTAGTAATTGTATTTGGCTCTTGATATATTGTATTTGGTTCTTCATAAATGCTTGATGCCCAAGTTGAGTTGGGGGCATATCTTTTATTCCACTCCACCACCTTTTCCTTGTCACCACCTTATAATTCCACCATCCTAATTATCCATGAGCTTTTACACTTTTCCTTTGGCATTTAAATCTAGCTCATGTGGGTTGGGATGGATCCACTTCTATTTTCCACATGCCCTCACACTAGCATCATGTTGTTTTCACATTATTGATATGTGGAGCCACCTTTGCATGCCTTGTGAGTGGTACCCCTTTTTCTAGCTTCCATATGGATTGTATTGGAATATTTGCTCATGTTGGAATATTATTGGGGATATTATGCACCTAGTGGAACACACACACTAGCATGTCCCAAATTATATTCAAAGTTGAGCATCTCCATCTACTCCACTTGGAAAATCTTTCTAATTCTTTTAGCTTGGCCTTACTCCATATTTTGGGAATGTATGTGTATAAATGCCATGATTATTATTTTGTTTTCACAAGATTAGACATGGCATTTAATGCCCATGCATGGGCCATGCAAATTACCACTATCTTTCTCCTTTGGTTTTTAATTGTTTTTGGGAGTGGAGCATGGACCTTTGGGAATCATGTCAAGTGATTCTTTTTGCTTTTGTTGAGCTCCACCCTTTTCTCTCTCAAACCCTCACCTTCTTGTTTGTTCTCTCCTTGCCATGTGCACCTAAAGTCCTAAACACTTCATCTCTCTTTCTCTCTCTTGTACCACCACCTTGTGCTCAACCAAAAACCCTCATCTCACCATCTTCCTACACCTTTGCTTGATCTTGGTGGATCACCCCCAAACCCTAAACCCCCTTACTTGGTCTTGTTTTGGCCATGATCAAACCCTAAACCCTAGCCTCTCCCTCTAATCTCTCTCTCTCTCTAAAACCCTAGCCTAATCCACCCCATGCCAAGCTAACCTAACCCTCCTAGCTTCGGCTACGCCCCACCCTCTCACCATGCCGAGGCACCCCTCCCTCTCTAACCCTAACCACCCCTAGACCGAGCCAAGCTACCCCTCCAACCCTAGCTACCCGAGCCTCTCCCTCCTCTCTCTTTTTCTCTCTGCCAGCAAAGCCCCCACCCGAGCGAGCCCTCCCTTCTACTCCCTCGGGCCCAGCTGCAGCCACCACCCCAGCTCGAGCAAGTGAGCGTGAGGGAGAAAAGGTGGCCACCACACCACCTTTCCACCCCGAGCCTCCCACGGGGTCTCCCTCTCCCCCTTCGACTTTATCTACTCCCTCTCTGTCTTGGCGTTGTCCCCAGATCCACCAGGGCCTCGCCCTTCTTCTCCCCACTACCTGCATGCTAACCCCCTCTCTCTCACACGCCGACAACCTCACCGTCGGCCCTGTGTCTCTACCACCAAAACAAGGAGGCGGGTGTGTTGTTTGTGCGCTGGGGAAGACCAATCCGTGCATCAGCGTCGTCCCAGTACACGGCGGCGAGGAGGAGACGGCCCCAGTACACGCTGCCCACTGACGCACGACGCCGAAACCCTAACCCGCTCGGCCTCTGCATCGTCGTCATCCTGCTGCGCTCCGGCACGATCCGCCACCACCAACTCACTCCCGGTGAGCTGCTAAGCCTCCCTAACATCCTCCCGCCGGCCATCGCTTCCTGGTCGTGCCGGTCCTTTTGTCGGGCGCACTCTGTGCGCCGTCGTGCGTGCTTGCGTTTGCTCATCGTCGCGCCGTAGAAGCTTACCTAGCCGCGCCAGCGTTTCCGAACAGCAACCACCAGCCGCCACACTGGTTCCGCCTATCAGCGCGGGCGCCGCAGGTCGCGGGTTCGATTCCCCGCGCCACGCACCGTCCCGATCGAGCACAGTCCGTTCGTCAGTTTCGTCAGGAAGAAAAACAATACTGCTAGCAACTTTGCAAATCCCCCCCCCAAACCTTTTTACTGCTCAACCCGCGCTCCACCCGAACCCCACCTGTCAGCCGCTGTTGTGTTTTTACAAAAAGGCACCCCAAGTTTCAGCAGCCCCAACCCGCAGCCCCTAGCGCCGCCAGGTGTCACGCCCGCATCGGACGCGCGCGTGTGTGGGTCTGCTTTAACCCGGCCCCGCCCGTCAGTGGGGGTGGCTAGTTAGGTCCCGAGTGAGAAAAGTCGCGGCTGTGCACCTTTGCCTCCTAGGCCCAGTCAGCGCATGTCCCTCCCAGCTGTGACTGTGGCTAGCTCGGCCTGTGTATAAAAAGTCTGAGTGTTTGTCTGTTTAAATAAAAAAAATTTCAGAAATGTTTAAATTCAAATTCAAATCTGTTTTTAATAACTTAAAATTTGTAATTCCAAATAATACAAATAATATGTGTTTTGGAATCAGAAAAATGTGAGGAATTCAAATATGCCATTAAAAATATATTTTGAGCAATTTAAATTTTTCGAAATTGTTTAAGTGCAATTAAAAGGCCTTTTCTTAATTAATTAATAACTTTAAATCTACAACTCCAACTTTGACAAATAATATGTCTAAATCGATCAGCGCGACGAGCCCGTTCTAACTATGCATTCCACGTTATGAATTGAAGCATGCATCATGGCATTATTAAAAATCAGAACTGTTTATGGCAATAAAACTTGACCAAATAAATAATAAAATAAATTATTCTTGTCCCCACACCCCATCCTTGCCATGCTACATTATGGCCATGTAAATTGTGCATCATTCATAATGGCATGCTTGTTTGCTTGTCGCATTTTATTCATATGCTTGTGCACTTTATTTATGTTGGCCCTTGTTTGTTTGGTTCTTCTTCGAATAGGCGCCGAGCAGGGGAATTATAAGGAATCACGAGAGTTCTACCCAGATCCATCTCTCGCTTCAACTGAGCTACCAGGCAAGCACTACCACATGCTTGCATACATATAGTACCTATTGCCTCTATCTTATTCTTGCATCATTGAGTCGCGATTGTATTAAATTGAATCCCAAGTACTGCATAGCCTTTACTTTTAAACCCCACCGAAGCTTGTCCCTCCATCCCATGAGCCATTACTACAGGAGTTGTTTGAGCCAAGCGAGTCGTAGAACAGCATGTGTAGGGTATGTGAGTGTCTGATGGATAACGAGGTACCTAAACAATTTAACCTGAGTAGTAATGGGATAACTAATGAAAGAGGCACCGGTGAGCAATATCTGCTATTTGGATTTTCATGCTCACTTGTGTCCCGTAGGACCCCGAGTACTTGATTCATGTTCCTTGACTATTCGCACTATCCACATCCGGGAGGCCTTATGGACCCCCCTGAGCCAGAGCTTGATTCATTTCTATTTCTTGGGGCCACAAAGTAATTTGGGGCTTTGTTACTATCCTGTACTTATGCCACGCTTTACTGTTTTATTTAAGATTGTGCGAGGAGCACCTGTACTGTTTAGGATTGCGGAGTGTTTTCGTGGTATCGACAAGCCCAGTCACACTTTCGGGTTCCCAGTCGTTTACAGCCATTGGCGCAAACCTTGGGTCCGTCTCGGAGCCGGCCAACTTCGTTACGGGTAGCTTAATGGGTGTAACTACCTCGGTGAATTACGCTCTTAGTTACATGCCTGGATGAACGAAAGTGGTTAAAATAGTACGGTGGGGCCCAGGGCCACTCACGGTAGACCTTTCGGCCGTCCTAACCACTTTCAGACAACGGGACAAGAACGAGCGGCGTAATCGGCAGGCGAAGGGATCAACTAGATACACAAATGAGTATGTATGCAAGCCACATACAACAGTCCTCAGAGCCATTCCATCTAAAAGAAATAGAAATATTGCAACGCCATACGGCAAGATCCAAATGTCCTAGATAAATATAATAATTTAGGATAGCTCCTCATACATCACACATCCGAGTATCAGGCGGAAGCGGAAAACAAGATCCGAGTACGGATAAGAAGCAAATTGGCATAAGATGCCCCATAAATAAACACATCCCGCCCATAGATCTCACGGATCCCCTTTTCCGGAATCTCTACACCGAACGATCGTTGCCAACATCATCTATCTCTTCCACCCAGTATCCATCTTGTGGGTACACCTGTTCGTCTGAATCAAACAATTTATCGTGTGAGACCCTAGGGGTACTCAGCAAGTCTTTATGCCACTAAAGGGGACACAACCTGGGGTGACGCAATTGCAGCAAAATATAATACCTAACAATTCTATAGAGACTCACTAACCATCCGCCTAACCAATGATAGACGGATGTCCGTGAATTACGAACGACAGTTATAACACTACAATTAACAGATCCATCCTCCTCCTCGCTTACCAACGAGGAAGCGGACGAACAACCCCCATCATCCGTTGGCAGTTTTATTAACCATTCCATGAGTATTGCACTATTTACTAGTCAAGTACTTAGTCAATTTAAAAACGGTACTTTAGTTATACTTGTCTATGATCGAGAAACTGTGCTCCAAGTCGTCCATAACTGCGGACACGGCTTTTAGAAAGATTTACCCTGCAGGGGTGCACGAATAGCAACACACACTCGATCAACCTCGGAAAAAAACCAAATCAAAACCCAACGAGGCATTCACGACAAAGCAATCACAGGATTCAGAAATATTTCAGGGGGCCACCACAATAAGCTACCCGCAACGAAGTTGGCCGGCTCCGAGACGGACCCAGGGTTTGCGACGACGGCTGTAAATGACTGGGAACCCGAAAATGTGACTGGGCTTGTCGATACCGCAAAAACGTGGCGCGATCCAAAACAGTACAGGTGCTCCTCGCACAATCTTAATTAAAGCAGTAACATGGCATAAGTACAGGATAGTAATAAAGCCCCAAACTAATTGTGGCCCCAAGAAATAAGAATGAATCAAGCTCTAGCTCAGGGGGGTCCATAAGGCCTCCCGGATGTGGATAGTGCGAATAGTCAAGGAACAGGAATCAAGTACTCGGGGTCCTACGGGACACAAGTGAGCATGAAAACCAAATAGCAGATGTTGCCCACCGGTGCCTCTTTCATTAGTTATCCCATTACTACTCAGGTTATGTTGTTTAGGTACCTCGTTATTCCTCAGACACTCACATACCCTACTCATGCTTTTCTACGACTCGCATGGCTCAAACAACTCCTGTAGTAATGGCTCATGGGATGGAGGAACAAGCTTGGGGGGTTTAAAAATAAAGTCTATGCAGTACTTGGGATTCAATTTAATGCAGTCGCGACCCAATGATGCAAGAATAAGATAGAGGCAATAGGTACTGTATGTATGCAAGCATGTGGTAGTGCTTGCCTGGCAGCTCAGTTGAAGCGAGAGATGGATCTGGGTAGTACTCCTGTGATTCCTGGTAATTCTCCTGCTGGGCGTCTATTCGAAGAAGAACCAAACAAACAAGGGCCAACATAAATAAAGTGCACAAGCATATGAATTAAAGTGCGACAAGCAAACAAGCATGCCATGATGAATGATGCACAATTTACATGGCATTAAAGTAGCATGGCAAAGGTGAGGTGTGGATATAAGAAATAAAGCATTTTACTATTTATTTAACCAAGTTTTATTGTCATAAACAGTTCAGATTTTTAATAGTGACATGATGCATGCTTCGATTCAGAACAAGGACTGCATAGATAGAACGGGCTCGTCGCGCTGATCGATTTAGACATATTATTTATTAAATTTGGAGTTGTAGAATTAAAGTTATTAATTAATTAAGGAAAAGGGCATTTTATTGTAATTTCAATCATCTCGAAATTTAAAGTGCTCAAACATTATTTTGAATGGCATATTCGGATTCCTCACATTTTTCTGATTCCAAAACATATATTACTTGTATTATTTGGATTTATATTCGAAAAGTTATTTAAATCTGATTTGAATTTGAATTTTAAATCAATTTTGGAAAAGGTTTAATTAAAACAGGCACAGGAAATACTTTTGTCACTCAGCTCGTCCCAGCCATAGCCACTGACGGGTGGGACCAAACGGACTGGGGCCACGCGCGCAGAAAATCTTTTTTCTACTGCGACTCTGGCTAGCCCACGCGGTTGACAAGCGGGCCCAGCGGCTACGGGCCCACGTGACAGCGGTGGGGATGGCAGAGACTGACAGGTGGGGTGCAAGCTGGACCGCGGGTTAGTTGCACAAAGATGCGGGGGCGTTTTTGCAAAAAGGAGAAGGAGGCTGACAGGTGGGACCTCTAGGAGCGCGGGTTGCAGGAGTCAAAAAGGTGGGGGGTAAGCGCAAAGTGTCATCGCGTGCACTGTGGATCTTCCTCGATCTCTGACGAAACTGACGGCGGCAGCGCGCGCGCGGCGCGGGGGACTCGATCCCGCGACCTGGGGTTCGCACGCAAGGAGGCGGTACCAGTGCGGTAGGCTAGGGGAGTTGTTAGGAGGGTGGCTGGGGCCTAGATGAGGTTCTAGGTGGCGCGGGAAACTGGCAGACACCGGCGAGCTCTGGCGCACGGCGGGCGTTCGACGAAACGAGCGGCGGCGCTAGACGGCGACAGCGAAGCGGAGGGTGTCAGGGAGGGAGAGAGTCTCACCGCGGGTTGGCCGGAGGGGTCAAATCAAGGAGGGACGCGGCGGATCGTTGGGGATGCAGGCGTCCTGGCGGGCTAGGGTTTCGACGGGACGGCACGGTACTGGCGCTTCTCGGGCTTCTCGTCCACGTTGGCGCGTGCAGGGCGACGTAGAGGAGCCTCCTCGGTCTTCCAGGCCACCTCCACGACACGCTGGCCGGCTGGATCGAGGGGGCCGATGCGTTGCTGGCGGCGAACGGCGGCAGGCGCTGGCGACGGAGAGGAAGAAGGAGAGGAGGGTAGGCTCGGGGCAGATCTGGGAGCTGCCAGGAGGCGTGTGAGAGGAGGGGAAAGTGAGGGAGAGGGAGGAGATGGCGTGTGGGCACGGCAGAGATAAAGGTGGCCTCGGGTGCCACCTTTCCATCCTCCTCACGTGGTTGAGCTGGGGCTCGACCTGGGTGGCTGCAGGTGGGGTTTTGGCTGGGAGAGAGGGACAGGCAGGGGAAGGCTCGGATGGAGGGGCCCTCGTGGCAGGAAGAGAGAAGAGAGAGGGAGAGGGGGTAGAGCTCGGCTAGGGTAGATGGGTAGCTCGGGCTAGGGTTTTGTTAGGGTTAGGGGCTGGGGTGTGGGCCAGGGAGAGGGTGGCCAGGTGTTCATCAGCAGGTTAGAGAGAGAGGGAGAGTAAGAGAGAGATTAATGTTAGGGTCTAGTAGAACTAGAGTTAGGAGGGGAAAAAATAGGAAGAGAAAAAGATAGGTTAGGTGTTGTTTAGGGTTTTAGATTTATTTTGAATTTTTTTAAGAGATCCAACCAAGAGGAAAGGTAATGAGTCCTTTAATATATCATGAGATGAGGTGGAGGGATAATCAAGAAAAGAGAAAGAAAGATGTATGGGAAGCACCCCTCATATAAAACATGAATGGAGAAAATAAAAGAAAAAGATATGGATGAGAATATGGGGATGGTGGAATGGATGGAGATGGTCCACAAAGTAATATCCATTAAAAATAAAGGGAAAACCAATGAGATAAAAGGTGGTGGTACTTTTGCATGGCCCATGCAAAATAATAATGCCATGATTTATTTTGTGAAAACAATAATAATATTATGGCATTATTCTTATGCATTTCCAAGAAGTGGAGAAAAAGCCAAGCAAAAGAATTTAAAGGATTTGATCCACCCTATTTCCCATGAGCTAGATAAAATCAAAAGAAAGACAAACAAGCTCTTGGACTAGTAGGATGGTGGAATTATAAAGTGGTGGAAAAGAAAGGTGATGGAGTTAATAAAGATATGCCCCCAACTCAACTTGGGCATTTAGACAATATATCAATAACCAAATACAATATCAAGAGGCAAATATAATTAATAATGCATGTGAGGGAAGAACCAAAAGAAAAAGAGTTTTATATGATGCTCAAATGCAAGGTGGCATGATGACATGAGCATGATATAATTATGATGCAACAATTATATATAGGAAGTAGCCAATATCTTATTAGAACAAGTAGCATTACAATTGTTAGACAATTGGGGTGCTACAATGGGGTGGCCCCCTGAAATATTTCTGAATCCTGTGATCGCTTTGTCGTGAATGCCTCGTTGGGTTTTGATTTGGTTTTTTCGAGGTTGATCGAGTGTGTGTTGCTATTTGTGCACCCCTGCAGGGTAAATCTTTCTGAAAGCCGTGTCCGCGGTTATGGACGACTTGGAGCACAGTTTCTCGATCATAGACAAGTATAACTAAAGTACCACTTTTAAATCTGACTAAATACCTGACTAGTAAATAGTGTAATACTCATGGAATGGTTAATAAAACTGCCAACGGATGGGTTGTTCGTCCGCTTTCTCGTTGGTAAGCGAGAAGGAGGATGGATCTGTTAATTATACTGTTATAACTGTTGTTACTAATTAACGGACATCCGTCTATCATTGGGTAGGCGGATGGATAGCGAGTATCTATAGACTTGTTAGTTATTATCTTTTGCTGCAGTTGCGTCACCCTAGGTATATGTCCCCTTTAGAGGCATAAAGACTTGCTGAGTACCCCTAGGGTCTCACACGATAAATTGTTTGATTCGGATGAACAGGTGTATTCGCAAGACGGATACTGGGTGGAGGAGACAGATGATGTTGGCAACGATCACTCGGTGTAGAGATTCCGGGGATGGGGATCCGCGAGATCTGTGGGCGGGATGTGTTTATTTATGTGGCATCTTATGCCGATTTGATTCTTATCCGTACTCGGATATTGTTTTCCGCGTCCGCCTGATACTCTGATGTTTGATGTATGAGGAGCTATCCTAAACTATTATCTCTATCTAGGATATTTGGATCTTGCCGTATGGCGTTGCAATATTTCTGTTTCTTTTAGATGGAATGACTCTGAAAACTGTTGTATGGTGGCTTGCATACATACTCACTTGTGTATGTAGTTGATCCCTTCGCCTGCCGACTACGCCCCTCGTTCTTGTCCCGATGTTCTGGAAGTGGTTAGGGCGGCCGACAGGTCTACCTGTGAGCGGTCCCTAGGCCCCACCGTACTATTTTAACCACTTTTGCTCATCCAGGCATGCAACTTAGAGCGTAGTTCGCCGAGGTAGTTACACGCAACACCATTGTTCACACGCTCCACTTTGGTAATACTCAAATCCCGGTACACTCTTAGCAGTTCACGGCCTTCCAGGATTAGGGCCCAGTTGTGCGAATACTCAGGGTTATCCACCGAAAGGGCCTGAACCGCCCTAAGGCAGTCGCTCTCCACAGTAGCAGGCCAGTGACGGAGCTGAATCAGATGCTTTAATCTGTCCAGGCATGCCATAATCTCAGCCTCTTCCGCGGTGCCACAATTTGGGGAAAATCTCCACTCGGTCAAAATAACTTTACCTTGGCTATCTCGCACAATGACGCCAATATCGACATCTCTAGAATGCGCGTCCCATCCCACATCGGCGTTCGCCTTCAAAGAGCCCTCCGTTGGGGCAGTCCAAGAGGTACCATGATCGCATGCAGTGCTCGGCATGTCTGTGTGCGTAGCAGAAAACGACGATATGTAGTTAGTTAAGAAGCTAACCGAAGCAGAGATAGAGGTTTTACCGTCACCATGAATAACATTGTTTCTGTTGTGCCAAGCATGCCATAAGAGGAACAAAAAATTTGGCAGCATCTCCTTTGTTGCATTACCGAGAAAATCCAAGAGCCACTCTTTCCCATTAGTATTAAAAACCTCCTCCTCATGCAAGAGCCAAATACTTCTCATTTCATGCCACGGCGCTTTAGCCAGAGTACAGCGTATGAGTGCATGATTATCATCTTCCACACCCATCCCACATCGCACGTACCGGGGTCACGGCGGGGATGCATCGACTCAGCCCTAACCGGACAGCCAGCGATCCGGTCGATGCGCGCCATGCAAAAATACGAATCTTCTGCGGCACAGAGGCCTTCCAGATGAGTTCCCACACACGCATGTTTCCATCTGGTTCTAAGCTAGACTGACCCTGATCATTCCTTTGTCTACGCTAAACATTCCATTGCTCTCGCCACTCTAGGCTAGGAAGTCTTCCGTAACACGAGTAGAGAGTTTGATGCTAAGAATGACAACTGCATCTCTAGGTAAACAACACTCACGCACAGCCGCCTCATCCCCTGTCCGAGTGTCCTGTGAAATAAGTTCACCCACCGTTTTTGAGTATTGCCTTTTCTCCCTTCAACCTTCAGAGTGTCGTGTCTTGGCAGCCAGTTGTCATGGTAGATCTTAACTTTGGTCCCATCCCAAATCCTCCAAATCACACCCTTTTTAATAATTTGAGGCCATGCAAAACCCCCTGTCAACTTGCAAATTAAGCCAATTGTATTCTACAACTTTATCGAGTCATTTCTGTTTGCAGAGTGTATTCTACAACTTTACCGAGTCTTTTCTATTTGCCGCTTGTATTCATATAATTTTGTCGGGGCATGACAAGTTTGCCATGTGTATCATTTTTGGGACTTGGCAAAGCGTCTATTTGATTAGTGTATTTTTGTAATTTTGTCTGAACATGACAAGTTTTCCAAGGGTTATTTTTGGGACTCGACAAAGCATCTATTTTCTGATTTTCAGGAAAAAAATACACACGGAAAACGTCTTCTTGCCCGTGAAAATCGGTTTTCCGTTAATGATCAGAGTCGATATTTATTACGGTATAAAAAAACTGGACATTTAATGTTTCGCTAGTAAGAGCATGTACCATAGATTCTAATCAGCAGACTATATGCTTAGTCTACGTCACTAAATCTTAGATGGAGCTGAGAGAAAGCAGGAGAGGGAAGAGAGCTGGCGATAAATCAAGCGCTCGGTTGCGGCACAAAAATCGAATGGCTATAGCCCGTTTAAAGCCTGCTGCTGGGGCTAGAGCATCTGCGTCCGCGCATGCATTGCTTCTAATGGCTCACCCATCTTCAAGCGGTAGAGCTAATCTAAGAGCAAATCTATTGTATGGATGAACTTTCGTGATGGCTCTAAGTGACTTGGCATGAGTATATAGCCAGCAGGAGGCTATGTTATTGTCCTTGCTCTAACGCAGATATGATAATAACTACATATATGGAAGACTACCATTTCAGCCACCGATGAGCAGTGCCACCTCAGCGATTGCACTGTAGATGTGCAAGTTCTACAGTGCCTCCAGAGCCGTGCGAGCGCGTATCCACCGGTTCGCACGTTCCGTTCGACGTGAAGTCTCCTGGAAATATCTAGCGCGGGTACCGGTAGACCCACCGCTTTGACCAAACCAAATATTCACTCCCCAATCTTCTATTTTTCTCCTCTGTGTTCTAATACGTCCCCTCAATTCCTGTTCGTCGAGGCTGCCGCCATACGGAGAGGATGCGCAAGCGCAAGCGCTCGCCCAGGTCGAGCTCCCCCGGCGTCTGGCTCTGGTGAGAAGAGGATTTGGGGGGCTCGCCGAGCGGGGCCATTCTGCTGCGGGTAGTGGGTAGCGGCGGCCGTGTGGTGATGCTGGGTTCCTGGCGGGTCGTCGCGGCGACGCTTAACGACGCTGGGCGTGCTCCTTCATGAACGCGGCGGGATTGCGTGGGTTAGGTCCTCCTCCGCTACAGAATCATCCCCGAGGCACTCCCGCCATCTCCTTCCCCGGCTTCCCTACAGCTGCTCGGCCGCAGCCTGATTCCGCCGGCTGGGCAGCCATGTGGCTGATCCACGACCAGCAGCGCCACCGCATGTTCTTCATCTAGGTGCGCTGCTTACTTGGAAGCCGCTCAATAGGTTCGTGGTGGCGGAGGGATGTGGTCGCGCTCTGTTTTGCTGAGGCTCAGGGACCACTATAGAGGTGACAACAGTCATCATATGTGTGAGTGCGGTTCCCTTTCTTCTCTGAATACCCGCTACTTATTTTTTCTTCTATTACTGCTGATTCATTCCATGGTGCTTACGTGATGTTTTGATCAGTGTAACTCGTGCCTCCTCTGGTTTGTTTGCGCCACCTCCATGTCCGTTCGAGTGGTGTCCTTGGTGTCCTTGCAAATTTTGCAGAATGCTATGCTAGCCTAGATGACAAGTTCAGATCCCGGAAAAGACAAATGATGGGATATTATTGGCCAAACTGAAGCACTAGATGGCTGGTGGGTTTTTTGGAGTTCTAAACGACTAGACTTGATTCTTAATAAACTTATGAATGTCTGCTTGGTATGTGGGGAGTGATATGTGGTATGTGTGCTTGTGGCTCCTTGCACTCGGGCAGTTAGATACAGGACGCCTGGTAGATTGTCTTTTGGCTTGCCATCATCAGAGAGAGGGTGCGCCGCAATTGAGGTGACTACAACATGTTGTTTGTCATTTAGTTTCCCCAGCAGACTCACAATGAACATGATCAGTCCAGTGTTAATTAATGGATATTTTAGTTTTTCATGCTCTTTGAAAGAGTATGAGTTTAGCGGAATATGATGGATATATTATTGAGCCTCATGGGCGAGTATATATAGGCGTACAGAGGATTATCTTGGAGTACAAGTCAAGTTAGAACTGTACGTAAACAGATCCTAACTCTATCTAACCTACCATAACAACCGTATATACCTAATACTCTAACACTCCTCCGCAGTCGTAGCGGTAGCGTCGTGAACAAGTGGAACGTCGCGGACGGTCAGACTGGAGATAAACCGAAGTAGCATCCAGGAGGCTGACATCCCCCCGCAGTCCGAGCGGGAACGTCATGGACGGTGTCGCGTCACGGTAGCTTGGACTGTAGAGCAAGCTGGTGAGATTCTCAGGCGAGGTGATTGCCCGACGGGGCGACACAGCGGTAGCCCGTAGCTCGATCGGCGGTAGGCGCGTGCTCGGGGACGTGCTTGGTGTAGACGGGCGCGGGATCGGTTGATCACACCGACGGTGCACCGTATGCGCCATGGCATGTACGACGCGTAGATCGGATTCGATGGCGGTGTTGCCGGTGAAGTCCCGGACGATGACGATGAAGAGGATCCGAGGAGGGCGGCCGTGGTACCCTTCCGAGGAAGGCGTAGCAGCCGTCCGCAGTGCGCGGCAGCCTGCCGTGAGGCCGCGACAGCCTGCCGAGGCAGGCGCAGCAGCGGAGGGAGCAGGCGCACGGACGCGATGTAGATCCTCGATGCCGATGGTCGGAGTAGAGGCGTGGCGATGACGACGGCGGTGGGCGACTCAATCCGATCTAAGATCGGTAAATCAAAAAAAAAACCGATCAATAGATCGGAAAAAAAGACTTACAGGACAGCCGATCACGGATCGGCGGACGAACCCTGCGTACGGATCGCGTGGTCCCCGGCGGAGATCATTGAGATCGATCCCTCGGGGGCGGCGCGGCGGAAGCGTGTGGCTAGGGTTTGGACCGATTAGGCTGATACCATGAAAGAATATGAGTTTGGCGAAATATGATAGATATATTATTGAGCCTCATGGGCGAGTATATATAGCGTACATAGGATTATCTTGGAGTACGAGTTAAATTAGGACTGTACGTAAACAGATCCTAACTCTATCTAACCTACCATAACAACCGTATATACCTAATACTCTAACACTCTTGAAAGAATTTAATCCACGACACGTTATTTGTGCAGGAGATTAGCTAATGGCCATTTCTTCTATTTGAGAACATGGTATCTCACTTCTCGATTATGTTGTTGTGTCATCACACTTTATCTGGTTAGATAGTGATTTATGATTCCTAGATATTTTTCTTTCTATAAAAAAAAAGAACACGGTAAGGAATTCTTTTGGTTTTTCTGTAGATATCGGATGCAGTACTACAGTTGTAGTTCTCCCTTGCTACTTCAGTTAGGAACCTAGAGCTAGCAGGATATCAATTTCTACTTGGAAGTGGTCTGCATATAGTATAGAAAAAAAATGAGAAGTCTATGCATATCTGGCAGTAGCTTTATTTTGAAATTATACATCTGTCCTCCTTTTGGTTGACTAGATGGAGGGCACATCTTGCTATTTCTTTTGCGCTTTATCTGCTCTTTCTTTAGTGCATGACTGAAAAAAATCTACTTGCCACGCTACTCTATCTTGGGTTTTCTTTCGGCTTAGAATCTCTATGGATTGCATGGTTTTCGTTAATGATTTCTATTCCTTAACTGATATTCATGTCCAATCTCAGGAAAATATTCCGTGTTTATTGAAGCAACATAGTGAAAAACAAGTGGAAAGTTCAGAACTGAAGCGCCAAAGGTGACACGTATGAGTAATTCGACTGCTAAAGTGGAGTCATTTTATACCTCACTTAATTTTATTTTTCTAGATAGCAATCAGATGTTGCCGAGCTTTAGTGGTATCATATGAATTCTTTTTTTTTGTTATTTGAAATAACTTGGGGTCGCTTCTGAATGACAACATAGAGCACACATTTTGTACTGAGAAGGCGACATAATACTTTCTACAGACCACACCATGGTTAATATCCCCCGAGAAACGTTCTTCTAGAGGTCCTAGTAGACAATGGTGTGGTACCATCCCGAACGACTCCCTGGGGCTCGGGCGTCAGCAAGTACTGTTTCGCTAAAGGATTTTGCATCTTGGGTTGGCCCATCTACTGCTTTGCTCTTTTCTTTTCAGTTGGCGCGTTCTGCCTTCTGCGTGTGCGCATACAGCATACTAGTCTGTGTCAGTCACGCCTCACGGGAGACATTGGTTCCGCTGTTCAATTTTCTGATTGATTCGACCGTCAGAACCAGGACTAGAGTAGCCACCTAAACAGTCCAGCCTATTGACCAATCACAAACAAGGAAAATAACGACGTGGAAGAGGAAGAACATCCATATGTAACTTTTTCTTCTATTAGATACACTCGTATCTTGACAAATTTGAATCAACTAAATTGGATCAGAGAGAGTATTTTTTTTCTTTCTTTTCCTTGGTTTAGTTTCTTATGTTTTCTTTTTTCCCCATGATTTAAATTATTCTACCATTTATTCTAAAAAATATGTTTCTCTTCTATCACGGGTGTGTTCCACGGTTATTTTTCTCATTGGTTCATATCCGATTGTGATTTTACCTGGGAAAAAATTGTGACTTAATCCATGAGTGCTATTTTTCTTTCCGCGAAGTCAATAGCCAAGTTCCGCTTGTAATCGTGGTTTGATCCACGTGAACTATATTTAGTATCTTTACTTACTCTTAAAATTTGTGTTCTATCGAAGTTATGATTTTGGTCCATGACCGCTAAAAGTTTGTTCTCCTTGTAATCGTATTTTGTTCCACGAGTTCCAATTTTTGTTTAATTTTGTTCATATTTTTATTCCTCGCATTATCATGATTCTTTCCATGGATGTTTTATTTCACTTAGCCTACTTCCTTTTCGCACTCATAATTTGTTCCACTATTCCAATTCTTTTGTTCTCCATATTCTATCATTTTCTTCCACGTGTAAATCCGATTTGTTATTTCGTGCAATAATTTTTGCGTCCAACTATAGTGTGATTTTGTTCCATGTTGTCTAATTTCGTTCCGTGTTGAGGCGATGCTTGTTTTGTAAACACTACAGTTTTGTTCCACATGTAGTAGTTGACATCCGGTTTGCCTGCATTATTGACCAACATTTTACTCCATTTTAGGTATTGTTCCCTTTGCGCTCATGTTTTGTTGCAAATATTCTTATTTTCATTCCAACGTTGGTCGATATTTTGTTCCTTCATGTGTTTAAGTTTGTTCTCACATGATCTAATTTCCTGTTCCTCTTGTACTCGTATTTTATTCCGCGAGTTCTATATTTATTTCATTTTGTCTATATTCACCCTAATTCTAGTGTAATGATTTTTTTTCATGTATGCCAAAATTTATGGCACTTGGCCTAATTCACTGTGCACTCACAATTTATTCTTCGGTTTATATTGTTTTGTTCCATGCAGTTTACTGTTTATCAGATATTTTAACTATTTTCTTGGCCTAATTACAAGAACAGTGTGGGACAGTACTTTGCCCCTTTGCTTTGCAGCACGTCCAAGGAGTTTCCACTTGGAAAGGGAGAGATGCCTGCTTAAGCCTAACTTTTATAGTTGTACCAGGATTGGTGGAAGAGTGACAGACCGGCTTAAGTCAACTAGTCAAGTAAGTTGGTTGTATAAGCCAAAAAGAGAGCTTTGCTTGTCCTGTGCCAAACTGAAATCTGGCCGTGAATCAGTGCGCGTCATGTGTTCGGCTTCACAGCGGACTTTGGTGACATACGGCTCCAACGATCAAATTCGGCAGGCCTGTCTTAAAAAAAAGTACCAAAAATTGCATTCCATAGTCATAAAAAATGTTTTAAGATTCAACATTTTAAACTTATAAAAATTTGGCCCTTTCTTTCCTCCTTGACCCTCTTTCTCAGCGATAAGATGGTAGTGTGCTCATATAGCCAAAAAACAAATAGCAGATGCCACGTGGCAAGCCGCCTTGACGATTAAAAATATGGAAGAAGCCATAGGAAAGTACAACAATCTTGAGAATACAGTGCAAGTTGGGATCAACATCCTCCCTCCCCGTGAAACAGCTCAACAATTCCATTTTTCATGTTAATTTATATACTATATGCATAGTTCTCCCAATTATATCAAAATCACTTCAAATTTAAACTACATATAGGTTACATATAAGATCTTAAACTCACAAGTAAAAATAAATATGTGTGATAAAGTACTATCAAAATATGTTTTAATTTGGACCTAAAAAGGTATATGAGTGTGATTTTTTTTACTTTTGATTGGCCATGAACTCTATCATTGCTTGGCTCTCCGGGATGGATTTGATCGACTAGCTGTCGTGGTTTGCGAATAAACGAGACTGCATTGTTGTCATTTTTCAACTCTGATTCCCGGTTCAAATCAAAGAGAAGTACATATGCCTAATTGGCTTTCGCCACAATTTTAACCATTGGTTTTATCTAAAATAAAACTACAACGGGCTTACTCAGACTAATCGGTTTGTAGCCGCATGGTAATCCACGCAATCGATCGATGATGCAACTAACATGGTCTGCTCCATCCATCTTCCACAGCCGGTTATACAAATTATTGGCTCCGAGGCAAGGAAAAATAAATATAATTACTTATACTAAATTATATATTATATTCAGAAAACATTTCTTATTGATTCATGTTCACATATTTTATAATAAGAGTTACATTAGTGCTTAGTACATTGCTTCTTAAAAATATATAAATGAAAGTATGTGAAATGTGAGAAAATATGAGAAGATAAACCTATATGTGCCCTCTGTTTGCCGTGTCTTTTTAGTTTAGCTTTTTATGCTATGATTGATGTCTTTTTCTATCGAAACTGTCGAAACAATGTTTACAGTTTTGTCTGCAGTTCACCCCGCCGAGCAGTCCCGGTAAACCCGAATCGCAAAACAGAATATTCTCCCGCGAAGCGAGCAATCGCGGATTCAGCACACTGTACTCCGACGTTTACGGTTTACTATTTACGGGTACTGCAAGAGATGCTCTTAGTGCGTGTCATCTGTTCGGTTGGACAACCGACTTTGGTGACGTGCGATTCCACCGGTCAAATTCACCGGGCCTGTCTTGGAAAAAACTGGTACCGAATATTTATAAAAAATGTTTTAATATTCCAAGTCTTAAATTTAGAATAAAAAATTGATCCTTTCTTTCCTCCCTGACCCTCTTTCTCAGGGATGAGATGCTAGTGTGCTCATAGTGGATGTTTCTCAACCCATGTAGCCAAAAAATAAATAGCATGTGCCACGCGGCAGGCCGTGTTGGCGATTAAAAACATGGAAGAATCCATGGGAAAGTACAACAATCTTGAGAATACAATGCAAGATGGGATCAACATCTCGCTCCCCATGAAAAAGCTCAACAATTCCATTTTTCATGTTAGTTTATTTACTATATGCATAATTCTCCCAATTATATCGAAATCGCTGCAAATTTAAACTACAAATAGGTTAAATATAAGATCGTAAACTCACATGGAAAAATAAATATCTGAGATAAGTACTATCAAAAGATGTTTTAATTTTGAACTGAAAAGGTATATAACTCTGGAAAAAATTCACTTTTGATTGGTCACGGATTCGGTCTCCGTTCTGATAGGCTCTCCATGATTGGGGGAGTGTTGTTCACTTCGCTAAAATGCAGCGGCAGAGAGAGGAGTGGGACACACCCGATAGAGCAAAACGCGATGGATTTGATTGACCGGTTGTTGTGGTTTGCGAGGAAACGGGACTGCATTGTTGTAATTTTTTAACTCTCATTCTTGATTCAAAATAAAGAGTATATGTACATATAACTAATGGGCTTTGGTCACAATTTTAACCATTGGTTTTATCTAAAATAAAACCATCATGGGATTACTAAGACTTGTGGGTTTTTAGACGCAATCGACCAATGAGGCAATTAACATAGTCTGCTCCATCCTTCTTCCAGGGCTGATTATGCAAATTATTGGTTCCAGGGTAAGGGAAAATAAATATAATTATTTATACTAAATTATATATAACATGGTCTGCTCCATTAATGTTCACAGATTTTATAATAAGAGTTGCATTAGTGACATTGCTTCTTCAAAATATATAAATGAAATTATGTCAAATGTGAGAAAATATGAAAAGATAAAACTATATGTGTCCTCTGATGAATTTGTGTCACTCGTCTAGATTTTAGTTGGTCAATATATGTGTGTATCCTTATGTTTCTTTGTACAAATATATATAAATTGTATGCCATAAGAATGTCATGATAGATCTTTAGTTTATAATTAGGTATACTCAAAAAGAAAAAGTCTACATTATAAATTAATGTTGTTTAAGAGGATAGTTTAACCAAATCATTGGCACTTTACTGTCATTTTCAGATCAAATATCTTACATATGTCAATGGGTTTACTCATTTGTTGATGATATTCTAGTTAAAGATAGCCTTTAGTATAACTTGTATGGCATGTTGGAGAGAGACTCGTCGTCGAAGTGAACCAACCGCCGTTGCCGAGCTGATCATCTTAATGTGTGTCGGTGTGATTCCGACTTTATAGTGTGGAATTGCTCTTATAAATTGGATTTTTTTTCCTTTTCTACGTAATCAATAATCTCTTTGACGTTATAAATATTTAATATAAAAATTTGATATTTATACAAATTGTTAACAGGTGGCAAAAGCCTTTGCACCGAAGCCCCTGGGGCGGTCGTATCGTTTGCTGGGCCCATGGGCCGGCCCTGCCATCTTCTAAGTAGGGGGCACCGACCCCATCTTCACTCTGACTGACCCTCCGGCTGGGATCATCCGCAGACATTGGAGCAAAACATAAGTATTTTGCACACCAAATTAATGGGAGGAACCTCGATGGATTTGATATGTGGCTACACCGTCATAATGTTTGTTAGCGAACCTCTGGTATATGATGGCGGTACGCTGAACAAAAAATCAGCAATCGATGGATCGAGAAGTAGTAGGCCACCGACACAAAAGGCAAAGTCGCACAAAAATCAATCCATGGCAGCGGCTGCATGCCAATCCTTTTCGTGGACAGGAACTTCTAGGTCCCCAAATTAATGGGGATGATGGATGATCCTGTCCGAGTACGAAAGAGTTCGTTATGTTCCCATTCTTAATCAAGGACAAGACAGAGAGCAGCACGGAGATGCCGGTTTGGACCCAAAAAAATTGTACAGTACTTACCAAGAAATCGAGGTTTTGTTTCAAACAGTTATGGGAAGAGTACTACGGTTCGACTACTACAATAATGATGTTACTGCTGCGAGCTAGAAAGGTGTTCTTCTCTGCCACTTTGCTTTGCACTACAGTGTACGTCCAAGGATTATTATTTTTCCACGGGAAAGGGAGAGATGCCTGCCCAAGCCTAACGATAGTTGTTCCAGGATTGGCGGGAAAGTGACCGACCGTATCAAGTCAAGGAAGCTGGTTGTGTGTGTAGCCAAAAGGAGGGCTTTGCTTGTCCTGTCCGGGCCTGGCCATGCATGTCAAACTGAAATCTGGCCGTGAATTATTGCGCGTCCATGCGTTCGGCTGCACGTTGCCGACTTTGGTGACGGACGATAATTCGGGTCGCCGGTCCTATCTTGACAAAAAGTGACGTCCGATAATTGGGGGTAGTCGTTCCAACTTCGACACAAACCTCCGGCGACAGGACTCGTTCCGCTCAGTCAAAAATTAGTCTTTTAATAAATTTGGATTATACTTTAACAAACTCCACCTTGAGACTAAATTCCTTCTTATAGCATCAACAGTAATCACAAATAAATAAAACACTTTCGACACCAACATCCACTTGAGCTAAATAGTTATACCAACTAAACTTGAGCATAGCTCAAACTTAGCAACATGAATAGACTTTATCATCATAGCAGCAGGATTATCATGAGTGTTTATCTTACATATTTTTAGTGTACCTTGTGCAACAGCGTCACGAACATAATGGTACTTGGTATCAATTTGCTTTGTTCTCTCATGGAACATTTGATCTTTAGTAAGGTATATAGCACTTTGACTGTCACAGAACAGGTTAATGTAAGAATCATCCTAACAAAGCCTAGCATACAAACCTCTCAACCAAACAGACTCTTTGAAAGGTTCAGCAATAGCCATATATTCTGATTCGGTTGTATATAGAGCAACAACTAGCTGCAGCGTTGCCTTTCAACTCACAGTACATCCACCTACCGTGAACATATAACCTGTGAGGAACCTCCTCTTATCCAAGTCGGCAGCAAAATCTGAATCTACATAGCCTGCGAGTTCCCTCATCAGTCTTGCCAAACTTCAAGCAAGCATTCGATATGCCACGGGGGTACCTGAAAATCTGCTGAACAACTTTCCAATTTTCTTTACCAGGATTAGCCATGTAACGACTCACCAAACTCATAGCATATGATAAATCAGGTCGAGAACAAACCATGGCATACATCAAGGAACCAACAACACTAGAATAAGGAACTCATGATATGTACTCAATATCTTCATCAGAACTAGGACATTGCAATGCTGACAATTTAAAGTGAGGAGCAATAAGAGTACTAATAGTTGCATCAGGCATATTAAAATGTTGGAGAACTTTCTCAATGCAACTTTGTTGACTAAGAAATAGCAACCTAGATTTTCTGTCCCGTTTAATTTCCATACCTAAGATTTTCTTAGCAGCATCAAGATCTTTCATCTCAAATTCACTACTTAGGTGTGCCTTCAAAGTAGTGATTTATTTCATGCTCTTGGCAACAATTAACATATCATCAACATATAACAACAAGTATATAGGTGATCCATTAACAAATTATATATAAACACAGCTATCAAACTGAGACCTCTTAAAATCTTGTGAGATCATAAATGAATCAAACATTTTGTACCACTTTCTTGGAGATTGCTTCAAACCATAAAGCGATCTCTTCAATTTGCATAGAAAATCCTCTTTTCTAGGAACTATGAACCCTTCAGGTTGGTCCATGTAAATCTCCTCCTCCAGTTCACCATGCAGAAAAGCAGTCTTTACATCTAGCTGCTCAAGCTCAAGATCATGTATAGCAACAATACCAAAGAAAGTACGAATAGAACTATGGTTCACAACCAGAGAGAAAACATCATTATAGTCAATACCTGGAATCTGGCTAAAATCTTTTGCTACTAACCTTGCCTTAAACCTTGGAGGCTCATTAGGAGACAAACCTTCCTTCTTCTTGTATATCCACTTGCAGCAGATGACCTTCTTTTGTTTAGACAAGCGCACAACTTCGTCCCAAGCCTCCGACGACGGGCCTCGCTCCGCTCCGTTAGAAGTTAGCCTCCTTAATAGAATTTGGATCATACTTTAACAGTCGCACGTGTTTGGGATATACTTTCCGGTATATCCATTGTGACTCGCTGATCAGGGTGGCCCACTTCGGGTTAGAGCTATGTTTCATGGGCGGCCCAGTCAGGGAGAAGATGGAGGCCCATCCGACTATGGGAAGGCCCAAAAGATTTACCGACTTAGACCTGTAGGAATACTTGTAGTTCAAGATATACTATGCAACTGACTATGTATCGTAGCCGGATAGGACTCTCCTATAACCTTAGGACCAGATGACTATATAAACCATCCTAGGGACCAGCATTTAGGGCACAACGCACTACAACCACAACTCGCTCAGGCGAATCCTCTCTTGTAATTTGTACTTCCGGCTCTACCGATATACTAGATTGCTAGCAGGAGTAGGATCTGTCCACCGCAGTCAGATCTAAACCTGGGTAAGCTTCTGTGCTCACCGTCTCGGAGAACCGTACGTCTCACACCCCATATTTTCCTACGCCTCGAGGACCCCATCATGACATACTTGTCCACAATCCGACGACAGTTGGCGCCCACCGTGGGGCAGGTGACCTTTAGATCTATGTTCCGGGCGGAATATGAGTGTATCAAAATTGGCGAAACAATCACCATCGACCATGTCCTCTATGTCAGCGACGTCCCTCCCGTCCTTCTCGACGAGACTTGGATTCTGACTATGGAGGCCATGACTAGCTACACCATCCTGTCTTTTGGCGAGATCGACGTTTACCTTGGTTATGCTGAACCTGCCCAACCCACCCCAGCGGTGATGATAGAGGTGGAAGAAATTTCTGGATCTACTTTGTACGCGGAGGCGGCAGAGTTCTGGATCCTAGAAAATGCTAATCCCACCTAACCTGCACCTGAAGCGAAGATCATGGAGAAAGAGAAAATTAGATTTAAAGATCTCCCGTAGGAGGTCAAATCTCAGGAAGATCAAAGTTGCAACAACTCCAGATCTGGCTCTGCCGATGCTAGAGCAGGAAAATCACTTCTGAGGCACACAGTAAGGCATATGATGCTGCGAGGCAATGCTAATATGGATGATGTCCTCAAGACCATCAAAAGTTTTGAAGAAGCATAGGAAGAAGGCCTCGCCTACCTCAGAGCGCATGGATCTCACTTTGTCGGCTACATCGGCTCTAGATCCGGCTCTGTCGATGCTGGAGATGACAATGACTCAGGTTTGCACACAATCGGAACAAACACCGACACACAGCTTCCCTAGAGGAATCCATGATGTTGGCAGAACTCTAGGCGTAAGAATAATAATTCGGAGAAGAACTCGGCTCCAGGGTTGTGTAGGAAGGAGAAGGGTCAGATCCAAGTCCCCACAATAGTATGGACGAAAGATATGACGAAAACTTTCCTGACTCGTAGGATGATATGGATCTCGGATAAAATCTCGACATCTAGATGTCTGAAAGTACTGACAGAAGCTTATCTCCAGGAAATGGACCAAAAGCCATCTTAGCCACTAGTACCTAGAGGGCCAACAAGGCAAAGAAGAAGGAAAACAAGACTCCAGCCAAGGATCTTCCGGCTGAGGAGAAAGTTGACGAGGAGCTCTAGATGGAGGATTCAGATGGCGCTATGAACCCCCAGGAACCAAAAAATCTCTGCCGGATGGACACGTGGTTACCCCAGGTGCCCGTGAAATCTATGGAGAAGCATTAACAACATCAATCCCAACCGCCTTGGAACTTACACCGGACGAGCTGGAGGAAAGGGCCTTGGCCCTAGAAGCACATCGCCAACGACTCTTGGATGAGGCAACTCACCTAGTCGAGGAGAAGAAGCGCATCGGAGATGCAGGACAGTTCAACTCCCTGTAGCATCAGAAGACCCAAAACAGCCCTGAGCTAGCAAATAAAAATCTGGATGCTCACAAATCCATTTTTGAGGGAAAGAAAATAGACATAGTCGTGGGACAGCCTTGGCTCGACAGTAAAGGAAACCGGGTGTACAACACGCTGGTAGAAAACACTACCGCAACCTGAGAGATCTTAGCGAATAACCCTACTCCAGAATAGGTTCGGCTGAGTGTAACACTACTCAACAAGGGCCTAGAGCAACAGAAGGCCGCCACATATTTTAGCGAAAAGCTAGTTGATGAGTCCAAAATTTAAGCATATTTATCTTTTGATTTTGCATAAATAGAGTAGGGATTTTTGTATTTCACTGTGTTTGCAAACACCTTTTTATCCTTGTTTCAACAGGATCCGGAATCATTAATTCTTGGAATTTCTATTTTCGTGCCCCTGGTTCGTTAGTTGTACTTAGTTTTCCCCAGCCGCTTAGTTTTTTCCTCACTTTTCCCCTCCCACCATTCCGAAACCCTCACATGCGCTCGGACGGGTGGATGCTGTCAGGTCAAAGGCTTGACCATTACATGCTAACAGGTGGGACCGCGTTGGGCGAGTCCTGCGTTGAGCGTTACGTTACATCGCCTCGGCTGTTACATGCTGACAGGTGGGTCTTGATGGGTTCGTAGCATGTAAAACAAAAAATTTCTACCGCAAGAACGAACAAAACCCAGATCTAATCTAGATAAAAGCCAAGATCTAATCTATTAGACATGTGCAACGACATAGATCTGTACTAACCCTCGTAGATCCGAAAGCGTTAATGAGATTGGATCTCGTGGTTGATGTAGTCGATCACTTGCCGATCTCAAGATCGTGTGGACGATCCTTCCGGCGCCGCGTTCCGGCAGCGCTTCCGCAGTCGGTCACACGTGCTGAGTCGAAGCAGACCTTCCTTTCCCCGTTCCAGCGAGCAGCGGAGGTAGTAGATCTCTCCACGGAATCCCAGCAGCACGATGGCGTGGTGGTGGTGGTGGTGGAGTAGAGAATTCTGCAGGGCTTCGCCTATGCCTGTGCAGAAGAAAGGAGGAGGAGAGAGGCGGCGGAGATTTGGAGTAGTGGAGGAGCGCCTGGAGGGGGCGCCCCTACCCCTCTATTTAAAGGGGGGAGGCGCCATGGGAGGGGGAGTCCTTGTAGGACTCCCCTCCCTCCTATGGCCGGCGGATTGGGAGGTGGGGGGAGGAGTCCTCCCTCCCCACGAATCCTTGTCTTACCCCACAAGGACTCCTTGATCCTTTCTTGGTTTTCAAGCAAACTCCAAGAAATATTCCAGAACCTTCCGAACATTCCGAAACCTTCTAGAAACCTCATACAAATACTCCGGAACATTTCCTAACTCAGAAAATGATCCCCAATATATGAATCTTATTCTCCGGACAATTCCGGATCTCCTCGTGATGTCCCGAATCCAATCCGAGACTCCGAACAACATTCGGTCTCCAACGCATATTCCGTATCTACTTAAAACAACTTCGAACCTTAAGTGTGTCACCCTACGGTTCGTGAATATGTAGACATGACAGAGACACATCTCCTATCAATAACCATCAGCGGGACCTAGAGATCCATAATGGCTCCCACACACTCAACGATGACTTCGTGATCGATAGAACCATTTACATACGAGACCAATTCCCTTTGTCACACGATACTTTACTTATCTGAGGTTTGATCGTCGGTATCTCTATACCTAGTTCTACCTCGTTACTGATAAGTACTCTTTACTCATTCCGTGATATGTCATCCCTTGTGACCCAGTCACATGCTTGCAAGCTAACTAGATGACATTCCACCGAGAGGGCCCAGAGCATATCTATCTGTCATATGGATGGACAAATCCCAATCTCGGTTCATGCGCTTCAACACATACTTTCAGAATACCCAATGACACCTTTATGACCACCCAGTTACGAAGCGGCGTTTGATGTCATCAAAGTATCCATCCGGTGATGGTGATTAACATAACCTCATGGTCGAAGGATTAGGTTACTATGTATTTGAAAGCTTATAGCAATACGAACTTAATGACTTGATCTTATGCTACGCTTACTATGGGTGTGTGTCCATCACATCATTCTCCTAATGATATAACCTCGTTATTAATCACATTCTAATGTCCATGATCAGGAAACCATGATCATCAATTAATCAACAAGCTAGTTCAACAAGAGGCTTACTAGGGACTCTTATATGTTTACAAAACACACATGTATTAATGTTTCCGGTTAATACAATTATAGCATGGGATGTAAACATTTATCATAAACATAAAGATATAATAATAACCATTTTATTATTGCCTCTTGGGCATATCTCCAACAGTCTCCCACTTGCACTAGAGTCAATAATCTAGTTAAAAACTTGTGCATTCTACACCTATGGCTTTCTGGTGTTGTATAGACACTATTGCTAGTGGTAAACATAATCTTTGGATCTGACACTTCCAAGTCCGTGTGTATTTGCATGTCCTTGCGTCTCTACGCATTACTCATTCTCCAATGAGATGGCATTGTATAATTTGGTCCTTTGGTGAGACCTTTAGTTCCTTTGGCTCAAAATATGTTGATATTATTGTCACACAATATATCTTCATAGTATTAGCCCACTTTGAACCACACCTAGTTTGATAACAAACTACTTAACACAAATGCCCTCCTTTGCTGCTACTATAGCAGTTATATACTTAGCCTTTTGTTGTAGTATCCGTCACAATGTCTTAACTTTGGAACTCATCCAAATCCATCATGGAACATCCTTTCCATTACATTGTGCTACCCATAGTCTAAATTGAGATACATTTAATTTGTATCTTGTGACAACACTGTTATCAATGTAACACTTTACAATGAACTACCTTTAACTATTTGTCACTTATACATGGTATATTCTTAGTTCTTCCAAAGCTCATAAGAATATCTTTACTATTGTCCAATGATTATCTTATGAATCATTCTGGTATATGCTCATAACATTTAGAGCCTATGACATATCTGGATGTGTACATCTCAAAGAATGATTGATCAAAATATTCTTGTGATTTCACCAAGTGTCAAAACACTTGAATCTTGTGTCAACACACTTGAATCTTGATTCAGTCCTTTCCGTGCGTCAAGAACCTTTCTTGTTGTTTCCATATTGAACTCATTCAACATCATATCTATGTACATTTGGCAAAACTATATTAGCGCCTCAATCTATTCATATAGACATTGATGCCTAATTCTCGAGTTATGCCTAAGTCTTTCATCGAAATGAAATTCTTAACCTGTGTCAATAAAAGATACATTATTTCTAATCAACAATATGTCCTCTACATAATGTATTAGAAATATGTCTCAGCGCTCCCACTTAATTTCTTGCAAATGCAAGCATCTTCATCATCTCCGATGAATTTGAACTATTTTAACAGTTTCATCATGGTGAAGATTCCAACTCCGCTATGCTTACTTCAACCATTGAAGTTTTGCATACTCTTTTAGCATCCTTTGAATTAACAAAACCCTTTGGATCGTGTCATGTACACGTCCTAGGTAACCATTCTATTAGAAGAACTTGTTCTGTTTGTTCAACTACCATATACCAAAATATATGTAGTGGTTGCTACATTAATCCGTCCAAACTAAATATCGCTATGAAAGATCAAATCTTATCATAGTCAATTCCTTGAACATTGTCGTAAACTTCTTTCTGACATGTTGACTATTTCATAGATGTTAAACATCCATGTCTTATTTCTATAAATCCAAACACGACCGATAGGCTTCACGCCTTTCCGGAGGGTCTTCCAAGTTCAGAAACTTGATTTCTCGTGTATGGATACTATCACGGATTCTATGACTTCTAGTCATTTTATGGAGTCAGGGCCCATCATCGCTTCTTTACATGTAGTTGGTTCATCATTGTTAAAACAATAACGACTTGCTCATCAAATCTTACTATTTGATTCTTACCGACCCACATGGTTCTATAGGAACTCTAATCTCCGAGATCACACCTTTTGTAATAACGAGAGCCATGAGCATTGTGGCTGTCACCGGGACACTTTCCGGCGCTGCGCTACTTAGCACATATAGCCAAGGTTCAACAACCTTATCAAAGTTCTATTGTCCTCCCACTTAACTTTTCACGAAAAATTCCTTCTCAAGAAACTTGACGTTCCAAGTGACAAACTCTTTTGTCCTCGGTGTTATGGAGAAATTCCCAACAAATTCTTTGGAATAACCTACAAAGACGTGCTTATCCGACTTTGGTTGTAAACATTTTACTTATGCATAGCATACCAAAATTTAAGAAAAGACAATTCGGGTTTTATCCCAAACCATGACTTATATGGTGTCATTTCAACGGATCACGATGGAGCTCTTTTTAGTGTAAAAGCGGTAGTCACTAAAGCTTTAAACTTTAATATATAATGGCAGTTTTATAAATGACACCTTTGATCTTACCATGTCAAACAAGGTTTCATTACATATCTTGAACACTCCATACTCCTATGGTGTTTTGGGAAATGCAAATCCATGGAACGATTCCTCAAATCTTAGGTGTTTTGCTAAACTTGTAACTCAAATATCTTTCTTTATGATCCAATCATAAACTCTTTTATTTTCTTGTTACAATGATTTTCCACTTCATCTTGAAAGTCTTTGAACATTTTTCAAATGTTTCATACTTCTTCCTTATTGAGTAAGTATATACATATACTCACTCAAATCTTCGGAGAAAGCATATGAAGTTGAAATTCATCGCCCACGACTACACAGAATGGACTATATACATCAATATGTACAAATTCCAATCATTTAGTCGTCCGTTCCTCTTTTGGCCTACGAACGGAGTTTTAATTATCTCCTGGAAAGTATCATAAGCGTCATTTGATCCAAATCAAAGACTCCAAAAATCCATCAATATACAGTTTCTTCATATATCCTTTCAATATAATTTAAACGGCGATATCACTTCGCAAGTGATCTTTCAATCATTTGTCTTGCGACATTTTAGCATTAGTTTTATGGTCGTTTTTTCTCCAACCAGACTTGTATATCATCCAACTATTATGGAATACGGTAATTATTTGAACAACCTTTTGTCGTCATAATACCTGATCAAAATAACAATTATTGAAACAAATCTTGAAGGCAAGCTTTGATGTTAACGAGCAACACAACAACCATTTGTTTGTTTTCGATGAACATCATCACATATTCTCTTGCTAGTTACTTAGGCCATTGCAGTTCATGAATTGTGTTGTCCTGTATGACACTTCATACCAACCAATTCGGTATCCAATACCTAAGAGCCACATTGTTTAACAAGCAAGGAATACAACCATAACATGTATATCTTCTATATACCCAAGTTGGACATCTCCAACCTTATAATTTTTGCCAAATATTTTATAGATTCTCTTTCAGCAATTCCTTTTTCTTTTAAAAGAATCTATCAACATCAATAGTGGTGTCATCAACATGACACATGGTACAAAGCGGATATAGTCAACTACTAATACCTTTGGACTTGCACTTTGAGGTGGATCACCATCATCAAATGTTTGGTGTTCTTTCAAAATTCCATTCTTTAGTAATCTTTTAGTGTAGTAAACATTTTACTTACATCTTCTATTCATCCTTATCATGACAACTTTCATGATCAAGCTGCTATAGCTTATAAAGGTGAATTGCGAGTATAATGTTTCTTTTTCGAAACCTTTTGGAGGATTAGGACGACTAGCGTCTCCAACCTTCACAAATTCTCATCAAATATGAGGACGTATACTCTATCATGTTGTAACCAACAGATTGTTTCAGATATCGCAATACCTTTCACATATGATGGTTTCTGAAACATTGCTTTCAGCTCTTAGATAAACTTGATACTAAAAAACAATCTTTTGAGTATCAAGAATCATGGAGGCAAACATGATACATTACATACTAATATTGGAATTCTTACTCTTGATTTAATACTACTTATTAAACTTCATGGAGTAAATAGAGTTTGCTAAAAGTTTGCAATAGGACTTATAAACTTTAAATTGACATTCAAAACAATACGATACCAGTTCGTAAAGTAAATATCCAGAATTTCTATAGTTCTACTATCTCAACTACGACTAAGCGTAAGGTGGTGAACGGATGCCAATGACTACAACAAACTATGCAAATTCACTTTGATTGTGTTTATGATAAATTGAGTTCGACTAATCCAAATTACAAATGAACTCCCACTCAAAACAACATCCCTCGAGTTGTTTTAGTGATTACATGAACCAAATCCACTACACCAAGTCCGATCATCACGTGAGATGATGTAGCTTTAAAGGCGAACAATCAACATGTTCATCATATCATCCATATGACTCATGCTTTACCTTTCGGTATTCCGTGTTCCGAGACCATGTCTGTACATGCTAGGCTCGTCAAGGTTAACCTTAGTTTCTGCATGTGCAAATCTGGCTTGCACCCGTTGTATGCACACGTAGAGTCTATCACACCCGATCATCACGAGATGCTTCGAAACGACGAGTCTTAGCAATGGTGCCAACTAAGGACGAACACTTTATTACTTGATATTTAGTGAGAGGGATCATCTTATAATGCTACCGTCGCGATCTAAGAAATACAAGATGCATAAGGATTAATATCACAGGCAATTCATAATATGTGTGATATGATATGGCCCTTTCTTCTTGCGCCTTTGATCTCCATCTCCAAAGCACGAACATGATATCCATCATCACCAGCATTGCGTCAAGGTCAGTGGCGTCGCTTCATGGTTGTCCATCATCACTAGCAACTATTAGAACTACTTGGAATAAAGCTATTACAAGATGAATAGACACGCAGGTCTTAATAGAATTAAAGACAACCATTAGGCTCCGGCCGGTTGCCATATTACAACAAGGATCATTGCATACATCAAATATAATCATAATCACATGATGGCCATATCACATCACAAAACCCCTGCAAAAACAAGTTAGACGCCTCTAATTTTCTTTGCATGTTTTACGTGGTTTGGGGCATTCGCATAAGACCGATCTTACCTACGAACAAGGACCACAACGTTGATACAAGTGTTGTCAAGATGCTCATTGTAAATTGAATCTTAACTATGGTGGGAGAGACAGACACCCGCAAAGCCACTTGTGCAAAGCAAGTTGCACGTCAAGCGTGGAGCAAGTCTCATGTGCGATGACATGTAATGTTAGCCCGAGCCGCTTCATCCCACCATGCCACAAGATGCAAAGTACACGCTAAGACACCGACAACAAAAGCATCAACGCCCACAAAAACATTGTGTTCTACTCGTGCAACAGATCTACGCATAGATACGGCTCTGATACCACTGATGGGTTCGTAGCATGTAAAACAAAAAATTTCTACCCAGATCTAATCTAGATAAAAGCCAAGATCTAATCTATTAGACATGTGCAACGAGATAGATCTGTACTAACCCTCGTAGATCCGAAAGCGTTAACGAGATTGGATCTCGTGGTTGATGTAGTCGATCACTTGCCGATCTCAAGATCGTGTGGATGATCCTTCCGGCGCCGCGTTCCGGCAGCGCTTCCGCAGTCGGTCACACGTGCGGAGTCGAAGCAGACCTTCCTTTCCCTGTTCCAGCGAGCAGCGGAGGTAGTAGATCTCTCCACGGAATCCCAGCAGCACGACGGCGTGGTGGTGGTGGTGGAGTAGAGAATTCTGCAGGGCTTCGCCTATGCCTGTGCAGAAGAAAGGAGGAGGAGAGAGGCGGCGAAGATTTGGAGTAGTGGAGGAGCGCCTGGAGGTGGCGCCCCTACCCCTCTATTTAAAGGGGGGAGGCGCCATGGGAGGGGGAGTCCTTGTAGGACTCCCCTCCCTCCTATGGCCGGCGGATTGGGAGGTGGGGGGAGGAGTCCTCCCTCCCCACGAATCCTTGTCTTACCCCACAAGGACTCCTTGATCCTTTCTTGGTTTTCAAGCAAACTCCAAGAAATATTCCAGAACCTTCTGAAACATTCCGAAACCTTCTAGAAACCTCATACAAATACTCCGGAACATTTCCTAACTCAGAAAATGATCCCCAATATATGAATCTTATTCTCCGGACAATTCCGGATCTCCTCGTGATGTCCCGAATCCAATCCGAGACTCCGAACAACATTCGGTCTCCAACGCATATTCCATATCTACTTAAAACAACTTCGAACCTTAAGTGTGTCACCCTACGGTTCGTGAATATGTAGCCATGACAGAGACACATCTCCTATCAATAACCATCAGCGGGACCTAGAGATCCATAATGGCTCCCACACACTCAACGATGACTTCGTGATCGATAGAACCATTTACATACGAGACCAATTCCCTTTGTCACACGATACTTTACTTATCTGAGGTTTGATCGTCGGTATCTCTATACCTAGTTCTACCTCGTTACTGATAAGTACTCTTTACTCGTTCCGTGATATGTCATCCCTTGTGACCCAGTCACATGCTTGCAAGCTAACTAGATGACATTCCACCGAGAGGGCCCAGAGCATATCTATCCGTCATATGGATGGACAAATCCCAATCTCGGTTCATGCGCTTCAACACATACTTTCAGAATACCCAATGACACCTTTATGACCACCCAGTTACGAAGCGGCGTTTGATGTCATCAAAGTATCCATCCGATGATGGTGATTAACATAACGTCATGGTCGAAGGATTAGGTTACTATGTATTTGAAAGCTTATAGCAATACGAACTTAATGACTTGATCTTATGCTACGCTTACTATGGGTGTGTGTCCATCACATCATTCTCTTAATGATATAACCTCGTTATTAATCACATTCTAATGTCCATGATCAGGAAACCATGATCATCAACTAATCAACAAGCTAGTTCAACAAGAGGCTTACTAGGGACTCTTATATGTTTACAAAACACACATGTATTAATGTTTCCGGTTAATAAAATTATAGCATGGGATGTAAACATTTATCATAAACATAAAGATATAATAATAACCATTTTATTATTGCCTCTTGGGCATATCTCCAACAGGTCTATGATAGACGGCGGACCAGCCATCCGTCTCTCGCTGACTTGTGGGTCCTATTTTTCCTGATTGTGTGGTCGGTGCAGACAATGACAAATGGGGCCATTCTGTGGGGCCATCGAAGCCAATGAACGATGGGGCCGCTATGTGGAGCCGTTCTATGGGGCCTTCGTAGCCAATGACCGGTGGGGCCGTCATGTGGGGCTGGAGGGGTATTTGCATATTTGCCACGTTTTAATTTGCAACTTGCATATTTGCTATTTTGTAAGTCACTGGCATATGGTGGTCATGTGGCAAATATGCAAATTTCAAAGAAAAAGTTTAGCAGATATGCAAAATTGCCAAATATGAAATAATTGACACTTGGGGTCATGTATGACACGTCGTCTCTCTCTCTGTCATCCGCTCCCAGTCCCCAGCCCCGAGTACCTCCTATCCAACCGACGGACAGAGCAGCCATCGTCGGCGCGTCGCTAGATCTGTCCTAAGGCGGTATCAGACGGACTATCGCGCTGCACCTCAACCACGGCTCTGGTGGCCTAAAATATATCGAGATCGTTGGGGAACCCCAATAGGAAGGTATGATGAGCACAACAACAAGTTGTCCCTCAGTATGAAACCAATGTTATCAATCAAGTAGGAGCAAGGAAACACCACAAAGGTGTAGCTAGCTGGACGTTGGCAGGGCGCACTACCGGTGCCAGCAGCAACGTGGAGACCTGCACAACACAACCACAGAACTTTGCCCCCCAACTTGCGATGAGGTTGTCAATCTCACCGGTTTTGCTGAAAACAAAGGATTAAACGTATCGAATAGAAGGAAGTAATAGTTTACAGAAAGTAAACACAAAGCAGTAAACAGTTTGTAGATTGATTGTAAAAGAAAGGACTGGGGTCCATAGTTCACTAGAGGTGGCTCTCCTTAAGATAGATAACATGTTGGGTAAACAAATTACAGCGGGACAATTGAAAAACATCGAGAAAGCATACAAGCATATACTAATCATCTTGACTCCTTTGAGACTTGATTGGGCATTACAACATTATAGATAGACCGTCATCCAACTGTATCTATGACTAATAATCCACCTTCAGGTTATCATCCGAACCCCCTCCAGTATTAAGTTGCAAGCAACAGATTATTGCTTTATGAATTACGTGTAAAGTAAACAATACGATTGTTCTATGAACAAAGGATTGTTGTTTTCTCCCTAGTAGCAACAACACATCTAGTACCTTAGAGATTTCTGTCACTTCCCCAGATTACCAGAGGCATGAACCCACTATCGAGCATAAATACTAACTCTTGGAGTTGCTAGCATCTACTTGGCCAAGATAGCTACTAACAATGGAAAGCATGCAAGATCACAAATAACAAAGACATGATAGAATCAATAATCAATCTGAAATAGCATCTCAATATCCATCGGATCCCCGCAAACACAACATGCAGAATTACAAATAGATGATCTTGATCATGAACGGAGCTCACAAGATGTAAACATGAAAGCACAAAGGAGGAGAACCGGCCATCTAGCTACTACATGGACCCGTAGTCCAGAGATGAACTACTCACGCATCACATCGGAGGCTTGCATGCTGATGAAGAAGGCCTCCAGGGTGAATTCCCCTCTCTGGCAGGGTGCCGGGAAGAGCTTCGGATCCCTCCCGATCTAGGGATGGAGATGACGGCGGCTACAGACTCTTTCGTGGATTTTTGATCGGGTACTTAGGGTTTCCATATCAGAGGCAATATATAGGCGGAAGGAGAGGCCGAGGGGGTGCCTGGGCTGGCCACACCACCCCGTGGTGCGGGCCAGGCCTGGCCGCCCTTTGGCCCTTCTCCGTCTCGTATTCTGGCTCCAAGTGTCCCCCGGTAAAATAGTAACTTTGGCTTTTGTCCCGTCCAATTTCGAGAATATTCATTTTTTGACTTTCCTGGAACCAAAAACAGCAGAAAACAGGCAGCTGGCACTGTGGCTCTTGTTAATAGGTTAGTCCAAGAAATCATATGAAAAGTACTCCAAAGTGTGGACAAAACATAAGAAAGTAGATAAAACCAAGCATGGAACATCAAAAATTATAGATACATTTGCAATGTATCAGGCTCCAGCACCTGTTTCGTCCGCGCGCATTGTATGTTGGGGCAGTATCGACCGCAGGTAGGTCCACCGCCCACGACGACTGGGATTTGGTTCCGCCGCCATAACTCAACAAATAGTCGCAGCAATTGCAAGTAGTGCTTTCTAAGACCTCCGCTCCTGCTCCGCCGACCCTAATCGATTCGGTTCCCGTAATTTCCTCGATATTGTAGGTGAAAATTAGTCCTCAATGTCTGGTCGTAGCGGGTACACCGGCGAGGGTGGGGAATTGATCATGTCGTGGACACATTCTCCTTCTCCTACCACGTCGGAAGTGCATGTAGCTCCTTCTCTTTGTACTACCGTTGAATTTGAAGTGCTGGCTTGCCGGATTGATTCCAATTTAGTTTCTTTTGGGATTGTTACAGTGTGCTATGCATGCCGATGATCCATGGTACATTGCATAGCAAGATGAATCAACTCAGTGGTCTAGCCATAGGATAGATTTGGAGGAGATGGTTGCCAAGTTAGGTGATGAATTGGCCCGTAAAAACATGTTGATATTCGAGCTGAAGCGTACCGTCAAGGAAGAATTCAGAGTTTATTCGCAAAGAGAAGTTGACACCTGAGGTTGATCTTGTCGTACCTGAGCAAGTCGTACAAAATCTAAAACGTGAACTTCAAGTGAAGCGCGCAGGGAGGGGGTAGTAGAGAGTGGGGGTAGTAGAGAGTAGAATTGTTATTCAATAGATGGTTGTTAGTTCCTGCTAATTTAGTCACTTTGCAGTCCCAGATTTGTCGAGAGAATGCATTGCGGTGCCCGAGTTGCTTGTCATTAGATCTAGCGGTCCCAAAGTGGTCGAGAGAATGCATTGTGGGGCCCGGTTGCTTGCCATTGGATCTAGCGGTCCCAAAGTTGTCGAGAGAATGCATTGCGGGGCCCGAGTTGCTTGCCATTGGATCTAGCTGCCCATAGTTGAAGTGCCAAATGCCTAGAGGGTCAAGTTGGATCTAGCTACCCTCAGTTTTGACTGTTCTGTCGCTGCCATCGTGGCTGCCAGGTAGAGTTGTAGCGTTGGTGGCAGCATCCATTCCCCGTTCCAAATTAGTGGCTAAGATTGTCAATTCAAGTTAGTTGACTCAAATTCCTCAAGATACAATCGAATCTAGTCAAATCTAAATCAACTAATTTGGATCGGAGGGAGTATTACTTATGAATCAGCTTTAGAGCATATCCACCGTCCTCACTGCTCAAATACATATCAATTTTGATTCAAATCATACATATTTTGATCAAATTTATACAAGCCCACCGGAGATTGTCAAAGCAAGTACTACTACTTATGAATCAGCTTTAGAGCATATCCACCGGTCTCATGGCTCAAATACATGTCAAATTTATTCAAATCATACATATATTTTAAGTCACGGAATTTTGGTTCAAATTGGGCTTAAATTTGTCCCAATTTTAAGTGGACGGTGAGCTAGCCGCCCTCCCTGCCATATGTGTACTCCAAGAAGTACAGGAAAAGTGCTCCCATCCGGCCTTCACCGTCGAATGCACCTCGACATGCTGGCCGCGGCCGCAGCCTGCCTCCCATAGCTTCGGTTCACGAGGGCTTCATCTGCACCGTCACAGTGATGTTGCAGATGATGAATTCAATCGTCTTCGCATCAATGACCACTGTCGGCACCACAGTCGTAGATGTTGCGGATGATGGCTTCAATTGTCGTCGCATCGATGACCACTGTCGGCACCACAGCCGTAGATGTGAACGGATAATGGATTCCATCGGTGTCTTTCATCGATGGCCACTATAGGCACCACTTTCAGACGGTTAGATCCTCACCGCCACACGTCGTTCTAGCAGCCACGCTTAGATCCTCCCCACCGCAAGCCGTTCCGACCCCCACGCATAGGTTCGCGCCGCCGTACATCGATAGGAGGGGAGGAAGATGCGGCTGGTATACATGCGACAGGGAAAGGGAGGGAGAGACCTCTAGCCCATCGGATCATGATGTATCCAATGGTGGTCTTCCAAGATCCGTGTGACATACATCTCGACCAATCAGAGCGTAGTCAAACTGAGCGCTAGTTGATGCGGCTGGTATACGTGTGACAGAGAAATGGAGGGAGAGACATCCAGCCAGTCGGGCTCTCCTCGCCGTATAAGGTTAGGTGCGCCCATCGGGAGAGAGAGACCTCTAGCCTGTCGGATCGTGATGTATCCAACGGTGGCTGGCCAAGATCCGTGTGACATACGTCTCGACCAATCAGAGCGCTAGCCAAACTGAGACATGAGAGAGGGGAAAAGTGAGGAAAACTTTAGCGGGAGGGGAAAACTAAGCAAAACTTTAGCCAGAGGGGAAAACTGAGTAGAGCTAAGGAAAACAAGGGTGCTCAGATAAAAAAATGACTAAGGGAAATTCAAGCTTTTGGCATAACAAAGGGAAAATGTGTTATTTGAACAAAATAATTCATCTTGGCTGACATTATATTGTTTGCAACTCAAATATACACAAGTGTGCCAAATTTGGCCTCATTTAGACAAAGTATGTTTTGGGATGGGTTATCTTGGAGGTTGACTGAGTAGAAAGCCATGCATATTCATAGCTACTAGCTCACTCCAAGAAGTGTTTTAGGGGAGAAGTCCATTTCTCTTTATTTCCTTTTCCTTTACTATTCATGCTAGGTTTTAATTAACATAACAAGACTCGATGCGAAGGTTGCACTATGTTTTGGCTTCTTTTCTGAATTAAAATAACCCTAAAGCCATTTATTTGAATTTAATCACTTAGAAAAAGAAAATTGTGGCTGATTACAAGTAAATCCAAAATTTCCAATTTCATATGGTAAATCAATCCAGGATACACAAGTGTGCCAAATTTTGGATCAATTGGTTAACGTTTGCTATGGTTTAAGCCATGAACTAGCTAAACCTCATGTGTTGACCACATGTCGAGGGCAAAACTGAGCACTGCTAAGCAACTAGGTGCATGACAATAGAAACTTGCAATAACACATACATTATGGGGTTATCCAACATACAAGCTTGGAAGCGTCGGAAACATTGGCACTAGTTCAAATTCAATACAAACATTGATAGTAGTTCAAATACGTCATACAAATTCAAATTAATAATTCAAATTTATTTTTTTCTTGCTCCAAGTGTTTTTCGCTGGAATATTCTCGGAGTTCACCGCCTTGCTCCAGGTGATCCTGGCTAGAATATTCTCGGAGTCCACCATCAGCTTCTTCCGTTTGTTTCCTTTATTCTTTTTCTCTGCATCACATGAATCAAGTGCTTCAGTCTGTCGTACAATTGGTTCAACCATGTTTTGATTCATTGGTTTATACGGTTCAAAACGCATTGGCATCATTTCTTCAATATCCTCTTGTGTAATTCCTTTACTTTTGAACTCTGCTTTTAATGAATAAATTGCTTCAATCTCCCATGCATTTGTTGTAATCTCCCCTTCATTTGGTTCAATCTCCTCTCGATCCATTGGTTCAATCGCCCCTGCATCTGGTTCAATCACCCCTGCATTTGGTTCAATCTCCCCTGCATCTGGTTCAATCTCCTCTTGATCTATTGGTTCAATCTACAATGTATCCATTGCTTCATTCTCCTCTCGTTCAGATACTTCATTCTCATCTGCATTTGCTACTCCCGCCTGATCATCCATTCCATAAGATGGGTCCACTGCATTTTTATAAAGCCTCGCAATGTGCCCTAGGATCCCACAACATTTGCACTTATGTCGTTGAGGTGGTGCACCACCCTCTGCACTAGCTCACATCATATTCTTCCTTGGCCTACCTGCTGGTCTAGTAAAAACTGGAGGGTATAGCTTGAAGCCTGGATTCACTTTCATCCATTGGTCTTTTCCCAACAAGGCTGCAACATTCTGAGCATATGCTGCCCTAAATTTGGCAACAGAGGAATACTCCAACGCGTACTGATCAACTTCACCCTCTTCACCTCCTAGAACACCCATGAAAACTAATGCATGTATGCAGGGTTTCCCACGGAGCTGCCATTGCCTGCAATGACATGTCATGTCAGCCAAACTCACTAGATACGTCCTTTGCCTATATTTACTGCCAGTGTACGTTACCTCAACCTACATTCCTTTTCTAATGCATTTCATCTTCAATTGATTTGCCCTGGCATGCAATTCCTTAATCAAAGATGGGAGGATGAGATGGCCAGCATATACTATTGATGTAATTCTTTGACGCAAATCGATCTTTATCATGATTATCTGCCTAATCATATCAAATATTTGCCACAGCATAAGCCCTTTCAATGACTTGACCTTTGCATTGAAACTCTCTGCAAGGTTACTTATCACATAGTCTACCTTGCAAATTTCATTGAATTTGCTTCTTGACTACACCATTCCATGATGTGCATCCAAGTACTCCTTCACCGCAGGTTTTTGTTTATACAACACTTCCAAATGATACAAATGCGTTCTCAAACTGCATGTGTATGAAGTTGGCCATAGGTTGTCAGTATAAACTTTACCCTTGAATTTCTTTGTAAAATTCTGCACTAAGTGTTGCATACATTCCCTATGCTCCACTCCGGGGATTACTGCTTCTACAGCTTTCTCCAAACCTTTGCAAGTGTCCATGTGGATAGTAAGTCCTGGTGGATGACCTATAAGGTCGCGCAAATTCTCCAGAAACCAAGTCCAACTTTCCTCTGACTCAATCTCCAAAACTCCAAAAGCAACAGGGAACATCCAATTGTGGCCATCAACTGTAGTAGCAGCTACTAGCTGTCCTTTAAATCTGCCATGAAGAGCTGTTGCATCCACGGCCAAATAAGGCCTGCAACCATCTAGAAACCCTTGCCAACAAGCTTTGAAACAAACAAAATATCTTCTAAAGCACTCCTTCTCCATTGTCTTCCCTCTTATTTTGTACTGAACTGTATACCTGTCTATCTGTACAACACTACCTGGACTAGCCATCTCCACTTCAGCTTTGAAGCTGTAAAGCAACTGAAAACTTTCATTCCATGGACCATTGATCCTATCAAGAGCCATTTCCTTTGCATAGAACATCCTCATGTAAGGTATTGTAATATTAAACCTTTCAGAAACTTTTTATGATGTTGTTGCACCAAGTGATAGGTTTGCTCTCATCCAATCCATGATTGCATCTGCCAACCACCTTTGGCTGCCCCCCTTGAGGTGGATAAGAATGTTCGAACCGGTTACCTTTTATCTGAAACATAATGAAAATGTAAGGTATAGTTAATAAATTCTACACAATGATCTAAAATACACAACTAGTTGTAATACCTGAACCAAACTGGTCCTGAGCATAGTGGATGCGTGCATCCTCCACCTACACCTCTTGTATGGGCAATTCACTATGAACCTTGCTGGCTTATTGGTGTAGATGCAATATGTAGTAAGGGCATTACCAAAGTCCCGCATCGTTTCAAATACGGTGCCTTTTGAAATCTTAGGATCGTTCCTGTCCCACTCAATTACTGGCAAGTCCTCACCATCGTACTCGGCTAAAACGAGACTGTCATTGTTCTCCTTGTTCTCTTCATCATTAGTGTCATCAAATCTAGCACCGTGGGCCAATTCCTCCGTGTATTGATCCTCTAGTGCCTGTTTACTGAATCTATCTACCAATTCAGGAAACATCAACTCATCGTCATCATCTAGTGGAGGCGCTCCCTCAGCAAGCTCTGCTTCGTCCTCCACATCGGCCACATGAGAAATTTGGATTACACTCGCAGTGCCAACAGATGGTACTGCTGTGGACCTACAAGGAGCGCGGGGGCGCACACTATTAGCAGAGATATCAGAGACACATGATGCCCGACCACCTGATGATGCCTGACCACCAGATGATGCTTTAGCCCTCTTTCCCGTGTGTTCAACTTTAGATTGCACATGAAGACAAATTTGACCACAACGTTCGGCAGCATTCAAAGAGAAAAGCATTACCAGATTAGCTTCCCTAGTTAGTGGGAGCAATCTTTGCTAACTAATGTTTAAATATGGAAAATCAACTGAATCGCCATTGCTCCAGGGGAATTTAGAATATATTTTATGTTTCAAATATCTGAGAGTTATGGAGGTTGCAACCACCGTTGGAAAGTAAAATCCAGAGAGATACTATTCACAACCACGAATTACGCTAGTATCTAGTTTAACCGCCAGCCGAAATGCCAGCGCTAGATCAATCCTATTCGAAAAGCAAGGCAGTTAGCTGGGCACCGGCGATTCGCGCTTAATTACTGCCTTCACCACGTATGCAGGACCCGTCCCAACACATCCCCACCTATCATCAAGTAATGGTCGAGGCGACGTAACGTAACGCTCAACGCAGGACCCGCCTATGATAGATTTAAGATTTGTGTTTGATCTCTCTCTTTAGATGGTATGTGTAGTCGGCCACATATCATTTGCCCTCGGGACTAAAGGGAGGGAGAAATACTTTGGACGTGTTTGGTATCGTGCCCAGAATAGCTTCGTGACAATTGGTGTCGCCTCGTATCTTATATAGTCAAAGGAGGATAAAGAGGGACCCCCTAAGCTAATTACGATATCCATAGTGAAACCATTAATTGTGGTGGTTTGTATGAGTGATTGCTCTCAGACATCACAGTGGTTATTTAGAGGTGACCTCACTCTTGGCTCAACAAAGTGGCTTCCTACGAGCCTTGTAGTGAACATCTTATTATGGAGCTATCTCCACACATCTCATGATACAAGAAATATATTATCTTAATTAATAATAATATCATGCTAGTGGTGTATCCTACATCCCCCGAGAATGTTTTAGCCCTATTGAGTTCAACCACGCTTTCACACGACCTTGTTACTTGCTTTCTTTTACTCGTTTTAATTAATTTTCTGCAAATAATCAAAAACCTTTCAAACACCCTTTACTTGAGATCAAAGGCAGCTTACAAGTATCCTTTCATAGATAGTAACGAGGGGCATAAAGAGCTTAATCAAATAGCTCTATGTGGGTACGATACTCTTATTTCAAAACTAGCTATAATTGATCTGTGCACTTGCAGCCATCAAGCTATTTTGTGGCGCCATTGCCGGGGAGCTAAGCCATTTTGGTGTTTGTTCTTAGTTGCTTATACTATTAATTGTTTTACTAAAGTTGCTTACTAGTTTTAGGTAAGCACCATGACTGCACTCGGACTGATGAATCAGCTCGATGGCAACTAAATACCTCGGGAAGTTCAATAGAGGACTCGTCAAAGAATTTCCGAGTGGGAGCGAACCAGAATACAAGGTCAACCCTCATTTTATCGCTATTACCTCGGGAAGTTCAATAGAGGACTCGTCAAAGAATTTCCGAATTGAAACTTAAACTGTTTAGCCAATCTCTAACCAACACTTATTTAGCTTGGTATAGAATTTGCCCTGTAGAGAAAATAGATACCTAGGAAAAACTCAAAGGAGAATTCGTGTTTCGATTCTCTCCTAATGTAAAAGCTGTTGAAGCAAGAAGGGCAATTACAAACTTCAAGAACCACCCAGGTGAAGGCTTGGTAAGATCCTTTAAAGGGTATAAGTCTCTACTTAATAAATGTCCCCATCATGATTTACCTGAATGGTACGTTTTATATATTTTCTATGGGGGACTTAATCAAGAAATTAAGCATGAGCTTGACACAAACTCCGGAGGCTCCTTTATGGAGTTAACTATAATTAAAGCTTGGAACTTTTAGAACGAATTCCCCGTAATAGAGAAACATGGGGATTTGATTTAGGCGGCGAAGGAGGTATAGAAATTGAATATGATTGTCTCAATGCTTATAAAGAATCTAGTAAAGTAAAAGAAAATTGTTGATGAACTTCAACTTGATGATGATATTATTTTGCAAATTCTTCAGTCTTTTACAGAACACATTGAGGACCCTAAGAAGGATTGGCTTCATTATACTCCGCCACCCGAGTCAGCTAAAGTAGATGATCCAATAAGCATAGCTCATGTTGAGCTATTAAGGGAAGTACCCCCATATGTTGAAGAAGATTCTTGGTAGGGGCGGCACCATCAACAAAAACCGGCATGCTTTCTGGCTTGCCAGGAGCCGGCTTATCCTTATGGTAAAAGAAAGTGGCTGGCCACTTCTTCACTAAATCGCTAGCTATGACCTTTGGGTAGACTCGGTCTCTCCTAAGGACTAAACTAAGAGTTCCGAGGTTATATGGAACACCGGCAGTGATAGAGTTTTTGGTAGTACCAAAACAGTACCGGAAGAAGAGTAGACTTGGTTTAATTCCGAGATATCCCTCACAAAGAGATTCATAGGCAGTAAGCTCTAGAAGAGAATTTGGGGGGAGATTATGAAGTTGGACGCCGTAATAGGAGATTACCTCGGAAAAGAATTCTAACGACGGGAAGCTTAAACCGTAATCCAGATGGGTCCCAAGATGAAACCTCTCGTCGTTGTGTGGTACAGGGAGAGGCTCGTCGTAGCCGCTCCACCACTCGCCGACGCGGAGAAGTCCTTCCTCCTCCGTGCCTTGGATCTTCTCATCATCTAGTACGCACGGGATCCAACTCCCGCGGTACTTATTATCCTCCGCCGCCGATGATGTCGCGCCTCCTGAGCTCAATGCGTCAGCCATCTCGCTGCCAATTTACCTTGAATGGGCGGCGCTGGTGGATTTGGAGGAGGAGAGAGAGGAAGGTGTGGGGCGTAGGGTTTCTCAGGGAGAAAGAAGAACAGGTGCGAAAAAGGAAGACAATGAGGAGGTTTACCCATTATAAACGACCATCTGCACCAAGATTAGTGTTTTAAGCGCACGAAATTAACGCCACATGTCATGGAATGAGAGGGGCAACTTCCTCGCGAAGGCTCCGCCGCCTCGATCTTTGTGCTCGCATTGAAATGACGCCTCAATTCCGCATGATGTGGACCCACCAACGATCACACTGATAGAATATTTATCAGCGATAAGACAAGACCTAGAAAGTTGTTAGGTTACGTCACCGACCAAATTTTGGCTCGGTTTGAAATCGAGCAGGGAAGTAATGATGAGATATCAACAAGTCTGAATCACTTGTGACTCGGATCCTACCGTTTGTTTTGAAGTTTCAGGAACCCTTCAAGATTCCATACCCGAGGAAGAATCAAGTTAGACGATGGAATTCGACTTTGGATCTTGGAGGCTTTCGGGGGATATTGTTGGAGGTATACTTTCCCGGTATACCCACTATGAGTCTATGACGCGCTGACCAGGGTGACCCACTTCGGGTTAGAGCTATGCTTCACGGGTGGCCCAGTCAGAGAGAGAAGGTGGTGGCCCGTCTGACAACGGGAAGGCCTAAAAGACTTACCGACTTAGGCCCATAGGAATACTTATAGTCCAAGATGTACTATGTATCGTAGCCGGATAGGACTCTCCTGTAACCCTGGGACTGGATGACTATATAAGCCGTCATAGGGACCAGCATGGGCACAACGCACTATAACCACAACTCGCACAGGCGAAACCTCTCTTGTAATCTATACTTCCAGCTCTCCCGATATACTAGATTGCTAGTAGGAGTAGGATCCGTCCACCACAGTCAGATCTGAACCTGGGTAAACTTGTGTGCTCACCACCTAGAGAACCGTAAGTCTTACACCCCCTTTTCCTACACGTTGAGGACCCCCTCATGACGTACTTGTCCTCAATCCGACGACAGCACGAGACCACCGCTATATGTCATTCTACGCTCCTTCAACCCAATTGTTCTTTTCTGGTCGCCGCCGGCCTTAGTTGTGCCAGTTAGGTGAACCCTAATCTAGATGAGTTGTCGGAGTCATAGTTGTGATATTGACTACTCCATGTTATATCTGCTATATCAATCATCGTCGCCACCCCGCTCCCCTTTCAATTGTGTATCTTCATGTTTTTCCTATGCAATCTTTTGTCTTCTTCTTCATTGTCGGTTTTGACATTAAGCGGAAGCCTTGGAGGCTCATGGCGCATTGATGGCTTCACACAAATCTCAAAGGAAATCACAGGGCAAATAGAACTTTTACACGTGTATAGCCGGATGTCCCTTCAATCACCGCCGAAGTTGTTTGTTTGTTTTGGTGACCACCATGTGCTGATGCAACTTTGTCACACACCAAAAGGGACACAAATTGCCCGAGGCCCCCTTTCTAAAAATATAAGACGTGTAAAACGAATGTATCTAGACAATTATTATATATAAATTTAGAGTTAACCTGAACATCTAGATACGTTTATTTTACAAAGCTAAAATGTATACCTATGAACTTGGAAGGAGTACTACTAATAACAACAAAAAGCGCGCTCTTGCCGAAATGGTGCTTCATTTTAAAAAACAACAATATATATTAGAAAAACGAGTTGCTTGCAGTTGCGACGCATCCAGATTTGGTAGCTCTCGTGCTTGGTTCGTGGGGTGTTGGACCTAGCTAGCCCTCGTTGAGAGTGACGCGTGGGCGTAGAAACAAACATGTCACGCGACGCCACGAGCCGGATCGTCTGCGCACCAACCAAGCGAGGCCAAAAGCAGGTCACTTGCCCGCGCCGCTCCCCTCTTCTAACTCTTTCCTCGTCCGCGCGCCACGCCAAAAGCATAGGCACCGGACGGTATGAATCTTGTGTAGCAAGAAGTGAGATTTTTTTTAAACGGATTTAATACTTTCTTGAAAAATAAAATTGATTTGCATATTTAAAGGAGTTATTAGTTCAAACTTGAACCAAGTACGACCAGGTTAAATAAGACCTTAAACTTACCGGAAAACACGTACTCCTCCGTCTCAAAATAGATGTCTTAGAGATGTCAAAATTTGAATAAATCTAGACAATATTTCGTATATAGATAAATCTAAAATTTCACATATTTTCGACACTATTTTGAGACGGAAGGAGTATATATGTACTTTAGCATCGTAAGCGTAAGCCATTACGTATAGTATGTCAAAAAATCAAGCATTTCTTTACTTTAGAATCTTATTTCTTATTTATCCGGTGGTTTTTGAATTTTAAGTACACACATTAAATAAGCTTCCATGAATCTAAAATATGTTTTTTTAAATATATTAATATCACGAGATACCAATTACACCCAGCCTCTGCAAGAACCGTTACCCTAATGGTATTACGTATGCACACAACCAACAAAAGAAAGAAGAATTACGAAAAAAAATCCCGCTTTAGTGATCTATGTCCTACAACAGCGACCAAACACTACCAAGGCAGCACCAGAAATCCATCCTCTCCAAAAGCGACGCCTCCAAGAAGGGAACAGTGCACTAGCGCCGTCATCGTCCTAATCATCGATCATAGGTTTTCACCCTGGAAAAAGTCCGCGCTGACAAAACAATGCCTTCAACAAGGTCATGCCAGGCACAACCAATTAAGGTCAGACCTTGGATTTTCACCCTGCAGTTTGAACTCTGAAAATCTCCTATACTGTCGCCCCCACTTTTCAATGTCGCTGCTCCAAGACCTAGAACACCAAACCAAAACCTCATCGCAAACATGATTCACACCACCATTATCATTCTTCAGATCTTGGCTTTCATGTCATTCTCTACGACTGACTTCACCATGGGACTAATGACATGTCCTTGATGGCAACAACTTGTAAAGCTTCACAACACTCCCTCTAAAACCAAACGGTCAGATAAAAATATGGTTGCGTGCGACCGAGATCCATCCAATCTGGCGAACTCCGGCATGTCGTCCATTGGAGTTCACCAGCGAAATCTTCCGGAACACAACACTCCGACCAGATCGATGAAGTCATGGAGAAGGTAGATCTTCGTCCTGGCGCGAGAGGGATCCTAGGACCAACCCCCTTTATTCAAACTAGCCCGAAGCCCCCACACCGCCGGTCTTCACCGGCCACCAAGCCCCACCAGAAAACGGCAGATCCATGGTGACCCAGGCGGCCATGACCACTAGCTTGATGAAGAGACAACACCGCATGTGGATACTAGATGAGCGAGCACCGACCCACAGCCCACCGTCTCAGATCGGACCAGATGGGCCGCTAGACCGCCGCGCTGCCAACCGGATCTCGCCGCTCCACCCCAACCGCCACCCCTCCACCTCGCCAAGATCAGTGATGGCACCAGCACCTTACGCAGGCCCCGTCCAACGCCGGGGAATCCCTCCCTTCCACCACGCTGGGGTCGGGAGGCCGGATCCCCGCTGCCCCGATCACCGGCGCCGTGCTCTTAGGCCTCCGAGGGCGACGAGGAGGGAAGGGCAAGGAGGGGGAGGTGGCGGCGGCGCTAGTGGTAAGCCCCCTCGGTCGCCAGGAGGGGGGAGATGCGAGGGGGCCAGGATAGGTTGACTATATGTTGACTTCTGATTTTGTAAGGACGCAAAATATGCATATAGAGAAAATTGGAGTTGGTAATTGGTTTGCTTTACTCGGGGTTTCTTTAATAGAAGATCTTCACTATTGCTTATTATATACTCATGCCGATTTGAAGTGACTGGTATTTTTTTCTTCATCTTTTTTTATTTATAATGTAATTTGACTACGTAGTATTCCCTCCATCCAGAAATAAGTGATTTGAATTTGTCTAGATTCGTATATATCTAGACATGTTTTAGTGTATAGATACATCCGAACGTAAACAACACCAAGTCATTTATTTTTGGATGGAGAGAGTATTATATATGTATTTGTTTGTAAAAAAGTTATTTTGTCATTTTTCTGCAGTGGTATAAATTTAGATTCTTATAACCAAACAATTGAGGCATATAGTGAAAAACTTTCCTTCCAAATGGAGTACCAAAAAGTAGTAAAATAGTATCTATGGTGGCCTAGACTAGTACATGAGTTTGTTTGTGTTGATGACCACCATGTGCCGCAACAACTTTGTGACGAGTCGAAACAACAAAAACAATCGCCGAAATGGCGCTCAAGTGCTTGACCTAGCGGAATCATGAGCTGGGTCACGAGGCTGATTTCTCACGCGGGTTCCGAGTTGAGAAGACGAATTTAAAAATTCACAAGCTAGTCACCTCCAGTTGCACCGCGTCGAGTGTGGCAGCTCGTGGCGTGTTGGACCTAGCTCGCTCGGTGACGGGTGGAAACGGACATCATCACGCGACACACACCACCACCACCACGAGCCGGGTCGCGGCGTGCACACGAGCCAACCTGTGATCCAAGCGAGGCGAGGCGAGGGCGGGGTCACTTGGCCGCGCCGCTGGCTTTTATTTCCCTCGCCCCCTGCCCCCCCTCTCCCCTGTCTCCTCGTCTCGTCTCGTCTCGCTCGGCCCGCCACCGACGACGCGCGCCACGCCCCTAAATATAGGCGCCGGATCGGCGGGCGAGGGCCACGGAGCGAGCGGGCGATGGGCGTCCAGGCGACGCCCGCGATACGGGGCCAGGACCACGCCTGCCCCTTCCACGCCGACGCCGACGCCGACGTCGAAGGCGCCTTCCTCCTCCATCACGACGAGGCGATGGAGGAGGAGGTGGTGGAGCAGTCGGCGTCGCCGCCGCCCATGTCGTCGTGCGGCCGGTACATCCTCCACCGGGTCTGCAGGTTCGACACGCTCGCCGGCGTCGCAATCAAGTACGGCGTAGAGGTAACGCATCAACCATCCGCCTCCGTCTCCCTCCATGTTTCCACCGCGAGGTTGGCTGGCTGCCGAACGATTCTTGACGACGCCGTTCCTTCTCCATCTCCAGGTGGCTGACGTGAAGCGCGTCAACGGCCTCACCGCCGACCTGCAGATGTTCGCGCACAAGACGCTGCGGATCCCGCTCCCAGGGAGGCACCCGCCCGCAGCCGCCGCGCCCCATTCCCCGCGCTCTTCATCCCCAATCGCCGCCAGGTACCCCATCCCCCTCCTGCATTCCTATCTCTTTCCTTGATTTGATTTCCGGGAGATGGCCGACTACGCCAAATTTTCCTGCTCACAAACTCCCACCTAATTCCGTTACACTTACCCTATCCGTCTCGTGTGAACGCATGGGGCGAGACTCGGTCTGAACAATTCATTCATTCCAGGACCAAAAATTCAGCTTAGAATTGGCACGGGCTTGTCTCTTTTTTCCTCCTAAAATAAATTAATGCGTACTGGTCATTTGGCATTGCCCCGCCATGGGGAATCAGGTCAAAATCCAGCGAGGTACTAGGCAGTTTCGGATGGAATCCACACTATTGGCTTTTGAAAGTGACACACTGCATTTTACAATTCATCATTCCAGGGGAGAAATCCCTGCTTAGAATCGGCACCGACTTCTCTGTTTTCCCTCCTAAATAAATAAATAAACACCTAGTGGTCATTAGGCGACGTCCCACCATGGGGAAGCAGGTCAGGTTCCAGCGAGGTAGGCAGGCAGGTTCGGCTGAATTCCACACCCACGCACGAACCACACACTCGCTGCCACTGTTGACTATTGACAGTGAGACACTACATTGACACCTACATCGACATCTAGTGGCAAGTGGAGACCAGAGCTTTTTCTGAACCTTCTAAAGGGGTCTTTCCCCACTCGGTTGCAAGTGCTAGCAGGATACACAGTGGTGGGAACATTCAGAGAAAGCCAACGCGGAAAGAAAATGAGATCTTGCTTGCTGTCCTGTCCTCCACATGCTTGCTCTCACCGCCCAGTGGCCACACTTGTTCACGGACACATGTCCTGCACTTGACATACCTCCAAAAATCATAGGTGGACAAATCATGGCACCGACAGGCAAATGCAGATACCTCTCATCTGCCTGTATAGTCGATACTGTACTATATGCATTCCTAGTACTTACTACTTCCCCAGCTGGCGTTTCTAGTTTAATTATGGCACCATGTGATGCCCTTAACGCTGACTACTGTGTAGCGAGTCTGAATACCAGTGGACTTTTTGGCTGGTACACATGAATCTGTTGATCAGTGGACTTCCCTACTGGCACACCCTCTTCATGCTTTGTCTGTCTGCAGTGACGAATCACCGCACCGACGAACAAATACAGATACACATGTATCGTCCTCGATACTAGTATATATCAGCTTAGAATTGGCACCGACTTATCTGTTTTTTCCTCCTAAATTAATGCGTAGTGGTCATTTGGCAATGTCCCACCATGGGGAGGCAGGGTCAAAATCCAGGCAGGTTCGGCTGAATTCCACATACAGAAACACACACACTCCAAATCACTATTGACAGTGAGATGCTCCGTTGACACTTAGTGGCAACTTGGCCCAACTCTTTCTGAACCTTCCAAAGGGGTCTCCGCCCACTCGGTTGCAAGCGCTGCACACATTAATGGTGGGAACATCCAGAGGAAGGCAACATGGAAAGAAAAATGGGATCTTGCACAGATAGGTGTTGGCCTCCGCATTTACATTGCCTGCTGTCTTCCACATGCCTCTTGCTCACTCACCGCCCAATGCCCACACCTGTTATATTCTTCATGGACACACGTGTCCTGCACTTGGCATAGCTACAAGAACACAGGTGAACAAATCGTGGCACCAACAAGCAGTTGGCGTTTCTAGTTTAATTATGACACCATGTGGTGCCCTTAACGCTGACTACTGTGTAGCGAGCCTGAATACCAGTAAACTTTAATCTGTTGATCAGTGGACTTCCCTACTGGCACACCCTCTTCATGCTTTGTCTGCACGAATCACGCCACCGACGAACAAATACAGATACACATGTATCGTCCTCGATTCTATATATACTATACGCATTCTTAGTACTTACTTCCCCAGTTGGCATTTCTAGTTTAATGATGACACCATGTGATGACCTTCCACACACTGTAGCGAGTCTGAGTATCAGTGGACTTCTCTGCTGGTACACTTGAATCTGAAGATTAGTGGAGCTCGTTACGGGTACACTTGCATGTTATTCTGCAATGACAGTATGGTTTGTTTCAGGGAATGGACTACACGCCGCCCTCCCAAAACCGTTGCCTTGGATCCATTTCCGAAACCGCCGAGGAGCACGGTTTCATCGTCCATGAGCCTATTGCAGGGGTACTACGGCCTTGCGCCTGCTCCCGAGCGGGATACAGCGGATGAAGGCACCGAAACGGCGACAACTAATAAAGGTAAAATCATCACTGTTTGTTTCTTTATTGAAAGAAAATTCAGTGTTTGCATGGATGATGTGATCTCTGGATCTGAAATCCTCTAATTTCTGAACCTGAACTGTTTCTCCAGGTCAGCATAGGAAAGCTAGAAGCCTATCGACTGGCTTCAGTGTTATACACGGGGATGGAAGTTGGGAGACTGATGATGCTGAAAAGCCAATAAGGCGGCGCCAGAAAGGCGATATCGAGCTGACAGCAAGGGAGGACAATAGCGGCGGTGCCCTGTTGGCGAGGACTGCAGGGCAAGGCTTGGCGCTGAGGCCAAAGTCGGGGAATCGACCAGATATGAACAGCAGCCAGCAAGATCTTGTAGCAACCGGGCTGGTGCCTTCCTATGGCGATGGTCTGCTGGCCGTCAGGAAGTCGTCGAGCACCCCAGAGTTCCAAGATTCAGACAGCAGCATTGCTTCAACATGGCTGAGGAGCAAGTGGAACCTGAAACCAGATGCCTTCACTCTGCCTCTGCAAATCATGCTCTTGGACAGTCTCCCAAAGCCCATCTTCGACAACCTTCCGAAGCCCATTGCCGCTTGGAGAAACAAGGCAGCTAGGGATTAAAAAGGTTCTGATCTCATTCACATGCCTTGTAATTTATCCGTGGCCTCCTCTGGTAATTGTACTCCACGTGGAGGCGTGAAGAGCTGCGTTTACATGGTCGCAGAGACCGGTTTGGACAGTGGGCATTGCAATCAGAAGATGCACAAATTAAGATGATGCCGAAAAGACAGTGTTGGATACAGTGTGATACATTAGCTCTACATACATAGCGTACCGAACCTGTTGCGCCAGAGCGGCAGTTTGTTTCCTTCTTTTTATGATGATGATCAACTCTGTAGCTTGGTACGAGACCTGGATTTCAGGATGTTGTTTTTTTCTTTGTACGAGACGCAGAACTGCAGATAGACAGCATATACTATATAGTTTCGATGGGGAAACGAGAAGCAGAATGTGTATGTACACTAATGAAGGAAATGGATTTGATAGTGCTTCTGTCTTACGTCCAGATGCGAATTTTGTCATCTCAACTCTGTTCTAGATATTATTACCTATAGAATTCAAAATGCAAATAGGTGTTTTTCGAAAAGAATTGTGGGAATGGCAGAATTTTCCATTCTTCGTAGGCAAATGGAGATGTCAAGTGGAGAATTAACGGCATGTGAATAACCGAAAGCAAGAATAGACGGCGCTAAAAAGCAACACAAAATGACAGGAAGGCAATTGTTAGATCGATCAACGGCAAACCGAGAAGAAAAAAAAATGCACCAGCTCTCATTAGGGGCTTGCTAAACTCGTATTTTACTTTGAAGTCCCTGATGGGTAATTTACCAAGGTATACTCAACTTTGGGTATAAGATCCAAGGCCGGTGAACTTTTGGGTAAATAACCAATTTTTAAAAATAGGGACGTGAATAACGAAAGCAAGAATAGACGGTGCTAAAAGGAACACAAAATGACATGAAGGCAAAGAAGGTTGTTAGATCGATTAACGGCAAACCGAGGAGAAAAAATGCACCACCGGAGCAATACCTATTTCACGGTAGTCGATTCGATATTTGGAGAGATATGCTGAACATTATGTCAGTGCCGGTGCCAGCTCTTTCCAAATGCAGTAAGAGAGTACAGTGAAAGAAAAACCAGAGCGCCACGACAGATGTATCACGCCTAGGCTTCAACATGTTCTGTACTGGCCACGGGCAATTTTTTTTAAAATAATACGATTTATTTAACAAAATTTACGAGTAATGTACGAATTTGAGGAATTACGAATCTAGCGCAGTGTCGGTGTTTGAAATACCGACCAGTACCTATCGGCATTTGAAATGCCGACCAGTACCTATCAGTATTTGAACTGCCGACTACGTTTTCAAACACCAATAGGTACTGGTCGGCATTTCAAATGCCGATAGGTACTGGTCGGTATTTCAACCATTAAACTGAACTGATTTGTAAGCAGGTCTCTGTTGTATTTGAAACAAGCAAAAACTCTGTGCATAAACCTCTATTCTATCTAATCGGATGGTAGATCGACGACCTTAAGCATAAAAAATTTACTGCATGGGACACCCCCCCCCCCCCCCTCTCTGAAATCCTGGCTCCTTCCCTGAGCACGGCGAACCGAGAAGGAAAAATGAAGCCAAGGCATGATATATCCGTCGGACTGATGTACCACGCCTGTGCTTCAGCATGTTGCTCTGCAGTGGCAACAGCATGAAGAGATACAGCTCCTGAACCTCCCCATCGATTTTTATTTTGAGACAATCATCACTCTGGCACCTGAGTGGCCTCTCAGGTATTTGGTGTACAACATTCGCTGGTAGTACAGCAAGTTTTTAGAGAACCACTACCTAGGGGTGGCCACGAGCCGAGCCGAGCCGGCTCGTGGCTCGGACAAAATCGAGCCAGGCTTGGCTCGGCTTGTGTACAAAAATAAACTGAAAAGTGGGCTCGTGACTCGGTTCGAAAAGCTCGCGGCTCGCTCGGACGGCTCGTCGAGCCAGACGTTACCCAACTCCTGTCGCTCGATTTCCCTCGTCCCATCGTCATGCCTCATCCAGTAGCTTGATTCCCCTCACCCCATCGCTCTTCCTCATCTCGCTAGGGCCGGCGCCGCCACCAACGCCGGCCTCCACTGCCACCAACGCCGGTCGCCACCGCCCCATCTCCTCCTCCGTGGCTACCCCCTATCCTAGATCCTGCCGATTCGCTCCCCTACTCCCTAGGCCCAAGCATCGGGGGTTAGCGCCTTAGCAGCGGCCGCGTCGTCCTCTACCTGTTGCCTAGCAGGCACATGCCCTCCGCCCGCCAGCTCTCTCCAATTGAATAACCTGGTTCATCATCCCGCTCAATCGGCAGCCAAAACTCCTGGGCACAACACGATGGCTACTAATGTTAACAAATCATCAGTACTGTCCGCAGTGTTCTTTTTCTTGAAAATAAATTCTTGATGTCGCTTATAGTTTGAGATCAGATTAGAATTGTTCATTCTTTCCTGTTGTATTTTGAATTTTTTTTATTTCCTCAGTCCCAAATTAAGTGACTTAGCTTTGACTAGATATTTATGTATCTAGACATATTTTAGTGTGTAGGTACATGCATTTCTAGACGGGACGGAGGGAGTACATTGTGAGACTATTGGACTAATTACACACATGATGTATATCAGCATATTGTTGAGAATCACGGAGATGATGATGTATTGATCAATTCATGCATTTACCATGTTACATGCATGCTATATATATTTGTGAAATGTTAGGCTTTTAGAAATATATGGAAAAAACAAATTTGACCGAGCCTTCGAGCCGGCTTGCGAGCTTCACCGAACAGGCTTATCGAGCCTCGAGCCTCAGTTGCAGGGTTTGGGCTTGGCTTGTATAACCTTCGAGCCGAGCCAAGCCCCGAGCCTCGAGCTTTGTGTCCACCCCTACCACTGCCTCCCCGCCTTCTCCTCATTGCAAAAGCAAACAACAAGCAGGTTTCCAAACTCTTGAGCTTGAACAGAAGCTCGTTGCGCTGCTACATTGTATAAAGGTCCTCCAACTAGTTTTCGCCCAAGTATTTTGTACAACAATTCAAGGAACACGTTTTAACTTACTCGACAGTACTAAATGAAAGACTGCGCACAAAGACCATAGGGAATCATCAACGGAATAATTACTTTGTCCATGCATGCACCAATTCTAGATCATATAACAAGGTAAATCTTAGTTTGCACAACATAGAGCTTATTTAGTACAGCAAATTCAGCTACCACAGATTCAACTAGGATACTACACAGCTCGCGCTGACATTGCCTTCTCTTAGATACACTTGAATGATGAAAGAAGGGACCATGCCACGGTAACTTGCATCTCACAGGAGTCAACCTTGATTTTCCTATGGCTTCTACCACTTCTCTTGGGCTTGAAACTCAGATCATATCCCACCTTACCAATCTTTTCATTCACATGCAGTGCCTTCACAGAAACCAGCAGCTTTGGCTTAAGCTTTTCTTCCTCAGCTGTAACAAGCTCAACACAAATGACACGGCGTGAAAGCTTGACCTGGCCATCCGCAACAGGCAGTTTACCATCTCCAAAAGAAAGCAAGGTTATGTCCATGCCTCTGATACTGGCTGTGCGGGCAGTAAATACACCCTTCTGATATCCCTGGGGCCATTCCCCACCCAAGATCTCAATACTGACTGTGGCCTCGACGGATCTCACAATGTGGCCAAAGGTGAACTTCAAAGTGCTAAGTTTGCTGGTTGCGACACGAGTAAGGACACATGATGTGCATGGCCCATTACTAATGTAACAAACTGCTAACAAACTCAAATCCTTGTCCTCTGACTGAACAACACCTTTCACCTTCAAATCGACCTCGAAATACATAGGATCTACCATCACCACAGGAGCCCGGGTAGGACCTGTAAGTGCCAGAAATGGTTCCTGCATGAAACACATAACTACATAAATAATACTAGTAATGTTTCATTCATTTAATAGCAATGACTCGAAGACTAGAGCGGAGCGAGGGTTAACCAATCTACTTGATAGAGAGAGCCCATGGATAAACAGTTAATTTACGAAGTGGAAGTTGAATAAGAAGCTAGCAGACACAAGAGGTCTATCAAGATGAGCAGAGGTTTGACTAAGAATCAAACACCAATAATTTAAAGTTGGGTCAATAAACATATTGAAATCCTCAAAAACCTTGAAGGGTTGAAGGAACTAATACAAACAAACAGCGATAAGTTAACTGGTGCCTCTAGAACCGCATTGAACTATTATGGTCACACACAAGGGATGATCTATCAAGAATTAAATACTGATCTGCCAAATTATGTTGTCGCTTTTTAATTTGTGTTCCCATACCATATGAGTTAGCAGTACAAGTAGAAAATGTTATACCAACTCAATGCCAATGAATTTAAAGATTATGTGTATTTTTTCATCCTAATGAAAGCCAAAAAGGTCATATATATGCATGAGTCAACATTTGTAATACTAGAGCTGGAGCAACTAAACACGTATTCAATCTCAATGGAGCCTGTGAGGAAAAGGCATTACTTTATGCGGTAGGATCCTCTTAATCAAAGATATAAAGCTACTCTAGTGTATATTACTGAAGTCAGCTATAGATAGAACATAAGTGATACTACTCCCTCCGATTCACAAAATATATGTATCTAGTACTAAAACATGTCTAGATACATCCATTTGAGCGACAAGTAATATGGATTGGAGGGAGTAATATTTATGGAAGCAGCGCAAATATAATATGGATGAACTAACCGTGGAGTCGATGGTTTGGCTGTTGTCCCTTTCCCGATAGAAGACGATATTGCGGTTGCGATCCACCACGTCGCGTATGGCGACCACACCGTAGACAGCTAGCGGCCAGCTTAATCCCTCTTGCAGGTCCTCGATCTTGACGGAGAAGACCTGCAGGGTTTGCCTCATTCTGGCGAAGCTGGCAGCTGAGTCGGTAAAACACATGGGATGGATGGATGCTGCAGTATATATATATCGATGGCATGTGTTGTAGTTAGCGAATTCAGTTGCTGCAGAGAAATTAATTAAGGTACTATACTGTTCACCAGCATGCAGCATATTGGAGCTGAGAAGAGCGTAATGAAGATTGAGTGGATAGGTAGTACTCACTTGTGTCCTCGTAAGAACCATACTCTTCACCAGCATACACGTCGTTCCAGTATTTGCGGTAGAGGTGAGCTTCATGGGCATTGATGTCGGTGGGCTCCTCGGGTTCGGTTTCCTTCTCCTTGGCCCTCCTTGCCCGATATGCTATAAGTCCCTCGTCGACAAATGCTGGCTTTGAGGGCGCCTGTTTCTCCTTGCTGGAATCCGGTGCCGGGGCTGCCACCGGCGCCGGCGGAAACAGTGGCGGCGCCGGAAACGGTGGTTCCTCAGGAGATGACGGAGCTGCATCCGCCGGCGCCCAGGTTGGAGCTGCATCCGCCATGATCTTCCCCAACACCCCCTCTGCGCTACACCGTCGGCGAGGTTTGTAGTTTTCCTAACTGACCGCCGCCGCGCTCTCCTTTTTGTACGCGAGAAAACTAATACTAGATCTATCTATCTATCTATAGCCAGGGCGCGTGTTAGAGAAGGGAGCAAACAAATTAAGGAATCCAGCCGGTCCAACATGAAATCCGGACGTCTCCAACAGGAAATCCAGCCGGTCTGCAACAGGAAACAGGTAGCACGAATCTGTGCCGGACTAGGACTAGGAGTCGCCCGTACCGGACATATATGCAAGTCGTATACATCATGATACCCAGACCCAGATCGAGGAGAGGACGCTAGCTAAGCTGATGATCTAGACTAGATAGGCAACGATGGATTTAGAGGATATCTTCTCTGACGACGACCCTGCCTCATCCAAGTTCTTATTGACGACGACGACGACTGGAGCAGCTGCTAGCTACGAGGACAGCAGCGATGAGGAACCGCCCGAGGAGTCCTTCACCGACCCGGCCGCCTATGAAGCTCGTCTCTACCGTGATTTCTGGAACGACATGTTCGCCGGTGCCCAGTACGGTTCCTACGATACCATCAGTAAGCACCTCCGTCTCCACCTTCCTTCCTTTAGTGCTTCCACACGTAATTTTTCTTCTTCACCATGATTACTACTCCCTCTGTCCCATAATTGATAATTCTTGTCATAGTTTTAGTTTATATTTGAACTACAATCATGAAACAGAGCCAGTACCGTATATATATGACCAAGAATGAATATACTAACTTTGATCTCAATCTGATCATGCAGCGTCTATCCCTCCCATGTTTTTCACCGACCGTAGTAGTAGCCGCCGTGACGACTATGTACATGAGCAGCCAACTCTACAAATCTTTTCGATCAAAGTTACCGAGATAACAGGGGGTCTAGACTGGCCTATGGATGTCTACGGCATGGTCGTTGCACGAGACGTCGTGGACCGCAACCGTAATATCATCTTCCATCGCGACAGAGATGACTGCCAAACAATCACCCAGGAGGTTTCTACATATCCCTAATTCCCTATAGCTACTTCCCTCCCTCTATTATTTTTTGGCATTAAGCTAATAACCTTTAATTTATGCTGCATGTATGCTGCAGAACCCATATCTAGCACTAACAGGTCCTACACGTGCCGTTGTGTTATCCGTACAATCAGCGGATGTCGAGGTTGATCTCAAGGTGAAAGGCACCACAGAATCCGACGATAGGGATTTGAGCTTTCTAGTGGTGTCGTACAAAAATGACGGCTCATCTTGTTCGTACGTGTTTGATCGTGTCGAGACTAGTAGGCTTAGCACACTCGAGCTTACATTCGGACACATTGTCAACTCCGTGGAGGCCACGGTCAATATGGAAGTCATTCGTGGAAGCTGGCCACGTGGTTTTCGAGCTGTTTTTGCCGCATGTACAACCGATATAGATGACCTAGAAATCTTGTTGCTATCTTCTAGATACGACGAATTGCCTTCGGACGATGAGGGGAAGGTCAAGCTTTCACGCCATGTTGTTTGCGTAGAACTTTCTCAGCCAACTGCAAGGCGTGAGAAGGCGAAGCATAGGAAGCCAAAGCTCAAAGTTTCGGGGCAGGCACTACATATTGAAGGAGAGAAAGACGTGCTGAAAGATGATATAGTTTTTACACCTAAGAAAGCCGGCAGATGTTTAGGATTGGCTCATGTGAGATGGAAGTGACGGTGGCATGGTCCCTTTTATCCACTTTCAAGTGCAGCTACGACTAAGCCTATATATATCCCATTTAAACTCGACTCATTTGAGCCGTCTTTCGTTACCATGAGTAGTAATTTATGCTACTGGCTGTTTGTATGCGCTGGGCCAGTGCCAGCTGCTTTTCGAGTGCTAATTAGACACTATATTTTTTCTTATCGATTCATGTATGGACGAACTTGGTTTTCCAGTTTACTTTTTCTTGAATCAACTGTAGTTTATCCATACCCATAGCATGTTCACTTATGTTAAGTAACCAAAGACCCTCCCTCGTGTCGCCTCCCTCCAAGGGCGACTGGGGGAGAAACCCTAAATTGTCGGGCCAATGGCAATTGGGATACCACGACCCATTTACTGCTGGGCCCTGCTCACATGGTCGCTACGGTGCTGCAGAGGAACCGTTCGAGGAGTTGGCCGCTTCATGAGGAGTGATCCTCTAGGAGCCTCAACAGGAGTCCTCCGCGAGGTCCCTCTCGAGGCGACGCCTCCTGAAGACCCTCGTCAAGAGAAGACTTCCCTCGCCAGAGGATCACGTGAAACACACTTGGGCAGCAACACCAAGTGTTGGAGGACAAGGGGGACCACTGTCCTACACCTGTGACGCAAGGAAGGTTTCACTACAGGAACAAGTCAAGATGTCGATGGCCAGATGCTACGCGACGGTTATTTGTTGGGGACCGTCGGTGTAGGCCACGAGGCAGGCAGCCGAGCAAACCGACCGTCGACCAAGGTTTTCCATCGGCGGACCCAAGTTTATTTTGAAGCCTGGGCAAACAACTAATTTAAAAGCTTAATAAGCTAATTTTTAGTCAAATAGTAATGAAGTTAAGTCGTGTCGGCCGGCCGCAAGCCCGGGCAACTGCCCGGGCGTCAGGGATGCTAGGTACGCCAGTGCCGACGACAGCCATCGGCGTAGGGGCCTAGCCGTAACGGTGTTGGGGGGATGACCCAGGTAGGATCAAGCTGAGGTATAAGGACAGAGTCCACTGAGGTATAAATCGGCTAAAGTGTGAGCTGGCAAAGCTACATAAGGGTCGGCCAAGTTACAGCCGAGTTACCCAAGGTTGGACAGGCCCGATAAAATTCGGCTGACATATATTGTATGTCGGCACGGTGTCTTTGTTGTTTCATGTTTGCAAGTACCGTCCTGGCCAAGTCATCCGGACAGGACCGAGTCAGGGGTGGGCGTCCTCAGGAAGGAGTGAGCCAGCCCCAAGGTCAGCACTTTTCTCTCTCTCACAGATTTCCTGGGAGACAAGAGTTAGGGACAAGGGCCATAGGAACAGAGAGAGAGAGCAAATGTTCGCGGATGTGATAGTGTATGTCCGTTGGGGTCAGACAAAGTGTACTCTGTGCCATTGCCGCATAGAGGCTGGCGACTAAGGAAAGGAGGGCGCCGAACTACTATTTTGGTACAAGCATCTTCAGGAAATATCCGGGCCACGTATGCCCTAGTTGTAACCTGGCCACCCCTTTATAAGGTGAGCCAGGGCCTCCAAAGAGAGGGTCGGTCCATGAGCACTACGCGTAAGCTATAGGAGAAGAGATAGACAAAGGCACTTCATCTTCTTCCTCCTCTCGATACAGCTCAAGAAGCACTTGTACTAGTCCGGAGATCGGAATATAAGATCTAGAGTAGGAGTAGGGGTTTTATCTCCATAGGAGAGCCTCAAACCTGGGTATATCATGTGTTGTGTGTGTGTTCTTCATGTGCGGATTCACCGCACTATCCCTCCCCGGATACCACTAGTGTCCATAGGCCCTATCTTTAGCCTACCCATGACATCTGCCATGACACCACCACGATAGCTGGAGGAGGACTGGCAGCTTCAGGATTGGGAGCCTCGGCTTCCGCTTCATCGTCCGAGTTTGCCTCATGTTCATCCAGGTTTTCTTCGTCCTCATTAGCGTCCTCTTTGACATATTCGTTGTCGACCTCATCGAGGAAACTCGACCCTTCATTCCATGCATGGGTATTCGCATATTGGTTCAATTGATGGGCTCGAGCTTGGCGCCATTGGATGAACTCCAGATTAGTCGTCCACGGTGAACCAGTGAGCATGTTCTGAAGAGTATATAAATTGATACCTTCATACCATGATAGAAACAAAGGACAAGGTTGTGTCGGCGCTAGCCCGTGTAGTAGATTCCCTCCATAGACTGACTTGCGTCTCGCACTCCATCAGTCTCTTGACCAATTTCTTGACTTGTTTGGGGGCGGAGTCTTCTGGCTAGAGAACATGGAAAACCCGGATAGTGGCGTCGAGGAGGTCCACCCCAAAAGTTTACATGGGTAAAAGGCTAGCCAAGAGACCAACCAAGAAGTCATCAATATCATACTCTGGCAGAATCAGACCAGCCTCGGCCTTCTTCTCCCAGGACTTCCGGATAGCAGTAGCAGCATGAGTTTTGGACTCGGGGAAGTTGCCTAAAAAGAGTAAGCACAAAGGAACAAGTCAAGCAAAGCAACAAGAGTACAAAGAAACCTCGGCAGAAAAGGAAAAAGTCAAGAAACTCACCGGCCACAATGCTATTGATCCGAGTAAGCTTGGACAACCATGCCACAGTTTGCTTCTTGAGTTTTTCCGACTCAATGGAAACAAAGTCAAACTTGATCTCGGCCTCCTTGAGTAGATTCTGCTCCATTTCAAGTTGGAGGGCAAGCCAGCTTTTCTCTTCGGAGAACTCCTAGTCGAGCTTATCAAGCTCAACCTTCTGGAGTCTCTTTAGCTCTTCATTTTTAGCACGGAGCTGGGAGATCTTGTCGTCCTTCTCCTTAAGTTGAGCTCGATGTTCTCCTGCTTGTTTGAGTAAATGCATCATCAATTCAGGCATAGATATGCAATCCCTATAGATTTTGCAAGAGCTTTTGATCCGGCTGAGCCAAAGTAAAAATCACACGGCGAGTCGGTGCAAAGATGAGGTGCAAAGATGCAAAGTACCTTCCAATTCAGCAACGCGCTTCTGTGGCTCTTTGTTTTGGTCCTCCACCTCGGCTGGCAAAAGGCGAATCATAAGTCCATTCGGATGGTCAGTAACAAAAAGAGTACTAGGGGAAATAAGGCAAAGACATACATTTATTCTTCAGCTCAAGCAGCAATTTCTTGTGCTTGGTGGAAAGTCCCCTGTGCGCAAAGAGGAGTCTCTTAAACTTGGCAGTGCGCCTATTGTTGGAGATCTGAAAAAGACAAGTGTTAGTCATTGAGAAAATGGATATTTGAGTCTACTTAAGATTTGAACCGAGTAAACTTGATCCGAATCTATGTGGATGGATATTTGAGTCTACTCAAGATTCGAACTGAGTAAACTCGATCCAAATCTAGGTGGCTGCATATTTGACTCTACTCAAGATTCGAACTGAGTAAACTCGATCTGAATCTAGGTGGCTAGACATTTGACTCTACTCAAGATTCGAACCGAGTAGACTCGATCCAAATTTGTGTGGCTGAATATTTGACTCTACCCAAGATCCAAACTGAGTAAACTCGATCTAAATCTATGTTGCTGGATATTTGATTTTAAAGTGAATTTAAACTAAGTTACAATGACTCAGCTCAATACCTCAGACATGCTAAGATCTGAAAACTAAGTTACTGAATGTTAGCCTAGAGGAGCATCCGCCCGAGTAATATCTTACTCCACTAGAGGCTCAAGGACTAATGGGTATGTGTTATCTATTGAAAATACAACAATGTAGCCGAGATATTTACCTCCATCATTTTGCCAGCCTCAACAATAGCCTTACTAGCAGTGAACATCCTCTCGCCAATTTCCACCGGACCAAACTTCTAGGCCAGAGGATTTCCAGAGCTAACCTCTCCATAGTCAGCGTTGTTCCAGTTGTCAGCGTACTCAGCGAGAGAGTAGATTCTTTCACCACTTGGAGTCTGACTCAATACCAAGCCCTTCCCAGCAGAATCTTTCTGGGTGGCCATCGCAGCGGCTGGGCTAATATGCAGTGTAAGTTGCTTATCCGTGGTCAAGGCAGGGGAGAAGCATTCTTCTGCAACATTGTGACAACTGAGGACTGACCAGACGCAACCCTAGATTTCTTCTGGGGCACCTTGGTTGCAACTCCTCCTTTATTTTGCTTGCTAGTTGGATTGACTTGCTACTGGGAGGTAGTTGGCCGAGGCTGAGACTACAAGGTTGGCGGAGGCTGAGACTGTGAAGTTTGTTTAGATTTGGCTTGTGGGCTTTGCTGAGGCTGGTCTTATGGCCGAGTCTTGGAAGACTCGGATGACGTTGGTGGTGGTTGATGTTACTGGGTCGAAGTAGACACATGGGTTGTTTGCTGTTGAGGTTGAGGTTTAGCTGGTGTCGGGGTTACCAGCACCTCGGAAGAAATTGTCTTGGCCCGATACTGCTGGGTCCACGATCTTCACTTTCTCTTTCGGGGGCGGAGGAATCACCCCGCTGGTTCAGCATGGCCACATCCTCTGAGGTGCCGCCTCCACCAGCGTTGGTGTTTGTTCCCTCTGGCCGAGATGGACTGTTATCTGGCGCGGGTGGGTTGTTACCTCGAATGGGGCTGGGAACCCGAGTATCGTCGTGAGCTGGAGGAGATGGTGGCTTGGCGATTGGAGAAGCCATGCTAGATCCACTCTAGGGAATGTTCAGAGGATCCCTGGCGAGAGAAACAATAAGATAAAATGAGTCAAATAATAAAGAGAGAAACAAGAAATACAAGGATAACCCAGAGGAGGAAGCTTACCCGGAACCACCTAGTGGTTCCTTTCGCTGTGGAGGTCTCTTTGTGGACTTCTTAAACCTTTTCCTGCCCCCCTAGAAGGTTCGTCTGGTGGAGCAGAGGTCGTAGCGCGCTTCTTCACTGTACCTTGGCCTCCCATCATGCACCTAACCAGCCGGGTTAGCTAGGGTAGAGTCAGGCGGAAGAGTAAATTATAGTGGCATTGGATCAAATACCTCGAGAATCTCACAATCATATTTATCATCATCTGGCTAGTCCCTTAAGACAGATGTCTTACCAGAGGGTCGGCCGGAACCAGTGTCCAGGATAGGCATGAACTCCTCGGAGTTCGGCTCTTCTGGGTTCGAGGTATCGCGATCCTTGCCCTAAGTGAGGGCAGGATTCGGGGTATCTTCAATGGTTTGCTAAAGGAATTTCTACACAAGAGAACATAGAGAGAGTAAATAAGAAAATGTGTCGACATAACGCATAGCTCGGCAAGAATGACTAAGGGAAATTACCTGGGATACGGGGTTATCTCGGTTGAAAGGAACCATGCCCCGCTCCCATGTCTCATTCATGTCCGTCTTGAAGATGGACTTGACTCGCTTGCAGACTTGAGCATTGGTAAGCTCGACAGTGGAGACACGATTCGGGTCAAGTGGACCACTCATGTGATAGATCTTGTGAGTTCGGCATTGAAGGGGGCAGACTCAGCTACTGATGAAAGTTGCCATCAAATCATCACTACATAACCCGGCCTCCTTCAGCTCGATGAGGCATTTCTCAACCAAGTTGACAAGAGAGTTCTTCTTCGTCGAGTCGAGGTCCCAATTAAGTTTGGTGGGGACACCGATTGAGAATGCGTGGAGCCGAATCATGTCATTATCGGTGTTGTTCTTCACATAGAAGAAGGACCTCAGCCACTTCTTACACCAATCGAGGCCCTAAATTCGGGGAAAGATGGAGTTCTTGCAGGGTGTAATTGTCGCAGCCCCGCACTGCGTTAGAGGCTTCTCGCTAGGAGGGAGCTCTTTGTTAGGACGACGTTGGCGTGAAGTTGGAAAAACTTGGCCCAAAGCTAGACACTGGGCCAGAGGCCAAGGTATCCTTCGGAGGTAGAAACAAAGGTAGAGAGGGAAGCGAAGGCATTCACCAAAAGATGATAGGGCTGGCGGCCAAAAGTCTCGAAAAAGTCCTTGGAAAATCACTCACAAGAAGACCAACCTCGCAAGAAAAATGGATAATGAAGACGAAAAACTCACCCTCCTTGGCGCCGGGGATCTGCTCGTCGCCAGGGAGGTGGCACGTGACCTCCGGCGGAATCCAGCGGGTCCGCACCAGCTAATCGATCTCCGCCTGAGTGACGTTGGACCCCTCCCAGGATCCTCGCTCGGAGACGGCTCCCTCCTCCGCGTGCTCATCGATGGTAACCACATCTTGTGGATCCATATCCAAATCACTCCCCTCTGATGAGGTGATTGCTTCGAGGATGAGAGGCAGGGACTGACACGGTCCCGTAGAGGCGGCGGAGAGCGACACTTGGGCAAATTAGTGACGTAGAGGAATAAAAGGGGTGTCATGATTGCAGATGCAGAGAGTAGTGGCGGCAGCGGCACAAGGAAGAAGAAGAGAGGTTGGGAGCGGGGGAAAGTGAAACAAGGGTTTTCCCCCGCTCCCCTATTTAACTGTACCATGCGCAGAAGGTAGTGGGATCAGTTGCGCATAGCGACCCCACTATGCGTGCGTGTATTTCACGGGGGAGATCATGGGAACGAGCCACATGCACGGTTACATCGCCCAGATGCACAATAGCAGAACGTAGCCATGGTGAGAATCGAGGAGCCACGACATGGTGAGACGTGCGACAGTGATAACTGACATGGCGTGGCAGTAAATGACTCATTGGCCCTTAAAATGAGGCAAAGTGCAATAATTCCATGACACGTAGGATGAAGTGACGAGTACGAGAGAAGCTAAGTGTCTAAGGGAAATAACCCGATGTGGCAATATGACTTGGCCAGCAAGATATATCTCGGATAGAGCCAGGAAGAGTCTAATTAGATACCAAGTCACCAAGTGGTGTAGCCGAGTTAAAATCTCTATGGGTCGGCATATAGCTATGTTGGCAAGACAGACAAAGATCCGGATAAGTTGAACCTGATGTGGCCTTTCTAGCTAAAGCTACTAAGACTACACTAGCTTCGGGGACTAATGTTGGGGGATGACCCTAGGTAGGGTCAAGCTGAGGTATAAGGATAGAGTCCACCGAGATATAAATTGGCTAAAGCGTGAGCTCGCCGAGGTATATAAGGGACGGTTGAGTTACTGATACGTCGTAAACGTATCTATAATTTTTGATGTTCCATGCTTGTTTAGTATCTATGCTTTGCTTTGTCAACACTCTGAGGTATTTTTATATGTTTTCTGGGACTAACCTATTAAAAAGATGCCACAGTGCTAGTTGCCTGTTTTCTTCTATTTTTGGTTCTAGAAAAGCTAGAAAATGAATATTCTCGGAATTGGACGGGACAAAAGCCAAAGTCGATACTTTACCGAAAGACTCACGGAGCCAAAAGACGAGACGGAGAGGGGCCAGGGGCTAGCCACACCATGTGGTGGCACGGGTCCCCCTAGACACGCCACCAGGTGGTGTGGGCCCCTGGTCCACCCTCTAACTTCGCCCTTTCGCCTATAATAAGACTCCGATGTAGAAACCCTAAATAATCAGCCTCCAGCCATGAAAAGTTCCACAGTGCCGCCGCCACCGAAGGGGAGATTCGGGGGACAGAAAGTCTCTGTTCCGGCACCCTGCCGGGATGAGGAAGTGCGCCCGGAGCCATCTCCATCGATCTCCACCACCATCTCCATTTCCGTTGCTGATTCCCACGATGATGAGGGAGTAGATCTTCCTCGAGGCTAAGGGTTGTACCGGTAGCTATGTGTTCATCTCTCTCTATGCATGATCATATTGTGATCATGAGCTTTGTAATCAAGTAGATATACCTTGCTACTCAAGTGCTTTAATAGATCTCTGGCTCTCCCCACGTGTGTGAAAGTGATAACATGCACACCATGGTGGCACTTAGGCTAGAGATTACAAATACGTGTTATAAGTTATATTTGGAGTTGGATGTCTCTATGAAATTGTGGTGTTTGTTGGAACCATCTAGTGCTCAAGGTGACAGTGTGGGGTTATCTAGATGGGGAAAGCGAACTTTGAGGAGTGTTGTTATAGCCCTACCATGGATTAGAGTGTCCAACCGGAGAGTAGTTCAGAGTAGTATCATGAAGAGAAGATATTTATATGAGAGTGTTCACTAGTGAAAGTATGATCCCTAGGCCTTGTTTATAAGCATTGAAACACCGTTTGCAACTAGATCTGTTACATGTTTGCTTGCTTCCATCTTTATTTCAGTTTGCCTTTAGTCTCTTGCACGCCATCAAGCTATTTTATGGCACCGTTGTCTTATATCCATACCATTTGTATTTCACTATCTCTTCGCCGAACTAGTGCACCTATACACCTGACAAGTGTATTGGGTGTGTTGGGGATACAAGAGACTTATTATATCTTGATTGCAGGGTTGCTTGAGAGGGATACCTTTGACCACTTCCTTCCTGAGTTCGATAAACCTTGGGTAATACACTTAAGGGAAACTTGCTGCTATTCTACAAACCTCTGCACTTGGAGGCCCAACAACTGTCTACAAGAATAGAAGTGCGTAGAATCAAGCTATTTTCTGGCACCGTTGCTGGGGAGATAAGGTAAAAGGTACTCGCGTCCTCTGGCTACTAAGCTATCTTATAGTGCGGTTGCTGGTGTGTGAGTGCTCGAAGTTATTTCCTTTAGATTCTGTAATTATATCTTTTTGTTTATTTTTTTTATTTTCACTAGTTAGGCTTAATGGGAAACAACAACAAAATTAGAGAGCTTTATAGTATTTATCTTGAGTTAGGACATGAAGTGTTTGAAGAGAAAATTAAAAAACCTATGGAACTTTATTTGCGTGCTAATAGCAATGTTATTAGTATGAATTATTTGAACACCATTATTGCTAATGCTATGGAAAAGTCTAAGCTTGGAGAAGCTGGTTTTGATGAGCATGATATTTTTAGTCCCCCAAGCATGGAGGAGAAAATTTACTTTGATGATACTATGCCTCCAATATATGATGATTACAATGATGAGTTTGATATTTTCAGTCCACCTACTATTGAGGAGAAAATTAATTATGACTAAAATATGCCTCCTATATTTGATGATTATGGTGATGAGAATAATAATCATAGCTATTTTGTTGAATTTACTCCCACTACAATTAATAAAAATGACTTTGTTTATGAGGGGAGTATTAATTCTTTTATGCATGTGGCTCATGATAGAATGTTTAATGTGATTATTATATTGTTAATTTTATTCATGATGCTACTGAAAGTTATTATGAGAGAGGGAAACATGGTTTTATGTATCTCAACAATATTAAGTTTCCCCTCTTTATGTTGAAAATTTTGAAGTTGCACTTGTTTTGCTTTCCTATGCTTGTTGCTTTGTGCTTTCATGACTTCTTTCTTTACAAGATTATTTTTCATAGGAAGTGGGTTAGGCTTAAATTTGTTTTGAATGTGCTTCTTGATGCTCTCTTTTACTTCAATTCATATTTCCTACGTGAGCATCTTCTCAAACTATCATGTCTAACTTAAAGGCGTTAAAGAAAAGTACTTCTTGGGAGATAACCCAATAGTTTTCTTGAGTCTTGGAAGTTACTACCTCTGTAATAACTGCTCCTTATCGTTTTTGTGTGGTTTTTGTGCCAAGAATATCCTCTAATGAGAGAGAAGTAAGACTTGGGAAAGTTGCTGTCCCGAAACAGATTTTTTATGCTTCGCTGTAAAAATTCTTGAAAAATCTCTGTACATCCGATTGAGCTGTAATTTTTTGTGATTTTGCCCCAGGATGTTATCCAACTTTCGTTAGTTCAACACTTTTCTATTTGAGCAATATAAGGTCTTCGAAAAAATTGGTTTTTACCTGCTGGTCTGTTTTGACAGATTTCTGCCATTATTTGCATTTGCTTCTTAATCTCTTTCTATTTGAGTTCTCTTTGATCATTTGAAATTTTTAAAGGAAGTGCTACAGTAGCTTGTGTTTTAATGGAAGTTTTACTTGTTTTAAAACTAAACCCCTAAGGTTTATTATCTTTTGAATGCACTAATGTTGCTAATGAAGATTGTGTGAAGTTTTGTATGAAGGAAATTTTTAGGTGTAGGGAAAGAATAATGTAATGAGTTGAAGAATGGACAAAAGCTCAAGCTTGGGGATGCGACCCCGTGTCACCCCAAGAAATATTCCAGAGGTACAAGCGTCAAAGCTTGGGGATGCCCAAGGCATCCCCTTCTTCATCAATAAAAATCTCAGGTCTTTCTAGACACTTCGTTTTTATTGTTTCATGCACAGTTGTGTTGTTCTTGGAGCGTCTTCATTTTAGTTCTTAGTTTTCGTTTGCTTGGTTTGCGGCAATAAGTTGGTTGGATCCCAACACTTCTTTTGGAGAGAGAGACACTCTGCTTTCATTGTTTAGAACACTCTACTTTTCATTCTTATTGTTTTGTGAGTGTTCTCTTTTGCTAGCACTGGGTTTAGCCTTAGATTTCTTGTGCTTTCGGCTTAGAACTTTTTAGTTTTTCCTTTTGGATTTGTGAGACAAGCTCACTGATCTTTATTTATTATTATCTTTGTGAGTTCTTTCAAATAAGTTGGTTTGGATTGGAAAAGAGTAGGAAAGTTTATGCTTATAAGTAGTATAAAAGGAGCTTGTTTTGACTGTGGCTTAGACTTTATCATGCCATGTTAGATGTTGCTTTAACTTTATGCTTAGTGATTTTTTGATGTAGCATGACATGTTATAAACAATTGAGATTGCTTAATGTGCCTTGAAAGAATCATGCGTTGTTTTAGCATATTAAAGCATAGTATTGTGGTATTCTCCTTTGATGCTTTATTTGGATTGACTTGGCGCATGCTCACACCATGTTATGACTATCCCAATTCACCATAGCCTCGATGATAATTTAGTTTTCGACTTGTAATATCACTTTATTCTTTAATTAATGATGTTTTGTCGCTTTGCATGATTATGGCCATTATTTCTCTCTTAGTAGGTCGCTCCTAGTCTTTTGCTAGCCTCCATAACCAAGTATGAGTTCCACTCATGCATTTAAATCCAAACAAAACCAAGTTATTCCAAAGAGTCCACCATACCTACCTATTGGCATTTGCTATTCCAAGTATATTCATGTTTTATCTACCTTCCGAATTAAACTTGTTATGTGAAAACTAGTGATTAAAGCTCTCACGAACTTGATGGCACACTTTACTTTTCTCGCACTTAATAAACTTGAACCATTGCGTCCATATTTGTTGCGTATATGCTTGTGCTTTATAAGTTGAAGTTAGCAGAACCATGTATCATGGGGAACGCTTTCAACATTGCACTTATTATTCCGTTGATATCATGATTCTTTTGCTTATGGATCCCGGCGGTGTGAAATAAAAGGGGAACTTGTAAGATCATGGAGTTTTTATGTGTGTTAGAGAAATGCCTGGGCCGCTAGCCTAAGCCATGCCTAATCATGGTGGAAACTTGCAGCATAACCATAATGAGCATTCTATGAAGCATCCTCAATAAAAACCTATGCAAATAGCAAATAAAAAGATTGATGAGATGCTTATTGTCTGTTGCCTTGTCATTTTGATATGGGATAGCTCCTGTCTCATGGACAAGGGGTACCCTGTTGGCGGTTCTCTATGATACATATGTACTTACAATGACAAGAGCTTACTTGTGACTGAATTTGAGCAGCATGAGGTTCGGTACTCCTAAGCAAGAGGCATGAGATTTTCAACTTATAACTTGTCAAGCATATCCTCATATTTGTTCAGTTTAACCTTAATCACCTAAAGATGCTTATGATAGGGGTAATGAGGGCTGAAAGCTAATAAGTACCATAATATTTGGAAGCTCTTTATGAGACTTGAATCCCTGCTTCCTTCTATGAAGGTCTTTCTTTTACTTTTATGTTGAGTATCCACCTTCTATCTTTATGCACCTATTAAGAGAGCATAGTGGCCATTCTTAGTTTAATGTGCATTGTCCCAAAACTTTTTGATTTATTCATAATGTTAATATTGCTTGTTCTTGAACTATTTGTATCTAGTCACCCTTATGAACTTTGAAGGTGTCCTATGCATTTATGTTTTGCTACTCCATGAGGGACAAGCTGAATGCCACTATGCTATGTTTTCTATATGTGAAACAAACAAACGTCTTTCAATGCATTGTTATTCATGATCTTTGTTTGTATCCTTTCATGTTGCATGCATGGTTACTATGTCTTATTGTTAGAACTTCATCTTTCATGCTCATGTTTAGAGTACTTTGATCCCATCTTTCAATGCTTGCAAATGGTTTAATCTTGATTGTGATGGTGCATGTCACCTCAAAAATTATTCTTTTTATCACTTACCTAATTGAGGACGAGCAGGAGTTAAGCTTGGGGATTCTTGATACGTCGTAAACGTATCTATAATTTTTGATGTTCCATGCTTGTTTAGTATCTACTTTGCTTTGCTTTGTCAACACTTTGAGGTATTTTTATATGTTTTCTGGGACTAACCTATTAAAAAGATGCCACAGTGCCAGTTGCATGTTTCCTTCTGTTTTTGATTCCAGAAAAGCTAGAAAATGAATATTCTTAGAATTGGACGGGACAAAAGCCAAAGTCGATATTTTACCGGAAGACTCACGAAGCCAAAAGACGAGACGGAGAGGGGCCAGGGGCTAGCCACACCATGTGGTTGCACGGGTCCCCCCTGGTCGTGCCACCAGGTGGTGTGGGCCCCTGGTCCACCCTCTGACATCGCCCTTTCGGCTATAAGAAGCCTCTGATGCAGAAACCCTAAATAATCAGCCTCCAGCCACGAAAAGTTCCGTAGCACCACCGCCACCGAAGGGGAGATTCGGAGGACATAAAGTCTCTATTCCGGCATCCTGCCGGGACGAGGAAGTTCCCCCGGAGCCATCTCCATTGATCTCCAGCACCATCTCCATCGTCGTTGCTAATTCCCATGATGATGAGGAGTAGATCTTCCTCGAGGCTAAGGGTTCTACCGGTAGCTATGTGTTCATCTCTCTCTCTATGCATGATCATATTGTGATCATGAGCTTTGTAATCAAGTAGATCTACCTTGCTACTCAAGTGTTTTAATAGATCTCTGGCTCTCCCCACGTGTGTGAAAGTGATAGCGTGCACACCATGCTGGCACTTAGGCTAGAGATTACAAATACTTGTTATAAGTTATATTTGGAGTTGGATGTCTCTATGAAATTGTGGTGTTTGTTGGAACCATCTAGTGCTCAAGGTGATAGTGTGGGGTTATCTAGATGGGGAAAGCGAACTTTGAGGAGTGTTGTTATAGCCCTACCATGGATTAGAGTGCCCAACCGGAGAGTAGTTCAGAGTAGTATCATGAAGAGAAGATATTTATATGAGAGTGTTCACTAGTGAAAGTATGATCCCTAGGCCTTGTTTCTAAGCATTGAAACACCGTTTGCAACTAGATCTGTTACATGTTTGCTTGCTTCCATCTTTATTTTAGTTTGCCTTTAGTTTCTTCCACGCCATCAAGCTATTTTCTAGCACCGTTGTCTTATATCCATACCATTTGTATTTCACTATCTCTTTGCCGAACTAGTGCACCTATACACCTGACAAGTGTATTGGGTGTGTTGGGGACACATGAGACTTCTTGTATCTTGATTGCAGGATTGCTTGAGAGGGATACCTTTGACCACTTCCTCCCTAAGTTCGATAAACATAGGGAAATCCACTTAAGGGAAACTTGATGCTGTTCTACAAACCTCTGCACTTGGAGGCCCAACAACTATCTACAATAATAGAAGTGCGTAGACATCAGTTACACAAGGCCGGACAGGCCTGACAAGATTCGGCCGACATATAATGTATGTCGGCACAGTGTCTTTGTTGTTTCATGTTTGCAGGTACCATCCTGGCCGAGTCATCCGGACATGATCGAGTCAGGGGTGGGCGTGCTCAGGATGGAGTGAGCCAGCCCCAAGGTCAACACTTTTCTCTCTCTCCCGAATTTCCTGGGAGACAACCGCTAGGGACAAGGGCCATAGGAACACAGACAGAGTAGAGGTTCACGGACATGATAGTGTCTGGCCATTGGGGTCAGACAGACACCCGCTAGCCACTTATATGGTACAAGCCATATGTTGATCGTGGAACCAGTCTCGCGTACGAATACGCGTAAGGTTGGTCTGGGCCGCTTCATCAAACAATACCGCGATATAAACAAGTACACGTTAGAGGGTAACAACTAAGGGATCAATGCCTGCACAATACTTGTGTGTATTGGCCGTACAACACTCCTACGCATAGATCGGCTCTGATACCACTGAAGGGGATCCACAGTAGAAGACAAAAAAATTCCTACGTTGGAACCCCCAAAACTGCCTAGGATCTATCTACGTAGTAATATGGTAACGGCCGATGCGTAGAGAATACATACCCTTGCACAACCCAGACTTGGGGCCATGGTCACAAGGTATAGAGAGAGAGGGAAGGAGGAAGTCAACCAAAGGACTTCTCCAAATATTGGTGTTGGTGTATTTTAATCCCATCCATGGGCTCCCCTTTATATAGGCGGAGGGGGTGTGCCCTCCCCATTAGGTTAGCCATGTGGGACTAAAATTGACAAGGAAATTAAGTGGAAAAACATCCCAGCCGGATGGGCTAGCTGGAACCATCCCAACATCAAATTGGCAGCAACCCGGGTGGGCTAGGGCGCCTCCAGCGTGGCCCAGCGTGCCAACCCCGATGGCAGCAACAGCCAGGCCTGGGTGGGCCGTCCACCTCTTGTGGCTTGTTGGCCTCCACGCGGTAAGCGATGGCTACCGCCCAGCCCGGGTGGGCCATTCGCTGTCACGGCCTAGCAACCTGCCAGCCCGCCCACCTTTCCAGCTCCCCGCGTGCCCACGTGGGCCGGGTCGAGCAAGCTGGGTGGCGGCCGGCGGCTGCGGTTTGCCTCGTGCGGCAACTGCTATCCGCTGCGCGCCTGATTGGGCTGGTCATCCCAGTACTGATTACTTTTGCTGTTTTTCCTTTTCTTTTTCTGCAGCTTTTCTCTTTGGCCTTTTCCCTCTGGGGATTTGGCCTAATATGAAAGTTGCTTTTATAAATCTTAATTTAAATATTATTTTGTATATATTAATTCATAATTAACATATAATAAATGTATATTTAAATTCCCATTTATCCGAAAACACTTTTCCGGTCTTTTCCTTTATTCTTTCTCTGAACAACTTCGGATCTCTCTGCGGAACATTTCCGACTTTCTCTTTCTCTACTATGATTCCGTCTTACGAATGATCGCTCTCATCGTACCCTTAAGTGTATCCTCTCATGGCTCGGGAATGCTCTAGACATGATCTGTATCAATGATCAATAGAGGGACCAGGGATATCCATGTGACCTCTATGCATTCCTGATGACAATGTCGTTTGAACCGCTAAATGTAGCATCCAATTCCTTTTGTTTCTTGATACGACTTGTCTGAGATCCGATCATTGGTATCACATACGTTGTTCAATCTCGTTCACAACAAGTTCTGTTTTCTTGTTACCGTGATATTACATCCCCGTGACCGAGTCACATGTTGCAACATTTATGGATGTAATCTCACCAAGGCGGCCGTATGTATCTTTACCCGTCATGTGGGTGAACAAATCTCGGTCTTGCAGTCACATGTCATCTACTATTCCTTCGGAATACCCAACGTACACCTTTATGGCCACCGTATTACCAGATGACGGTTGATGCAGTCTAAGCAGCCCTGGGAAACAGTGAGTAATATGAGCTCACGGTCTAAGGAAAAGGAGTCTAGGAATAGTTATTGCAACAATGAACTTATATGACTTGATCGCATTGCAATCCTTCGAGGAACGTCCATCACATCATTCTCCAATGATATGACCCCATTGTCAAATGGCATAAATGCCCATGATCTTGAAACCCAGATCATCCCCATGACCAACGAACTAGTATGAATAGAGGCTACTAGGGACTTAGTTGTTTCATACCACACCTGTACCAATGTTTCTACTTGGCACAGTTATAGCACAGTATGAAACTATTATAAACTAATTGAGATATGACAATAAAAACCTATTTATTATTTGCCTCTAGGGCATATCTCCTTCAACTATTATTTTGGGACAAGCATCTTTGGGGAATATCCGGGCCACGTATGCCCTAGTTGTAACTTGGCCACCCCTTTATAATAAGGTGAGCCAGGGCCTCCAAGGAGAGGATCGTTCCATTAGAACTATGCGTAAGCTATAGGAGAAGAGATAGGCAGATGCACTTCATCTTCTTCCTCCTCTCGATACAGCTCAAGGAGCACTTGTACTAGTCTGGAGATCGGAATATAAGAACTAGAGTAGGAGTAGGGGTTTTATCTCCATAGTAGAGCCTTGAACCTGGGTATATCGTGTGTTGTGTGTGTGTGTTCTTCGTGTGCGGATTCACCGCACTATCCCTCCCCGGATACCACTAGTGTCCACATGCCCTATCTTTATCCGACCCATGGCATCTGCCGTGACACCACCACGACAAATGACGAAGCAATGGTGTCACCTGTCGACTCAGCTCTCACACCTACGCCGACGGCAAAGCCGTCGGCATAGCTCTTTTCCACATTAATACTAGAAATATCAAAAAATTATCATTCTAATTCAAAAAATACAAATAATATATCAAATTTGCAGAAAAAGAAGATCTATCTATCTAAACTCAAATATTACACATTTATGTTGAATAAAAATTAAGTAAAATATTACATATACTTTTGTATAACACATTTTCCATTGTCCGAACGCAAAAAAGGGGTGTTCTATGAAGGAACCACCAAATGAAAGTTTCAAAATAGTACCACCCTATTTTTCCAAAATACTAGACAACCTTCCAAGGACAATTTCCAAACGAGAGTATCTTAAACCTTTCCATACACCCCTCGTGAAAAATATAAATTCCTGATGAATTAGTAGGAAGTGAGTCAGATTTAAACTACAGGTACATGATCTGATTCTCATGAGTTTTTGGAAAAATCATTTTTAGGTTCACAATATGCTATCTCATCATAGATCCCCTTCAAGTTTAGCGAGGCTCAGCCCGAGTTAAGAATATTCATGCCCACCGTTTTGACCATAGTTTGAAATGGGCATAAGAAATTCAAAAACGATCCAAACAATGTAAAATCTTCGCGTGATATCATATTATGTGATATAGTTGTAAGGAAAAATATCGAACTTGGAATATTCCAAATATCTCAAAAACACCTTCTCAGAAGTGAGCTATTGTGTTTGAGATTTTATGGTTTTTAGGCCAAATGACCAATGTTATGGCTAGAATCGCGGCATAGTTTGTGAAAATGTTTCCATATTGTGCACAGATGTGCATCATAGGATGGTGAACAATGTTGAAGGAGGAAATTTTCCTTTTCGTCGCACCAAAATGCCATTTTCCATTTTCTGAGTGTCAAAAGGCGGGGTGTTTTGTTAAGCAACCACCAGATGAAAGATCCAAAATGGCACCACCCTATTTTTTAAAAATACTAGACAACCTTCCTAGGACAATGTCCAAACTAGAGTATCTTTAACCTTTCCGTACACCCTTTATGAAAAGGACAAATTCCTGCTGAATCGATAGGAAGTGGGTCGGATTTGAACTACATGTACATGATCTGATGCTCATGATTTTTTGGAAAAATCATTTTTAGGTTCAAAATATTATATTTCATCAGAGATCCACTTCAAGTTTAGCAAGGCTCTACCCTGGGTTAAGAGTCTTCATGTCCACCATTTTGATCATAGTTTGAAACGGGCATAAGAAATTAAAAACGATACAAACAATGTAAAACCTTCGCATGATGTCATATTATGTGATATATTTGCAAAAAATATATCAAACTTGATATATTCCAAATATCTCAAAAAAAAACTCTTCTCAGAAATGAGCTATCATGTTCGAGGTTTCATGGTTTTCAGACCAAATGACGGGTTATGGCTAGAATCACGACATAGTTTGTGATAATGTGTCCATATTGTGCACACATGTGCATGTTAGGATGGTAAACAATGTCGGGTTAAGTCACAAGTCATGCGATACCCGCACACGGCTTGTTAGGTCTTTCACGCAAGAACCGTTCTTATCTATGAACTTCAACCACAATGTTGATGAAATAGTTTTCAATACGATACCCTTTTTGGGGCCCTCTATTGCAAATGGCGTACCAACTAATGTAAGAGACACAGACACCCCCCAAATCCACTTATACGGTGCAAGACGTATCTCAAACATGGACCAGCCTCGCAAATGAACGCGTAAAGTCGGTTGGGGGCCACTTCATCAAGCATTGCTTTGGTATGAACAAGTACATGTGGGAGGGTAACAACTATAAGATCAACGCCCACATGCTATAACTCATGTGTTATACCCATACAAGCAATACTATGCATAGATCTAGCTCTGATGTCACTGTTGGGGTTGCGCGCCTGAAAATAATAATTTTTCCTACGCCAAGAACCCTAATGGCAGGATCTATCTATTAGTAATGCGGTAGCGGGAGGGGATTTTCATGATACCAGTTGAAGACCGGAAAGCTTTGTCGATGTTTAGGACAACGTGGTTGATGTAGTCGTACCGATGCTGACCTCAGGGTCGTTCTGAAGTCCGACGGCTCCTACGGCTCCAACAACTCCTAGCACCGCAAGTGCGGCACCTCCAAGGGAGTTACACACCTGATACATTGAAAATGTATCTATAATTTTTGATGTTCCATGCTTGGTTTATCCACTTTCTTGTGTTTTGTTCCAACTTTGGAGTACTTTTCATATGATTTCTTGGACTAACCTATTAACAAGAGCCACAGTGCCAACTGCCTGTTTTCTGCTGTTTTTGGTTCCAGGAAAGTCAGAAAATGAATATTCTCGGAATTGGACGGGACAAAAGCCAAAGTGCCTATTTTTCCAGAAGTGATCAAGTACCAGAATACGAGACGGAGAAGGGCCAGGGGCCGGCCACACCACCTGGCCGCGCGGCCAGGCTGGGTTCACGCCAGGGAGTGGTGTGGTGGCTCCCGGCACCCCCCTTGGCCTCTCCTTCCGCCTATATATTACCCTCGGGACGAAAACCCTAAGTACCCGATCAAAAATCTACGAAAGAGTCTGTAGCCACCGTCATCTCCATCCCTAGATCGGGAGGGGTCTGAAGCTCTTCCCGACACCCTGCCGGAGAGGGGAATTCACCCTGGAGGCCTTCTTCATCACCATGCAAGCCTCCGGTGTGATGCGTGAGTAGTTCATCCTTGGACTACGGATCCATGTAGTAGCTAGATGGCTGGTTTCTCCTCCTTTGTGCTTTCATGTTTAGATCTTGTGAGCTCCGTTCATGATCAAGATCATCTATTTGTAATTCATACATGTTGTGTTTGCGGGGATCCGATGGATATTGAGATGCTAATTCAGATTGATTATTGATTCTATCATGTCTTTGTTATTTGAGATCTTGCATGCTTTCTGTTGTTAGTAGCTATCTTGGCCAAGTAGATGCTAGCAACTCCAAGAGTTAGTATTTATGCTCGATAGTAGGTTCATGCCTCTGGTAATCTGGGGAAGTGACATAAATCTCTAAGGTACTAGATGTGTTGTTGCTACTAGGGAGAAAACAACGATCTTTTGTTCATAGAACAATCGTATTGTTTACTTTACACGCAGTTCGTAAAGCAATAATCTATTGCTTGCAACTTAATACTGGAGGGGGTTTGGATGATAACCTGAAGGTGGATTATTAGTCATGGATGCAGTTGGATGGTGGTCTATGTATTATGTTGTAATGCCCAATCAAGTCTCAGAGGAGTCAAGATGATTAGTATATGCATGTATTGCTTTCTCGGTGTTTTCAATTGCCCCGCTGTAATTTGTTCACCCAGCATGTTATCTATCTAAGGAGAGCCACCTCTAGTGAACTATGGATCCCGATCCTTTTTCTTTACATACAATCTATAAACTGTTTACTGCTTTGTGTTTACTTTCTACAAACTTTTACTTCTTTCCATTCGATATGTTTAATCTTTGTTTTCCACAAAACACGGTGAGATTGACAACCTCATCGCAAGTTGGGGACAAAGTTCTGTGGTTGTGTTGTGCAGGTCTCCACGTTGCTACTAGCACCGGTAGTGCGCCCTACCAAAGCTCAGCTAGTAACACCTTTGGGGTGTTTCCTTGCTCCTACTGGTTCGATTAAACCTTGGTTTCATAACTGAGGGAAAACTTACTGTTGTGCTCATCATACCTTCCTCTTGGGGTTCCCAATGAGCTCTACGTTGAAAGTCGAGCATATCAAGATCTTTTCTGGCGCCGTTGCCGGGGAGTCAAGGACATCTTCACAAGGGGAGTCCCTCATAACCAATCTCTTTACTTTGTTGTTTTTGTTTTGCTTTGTTTTCTTTTTGCTTTGTTTGCTTGTTTTGTTATTCAAAAACACACACAAAATTAGTTTTGCAAGTTTGCTTTCTTATTTGAAAACCCAAAAAAATGACTACTCTTGAAAACACTAAGTTGTGTGACTTCACTAGCACCAACAACAATGATTTTATGAGCACACATATTGCTCCACCTGTGGCTGAAAATACTTTCTTTGAGATAAAAACTGCTTTGCTCAATCTTGTTATGAGAGAACAATTTTCTGGTATTGGTAATGAAGATGATGCTTCCCATCTAAATAACTTTGTTGAACTTTGTGATATGCAAAAGCATAGGGATATAGATGGTGATATTATGAAGCTGAAATTGTTTCCTTTCTCTTTGAGAGGAAAAGCTAAAGAATGGTTGAATTCCTTAACTAGGAATAGTATTGATTCTTGGACTAAGTGCAAAGATGCTTTTATTGGAAAATACTATCCTCCTGCTAAGATTATATCCATGAGAAGTGAAATAATGAAGTTTAAACAACTTAATAATGAGCATGTTGCTCACGCTTGGGAAAGAATAAAATCTTTGGTAAAGAATTGTCCCACTCATGGACTGACTGCTTGGATGATCATCCATACTTTTTATGCAGGATTGAACTATTCTTCAAGGAACCTATTGGATTCAGCTGCTGGAGGTACCTTTATGACCATCACTTTGGGTGCTGCAACAAAACTTTTGGACAATATGATGGTTAATTATTCTGAATGGCATACCGAGAGAGCTCCACAAGGTAAGAAGGTAAATTCTGTTGAGGAAACCTCCTCCTTGAGTGATAAGATTGATATTATTATGTCCATGCTTGTTAATGGGAAAGCCCATATTGATCCAAATAATGTTCCTTTAGCCTCTTTGGTTGCTCAAGAAGAGCAAGTTGATGTGAACTTCATAAGAAATAACAACTTTGGCAACAATGCTTATGTTAATAATGCTTATAGGAACAATTTTGGTAACAACAATTATAAGCCATATCCTCCCAACAATGTTAATGCTTATGGAAATTCTTACAAAAATAATAAGAGTGCTCCCTCTGAACTTGAAGTTATGCTTAAAGAGTTTATTAGTAAACAAACTGCTTTCAATAAAACTATTGAGGAAAAACTCTCTAATGCTGAAAGAAATATAGCATCTTTGGCTGAAGCGCAATCTACTTTGAATAAAATGGCTACTAAACCTGAAACTAATGAGAATACCTTTGCAGCTACCAATGCCATACAAGTAAGAATTGATGAAAATGTTAGACTATTAGCTGAATTACATGCTAAGTGGGAAAGAGAAGATGAAATTGCTAGAAACATTAGTGTTTCTACTATCACCACCACTAGTGTTGAGGCTAGTAATAGTTCTACTACTTTAGATGATAAAGTTGATTTTGATCTTGATGGTTGCAATATCTCTGAAGTTATTAAGTTCCTACAAAAGCTTGCTAAAAGTCCTAATTCTAGTGCTATGAACATGGCTTTTACAAAACACATTACTGATGCTCTCATAAAGATTAAATAAGAAAAGATGAAATACAAAGCTTATATTACTATAAAGCAAGAAGATGGTTGGGAACCCATCATTAATATGAAAGTGAATGACTTTGATTTCAAAGCTTTGTGTGATCTTGATAGTAGTGTTTCTATTATGCCTAGAAGGATTTATGATATGCTTGATTTGCCTCCACTTGAAGATTGTTATTTGAATGTCCACTTGATTCTAATGCTAAAAAGAAACTCATGGGGAGTCTTAATGATGTCCTTATTATGGTTAACGATTCCTATGTCCCCGTTGATTTCTATATTTTGGATGTTGAATACAATGCTTCTTGTCATATTACTTTGGGAAGACCTTTTCTTAGAACTGTTGGTGCCATCATTGATATGAAAGAAGGCACCATTAAATATCAAATTCCAGTCAAGAAAGGTATAGAACACTTCCCTAAAAAGAGAGAAAATATTTATTTTGCTTCTCCTATGAAAACAAAATTTGGTCTTAATGCTTCTTCATTTGAGAACACTTGATTCTTTCTTTGCTTCTTATGCCTAACTTAAAGGCGTTACAGAAAAGTACTTGTTGGGAGATAACCCAAGAGTTTTAGATGAGTCTTGGAAGTTATTACCTCTGTAATAACCTCTCCTTATCCTTTTTATTTGCTTTTTGTGCCAAGAGTAACATCTAATGAGAGAGAAGTAATGATTGGGAAAGTTGCTGTCCCGAAACATATTTCTGTGCTTCACCGTAAAAATTCGTGAGAGAGCTCTGTATGTCGGATTCAGCTGTAATTGTTTTTGCTTCTGCCCCAGGTTCTTATCTAACTTTCGTTAGTTCAACACTTTTTGATTTGAGCAACAGAAGGTCTTCGAAAAAATACGTCTTTACCTACTGGCCTGTTTTGATAGATTTCTGCCATTTTCTGCATTTGCTTCTTGTTGGTCCCTTCTTGAGTTCTTTTGGGGAATTAAGCTTTTTGGAGGAAGTACTACAGTAGCTAGTGTTCTAATGGAAGTTTATTTGGTGTTAGAACTGAACCTTAAGACTTATTTATCTTAAGTGCACTAATGTTGCTAATAAAGGTTGTGTGAAGTTTTGTATGAAGGAAAAATTTCAGGTGTATGAAAGGAATGAGTAATGAGATGACTGATGGACTAAAGCTCAAGCTTGGGGATACCACACGTCTCACCCCAAGAAATATCCAATAAGTACAAGCGTCAAATCTTGGGGATGCCCAAGGCATCCCCTTCTTCATCAATAAAAATCCCAGGTTTCTTCCAAACGCTTCATTTTTATTGTTTCATGCACAGTTGTGTTTTTCTTGGAGCGTCTTCTTTTTTGTTTTTGTTTTGGTTTTTCGTTTTCTTTGGTTTGCTTAATTTTATGAATAAATTGGTTGGACCCCCTCTTTCATACATTGGTTGCAAATAATTTGGTTTGGTTCAGAAAAGAGTAGGAAAGTTCATGCTTATGTGGTAAAAAGAGCTAGTTTTTGACTGTGGCCTATGCTTTGTCATGCCATGCTTGATATTGTTTTGGCTTTATGCTTAGTATTCTTTGCTGTAGCATGACTTGTTATAAACAATTGAGATTGCTTAATGTGCCTTGGATGAATCATGCGTTGTTTTAGCATATTAAAGCATAGTATAGTGGTATTCTCCTTTGATGCTTTATTTGGATTGACTTGGCGCATACTCACACCATGTTATGACTATCTCAAGTCACCATAGCTTGTATGATCCTTTTAGTATCACTTTATGCTTGGATCAATGATGTTTTGTCGCTCTGCATGATTATGGCCATTATTGCTCTCTTAGTTTGTCGCCCCTAGTCTTTTGCTAGCCTCCACAACAAAGTATGAGTTCCACTCATGCATCCAACTCCCTAAACCAAGTTATTCCAAAGAGTCCACCATACCTACCTACTAGCTTATGCTATTCCAAGTATATTCATGCTTTTGTTTACCTTCCACTTTTTATGAGAAAACTAGTGATTAAACCTCTCACGAACTTGATGGCACAATTTAATTTATTGCCTCTAATAAACTTGAACCATTGGGTCCTTCTTTGTTGCGCATATGCTTGCGCTTTATAAGTTGAAATTAGCAGAACCATGTTTCATGGGGAACGCTTTCAACATTGCACTTGTACTTTGTACCCCGTTGATATCATGTTCTTTTGTTTACGGATCCCGGCGGTGTGAAATAAAAGTGGAACTTGTAAGATCATGGAGTTTGTATATGTGTTAGAGAAACGCCTAGGCCGCTAGCCTAATCCATGCCTAATCATGGTGGAAACTTGCAGCATCACCATAATGAGCACTCTATGAAGGATCCTCAATAAAATCTATGCAAATAACAAATAAAAAGATCGCTGAGATGCTCATTGTCTGCTTGCCTTGTCATTTTGATTATGGGAAAGCTCCCGTATCATGTGCAAGGGGTACCCTGTTGGCGGTTCTTAATGATACACATATACTTACAATGACAAGAGCTTACTCGTGACTGAAGTTGAGTAGCATGAGGATTGGTCTTTGTAAGTAAGGGGCATGAGATTTCAGTTTATAACTTGTCAAGCATATCCTCATAGTTGTGTCACTTTAACCTTAATCACCTTCAAGATGCTTATGATAGGGGCAATGGGAGCTGAAAGCTATAAGTACCATAATTTTTGGAAGCTCTTTATGAGACTTGAATCCCTACTTCCTTTTACAAAAGGCCTTTCTTCCACCATTATATTGAGTCTCCACCTTCTATCTTTATGCGCCTACTTTGAGAGCATAGTGGCCATTCTTAGTTCTATGTGCATTGTCCCAAGACTAGTTGATTGATGCATAACTTGATATTGCTTGTTTTAAACTATTGTATCTAGTCACTCTTATGAACTTTGAAGGTGTCCTATGCATTTATATTTGCTACTCTATTGAGGGACAAGCTGAATACTATTATGCTATGTTTTCTTTATGTGAAACAAACAAACGTCTTGCAAAGCATTGTTATTCATGAATCTTTTGTTTGTGCATTTTCATGTTGCATCATAGTTTCTTTGCTTATTGCTAGAACTTTCTCTTTCATGTTATGATTGATGTACTATGATCCCAGCTTTGAATGTTTTGCAAATACATTGATCAAGTCTTTGATGGTGCATGTCACCTCAAAAATTATTCTTTCTTTTTATCACTTACCTACTCGAGGACGAGCAGGAGTTAAGCTTGGGGATGTTGATACATTGCAAATGTATCTATAATTTTTGATGTTCCATGCTTGGTTTTATCCACTTTCTTGTGTTTTGTTCCAACTTTGGAGTACTTTTCATATGATTTCTTGGACTAACCTATTAACAAGAGCCATAGTGCCAGCTGCCTGTTTTCTGCTGTTTTTGGTTCCAGGAAAGTCAGAAAATGAATATTCTCGGAATTGGACGGCACAAAAGCCAAAGTGCCTATTTTTCCGGAAGTGATCAAGTGCCAGAATACGAGACGGAGAAGGGTCAGGGGCCGGCCACACCACCTGGCCACGCGGCCAGGCTAGGCCCGTGCCAGGGGGTGGTGTGGTGGCTCCCGGCACCCCCTCGGCCTCTCCTTCTGCCTATATATTGCCCTCGGGACGAAAACCCTAAGTACCTGATCAAAAATCCACGAAAGAGTCTATAGCCGTCGTCATCTCCATCCCTAGATCGGGAGGGATCTGAAGCTCTTCCCGGCACCCTGTCGGAGAGGGGAATTCACCCTGGAGGCCTTCTTCTTCACCATGCAAGCCTCCGGTGTGATGCGTGAGTAGTTCATCCTTGGACTACGGATCCATGTAGTAGCTAGATGGCTGGTTTCTCCTCCTTTTTGCTTTCATGTTTAGATCTTGTGAGCTCCGTTCATGATCAAGATCATCTATTTGTAATTCATACATGTTGTGTTTGCGGGGATCTGATGGATATTGAGATGCTATTTCAGATTGATTATTGATTCTATCATGTCTTTGTTATTTGAGATCTTGCATGCTTTCCGTTGTTAGTAGCTATCTTGGCCAAGTAGATGCTAGCAACTCCAAGAGTTAGTATTTATGCTCGATAGTGGGTTCATGCCTCTGCTAAACTGGGGAGGTGATAGAAATCTCTAAGGTACTAGATGTGATGTTGCTACTAGGGAGAAAACAACAATCCTTTGTTCATAGAACAATCGTATTGTTTACTTTACACGCAGTTCGTAAAGCAATAATTTGTTGCTTGCAAATTAATAATCTGTTGCTTGCAACTTAATATCTTGGAGGGGGTTCGGATGATAACCTGAAGGTGGATTATTAGTCATAGATGCAGTTGGATGGCGGTCTATGTATTATGTTGTAATGCCCAATCAAGTCTCAGAGGAGTCAACATGATTAGTATATGCATGTATTGCTTTCTCGGTGTTTGGCAATTGCCCCGCTGTAATTTTTTCACCCAGCATGTTATCTATCTAAGGAGAGCCACCTCTAGTGAACTATGGATCTCGGTCCTTTTTCTTTACATACAATCTATAAACTGTTTACTGCTTTGTGTTTACTTTCTGCAAACTTTTTACTTCTTTCCATTCGATACGTTTAATCCTTTGTTTTCCGCAAAACACGGTGAGATTGACAACTCATCGCAAGTTGGGGACAAAGTTCTGTGGTTGTGTTGTGCAGGCTCCACGTTGCTACTAGCATCGGTAGTGCGCCCTGCCAAAGCTTAGCTAGTAACACCTTTGGGGGGGTTTCCTTGCTCCTACTGGTTCGATTAAACCTTGGTTTAATAACTGAGGGAAAACTTACTGCTGTGCTCATCATACCTTCCTCTTGGGGTTCCCAACAAGCTCTATGTTGAAAGTCGAGCGCATCAACACCCCCGGTGTAAGACGATTACTCTCGCTCCTCCGATCCAGCAGAGATTGTGGAAGTAGACCTTCTAGATCCGAATCCCGTAGCACGACAGCGCTCCGTGGTGAAGAAATCTCTTATTCGTGCAGTCTAGACTTGGGACCGCGGTCTAGGGAGAGAGAGAGAGAACTAGAGGCTTTTCCCCAAAGATAGGAAACCATTTATTATTTATTGATGTATTATTTCCTCCAAATACCTCTAAATATATAGGGGGAAGGGAACCCCATAGTACTTTAGCTAAGCCATGTGGGACTAAACAAAGGAGAGGGGAGAGGGGAGGGCTGGATAGCGGCCAAGGCCTCCCATGGGCCCCGCCAGTGGGTGCCTAGGTCCCATGCGGCCCCTCCTCCCTTCTCTCCCTTCGGTCTTTTCCCTCATGGGACTTTTTCCCTTAGGGATTTTGGCCCAATAGTGGATTTGACCATTTTAATTCCTTTTATTTTATTAAATAAATGATTAAATCAATATTTAACATTTACTTACATATTATTCAATCTCCGTCACTATGGAACTCCTTTCATCCCACTCCGGACATGTCAACACCCGGATTTTTAAGTCCAGATGCCTGTTATGCCATACATCACAATCCCAGGATTACCATTTTTGTCAGACATAACAGAAGTGGTACCATAGTACATCATCCATTACAAACCATAATAAAGGTCTTACAAATAAAGGATCTCATGATCTAGTCTTAATACAATCAAAGCAGCGGAAAGTAAACGTAGTAGGCTCCATCTTCATGATCATGGGCAATGCTGATGATGGGAGAGGATCCTAGTTGTCATAGACCTCCTGATGTCCATCTTCCGGGTAATCCTCCTCGTAGTCTGGCGATGGGAATATCCAGGGACAAAGCCATGAGTACTTTTTAAGTACTCGCAAACTATTACTAATATAAGTAAGGTAAAACTAATAGGAATCTTAAGCTCTAGGTTTGTTTGCAAAAAGCCAGGTTTACTTCATAAAGACTTAAGAGTAAATACCTAAGTTTAGTTCTCTACATTACTTAAGTTGGAACTTAGATCTCATATCCACAACTCTGTTGTGGTCAAGTCAAAGTCATCTTTCAAGTCACAAATCATTTGGACAACATCTGACAACGGAATAGTATGGCCATTCCAACTGTCCATAACCGCGGACGCGGCTATTTGAATAGTTTGATACTCTGCAGAGGTGGTACACTTTCACCACAAAATTCGATACATCTGTCAGGGGTAACCCTGAATCATCATACTTGGTATGCGTATAATCAATCCTAAACTTTCAATTACACACCCTAGTATAGGCACCTCCCCTATGAGTTTGGCCTCCCAGCCATGACCAACTGTCATCCCGGGAACTGCATAGGTGGACATTCATTCACGAGGTAGCCTCAGCTCAACCTCTTCTGCAAGGGAACCCATACTAAGACATATAAACTTCCAGTCAAGCCCTACCTAACTCAGGTATTGTGGTTGTATGGTAAAATTGGAATGGTATCGCATCCAAACCCAACCATCAGTTTTTATCAAAGTCAAGGCTCATGCCTCATTTAGTTTCATCATCCAACCATTGTGTATCATAACACATGTCAAAACATTTCAATAGAATGAATCATCATTCCAAGCTTTTCATAATCATTTTCACCAAGTATTCCCATCTAAAGTAATCAAGTTTAGTTTACTAGCCACTAATATTGAGGGCATTACTATTAGGGGGTTCTAATCAAATATAAGTATCCATGACTAGTTCTATAGTCTTGATGGTATCCATCCTACTTTTCCACTAATCACAATTCATTAACTATATAAGAATCTTCAGTAAAAGGAAAAGTAAAGCTGGTAAGTAAAAAACTGGGTTTGGTATAATCAAAGTTGCATAACCAAGCATGCCTAGTGCATATGGTATAAGGGGCTTGCATATATAGCATGCATAGTTCTAGCTTTCCTTGAGCAGTGCAGTTGTTGAAGTTCTCTTCTTCTTCGAAATACTCCTCCTCGTCGTAGCCCGGGTCGGTACTAGCATCTATAAATATATACAATGTACATAATCACCAAACAACTCTTAACTACTTATATTTAGCACACAAGGGCTCATATTAGATTATCTAGCATTATCTCAATCATTACATGTAATAATGGCACATTTTCATTTATCTTATTTGAGAAAAGTAATTTCTACTCATTGAGAAATACTTAAGATTTAATATTCACCAATTACAATAGTGGATCATGTTGACACATGTCCTCACCACATATGCCAATACTTGGGAATGTGATTTAAAATGCTGGTCGTGCATTACAAGATTTAATATTTCTATTTAATAATATTTAAATGACTAGAAATGCATATATATCATTCTTTTAATACTAAGCCATGTTTCATATCTGTAAAGCCAAATGTTTTTACATATTCATGTAGAGCATGTCAAATGTGATTTTCAAGAGTTGGAATCAACTCAAAAGCATTTATAGTTTATTTTCTAAAAATGTTTGAAGTGGCAAAAGCCTCTGTCTTGTTATTTTTGGTATAGGTGATCTATAATTTCAATTGGTTTGAATTCAACGGGAGTGACTAGAAATTTTTAATAACTTTCCAACAAAATTGGAATCATGCATTTTGGATTAGTATATCTCTTTGAATTGAATTTTGAATATAGCTACTAAATATGGTTTTAACTAAAATGGCAAAATTCTATTTGAACGGCTGGGCTCTGCGCGGGAAAAGAAATGGGCTGGCCCAACTGCACAACGATGGCGCAGCGGGCTGCTGACAGAATGGTCCCACGCGTCAGCGACTAATTCTAACCGAAGCGGTATCTATCAATCCTATCCCTAGGATTAGAACAGGATCTACAACTGAGGTTCATCGTCTCCGTCGAACTTCTCTAGCGAGATACGAACCCTAACACGATGGTGGGGGTCGTTGGGGACATACCAGGGCTCCAGCTAGGGTCAGCGATGGGGGAGAATAGGTTGGTCGTCGACAGCGGGTCGATTAGCGGTCACGGCAGCTCCTGGGGTGGCTTCAATCGACGACTTCCTTCCTCGATTGGTCAAGGGCTTCCTTCCAAGCGCGGCGGCAAACCATTGTGTCTGGGAGGTCACTTGTGCTATGTGGGTACGAGCGGAGAGAGCGAGGCGCCGCGTGTGCGCGCGAGGCGGCTTCGGCGCTCCGTCGTGCTCTTGGCATGGCAGAGGCTTAAATGGGCACGGCGATTCCAGTGTCTCCACTTCTCGTCGTTGGTCAAGGGGTGGACAGGGGGTGGCAGTGAGGTCATGACTAGCAGCTAGGGGTCATGGGAGAGGGCAGCATAGCTCGAGGCGACATGTCCGTGGTCGACCGGCATGACCTCGCTCGGGTACGGCTGTGCACTAGCGCAACGGCGAAGGTGAGCTCCTCCACCACATGGCTATGTACTGGCGTGATCGTGGGAAGTTGATGGGGGTGATTATAGTACAAATGGGTGAGCAATTGATAGATCAGAACAGTAGATAGTGGTTGAGGTTGTACCTGCCTGCTAAGTGTTCGATCTAATGGCCGCATGAATTCATCTTTGGAATTTTTGAATGATTTTTGGTGAGTGGTTTGATTACTTGCTTAGTAGTCTATGGTTGCTGGGAATTGTCAAGTGGAGGTTGTTTGAGGGGTTTTTGAAAAGTGATGATCTAGGTACATGCACTTGATTCAATTTTGAATTGCCTCTTAAATAGATTTGAAAATAGTTTTTGTGAATTTGTAAGGCCTGCTTGGATTCACTTTTACTTGGTCTAGCAAGGGGTGAAAAGAATTGGAATTGTTTCTGTTAGAAATCTTTTACTAGAGACACCCAAAGTGGTCTAGAGGTTAATTTTGGCCAAAGTGACCATATGCTCATATGTCTTATATTTGATTTTCTTTTCATTTGATTTTGCCTAGAAATGATCTAGATGATGTGGTAATCCTTTTTAAACTAATCCTTACCATTGATAGCACTCAAACATGGCAATTGTAATCATTCATGCATTAATGGAAATCACACATGTATTCATATCAAGTTTAATAATAAAAAAATTGTTAACCCTAAACTTGTGTGATTAGATCTTGCTAAGCTTGTTTAATATTTTTGAGAAACTTGATACTTCTGGTCCGGGTGGTTCTGAATGCTTCTTCCAAAACACGAATGGGCACTTCACGATAAGTTAGATCCTTATTTATATCTATGGCTCGATGATCGATGTTCTTGAAAACTTCGGTCTTCTCCGGAACTTCTAGGCATTTGCAAAGTAACGAGATATGGAACACATTATGCACTGCTTACATTTCCTTAGGTAGTTCCGGTTGATAGGATACTTCTCCTCTGCGATTCAAAATCTTGAAGGGTCCAATATATCTGGGGGCAAGCTTCCCTTTCAATCAAAAATGATGCATTCCCTTCAAGGGTGACACTTTGAGATACACAAAATCTCCGACATTGAAGGTCAGGTCTTGACGTCTTTTGTCGGCATAACTCTTCTGTCTGGATTGAGCGGTCTTGAGGTGCTCACGGACTTTGTGAACCTTCTCTTCAGCTTCTCGTAGAATGTCGGGTCCGAAGATCTAGCTCTCTTCTACTTGCGATCAATTCAAAGGGGTACTGAAAGAGCATGTGGGCCCCCATGTGTGGTTTTGGTAATTAATGACAATCTTTATGGACTAATGTGTGTATTAAGGTGTAGTTGTAGGATTTGTCCATTGGCATTGCTTGGAGCATGTGTTAGCTTCAAGATAGATGAAATGAAGAAGAAGATGTGTTGTACAAGCTCAAAATGCACCCTCTCTAGAAGATCTTATGTTTGATGCTTGCAATCATCGATGTTTATGGATCGATGAAGACAAGGCGAAAGTATGCTCAAGGCAAAGGTATTCTTGATAGGTTTTCCCTTTTGTCGGTCTCGTGTTGACCGGGTTTAGGATAGATAGCCGTACTATCAAGAGAGGCTCTCGAGTGAGTATCTCGATCATATCGTTCGGAGAGAGCCCAAACCATTGCATACTTGCATCATCGTATTTGGTTATTTATTTGTTTTATCCATGTGGGGATATAGATCTTGTGGTAATCTTCATAATAAGCTCTTATTCATCAAAATCAGATTCCCCTTTTATATCTTGTTGCGATTTTGATCTTTGAGGTTTTCCAGATGCTCCCCGAGTGAGGTATCTCACATTATAATACTTGATACTTTCTCACTTGGTAATATCCAATATTTCCACTTTTTGTTGGGTAGATCTTATTGTCCTCTTTCTAACACAATTGGTTTTGGGTTAATCGGGGTCTCCTAGCAAAAGTTATCGCAGTTGGGGTTTTTCCTTTTTGTATTTAAAAAGATTAAGAAAAATCCCTCTCTGTTTGGGCCGAGCGGTAGTGGGTACTACTGCCCGCCCATGAGCGGTGCCCATTCGCCTCTGCCCTGTCCGGTGGCTTGGTCCGGTGCTACTGGCCTGGCCTGGTAGTACCGCCCAGGTGGGCCGGTAGTACCGGCCGGCCCAGCAGCTCCCAGGTCTAGCCTCCCCAGCCACCCCGCTAGCAGGTCGCCGCTCGCCGTGCCGGCCTAGCACTGCCTCGCCGCGCCAGCCCGTCTCCCGCGTGTGCACCCCTCTCGCCTAGCGCGCCAAGCTCGCTCGCCGCCCGATCCCCTTATCGCTGCACACGTTGACCGTCGCGGTCGCCTGTTGCTGCTGCTTGCTCGCTCGCTGCATGGCACTATTGCTAGCGAGCTGGTAGTACCGTCCCAATCCAGTACTACCGGACCAGGTCACTGTTGCCCCCAATGAGAGGATGTGTTGGCCCCTATAAATTGCTTCTCTCTCTTTTTTCTAGGGCTTCTTCTTCCTCTATTTTTCTCAAGCCTTTGCCTTTGATTTGACTCATCTTTGAGCTTGATTAATCTCTCCCCCTCTGATGATTCTTGCCCATATTTGAGGGGAAGATAGAGGAGATCTAGATCTACGTTTTGATCAAACCAAATTAACTCTTTGTGAGTGAATCTTTGGGTTCTAGATCTTTGGAGGATTTTGTGTTCCTCTTTGATTCCTCCTCTCTTGTTCTCCCAATAGCTTTAGTAGCTTTGTTGGAACTTGAGACTGAGGGATTGGGGCATCTTTGTGGTGTTCTTGCCTTTTGCATTAGGTGCATCAGTTTGTGTTCTCTGCGGAGGATTTGTTCGGTGATATTCATTGAAGCTTGTCCCTCTTGGATTCTTGGAACCCTAGACAGTTGTGTGGCCTTTATGGCATGTTCTTGGGGTCTTCAATTAAGTTGTGAAGCTCCCCCAAGATTGAGGCCTTGGTGGCTATTATTGGGAGCCTCCAATTAAGTTGTGGAGATAGCCCCAATCTTGTACAGGTTCGGTGACCACCCTTAAGTGTCCCATAGTGGAACGGTTGCTTTCCCGTGTGGTGGGTGCTCGGGAGAATAGGGTGAGGCCTTTGTGGCATTGGTGGTCTTAGTACCGCCCACCCCTCCAACAAGACGTACTCCCTTGTTGGGAGGAACTCGGTAAAATATCGGCATCCCCGTGTGCCTCGGTTATCTCTATACCTGAGCTCTTTACTTATGCACTTTACATTGTGATAGCCATCGTGCTTAAAGTAATCTATATTTCTATCATATTGTTGCTTGTCTTGCTTAGCATAAGTTGTTGGTGCACATAGGTGAACCTTAGTATATCGAGGCTTTGTGCTTAACAAAAGAAAACGCTAGTTTTATTCTGCCATTGTTAAGCCCATCTCGTAGAAGTTTTAAATCGCCTATTCACCCCCCTCTAGGCGACATCCGTGATCTTTCAGGTACGGTACTTCCTTCCATACAGAAATTCAAAGGGGGCCATTTGCAAACTGGCTTGATAACTATTGTTGTATGAGAATTCCGCGAAAGGCAGACAATCTTCCCATTTAGATCCATACTCCAACACACAAGCTCTCAACATATCTTCTAAGATCTGGTTGACTCTTTCAGTTTGTCCATCGGTTTGCGAGTGATAAGATGTGCTGAAATTCAATCTGATTCCTAATCCTTCTTGGACCTTCTACCAAAATCTTAAGGTAAACTAGGTTCCTCGATCCGATACTATGGTCGTGTGGGTTCCATGCAGACTGACTATTCTAGCAATGTACAACTCTGCTAGCTTCGAACTTTGGTAGGTAGTCTTGACGGGTATAAAATGGGCTACCTTGGACAGTCTATCTACTATGACCCAAATAGAGTCATTTCCCCTACTAGAAGTAGGCAAACCGGTGATGAAATCCATTCCAACGGAATCCCATTTCCATTCCGGAATCTACAATGGTTGCAAAAGTCCAGCGGGTCGCTGATGTTCCGCTTTGACTCTCTGACAGATATCACACTTTGCTATGTATCTTCCAACTTCTCTCTTCATTTTGTGCCACCAGAATTGCTCCTTCAAATCCTGATACATCTTCGTTCCTCTCGGGTGGATAGAATAAAGGGTATCATGGGCTTCCTGCATAATGACTTGTTTCAACTCCGAATCTACTAGAACACAGATACGTCCCTTGTACCATAGAACTCCTTCTTCATCTTTGGTGAATTCGGGTACCTTCCTTGTTCCGATACGACGCTTGATTCCATCAATACTTGCGTTTCCTTTCTGGAACTCCTTTATCTGACTTATCAAAGTGGGTTGGAGTTCTATGCTAGCTACAAATCCTTCGCTAACTAGCTCCACTCTGAAATATGATAAACTCGATATCCCGATCTGGGGGCATACCAGGCAATTCATCTGGCAACACATCAGTGTATTCACAGACTACTATGACTTGGTCAATGGTGGTTTTGGCTAAACTCTTGTTGCACTTGAATTGACGGGGCAATGTCTCAGATACATGTTCTACTGAGACTTCGGTGCTACTGGTCATGGTTATGGCTTTCTTGGCACAGTCGATTAATCCTTGATGTTTCGACATCCAATCCATCCCTAGCACTACTTCCAAACCTTTGGTTCCAAGTACTATTAGATTGGCATAAAAATCTATCCCATGTATTCTGATAGGTACGGCCTTGCCAACTTTTCTAGCTTTGGTGGTTGAACCAGGTATTTGAACTATCATAACATGCTTCAAATTTGTGGGTTGAATCTTACTAGTACATGCAAATTATTCTGTAACAAACGAGTGCAATGCTCCAGAGTCAAACAACACTCTTGCTAAAACTGAGTTAACAGAAAACATACCCAGCACGACATTTGGCGCTTCCTGGGCTTCCTCACCATTCATGTGGAACAGACGGCCATTACAGTTGTGCGGGTTTCCTGGGGCAAACCTGTTTCCAGGCTAGACACGACGCTGCTGTTGGGCAGGTGTAGTCATATTGGTTGCTGCAGCAAGCTTCTTGGGGCACTCTTTGGAGTAGTGACCCGTGACTCTGCATTCAAAGAAATTGATCATTGACTTGTCTTTCCCTGCGACAGGAACAACATTGCTTCCTGTCCTTGGGGCAGTATTGTTGTTGTTGTTGGACTTTGGCAGTGCACGGTTGAAGTTATTGGGGTTGTCGGGGTTGTTGTTGTGGTTTCCTCCGCCATGGTTGGGGTAGTTTGGGCGGTTCATTGGTGGCCTGTTGTTTCTGGGTGCATATCCTGCAGACGGGTTGGGGCGATACTTCGTAGTCTAGTGGGGTCTTGGTTGATGCATCATCCGACGCTTGCGGTTCTCACTGGCTTGGTTGATCTTTCCTTCCATATGGATGGCAGAATCCACTAAAGCTTCAAGGTCATCAAAGGGAATGTTGACTAGCACTTTTTGCATCTCATCATCCAGACTATTCAAGAATCTCTCCTTCTTCGCTTCATTGTCAATCTCATCAGGGGCATACCTAGCTAGTGACAATAATTTGTCACGGTACTCAACCACAGTCATCCTTCCTGAAGGGAATATGTCCTGAGAGGCAATAATAAAGTTGTTATTATACATATTCCAAGTATATGATAGATGTTTATTTTGCATGCTATAATTGTATTAATTTGGAAATGTTAATACATGTGTGTTTAATAAATAAAAGGAAAGTTCCTAGTTATGCCTCTCTTATAAACTAGCTCGTTGATTAACAAGATGATCAAGGTTTCCTGATCATGGACATTGGATGTTGTTAATAACGAGGTCACAACATTAGTGGAATGATGTGATGAACATTCATCCGAAGTATAGCATTACGATCAAAGTCATTGTGTTTATATTGCTATAACATCGAACAAAGTAATCCTAGTCCTTAGCCCATGAGATCATGTTAATCACTAACACTAGAAGAGTATCTTGATAACATCAAACGTCACACCGTGAAAGAGTGATTATAAAGGTGGGTTCAGTGCTACGAAAGTGTTGTGTAGAAGCTCATGGATCAAGAGTGGGATTTGTCCATCCCGTTGACGGATAGATATTCTCTGGGCCCTCTCGATGATATCACACTGGTTAGCTTATAAGCAAGTGATAAGATCACTAGAATGTTATATCACGGGAACGAGAAAAGTGTACATGTCGGTAACGACATCAAACTAGGTATGGAGATACCGATGATCGAATCTCGGGCATGTAATATATCGCGAGACAAAGGGATTTAGTTACTAGTGTTGAAGGTTCTCACGATATTAGAAGTCGTCGTAGAATGTGTAGGGTTAGTATGGATCTCCAGGTCCCGCTTCTGATTATTGATCTGAGAGGGGTCTCGATCATATCTGCATTATTCACGAACCATAGGGACTTAAGGTACACCAACACCATTTGGAGCAAATATGTTTTAGACAAATGAATTACAAAGCGCTAGAATTATTTCAATAGACACTGAAACTGTTTCGGGTGAAATTGTAGAAATTGGTTCTGCATGTAATATTGAAATGTTGCAGGGGGTTTTATGTGAATATTTGTTAATTAAAGTAATTAAAAAAATTCTGAATAAATTTAATAAAAGAGTTTTATTAAATAAGAGAGCATTAAATTTGGAGAACTTTAATGCATTTAAACTAAAGACTTTAAAGAGGAATGTTAAGGGTCACTTTTATGTGGAGGGGGTTACCACCACATGAATGTGGGAGGTCATGGGGCGTCGGCCATGGGGAGGGTTACCCCCTCCTCCTATAAAAGGCCACCCCTCTCACCCTTCTTCCTTACACCTCCTCGTGTAGGATCTCTCTCCCCCTCTAGAATTATTCCCCCATGGTCTCGGATTAGCGAGATACATGTTCCTGGTGGCATTTCGTCTGGAAGGAGTTGCTGCTTCCGCTGCATCGCTAGAGCGAGGAGGCGGAGGTTGTTCGGTGGCCTGAACATGTGTGCGAGTGCGGATGCGCTGCTGGTTTGTGGCGCTAGGACTTCCACATGATCTTGAGATCGGCAAGTATGCGACTACATCATCCACGAGTTCCTACTCGAACAAAACTTTGTTGTCTTCGAGGGTAAGTTCTCCATGGATGTATATCCACCCGTTGCTTGTATCTAGTAGATAGATCTTGGCGTATAGTTCACATCGTAGGAAAATTTTTGTTTTCTATGTTGTGAACCCTTCAGTGGTATCAGAGCCTGATCTATGCGTAGGTGCTTTGCACGGGTAGAACACATAAGAGTATGTGGGTGGTGATGATCATGTTATTGCTTCTTATATGTACTTTGGATATTGGTGGCATAGTGGGATGAAGCGGCCCGTACCAACCTTACATGTCATCGCACATGAGACCGGTTCCACGACTGACATGCAACTAGTTTTGCATAAGTGGCTGACGGGTGTCTGTCTCTCCTACTATAGTCAATATATGATTTACAACAAGTTGCTAATAATTTGGTTATCATCGTTGTGGTTCCATGTTCGTAGGTAAGAACGGTTCTATCTTCGAAAGCCCTAAGCCACGTAAAACTTGCAATTGATAAATTAGAGGCGTCTAGTTTAGATCGTTGCTAGGCTTGTGTCATGATATGGTAATGTTGTAAGTTGATGTATAGCTGATACTCTTACAACACACTTAACGTGTAAGTTCCATAGACCTTGGCCTTACACACAAAGGAATGATAGAGATCATACCACGATGCATATGATAGTGATCAAATGCAAGAACCATATCATTTCGCTTTACACATATGATGTTCGCATCTTATATTGCTAGTTTGGAATTTTAGTAGCGTTATAAGATGATCCCTCATTTAAATATCAAGATAAAAATGTGTTCTTCCTTAAGTACGCACCGTTTATGTTTCGCTGCATCAAGACATCACGTGATGATCGGGTGTACTTGAATCCATGATCATATTTCGGGTGTAAGACAGTTTTACACACGCGAGTACTAAGGTTCTTACTTGGCGAGCCTAGCATTTACAGACATGGCCTCGGAACATGGACCGAAAGGTTAAGCATGAGTCATATAGTTGATATGATGCCTATATAGATGCTCGCCTTTGAAGCTACACCGACTCACGTGATGATCGGACTTGGTGTAGTGGATTTGGTTCATGTAATCACCAAAAAGACACGAGGGATGTTGTTTTTGAGTAGGAGTTTAGTTGAACTCAGTCTATCATAAACTTAGTCTAAATAAACTATACAAATTCTATTGTAGATGGCACCACCTACTTTTAATTTCAATGTGTCCATGGAGAAAGAGAAACTTGCCGTGAATGGTAGCAACTTCACCAACCGGGCTATGAATTTGAGGATTCTCCTCTCTACTGCACAAAAGCAATATGTGCTAGAAGCACCGTTAGGCCCCCACTAACTCCTGATGCCCCTGACAAGGAAAAGAATGTCTATGTGACTCATCAGGAGGACCACAACTTAGTTCATTGCGGCATACTGTATGGGCTAGAGCCAGAACTTCGAAAGCGTTTCAAAAATGGCAATGCTTTTGATACCATGGGTGAATTGAAAATGATTTTCGATACCCATGCTACCGTAGAGAGTTATAATGCTTCAGAAAAGTTCTTTAGCTGCATGATGAAAGAGAACAACTCTGTAAGTGAGCATGTACTCAAATTTTCTGGGTACGCCGATAATCTTGTGTCCTTGGGAATAACGATTCCCATTGATTTAGGCATACATCGTGTTCTCCAATCTCTGCCACCTAGCTACAAGAGCTTCGTGATGAACTATAACATGCAGGGCATGAAGAAGACTCTCCCCGAGCTTCTGTCAATGCTTAAAACTACAGAAGTGGAGATTAGGAAAGAACATCAAGTGTTGATGGTCAATAGAACCACCAGTTTCAAGAAAGACAAGAAGGGTAAATAGAAGGGAAAGAAGGGCGGCAAATCTGTTGTTGCGCCTGAAAAGAAATCCTGGACTGGCCCTAAGTCTGATACCGAGTGCTACTATTGTAAGGGGATTGGCCATTGGAAGCGCAACTTCCCCAAGTTTTTGGCGGACAAGAAAGCCGGCAAGGCAAACAAAGGTATATATGATATACATGTTATTGATGTGTACTTGACTAGTACTCGCAGTAGCACCTGGGTATTTGATACCGGATCGGTTGCTAACATATGTAACTCGAATCAGGGGTTGCAGAACAAGCGACCTCTAGCAAGGGGTGAGGTCAAGATGCGTGTCGGAAATGGATCAAGAGTTGATGTGATCGCCGTCGGAACGCTACCTCTCCACCTACCATCGGGATTAGTTATTAACCTAAATAATTGTTATTTGGTGCCTGCACTGAGCATGAACATTATATCTTCATCTTGTTTGATGCAATGTGGTTATTCGTTTAAATCCGAAAACAATGGTTGTTCAATTTATATGCATAATATGTTTTATGGTCATGCACCCGTGATGAATGATTTATTTATGTTGAATCTTGATAGTACTCATACGCACATCCATAATGTTGATGCTAAAAGGATTAAACTTAATGATGCTATATCTACATATATGTGGCACTGCCGTCTAGGTCATATTGGCGTTAAACGCATGAAGAAACTCCATTCCGATGGAATTTTGGAAACACTTGATATTGAATCATTTGATACATGTGAGCCATGCCTTATGGGGAAGATGACTAGAACGTCGTTTTTCGGTTCAATGGAACGGGCGATAGATTTATTGGAAATCATACATACTGATGTATGCGGTCCAATGAGTGTGTCGGCACGAGGTGGATATCGTTATTTTGTTACTTTCACTGATGATTTGAGTAGATATGGGTATATCTATTTGATGAAACACAAATCTGAAACCTTTGAAAAGTTCAAGGAATTTCAGAATGAAGTGTAAAATCATCATAATAGAAAGATCAAATTTCTGCAGTCTGACCGTGGAGGTGAGTATCTAAGTTACGAGTTTAGCACACACATGAAAGAGTGTGGAATAGTTTCACAACTCACGCCTGCTGGAACACCACAACGTAATGGTGTCTCGGAACGTCATAATCGTACTCTATTGGATATGGTTCGATCTATGATGTCTCTGACTGACTTGCCACTGTCATTTTGGGGTTATGCACTAGAAACCGCTGCATTCACTTTAAATCGGGCACCGTCTAAATCCGTTGAGACAACACCGTATGAATTATGGTTTGGAAACAAACCCAAGCTGTCATTTCTTAAAGTTTGGGGATGCGATGTTTATATGAAGAAACTTCAACCGGATAAACTCGAACCCAAAGCGGAAAAATGCATCTTCATAGGATACCCTAAAGAAACAATTGGGTATTCCTTCTATCACAGATCTGAGGGCAAGGTTTTCGTTGCTAAGAATGGATCCTTTCTAGAGAAAACGTTTCTCGCGAAAGGTGTGAGTAGTCGAAAGGTAGAACTCAAAGAGGTTATTGAACCTTCTCTTCATGAAATGGCGAGTAGCATAGCACCGGAAGTCATTCCGGAGTTGACTTTGCCTAATGAAGAAGGAACTAATGATAATGGTCATGAAACTCCGAAAGAGGACACTACCGAACCTCGCAGGTCTAGCAGGACACGTGCAGCTCCTGAACTATACGGGAATCCTGTTGTGAATTTCATGGTTGATGAAATGGATGACCCTGCGACGTATGAAGAAGTGATGATGAGCCCAGATTCGAACAAATGGCTAGAAGCCGTGAAATCCGAGATGGAATCCATGTACGAAAACCAGGTTTGGACCTTGGTGGACTTACCTCACGACCGAAAGGCTGTTGAGAATAAATGGATTTTCAAAAAAAAAACGATGCTGATGGTAATGTAACTATCTATAAAGCTCGACTTGTCGCAAAAGGGTTTCGACAAATTCAAGGAGTTGACTACGATGAGACATTCTCTCCCATAGCGATGCTAAAGTCAGTTAGGATTATGTTAGCAATTGCTGCATATTTCGATTATGAAATATGGAAGATGGATGTCAAAACTGCGTTCCTCAATGGTAACATTGAATAAGAGTTGTATATGATACAACCAAAGGGTTTTGTCGATCCAAAGGATGCTAACAAGGTGTGCAAGCTTCAGTGATCCATCTATGGACTGAAGCAAGCATCACGGAGTTGGAATCTCCGCTTTGATGAGGTGATCAAAGAGTTTGGATATGTCCAAACTTATGGAGAGGCTTGTATTTACAAGAAAGTGAGTGGGAGCAATGTGGCATTTCTGATATTATATGTGGATGACATATTATTAATTGGAAATGATATAGATCTTTTAAACAGTGTTAAAAGTTATCTAAACAGCAAATTTTCTATGAAAGACCTTGGTGAAGCTTCATATATATTAGGCATAAAGATCTATAGAGATAGGTCGAGACGCCTAATAGGGCTATCGCAAAATACATACCTTGATAAGATTTTAAAGAAGTTTAAAATGGACGAAAGTAAGAAGGGGTTCTTACCTATGTTGCAAGCCAAGACATTGAGTAAGACTCAAAGTCCGGCTACGGCGGAATAAAGAGAGATAATGGATAAGATCCCCTATGCTTCAGCCATAGGCTCTATAATGTATGCCATGCTATGTACAAGACCGGATGTGGCACATGCTATTAGTTTGACTAGTAGGTACCAATCTGATCTAGGTGTGGAACACTGGATAGCGGTCAAGAATATCCTTAAGTACTTGAGAAGAACTAAGGAAATGTTTCTTCTATATGGAGGTGAAGAAGAGCTGGTCGCTAATTGTTATGTCGATGCTAGCTTTGACACTGATCTGGATGACTCTAAGTCTCAATCTGGATACGTATTTCTCATGAACGGAGCAACAGTTAGTTGGAGGAGCTCCAAACAACCCAGGGTAACAAGGTCAACAACGGAGGCGAAATATATTGCTGCTTCACAAGCAGCACAGGAAGCAGTTTGGATGAAGGAGTTCATTACTGAACTGGGTGTGGTTCCTAGTGCATTGGATCCAATGGTGATCTATTGTGACAACAATGGAGCCATAGCCAACGCAAAGGAACCAAGGTCTCACAAGAATTCCAAACATATTAAGCATCGGTTTCACTCCATCCGTGAGCATGTCAAGGATGGAGATATAAAGATTTGTAAAGTACATACGGATCTCAATGTAGCAGATCCGTTGACTAAAACTCTCCCTAGAGCAAAACATGATGAACACCAGAACTCCATGGGTGTTAGATTTATCACCATGTAACTAGATTATTGTCTCTAGTGCAAGCGGGAGACTGAAGGGAATATGCCCTGAGAGGCAATAATAAAGTTGTTATTATACATATTTCAAGTATATGATAGATGTTTATTTTGCATGCTATAATTGTATTAATTTGGAAACATTAATACATGTGTGTTTAATAAACAAAAGGAAAGTTACTAGTTATGCCTCTCTTATAAACTAGCTCGTTGATTAACAAGATGATCAAGGTTTCCTGATCATGGACATTGGATGTTGTTAATAACGGGGTCATAACATTAGTGGAATGATGTGATGAACATTCATCCTAAGTATAGCATTACGATCAAAGTCATTGTGTTTATACTGCTATAACATCTAACAAAGTAATCCTAATCCTTAGACCATGAGATCATGTTAATCACTAACACTAGAAGAGTATCTTGATAACATCAAACGTCACACCGTGAAAGGGTGATTATAAAGGTGGGTTCAGTGCTACGAAAGTGTTATGTAGAAGCTCATGGATCAAGAGTGGGATTTGTCCATCCCGATGACGGATAGATATTCTCTAGGCCCTCTCGGTGATATCACATTGGTTAGCTTGCAAGCAAGTGATAAGATCACTAGAATGTTATATCACGGGAACGAGAAAAGGGTACATTTCGATAACGAGATCAAACTAGGTATGGAGATACCGATGATCGAATCTCGGACATGTAATATATCGTGAGACAAGGGGATTTAGTTACTAGTGTTGAAGGTTCTCACGATCACAGAAGTCATCATAGAATGTGTAGGAGTTAGTATGGATCTCCAGGCTTCGCTTCTGATTATTGACCTGAGAGGGGTCTCGATCATCTCTGCATTATTCACGAACCGTAGGTTGACACACTTAAGGGACCCCAACACCATTTGGAGCAAATATGTTTCAGACGACTGAATTGCAAAGTGCTGGAATTATTTCAATAGACACTGAAACTGTTTCGGGTGAAATTGCAGAAATTGGTTCTGCATGTAATATTGAAATGTTGCAGGGGCTTTTATGTGAATGTTTGTTAATTAAAGTAATTAACAAAATTCTGAATAAATTTAATAAAAGAGTTTTATTAAATGAGAGAGCATTAAATTTGGAGAAATTTAATGCATTTAAAGTAAAGACTTTAAAGAGGAATGTTAAGGGTCACTTTTATGTGGATGGGGTTACCACCACATGAATGGGGGAGGTGAGGGGTCACCCCCCATGGAGCGCCCGCCATGGGGAGGGGTACCCCCTCCTCCTATAAAAGGACACCACTCTCACCCTTCTTCCTTACACCTCCTCGTGAAGGATCTCACTCCCCCTCTAGAATTATTCCCCCATGGTCTCGGATTAGCGAGATACATGTTCCCGGTGGCATTTCGTCTGGAAGGAGTTGTTGCTTCCGCTGCATTGCTGGAGCGAGGAGGCGGAGGTTGTTCGGTGGCCTGAACGTGTGTGCGAGTGCGGATGCGCTGCTGGTTTGCGGCGCTAGGACTTCCACACGATCTTGAGATCGGAAAGCGTACGACTACATCATCCATGAGTTCCTACTAATTAACAAAACTTTGTTGTCTTCGAGGGTAAGTTCTCCATGGATGTATATCCACCCGTTGCTTGTATCTAATAGATAGATCTTGGCGTATAGTTCACATCGTAGGAAAAAATTTGTTTTCTATGTTGCGAACCCTTCACTTCCTTGCTTCAAATCTCTGAACTCATCCCTCATCCTCTTGATTAGACCCGGGGCACATGGGTCCTGCTGAACTTGAGTTTGAATTCTTCTCAAGTCATCATCTGACCTTCATTCATTGTACGGGTACTATTCCACCATGATCTGGTGTAGCCGAACAGATAGTGGGTAGCAAACATCACATTCTCATTAGTACAAACTCCTGCAACTTTTAGATTGTTTTCCATGGTTTGCAGCCAATCATCAGCATCTAAGGGTTCTTCTAACTTGCTAAACATAGGGGGATTGGTATTCTGGAAGTTTTTAATACTAAGCCATGTTTCATATCTGTAAAGCCAAATGTTTTTACATATTCATGTAGAGCATATCAAATGTGATTTTTGAGAGTTGGAATCAACTCAAAAAAGTTTATAGTTTATTTTCTAAAAATGTTTGAAGTGGAAAAAGGCCCTGTCTTGTTATTTTTTGTATAGGTGATCTATAATTTCAGATGGTTTGAATTCAACGGGAGTGACTAGATATTTTTAATACCTTTCCAACAAAATTGGAATCAAGCATTTTGGATCAGTATATCTCTTTGAATTGAATTTTGAATATAGCTACTGAATATGGTTTTAACTAAAATGGCAAAATTTTATTTTAACGGTTGGGCTCTGCGCAGGCAAAGAAATGGGCTGGCCCAACTGCATAGCAATGGCATAGCGGGCTGCTGACAGAGCGGTCCCACGCGTCAGCGACTAATTCTAACCGAAGCGGTATCTATCAATTCTAGCCCTACGATTAGAACAGGATCTACGGCTGAGGTTCGTCGTCTCTGTCGAACTGCTCTTGCGAGATACGAACCCTAACACGATGGTGGGGGTCGCTGGGGACATACCAGGGCTCCAGCTAGGGTTGGAGATGGGGGCGAACGGGCTGGTTATCGACGACGGGTCGATTGGCAGTCATGGAAGCTCCTGGGGTGGCTCCAATCGACGGCTTCCTTCCTCGACTGGTCAAGGGCTTCCTTCCAAGCGCGGTGGTGAACCATTGTGTCTGGGAGGTCACTGTGGCGCTATATGGGTACGAGCGGAGAGAGCGAGGCGCCGCGTGTGCGTGTGAGGCGGCTTCGGCGCTCCGTCGTGCTCTTGGCATGGCAGAGGCTTAAATGGGCGCGGCGATTCCAGTGTCTCCACTTCTCGCCGTTGGTCAAGGGGTGGACAAGGGGTGGCGGTGAGGTCACGACTAGCAGCTAGGGGTCGTGGGAGAGGGCAGCGTAGCTCGAGGCGACCTGTCCGTGGTCGACCGGTATGACCTCGCTCGGGTACGGCTGTGCACTAGCGCAATGGCGAAGGTGAGCTACTCCACTGCACGGCTATGTACTGGGGTGATCGTGGGCAGTTGATGGGGTTGATTGCAGTACAAATGGGCGAGCAATTGATAGATCAAAACAGTAGATAGTGTTTGATGTTGTACCTTCCTGCTAAGTGTTCGATCTAATGGCCGCATGAATTCATCTTTGGAATTTTTGAATGATTTTTGGTGAGTGGTTTGATTACTTGCTTAGTAGTCTATGGTTGCTGGGAATTGTCAAGTGGAGGTTGTTTGAGGGGTTTTTGAAAAGTGATGATCTAGGTACATGCACTTGATTAAATTTTGAATTGCCTCTTAAATAGATTTGAAAATAGTTTTTGTGAATTTGTAAGGTTTGCTTGGATTCACTTTTACTTGGTCTAGCAAGGGGTGAAAAGAATTGGAATTGTTTCTGTTAGAAATCTTTTACTAGAGACACCCAAAGTGGTCTAGAGGTTAATTTTGGCCAAAGTGACCATATGCTCATATGTCTTATATTTGATTTTCTTTTCATTTGATTTTGCCTAGAAATGATCTAGATGATGTGGTAATCCTTTTTAAACTAATCCTTACCATTGATAGCACTCAAACATGGCAATTGTAATCATTCATGCATTAATGGAAATCACACATGTATTCATATCAAGTTTAATAATAAAAAAATTGTTAACCCTAAACTTGTGTGATTAGATCTTGCTAAGCTTGTTTAATATTTTTGAGGTGTTACAGGACATCCTTCGGACCTTCTGGAAACCCTTCGGTTTTCTATCTCTCTTTTCTTCGGTGATTCCGACGATACCAAAATGATCTCCGAGCATCATAAAACCCTTAAGCATGATACCCTATGATTCAGCAACACTCTAGACATGGCCGAGACCCCTCTCGGACCAATGATCATCAGCGGGACCTGGATGCCCATGATGACCCCTATGCATTCCACGAAATCTTCGTTGTTGAACCATCAATGCTATGTCATATTCCTTTTGCCTCTGCAATACTTGCATTGTCCGAGATCTGATCAACAACATCACCATGCTGTGTTCAATCTCTTTACCGACAATTGCTACTTAACTCGTTCCGGCAAGTGATATCCTCATGACCTAGTCACATGCTACGCAACTTTATGGATATAACTTTTCCGAGTGGGCCCTTGAGTATCTTTCCGTCACACGGATGGACAAATCCCGCTCTTGACACATAGGCATCTACATGCCCCTTTGATGTACCTGAACACACATTTATGATCACCGTTTCACCGAGTGACGTTTGATGCTATCAAGGCATTCCCGGGTGATAGTGATTAATATGGCCTCACGGTCTGAGGAACAAGACAGTACGTTTCCTAATAATTGTAACTGAAACTTTGTGACATGATCGTGTTTTGATGCTTAGATTGGGTATGCTCATCATCTCATTCTTCCAATGAGGTGACTCCATTTTCAACTGACATTAATGCCACATGATCAGGAAACCTTGATCATCTATTGACCAATGAACTAGTGACTAGAGATTCACCAGGAACTCCTGGTTGCTTATGTATCACACGTGTATTGACGTTTTCTTTTAATACAGTTATAGCATGATATAAAACCTAATTATAAACTTTATGAAATATGATAATAATCCATATTATTATTTGTCTCTAGGGCATATTTCCAACAACTAGCACCCCACTCCAGCGACTGCGACCCCGACCCCGATCGGCACCCATGCCAGCACCACTGTTCCACTATCGGCTGCCCTAGAGATGCCTCCTACCACGGCGAATGATCTCGCCGTTTGATTTCCGTTCACATATTTATTTTGATCGTTAGACTTGCATTGTGGCAACTTGCGACGATTCATTCGTCGAGACTATCATGTATCCGGTGGTGGCGAAACTTTGTTTATTTAATTTCCGCCGACTTTGAATGTTTAAATTCATCAAATTGTTTGGGGGAGATGTTTGGGGTGGCGGCTGGGAACCGGTGACCCCCGATAGGAGGTATCTGTGTTGGAGCTCCCCATAAGGCCAACCGCCGAACGCCGTATGGGGGGCGAGTGGAGATGCTCTAAAGCAGAAAATTTAGACAAGTGTCATATAAGGAAGATAAAAATTTAGTGTCAAATAGGGAATCACATTCCAAGTGGTGTCAAATAAGAAATTCTCTCGTACTTTTGTGGTGGTGGAAATTTGGTACTTTGGCTAGAACGGTTCTTCCTCATCCCGTCGCCTCGGCTCCCGCGACGGACCGTCGGGCAATGCCCACTCGCCCACGCCAGCCAGAGTAGCTCTAGGCCGCCGAACCCGCCGATCGACGACGGCGGCACCCAGGACACCGACAACACCGCCTTCTACTGCCACTTCGGCATGTGATCGACGCGCCGTCGGCATCGTCTAGTTTATTTACTATTTTCAATGTTTTTTTTAAGTTTTTCTTAGCCTATTGCAGTCAAAATTCGGGTTTATGTCCAAAATTAATATAATATGTACGAACTCGCCTGTATTTTAATGCAATCACTCGAATTAGTCTAAATTTCACCATTTTAGTCAAACTTTCGCCAAACTTTCAAATTTTCGAGAACTCGTCCTGCGAACGCGACTGGGATTTCGGCCGTCTTACAACCGTGAACAGAAACGGTGGGATTTCGGCCGTCTTACAACCGTGAACAGAAACGGTGGGAGTAAAATCATCCGTACTTATGTGCATCATTAGCTTCAGGGGAAGATGTCTGATATATAATCATTTTCCAAATATTCTAAATGTACGTTCTTCATTTTCCATCGTATCAGCTTAGGGAGAGAAAACCATAATCCTTCGTCAGTTTCTCAAGTGTAGGCCAAGCCGAAGTGCAAAACAGAAACGTCAGATAGTACCGTGATATGGGTCTCCACAATCTTGAGGTACTAACATGCTCTGACTCTGTAGCCTGGACACAGGACACAGGGCAGTGCTGATTGCGCCGCTACATTGAACACATTTTGCCTTGTCACAGCACTAGCATAAAAGACTGCACAAAAACCAGGGAATTAACAGAACATTTAACTTCAGGATACAGACAACACTAGAACTAGAGCATATAGTGTAACATACTGGAGTGCAGCTAAGTTAGTAGTACTACAACATATAGCTTAAACATTTAACTAGCACAAATTCAACTAGGATAACAGGGCGAGCTGCAAACCGGCAGCACTTGCAAAACAGGTACTACTACAGTACTAGGACCACTAGATAGCATCAGCTTCAAATAATGGGCTACCTTCAGCTTGTCATCAACAAATGCAATAAACTACCTTCAGCTTGTCATCAACAAATGCAAACGCGCACACTCTAAGTGAGTTGAATGAGCTAGTCATAGCTACATTTGAAGGTTGAAAGCAGAGACCATGCCACAGTTACTTGCAGCACACAGGAGATGACCTTCATTGTCCCCTCACTTCTACCGTCTTCCTTAGGCCTAAACGACAGATCACCTTTCACCCTATTCTTTTTCCCATCAATGCATTCTGCCTGCACTGAAACCTTAAGCTTTGGCGCCTTCTGGTAGCCAGGGTCAAGAAGTTCGACACAAAGAACACGGCGTGAAAGCCTGACCATGCCATCATCATCCACAGGTGGTTCATCATCTCCAGAAGCAAGCAAAGATACTTCCATGTCCTCAATACTGGATGTCTTGGCAGCAAAAACACCTCGATAACCAACTGGCCATCTACCACTAATGACTTCCACGCTGATTGTTGCCTCCACCGAGTTAATGATGTGGGCAAATGTGAACTCCAGTGTGCTCAGCTTGCTTGTCTCAACCCGATCAATCACATACGATGTAGATGGGCCGCAACTTCTGTATGAGACTGCTAGAAAACTCAAATCCTTATCCTCGGACTCGGTGGCGCCTTTTACTTTCAGATCAACCTCGAAGTACACAGGGTGTACTGACACAACAACAGCCCGTGTAGGACCTGTAAGTGCTAGATAAGCATCCTGCATGCAACATATAACAGAGTAAATAGTTTATAATAAGATTTGAAGACTAGAAGTTTAATCTAACCAATCTGGGTGTGTCCACGGATGGAACTTAATTCTAATAACTCGAATCAGAAGCATGTTTTGGTAGGAGAAGCAGAAAAGACAACTTATGATTAGCAGAATTTGCCCAAGAGGCCAGAGCAAATTAATTTGGGCTGGTCAGGAAAACATGTTTAAATCTTCAAAACGTAAAGCACGCATATTGTAAGGCGTGCATATATACTCAAAAAGACTAAAGCATACATTGTTTAGTAGATATTTTGGGACAATACCCTCTCCACCAGTGCCAAAACACTTTGAAGCAAAAAAATGTAAAGAGAGAACAGAAATTATCAATTAGAAAAAAACGCAAACAAATTTGGATACAGACTCAATGGTACGCATATGCATTGTAGGAGCACATGTAAAGAGCCTAAATTTTATAAGGAACCATCAAGATTATGTTTGATCTTGCAATCAGTGTTAGGACTACCCAATATCTGAAAACATGTACAGAGTGACATCCAAAATACATCAAGATTAAACTCAGTTTCAATGCTTATATATAATCACAGATTATGGAAGCACCAACCTTAGTCAACAAAGAAATAAATTTACATGTGGTCTGTTCTCCAGATTGGTTGCTTATACTCAATAACCTTTTATAACTTGGATACTTCCACAAATTAAAACATGCGAGATGTACTCTTCCCACTCTACTTGCCTAATCATTATGGCATTGATTCGTAATAGGAAATATTTTATCCATCTTAATGAAGCCCAGTAGCCCACCAAAAAAACATTGATTTTGGTTGAAGATCTATGGATAAATCATACACTGCTACATTATAATATTAAAGATAATAGACGACAAGCACAGAACATAGAATATTCAGAGAGGTACAAGTATACACAAACCTTGTCGAAAATGGTTTGACAATTCCCTCTCTCACGATGGAAGATAATATTCCGATTATGATCCACCACATCTCTGACGGCAACAATACCATAGACATCTAGTGGCCATCTTAAGCCCTCTGCTACATCTGCTACTTTGACTGAAAAGATTTGCAAAGTCTGTTGGACGTGGACAAAGTCATCATGAGCCCGGTCGGTGAAAAACATGGGAGGAATAGAAGCTGCACAAATGGACCAAACGTAGTGTAGTTAAAAATTATGAGACTTGGATTGGCATAATATGGAGCGTGCATCATCCAAGGTAGGAGGCCAGATCAGATAACTAATTAAGAAACAAACGATTTGTAGGTATACAATGAATAGCACTGGATCATGATGGTCGAATTAATGTGGTCATGGTAGTAATATGAAGAAGAAAAACGAATGTACAAGAAATTAGGAGCTAGAGAAGTGCTACTCACTGACGGTGTCGTAGGAGCCAAACTCGTCGCCGGCGAACACATCATTCCAGTAATCCCGGTACAGACGGGCTTCGTAGGCACCTGGGTCCTTGAGGGACTCCTCGGGCTCCTCATCGCTCGCTGCAAGAAATGCCTCCAGCGACTCCTCACCACGCTTCTCCGCCGGCGCTGAGGGCTCAACCACCACTAGCGTTTTTTTCCCCTTCCTCCCCTCCTTCCTCTTAGAAGATTTCCTCTCCATCTCCATCCTTTCCATCCGCATCTCCACCTCCGCTAACTCCTGAGAAGATGAATCCATTCTCCGCTAACTCACTGACGGTTGCTTCCTCCGCAACACTCTCTGGGCTCCCCGTCGGCAAGGTCTATTGTCCTAGATATCAGCCGCCGCCGCCGCCGCTCTGCTTTCCGTATGAAGAAAACCCTAAATGGATCTGTGGCTAGGGGGCGGGTTGGACGGTATATATACTGAAGAGTAGCAGGCTGGAATTACAAGTGTCAAACGGTTATTCCCTAAAAAACAAAGATATGCAAAGGTTTTTCTTTCCGAAAGAACTTGTATTACTCAAAAACATCAGAAATTACAACCTCTCGGGCATGTGCTCAGTGATCCCTCTGAGTAGAGGCAAGCCACACTGCCGTTCTAGAGCTACTTCTAGCATAGTTTGTCAAAAAGTGACTACTACTATTATGACATCTCATAACAAGAGTAATACAAGACTAACGAACCTTCAACAAGGTTTTAATTTCTTCAATCATCATCGTGTAGGTCAAACGATCTATCTCCTTGCTATTGAGTAGGCTTACTATCTCCAAACAGTCTATCTCAATGATAAGAGGTTTATTGCACAAGTGTAGAGCTAGCCAAGGAAAGTCCTTTCATGGGCAGAAAGTTCAGCACCTAGAGGATCCTTGCAAGACAGGAGTTGTCGACATGAAGATAGAAGAATCTCGCCATTGTGATCACGTACAATCATTCCAGCTCCTGCGTCTCCAATTTGATCCAAAGGATCCATTAGTATTTAGTTTGTCTCATCCCCCAGGAGGGGAAACCCACGCAGATGAAATAGTCGCCTGTTCCTTTCGACTAACCACCACATCAGTGCATAAAGCAAATTTACCTTTTGATATATCTTCGGTCGAATGATATTTTATTATTAGCAAGGACTCCATATAGCTTAAAAAAATCTCTTTGAAACATCCAGTGGTGGAGGTTGCTTGTCATGTACAATCTCATTACGAATATGCCATGCACGCCAAAGTGTCATCAGTACTTTGCTTCTAATATATTTAGGTAGATGTATAAGAAGGTTCAGTAGCCTATCCCGACATGTGTTAACTACTGTATCAAGGTCCAGGATATGCCATTCATCATACATGCAATTCCACAACTTCCTTGCCAAAATACATCTGAGGAACGGATGGAAGTTATCCTCCGATTCGACACCACAAATAGGACATTGATCGGTTGTCTCCAAAGTTCGTTTGAATGTGTTCCTCCACGTGGGCAAAGAATCAGTAGCAAGCCTCTAGGCAAAGTGTTGTACTTTAGGTGGTGTATCAGATTTCTAGATCAAGTCCCATATCCCCCTCATACCATCAGGTGCAGAGCTCGTGGATACATGAGAAGGGCGCCACACTTCCTCCATAGCCATATCATATGCACTTTTTACTGTGAACAAACCATGCTTAGTTGGTGCCCATGCTAGCTGATCGGCCATGAGCCTAGTAGAGGGTTTCACCTTCATAATTTCTGTAACGTCAGCAGGTAGAAAATATTGTTTTAGAAGATCTATCTTCCAGTTCCCATGTTGATTAATTAACTCTGAAACGAACCGCAGCCTGCACCTCCTTACAAAGGTTTATTTTCCTTTAATAATCACAAAGGAATTGGTTGGTTTGAGACCAATCTAGTCACAAATAATATTAGACACAAAATATGTATACAAAAAGTAATGTGGATCTAAAAAATATGGTTACAAAAATCATGTTGATATGGAAAATGGTTACAAAATCATGACCACACCCGTGGTAACTCGTGGCATAGAGTTGAATACAATGAGGGTGAGTCATATAGAAGTACTCAAACCACTTTCTGAAAAAAAACAATGAAATATCAAAACAATAACTTATTGAACACACACTAACAAATTTATCACAAGTTAAGTTCGCCATAATCTGATCAACTCATACGGGCACCCCTAGATATTGTTCGCTTGGGTGGTGGAGGGGCGACACTTGCTTGGGCCCACATGTGGGTGTCAATGTCATATATGGCACCCCAAAGAGATGGTTTCTAGTCCAAGAAAGTCACTTTTGGTCCTTCAACTTTGTAAACAGTTCACCTTTAGTCCTATAACTTTTATTGGTCCAAAACAAATATTTAACTTCATAAATGGATCATCATTACAGTTTTCTTGATTTTGTGGTTCCGTGAACACTAAGTTGCTAAAGACCGTTGACTACTATTCGAAACGGTACTGAACCATGCCTAACATACCCGACCGTGTCCATCTAAAATCCCCATCACAGGGTCAGGTCTTCTATCTTCTGGTTTCCTCCGATCGACGGCCACCAACAAGGCAGGTTGATGTCACGAAGTGAAATGTAATGGAATGGTTCTACACCTGAGAGCTAGTGTTCAGTTAAATAATGGAATGGAACGAGGTGGTTCCTCAAAAGAGAATATTTCTCTAGATCCATAACACAACTCATTCCTCCAATTCGGTGGAATCTCTCCGTTCCTCTATGCTAAAGCCACATAATCTTTCTCACTCTCTATTCTTTTGCAACCATTTTTTACTAAATGCACCCAAACATAGAACGTAACCATTCCATTTCACTTTTCTAGTCCAACAGGACATAGGATGAAACTATTCTATGACACATTTTTGTCCCAACCAAACATAAAACCAATTCATTTCGGTGAAATGAAACCATGACATTCTATTCCACTTTATTAGAGGCTATAGACTGAAAGGAGGCTTTTATACAAGAAGAGAAGATGCCCCCGCCCCCGCCCCCGCCCCCGCCCCGCGCCGGCGGCGGCCACCACGAGACCTCCCCTCGCTTCCCCACTGCCACCACGCGCTCTTCTATCTTCTGGTTTCCCCCAATCGACGGCCACCGCACTGAGCTCTCCTCCCGATTGATTGATTCATACGCTCTTAGCTCTCCTCCCTCCTAGCTTCGCCGGCGCACCTGCTCCTCGCAGATCCGCCTCCTCCACTCAACACTACAAGGTAAATCTTGATGCTTTAATTCAGTTTGCTACTACGACTGCCAGAGAAAGAGCTTCTCCAGTCTTAGATGCTTGCTTGTGTAGACATTTTTTTTTTCCATTCTACTAGTACTACGGATGTATGGATGCTGAATCTTTATGCCTTTGGTCCTGCTCAGAATATGCATGTCGACCTGCAATTCATCTTTTCTCTACAGTTATATGTACCAAACAAGTAAATCCTCCCATTGCATTGCATTGCATTGTGACCAGAATCTTGAATTCTGGATCCCCTACTAGTCCAGCATGCAATACTTCAAGATGAATCATAGACTCTTATTGATTTTGTGACTCAAGTTCAGTCAAAATCGAGTTACAGCTCAACTGCAAGGCCCCGTGATCAAAATTATTGTCAACATGCAACATGTCTGCTGTAGCACTGTCAACGAAGTGGGAGATGGACATAGGTTCATTTATGCCGCACTTGTATTCTAGTACCTCCTCTGTTATTTCCCAGTGTTGTATTTGTTCTTTATGTAGTGTGATACAATTGATGTGGACATGATTACGCCTGTGCCAACTGTAAGTAAGCTCCAAATGCTCTCTTTTCCCACTTGTTTTCTTCTCCATATCAGTAATGGCTAAATTACATTTTCTTGGAACCTGATATGAAATAATTATGAAAACTTCTCTATTGATTGTGTGTTACTCTGTTTCTTATTCTTAGCCGTCTTACTCATCATATTATTGTCACGCTGTTCGATAAAAACTCCGTTGAATTCGTAGGAACCAGATATGAATGATAATCTTGATAACACTGATTCCGAAGAATAAGAAGAGGACGAAATGTTGTTTCTAGTATTCCCTTCATTACTCCTACCTTCTAGGATAAGAAGTACTCCGTACCAAACAAAGAATCCTAGCTTCTAGGCGCTTGAATTCATCTTGTAGCTCACACTGTTTTGTTTCTAGCTTACACTGCATTCACTTGTTGACCGAAGAAACATTATTTTCTTGTTTCCTGTTAGATCTGTAGCTAGAGGTAAACAGTTATTGTTTACTCTTTGCTGAATCATAACTTCGATAAGTGATTAGCGCTCTATTGCAAATGAAATTTTTGCTGTTGATAGCAAGCAATAATTTCAAAAAAAGTGAATTTGGGAGGCTGGGTGTTCCTATCATCAGAGATATCAATATTTGATTGTTACCATCATGGATAAAAAGGTACTCCCTCCGATCCATAATAAGTGTCGCTCAGTGAGTACAAAGTTTGTACTACCTTAGTACAAAATGAGCGACACTTATTATAGATCGGAGGGAGTACCAAAAAGGAACTTTAGAAGCAGATTATGGATTATGAATGCCACACAAGTAATCCGAAATGTTTTCTATTGCTCTATCAATAATGCTTCCCCTTTTTTGGAAGGGGGTGATGTGGGCATGCCATGCTGCCAAAATGGGCTACCAGTGGAGGGTAGGGAATGGAAAATCTGTGAAATTTTGGGAGGATTGCTGGTTGGGGAGCACTAGCTTGGCTATTATCTACTAGGATCCATATATTGTTTTTATGAGCAGGGGAAAAAAGTGAATGATGATTGGAGAGAATCAGCTTGAGGTATTTGGTAGAAATTTTGGTCCTGAGCTTTTGTGCAAGTGACAGGAAATGGTTTTTTTTAACTGAAAGTATATTGCTTAATGATGGTGATGATGATGATTGTGTGATCTGGAAATTGAACTCGTCTGGGACTTGTGATGTGCAGTCTTTGTATGTTGTTGTCAACTTTAGAGGCGTGCAACGCGTTTACATACCTGCTCTTTGGAAAGTTATTGCTCCTCCTAGAGTCCATGTCTTTCTCTGGCTGTTAAGCCACAACAAACTTCTTAATAGGGATAGCATAGCCAAACGACAGAATGTAGCTGATACAACATGTCTTTTCTGTGCTGAACATGTACCATCTATTCTTTGAGTGTGATATTGCTAGATTCTGATGTTCAGAATTATCTGTCATCTTTGATTGTCCTATGGGAATGAACTATGAACAACTAGCTAGTAGATGGTTGAGCGATAATAAATATACTTTTATTAATATGTTCTCAGCTGCTATGCTGTGGACTTTGTGGAAGACAAATAATTTTTTTCGTTTCGTCGAGATTGTTTGGTCTGGAATGCAGGTTCTTTGGCATATACTGTGCGCATGTTACAAAGATGGCGACCGTTGTGCCCTGTCAGCAAGGAAAGACGCTGGATCAAGCTAATGGCCATGCTGGCTGCGAAGTGTCGAGAACTTCCCAGAATTGGATGATGAGGAAGCGACCGAAGATGCAGTTTGGAGACACTGTTGTTAACCTGGGCGAAGCTGTACCGTAGAGCTGCTTTCGCTGGGAGATGGAATAGCCGGGTTGCAGAATCTTTGTCATTAGGGAAGTATTTGAATAATAAATGTTAGGTTATTAGGTCGTGTGGAAGAAGGAAGGAAAATTTTCTAATTCCCAGACTGTAATAATGATGTTGTAAACTCTGATGTTTCATTTTGATGGAAAGGCTACCCTATGGCTCTAAGAAAAATACTAATGTTGTTGTTAGAAATATAGGCTTGTTCTTATTGTTGCTCTTACGGATGATTCATAATAATTTATATTCACTGCTCAGATCAGGCTGGGTCATGCAAAACAATGTAGGTTATGTGCATTTGCTGTCCCAACTTGTTGCAACATGTTGGACCTGGAAGTTGTGTAGATGGGAACATTGGCTGATTTATTATTTGTAATGTATCAAGATCCAGTTACCTGTTTATGGTGTTTGTATAGATTTTAGGCATGTATTTTCATGATTGAAGTTTGAAGAAAGATTATAATTATATATTCAATCCCTGCGATCCTTGCAATCATATGACATCCAAAGTTAGCTAAGTGACATTAGTACAATCTAAAGCACATACAAAGTTCCTTCTTTGATCCATTCTTTTCATAATCTGCATTTGAGAAGTTTGCAACAGCTCGGATCAAACAGAACATGAGCTGCTCAAGAGCTTTCTTACTCCAGGAATCACCTGTACTATTGTCTCAGTTGAGTACTTGCACACAAGTCTATTAGCTAGCTCACACCATAGGTTGCAAGTGACAAGATTTACACCATTATACAACCTCAAAAAGTAGCAGGCAGAAGGTAGTAGTAGTTGCAAGGGTTCATCGCAAATAGAAAAAGTTGAGGCACCGAATCAAGTCATGCTTTTCCTAAACAACATAGCATAATTAGTGGTTTTCAAGATGTAACCAAGTGCAACATGTCCTAGTAAACATGTGCAGATGCCAACATCAAATCAGTCAACATGTTGCATGTGCTAGAGCTATTACAGGACGGACCCTCAACCAATTTGCTAGTTGTAGTAGCTATTAGCGGAACTCTCCTCAAACAAGAGAAAAAATGACAGACAGAGAAGTGAAACATCCACTAAACTAGATGACAAGTCAGCTGCGAAGCGCCTGAACCAAAACTGCAGAGCTAGCTTGCTCCAGTCTTGTTGAGAGCCAAAACTACATAGCTTCAACCAAGTTGCAGGAGTAAGATTGACCTCTCCTCAAACAAGAGAAAAAATGTCAGGCAACTAAAACATCCAGTGAACTATTAGATCATGACAAGCAAGCCGGCGGCATGGAATTGCCAGAAGAAGATCAAGATTGACCTCTCCTCAAACGCTGACTGACTAGCGTCGAGTGATCTTCAGAAGATATCTGCAGGTCGTCATCTGACTCAAATCCCCTATCTTTGACATCGTAGCCTGGTCGGCTCGCCCTTCTCAGCTCAAAAGGCATCTGTCTGTCCAGCAGAGCGCCTTCCTCCCTCATCAGCAGCATCAACACACTCTTCGTGGTGCCAACCAGGTCACTGAAGCTAGCTATGCCACAGGATCTCACATACTTGACAAACTTGTACATGTTCATGATGCCTCCGTTCTTCCCGGTGACCAGTGCGTACTCACCCAAGTTGCCCCAGCCATTGATGAGAGGCCAGCAGGCATCTGGTAGAAGCGTCGGAACTGCATCAGCCATGATCCTCCTTATTATCTCGGCGTACACGGTATAGATTCGTAGCGCCTCAGAGAAGTACACAACTGCTCTCAGAAATGCCCTCCTCAGCTTTTCTTTGTTTGCTGTGTTTTCAGGATAATTCGCCAAACCAAAGAACATAGAGCTTAGGCACTTGCCTCCCCCAACTTTCGACCTACCAAGTAAGTAACAGAGTGCACAAACTTTAATTTACCAATCTTAACTCTGCTTTAAGATGAGGGATGCAGTACAGAATGTGGAAGAAGAAAACATCAACAATGTCCTAACTTGAGAATTAATTAACCAATCTTAGCTCTGCTTTGAGACGAGATCATGAACAAAGCATGGAATTAATGCAAAGATTTCTGTAAAGAAGACATCATCATCTAGTCAGTAGTCCTTACTTGATGCGGTGGTCTCCAGCAATGCCCATGCTGGTGGCATTGAACTCCTGTGGAAGATGGATGTCTGAGCAGCTGTACCATGGCGACCATCTGTTGTCTCTGAACCTTCTGAAACCGACAATGTAGAGGTTGTAGTCACAAACAAGTAACTGTACCCTCATGTCGGTCATGGAGGAGTGAGTGAGCTCGATGGCGTGGTAGCTGTGCCCAGACATGGGATCCAACCGCAGCGTCTTGCGGCCCTTGGGATTTGCCTCGTCCACCGGAAGCAGCTTCTTGCTCTTGGCGTTGCTGGGGTTGTGGTGTGGCGTGATTGGCTTCTTGCAGAAGACTCCAGGCCCAATCTTCTTGGCTCTCCTCATCTGTCCCTTCATCACCTTGTTATACCGCTCCGCGAGCTCCAGGTTTTCACATCCACCAACGTCAAATGGGTCCGTCACTTTGATGTTCTGCACATGCACAACGTCAAATGCATATGTGTTAGCCACAGCGCTGAACAATGCCTACTACGCTTCGACGCCAGTGGCCAAGGCCTAGATGAATATAATGCTACAGGAGGCCAGGCCATCTTGCATGGCATGGCGGTCCACTTTGTTGTTAAGGGGATGGATGACGCCGGCGGCTAACCCAGCGACAGCGAGGATTGCCTTCGCCGGATGAATGCTGCAACTGCAAGAGGAGGAGGAGGCCCTCACGCGCACCGCGACACGGCCGGACGGGAAACTGGACAAACGCACCCGCGCGCCATGACGGGCACAGCAACTGCGGCATGAACGTGACGCGGGGGCACTTGCCCAAGAGTGGCGCCGCTCGGTTGTGGGCCGCTGCCGCTGTCGGTGAGTGGGCTACAGCCTAGCGCCGCCTCTCTTAGGCAGGTGCCATTGCGGCATGTTCGTGCAGTTCCCCTGCAGGCCATGAGGCGCGGCGCGTTCGTGCAGTGGCCCTGCTCGCCGTCGCGGGGCGCGAGATGGCCTCCTCCTGCAGCAGTCATCCGGCGAAGGCAATGTTGAAGACGCTGCCGGAGGCATCACCTGCACGCCCTGGCCCTGCGAGACGTAGAGCGGGCAAAAAAGATGCTCCTTTTGAAGATTTGCCCGTCAGCAGCGACCGGGAGAAGCCGACCACCGACCGAGGACAACAGGGCAGGACGCCTTCACGCGCGCCGCGACGGCGAGCCGGAAACCTGGACGAACGCGCCGCACGCCATGACTGGGGCGGCAACTGCATGAACGCGACGCGCCGGTGCTTGCCCAAGAGTGGCGCCGCTCGGTTGTAAGCCGCTGCCTCTGCAAGCGAGTGGGCTACAGCCGAGCGGCACCACTCTTGGGCAGGTGCCGGCGCGTCGCGTTCGTGCAGTTGCCGTGCCGGTCAAGGCGCGCGGCGCGTTCGTCCAGGTTCCCGGCTCGCCGTCGCGGGGCGCGTGACCACTCACGACCTCCTCCTGCAAAAAAGTCTTCCGGCGACGGATACCCCGTTGGTTCGGCCGCCGGCGTCGTCGCTTCCAGAAAAGCAAAAAAGATCTGTACTATTTGAAGCACAGATTTGCATGCCAGCGGCTGACCGGCGGGGGTATGTAGGTGGTTACCTCGACGTTAAGCTGTAGAGGCGCGCAGGGCGGACCTCTCATCGCCGGTAGACTCTTCGGTCTGCTCAGGTATTGGCCCCAGGTTCTCCTCCTCCACCTCCGGCTGCGACCTCCTACGGCGAGGAGGACGGGGAGCCCTCTCTGCCTTGGTCTGCCCATGGCGCGAGTGCGCCGGCGCCATGATAGCCTTGGAGTTGGAGACGGGAAGGATGGACGAGGAGGATCACCCCTTCCTTGTCCTCCCTTTATTGCCCTTCGCTGCTCTCCTTTCTTCCCGTAGCGCTCTGCACATTTTTTGTTTTCTTGCGCGTGCTGTTCAGCTTTCACAGAGACAGGGAGAAGACCAACTCAAGACGGACACCTTTTTTTCAAAAAACCAAGTTTTTGATACAGTATTATAAACCCGTTCTGGTTCATGTAATTTATAACGGCCAACGGGAGTATCACCCCGCTCAAACCCAGCTGTCGGATCTACTTTAGGGAAAATCTGGTGCGTCCGATCAATGCAACAATTCTGCGTAACATTTTTTTTATAATAGACTAGACCACTGTTTTGCAATAATTTTTTCACGAATTTCTAAAACTTGTGAGAAAAGTTAGTAACATTTCGATCGCATCCTTTAGGCAAAGAACACAATGCATGCAACAAATCTTTCACAAAAAAATAAAAGAATTGATTTCAATCCCCATTTGTTTGCAACCAAGTGTAAAAAACCATGTCACCATGCAACAAAAACACCAACACATTCAACATATCTGCTCCACACGACCAACATTATTCTATTTGTTGGATGCATCGAATCATATACTCCCGCCGGTCCGTAATAAGTGGTGTTGATTTAGTAGTGAGTCCAAGAATCATATACTTCTTGGCAAAAAGAAAAATCATATACTTTCTCCAATCCAATCAACGCCACTTATTATGGATCGGAGGGAGTAGCATTTCACATAGTTACACAACAACAAAAGATGAAGTTGTAGCAAATCGGAAAACCATTCACAACATCGCAAATTCCAAACAAAATCACCACCCCTACCTTCGACGGAGGTACCAACCCCATGGGGGTAGTGCGAGCCCGTGAGGTGGAGGCACCAATCCTGGAGGAAATTGTAGAGAGGCAGAGGGAGCTGTCGGCACGGGCATTGGTGAAGGCGCGGTCGACTCGTGCATCGGTGAAGGCGTTGTTGTCTTTGAGCTAGCGGCTGCATAATCCCGACCAGCAAGGCCTTCTTGGCGAGCAGCGAGGCTTCGTCATCTTCCATGGCGGTTGTGAGGAGCGTGTTGCTCGACTTCCCCTTGACGCACACCACATCTGTGGACTCCGTCGTGACCGGCCTTCAAGATCGCTTTCATCACAAGGCTAGAGAGATGAACAAGTGGACAAGGATATAAGAGGGTAAGGCAACTCGTGATGTGGTGGACCGACTGACCGTATGTTAGCTTTTTCCAACTTATAAAGAACAAAATGAATTTAGTTTTTTTCCATCACACTACAAAAATACCCCCATCCTGGCACTTCTTGGTGGCAGGACAAGAAAAAAGTACCTTCAAAAGTTGGTTAGCCAAGGGATAAGCTATTGCAGCACTATTTTGTCGCGGCAGCCACATATACGCCGTGGCAAACACGATACTATTAAATATTTTTGTCGTGATAGGTGGTACACAAGTGCCCGCGCTTGGCCAACATAGGAATTCACCATTGTGTTGTCCATTGCATGTACCGTTAGTTGTGGACGACTGGTCAAACACGTCTCACTGGCTGGCAAGGTATGTCTTGCTGACATGTGTGTCTCACCTTGCATTCAATGTTGTGTCATCCATTGCATGCGTTATTTATCTACCACTAGCTCTGTAATCCTTTCGCAAGGGAAAACACGAACAGTTCAACTCCCACGAACCCATGGCTCACGCCCACCGCACAGCCGTTGGACGCCGACCAGACCAAGCCAGATCGGTGGCTCTCGGCCCCACACCCGATGAGCCACCAAGGTGCGGGTCCTTGTCGACGTCCCCGCCACTTAGGATAAGATGTCAGAGAAGAGTCTCGCGTTTGTAAGCGGGTCGCCAAACACGAGTAACCTCCCTGCCGCCGGTCATGGAGACGCGGATCAGTACGGCCTTTGTTCGCGCCCTGAACCGCTATAACAGAACCGCACGAGAGACGGGAGTCTACGAAAAAGCAGCGATATTCAAGCATAGTAATGCAGCCAAGGGGCACTGCTGTATACGCACTTCTATTTTTATAGATAGTTGTTGGGCCTCCAAGTGCAGAGGTTTGTAGAATAGCAGCAAGTTTCCCTTAAGTGGATCACCCAAGCTTTATCGAACTCAGGGAGGAAGTGGTCAAAGGTATCCCTCTCAAACAACCCTGCAATCAAGATACAAGAAGTCTCTTGTGTCCCCAACACACCCAATACACTTGTTAGGTGTATAGGTGCACTAGTTCGATGAAGAGATAGTGAAATACAAGTGGTATGGATATAAGACAACGGTGCCAGAAAATAGCTTGATGGCGTGGAAGAGATTAAAGGCAAACTGAGATAAAGATGAAAGCAAGTAAACATGAAACAGATCTAGTTACAAACAGTGTTTCAATCCTTAGAAACAAGGCCTAGGGATCGTACTTTCACTAGTGAACACTCTCATATAAATATCTTCTCTTTATGATACTACTCTGAACTACTCTCCGGTTGGATACTCTAATCCATGGTAGTTCTACAACAGCACACCTCAAAGTTCGCTTTCCCCATCTAGATAACCCCACACTATCACCTTGAGCGCTAGATGGTTCCAACAAACACCACAATTTCATAGAGACATCCAACTCCAAATATAACTCATAACAAGTATTTGTAATCTCTAGCCTAAGTGCCACCATGGTGTGCACGTTATCACTTTCACACACATGGGGAGAGCTAGAGATCTATTAAAGCACTTGAGTAGCAAGGTAGATCTACTTGATTACAAAGCTCATGATCACAATATGATCATGCATAGAGAGAGAGATGAACACATAGCTACCGGTAGAACCCTTAGCCTCGAGGAAGAACTACTCCCCCATCATCATGGGAATCAGCAACCGCGATGGAGATGGTGGTGGTGATCGATGGAGATGGATCCGGGGGCACTTCCTCGTCCCGGCAGGGTGCTAGAACAGAGAATTTCTGTCCTCCGACTCTCCGCTTCGGTGGCGGCGGCGTTGTGGAACTTTTCGTGGTTGGAGGCTGGATTATTTAGGGTTTTATCATCGGGAGGCTTCTTATAGGCGAAGAGGCGATGTCAGAGGGTGGACCAGGGGACCACACCACCTGGTGGCGTGGCCAGGCGGACCCACACCACCACATGGTGTGGCCAGCCCCTGGCCCCTCTCCGTCTTGTCTTCTGGCTCCGTGAGTCTTCCGATAAAATATCGACTTTGGCTTTTGTCTGGTCCAATTCCGAGAATATTCATTTTCTTGCTTTTCTAGAACCAAAAACAGAAGAAAACAGGCAACTGGAACTGTGGCATCTTGTTAATAGGTTAGTTCCAGAAAATATATAAAAATACCTCAAGTATGGACAAAACATAAGAAAGTAGATATAAAACAAGCATGGAATATCAAAAATTATAGATACGTTTGCAACGTATCAACATCCCCAAGCTTAACTCCTGCTCGTCCTCGAGTAGGTAAGTGATAAAAATAAAAGAATAATTTTTGAGGTGGCATGCACCATCACAATCTTGATCAAGGTATTTATAACATTGATAGCTGGGATCATAGTACTCTAACATAGCATGCAAGATAAAGTTCTAACAATAAGACATAGCAACTATGTTGTAATATGAAAAGGTACAAATAAAAGATTCATGAATAACAATGCTTTGAAAGATGTTTGTTTGTTTCAAATATAGAAAACATAATGAGAATGGTATTCAGCTTGTCCCTCATAGTGTAGTAAAACATAAATGCATAGGACCCTTCAAAGGGTGACTAGATACAAATAGTTTAAGAACAAGCAATATCAAAGTTATGAATCAATCAACAAGTTTTAGGACAATGCACATTAAACTAAGAATGGCCACTATGCTCTCTCAATAGGTGCATAAAGATAGAACATGGAGACTCAACATAAAAGGAAGCAGGGATTCAAGTCTCATAAAGAGCTTCCAAAAATTATGGTACTTATTAGCTTTCAGCTCTCATTGCCCCTATCATAAGCATCTTCAAGTGATTAAGGTTAAAGTGACACAACTAAGAGGATATGCTTGACAAGTTATAAGTTGAAATCTCATGCCCCTTGCTTACGAGTACCGAACCTCATGCTACTCAACTTCAGTCACAAGTAAGCTCTTATCATTGTAAGTACATATGTATCATAGAGAACCGCCAACAGGGTACCCCTTGCCCCATGATACATGAGCTATCCCATATCAAAATGACAAGGCAACAGACAATGAGCATCTCAGCGATCTTTTTATTTGCTATTTGCATAGGTGTTTATTGAGGATGCTTCATAGAATTCTCATTATGGTTATGCTACAAGTTTCCACCATGATTAGGAATGGCTTAGGCTAGCGGCCCAGGCGTTTCTCTAACACACATACAAACTCCATAATCTTACAATTTTCCCTTTTATTTCACACCGCCGGGATCCATAAGCAAAAGAATCATGATATCAACGGAAAAATAAGTGCAATATTGAAAGCGTTCCCCATGATACATGGTTCTGCCAACTTCAACTTATAAAGCGCAAACATATACGCAACAAAGATGGACACAATGGTTCAAGATTAGTAAGTGCAAGAAAGTAAAGTGTGTCATCAAGTTCGTGAGAGCGTTAATCACTAATGTTCACATAACAAGTTTATTTCAGAAGGTAGATAAAACATGAATATACTTGGAGTAGCAAATGCTAATAGGTAGGTATGGTGGACTCTTTGGAATAACTTGGTTTTATTTGAAGTTAGATGCATGAGTGGAACTCATACTTGGTATGGAGGCTAGCAAAAGACTGGGAGCGACGAACTAAGAGAGCAATAATGGCCATAATCATGCAAAGCGACAAAACATCATTAATTAAAGCATAAAGTGATATTACAAGTCGAAAACTAAAGGATCATATAGGCTATGGTGACTTGGAATAGTCTTAACATGGTGTGAGCATGCGCCAAGTCAACCCAAATAAAGCATCAAAGGAGAATACCACAATACTATGCTTTAATATGCTAAAACAACGCATGATTCTTTCAAGGCACATTAAGAAATTTCAATTGTTTATAACATGTCATGCTACAACAAAAATCACTAAGCATAAATCCAAAACAATATCAAGCATGACATGACAAAGCATAGGCCACAGTCAAAACAAGCTCCTTTTTACCACTTAAGCATGAACGTTTCCTACTCTTTTCCAATCCAAACCAACTTATTTGAAAACTAATGTATGAATGAGGGGGTCCAACCAATTTATTCAAGCAAACTAAGCAAAAAAAAAAACAAAAAAAAAAGAAGACGCTCCAAGAACAACACAATAGTGCATGAAACAATAAAAACGAAGTGTCTAGAAAGACCTGAGATTTTTATTGATGAAGAAGGGCATGCCTTTTACATCCCCAAGATTTGACGCTTGTACCTCTTGAATATTTCTTGGGGTGACACGGGGTGGCATCTCCAAGCTTGAACGTTTGTCCATACTTCATCTTATCACATTATTCTTCCCTACACTTGAAAATTTCCTTCATACAAAACTTCACACAATCTTCATTAGCAACATTAGTGCACTCAAGATAATAAGTCTTTTGGTTCAGTTTTAACACAAGTAAAACTTCCATTAAAACACAAGCTACTGTAGCACTTCCTTTAAAAAGTTCAAGTGATCAAAGAGAACTCAAAGAGAAAGAGATTAAGAGGCAAATGCAAATAATGGCAGAAATCTATCAAAACAGACCAGCAGGTACAAACTAATTTTTTCGAACACCTTATGTTGCTCAAATCAAAAAGTGTTTAACTAACGAAAGTTGGATAACAACCTGGGGCAGAAGCACAAAAACTTACAGCTCAAACTGATGTACATAGATGTTTCACGAATTTTTACAGCGAAGCAGAAAAATCTGTTTCGGGACAGCAACTTTCCCAACTCTTACTTCTCTCTCATTAGAGGTTATTCTTGGCACAAAAACCACACAAAAGGCATAAGGAGAGGTTATTATAGAGGTAATAACTTACAAGACTCAAGAAAACTATTGGGTTATCTCCCAAGAAGTACTTTTCTTTAACGCCTTTAAGTTAGGCATGCTAGTTTGAGAAGATGCTCACATAAGAAATATGAATTGAAGTAAAAGAGAGCATCAAGAAGCAAATTCAAAGAACATTTAAGTCTAACCCACTTCCTATGCATAGGAATCTTGTAAAGAAACAAGTCATGAAAGCAACAACAAAAGGCAAACTGAAATAAAGATGGAAGCAAGCAAACATGTAACAGATCTAGTTGCAAACAGTGTTTCAATGCTTAGAAACAAGGCCTAGGGATCATACTTTCACTAGTGAACACTCTCATATAAATATCTTCTCTTTATGATACTACTCTGAACTACTCTCCGGTTGTACACTCTAATCCATGGTAGGGCTATAACAGCACACCTCAAAGTTTGCTTTCCCCATCTAGATAAACCCACACTGTCACCTTGAGCGCTAGATGGTTCCAACAAACACCACAATTTCATAGAGACATCCAACTTCAAATATAACTCATAATAAGTATTTGTAATCTCTAGCCTAAGTGCCACCATGGTGTGCACGCTATCACTTTCACACGCATGGAGAGAGCCAGAGATCTATTAAAGCACTTGAGTAGCAAGGTAGATCTACCTGATTACAAAGCTCATGATCACAATATGATCATGCATAGAGAGAGAGATGAACACATAGCTACCAGTAGAACCCTTAGCCTCGAGAAAGAACTACTTCCTCATCATCATGGGAATCAACAACGACGATGGAGATGGTGGTGGAGATCGATGGAGATGGATCCGGGGGCACTTCCTCGTCCCGGCAGGGTGCCGGAACAGAGACTTTCTGTCCCCTGAATCTCCCCTTCGGTGGCGGCGGCGCTGCGGAACTTTTCGTGGCTAGAGGCTAGATTATTTAGGGTTTTCTCATCGGGAGGCTTCTTATAGGCAAAGAGGCGATGTCAAAGGGTGGACCAGGGGCCCACACCACCTAGCGGCGCGGCTAGGGGGACCCGCTCCACCACATGATGTGGCCAGCCTCTAGCCCCTCTCCGTCTTGTCTTCTGGCTCCGTGAGTCTTCCGGTAAAATATCGACTTTGTATTTTGTCCGGTCCAATTCCAAGAATATTCATTTTCTGGCTTTTCTGGAACCAAAAATAGAAGAAAACAGGTAACTTGCACTGTGGCATCTTGTTAATAGGTTAGTTCCAGAAAATGTATAAAAATACCTCAAAGTGTGGATAAAACATAAGAAAGTAGCTATAAAACAAGCATGAAACATCAAAATCTATAGATACGTTTGCAACGTATCAGGCACCACCTCGTTGCGAGTACTACCTACCCGGAGACTGCCATGTCCAATGACGACCCACTAGAGGGCACACAAGAGGTGAAGCCAGTGCATTAGAGCTCGATCATCCACGCTGAGTGGATGACATGTGGGACCAACCAGTTATACCAACAAGAGTGATCATCTATGGCTTACATGGCCTTTGAGCAAGCGAGGCCTAGAGTTTTGCCTCACTTACTCAAAGGGCCCATACAGCAAATCATATCCCTCCCAGAATTTTCTATATAATACAGGGAACACTTGCCCTCTAATCACGTCACCGCACTCCAAACCCTAGATCTCGCAATATAAGATCCCAAACCCATCCCTCCGAGTATCTACTAACTCAAGATCTCATCTCTCCTCTCTAGTGTGTAGTACTGAACCCAAGATCACATCATGTTTTCCTGCAGGTAGTGATCGAGCAGACAGAAGCGCTGGAGCTTGGCGTCGGGTGTTGCTGTACCGCCCCACATGCTCATGTCGTGTCAGATCCCTTCTTCATTCATTCTACAGATATAGTTCCGTTTATTTTAATATCTTCGTTAATTGTTTTTATTGCCTTTTTAGATCCGCTATGAGGTAGTCGACTGCTATATTAGTTATGAGGAGGTCGGGTGCTAGATTAGATGCGAGAGCGACCCGTTCTAGATCTATTGTGAGCACGATGGTTAGGAGATCTTTGTCGAGGTGGTCAACCTGAGCTGATCGGATGATGCTTGTAGATCGGTAGTAGTTAGGTTCTATGTATCACGAAGATCTTGTAACCCCGATCTGTGTAAAATCGCAACATGCTCATGGACTAAAAAAATAGATTGGGGAGGTTTTCTTAACAATTTCTTTTTTTAGTTTTTTAGGTTTAATTAGAAATTGAGGAACTCATGAGTTCCTTCTTCAGGAAATTCCTACTCATTAACATCCGCATTGAAATAGGTGCAAATGTTAATGAAAATGGCATTTTATATCTTAAATATCATGAAAAATACTATTTATTTGATACTGACCAAAATTATTTATTACTAATTGATTGTCATTAACATTTGCGCCGGTTAATTGAATGTAACACAGCAAAAAAATACAATATACGCTATGCTTATTCTAATGACCGGGTTTCACATTACCCAACGTATTATCATGCACCCCCGTGGCAGCGATTTCTCGGCGCATGACGATGTGCCGAGCCAAAAAACGCCGCCTAACAACTTTTACCGACGCAGTTATCCCTGGCGGGTTTTTTGCCGCGCATTGACACTTTAAATAACCATCTTTATATGCGTTTAAATCTTATATTAAGTCAAGAAATTGGCAAAATATATATCTAGCATTGTCACTAATGACTAATTATTTCAAAGATGTACAGATCCTTATTTTAAATTGTGATTTGCAGAAAATCACTTTTTTGTGACAAAACATGGAGCAATTAAGAGAGAATCACATGTTGCTAACTCAACCAATTCAGCTAGAGTCGAATGCCCACGTCTAGAAGTGTTAGCGAGCACTGGTACGAGCGGAGCTTGCCCGTACCGTGCGCCTGCACCACATGGCGGTAGCTTCCCTAGGTCAAACGGAGCAACTTTTGTGAAGGGTCCTATATATTGTGAGACTCCCAGCCGCCGCAAAGAGAGCCGTCATTCTCCGGTTGCATCTGGAACACACCGAGAAAAATCCACCACTTCACCGCCACCGTAATTTTTTGATCTGCATCTCCATATCGTAGCCATAGGCATAACTTGTATTCAAGATCTCCTCACGGTTGACGACTTTGTAAGGATATTAGTATTGATCTAACTTACTCTACAATGTTGTCTATCCTTGATTTTATTATGAGTGAGTAGTCCTCATGGTCCGCGTGGTGGGGAATAGCCTCACAGCGATTATGTGCATCTAATTACATGAAAATATTGTGTGGTGACTTCATACCAAATTTGTATTTGTATCATTGTATCTTACCTCAATCCTAGTACTTGGCAGGTACCCAAGACCTAGATGATTGATCAGGGTTTGAGGTGAGATGTGTGCTAAACAACGCCTTCGTGTGAAACCTAGTGATAGCAAGGGGGTACAATAGTCGTTTACTGGTCCACTTGGGAACAACAACAATATCATCGATCTTAATGCTTTGGTCTATATTTTAATTAATAATCGTTCATAGCCCGGTGCTTCATGCTATGCTTGAATGGGAGCTCTGTAGCATTCCTAGTACTGTATGTAGATGACATATTGTTGATTGGGAATGATATAGAACTTCTTAATAGCGTCAAAACCTATTTGAATAATAGTTTTTCAATGAAGGATCTTGGCGAAGCGGCATACATTCTAGGCATCAAGATTTATAGAGATAGATCAAGACACCTAATAGGGATTTCACAAAGTACATACTTGGACAAAGTTCTAAAGAAGTTTAGAATGGAAGATAGCAAGAAAGGGTTCGTGCCCATGTTGTCAGGTAAGACCTTGAGTAAAACTCAAAGTCCAGCTACGGCAGAAGATAGAGAGAAAATGAATAAAATTCCCTATGCCTCGGCCATAGGTTCTATCATGTATGCCATGCTGTGTACAAGACCGGATATAGCACATGCTGTTAGTTTGACTAGCAGATATCAAAGTGATCCTGGAGAGGAACACTGGACAGCGGTCAAGAATATCCTAAAGTACCTAAATAGGACTAAGGATATGGTTCTTTCTTATGGAGGTGATGAACAGCTTGTTGTAAACGGTTACACCGATGCTAGTTGGAACACCGATCCGGATGACTCAAAGTCACAGTCGGGTTACGTATTTTTTTTTAATGGTGCTGCAGTGAGCTGGAGGAGTGCGAAGCAAAGCGTTGTGGCGAAATCTTCAACTGAATCGGAATACATAGCTGCTTCGGAGGCTGCACAAGGAGCCGTTTGGATGAAGGAATTCATTACTGAACTCGGCGTGGTTCCCAGTGCGTTGGACCCGATGGCCATATACTGTGACAACACAGGTGCCATAGCTAATGCGCAGGAGCCAAGGTCACATAGCAAGCTGAAGCACATCAAGCTACGTTTCCACGCTATTCGCGAGTATGTCCGAGATGGTGACATAAAGATTTGCAAAGTACACACTGATCTGAATATGGAAGATCCGTTGACTAAACCTCTCCCTAAGGCAAAGCATGACCAACACCAGAACGCCATGGGTGTTCGGTATATTACCATGTAATCTAGATTATTGACTCTAGTGCAAGTGGGAGACTGTTGGAGATATGCCCAAGAGGCAATAATAAAAGTGGTTATTATTATATCTTTGTGTTTATGATGAATGTTTACATCCCATGCTATAATTGTATTATTAGGAAACACTAATACATGTGTGTTTTGTAAACATAAGAGAGTCCCTAGTAAGCCTCTTGTTGAACTAGCTTGTTGATTAATTGATGATTATGGTTTCCTGATCATGGACATTAGGATGTGATTAATAACAAGGTCATATCATTAGGAGAATGATGTGATGGACACACACACCCATAGTAAGCGTAGCATAAGATCAAGTCATTAAGTTCGTATTGCTGTAAGCTTTCAAACACATAGTAACCTATTCCTTCGACCATGAGGTTATGTTAATCACCATCACTGGATGAATACTTTGATGACATCAAACGCCGCTTCGTAACTGGGTGGTTATAAAAGTGTCATTGGGTATTCTGAAAGTATGTGTTGAAGCTCATGAACCAAGATTGGGATTTGTCCATCCATATGACGGATAGATATGCTCTGGGCCCTCTCGGTGGAATGTCATCTAGTTAGCTTGCAAGCATGTGACTAGGTCACAAAGGATGACATATCACGGAACGAGTAAAGAGTACTTATCAGTAACGAGGTAGAACTAGGTATGGAGATACCGACGATCAAACCTTGGATAAGTATAGTATCGCGAGACAAAGGGAATTAGTTTCGTATGTAAGTGGTTCAATCGATCGCTAAGTCATCGTTGAGTATGTGGGAGCCATTATGGATCTCCAGGTCCCGCTGATGGTTATTGATAGGAGATGTGTCTCTATCATGTCTACATATTCACGAACCGTAGGGTGACACACTTAAGGTTCGAAGTTGTTTTAAGTAGATATGGAATGTGCGTTGGAGACCGAATGTTGTTCGGAGTCTCGGAATGGATCCGGGACATCACGAGGAGATCCGGAATGGTCCGGAGAATAAGATTCATATATAGGAGATCATTTTATGAGATAGGAAATGTTCCGGAGTGTTTGTATGAGGATTCTAGAAGGTTTCGGAATGTTCCGGAAGGTTCTAGAAGATATCTTGGAGTTTGCTTGAAAATCAAGATAGGGATCAAGGAGTCCTGTTGGGTCAAGATAAGGAGTCGTGGGGGAGGAGGATTCCTCCCCACCTCCCCAACCCGCCGGCCCCATAGGAGGGGAGTCCTACAAGGACTCCCCTTCCCTGGCGCGCCCTCCCCTCTTTAAATAGAGGGGCAGGGGCGCCCCCTCCTCTCACGCTCTCATAACGTCCAATCTCTGCCGCCTCTCTCCTCCACCATATTCTGCACAGGCATAGGCGAAGCCCTGCAGAATTCTCTACTCCACCACCACCACCACGCCGTCGTGCTGCTCGGATTCCGTGGAGAAGATCTACTACCTCCGCTGCTCGCTGGAACGGGGAGAGGAAGGTCTGCTTCGACTCCGCACGTGTGACCGACTGCGGAAGCGCTGCCGAATCGTGGCGCCGGAAGGATCATCAACTTGACCAAGGGCGGAAGCGCTGCTGGAACGCGACGCCGGAAGGATCGTCTACTTGACCGAAGGCGGAAGCGCTGCTGGAACGCGACGCCGGAAGGATCGTCCACACGATCTTGAGATCGGCAAGTGATCGACTACATCAACCACGAGATCTAATCTCGTTAACGCTTTCGGATCTACGAGGGTTAGTTCCCATCTATCTCGTTGCTCATGTCTAATAGATTAGATCTTGGCTTTTATCTAGATTAGATCTAGGTTTTGTTCGTTCTTGCGGTAGAAAATTTTTGTTTTCCATGCTACGAACCCATCAATGCTTGTGGCTCACGTGAGCTATAGTATTTATGGATGTTCTGTCCACAAATCCTATCTATATTAGATTATTTACACATGAACGGGTTTATTATTATCTTTATCACATATGAATCCATAGCTGCTAGTGAAACATCAACCCTGGCCTATCTCCATCCATTGATACAACTCCGATAACAAAAGCAAACCGGAAACAGGTACAGTAAACGATATTGAAGTGAACTAACAAATCTTGCAGGTGCTCCTCAACCTACTGTAATTGTTTCCCAAGGTTCGATTAAACCTAGGTCTTCTAGGAAAAAAACTACTATTCTGACTTACAGAGTAGTCTCGGCAGTGGGTTTCCCTCCCAACCTCAAACGACTAAGGATAAACTAGCTAGAGCTAGATACAAGTATCTAGTTCCACACCTACAATAATTAAAGTGACACATACAAATAATCTAAGCCGGATACTGGGTTACAAATACAAGGCGAAATGTGAGCCTCGAGGGCATTATTCCTAACAATTTGAACATGTGGGGATTAATTGGATATGCACCTAGCTATGTGAGGTGTGAACTTGTTGTGTTGAGGAGTACTATATGTATATAATGAATGTTCATGTTGATTCTGTTGAAGTTGTATTTTGTGTGTTATGAGTTCTTTGTTATTCTGTCCTAATAGATATTACATATATTGAATGGGGGCTGAATTGTAAAAAATTTATATAGCATGCGCCGATATATACTTTACCAGGCAGTAGATTTCTGTCATTATCACTTGTAATGTCTAACACATAGTCCGTGTCGGCCTATAGTGGGCGGCGACGTTAACGCCTTGCTGCCGCGGTAGCGATTACTCGGTGGCTGGCGATGTGCCAAGCCAAAAACAAAAGCGCCGCGTAAAGACTTTTACCGACGTAGTTATCCCTGGCAAAAATTTTGTCACGCGAAATTGAGCGCGGTGACTAGGCGTGTGTCTCGGCGTTTATAAGCGCTAGGGCACACAATACATGTTGTAGTGTCCCTGAAACAACTTATGGAGCCTTCCGGTTCCTCTTTCCTCTTTTGGCTGGTTGCTCCTTGGCTCCATCCTAATCCGGCTTCAAGGCTAAAATGTGCACGCTATGCCCGTCTTCGAAAACAGGCCTTCACTGTCTTAGTCCAAAGATGGCCCAAAATGGGTGACTCTGCATTTATATGAGTTTTGAACCGATGCTACGCTGACCCCTACGTCATCCTCCTAACAGATGCAGGTGAGCCTTCACGTCTTGAGATTCTTTGAAGAAAGCCGGAGAATTATCTGACTACAAGAAGATGTTGAAAACTTGGTATTCCTCTGACTTGCATATTGAAGACGGAGAAGAAAGACTGCAGTAAGTTTCAGGAGGACTTCAAGATGTTGCTTGTCGGTTTGCCGACATCACCTAGATGGAGCATTTACATCCAATGACAAGACGACACATATCTTAATGTTCTGCGATGGCTACTGTTGGAGATATGCATTACGAGTATCATCATAGCATAACCTTATTTCGGCTAATCCGGATGGCCCATAGATGGTAGCACGGTCTATGTCCTGATGGGCGCCCCAGTTAGAGGGATCCAGAGAAGAAGTCATGCCGGATAACATGGAGGCTACGACGCCGATATAGACGAAGCCGGAGCCTTGAAGTACAAGACGCAAAGACTAGTTAGTATTAGTTTAGAACTCTATAACCTATCCGGTATGGACTTTACCATGTAACCCTAGGTTATGTTTGCTTTATAAGCCAGATCAGGCTTTAGGGCATAACTCAACCTCGCATAGCTAATCATACAATCTCTGTAACTCGACGTATTGCTATTATATTGATTGGAAGCATCGATAGGATTCTGACACCGTCGTGGGATCTAAACATGGGTAAGATGTATTGTCTCGTACCCACTAACTTGACGCCTCCCCCCAACTCTCTTTAAACACGCGGTAAGAAACCCCTTATGGCGTACTCGTCAATAATATTATGACACAATTAGCAGTAAAATCAATGGTATATTTTCTTTTAGCCTATGTGGATTAACAAGGTGCCTTAAAAAACTCTCTTATATTGCTTTTAGTACGGATAGATATTGGAGTAGACGGATAAAACTCACAAGCCCTGATTTCTCTCTCGTACTTCGGGCAAAAATCACAGAAATGACCTATTTAAATAAAGAAGGCAAAAAATAACCCTCTTTTTGAAAGATTTCCTCGTCTAACCCTTTTTCATGGCGCCCTACCGGATGGAGCCATGGACAACTACACGAAGCCGTCGCGCGCGGCGCCATGCATGTTTGGCGCTCCTTCCAACGGCGCCATGCAACCGTCCGACGCGGCGGACGTCGCGGAAGGCCGGGCCCACTCGCGTTAGTATGGCGCCGTCCCGTGCTATTGAGGATGGCTCCGCGCGGGATGGCGCCATACCCCCTGACCACATAACCGCCCAACCCTCGGGGTGGCTGTCCACAACTAACCCCAAAGGTTATCTTCTTCCAGCTCGAGCTCGAACAGCTCCCTCTCTGCCTCTCTCTCCCCCAACTCATCCTCCCTTCAAATCCTTCCAAATCGGTTTTGTTTCTTCGTGGATTTCGACCCCCTTGTCACTAAGAGGTAATCTCCACCGCCCCCCTTGTTTTTGTCCAATTAGATTTGTGCAATTGGGTGGAACTTTGGCAAAAATGTTGGAACTCTAGATCTATCATTTGAAGTGAAAACTATGGTTTATTGTTGCATTGTTGACTAATGCTTGTTGGTGTTATGGTTTGTAGTCATTATGTGTAGAAATTGTAGGCTAGGGTTAGGGTTTTGGTACATTTACTTTAGTTAGGGTTTGTGTGTTAGGGTTTTATTTATTAGTGGTTTGCTATGGTGGATAACTTCATTAGTGGGTTGCTATGGTTGATGGTAACCTACTTGTTTTTGATACATTTTGGTTATGATCAATGTTTTAGATGGCAAGGATCGTTAATGTTCATCATGTGGACAAGGCGGCATTTTTGAAAGGCAATGTCGAGTGTGACCCGGAGGAGGTAGTCATGGTGTTTGGCACTAGTCCTACCTATGCCGAGGTTGTGGAAAGAGTGAGGAATGATTTGAAATGGATTGACCCTAGTGATGTGTATGAGTTGGTTGGAAGGTATAATGCGGGGTTTGGCCATCACAATAGATTGAAGATAATGCCTATCAACTCCGAGTTGAATTGGAGTGCATATAAGGAGATGGTAAGGCATGGAAGGCATGAATTGGAGTGCATATTCTAAAAAGGACTTGAAGCCGAAAAAGTACGGGATAAATCCCGGGGTGAAGTTTGATAGTTTGTTGGAATTTCAGATGTGGATCAAGGACTACGTGGTGAAGTACCACCGACCATACAAGGTGGTTCACTCGGACACTAAGGTGCGTTACACAGTAAAGTGTGAGAAGCAAGGATGTCCATGGGTTGTGCGTGCACGACCATTGAGGGGCGGGCCGCAATGGACCATTGTAAGTTGTCAGTCTATTCATATGTACGATGACAAGTTCATCAAGGATGGCAAAGTTGTCAAGGATGATCATCGTCAGCTTACCTCCGATTTCATCGCGTATAGAGTTGCAAATAACATAAGGTCTCTCCCAACATATACTATTAAGGGTGTCATAGATTTGGTTAAAGAAGTATTCGGTTACAAAGTGAAGTATGGTAAGGCATGGAAGGCCAAACAAGCCGCATTTAAGATGTTGTACAGTGATTGGGAAGAGGCATACAACCGCCTCCCTAGGTTGTTGGGAGCGATGGCCGCAAGGAACCCAGGAATGTATCATGTGGTGGAGCCACTTGGGTAGGTGACTAGGTTGTACAATGGTGCCACTGTCCGTGTATTTGGTCGTGCATTTTGGACATTCGGCCCATGCATTAGGGGATTCAAGCATTGTCGGCCTGTTATGTCTGTGGATGGCACATTTTTAACCGGCAAGTTCAAGGGCACACTATTGACTGCCATATGCCACGACGCAAACAATCGGGTTTTGCCTTTGGCTTTTGCCTTGGTTTCGGCGGAGAACAACGATAACTGGGAGTGGTTTTTTCATATATTGAGGACCAAAGTTATAGAACCTGGTAGAGAGGTTTGCATCATCTCGGACTGCCACCAAGGAATACTCAACGGAGTCGAGAAGGACATTCCCGGGTGTGCTCCTATCCACCATAGATGGTGTATGAGGCATTTCGTGTCCAACTTCTATAGAGCATGTGGCAACAAGGAGCATGCCGACGATCTACAAGATTTTTGTCTTGCCTTCACTGCTCGGCATTTTCAAAAGTTATATGATAGATTGTATTGTCTCACAAATGATGGTGGCAAAGAGTTTCTCAGAAGGAACCTTAATGAAAGGACGCAGTGGGCAAGAGCTTATGACTATGGCGGCAAGAGATACGGTGATTCCACAAGCAACATGGCGGAATGCTTCAACAAAGTACTTAAAGGTGTACGTCAATTGCCCGTGACTGCCATAGCGGAGTACACCTTTCAGAAGTTGAATGAATACTTTCTAAAGTATAGTGATGAAACGGATAAGCAAATCGCTGGGGATAACAAGAAAAAAAAGAAATATGAGTACCCACTATTGGTCGATAATTGGTTGGAATATCAATCAAAGAAAGGGGATACACAAACACTTGAATGTTTCGACAACCAAGAACTGATTTACCAAGTGAATGAACATGGAGGTAGCACAAGAGGAGGTGTGCAACATGGCGGACTATCCTATAAGGTGTGGCTACGCAAGGGTTATTGCTCCTGCGAGAGGCCGACATTGTACCATATCCCTTGCTCACACGTGATGAAGGAGACATCTGAACGAATGGTGGGTCTTAATCACCCGGATACGGTTAGGTTGGACGAGCATTCCATCCAAGCAGAAGAACACATGGGCAGGTAGATTTTAATCACCCGGATACGCCTCGATGTTATCCCACATATAAGCCCAAGTAGGACGCCGAATAGAGGGACCATCGACATTGCCCCATGGTTGTTCCGTCCTGTGGATGGGGCGGCCAACCGGTATGTGACACCACGACCATATCGTGAGTAGCAACATGCATCCACCAATACTTGCTCCTGTGTTTGTCCTACAACAAGCCTCGTCCAACTGCACAAAGAGCAAACATATGTAAATACCAAAATTAGACAATATAGGAGTGATGATCCACATATAAGAGTTAGCCACATATATACCTGACGATATAAATAAGCGAGAGCCGCCGAATCCCAGCTGTGCTTAGAGAGCCATAACATAAATAGAGTAAGCCACATGTAGGATGCGTTTCTTCCCGTGCCGTCCGAGAAAAGAGTCCTACTAACAACGTACCACAAATATGCCCGAGCATACCTCTCAACCACCACATCATCGGCATCCTCGGGGCACTTCTTAAAATGTTCTTGTATCCATTTGTAAGTAGCCCCAGCGGACATCTTCTCAGTTGTCGGTGCATCACCAATTAACTCTATCATGTTTTCACGCCAATTCTTCGAATCTGTGCTCATAAGCACAGGCTGTCCTTTGACGGGAAGCGCCAGGATCATGGAGACATCCTGCAAAGTCACCGTCATCTCACCACAAGGGAGGTGAAAAGAATGTGTCTCAGGTCTCCATCTGTCGACAAGCGCCGTGATCAAACATGGGTTCATATGTGGCGTCGAGCGAGACACAAGCTGGACGAAAGGAAGGAGGCCAGTCCTCTTGACCCATGGCGTGTACCGCTCGTCATAAGGCATCTTCTTGCTATGCACCTCATGCGACCTCAGGTGCAACCATTTGAAAACCTTCTTCTTCTCCGCCATGAACATACCACGGTGTCTTGAATCATAATGCCCATTGAGAAGAGATTCGTTTTCCATCCTACATATGTAAGAAAATAGATATGTGAGCAAAATCAAACTACAAAAACAATCTATAGTTTCAACCTAACCATAACTTGCCAAAATATATGTACACCATCTAGGTCAAACTACACAATCTATATGAACTAGGTTTAACATATGTGAGCAAAATCAAACTATAAAACAATAAATTATTCCCATATGATGTATATTAGCCACCACACTAATTTTGTAATCATCTAAAAAAGATACAACTTCATACTAACCATACATGTCAAAATCTATGTAAACCAACTAGGGTTCATAGTAAGAAATCCCTACTCTAGGGTTAAGGAGGCAATGTGATGATTTCAACCAATCTCTAGGAACTAGGCTTAACAATAGGAGGGGAAATTCTCTTAGGAATCAATCATCCTAGCATATACATGCGAAATTAACAACAAATTCAAAAATCATGGATGAACTAGGGTTAAGAAAAGATGGAGAATGAGATGATTTCAACTAATAAATAGAGGGGAATCGAAGGGGAATACCTAGAGGATTGCAAGGGGAAGGAAATCCACCAAAAAATCTTGCAGATCAGTAGGTTTAGAGCTCCGATTTGTGGTCTGCGTGGAGGGGCGGTGCCGGCGCCATGGTCGCTGGGTGCGTGCGGGGTGGAGATGAAAAGGTAAGTGGGGGTCGAGGAGGAGAGAGGGCCCGTGACGCTGTTATGTGGTCAGGGGGTATGGCGTCATCCCGCGTGGAGCCATCCTCAATAGCACGGCGCCGTCCCGGATGGCGCCATACTAACGCGAGTGGGCCCGGCTTTCCGCGACGACCGCCACATCGGACAATTGCATGGCGTCGTTGGAAGGAGCGCCAAACATGCATGGCGCCGCGCGCGACGGCGTCGTGTAGTTGTCCATGGCTCCATGCGGTAGGACGCCATGAAAATGGGTTAGACGAGGAAATCTTCCAAAAAGAGGTTATTTTGTGTCTTCTTTATTTAAATAGATTATTTCTGTGATTTTTGCCCGTACTTCGCAGGTGCCGTCGCTCGCGAACGGCGTTTGTTCCTCTCAATGGTAAACGCCCGATCAGCTTCCTTGTCCTTTTCCGATTTGGCAGCTCTCTCCACTGCCACCCGAGGAAAAAGAAAGTGTGTGTCTCCTTGTGTGAGAGGGCAAAGTGGTCTCCGGTGCCAAAAAAGAAAAGCCTGTGTCTCTGTGTGTCTACCTCGCCGCCCTACTGCTGCCCGTGCCCGGTACATGAAACTCCAAAGGCTGCCCCTCCCCTCCTCTCTCTGAACACTTCACAATACAATCTCAGCACATGGTACCTAAGCTGCCACAATCTATTAATTAGTCCTTGCACTCGGATATCTAGAAAGCAAACTCAAAATATTAACGAATGTTTCGTGCTTTGTAAGACAGCAAGTATATAAATTGGTGCGGACATTTACACACGCTCAACGGTATGTTCAAAACCCCACCTCCACGGTTTTTGCACAAAATCACCATTGACAGTTTGGTGACGCCGACAGGTGCACACAGTCAATCACGCACACACGATAATGCACACCAGGCTTGGGTTAAGCGAGCACGATTGTTCAGACAGAAAAAAACAAGTCGAATGCTCTGTACCAGCATCCAACTTCTACGAGCAAGACTGGAGCATCACGTCGATCGTAAACTGTCAAACGGAGCAGCAGTAGGATCTGTAACCCTCCCAAATGCGTTTCTGCTCATCTTATCCCATGTTTGAATAGTTTAGAGATATCAGATGGCAAGGTCATGCCAAGCGGTGCATAGACTTATACCCACTGCGGTAGCTTTCTTGAGCTACCGGTCCTTGTACGTAAATCACATTGCTGAAAGAGCTACTGTAGTATTTTATATTATATGAACTCAATTAACTCTACGACCAGCACGTACACCGTTTCCTTATACTGGAAGAATCGCGTTTTAAATACTCCATTCGACACGGATTGTGTGTTCGAAGAAAAATCTTGGACCATACCATGCTTGTGCTTCCCCGACCAACTTGTCTATTTGTTGTTTTTTGGCCAATTATTTACTTTCTAGTACAATCTAGTTATGAAAGGAACTAGGCACATCACAACTCAGAAGACACTGACGGGCTCCGGCAGTTGTCACAAGGGACAGGCTCTGGTGGTGGCGACGAGGAGTGGCCCTACCGAGAGGAGGGTAGGGAAAAGAGATTGTGGCTAGGTTTGCCAAAGTCCCATAAGGTCCCGCTTGGGAGTCCGGTGAATTTTCCTGCTCAGTTTTTCTCACGGACGGATTTTCACGTACACAGTCCATTCCAATTGAAACATACGGACCGCAAGAGATGTCTAATATTTTGCAGAGGTATACGGGCCGTAAACGACTCAGAGGTGTAAATATTGTAGTGAACCAAGTGCTTAATAGTGGGCTCGGGCCGAAAACGGTTCAGATCGGACTAAAACGGAGGTTTTGACCTAATTTCCAACCAACCAAGCGGGGCCTAAGGCTTTGTTCGGTTCATCCACTCCCCTAGTGGATTGGAGTGGTTTGGCAGGGATTAGAGGGTATTTTGGCTTAGATGAGATTTAATCCACCTCAATCCCTTCCAATCCCGCTCAATTCTAATGAAACCGAACAAGGACTAAGCAGGTTTGACTTAGCATATTAGTGGTGGTTGACTTCAGAGACACGACAACGGTAGATCCACTACTAGTGGTGTTTATTAATCCAACGCCAGCACTATAAAATAACAGTGATCACAAAGAGAGAGATAAAGAAAATTCGACGCGCCAGCCCTGTGTCGCCGCCGCTCCCGGCCCCTCCCCTTCCCCTCCCCCTCCCGCCGCCCGGCCAAGCCCGTGCGTTGCCGGCGGTGGCGGGTCTTTTTCTCCCGGCGGCGGTGGTGGAGGCGCGGGATTCTGCTTCCGGTAGCGGTGCACTTGGGGGCGTCGGGGGGCTGAGGGTCGATTCTCCGGTGGGCCTGGCGTTTCTTCTACTGCGGTGGCGGTTCCCCAAGGTGGACGACGGGAGGCACGAGGAGATCTCGGCAGCGGTGCCTGCAGGGCCGGATCTGGGCTAGGTTGGGCCTGATCTGGGCCAAGCGGGCACCGGCCAGGGCCCCTGCTCTCCACGTGTGGGCACCTCCCCCTAGCTGCGCTGCCGGGTACTGGATCTGGGTCGGGCGGGCCTAGATCTGGTACTCGTCTGGCAATCCTAATCGGGGCCCTATGGGTGGCACAGAGCTGTTGTGCCCGTCATGATCGTCTCCTCACGTCCTTGCGGGTCCAGGTGATGTTCCTTAGACCGGCGACGGTCCGGGTCTCCCGGGTGAGCTCGGTGGTGGTGATGCTGCTACTTGGCGGCAGAGATCGATGGTGGCGGATGATCTCCTGGTGGACGGAGAAGTAGGGCTAGTGTGGGAGTTACTTTGGACGACGGTTCCCCTGCTACAGTGCGGTGATAGGGCTTCACGGACCCTTGGGGGTTCGGCCGGGCCAGGAGGGCCTGGTTTTCCTCTGTAGCCGCATCCGGTCGGCTACCGCCTTCTAGTGGTGGAGGTTGTTCCATCCCGCGCGCCGCTGTTCCAACAACCCCTGTCGAAGTTCCTTTTGTCTATCTTACCGGCCCTGCTTCGTGTGTCACGGTGAGACGGTGAGGGTGGCTGCAAGATCGTGATGGCATGCTTGGCGGGTAACGAGCAGGGTGGAACACTGCGAAGCGTCTGAGAGGGTGTTTTTTAGGGGTTGGGAGAAATCCTTTTCATCTTGACACCGACGCGGTGACACCTGCGGGTGCCACCGTCCTTCCTGAAGGGCGTTGGGTATACCTCTTTCCCACCTCTAGGAGCGCACCAGGGGAAACCCTAGGGCTAGTCCGGGAAGCAACATCGTCATCGCCGCCTTCCTTATTGGAGGTGTTGCTTGGTGCGCGGTGCTTCGGAGTGCTAGGAAGGTGGTGGAACATAGCTGGAGGGCGCAATGGTCGTGGGTTGTCTTCGTTTTCATCAAGCCACTGTTGTCGGCTTTGTTTTCTCTTATTTTTCTTCTTCTTTTTATTTGTTTTTTCTTTGGGTGTTGTGCTGTCTGGCCTAGCAACGGTCTCAATCGTGGTTGATATATTAATACAGCTAGGCGTATGCCTATTTTGAGAGACTATAAACTAATAGTGGCGTGTCAAAATTATACATATGATCCAAACTTTCCTAATATGAACCATGCATAAAAAGGAAGGTTTGGTGCAGCCCATGGGAGGGTCATACACCAGCCCTGGGTGGCCTGAGATGGCCCATAAGCCACCCCCTTGACGGGGTTGCACCTCCGGATCAATCACCTCCACCTCTCCCCCTCCAACAGGAACCTATCAGGTGGTTTTTTCCTTCTCCGATTTCTTTGTAATAAAGACGGGTACAACAAATGTATGTGAGCGCATGCTATACATGAAACCAACTCTGGAACCATTCCGGTGAACATAGAAAATACTTTTGATGACTCCAGAACCACCTTTATAGTTTATTTATGTCTCTAGAACAATTTAGGTTTCTCTATGAAACTGTTTTAGTAACTCTGAAACTATTTTAGTGTCTCTGGAACATATTCTAGACGACTCTCTTAACCACATATCATGTTATCACAACTTGATTGTTTGGCCTTAAGCGTGTGCCATGTTCAGGTTCAGTAATATGTAGACATGATTCCGAAGAACTCTGATCAATAACCAATAGCGGACCTGGACGCCCATGATAGTTCCTTTATATTACACGAATCATCAGGTGAACCCGGTTAATTATACACGTACTAATCATTTTGCTTCATGATATATAAGTGACAACACCGAGGCGAGATGTCGGTATCCTTGTGATGCAACTCTTGGTCACTATATCGGTTATCCTTGATTGTGTTTCACTCTCTTTTACTCATCCATATTCCAATGTCCATTTTGATGAATATCATAACTTGTCTGCGCAGATGATAGGTGACATTGTAATACCGAGTGGGATCAGAGTATACCTCTCCATCGTCAGCAAAAGCAAGATCCTAGTCTTGAACTATCAGGTTCCTAGACATATGTTTCCAATATATCTGAAAGACTACCGTTATGATCACCCAGGAAAAAGTGAGGTTGGGTGACAGTCATTACATATCTTGCAGTATTAAGACAACCGATATTTTCTTGGTTTAAGGATTTATGTATAAAATATTGATGATGATTAACTATTAAAATTCATCATTACATTTCATAGTAAATCATTCAAAGGATTATTTCAATACCATTTTACTTGCCAACAGTGTACTTCCATTGTTGTTGGTATCCTTTGTTACTATAACGGATATACCCATATCATGAAATCGGATCATCACACAACACATGAAATAGTCCTAGGGACGTGACTAGGAACAACTTGGTGTTTATATTTTTACAAGTGCATATGATTCTTCCTTTGATTATCACAATCAAGAGACATAGCAGTTATAGCACAGAATAATAAACATAAATAATAAACATGGAAATATAATAATCATTACACTATTATTGCCACTAGGGTATATTTCCAACACTGGTGCCTTTATAAGCTGGTCTACGGGAGCCTTTAGGGCAAGAGACAACACAAAATCCATTTAATCTTTGGCTTATTGCCGTTACAGTGATTTATAGTAGTAGGATCTCGCCACCATCGTGAGAACTGAACCTAGGAACGCGTGTTACACTGTAGTCCCAGACGCTTGCCACCTTTCACCCCTACCTCTGTAAAATCTCTATGAGGATTCTATCATGGCGTACTCGTCGGCAATACCATGACAATCACAATCCTACCTAATAGAGTCGGAGTCAATATGATTCCTGAGGACATATCCTCGACATACAAACACGAACCACTCGGTGTCGCTGTCCCTAAATCCACCACCCTAGAGGACAAGATAAACCGGGGCAAGTAGCTACGTGCAAACCCTCCAAGGCAATGACTTCAAGGAGGTGGTGGCGTAGATGAGCGGTCACACGGTCCAACAAACCGGAGCTCGGGGATCAAAAGAAGGGAATGCCATCAGAGTGTCGGGGACGTCAACACCAATCGAAGGCCGAGTCTAATTTTTTTCTCATAACTATCATTCTCCCCTTGAAGAACAGGAAACCCGGGTAGATCTTGGGCACCAAAGTGTTTAGATCGCTGGAGCACCGCATGATACAGAAAGAAGTCCCCGAACCACATAATCGGTCGTTCAGCCTAGGTATATATAGGCATACCCATCACACAAAGCTCTCTTCTTTTCTCCCCAGTGATGAGGGCAACTCTAGAGCAGGGACGAAATGTCCCCGCATTACTTTTTTTTGCACGGACAGAGGGCACGAGCCAAAGCGTCGATGCAATCGGATCTATGTCTGCGGATCTGTCGGTATGGAGCCATTTTCATCCCAATTTTGGGTTGGATCTGCATCCACGCAGACATAGGGCGAACGGTTGCGCTGTGCTCCCGTGTCTGCCTCAGCGGCAACCGGTGTAAAAGTTCATGCGCATTTTCCAATCCCCACTCGTGAACTAAAGTTTTGATCCTGATTTTAGAAAATAGCACAAGGATTTGAACTGAACTTTTAGTAAAAATGGGTTAAGAAATACTAGAGAAAATTAATTATAAGAGCATGATTGTAGTAATAATCCATAGCAATGTCAAATGAAGCTCAAGTGGACGATGAGAAAACTCGTTGTGTATTAAAAGGATAGTAGATGCTATATTCTTTGTACATAATCGTAACAACAATCATTTAAAAAATCAGGTTTTAAACCAGAGTTTTGTAGAGATTGAGATATTATGTTCCCTATTAAAAAATCCTTAATTTTGCAGACTTTGGACACATACATACATGGTGGCGAAGGGCTGTTTTCCCATGCATGCGGCAGGTTAATTAATGAACATAAATAGTTTACGAAAAAGTTTAATTAATGAACATGACACAAAAACATGTTTATACGTACTCCCTCCGGTCCAGTTTATTAGGCACGCACGTAGTTTAAGAACAATTTTAATCTGATTAATCGTCAAAAGAAATTTTCAATGGTATATTTTTTGGAACATATATTGCATATTTTATTGGTCAAATATTTTTTTAAACTACGTGTGTGCCTAATAAACTGAACCGGAGGGAGTAATGGAAATATGGATTGTTAAAAATTAATTGTACGTTACGTCTTTTTTTGTTGTTGCAAAATTGTACGTACGTTGCATGAGTACAAAAACAAACTACGGAAATCCAATTTGGCTCGCGGGTGCAAATGAACCTATTGTGTGAAAACACATTTCAAAATAAGAAAAAATTCTGGAAAAAATATTTGCATTTAGATCCGAATATTATATGTTCATACACAAATTTGCAGGTAAAAAAAACATTTTAGGTGTCTCATGTAAAAAAGACAAATTTCAGTGCTCAAACGTGCATATTCACCAACATGTTTTTTATCCTTTTTACACAAGCCACATAAAAAAAATTCTGAAAACTTGTGTACGGACATAGAATGTCCAGATGTACATGCAAAAATTTCGTTCATATTTTTTTGACAATTTTAAAGTTTATTTTAAATTTATTTTTTATAATGGGTTCATTTGAACCTGGAAGGCAAAACACCACCTCAACAAACTAAACTAGGACTACCGGCCGGAGTACTAGAAGACCGGTAGTGTGTGTGCGTGGAGCATGCCTTGACTTCCCAGTTGGTTGTGATTGAGCGGTATGCCATGGAGTTGAAGGCTGTGGCCGCATGCAATGATGGCCTGTGGGCTGTGGCCTTTGATTTGACATGACAGAACTATCTGATTGACTTATGAGATCCATTGGAGGCGCATCTCCAGCCCGTACGTACGTGCTTGTCTTTGTTATCGGAGAGTAGCTAAGCTAGCTAGCTAGCCAGGTTTTCTTTCTTTTCTTGTGGTAATGGACGGAAGATCTTGTCGATTGTTTCAATACTGTAGCGAAGATTTGCGAGGTCCACGAGTACTACACCCGGCCTGTGGCTGTGTTACGTACGTGTGCAGCAGCCATGCTCTGCTTGTTTGTCTCTTTGCTCTAGTACTATCACGCACGGTCTCGCCTCTGGCCGTTCCTACTACTACAGAAAGAATTACCACATGCATGCACAGCACAGGTGTCCAGCATCGCCTTGGTGGATGAGAGAGTAGGCAGCCTTCCATCGGCTGTAGGCTGCAGACCGGGTAAGCTAGAGCTGTAGGTCGCGCGTGCACCTATTGGTCGACTCGATGAAATGACATGCATACCCCTGCTGCTGCTGCGCCCCTCGCGTGCCCTCTATACCAGGACCAGCGATTGGACCATTGTTCCTTCGTGGTAGCTAGCGTGGCACGGTCAATCCGGAGCCTGTCCGTGCCCGCCCATTCTCATTTCAGTTGTGCAACGGCAGGGCAAGCCTACTGCACTTCGGACTAGCACTGCTCTAGGGCGCGTTTGATACCCTGGGCCCGCAGGCCGGATGTAGAAGAAAACGGGCCTGCAGCACCCCACGTTGTGCCGGCCCCGCGACGCGTCTTAAAGCAGGCCTGAGCCACACCCAGTCGGTGACAACGCTCGATTCAGCCGTTTTTCTAGGGTCTGGCTCGGGCCAGCGAAAATGAGCCAACACGATGCACTGGTGGGAGACGGGGAGAGAGACGCCGCGTCGCTTTCTAGGCCAACCGGCATAAATCCCCTCATTGCCCACTCTCCGCTCTGCATTGCGGTCTCTCTCCCCCACTCGAAGGTTCTTTTCCTGGCAACGAATCAGTCGCACACCATCATCGTTGGCGGTGAAGGGCTTAGAGGGAGGCTCTGACGTCGAGTCTGTCGCTCACCACCGACGGCGACGGTCTTAGTACTAGACTCCGGCGACGAATCTGAACCATGGCGGTAAGCTCTTTCCCCTTTTTCCCTGAGCCACCTAGACGGTAGATCTGCACGTAGAAGGTCATGGTTAGGGTTCTAAATGCCATGCGTTATAGATCTGCACAGATATCCCCTGGTCTAGGGTTTTTTCGATTTGGAGGTTTACTATTGCACCATTACCAGGACGAGTTCGTGTGATTTGTGCTTCTTTTCTTTGGTAGTATGCACCATTGATTTGTGTATCAAGTAAGGTAGATCTAACAACGGTTCGTGGATGAACATTTGCCGATGATTAGACTGACCAAGTGCAGTTTCAGGATGGAGTTATCGAACCAAGAGGTGTGTTCATCACTTGAGTATTCGACTAGGTTTGTTCACTCCATCTTTGAAAATGCAGTGTGTCAAGTGCCACATGCAGTAAGAATCTGAATCTACAAAAAGGTGCTATATGAGAAAATGTTTTCACCTTTATGAACTACCAATGATTAGGATAGTTCCACATGCAACAAGTTTCTATAAATGTGCTTTAGTACCTAGTATTTTTTGCCCAAAGAGGAAATTTGTGCAGAATCCTTGATACTAAGGGATCATCTATGGAGACATCATTGATTGCTGTGATCTTATGTCCCTGCTATATTTGCTACACCGATGATTACAATTGTCACACAATGTAACTTCAGGGATATCTGGTAGAACCTTTTTGTATATACAAACCCAGTATTTGTGCATCTCATTTGGTTCGTTCACGCCATCCCTAAAGGTGACATGCATTTGCCATATTATATGTGCAAAATTGGCAAATATGAGGCAACAAATTTCTGACTCATTGGTTTGCTATGTGTTCATTGGTTTGCCTTGTGTTGATTGCTTTGCTTTGTGTAGATTTCTTTGCTTTGTTTTCATTGCTTATCTTTTTGAGTCATTGCAGGCTGTCAAGATCGATGGTCGGGGAAAGGAGTCTGCCGATGGATCAAACAAGAGGGCAAAAAATGAGGAATGCCTCCCAATGTTGGCACCTAGGATGAGGTAGTGACCCCTACTTAGTTCTGCAAGGTGATAGCACCTGCACTGTGATTGCTTCCTATCCTAGAGGCATTAAGGCCATATTTGGATAGTGTCCCTGACACGGTCACTCTAAAGCTGACGACTGGCTGCTAATGGGACATCAAGATCTCAGATGTCGATGGTAAAGCTTGCTTTGATCAAGGTTGGGCACCTTTTGTAGTATCTCATGACCTGAAGATCGGTTACTTGCTGACATTCAAGAAGATCTACCCAAATATTTACAAGGTGGTCAACTATGACTACACTCAAGCCGAGGTTTACAAGAGGTGCACTGATCACCCTGAAGCTTTTAGGAGGATCGTGGAGCAACAATGACTTCTGTCTAGATGAACTAGTTCTGATTTGTGAATGTGGTTGTGAACTAATACTTTTCCATGCCCTGTCGTGAACTCTCTCGTTGATTTATATTTGTGTTTGTTTCTGTTTTCAGTGGTATCCCCACCTCTCTCCAAAAGAGGTGACCATATCAGCAACGCTGCAGGCAACCAAACACGTTGCTTCCTTGTGTTCATAGATGCATGCAGGCAACCAAACAACCACATTTCTGATTTTCGTGGATGCAACAAAAATCTATGCAAGCTACCAAACGGGCTGCCATTCATGGCGCAAGGCCTGTATAAGGCTGGTAGTGTCAGCCACAACACTGTCGGGCCGGACAAAAAAAGCATGCAGGCTACCAAATTAAACATGCCCCTAGTGTCTCTACGCGTCTCGATATCTCACCCGCCTTCACTACATCAACTAAAAAAATAACATGGTTAACTTTCACTTCCATTAGTGACATGACTACCATTATAAATGGATCCTCCGCACTAAACATTTTTATTTTTTGCAGGGGAAAGGTCCTAAAGGTCTGGAAAGTGTATTAAAAAGGTGGGTACAAGTTACAAAGAGGATACTAACAACACTTGCCTTAAGAAATCATGAATTTGAAGATAAGGCCCCAAATATTGTAGGAAGGGCCCTAGAACAAAATTTTAAAAAACAATCATGTCCTCGGTCATCTCCACTGCACTCCGGCGACCTACAGATCCGAGCACTAGCCTCGCCGCCTGGGTGGCACAACTTGGGGAGAAGCTAGGTGGACTCCCAAATCAAGATCGAAATGTGATCCTCTGTGTTAGCATCATGTCCTAGAGTAAGAAAGTGCATGGGCGCTTGCAGCACCTGATGTCGGAGTGGCTTCTTTTGCCCAGGATAGCTATAACATGAAGCCTTCATCACTTGGGTTCTTCGACAAGGAAAGGTAATTCCGACGTGCTCGACATCGCACGCCCCAAGATGGCCGGCCAAACCCTAGATTGACAAAGCATGAGGCCCTTATCCACCTCTCGTTTGTCACCACGACCACAAGAAGGGGAAATCGATACCTCTTTTCATCTTCACTAGAACCGGCAGGCAGAACCACCATCGGAGCACTGTCGAGGACTACGTCGGACGGTGCTTCCCCTCCTCACCTCCACGACCGGCCTAGGGAAACCCCATCGTAACACACACCACGAAGCTTCGCCCATCCCCCTCGCCACCACCGCCGGCTAGGAGAGGCTTTGCTTCACACCGCCTCGACACCACTAGATGGAACATGATCTTGATTTTATTTGCGGAGAAAACAAATCCTTCCTCGCTGCCATGCTCCCACCAGAGGAGCGCCAACCACCATAAAGGAGTCCTATGCCTTGGATTAGGTCACCAAGATCCAGGTCTTGCTCCAAAACACCCCTAAGGGACAACTCCTACTTCTATTAAACCTATAGCTACAACCGGCGCTGCCCCTTTGCCATCCCTCGTCGGCGGCGCCGACGATAGCAGCGTCGGTTTGACCCGGTGTCTCTCGAGAACTTCTCAAGTACTATAGCAGGGAGAGAGGGGAGTGTGAGGTCTTCTGCCTCTCTTTCTCCTTGCTAAACTATTTAAATGAACATATGTATTCTCTAAGCATCTCAAGTCCATTAACTTTGTCGGTCAAATCAACCGTGAAACATCAATGTGTCGGTTGTTGACGACGGATCGTCCAGATCAACGACGTCGCCCTCAGGTGGAGCCATCTCCCGCTCGCACGGAGTTGCTACCGCCGTTGTTGCTGATGCCCCTGCGAATAACGATTTCTCGCAAGATGGCGTCGTGGTAGAACATGTGCGCCGCCTTCGCCTCATCATCCATGTTTGAAGTGTCGGACGTAAAGATCACGAAGTCCTCCTTCCTTTTCTTCACAACCACTTTTACATTCTCGCTCTTGATCTTCTCGTCTTGCTTGGATAACAACGACACCCACCTTTGATCACTCTTTTGATCTCGGATGATCAATTTTGATGAGACCTCGGAGAGGCACTTGTCAATTAACGCTTGTGTCCTATCGGATGACGTCCCTTAAACAATTGACCCTGTTGTTGCCGACTCGGCGTCCCCCTACGCCTGCACGCGTACACCTAACTCGCACGGTTCACACTATAGGCGAAGTAGTACATACAGTACCTAGGTAGGCTCGTCGTGCGTGCTGCTACTCTAGGTAGGCGCGCACGTCGTCGGTCGTCACGAACGTATGGCGTAGGACGTGTCGTTCCTGGACGCTGAGGAGGACGTCCGGGTGTCCGACCTGGCCGTGGCCGCCGCGTTGCTCATGGCGTACGTGCAGGTGCAGCGCCGCCATGTTCCGCGCCTGATGACGCGCGGCAGTACGGCAGGCCCATATATACTGTGGTGTGGTCGGCAAACATATACATATGTGCCGCGCCGCTGCCTCGTGGACGGCCTGGCCGACGTGCCGTGCCGTTCGTGCGCGCCACGGGGTTATCGCCTGGTTCAGCTGGAAGGCCAAGCACCTCGTCCGCGTCGTGGAGGACGCGCGCAGGAGTTCGCCGGCCGCACGTACAAGGCCGGCCGGTGCGACCGCCTCTCCCGTTTCATGTCCTCCTCTACGGGGCGGGGACCATTCCGCTGACTTTCTCAGCAACTTGTGCATCAGCTAGCTGCTTCATCCTCGCGGTCTCGCTGGGCACGCCGACGTGGAGATCGACCAGCTAGCCGCACCGCACTCGCGGGGACATCAAGAAGATGGATGGACTAGGACTAGCCCCACTCCACGCGGCGCTGACAGTCCATGCGTCTCTCCCCGCCGGTGCCCGTCGATCGATTACAGGGAGGGAGGAGGAGGACGACGTGCTCCCGAACGGCAAGGCCGGTGATCTGGGCGCGCCAGCGGGCACGTACGCGACCTGGCGGCGTGGGATCGAGCGGTGGATCAAGTGAGGGCACGAATTTCCCCGGAGGAGGAGCCAAGAGCCCGTTCAAAGTACGTAGTGTTCAATGCCGGACCAACAAGCCTGTATGGTTCCCGTACCCGCAGATGACTAAGTACAAATCTAACATCGACATTATTACAGACTCTGACTGTCAAGATAGGAATTTTAAGGCAGTGTCAAAAATAAAAATAGGGAACCTAATTTTAAGGCAGTGTCAAAAATTGGAATTTTCTCTTCAACCAATCGTGAAGGCAGCGCCCGTAGAGAACTGGACTTTCTGGTGTCAAATACTACTACCACTATTTTATATGTGAAACGGTATATTCAAGAGCAGGTTTATCATATCTTTGTTTAGTATTTGTGAAAGAAATGTCAGACTAATAAATAAACAACAACTAGCAGTTTTGGTCTTAAGAATGTTGTATGTTGAACTTTTGGAGCTTGGACCTGCCGGTTATATGTACTATGTCCTTTGCAATAGTGGATGGAAAGCCCCGTCGGGTGGTTCGTACGTGGTTTTACTCAACAACCCAGTATTGATTTCGATGAAAATATCGTGCAGTAGCCACCGTTGCTGAAACTGGTTGCGCCGCTTGTTGCTTGAGCTTCATCGACCATTTGATAGGGATACCATTGTATGAAGTGATAATATTTCTACAGCCGACGTGTGTGTAAATACGATTCAACATCGCCACACCCAACACATTGAGCCAGATATACACTTTTTTCGAGAGATAAGGTTCCTCCCGATGCGTTAAGGTTTCTCCATGTCCCTTCTACCAGTCAGTTTGCGGATATCTTTGCCAATATTATTATTTCTGGAGTTTCGATCCAGCGACAGATTGTCACCATGTTCAGACTGCGGGGGCCGTGTTAGATGACAGCACACGCAAGTTACGTTTTGCCAAGTACTCCCTTCGTTTTAAAATATAAGAAGTTTTAGCTTAGTGAGTCTAGATACACTCCTTTCATAAAACTAAAACATTTTATATTTTGAAACGGGAGTATAGATCAAACCGAACCGATTTAGATTAGTCTAGATTGCCTTATAACACAGGTTTTGTAACCACCTAAATCGATCGGTTCTCACAATTCTACAAATTCAGCCGCTTGCACGCTCAAGGAACACTTGCTGCATGCATCTGAATTTTCTCTCTACTCCGGCCGGCCGTACGTATTGAACTAAACGGGCCCAGCTAGCTTAAATAGCTGCTGCATGTAGAGCACACACACAAACCTGTTGAAATGTGGGCTTTGTGTGGAGCAAGAATTCGTAGCTAGCCACGGCCACGGCCACGGGTGTACCTAGAGTTGTACCCAATCCAAGGTGAATGGACCTCGTAAAGGTAGAAGGCGAGACAGATGAAAACCTACGTACTGTCAAGATACATAACTAATACTGTACAATAAATAAACAAACAAACGGAGACGTATACTAGTACTACTATATCCATCTCATAAGCGAGTCAGTTTGTTCCATCAAATCGAAGGCCAGAAGCATAGCTTCGGCTCGATCGCATCACTCGGTCGTGCGACCAGCTGCTTGACAACGAACTGGGAAGTCCATCGAGGCATGCGCTGCTCCACTCACGCTGCAAGTCTACAACGAACAGAAAACAAAATCAAGAGGTCTATAGTATAGCTAGTCATGCGCCACAGCGCCAGTAGTACTACAGTGGCCGGGACAGAGTAGCAACATGCCAAACACAAAGGAACAAAACGGCCCAGTGCGAGAAAATTGCATGGAGCAAATTGCACAAACCATTAACTCTTGGGGTCATTGTTGCATGGACCAGTGACTTAAAAAGTTTGTTGCACAAACCAGTGACTCTAGCGGTAATTCGTTGCAAGGATTTTTAATGAGCAGATTACACAATTAAACAACACACCTTGCATCAGGCCAACACGGTAGATTGTTTTGTCCAGATTTATCACACCTATAGCTGTAGCATAATACTAGTACATCCGTTCCCATGAATAATACTTATAATTTTCTAAAAAAAATTTAGGTAAAGTTCGACCAAAGTTTTTACAATAAATTATTAGCATGTATATTACAAAATCAATATTAGTCGATACATCATGAAATTTATTTTCATATAAAATTATAATTGTTAATAGTGTTTTCTACAAGTTTAGTCCAGTTTACTTAGCTTTAAATTTTACAAGTAAGAATTATTCATTAGAACAGAGGGAGTATGACTTGATTGTACCACAAAATTAGAGCAAAAATACATATACGAGAATAAAAAAAATCAGAAAAGTATGACGTGAAGGAGATCAGGTCGTAGAATTATATTCCATTGCCGATGTCATAGTCGTCGGTCGCTTGCAGTCGGGAAAGTTCAAGTCCAGTCATGGCCGGCCGAGCCTCCATGCCGCCACGTCAAAGGCGCGTGTGGCGACTCCGACATGTCAAATGTGTCGAGCCATAGCCCCCAACGTTGGCATGCGCTATTTCGGTGGCATAGTTGGTGGAGCTCCGCAACTGCCCATCGTGGAACCGGTGGAGCTGCGGACGGGGTGAAAAACGATGGGGCCATGGCCGCAACGGTGGCCGCACGACGCGCGGGGAAAATTCAGGGCGGTTCGGGGTCGCGCATGAGGGGTAGCTCCAGCAACTATGTCGCGGAAGCCGGTGGAGCTGCGAACGGGGTGGAAAATGACGGCGCCATGGCCACAAAGGTGTCCACACGACGCGGGAGGAAAATTCGGGGCGGTTCGGTGCCTCGCGTGAGGAGGGGGTTGCGGGCTTGCGGCAGCCCGCGTGCCGCTTATTTGCAGTGCAACGGAGTTATTTTGGCATGTCCAACTTTTTTATGCATGGCCATATGTTTGGAGCCAGTTTTTTTTTTGCCTCTAGTACCCTAAATATTTTTTTTTTCTTTGGACACCTCTACTTTTTTTTGGCATCTCCTGAAGATGCTCTAAGGTGGCCCCATTGTCATTTGTCTAGCCTGTTAAAAGGTCTAAGTAGGTGATTATAGCTGCTTGCAAATAATTATGTCTAGAGTCATAAGTTTGTGCAACAAAAAGTTTGAATGACCGGTTTGTGCAACAATGACCCCAAGAGTTACTTGTTTGTGCAATTTTCTCAATTGCATGCAATGTAGGGGCCCGCGAATATTGTTCGTGTTATCCTATGCACGTACGTATATATGGCAGCGGTACTGTGCTAACTTAATGTGATCCTTCTAACACTGGACCAGTACTACATGCTAGGATCTTCCCATTTGGTACTTTTGCTGCCATGTAGTACTCCCTCCGTTTTAAAATATAAGATATTTTAGTTTTGTGAAAGTGTGTATCTAGGTTCATTCTAAATCTAAATGAACATACTCCATTTGTTTTAAAATAGGAGGAAGTAGACACTAAAAGAGGTTTAGATACACTTTATTCACAAAGTTAAAACGTTTTATATTTTGAAAAGGAGGGAATACTACTAAGTATAATAGGATAGGAGATAATTTTTAAGTCTAGGATCACGTTTTACTTAAAAATCCTATACAAGGACTCGGGTTCAGTTCTATCATGATTTTGGAATGACATGCATGCAAAGTTTTTTTTTTTCGTGTGGCATGTATGGCCTGCCCGCACGTGCTCTTAACCACTACTATTCGCATCTCCAAATACGCCTCTGCGGCCCCAATCACCAAGGTTGTGGATGCCGGAGCTGAGGCTATCTCACACCACGGCGGCACCTCGGTCGAGATGCGTGATACTAGCTGCTGAAATTCCCGTGGAAGCAAGTGAGTTTCTGTCATGCGAAATGCCTAACCTTGCATTGCAACCAGCTTACTAGCTTTTCATTCCATATTATGTTAGAATTCCTTTTTTTCCCCTCGTGATAGTCTTTAGGTAAAAATGCAACTCTAATGGCGTTGCATTCGAGGATATAATCCAACAGATAGGGAAGGCCTCCCCTTGGGGCCGCCAAGGATCCATGGTTCCTGAAAATTTCAGAAAGAAATTTTGAAGGTAGCTAGAGTAAATCGAAAAGTAAGGACTAGTTTTCATATCACCACAGTGGGTAATATACCACCATAGTAGTATTGTCTATCTATGCTATATCCTTGAATGGCTCGCTTCAGCACATACTCCTACTTACTTAGGGCAACTCCAACGGCTCGATGTAAAAAACCGTGGCACGACCCAACAGGGTGGCGCAAACAGATAGAGGAAGGAAGTCTCGCCCAAATTTCAGCTGAGAATGTGTCCTACTGAACAGAAGACAGTTCCCACTTTGTCCTCCCTGTATCCTCCTCGAGCCCACCCACCAGTGATTGACCCACCCCCACTTGGTCCTTTTTAATGGGGACAGTGCGTCCCATCTCAATCTACATGCGGCATCACTGTCTCCCAAGCTAGCGCAAACCCTATCCACCCCGCCGACGAATCCTAGCCATCACATCCCTAGCCGATGAAATGCCGAAGAGGTGGGGATAACCATCGAAGCACGACCACGAGGCTGGTGCGCTGTGTTGCCCCTGCCACATGTCAGTTGTCTCCACCATCATCGTTGATGGGGCACACACACATACTATGAGGCGGCCGTGCCCCTCCACTAGTTGGGTGTCCACCTTACCATAGACTAGCACCTCAATCCTGCCAAGATTTTGGTGCATGCTGTACCGACTTCTAGGCCAGCGCACCATCGGGAGATCCTACACCACCGTGCATATCTCCTCTCGGACCTGCAGCACGATCGCGCCTAAACCATCTATTTTGACATCTGGAATCGATGGTTCGAAACGGAGCACGGTCACCAGTGCCGGTTGTTCTTCACTTCTCTGTCGTCGGGGCCAGGGTACGACACAACCGACGATGCCATCGTTGACAACTAGGCAATGCCCTCCCTCCTCCTGACGAGTCCGGATCCTACTGGCCACCAGCCCCGTCAGTGGTGGTGAAAAGCAGAAGGAGGATGACACCTCCTTGCAGGCCAACTTCTGAGACGCAATCGAAGCTTCCAGACATAATGAGCTCGGGATGTTACGGGATCTAGCCAGGGCACTCCGCAAGTCGGTCAAGGAGGTGAGGATGCCAACGACTCCACTGGCAACTCCATCGGTTGTGTACTGCCAATGGGATCCGCGATCAACGTGGAGTGACAGTTGTAGAGTAGACGACGTCTGTGTGGCCACCATAGGCACCATAGGTAGTGGCCTCACCACGGGTGTAATAAATATGTTCAGGGCCCCTATAAGCTATGTTTTCTGTGGAAAAGGACTAAAGCCATATATTAAGCAACCCTTAAAAGAAAAAGAAATAACACACGAGTCCTTGAAAAATTCAGCACCACTTTCCTTCCGCATCCTTCATGACACGTAGTGAGGAAAGCTCGATGCCGCCTCTAGGCCTCCGATGTAGCAAAGCTCTTTTCAAAGAAAACTTGAAAAAAAAACCATGCTCTCGTAGAAGCAGCAGCCGAGAAGTCTTTGACATAGACCAAGAGATAATCCCAACTCCAGCTAGATGAAGATGTGGGACAAACTCGCATGTTCCCCGACGAAGTTGAAGCTGGGCTGAGCTTCATTAGGCGAAGGCAGAACTTGAGGACACCAATATGTTGTGACATCGTCTCCTACATAGAGCGTCGCCTCCGTAGACAAATTGAACACTTATCACCCATACCCAATGCCTGACGACCGACTCAAACCTGGACGCTCCTCAGGGAGGAACACCTATCTAGAATAGGCGGAGGGACCTTTATGCTGCTGCACCTTCTTCTTAATTAAGTAAAAATAGCTAAGGTGTTGTATTGGTTTCAAAAATTTATAGTGACAAAAAAATCGTTGATATATGAGTGTACTTGTAAATATCCAAATGTAATGGCTAATAGTTTGTGGATGATAAACTGTCATGTGCTGAGACTATATTATGAACTGATATCCCTGTAGAAAAACTGTGAGAGAGAGATGGATGTGAAGGGGGGTTTCCCAAAAGCGTTGGAACTTTGGAATAGCCACGGGGCCCTCTGCTACACCCGTGGTACGTACGTACAGGTGGGACATGGTAGCAACATCCCATTCCAATGTTGCCTTTTTTTTCTCCTATTATACACTGATCTCCTTTTTCCTCTTTACAGTGATCCTCTTTCTGGTGCTGGAGACAGAGCCAAAAGCAGTTTGACTGGTGAAAGAAGAGAGACAAAGCAACAAACGGAGTTTATGAGACACCCTTGTTCCGTTTGAACAAAGGTAGACCAGACCGACCCCAATCCTTTCACCGATCTGGCTGCTCTGCTCTGCGCGCTAGGCAGCGACAGCCTTCCACTTCTATGCCTTTTCAGCCTTCTGGCTTGGGCATGTTTGAGAGTGTTGGTGCTTCAGCCCCGCAAGCCCTGCAAATGAGCTGATTCCCGTGGGGTCTCCATGCTGTACCATCCACCTGCATTCCATCGCTGTAGCATGCATACCACCCGTTGTCCACTCTATCATTTTTAACGTCTACTAGTACTACTAGTAGCAAAATTTCGAGGCTTTGCTTGTGTATTTGTGCTCCAAAATAAATGACGTTTCCTGGTATCCATGTTGGAAATGCAATTTTTTGCATTGTTCAACCTTCAAACATTTACGATAACAGACCCTAGAAATGCATATTACAACATGGAGATTTTTTTTTGTGTAGTGCCAAATCCGAAATATAATCCAAGGGCATCAAGGTGTTTTTATGTTAGTTTCATTAATTAGCCTCATCCATGGGTCTCCGGCTAGATTATACGTGCCCATACTTGGAGCAGGCCTGGCTTAGAGCAACTCGAGCAGGACCCGTAAACAACCCAAATATGTATAATAACCGCTCGTTTTCAGTTTGCAATGAAAAATTGGCCCCGCGCAGACCTCGTAAGTGCGCTTGGCACGGACAAATCCTAGTCTTGACCTCTACATACAAGGGCTGCGCGGCCGACCCGAGTGCGCCTTGTACCGCGAGAGCTGTTCGACCGGGGTAACTTCTCTGCTCACCCTTTTCCCGCGTCCTTGCCTCCGCCGCCGTCGATCCCCGCACTCGCTCTCCGGAGCCATGGACCTCACCAAGCTTCCGCCCGCCGCTAGATTTGCCATCGGTTTCCTGGCCGCTGGATCGGTTGCCCTTATGATTGCCGGCAGCGGCAGGGCGAAGAGGAGGCGCTTGGGCAACCACGTCGTCCATGGTGCTTCGCCGGCGGTCCAGCCGCAAGCGGCAACCGACATCGGCCCGGCACCCAATCCGCGCCTGCCCACGCGTTTGGCGAGGGACGGGAAGAAGCAAAGTAGGTGGTGCACCGCGACTCCTTTCCTCTCGTCGCTCGGCCTCCACCTGTCGCCGCTACTGCTCCTTCCTTCGTCGCTCAGCCTCCGCCCGTCCATAGCTCGGAATGCGTGGACAACGTGTTTGACAATGGGTCCACAAGGTACGGACTCCATCCTCTCACGATGTCGTGCACGGAATTGGTTGTTTTATACTCATTCAATCTATACATGATGTAGCTACGATGCTCACGAGGCCACCACATCGTAGGTAAATCTTCTTAACAAGAGCGAGGTCGACATTACCTGGCAGCAACTTTAGTTCGGCGATGACGATGATGAAGTCAAGGATGTGGAGGATAAATTGGAAGAGATCGAAGAGGACGTGTTCGATGTATCCCAAGAAAATACGACCAAGAAGAAATGATTTGTGAACTACACCGATATCGAGGACACTTGCTTGGTTCGAGCATGGTCACAAGTGTCCATCGATGCGGTGACCGACAGGGACCAAACCGGCAAGCGCTATTGGCAGCGGATCAAAGATAAGTTCTTCAAACGTATGCCTCATGTTGCTCAACCGTTCTATCGCTCGTATCGATCTCTACAAGGATGATGGGATGTGATCAAACTGGCTTGCAGCCGTTTGTGTGGAGCAATGGAGCAAGTGCATCTAAATCCTCCAAGTGGTTGCCATCATTCCAATTCTGAGCACCTCCACGAAAGTTATTCTCATCACGACCTCCCGCTATTCCACTAGATTCTCCGGTGAAGTGATTTCCACCATTGTCCGCATTGTAGGGATTGAAACATCCACCGCGACCCGTGGTAAAGTTGTTGTTCCCTCCGTCGTGACCCCTTCCTTCACCATTGTTATTGAAAAACGCTCTTCCTCCACCCAGTCTGTTTCCCCTCCCCGGACCACCACCTCCTCCATTGCCACTCATCCTAGGATCCAACCGCCATCCTAGGGTTTTGCCTTTCTCCCAGTATAGAACGAATTGAGGGGTGAGCGGTCTGCCAACACCAAAAGTGGCGTCATGAGGAAACAGGGGCAGGCTTAATCGAACCTGGTTCAATCCTGAGTGATGTCGACACAGACTGAGATGTCGATTTACTGTCGAACCTGGTTCAATCCTGAGCGATGTCGATTTACTATCCACATAATCAATTCTGCCCCGAATGAAAGAATCGGAACGTACCTGAGATGTCGCGATGCAGAGCTCCATGCCTACGATCCGCTGTTGTTTCCGTCTCACATTCCTCTTGGCCACCCTTGAAGATGATTGTTGCAAATCAATGTCATCCTCCGTTCCAGGCGTGCACGAGAGATAACGCAAGGAATATCTGACCCAATGAGTCAAGGGGTCATCCTCATCGCCGCTATCTCCGGACGATAACGCCCAAAACCTTCCCTTCGCTGGCGAAGAACCGCCAGGCACATCAAAGAACACCCCAGAGTCGCCTCCGAGATCGCCCACAATGGTCATCGCATGTCTCGCGATTATATCTACCGGCATGCACTCCTATGCATCCATCTCAAGATTGTAAAACTTCCTCCATAGCTGAATATATGACGACCTGTCATCCATCTCAAAATAGATGTTGCAGATTTGTCAAAATTTGAATAAATCAAAACACTATTAGCATATAGATTTATCCAAATTTTGATAAACTTGCAACATCTATTTTGAGACGGAGGGAGTACTTGGCAGCACGTCATTTCCAAGTAGTGACATTAGCATTTGACAGTCCGGGAAACACAAATACCTTGTAAGGCTCCATCACCATTATTGACAATCAGGAAACATGCACTATATGACTAGAAAATGATTTGCCGAAGAAAAAAAGTATGCAATTTAAACATCACAATTCTTGACTAGTAGAATGTGATGGGAGGTGGTGTTTTGGCTTCCAGGTGCAAATACACCTATTATCAAAAACACATTAAAAATAAAATTTAAATTGTCAAAAAAATCTGAATGAAAATTTCGTATATGCATCCGGACATTCTATGTCCGTACACAGGTTTTCAGAAAAATGAACATTTTATGTGGCTTGTATAAAAAATAAAAAAACATGTTCGTTAATAGACACGTTGGAGCATTGAAATTTGTCTTTTTTACACGGGACATCTAAAGTGTTCTTTTCACCTCAAAATTTGTATACAAACATATAATGTTCGGTTATACATGTAAATATTTTTTCAGAATTTTTTGACATTTCGAAATATGTTTTCACACAATGGGTTCATTTGCACACGTGAGTCGAATTGGATTTTCGAATGTGATGATGTAAACCAAAGAAGAAAATTGCTGCATACCTTTTTAATTTCTTTCATAACTGGATTGTAGAAATGTATAGAGAAGTAGCCAAATAAATGGTCAAAAGAAAGATAGACAAGATGGTCGGAAAAGCAGAGAGCATGGTATGGTCCTAGATTTTTGCTTCGAATACAGAATCCGTGCCAATTGGGTTGTTTATAATAATCTAAAACGAGTTTGTTCCTCTATACGTAGTACGGAGTAGTATAAGGAACGGTGTACGTGCTGGTCGCGGAGCTAATTGGAGTTCATAATCTAAAACAGTGTGGTAGCTCAAACTAGCACGGTGGCATGACCTTGCCATGTGATTTCTGTAACGTATTCAAACATGGCGCATTTGGGACCCAGTGCTGTGGTAGCTGCCGCAGTAGGCTCTGGAGTTTCACGTACCGAGCACTAGCCAGGAAGACCGAGCGAGTCGAGTCGCAGCGTTGTCTTGTCTGCTAGCTGTGGCTGGCCTGGCCACACACAGAGACACAGGCTTTTCTTTTTTGGCACCGGAGACCACTTTGCCCTCTCACACAAGGAGACACACACTTTCTTTTTCCTCGGGTGGCAGTGGAGAGAGCTGCCAAATCGGAAAAGGACAAGGAAGCTGATCGGGCGTTTACCATTGAGAGGAACAAACTACGGCACTCGGCACCTGCGAGGTAGAGTACTGTACTAGTAGTAGTAGTCTACTACTACGAGAGAAATTAGGGCTTCTGATCCATCTACGTACTTGGGATAGTCAAAGACTACGAGTGGCCCATTGTTATTCCTTTCTCCTCCTCGACCATGTTCCCATGGGTTAGTGAATACTTTTCTTTCTTCTTTTTTACCATGCCCAAAAACAGCCTTTTCTCATGTACAAGTTCGTGTTTCTCAAGCCTTTATCCTCCACTAATAATTTTATAATGTGTTGGCATTTGTGATTCCCCTTGTACTGCTCCCTAATCGATCTTCCGACCTAGCCTCGAGGCAATTAAATCATGGAATCAATGAAGGAGGATGAGTTTCAGGCGAAACTATAGACTTAACCTTCGACCGGTGCCGATGATGGAGGTGCCCCGGTGTCGCTACTCACTTTGGAGGCATTTCCGTGTTGGTACGTTTCCTCCCCCCCCCCCCCCCCCCCCCTCTTCAAGGAGAATTCACTCTAGGAGAGAAAATCCCTAGCTATGATTTGCTGGATTGTGAAAATAGTAGAGTTTATATGCCACCTCCTTGGAGTCATTGCCATGGAGGGTTTGCACCGCTTGCTTGCCTAGGTCGTCGATTGTGGTGGATTCCCCGACAATGGGACCGAGTGGTCCGTGTTTATATCCCGACGTAGTGGCCTCGAGAAGCATCTTGGCTAGGTGCTCTCTAAGGCAGGGGAGTGGCTCTACATGCTTTGGGTGGCAAACCTCCGGTCACTAGGGCGGCAAGGTTGTCGACTCAGTTAACATGTTCCATAGGTGCTGGTCGACTAGAACTTAACTTTAAGTACCTTCCTACCACTTAAGAAGCAAGAAGAGGAGGCGGGGTGTTGAAATAAAGCCTTGTGCTCTGTAGTGTAGGTTTTATTCGGTTAAGTTCAGTTACTATTGTCGATCAGCATGTTGACAACAACGGGTAGTTTCAGTAGCTTCAGGTAGTTAGCTGTAAAGGGTTTAGTTTGACCACTTAGTCTGATCCAGTCGTGGGATGGCGCGGCAAGCGGATCAGCTGATTTGGTGGAGCTAGGTGTAGTCAACGACGCGCATGATCTGGATTGTGGGATGGAACGAACCACAAGGATCCCAGTGGCCGTTTCCTGTAACCAGAAGAAAACGAGAAAAGTTGTAGTTGTTGAACGCAACGCAAAAACACCAGTGTCTCGCTCCCTCTCTCTCGTGTGTGTGTGTGTGTGAATTCGTCTATCGAATTCAGAGTGCAAGTGAGATTTGAGTGACCATAGTGGTATCAGAGCCATGTCGCAGATCCCAGGTCACGGTGCTCACACCGGCGCCACTCCACCGCCAGGCGCGGAGAGAGGGCATGATGGCGCTACGCCTTCGGTGAGACGCTCCATCACTCCTGCTGCCACCGATCGTCGGCGCTCGCCAAGTCGTGGGTGCGACATGAGGCGGAGAGGAGGTGGGGAGGTCGTCGTGCGCGAGGTCATGAGGGACGACGGCGGAAGCAACGGTGGAGTGTCGTACCCGATGCTCACCAAAACCAAGTGCACCGAGTGGGCAATTCTGATGAGAGTTCGGTTCCAGGGCGTCGGTCTCTAGGAAGCCGTCGAGTTCGACGACGCGATCGAACGCGTGGAGCGTCAGGCACTAGGTTCCATCCTGTGGTCGGTGCCACCATAGATGGTGCATGTGCTCGCCGCGAAGGACAATGCCAAATCGGATTGGGACGTGATCAAGACGGTGCGCATTGGCATGGATTGTGTTCGCGAAGCGCGCCGTCAGAAGCTCTGCAAGCATTTCAAAAATCTTGCGTTCAAAAGCGGCAAAACTATCGAAGATTTTTCTCTCCGCATCTTCAGTATCGTCTCAGAGTTGCAGAGCCTCGGCGACGACATGACCAAGCTCAAGGCAGTGCAAAAATTGCTCCGATTGGTTCCCAAGAGGTACGCCCAGATGACTTGTTCTATTGAAACTCTCCTTGATCTGGCAGACATGTCGATAGAGGAACTCTGCGGGCAGGAAATAAAACTGCTGAATCTGTCACTGTACTTGGATAAAGTTGCTGAATTTGACGTTGTTTTTAGCAAAAGTCTTCTTTCTGCCTATTTTCACAGGAAATAAAATCGAGAAAAAAATAGCACACAGGTTTTTCACCAAATCAAGGAGCCTGAGCTTTGGAATCACACAAGGCCCAAAACAGCATAGGTGGCACGCCCTACCTTGCTGGGCGCGCCTCCCAGGCCCTTTTGTCCCTAGAGCATCGTCTCGGCCTCTCCTTTGGCATATCCCTATAAATACCTGAAAAACCTAGGTATCTAGAAGGACGGACCCTTTCGCAAAATAGAACACCGCCACATCCATGATCTTCATTTTCAGGGTCAGATTGGTCCTGCTCTCCACGTCAAAGAGGGGGATTTCGAGGTCTTCTCGACCACCGTCATCACCAACAACCACGTGCTCCCTCTCTATCATCATGTGCGAGTAGTCCTCTGTAGGCATATGAGGTGGATGGGAATTGGATGAGATTGATCATGTAATCATCCATATGTGGTGATCCCTTGTCCCCATTCCTCTTCAATATTGTGGTGGATGTCCTCCAACAACTTCTTCTAAAAGCCTCGCGTGATGGTCTTCTACTCCACCCTCTGGTTGATGATCTGCCTTGTCCCATTCTTTAGTACGTGGATGATACCCTTATCATCATCCATGCCATACCTCAACATGTCGTTAACCTTAAGAGCCTTCTTGGTGACTTCTCAGCTGCCACTAGCCTAGTCATCAACTACCACAAGAGTACCTGCATCCCTATCAATACTGATATATCCACTGCCTCTCAGATGGCGGATACCTTCGGCTGCGCTGTCTCATCTTTTCCTCGGACCTACCTTGGCCTCCCCCTCTCCACCTACAAACTTCGGCTCCACGACTTTTGCCCCATCATCTGTAAAAAGCGCCTCTCTGGATGGCGTGGCTGCTCCCTCTCCTTGTCAACTCCGTCCTCACGACCATGTTCGCCCACACCATGAGTGCGGGCATTCTCCCTGTGGGAGTTGTTGAAGCCATCGACAAACGTCGTCGCGCCTTCATTTGGACTGGGGAGGAATCATGCTCCGGTGGACATTGTAAGGTGGCATGGACTAATGTCTGCACCCCCAAAGAGGTTGGGGGACTCGGTGTCCTCTCTATCCCTACGCAAAACTCCGCCCTTCTGAAAAAATTCCTTACAAAACTCCACTCTACCAATGACGCTCCTTGGGCTTCTTGGTTTCGTCGTAGGTACGGCTGGTCTCATTCTCGAGACCTCAGCGATTGCCATCATCTTGACACCCCAATCTGGAAGGACATTGTCGCTGGCCTCTCCACCTTCCGAGCCTCTACTTCTACCTCCCTTGGAAATGGGTCGACAACTGCTTTCTGGCACGACCACTGGCTGTGCCCCTCCACCCTCGCGGAACGCATTCCTGCCCTGTTCTCCCACTCTGTCCGGCATCATGCCTCCGTCTCCTACGTCACCTGCCATGGTCTAGCATCTACCCTCGCCCCTCGCCTAACCACCGCTGCTACCACTGAGCTGGCCGAGATTGAGCTTGAACTCCAGCTTGTTGGCTTGCGACCAAACGCCTCGGATTCTCGTCTTTGCTGATTCACTAACAAAAAAATTTGAACAAAGGTTTCTATGTCAATTCTTTCAGGCACTTGCAAAATGACGAATAGGCTGAGGTGGGGTGGGGCAATGCAGCGCCCTTGAAGTGCAAGATCTTCACATGGCTCGCTCGTCGACATCGGCTCCCCACAAATGAACGTCGTTTTTGTCACAACTTGACCTCGTCGCCAAGGTGCCCCTCCTGCGCTCTGGATGAAGACATCAACCACATGCTTTTTCAATGCCCCCGCGCCAATGAACTCTGGCGTTTCTTCTCTCAAGATGGTAACAACCCCACTAGCTTCTCGGATCTCTAGACCTCCGGCTATCGTTCCTTCCTCGACGCAACTGTCTGCACGGCCATCCTTTGGAACATTTGGAAGAGGAGGAATGCTCTAGTCTTCAATACCAAGGATGAGGCCTTGATTGAGGTCGTTAAAAGATGCCTGGAGGATATCCGTCTATGGTCTCATCGATGTAATAACCCTGCAGCCGCCTCCTCTCTGCTTAATTGGAGTATCACCTTTGATCCCCCTGAGCTCTAGGCTCCCCCCTCTTCCTCCTTCTCTTCCTCTTTCTACCTTCCTTTTGTATGAGAACAATGCTGGTTTTGGTTCCTTGGTAATAAAAGTTCAGGTTGGCACAAGCCCGTAGACTCCGGTCAAAAAAAAAAAAACTACCGAGTAGCCATTTGTTATTCGTTTCTCGTCAACGAGGCTTGAATACATTTTGTTTTCTTTTTACCTGGCCAACAACAACCTTTGGTACTACTAGTTGGTGTTCTTCAGATCATTATTGTCGTCCACTAATAATTTATTAGTAATAATGCTTTATCACTTGTGACTTCCCCCTAGTTTAATTTGTACAGCAGTCCCTAATCCATCTTTCAAACCTATACTAGTAGTAGCTACGAGGCAATTAAACCATTGCCTGCACCAATAACGAATACTACCAGCGTACGTACGTGTCTTGAAACTAGTTCCGAAGTGTACAATGCGTCCATGACCATACGAGGGGGAAAAATGGGGTGTGAGTGCAATTTCATCCTTTGAAACCAAAGAGGAGACGAGTGCCTCACACAGACACCCGCGGCTGGTTTCTTCTCGGAATTCGTGCGTCCAGCACCACAACGGCAATACAGTACGTAGACCGATCTCGAGATATCTCTCTCTCACACACACACACACACAAAGTCTCAACACACAAACCAAAGATCGAGGAGGAGGTGAGTGTCCAAAGACGTACGTGACGTGAGGCCGTGAGGGGGTGAAAACGGACGCAACACACAAAGCAAGCAGTAAATAATCATTCAAATATGAGATGGAGAGCAAACAAACAAAAGATGAATATTTCCGTTGGTTGGGTCGTCCATTGTTTTTACTACATGGTCGATCGTATGGCACCGCTCGCTCTGTACAGATCGACACGAGGTGGGGGATAGGCTCTCCTCACGCCAAACCCTGTCCTCCCTCCCTCCCCCTCCCCCAGCTAGCTACATAAAGCAGGCAAAAGAGGGAAGCGGCCAAGCCGGAAAGAAGAGGGGAGAGGGGAGACGGAAGAGGGAAGAGGGAAGAGAGGAGGGGGAAGCGGGGAGAGGAAGGCAGCAGGCCAGGAAGAGGAGGAGGAGGGGAAGGCGGAGGCGGAGGCAGCGGGGGAGCAGCCATGGCGCCGGCTCACTCCAAGCATGGGGATCTCCCTGAATCTTCTCGCCAGCGCAAGCGCAGCAAGTACCCTAAGTGGAATAAGAGGGACCAAAGATACGAGCCGTTCCAGCCACCTAGACTGCCGGACTACGACGTAAGTTCTTCTGTGCCGCCGTTCCTTGCCTTGTTGTTAGTTCTGCCGTCGTTGGTCTGTGTCGAGCGCTGTGCGCCGGTCCATGGCGACCCATGCCGTGCGGCCGGCGTCCACGCCTCCCTTCGCCCTCCGCCGTTCCTTGCCTTGCTGTTCGTTCTGTTCTGCATGCCGTCGTCGGTCTGTGTCGAGCGCTGTGCGCCGGTCCCTGGCGACCAATGCCCTGTGGCCGGCGCCCACGCCTCCCTCCAACTATAGATCTGGCCACCCGCCGTCTCAAGAAACACTAGCACCACGAACGCGGCGGCGGCGTGCGTCCATCGGGATGGTACGATGTCCGTACGTGCAGGAAAGGAGGGGGTGCGGCGTCGGCCTGCCGTGGCACGAACAGGTCGGGGCTGGACGACTCGGCGTCGGCGTTCGGGCGCCGACCCCGCGCAAGGCGCAGCTACTTTTCTTCCGGCGGCTGTTCGGAAGCGACGTCGCTGCGCCTAGGGCTGGGGCCTCCCCTCCTCCGTAACCAAGCAGTAATTTTTACCAACTTTAATGTCCGTCTTGCTTTCTTCTAATCGAATCATCTCCATCATGGTGCGGTGCGTGTATGCAGAACATCCACCGCGTCCGATTCAACGTCTCCAACGCAGACGGCAAACTGCCCAGACGATATAGGAGGCTTATTCAGACGATATAGTACTATGGTCTACCGATCAACCCTGCCAATCCAAGGAGTCGCACGCTCGCGAGCCCAAGGCTGGATCCAAAATCAGGCCACTCTTTTTTCATCATCGAACTGGTAAATTCTCCGGCTTGCGAGACGACGGTTCAGCTCCTGGTGTGTGATTACAACCTGTATGTGGTGGCATTTCGGCGTCAGATGGACGACGAGTGGTCTGACTGGTTTCGATGCTCGGACCAGTTCGTCCCTGATTATTTTAATGCACAGGACATGAATATCTCAGGGCAGCATATCATCAAGTAAGTATCCTCCCTCCTGCCTCTTGTTTATTTTTCTGCTCGATCTGTGCCCCATTCCTCAGTACTGATCAGCCTGTGCTTGCATTACAATTGTGTAGGTCCGACGTCGGCGGGGAGCAAAGCTTCTTGGATATGTTCTACGCCTTGGCTGACTTCCCGGAGAAAAGAAAAGATATCGCCAGCCTTCGAAGGGGATTTCTCCGTGCCGTGGTCGTGTTTTCTGAGGCACTCAGGTGCGGCCCCATCTTCATGGAGATTCTGCGTCGGCTGGAGGAGAACGAAGAAGAAGCCTCCCCATTGCTGCCTCTACAATGGGGCTGGGTTGGGGCCTGGGGGAACCTCTCCGACGTCGCCTTGGACACGGCGGTTCATAAGGGAATCCTTGACAAAGCGGAGTTCAATCGGGTATGTGTTACAAGGGGCATTCTCACCTTCCCACAGCTTATCGGGCAAGATGACAGTGTGCTTAAGGTTCTCATGAGGGACGACGAAATCCTCCTCCGTGACAAAGAGCCTAAAGGTCTGCGAGGCAGGAAGAGGCCGGGTGAGAACGTGATCAACCCACCTTTCACGGACTCTGAGCCGGAGGTGCACCCTGATGAGGAGGCTGAGGCCAGGGTGTGAACCCTGAGCCTGAGGAGGAAGATTATGCAGAGGATGAGGGCGAGGTGGACCCTGATGAGGAAGACTCTGACTGATGTCGTTATGTGCTGCTTAGGCTGATGTTTAGCAGTAGTATCTCCATCTCCTAGTTAGTTTCTCTGGGTGTTAGAGTCTGGTATTCGATTGGTCTGCTGAATTTTTCCAAGGCAACATGTTTATTTAGACCTAAAAATGCATGTAATTTGGAAGGCAACGCCTCCACCTTTTTCTTAGACATGACTGACATTTTGGATCAAATAAGTTAGCACTGTTTACTCCCATGCCTTGAATCCAAGTCTAGCTTATGTTACCTTGCAGTTTTAACATGAGACACGGTACTCAAGTCTGTAACTCTCATTCATAATCTAGACAGATATATTGGTAGCTATATAGAAATAAAAGAGCATCTCTTCTCTAAAAATAAATAGAGGCTCACAAACAGGCTTTCGCCCCGCTTTACAAATAGAGCCACGCACGGCCGATCCGATACAAGATGGTGACGAGAACCTCTTACAAAGCAGATAAAAAATAAACAAAAAGGTACAAGACTTGCCATCGGAGCCACCAAAACAAGACCGAGGGGGATCGGAGCTCCATGACTACACCCCCAAGAGGGTAACGACGCATCCCCCCGCCGTCGTTGAGACTGCAAGGTCAAGTGTTTTCACCTCGATCCCTAGTGCGGCAAAGGTAACCACAACGGCGCCCCCAAGAGGGTTACAACACCCTCGGTCATCACCACTGTTGGCGTCGAGACGCTGAATTTTCGTCCAAAAAACCCTCCTCGCGTGCCCAATATCACAAATTGTCCAATGTTCCCGAGTCCAGCCTCCATATCGCGGTCTGGGAGGAGTCGGTATGCCGCCAACTCCAGGAACCCCGCCGCCTGCTACTCGCCATCCAAATGACCAAAGAACAGGGCCACCACCGCCGCCACGTCGCTCGCTGGAAAGTCGCCCATGCAGTCCACCTTCCGAGAACGCCACCCCGACGTCCAACACTTCGCGCTCAAGGCAACATGATATGACAAGACCATAAGAAACCGAGGTCAGCCGGCAGTAGAACCAGGCCGACGTGCCCGACAGCCGCCACCAATGGGAGACCGATCCTCCACTACCAAAGGCGGTCGGCGACTAGACACAGCAGCAATGTCGTCATGCCCCAAATCCATCAAGATTAGGTCCGGCTAGCTCCGTCGCCACGCTGTTGCGCCGAGGTTGCAATCGCCACCCCGCAGGTAGGTATCCGGGAAGACACACCGGCTAAGGCCCGCTGAGCCTAGATTGGGCCCGTAGAACCTGATCTGGGTCGAGCATGCTTGGCTAGCCCCTGCCATGGCATCCAGCGCCACCCTACCGTCACGTGCCCACGCTTTCCATGCCATTGGCGTTGAGTCACCACCGCCGACCAAAGCCGAGATAACCGTCATCAGAACTGCTACTGACACGCATCGCCGCCTGCCGCTCGTCACGTCGTCGCCAGGGAAGAGCTGCACGCCGCCGTCCTGCTTCCTGACGGAAGACACAGGTTCCGGACCCGTGGCCACCCCACCATGCGGGAGAACGAAGAAGCCCCGCCATAGCTGGTACTGACCTGGCTTCGTCCGGCCAGGCCCCCTAGCGGCGGCAAGGGAGGAGGGAACCGGCGACGTGATCTAGGTTCCCCTCCCCTCCCCGGTCGCTACGCGAGGGTGATGTGGGAGAAGGAGGGGTAAAGAGTGATTGGCTCACAAGGAATTGCACAGTGCAAATACAATTACCCTTCAACACGTAAAATATAGCCAATGTACAAATGCACTAGTCAGATAAGTCAACTATGAGATTATTATTTTATGTGCCATACACATATTCCAATAATTCACTTTAATCGAGATGACACATATGGATGGCTGATTCCTCTTCTTATCACCAGAAGGTCTCTTACACCTGACTTGCCTTTCTGCCAACCTAGGAGATTCCAGGATCACATTTTTTGAAAATCATCTCCATATTCGCCATTGGCCTAATTGTGTAGCTTCTCCATATCAAGAAATGATAGTTCCTGCACCGATTCTAGCAACAACGTTTTCTGCACAGTGATACCACACTAGCTGGAGGATTTTTACTGCTATACAAGCAAGCAACCCCTCAACAATTACCAACTCTCTCAACAAAACCAACTCCTGTCTTGGTTTCAGTTATCCAGATTGTAGAACCCTCATTCAGAAGAATTGTCCTTTTCAACAATCAGTCTTTCGCCAATGATCTAGGATGAAAACAAGCAAACAAACATTCAGATCATGGGTCTCACAGGAAATATACTCTGTGCTACCTATAAACATATATATATATACGTTATATTCCACCAGTTTTGGACTGATATTAGGTTGTACCTTCATATACTCTTTGCAGAAATTCTAGCAGTGTTATTTTAGCAAATGAGCATAAAGTTGCAGGACACATAATGGTATGTAACAAATAAATAGCTGAGCATAATCTTCCAGTCGAGTATAAGAAAAATATCAATCATAATGAAGATTTACTGCAAAGTCAATCGCATTATAACTGTAAAACGATTTGCATGGCCTCGTCTCGGGGGAGAAGCCGATGAATCAGAGCAAGCATCCAGTGGGCGCATTCCGGCCCGGAGCCTCCTAATTCGTGCCGCCCTGGGCCTTCTCGAGCTCGACACCTGCGGCGGAGGGATTGGGACGTGCCACCACAGAAGCTCTACAACAAGAAGCGCGCCGCGCACGTCTGTGGGTATCCTGCCTGGCATACTTCGTCGGCTGTGAGGATTCCCAGATGCCCATTAAGACATGTCAGTGTATAAATTTACTAAGCTTTGTACATTGAAAGGGATTTATCCAATCGTTGATCAACAGACGCTTCAGATATATATTGTTCTTAATGGTTGTTGGTTCTGTAGTTTATGTGCGACAATATGAATATCATTCATGTTACATATGATAATTGTTTTTCATCCAAAAGTGAGATTTGTACATTATGATTAATCCCTAGTCCAATGAGGCTACTATTCCAATGCAGGCTCGGAAGGATTATTGGGGTGAAATAAAGGGAGACCAAGGGAACTATATAAAGACAATAATAGATGTAACAGGGAGGAAGGTACTATAAATTTGTTACATTTGATTGTTCATGCTGTTTTCACATTGCTTCTCTACCGGTTTTAGTATTTATCTGAAGTTCACGTTATATCTAAATTGGTTATAAATTGGATGTTAGCTATTGAATTCTTAATAAGAAGAAAACCTGATGCTATGCAAGGAAGGAACTATGGTTATGTCTAGAATAATGTTGGCCTGAAACTGCTGGCAAAATTTGATCTTAAACTTACTGTACAAAGTTTGTTGGTCGAGTGCACTCTTTTCTTTCTTCTATAATGAAAAGACATTACATGTTGCATACTTGTATGAATTCAGGTTCAGTTAAGTATTTCGATATTAAAACTGTTGTCGAAAGATGTCAATATGGAAAAATAAAACCGAGGATCGTACATTTCAGTTTTTGATTGACAATATATCTCGGTGCACAAGACAACCTAGTTATCACAAAATACTGATTTAACTCAAAGTACACAGGTGATGTGACAAAATCTGGGAGGGCACCTGCATGGGATGCAGTCTGATCACCATATATAAACTACTGCCGAAAGAACATATATTAGCTGCTCCTGGATAAGCTACTTGTTCTTCCTGTGCTCGCTAGTAGCAGTCACGAGCTATTGTTGGGCTAGAGCAAAGGCATGATTGGGCTGTATATCAGTGTGTAGAGTTTGTAGGCTGCCACATTCTGCAGAATATGAAGCCCATGTGTTCATCGTTCCAGAAATATTTCAGTCTGCATTTTTTGCTAGGTGGATCGCTAATTTTGTGGCACACGCTTGTGCAAAGAACATTTTGCATGGTCTCCTGGTTGTTCCTGTGCAATCAGACATCTTGGCGCCTGAACTTTCGTAATAAATAAATGTAGTCTCCTTGTTTGTTGATTCTGGGGCAGTTTGCCCATAGCATGAAATAGATTTTTTGCGGGTCAGTTTGCTACTCTTCTTGTTTGTTGATTCTGGACAGTTTGCCTATTGCATGAAATAATTTTTGACGGGTCGGTTTGCTACTCTTCTTGTTTGTTGATTCTGGGGCAGTTTGCCCGTTGCAAGAAATATATTTTTTGCGGGTCAGTTTGCTACTCTCCTTGTTTGTTGATTCTGGGACAGTTTGCCCTTTGCATGAAATAGATTTTTTGCGGGTCAGTTTGCTAGGTGTGTTAATCTGTCAGATAGATATTCCGGCACTCTCATTGCTTTTTTTCAAACCTCCGTGACTGTATATTAGAATCATGATAGAATTTGGGAGTAGTGAGCTATAAAACTACAAACGAAAATTAGATAATGCAATCTTCTAATTATATTAGGTTTCTTGATGTCTATTTTCTTTTTTATTCTCATTTTACATCATATGGATTAAGGTCATAAATATGCATCGCTTTGTATATGCTTCTTGATGCATTGGTTTAATTAAATAACAATGTTTTGGTAAACATTGTACCCTCCTAAAATTGTGATTGTACAGAGATTGACGAAAGGAGTATTCAAATTTTGGTACTGTTCTCGACTAAACATTCTATCTCTTAATTGCAGGGTGAGTTGTTGTCACTGGTTCCAACTAACAATGAAGGACAACGATGTGTGGACGATGAGGTATAAACTTAGCTGTATAATAATACTTGCCTTTTTTTCTTTGGAGAATTGTCGTCAGCAAGAACAGTTAAGATGCACCCCCTCCCCCGCATCCATGTGTTAGCAGTCAGACAGTTCCCTATATTTACCTGGTATTTGACCTAATGTATTATGTAGTACTCCCTCTGTTTCACAATGTAAGCATTTTTAGCAATCTAGGGAGTAGTAAGCAGTATCTTTGGGGCATTACTGTAGTACTGTAGAAGTGTATGATCAGTTTCACTCTGTTTTAATCCCATTCCCATGGTGTTAAAATTTGAAGTAATGTGAAGGTGTGTGGTGAAATGACTGCTTTCAAGGTGTATGATCAGTTTCCTCTGTTTTAATCTTATTCCTATGGTGTTAGAATTTGGAGTGATGTCAAGGTGTGTGGTCAGTTGACTACTTTCCTGAGTTTCTCAATGTCTTATTGCTATGGATCGGTTTCGCACTGTCATATTCCTGTGTGAAGCTAACTACTGCCTGAACTGCTACTTCAGCAAGCATGGGCTGGGTAGCGGCTCATCTATCTAGGATTATCTGATTCCACAAATAGATCATGGCTAGAAACTCTTTGTTTGGAAAATTTTCTGTGCAATTGAGTGGCGAAATGAAGTTGCAACACATGTCCTCTATTATATCTTTTTTGCTTTGCCAAAGTCATGCTAGGAATGTTTGCTTCAAATTAGATACTTAGTTAATGCTTTAGTAAGTAGGTCTTCTCAACAAACTCTGAATGGAGATCAATTACAGTTGGAAATACCATTGATAGATATTATTTCTGACTCATAAGTTAGATGGTTCCGTTGCAGGCCAGTACTTAATGCTCAAGCTTTTTTATAACAGTAGAGTGGTTACTTATACTGAGGTGTTTCCTAATGGCAAGGCTAAGACTACAGATTTTCCTGTCACTTGCATATTTAGATAGTTCTGAAGTGGAGGCGCAATCGGTAGTCTGTATTGTAGTCTTTATAATGACATGTACGTGCTATATAATTACTCTGAGCCTCGAACATCTCCTGTTTAAAAAGCAATATACCCAATAAGGCTATCTTAGTGAACAATGAGAGCTGCCGTACAACGGCTAATTAGACTGTTTATTACTAAATGATCCAGTCTGCATTCATCGTTCCGGACTCGCCAACTCTTCCTAATTTGTCTTGCATTTGGTGCATGTTGCATTGTATGGTATACCCCTTTTTTGATTGGTTTGTTAAATGCTCTGGATACAAGCACAAGTCTAGGCAAGACAGTTCTAGATATGTTGGTGTAGCATGCAAGTAATGCCTAACTGAAACTGTTGTTAACATAGTGCCCTTTTGTGATCCCTACCAAAATAGTACTCCTGCTAGCTGTGTTGGTGTAGCATGCAAGTAAAGTTTTTTTACTGAAATATTGTCTGTCACTGTTTCATAGAATTGCGAAGACGATGTAGGGAGGTGACGGCATTGTGGAGGCGACGAAGGTGCGGGCACAAACCTGATGGTGCGATGCAGGAGGGTGAAGGTGCTGCTGAGCTACGAGCTTGACGTAAAGGAGGGCGAAGGTGCTACAATGGCCCTCGAAGTTGGCGCCTAGGACAACAGGATGGCAAAGGCAAGGGCGGCGGCCGTTAGGTGCTTGAGGAAGGTGATACGATAGCCCTCGGGGTCGGCGTCCAAGAAAGTGGCGATGGAGAAGGAGAGGGCACTGTCCAAGAAGGCGTCGGGGCGGTGATGGTGAAGGCGAGGGGCGCTGTCCGTTAAGTGCTCCAATAAGGCGGTGATGGCGAAGGCGAGAGCGAGGGTGTCGTCCAAGTACGCGTCTAGGGGGGCAGCAAGGGCACCGTCCGTCAGGTGCTCCAGGACGGTGCCGAGGGAGACGGCGAGGGCGCCGGCCAAGAAGGCGTCGAGGGCGGCAGCAAGGGCGCCGTCCATCGGGCGCTCCAGGACTATGGCGAGGGAGGCGGCGAGGTCCCTCGTTGATTTCTTGCAACATCTGAATACCATTTCCAATTAGTAATATGTCATCCATATATAAGATCAGAAAGTTTACTTTACTCCCACTAAACTTCTTGTATAAACAAGAATCATGATCACTCTTGATGAGCCAAACGATTTGACTACCTCATCAAAGCGAATGTTTCAACTCCGAGATGCTTGCTTCAAATCATAAATGGCATTAGCCGGATCGACAAAACACTTGGGATGTATCATATACACGTCCTCGGTTAAACTTCCATTAAGGACAGTTGTCTTGACATCCATCTCCCATATCTCATAGTTAAAATAGGTTGCTATAGCTAACATGATCCAAACTAATTTAAGCATCACTACAGGTAAGAAATTAGTCTCATCGTAGTAAACGGCACCGGGAATGTCGACATGGAGGAGGCGGATGGCGATGCAGAGAACATCGTCGATGACGAAGATAGCGGGAGCGGCATAGTCGATTAGGGTCACTTGAGCCTATGTACAGTAACTTAATGGCCTCTTTGGATTGAAAGATTTTCAACTGAACTTTTGGAGGAATCCAATCCATAGAATATTTCAATCCTTTGTTTTATACCTGCACCCTGTAAAATTCCAGTGTGTTTCTTACTCCTCTATTTTAAAATGCAATGATCAAAAGTAGCCCTGACTATGCAAACTCCCAAATTATGCTTTGTGGCATCCCGCAAAACCACTACTAGAAAATCGCGTTGTTTTTGTGCATTGCATCATCATGACCGCATGCTCATGTCATCATGCCACCTTGCATTTGAGCATCGTCATCATCACGCATGTGTTTGTCTAAAACTATTTCCTAAAAGCCTAGTTTTACTCTCTAAATATGCCCCGTCTCTATTCAAAGTACAACCCTAGCCCTCGGGAGTATTTTGTGTTGTCTAAAAATAATTTACAATAAGTCTATTAAAAATAAAATAACAGTCTAATAAAATACAAACGTTCTACCGGGAAGACCGCCAGCCTGCCAGGCCAAAAGCCCGGCGAGCCAGCAGTCTACCACCCGGCCCAACTAGAAAACACCCTAACCCTGATCAGTCTAAACCCTAATTCCTACCTACCCCAACCAGTCCTAATCCACTCCCCGGCCCGCCGCCACTCTCTCTCTCTCTCTCTCTCTCTACCTGTCCACCTCACCCACACAGCCCCAGCCCCACACTACACACGCACACCGACACACACCAACCGTCGCACTCACCGCGTCCGCGCCTGCACACGACCCCACCCCGACCACCTCGGGCTCCGCCCGGCCCCTGGCCCCACCTGCCGCTCGCCCCGCGCCCCGGCGCCCTTCCTCTCTCCTCCCTCCTCTCGCCCGCCCCGCTCTCCCCCGCCTCCATCTTCTTCTCTGGCGCCGCCGGCCGCCGCCGGGCCTTTCCCCCGCACCCCGCGTCGCCGTCCCCGCCGAGATCCCTGCCGCCTCTCCGACGCCGCCCTCGGCCTCCTCCGCCTCCACCCCGTCCTCCGTCGCCCGCGTCTCCCTCCGGTTCCACCTCACCCCGTCGACCGCACCCCCGCGCCCGCCGGCCCGAGCCCGCCCCGACTCGGCCGCGCGCCGCTACGACCTCCTCGTCGGCCCGGCCTCGTCGTCTCGCCTCTGGTCGTCATCATCGCCTCGGCGCGTCCCCCAGCGCTCGCCATGACCCCGCCTCCTCCCAGGCGCCCGCCGTCGTGCCTCCCTCCGGCCTCCCCCTCGCCGCCCGGCCCGCGCTCCCGTCGCCGCTGGTCGTCGTTCGCGCCTCCAAGCTCCTCCTAGCCGCGCGACCAACCCCGCCCCGCTCCACCGTGCTTCTCGCCGCCCCTGGCCGCGACCCCCGTCACGTCGCTCGCCGGCCGCCTCGACCCCACCGCCAGCCACGCCTCATGTTTGTTTTGAGGCCCAGGTCTGCCTCCTCGTATTGTTCCTGCAGGTCGAGCTCCACGTACTTACTGCCCTGAGCATTTGAGTGGACCAGCAACCCGACAGTGTTCCATGTAATTCGTATAAGTATGTGTTCTGTTGATCTTGGTGTCAACCTTTTCCCTCTTGTTTTGGCCGTAGTATTTGAAGATCCGAACAGTACCACTACGAATTGGTGATGGCCAAGACTAAGACGAGGAACCATGTTTCGTGAGAGGCTAAGACCAATGCTAAGACTTTTCCATCAACGAGGTCGTCGACATGTAACCGTATACCTCCGATCACGATCTTCGTCTCGGAAGGCCAAGACCCTTCACGGAACCGAAAACGGCGATGCCTAATTCCAAGATCTCCTTCATGGGACATTAAGTTCTCCTCGTGGTTCCCGAAGACCAAACCTGGTGTTTTTCTCCCTCTCGGATCTGAAGACCGATCCCCGGAACCTTCCGAGCCCCAAGGTCGCCCAACACCCATGTGTGACCCCTTTTCTGAGCCCTATTTTATAAATTGACATCTATATAAATTGTTGCATATCAATTATACATGCTTGCATACATATTTCGCGGGTCTGGGTTGTATAGTCGAATCACATCATAATTAAATATGGAGTCTATATGAGGGCTTTTCTAGTCTTATATTGGCTCCATTTAAATTTGTGTAACGAACCGATACCATGCCCTGCCTTGTTAAGACAACATTTAAATTGCGGGGTTTCTAAATAACTTGAACCGTTTAATTAAATGTCGGGACCCCGGTTCCTCTTAATATTACCTAATTGCACCCCATCCACATCATATCATAAACATGCCGGATCTTCTACCGTAGTATTAAATATTGCATCCGGTGTTTCTTTTAGTGCTTTGCTTCTTCGCGGATTAGCCCGATGAGTGGATGCGAGTATCGACAAGTTCTCTGGATACGAACCTTCAGCAGCGTTTCCCAGGCGAGCATCTCTTCCCCTTCTACCTATTTTGCATTTATAGTCTTTATTTCCTCCTGTTGATCTATTGCTATCCGTGTCGCGATGCTTTAGTTTCCGTGCACCAGTTATATCCCGTGCAGCCTCTATATTGCCTTGGACACCTCCTATTACCCGTGTTTGGTAGATAGCTGGCCTTGCGAGTCGCAGTTGCTTGCTCAGGTGCGATCTTGTGTTGTCGAGTACCACGGTTGTTGGAATGATGACAGATGTTTATTTGTGGAGAGGCTTATGGTGGAGATGATCATGACTTTAAATACAACTATTAAAATACTAGATATAACTAATGTAGAGGCATCGGTGGGCAATAGATGTTATTTGGTTCTTCCACGCTCACTTGTGTCCCGTAGGACCCCGAGTACTTGATACCTGTTCCTTGATTTTCGCACTATCCACATCCGGGAGGCCTTATGGACCCCCCTGAGCCAGAGCTTGATTCATTCTTATTTCTTGGGGCCACAATTAGTTTGGGGCTTTATTACTATTCTGTACTTATGCCATGTTACTGCTGTATTTAAGATTGTGCGAGGAGCACCTGTACTGTTTTGGATCGTGACACGTTTTCGCTGTATCGACAAGTCCAGTCACATTTTCGGGTTCCCAGTCGTTTACCGCCGTCCACACAAACCTTGGGTCCGTCTCGGAGCCGGCCAGCTTCGTTGCGGGTAGCTTAGTGGGGTGGCCCCCTGAAATATTTCTGAATCTTGTGATCGCTTTGTCGTGAATGCCTCGTTGGGTTTTGAGTTGGTTTTTCCGAGGTTGATCGAGTGTGTGTTGCTATTTGTGCACCCCTGCAGGGTAAAACTTTCTGAAAGCCGTGTCCGCAGTTATGGACGACTTGGAGCACAGTATCTCGATCATAGACAAGCATAACTAAAGTAGTGCTATAAATTTGACTTAATATGTGACTAGTAATCAGCTCAAGTACAACGGAATGGATATTAAAACTGCCAACAACTGGTGTATCTTGGTCGTATCGTGTTCTGATATACCTGCCTAGTGAGTAATACAACTCTAATGGAATGTGATAAAAGTGTCAACAACTATTGGGTTTGGGATTCCTCAGGACAATTATATCTGACTAGTAACTGTTCCAACTACAACGAGATGTTAACTAAAATTGGCCACACTTATGCTCTCAGGATGACACCTAATATCTATATCTGATTAGTAATTGCTGCAACTATAACGGAACGAGTAAAATTGCCAACTGTGTGAGTTCCTTGGTCCGACTTCCTCGTTTGGTCTCGAGGGGGAAAATACCAGGATGGGTTTGTTTGGTGTTAGGTTCAGGTTGGATCCGAATAGGTCTTTCTTATCCCTCTCTGATAACCGCCAGTTGTATTGAGTCTCTATAGGTTGTTTAGTGCCGCTGCGCTGCCGCTTCAGCCCACCATACCTATGTAGGCGAGAGCCGCCGAATTCTAGCCTCGCCGTGTACTGGCCTCAGTACTGACGCTCCTATTTTTCCTTGCCCTTTGTCGGCACCCCTTTTGTTTTAGCAGGTTTGAGATCGCCGTAGTTAGCAAGGTTACCCTTCCGGCTTGGCCTGGGCAGGGTTATGGACGCCATTGGTCATTCTTCAGGGCTCTTAGCCCCATTTGCATCTTGTCCGTAGTCGGACGCTCTATCGTTTCAAGGTGATTTGGATCTTTGTATATTATATCTGTATTTTTGACTCATGGAGTCGCTGTTGTATATATATCTGTTATGTGGGTCCCATCGAGGACTGTTGTGCAACGGTATTACTTCGTTTTCCACCCGCACGAAAGTGCCTGGTGGGCGTCCTTGAATCGTTTCTATGCGGGTTTGGCGGAAAGGGCTAAAACTTGCATATGGCCGATTCGAGGGTGCTACATGCTTGAACACGTACAAAAGCTGGCTTACATAAATGTCAAATAAACTAGAAACAACATATGGTACAAGAATTCGTTGGATCACTACTTCGCTTGGATATTATGAATGTGCTGCCACTAATTCATAGAATTGTAGGAACACCGCCAGAAATTTAAAATAGTAAATTGTCCATACATACTTAACTTGTCCATACAAGTTCATTGTACCTAGTTCGTGCGCTTAATGCTGGGAAAAAGCAGTACAAGTTCAGGAAATCCATATAACTAAGTAGACATATAAGAAATGTTACAAGGTGCTACTTTTGTATGTACTCAAGCATAATTCACATAAAGAAATGTTAAATCACTACTTTCTACTTTTCTATCTGAATTCAAACATATGACATATATAGAACATGCCCCGCTTAGTCAAGAAGAATCCATCATCAGACCCATGATGGCTCAATACACGGCGCCCAAAAAAGTGCTTGGTGCGTGGTGTTGATGTAGAGCTCGTTGGAAACCCCAAGAGGAAGGTATGATGAGCACAGTAGCAAGTTTCCCTCGGTTATGACACCAAGGTTTAATTGAACCAGTAGGAGCAAGGAAACACCTCAAAGGTGTTACTAGCTGAGCTTTGGCAGGGCGCACTACCGATGCTAGTAGCAACGTGGAGACCTGCACAACACAACCACAGAACTTTGTCCCCAACTTGCGATGAGGTTGTCAATCTCACCGTGTTTTGCAGAAAACAAAGGATTAAACGTATCGAATGGAAAGAAGTAAAAGTTTGCAGAAAGTAAACACAAAGAAGAAACAGTTTATAGATTGTATGTAAAGAAAAAGGACCGGGATCCATAGTTCACTAGAGGTGGCCCTCCTTAGATAGAAAACATGCTGGGTGAACAAATTACAGCGGGGCAATTGACAAACACCGAGAAAGCAATACATGCATATACTAATCATCTTGACTCCTTTGAGACTTGATTGGGCATTACAACATCATACATAGACCGCCATCCAACTGCATCTATGACTAATAATCCACCTTCAGGTTATCATCCGAACCCCCTCCAGTATTAAGTTGCAAGCAACAGATTATTGCTTTACGAACTGCGTGTAAAGTAAACAATACGATTGTTCTATGAACAAAAGATCGTTGTTTTCTCCCTAGTAGCAATAGCACATCTAGTACCTTAGAGATTTCTGTCACTTCCCCAGATTACCAGAGGCATGAACCCACTATCGAGCATAAATACTAACTCTTGGAGTTGCTAGCATCTACTTGGCCAAGATAGCTACTAACAACGGAAAGCATGCAAGATCTCAAATAACAAAGACATGATAGAATCAATAATCAATCTGAAATAGCATCTCAATATCCATCGGATCCCCACAAACACAACATGTATGAATTACAAATAGATGATCTTGATCATGAACGGAGCTCACAAGATCTAAACATGAAAGCACAAAGGAGGAGAAACCAGCCATCTAGCTACTACATGGATCCGTAGTCCAAGGATGAACTACTCACGCATCACACCGGAGGCTTGCATGGTGATGAAGAAGGCCTCCAGGGTGAATTCCCCTCTCCGGCAGGGTGCCGGGAAGAGCTTCAGACCCCCCCCCCCGATCTAGGGACAGAGACGACGGTGACTACAGACTCTTTCGTGGATTTTTGATCGGGTCCTTAGGGTTTTTCGTCCCGAGGGCAACTTATAGGCGGAAGGAGAGGACGAGGGGGTGCTGGGGGCGGCCAGACCACCCCCTAGCGCGGGCCAGGCCTGGCCGCGCGGCCAGGTGGTGTGGCCGGGCCCCAGACCTTCTCCGTCTCGTATTCTGGCACTTGATCCCTTCAGAAAAAATAGGCACTTTGGCTTTTGTCCCGGCCAATTTCGAGGAATATGCATTTTCTGACTTTTCTGGAACCAAAAACAACAGAAAACAGGCAGCTGGCACTGTGGCTCTTGTTAATAGGTTAGTCCAAGAAATCATAATAAAAGTGCTCCAAAGTTGGAACAAAACACAAGAAAGTGGATAAAACCAAGCATGGAACATCAAAAATTATAGATACATTTGCAATATATCAACCCATAGGAGTAGGTATTGGTACTATGCACATCGCATCATTTAGGGTTGACATCTAAACACCAGTCATAGTAGTATGATTCTATTTCACCTTCCATTGCACCTACAATTGTCAAGCATAAACCAACCACATTAACCAGAACAACAATTGGGTGGCATAGATTCAGTTCATCATGGACATTAGTGGTACATCCTAAATTCATCAAGTATGGCAATGGCATGTACGCAATTTGATGTCTAGGTTAATAATGTACAAGACATTCATCAAACAGAGCAGAGCACATACCTAATTTGTACCAAGAAGATAATGTCACTGTCACCAACTAGTGGTGTCTACTTCAACTCTTATCATACACTTAGTCAATCTAGCACACTAATAAAATCAAGATGTGATAGCTAAGATAAGGATTCATTTCCAAATGTCTCAACTATTTAATAGATCCGGAGTTTGTTAGAACAACTGATATGAATTCACATTTTCATAGAATAGTCCTAAAAAATCTCTTGTGTATGGCTAGATGCCAGGAAAATAGGGACACACTGTAGTTGCACTGGTTGCTCATACCCACTACTATTTTAAATAATAAGTGAATATAAAGGAAGGAGTGAATCTAATGGAAGGATCTATGAGAACATTTGCTACTACAAAAACATGGCTATCGATTCGAGAAGGGGATATTGCATTCGGAGGATAAATGATGCCGAAATCTACTCACATGCGGTAACAATGCCGCAAACAACGTGGGTTGGTTAATCATCGACTCACGGGAGGGGGAAGGGGAGAAAAATCACTATGTTTGCTCTGCTCCCGTGGAAGATACAGAGTGAGAGGGGAGGGGGGTAAGTGAAATTGGAACCCGATTTGTTTGGTCTTCCACCTATCCTGGTACATTTCCCAATCCAGTGTGGAAAAGCCACGACCAGTTTTTTTAATATCTTTGCACTCTTATGCTAAGAAGAGAAATAAAGATTGAGCGGTTAGTGCAACGAGTTTTGCATTATTACTCTCTTAGGAAATAGGAGAGGATTATTTTCACACGTGCCTAGAATCCATACCTACTGTCACTCCCCCTCTGTAGCACCCCAGTAAAACCACTACTAGAAAATCGCGTGTTGTTTTTGTTTTGTGCATCATCATGATAGCATGGTCATGTCATCATGTCACATTGCATTTGAGCATCATCATCATCTTGCATATGTTTGCCTAAAAGTATTTTTTATAAAAGCCTATTTTGTTTTCTAATTAGTCCCCTTCTTTAATTTCAAATTAAAACCTTGATCTTCTTCAGATCTTTTAATTGTCTACTAAAAACTATTTGCAAAACAGGGGAGGCAGCGGACCAGGCCCAAAGGCCCAGCCAGCCAGCCTATCACCCCGCTAAACCAAACCCTAGCCTAATCCCCACCACCACCCAGACCACCCAGCCGCCGCCGCCAACCCACCTTGCACGCTCTCCCCAGCCGCAACACCCACCCCGCATCGCATGCCTCCCGCCATGTGGACCCACCCACCTCGTGACGCCCACCAACCGTGCGTCCGACCCCATCCCTCTGCCCCTGAGCAACCCCGTCGCCAACCGCTCGTCCCTCTTCTCGACCCCTCCCCTCTTTGTCCCCACGATTCCCTAGGCCTCCGCCCCACCAGCACCAAGGTCGCGCCCCGCCAGGACCCCTCTCCCTTCCCCGCATGGCGCCGCCGCCAGGAGCTCGCCTTCTCTAGCACCGCTATGCGGTACCTCGCCGGAGCCTGAGGTCCCCTCTGCCGCGACTTGCGAGCCGGCGCCGCCCTGCGCAGTTCTCTCCTCCGCTGACCGTTCTCCCTGTCTGTGCCACCCTCGGCCGCTTGACCAGCAGCGGCACCGCGCCTCTGTAGCGCCGCTCGCTTGACCTCCCTCCTCGCCATCCGCCGCCGTCAACCCGTGGTCTTGCCATAGAGCCGCCTAGCGTGGGTCTCCTAAGCAGGCATGCGCCTCAACCTCGCCCTGGTCGCGCCGCACCGTCGCCGAGTCATCCCCGGCGAGCCCTTCACCGAGATCTGCGACCCTCTGCTGCCGTCCGCGCGCATGGCCGCCTCCTGTATCTCACGCCATGAGCTTCATGCTGGTGCTGGTTGTTCCGTGTTTGTGTTCAAGTCAGGGCATGTCCCGTTACCCACATGTGCGCATGAAGTTCCATCTCGCCATGTTTCGCTTTTGTCCGTACTATGCCAAGAACAACCGAACACGGAGAATACCCACAAAGCAACAGGATCACCTCGTCTACAAGACCGGCTAGGTGCCTAAGAATGTACATCGCATTACTAGAAGACCCCATCATTGGTACCAAGTTCTTCATCCTGGATGTGACAAGATCTCCTTCACGGATCCGAAGACGCCGAGATCTACCTCACGGATCCGAAGCCGATCCCGGAGTCCGGAGCTCGAGACTGAACCCGAAGACCCCGGACCCGGATCCGAAGACCGAACCAAACCCCTTGGAACCAAGACCGTCGAACCCCGATGTGTGACCCTGATCCTATATCCCTATTTTATAAATGCTATATATAGTTGTTGCATATTAAATCATTCATACTCGCATACATATTGTGGTTGTTTGGGGGTATTTAGACTATTCACCTAAATTAAATATGGAGATCATATGCGGGCTTTTTAGTCTTATATTGCCTCTATTTAAATTTGTGTAGCGAATCGATGCCATGTTTTGCTTTGTTAAGTCAACATTTAAATTGTGAGGTAACTAGATAACTTGAACCTTCTAATTAATTGTCGGGACCCCAGTTCCGCTTAATGTTGCCTAATTGCACTACATCTTTGCCATGCCATGCATCATATCATAATCATGACGGATCTTCTGCCGTAGAATTAAATAGTACATTCGTATTTCTTTTAGTGCTTTGGTTCTTCGCGGATTAGGCCGTTGAGTTGATGCGAGTATAGACAAGTTCTTCGGATAATGTATCTTCGGCAGTGTTTCCCAGGCAAGCATTCTCCCTCTTTCTACCTATTTTGCATTTATAGTCTTTATTTCCTCCTGTTGATCTATTGCTATCCGTGTTGCGATGCTTTAGTGTTCCGTACCAGACATAATCCGGGCAGCCTTTATATTGCCTTAGACACATCCTACTGCCTGTTGTTTGATAGATAGTCGGCCTTGCGAGTCGTAGTTGCTTGCTCAGGTGCTGCTTCTTGTCGTTGTCGTTTCACTGTTGATAGAAGGTTGGCACATGCTTAATGATGGAGATGTTTAACGGTGGAGAGGATCATGACTTTAAATACAACAATTAAATTGCTGGGATAACTAACGAAAGAGGCACCGGTGAGCAATATATGCTATTTGGTTTTTCATGTCCACTTGTGTCCCGTAGGCCCCGAGTACTTGATACCTGTTCTTTGACTATCACACTATCCGCATGTGGGACCATGAATCCCCTTAGCCAGAGCTTGATTCATTTCTTATTTCTTGGAGCCACAAACTAGTTTGGGGCTTTATTACTATCCTGTACTTATGCCATGCTTTACTGCTTTATTTAAGATTGTGCGTGGAACACCTGTACTATTTTGGACTGTGACACGTTTTCGCTGTATCGACAAGCCCAGTCACACTTTCGGGTTCCTAGTCATTTACCGCCGTCTACACAAACCCTGGGTCCGTCTCGGAGCCGGCCAACTTCGTCGCGGGTAGCTTAGTGGTGCGGCCTGATGTCTACGCACTTCTATTCTTGTAGACAGTTGTTGGGCTTCGAAGTGCAGAGGTTTGTAGAACAGCAGCAAGTTTTCCCTTAAGTGGATCACCCAAGGTTTATCGAACTCAGGGAGGAAGTGGTCAAAGGTATTCCCTCTCAAGCAACCCTGCAATCAAGATACAAGAAGTCTCTTGTGTCCCCAACACACCCAATACACTTGTCAGGTGTATAGGTGCACTAGTTCGGTGAAGAGATAGTGAAACACAAGTGGTATAGATAATTATAAGTGGTAACAGTGATAGAAAATAACTTGATGGCGTGGAAAAGACTAAAGGCAAACTGAAATAAAGACAGAAGCAAGCAAACATGTAACAGATCTAGTAGCAAACAGTGTTTCAGTGCTAAGAAACAAGTCCTAGGGATCATACTTTCACTAGTGAACACTCTCTCATAAATATATCCTCTCTTTACGATACTACTCTTAACTACTCTCCGGTTGAACACTCTAATCGTTGGTAGGGCTATAACAGCACTCCTCAAAGTAAGCCTTTCCCATCTAGAAAACCCCACACTGTCACCTTGAGCACTAGATGAGTCCAACAAACACAACAATTTCATAAAGACATCCAACTCCAAATATAACTCATAACAAGTATTTGTAATCTCTAGCCTAAGTGCCACCATGGTGTGCACGCTGTCACTTTCACACACCTGGGAAGAGCAGAGATTCATTAAAGCACTTGAGTAGCAGAATAGATCTATAGATTACAAGCTCATGATCTCAATAAGATCATGCATAGAGAGAGATGAACACATAGCTACCGGTAGAACCCTTAGCCTCGAGAGAGAACTACTCCCTCCTCATCATGGGAATCAGCAACGATGATGGAGATGGTGATGGAGATCGATGGAGGCGGCTCCGGGGGCACTTCCCCGTCCCGGCAGGGTGCCAGAACAGAGACTTTCTGTCCCCCGAATCTCCCTTTTGGTGGCGGCGGCGCTACGGAACTTTTCGTGGCTGGAGGCTTGATGATTTAGGGTTTTGGCTTCGGGAGGCTTCTTATAGGCCAGAGGGCAAGGTCGGTGGGCGGCCAGGGGGCCCACACCACCTGGTGGCGCGGCCAGGGCTAACCCGCGCCACCATATGGTGTGGCCAGGCCCTGGCCCTCCTCCGTCTCTGTTTCGGGCTCCGTGAGTCTTCTGGCAAAATAGGAACTTTGGCTTTTGTCCCGTCCAATTCCAAGAATATTGATTTTCTGACTTTCCTGGAACCAAAAACAGCAGAAAACAGGCAACTGGCACTGTGGCTCTTGTTAATAGGTTAGTCCAAGAAATCATATGAAAAGTACTCCAAAGTGTGGACAAAACACAAGAAAGTAGATAAAACCAAGCATGGAACATCAAAAATTATAGATACATTTGCAATGTATCATGGCCCCCTGAAATATTTTATGAATCCTGTGATCGCTTTGTCATAAAAACCTCGTTGGGTGTTGATTTGGTTTTTTTCGAGGTTGATCGTGTGTGTGTTGCTATTTGTGCACCCCTGTAGGGTAAATCTTTCTGAAAGCCGTGTCTGTGGTTATAGACGACTTGGAGCACAGTATCTCGATCATAGACAAGGATAACTAAAGTAGTGCTATAAATTTGACTTAATAGGTGACTAGTAATCAACTTCACTACAATGGAATGGATAATAAAAGTGCCAACAACTGGTGGAACTGGGGTGTATTGTGTCATGTTATACCTGCCTAGTAAGTATCGCAACTCCAATGGAATGAAATAAAAGTGCCAACAACTGCTGGGTTTGGGATGTCACATGCTATCTATATCTGACTAGTAAGTGTTTCAACTATAATGGAATGAATAAAACTGCCAACTATGTGAGTTCCTCGGTTTGACTTCCTCGTTTGGTCTCGAGGGGGAATACCAGGATGGGTATGATTGGTGTTAGTATAAGGTTGGTTCGGAATAGGTCTTTCTTATCTCTCTCTAATAGCTGACAGTTAATCGAGTCTCTATAGGTTATTTAGTGCATGCTGCGCTGCCGCTTCAGTCCACCATACCTATGTAGGCGAGAGCCGTCGAATTCTAGCCTCGCCATGTACTGGCCTCAGTACTAACCGCTCTCCTTTTCCTTTGCCCTTTGTCGGCACCCCTTTTGTTTTAGCAGGTATAAGTTCAACGTCGTTAGCAGGGTTACCCTTCCGGCTTGGCCTGGGCAGGGTTATGGATGCCATTGGCTATTCTTCAGGGCTCTTAGCCCCATTTGCATCTTATCTGTACTCGGATGTTGTATCGTTTTCGAGGTGATTTCGATCTTTGTACTGTATATCTGCATTCCTGACTCGTTGAGTCGTTGTTGTATGTATATGTTCTGTGGGTTCTATCATGGACTAATGTGTAATGGTATTACTTCGTTTTCCACCCGCACACAAGTGCCTGGTGGGCGTCCTTGAATCGTTTCTATGCGGGTATGGCGGGAATCGCTAAAACTTGCATACGGCCGATTCGAGGGTGTTACACCCTCTCCCCCTAACCCCACTTCACTTCCGCAGGTCCACCTCGACGCACCATCTAGGGTAAGCTTAGTTATGGCCCCGTCTAAGTAGCTGTCTCGGCCACCACTAAAACTTGGGTATTTGGCCCCTCTAAGGCAGGCCATGAGGCTCTACTACAAGGTATTTTACCCTTCTAAGACGTATGGTTCGCACAATGTGCTACATCGGCAGCAATGGCAAGCAAGGCCAAACGAGTGTTTTGGAGAAAACGTGTGGTGGTATTTTTGTGTGCTCGGTGCCAGGGAAAGAAGGTATGGCTCAATATGTTCCTTGGAGCACGCCGCTGAGGGAATAAACCCTCGAACAGGGCACCACCAAGGTCAAGCAACTCTCACGTCCATGCTTCGGCGTGGGCGATCTTACCACGGTAGGGGAAGCTGGGCACACGCCGTATGTGGCAAAGACGATCCATCCACCGCACCATCGAAGGCCAGACCACGTCGGAAAATATCCCTCTAAACTCATCATGTTGGAGGGTTCGAAAGCTGGAGTTGATGACGTGAAACAACTCAGAGCCGGATTTCGGGTTTCCATTCACAGGGACCTATGATCCTTGCCATGAGATGCTAGAGTTCATGTCCAAAAAAGTTGTTGCGGCAACACGGGTGTTCGTACCGGGTTGGGTTCAAGCGCAGCGGACGTGCATGAACACTCTAGATCTCTTAAAGTTTGGCAGGAAGGAAAAAAAGATCAGTTGCGGTTGAATGATCACTGAACTTACGTCGTCTCAAAGCAGTTGGCCAGCCAACTTTTCTGATGGAGTTCTGCAGTTTCTTCAGTGAAGAACAGTTAAGTTCAGACTAACTCTGAAGAATGGCTTTGTTTATAAACTTCTGGGAAGTTTAGCCCACTTTTGTGCAGTTATCACATACTTGTTGGGGGTTGCGCGCCTGAAAACAATAAATTTTCCTGCGCAAACAACCCTAATGCCAGGATCTTCTATTAGTAATGCACTAACAGTGGGCTTTTAGAAAACTTACCTTTACAAAAATCTTTGTCACTCGAGAGAGTGTTGTTGATGTAGTCGTACCGATGCTGACCTCAGGGTCGTCCTGAACTCCGATAGCTCTGGTGGTTCAGACAAGTCCTAGCGCCACAAGTGCAGCACCTCCGAGGGAGTCACACACGTCTAGTGCTTGACGATGACCCCCGCTCCTCCGATCGAGCAGAGACCACAGAAATAGATCTTCTAGATCCTGAACCCCGTAGCGCGATGGCACTCCGCGGTGAAGAAGTCTCCCGTTCACACAACCTTTACAATAGCGACACAGTCACAAGAGAGAGGGGAGAGAGAGACAACTGGAAGCTTTTACCAAAGCTAGGAAGCTTTTATTATTTTCTTGTGATTTAATTGACTCCATATAAGGCCTAAATATATAGGGGGAAGGGGACCCCAAAAGCCCTTGGCTTAGTCATGTGGGACTAAACAAAGGAGAGGAGGGGGAGGGGCTTGGCCGGTCGGCCAAGGCTCCCATGGCCCACGCATGGGTGCCTTAGGGCCTAGCCGACCACCTCCTCCATCTCGTCCCTTTTGGTTTTTCCCTCATGGGTCCTTCCCCTTAGGGAATTTGGCCCAATAGGGTATTTAACCATTTTAATTCCTTTTCTTTTATTAAATAAATATAGATAAATAATTAAATCTTTATTTAATATCTATTTACATATTAGTTAATTGTCGTGGCTATGGAACTCCTTCCATCCCACTCCGAACATCCTCCGGACCTTCTCGGAACCCTTCTAGTTTTCCCCTCTCTTTTCTTCGATGATTCCGACGATACCAAAACGATCTCCGAGCTTCTTCAAAACCTTAAACGTGCCACCCAACGGTTTGGGAACACTCCATACATGGTCGAGACCCCTCTCGGACCAATGATCATCACCGGGACCTAGATGCCCATAATAACCCCTATGCATTCCATGAAACTTTGTCGTTGAACCATCAACGTTGTGTCCTATTCCTTTTGTCTCTGCGATACTTGCATTGTCCAAGATTTTATCAAACGACATCACCGTGTCAGGTTCAACCTTGTAACCGACAATTGCTACTTTACTCGTCTCGACAAGTGATATCCTCGTGACCTAGTCACACGCTACACAACTTATGGATATAACTTCTTCGAGTGGGCCCAGAGTATCTTCTGTCACATAGATGGACGAATCCTACTCTTGACACATACACCTCTACCTACCCCTTTGATGTATCTAAACACACCTTTATGATCAACGTTTCACCGAGTGACGTTTGATGCAAACAAGGCACTCTCGGGTGATAGTGATTAAATATAGTCTCACGGTCTGAGGAACAAGTCACCACGTTTCCTAATTATCACAACTTGAACTTTGTGACATGATCGTGCTATGATGCTTAGATTGGGTATGTTCACTATCCCATTTGTCAATGAGGCGACTCCATTGTCAACTGGCATGAATGCCACATGATCAGGAAACCTTGATCATCTGTTGACCAATGAACTCGTGACTAGAGATTCACTAGGAACTCCTGGTTGTTTACATATCATACGTGTATTGACGTTTCTTTTCAATAGAGTTATAACATGATATAAAACCTAATTATAAACTTCAAGAAATATGATAATAATTCATATTATTATTTATCTCTAGGGCATATTTCCAACAATACTTTTGTATGTAATTAGTACTGACGTAACCAAATACTATCAAATATCTATTTATTCAACTCGTGGTTAAATTCAGTTAATTATCATACTTATCTCAGGCAAACAAAATTCAGACAACATTTGTACTGATTTTGTGTGGTTTATTAATGCACGTTCCATACAAAATCACGTGCCATTTCGAACAAACCTTGGTGAATATTATAGTCAAGCAATTCAGGCACAATAGATTGTATTTTCATTGCAACTGGATCAATCTGAAGACACCGACTCGCAAACATGGTCAAATTGAACATGACCTCCCAACAAACTGAGTCCTAGTGGAACAGTCTCAATTATAACGTGAACTAAGGATACCGTCGTATAAAACCCCATTTCTTATTTCGTCTTGTGTAGTCTGCAAAATGGTCCAACAATTTAGTATGTTACAAAACCTGTAGACAATGTTAGAAGGACCATCAGAAAATCTTCATCTGAAACAAACATCATTTCTTGTCTTCTGTATCGCTCACCACTTGGCAAACAAATATATCTACCTTGTACTTGAAGATGAGATGATCAACATTTTCCCGGCAACTACAGAAGTGACATTAATCATTGTCAGTCTACCCTATTTTTAGGAGGTTATCCTTGGTTATTCACATAAATTATAGATCATGGTGTATACTACAAATTGCATTAGCAACACATACTAAAAATTAATTAGCCACACATATGACAACAATTCAAAATATTACATATGTTTAATCTAGGCTAATTACCTACTCCACTCCCGGATTCACCAAACCTTTGTCTTCACTCGAGAGAAATCAGAACACCAGCTTGTCCACGACCAGTTCCCCACTAAAACTATGTGCGTCGTCACGAAACAGTGGTGGTCATGTGCCATCGATCCTTCTAGGCCAACACTGCAGGCGATGACGATGCTTCATGTTCGCTTCGTTGGGTCCTGAATGCCATGTACAGATTTCAAACCTCCTTTAGGTGGATGATGACCGGGTGCTTCCAGCTAAGCTGTCGTCTTGCCTTGCTTGGAATCTCCACCTCGTACATCTTAGGAATGTTGTCTGGATCTTTTAGCCACGCCTTTACCTCGATGATCCATCTGTTGTTTAGTGGCACAATCTCCACCAGGTCGCCACCAAGGCTACTAATGACCTGCTTGAGGGCCTCCGGTTCCTAAGCATCCAAAGAGAGGCCGTCAAAGCCGAGTATTGAGAAGAAACGAAGCTGCCACAAGTGATCGTTCCACCCATAGGCGTGATACCAACGTCTGAAGCTTATTTTCTCCCCACAATACTCGAAAGAACGAGAAGAATGCAGAACGCGCTCGCTATCTAAACTGTGCTCGAACCGGACGACGAAATCGAATGGAGACGCACATACCTTAATCTTGGCTATATTTCGTCCGATCCCAAAACAAGAACTGAAAGCCGTCAACAAGTCTGTTGGCGACACAGCGAGATGCACACCTAGCACGGTGGTCATGAGAGTGTGGTCGTCGAACTCCTCTGCTAGGGCTACCATGCCTGGGATGCGCGATAGCACGCAAGCGCCCCAGATCGGTCGCCAGTCCGAATCACCCGACAGGCCACGCTCCGCCATGCGAGAAGGATTAGCTAGATACGAGAGGCTAGGCCGGAGACGCGGAGCTCCGATACGACGACTAGGAACGAGAATGCGACGCGATGGTAGCAAGCTTCGATTAGGGGTGTGGGAGCGTGACTAGACATGGCAGGGAAGCAACGGTGTTTAGAGACGAACGACCGGAGCTGAGCAAGGTAATGGGGAGGGGAACATGGGAGAACAACGGAGCTGAGAATAAGATCTAATCCACACAGAGGTAAACTAGTCCACGACCGCAAAAGATAACGTGGAATACTGATAGGACGGACCAAAAAGAGTTGACGTAACTGTGATATTTGAGTTTAATCGTTTTTCATCTGATTCTAAGGACCGTTTGGCTGTTAGATTTGTATTTACCCTATTTGGCACTTTTGGGCAATTCACGAAGAAACTACAGCCACTCTACGAGATTACAAGCAACTCGAACCCTGTTATGCCTTGGCCTCTCAATTTTCGGGATGCAAAGTGACAAGCCCATTAGGTCAGCCCGCACTGGTTTTTCTTTTTCTGTTTTTTAGGTTGTTTTTTGTTTTTCAAAATCACAGTATCTATGTGAAAAAATTGCAAAATTATTTTAAAAACTATTTTATTCTGACATTTAAACAATTTTAAATTCTGAACATTTCTTTAAAAGTTAAATATGGTTTTTTTAATATGAACAATTTTTAGTTCCAATAGATTTTCAGTTTTGCACATTTGTAAATTTAAACAATTCAAATTTTGATTTTTTTTTATGTTTGAACCATTTTTAAATTTGAATAATTTTCAAATATGAACACTTCTCAAAGTTAAATAAATTTCGAACCTGGTCATTTATCCAAAAAAATGTTGCAAAAAATAAGGATTTTTTTTAAAAGTAAAGAGAAAAAAGAATAAACAGAAAACAGAGAAAAGGGAAAAGAAAAGCCCGACTGGGCCGGTCCATACAGCACGCGTGGATGTGAGGCGCGTGGTATACGCCGACTTGGTCGGTGTATAAGATTTGGGGTTATGCATGTTATAAGTGGACTGGTCCTGAATAGGATTTTCGGAGGGAGGACCCGACTGGTCTCGTTTTCTAAGTAGACTGGGACCAACGTATTTCAGTTTCGGCCTGCCCCCACTATCTAGTTTGGCGTATATTTATATACTCCACCCCATCAATCCCCAACCCGAGCCACAGATAGATACAGATCTATTAGGGTTTTCTCGCGTACAAAAAGCAGATCGGCGGCGGTCGGCTAGGCAAATCACAAAACTCGCCCGCCGACGGGGGTAGCGCCGCAGAGGGCGTTGTGGAAGATGGAGGATGCAGGTCCAACGCGGGTCCCGGCGAAGGGGATGGGTGCAGTTTCAGGGAAAGCAACGAGGGTGGCGGCGAAGGGGATGCGTTCATCCATCTTGTGCGCAAGCGGATGGGACGCGGTCCTGGAGGAGGAGGAAGCAATTAGTGCGCTGGCCAAGCTTCCATCTTCTCTGAGACCGCCATCTCCTCCTCCCGAGCAACCATCTCGTAGGGAGAGGGAGAGGGAGAGGGAGAGGGAGAGGGTGTTGAAAGAGAAAAGTAGGGCAATCATGCCTGAGAAGAAAAAGGAGGAGACACAGCATGTGGCGGAAACGGCTCAGTTTCTCTCAAGGCCGCCGGTACAACGTGAGATGATCCCACTAGAGGCCAGGAAGAAGAAGAACCTGAAGAAAAAGGCGCCGGTGGCAGTTCGGCCCTCAACCCTGGCAGATTCCAGCAAGGAGAAAAAGGCGTCCTCAAAGCCAGCATTTGTCGACGAGGGACTTATAGCATATCGGGCAAGGAGGGCCAAGGAGAAGGAAACTGAACCCGAGGAGCCCACCGACATCAAGGCCCATGAAGCTCAACTCTACCGCAAATACTGGAACGACGTGTATGCTGGTGAAGAGTATGGTTCTTTCGAGGACACAAGTGAGTACTACCCTCCTCTGACCTTCAGTTTACTGCTGGTGAAGACTACCTTAATTTCTCTGCACTAACTGAATTCGCTAACCATCAATATATAATACTACTGCAGCATCCATCCCTCCCATGTGTTTCACCGACTCAGCTGCCAGCTTCGCCAGAATGAGGCAAACCCTGCAGGTTTTCTCCATCAAGATCCAGGACCTGCAAGAGGGATTAAGCTGGCCGCTGCATGTCTACGGTGTGGTTGCAATACGCGACGTCGTGGATCACAACCGCAATATCGTCTTCTATCGAGAAAGGGACAACTGCCAAACCATCGACTCCCAGGTTAGTTCCTGCATATTATATTTGTGCTTCCATAAATGTTATTGTCTCTTCTGTTCTATCTATAGCTGACTTCAGTAATATACACTAGAGTAGCTTTATATCTTTGATTAAGACATCCTACCGCATAAAGTAATGCCTTTTCCTCACAGGATCCATTGAGATTGAATATGTGTTTAGTTACTCCAGCTCTAGTATTACAAATGTTGACTCATATGACCTTTTTGGCTTTCATTAGGATGAAAAAATACACATAATCTTAAAATTCATTGGCATTGAGTTGGTTTAACATTTTCTAGTTGTACTGCTAACTCATATGGTATGGGAACACAAATTAAAAAGCGAGAACATAATTTGGCAGATCAATATTTATTTTTTGATAGATCATCCGTTGTGTGTGACCATAATAGTTCAATGCGGTTCTAGAGGCAAAACTAGACCCCCCCCCCCAAAAAAAAACATCAAATAAGACTTGTTGTGCTTATGTCCATTGCAATATGTTGAAGCACATTTTATAATTCTGAAAGCAAGAAGATAGACATTGGGAAGGAGCGGTGGCACTAGAATGATGTTTGGGGAAGAAAGGAGGCAGATGAGAGATCGATTGTGGAATGGCTGCATTGTGGTGACAACCTGTTTGTACTCTGTACAAGTAATCAAGTATACATGCATGCATGATGAGTTAGTCAGGGAGAGGAGTCTTGATTTCTATTAGGTATAGACTAGGGTGGGAGTTCAAGTCTTATATCCAGCTTATTTTTCATTTTATTTCTGCATTTTTGCAATAGTTCATACATGTCAGCAGAACAGAAGTGATAAATGGACTCACCATCATCTCCAATTCTTACAAGTCGGGAAAATATAATCTTGCAGTCCGTGGTTCAAAGTTCATGCACACAATAAGTGCTTCTAAACAAAATTGTGATGAACTGACCACAGTTGAAATTAGCTTCCTAAAAATTCCTGCCCAATGGCAGAGAAAAATATTTGCAAACAGATAAAAGCCTGAAGATCGAGTGACAAATGAAGTGTAAACTATAATTACAACTTTTTTTACATGGAGATCAGATCTGTTGCAAGCTTGGATGCCAGCCAACCTAACTTTTCTGAATTGACTAAAGTTTGTGCTTCTACAATCTGTGATTATGTCATGTCTTCTGTGTGTCAGTATAGTCCATATACATTTGAACTTGGTGTAATTGTGGTGCATTTAGGATGTCAACTTTGTGCATATTTTTAATGTATTAGGCAGTCCTATAGATCAGCGGCTGCAACTTCTAATGGAATCCTGACTGTTCTCTCAAGAATTCGAGTCTCTTTAGATCTTCTCCTGGGATGTGTTGCAGACTGTTTAATCCATAGCCATGTTCTTATCTTACATGTGATAGTTTCTTGTGTTCTATTCTGATTTCTTGCTTGAAACTATTTTATCATCTGCTTGAGGCACTGGCAAAGAAGATTTATTATATAATCCGCACTTCATTTTTTTTAGCACACCCCTTAACAATATGCCCGCTTTAAGCTGTATTATTTTCTCCCATCATTTGTGTTATTCACCTGATGCAATGCACTACATTCAATACATGTATGATTTTGTCAGTTCTGTTTTCGTGACACCGCTTAATATTTATCTCTACTCTGGCACCAGTTAACTTATCACTGTTTGTTTGTACTCCCTCCGTTTCAAAATATAAGATGTTTTAGCTTTGTGAAAGAAGTGTATCTAGACCTCTTTTAGTGTCTAGGTTCATCTAGGGAGATGAACCTAGACACTAAAAGAGGTCTAGATACACTCCATTCACAAAGCTAAAACGTCTTATATTTTGACGGAGGGAGTATTAGTGATTTAGTTTCTTCAACCCTTTTAATGTTTTTGAGGATTTCAACATGTTTATTGACCCAACTTTAAATTATTGGTGTTTGATTCTTAGTAAAACTCTGCTCATCTTGACAGACCTCTTGTGTCTGCTAGCTTCTTATTGAACTTATTAGACTTAAGTTCCACTTGGTAAAATAATTGTGTATCCGTGGGCACTCTCTATCAAGTAGATTGGTTAACCCTCCACTCTAGTATTTGAGTCTTGCTATTAATGAATGAAACATTACTATTATTTATGTAGTTATCTGTTGCATGCAGGAACCATTTCTGGCACTTACAGGTCCTACCCGGGCTCCTGTGGTGATGGTAGATCCTATGTATTTCGAGGTCGATTTGAAGGTGAAAGGTGCTGTTCAGTCAGAGGACAAGGATTTGAGTTTGTTAGCAGTCTGTTACATTAGTAATGGGCCAGGTACATCATGTGTCCTTACTCGTGTTGCAACCAGCAAACTTAGCACGTTGAAGTTCACCTTTGGCCACATTGTGAGATCTGTCGAGGCCACAGTCAGTATTGAAATCTTGGGTGGGAAATGGCCAGAGGGATATCGGAAGGGTGTATTTACTGCCAGCACAGCCAGTATCAAAGGCATGGACATAACCTTGCTTTCTTTTGGAGATGGTAAACTGCCTGTTGCGAATGGCCAGGTCAAGCTTTCACGCCGTGTCATTTGTGTTGAGCTTGTTACAACTGAGGAAGAAAAGCTAAAGCCAAAGCTGCTGGTTTCTGTGAAGGCACTGCATGTTAATGAAAAAATTGGTAAGGTGGGACTTGATCTGAGTTTCAAGCCCAAGAGCAGTGGTAGAAGCCATAAGAAAATCAAGGTTGACTGCTGTGAGATGCAAGTTACCGTGGCATGGTCCCTTCTTTCATCATTTAAGTATATCCGCGAGAAGGAAATGTCAGATTGAGCTGTGTAGTAAACTCTATGTTGTGTATCTGCGAGAAATGTTAATCCTAGTTGAATCTGTCCTAGACTTCTAGCTTAATTTGATGTACTAAACTCTATGTTGTGCCACCTATCGTAGGATCAAGTATTGTTGAATTTGATCTTAAGTACAACTTTATATTAAATCAGCGACTCTGATTATGGACTGGAGGGAGTGGTATTGATTCCCTGGGTCTTCGTGTGCAGTCTTTCATACTACTCCCAAGGCTTAAGGCATATAATTTTTTGAAAAAGTCAAACCATGTAAAGTTTGACAAATATTAATATTTATAATATGAAATATATATCTTTGGATACATTATGAAACATATTTTCACGTGGTATCTATATACTATCATAGTTTTTGATAGTTTTTTCAAAAAGTTTAGTCAAACTTTGCATAGCTTGACTTTTTAAAATAATTATACACCTTAAGCCTTGGGATGGAGGGAGTATTGAGTAACATATAAAATATGTTCCTTACATTGTTGCATGGAATACTTTGGCGAAACCTAGTCTCCGGTGATATATTTTCTTGTTCACTAGTTAAATTCCGTGCGTTGCCATGAAGAAATGTGGTTTTATTTTGTTGGGAGTTGCAAGCATGGTTTTGATATCACCCTATATGTTCAATTTTTATCCCTCTTACTAACCTACCGAGGACTAAAATGTGTTATTTCTGTTCTTGCCCTTTTCGCCGCGGTCTCCATCTAACGATTTTCCGCCAAAAAGTGCAATAGAACACAGAAGCAACCAGCGAGAAACTTAATAATTAATAACAATTAATAATAAGAAAATATTATATAAATAGCATATACAAAACTACATTGACAATTTCATGCAACCTGTCATGAATCTCCTTTTATAGCATACAATCTTTCTATCGAGAAGTGCAACAGAACACGGGATGGCAACCTGCAAGATAGAGATCCAATGTCTCACATTTTATGCACCGACAACAATTTTTATTAAGAATTTTTAAAAATCTTTTAACACGAAAACTAAACAGGTAAGATGTATCCACACAATGAGTCTTCCATTCATGTCCGAAGGGAGGGTATATATTTAACAAATAAAACATAGCCAATGGAAATGTGTCTCCTTGAAATGTGAAAATGGCACAAGAAAGTACTATTCTCTAAATCATGTCATATTCAAAGTACTACTCTCTAAATCACGTCATATCCAAAGAATTGAAAGAAACATATACAACATATTTCAATATAGAAAGCAAGGTATGTCTTCCATTCATCAAGAAAAACATGAATCAATATTACTATCTGCAAATCGTAGATGCTAATGTTGTTCTTTAAGAAGATCACACAGCTTCTCCTTGTCTACTACTTTTCATTTAACTTGCTGAAAGAATTTTCAGAAGAACAACAGTACTTATGTTCACAAAGGAATTTGAACCACTTAAATAGAAAAAAAATGTGTGGCTGGCTGTAGATTTAGATCTTCTATCTGCATTGAACGTCATATGACGATCATAGGACCTTTGAGCAGCAAAACCTCAAACACCAGTGGCTCCTTTGCATGGCACAATAGGATGAGACGTGGACCAAACTCTGGTCGCAAAAAAACCCAAGCGTAAAAACAACGGCCGACCTTCTCGGATCTGGTCGTATTTTGTGTTAATTGGTGTAATTTCATGTCAGTCTCTTCCAATCTACGGATATCATCAGTGGCGACGGTTGCTGATCTCTGGTTCTTTGAGGCCTTAGCACCACGACTTTCCGTCTGTCTACTACGACAAACTTTGGCCGGCTCCGATGATGGAGGGGCGAGGACGACGGCACATCTTCGGCTCGTGCTAGTGTTTGTAGTCGTCGCTAGGTGGTCCATCGACCTACTTATAATTTTTATTACTTTTAAGCCTTTTTATACTACTGTTGATGATTATTAATAGATCGGTGGAATTTCGCAAAAAAAAGAACAACCACAAATCCTCGGAGACAACAAACAGAATGATTAATCGGTTCCTTCCAAAGAGCAGATGGTGTAAGGGACATGATAAGATTCAAATCAGCTCAGAGGCTAGCTAGGCCTTACCTCCCTGTAAGGGCTGCAAGCTAAGGTTATTCCAGGAGGAATCAGAGAACTCGTTTTGCCTGCAAAGCCAAGGAGGAATAGAAGTTACCAGTGGCTAACAAGAAAACCGTGAAAAAGCGCTCGAACCCGTACAGTACATCTGGATTTCAGGCTGATTAGCACGTTTTTTAGGCCTCAAATCATCTAGTACAAGAATAAAAGATCTCGTCTTTGAAGTTCATCTACTCACACAAGCCTCACCCCGTTGTTTACGGTGATCTAAAGTCAGACAACATTCTTCTTGATCCTAAATATGTAAGCAAGCTGAGAATCTACATGCTTCAAAAAAATTGCATGGCCATAAAGAACAACAAAGGAACCTCTTCCCACATGGATCCCAAGTTCTTGTCCACCGGGGAACTCACCCCATAGGGCGACATGTACTCCTTTCGCATTATCATCCTACGCCTACTGATAGGAAGATCATCACAAAATATCACTGTGGTCGTACAAGAAGCGATGGGGAAGGGGCACCTGCATTCCATTATGGATGCTTCACCAGGGAGCTAATGGTTCTTGCAAGCTAACCAGCTTGCACATCAAGGACTGAGATGTGCAAACTTGAGCGGGAAGCGCCGACGGCTGTGCGGTGCTCGGCGCTTCCCTAAACACTGCACAGCTATTCTTTGCAGTTTCACCAGATGACACACACATGTCAGCCAGCTTTATTTGTGCAACCTTTCATGTTAGCAAAAATTTACAGACTATATCGTACTTCAGATCATGGAAGATAACAAACCTGATGCCACACTGCATCCCAATTTCTAATTGATAGCCAAAAAGTATCCGGTCAATGGATGAGTCAGCTGGGTAGAACAATTGAAAAACAAAGAGAAGAAAATTAGCACCGATTCATATGGAAAGATATATGAAGATATAGTTCATGGCTTCTTCTCCTGTAGTCCTCAGTAAAATTCTTAATCATGCCAAATAAAAAGTCATGCCTATATTCTTTGTGTCATCTTCTTACTTGGTGTATATGATGTCACCTAAAATTAGAATATGCAAATATCAGCACACATGATAAACTAAAATTCTTAATCTAAATAAGCAAGCATAAAGTCATGCTCATGCATTCCAAGTAGAAGGAACAGAAAATATATGCCAATGCTAAATAAAAAGCATTTTATCACAGCATGAATCTTTTCAGAAGCTGGGCAGGGTCCGAATCAAATTAGTACATCGGGATGTTACTTGCACAAAATTGAAAATAATAGCCTGATTACTAAATATACAGAGGGGCTTCTACCCTGAGCCAATCAATAGATCACTACAGACCTCCTAAACTGTAGTGACCAGTGACCAAATAGGGTTCATGACAGGCAGGAGCATATCTGACAACTTTGTCTATGCGGCAGACCTCCTAAACTGCTGCCACAAGAGGAAAGCCCCCACTATGGTAATAAAACTGGACTTTAGGAAAGCCTTCGATTCTGTTTGTTGGGTCTCCTTACTCAAAATTCTCCGCCATCGTGGCGTCCCCCCTCGATTCTGCACATGGATCTCCCAAATCCTTCAGACCAGCAAAACAGCCATCCTCCTTAATGGGGTGCCGGGACAATGGATAAACTGCAAAACCGGCCTCCAGCAGGGAGACCCGTTCTCCCCATACATTTTCATCATTGTGGCCGACATCCTACAACAACTAATACACCAAGAAATCACACATGGCGTGCTCACACACCCAATCGATAATGACCTACCTTGCCCGGTTCTTCAATACACCGATGACACACTAGTTCTAGTCAAGGCTTCCACTGCCTGTGTAACTCGCCTTCAGGAAATCCTTTGCCAATTCGCGGACACAACAAGGCTTCAAACCAATTTCCATAAAACAACCTTTGTCCCAATGAACCTCTCAGAAGACCTCTCCCACTCCATCGTAGCCATCTTACAAACACCCATCCAATCATTCCCCCCAGACCTACTTCGGCCTACCCCTCTCCCCATTCAAACTACCTGCATCGGCTTTTCAACCCATAATCAACAAATGTGACAAATATCTAGCTAGGTGGCAAGCTACCCTTCTATCTAAAGGAGGCAGGTTTATCATGTTGTCCTCCGTACTCGACTCTCTACCCACGTACTTCATGTCTTCCTTTCTTCTTTCCAAATTAACTATCAAACTCATGGATAAGCGTAGACGAGCTTTCTTTTGGGCGGCTGATGACTCATGTACAGGTGCGCAGTGCCTAGTTGCGTGGGACAAAGTTTGTTCTCCAAAGAACTTAGGAGGTTTAGGTGGTAAAAACATTAACTCACAGAATGTTTGTCTTTTGCTGAAATTTTGCTACAAGTTCCTGCACGCCGATCTTCTCCCCTGGAGAGACTATCTCCTCCACCACGTCCCCTTCCACCCTCTCCAACAAAACAAAAAAATCTACCTTGGGAAAATTATTGCTAGCCATCTCCCCTTCCTCTCGCAAATTACACAGTGTGTCGATCATAATGGTTCCTCGGTTCTGTTCTGCATGGCTATTGGATACTTTCTGAGCCCCTACAGCTAGCCTTCCCAGCACTCTACTCACACCACACCCAACCTAATGCGTTTGTTAATGATATTCTGAATAATGGCATCCAAGAGGGCATGTGTAACTGACAAACTGTTGTTGTTGCATCCGAGCTTGCTTCTTTATCTCCTTGGTTGCAGGGTGTTACGCTATCCGCGGAACCGGACTCCCGCCTTCTACTTGTGGGGGGAGGGGAGGCGTGCTTCTCCTCGAGAGGCGCATACCATCTTCTACATATGCAACTCTATAGTACCAAGATGCTGCTCTTATTTGGTCATCGCCCGTGGCTTACAAGGTCAAGATATTCGCATGGCTGCTACACCTTGACAAGCTCAACACAAGAGTCAATCTGCTGCACAAGACCATCATTGACTCCGACACTTACCCCTATTGTGGCCTACTACCCGAGGACAGGGAATACACTTGTTCTTCCTATGTCCAGCCGCCACCACCATCTGGAGCAAGATCGGCATCAACCCCACATACTCCCCCTTCCCGCAGGTTTGGATGACGCCGATGCCTCCTCACCTACCCGCCTCAGACTAGAAATCTATGCTAATGATCATTTTATGAAAGATATGGGATGCACGCAGCGCAAAAGTCTTCCGGCATTATGACCAACAGTGTAACGAAACTATAAGGAACATTCTCTCCGATCTCACCTTATGGACACACCGTTTTAGGAAACCGGAATTTAAGATGGCAGCCACTTCTTGGTATGACCATGTAAAATTCAGGTGGGGATCCCCCTCCCCCCACCCACACACACAATGTCAGAGCCAGGATTTTCATATTGGGTATTCAGAGTAAAAAAACAGCTCCTGCAGGATTAGTATGATATTTTTTAACATTAGAAGCATAATTATTTTTCCATGCAGGATTAAAAGGAGTGCGAGCTATAAAATTAACATCATTAATATCGGTAGTGATAACATTAACTTGGGTATCTTCCTTATCCTTTACTAAGCTAAGCAACTCATCTACCTTAGATGTAAGCTCCTCATTATTTACCTCGGTAATTGAACTTACTCTCTTCGAGGTTCTTTCCACATGCCATTGGGCATGGTTATTTTGCATATCATCAAGTAACTTCTTTGCGTCACTCACCTGCTTTCTTATGATCGTTCCTCCTGCTGCAGTATCTAGCATAGACTTAGACATTGGGTTAAGACCATTATAAAATAAATGTAATATAAGCCATTCTTCCATTCCATGATTAGGACAGTCCATTACGGCCCTAGTGGCTCACGGTCTTCTTGTTTAAAGCTTATAATGTTGGATCTTAGCTGCATAGTCTTAGCTGGGGGGAGGGAATAGTCATAAACAAATTAGTACATTCCTCCAAAGATTTAATAGTTCCCTTTGGTAGAGCTAGCAACCAATCCTTAGCCTTTCCTCTAAGAGACAAAGGAGATAATCTTAGCTTAATAGCATTTGGATCTACGTCCTTAATATGCATCATGTCACAAATTTCAGTAAAAGTATATAAGTGCAATCCCGAATCCTCAAAAGATGAACCTCCAAATTGGTTTTGTTGAACCAAACTTAAATGGTTAGGTTTTATCTGATAAGTTTCCACATCAACTGGAGGTTGAGTAATGGGTGCACGAATAAAATCATTAGTGGGAGTAGCATACTCCCCTAATATCTTTTGAGCCATGGCTCTTATGTTTTTGGTAATTTTTAAGTAATGAAAATGAATAACAAGCAACTAATTTTTTGGTTTCTCAAATAGATAACAAGAAAGTAAACTAATAAAAAATTTAAACTTCAACTAATAATAGAACTAAAAACAAGGTCTCTAATGACCTAACCAGGATAGCGAAATTGCTTCTCGGCAACGGCGCCAGAAAAAGGGTTGATACCTTCGATCCGGATTCACGGATGTAGTATAATAGCTTTTTCGCTAGAAGACCTAGGTTTAATCAAACCTCGGAAAGCACTGATAAAGGGTAATAAAAAAGGACATATCTACAAGACTTTGTTTGTTCATTTTACCTTAGTTGACTGGACCAATCTAGTTTACTTTATAACGGGTTTGAATCAATGGATGGAGATAGGCCATGGTTGAAGATCCACCTGCAGCTACACATCAAATGGGATAAAAGATAATAATAAGCACATTCATGTATATTGTTTGTATTGAGATAATCTTTTGTGGGCAACACATCCTAGTATTCTAGAGCCCTCGTGATGCAGCGGGCATAGCAATAGACTTTTAATCTAACCGAGTGCACACCGAAGCCACGGGTTACAAACGATTATTAAGTGTAAACACATATTAGCTTTAAATGGTGATGTTGTTGTTGATCCCGAATGGGGCGCTAAGCAAAGCCCGTACTTTATTTTCTGTCACTGAGTTTCCTATGAGATCGCCGCTAGCCAAGTATCTCACCTCAAGACTTTATCAATCTATGAGATATTGGGTACTTATAAGTCCACAGACCGAGACGAGAGATAAAGAAACAAAAGATACAAATCACGAATCCAAACAAAATACAATTCTCCCATGATCTAGATGCACATAATTGCTACGAGGTTTCTCTCCAACCCGCAGCCCATGAGGACTCCTCACTCACAAAAAATAGATCAGAGATAGAAAACATCATGCAAATACTTAGATTGAAATCAAATATTCTTACAATGGTCGCCAATCACAAGGAGATCGAAAAGTACAAAGCAATGGCTATGGCTAGTGGAGGGATGGATGGTGGAAGTGATGAACAATGGATGAACTATGTATGAACAATGGTGTGGATCTCCTTTGGGGGTGTTAATATGCAATCCGAGAATGGCGGTCCTTTGGTCGGCAGCTGGATCCTCGAAATATATAGGCGTCTTCACGAAAGTTGTAAGGTTTGACGAGATGAAGCCATCGCCACCTGGTATAGGCAGGCGGTATGGGCGGACTACGCCCGTACCAGTGGTCGTTAAGCGTGCTGACGCCCTGGTTGGCTTCTCCAATTACTTGGACATGTGTACTTACTCAAAATCATTCATTATGACTCCTTATTTCGCCTTAAAAGCAGTGATTTCCTGCACAACATAAATCAAAGAAGGGATTTGCATATCTTTGCAATTATTAGTCATTAGTGGCAAAAGTTGAGAGTTTCTTTGGCAATTACTTGACCAAAAACAACATTTAAACGATGTGGAAGATGGCAAAAATCGGAGCCATCAGTAGGCCCCCAAGAATTCGGCTAGCCATGGAAAGTGAAAAGCAAAGGTTGTTTTAGAGCATATGACATGATTGAAAGACCCATAAATAAGGTTTATACTGGTTACTAGGAGGGCAAGACCATTAAATGAAGCCATATAAAAAATGGTGAAAGTGTTCGACAAAAGTTGAACGTCATGTCTATCTTGTTATAATTATTCTCTTCTTTGAACTAGAAAGATGCTAATGATAGGGGCAAATGGAACCAAACACTAAAATGATGAACTATTGATCAACCATAAACTTAATGAAATAGAGTTTGGAAGCTAAATAGGCCTTTTAACATGTTTAATCCATGCTTACTTTTGGTACGAGATATAAAAATATCTTAAGGGAAGACATAAAACTAAGAAGTGAGTCTTCCAGGTCAAGGGGATGAAACTAAGAAGTATCTCAAAGTAGAAAGGCATAAAAAACCCATGACAATGATAGGAAAGATTCTTTCAACAATTCTATAGGTTCATCTAAGTATGCTTGAAGGTTTTTCTATCTCTCATTTGTTTTAACACAAGTCTACTTATCATTGAGCATGTTTGTAGAGTGCGAAAGATATCACTTTATAGCCTACTTGCTTGTTGTTATTCCTTAAAGATTAAATCTAGTGAACTTTGTGTGGCAAAGAAAAAGAACCAAAGAAAAAAACTCCAAAGTCCATGTTAATTTTATCATCTTTATGCTTGAGGACGAGCATAGGTTAAGCTTGGGTATGTTTGATGCATGTAAAATGCATCCATGAACTTTGTCGTTTATTGCTTCAAAATTATTATTATTTTGCAACATTATTATATTTATAGGCACTAACCTAATAATAGTTGCAAAAGTGCACAAGTTATTGTTTTACACTTTGTTGTGTAGGAAGTACACAAATATGGAAGGAAACCACGCATTATGGAGAAATCTGGAAATTCCTGGAATCTGTCCCTGCAGAACTCTTTTCGAAGATTGCTAGAAACGACCCTGAAGATGATGTCTAATGGAAAAGGTGTAGAAAGGAAAGTTGTGGGAAAATTTATGCGCAACAATTTTGACATAAAATTTGCCCCGGTCGGAGTCCAAGTGTATTTTTAATCAGTTTTGGGACTCCGAAAATATGTGACGTGGTTGACTCAAACTCCTTCCATCTTTGATGATTTCGGCCCAACCACGATTTGATGGACTCATTAAGGATAGAGGGGACTCCTAGAAAGATTCTTGAGATGCCCAAGATCCCTTGGATCCAAGGGGCATCCATCCTATGACCAAGATTGCATCTCTACCACTATATATTGAGAGGAAACCCTACTTTTGGAGGTATCCACCCATAGCCATGAAATTTCCCCTCCTTAGCAGCTCCCAAGGAGGGGTACGAGCTCCTCAAGATCAGCACATATCCAAGGAAGAAGAAGGGGCAAGGGGCCGCTGCCCCCAAGGGCAGTCACCGCCTATAGGAGGGCGCCGGCGCCTCCCTGTCGTCGGCCCGCCTCCTCTCACCGCGTGGCCACCTCTCCCCATGGGAAGGCTCACCTCCATCACCATCTACTGCAAGATCCCATCATCCCCACTATAATCTCTTAGCAAACATGATGTATGATGTAATATATTATTTTTCCATGATCTATTGTATGACTATGTTGATATTTGAGTAGTGAATTGTTATGGCAATTGTGATCTAGTTTGTTTTGGTTGCATACAAGTATCTATTATCTTCTATGATGATCTTGATGCACTAACATATGAGTGCATACAGATGTTGGGGGATGCACAAGGTTGTCATTGTTGCATGTTGATAGGATGAGGGATAGACGAAGTTTGACAAAAGCCGAATCCCATGTCTTAGAAATATATGTAGTATTAATTCATGGTTAATAAACAGGGGTATTATCATGGGGACCTTAGATCTAAATGCGGTGATTGGACTTTATGTCTTATTATCCCCTTGTTTTTCTTAATTGGCTTTGGGATCAATCACTAGTGGTGTATTTTCTACTATCTATGGCTACACCTAGTTATGGCTCCTCCTAGAAGAAACAATAAAAAGACTATATACGTGCTTCACTAATTGTGACAACCAATTGAATGAAATAGCAATTTGCCTAAACATTTACTACCATAGATTATCCACATACGCTCCACTAGATCCACTTCATTTGTATTATAGTATTTATTTCAACTACTTTATTGTTTTCTAGTTAATACCAAAAACAACCACATACACACTTTAGATCCTAGCTTTGCATAGAAGGCCATATAAGTGGGTTATAAGGCTTTAGATAATAGATAGTTTACCTTCAACTCCTCGTGGGTTCGACACTCAAATACTTATCGAACTGTACTACGGTGATCCTCTGCACTTGGGGGTTATCAGCTGGCCATCCGCAACAGGCAGTTTACCATCTCCAAAAGAAAGCAAGGTCATGTCCATGCCTTTGATGCTGGTTGTGCGGGCAGTAAATACACCCTTCTGATATCCCTCGGGCCATTCCCCACCCAAGTTCTCAATAGTGATTGTGGCCTCGATGGAGTTCACAATGTGGCCAAAGGTGAACTTCAACGTGCTAAGTTTGCTGGTTGTGACACGAGTAAGGACACATGATGTGTGTAGCACCCGTGTAAAACCAATACTAGAAAATCGCTCAAGATTGTGCATCATCATGGTATCATGCTCATGTCATCATGGCACATTGCATTTGAGTACTGTATCATGCATTGCATTTGTTTGTATTGCTTGAATAAATGCTATCAACATTACCTTCTCCTCTATTCTTGTCTCTCGCTATTTTTGTTTTCTACAAGGTTGGATCCACTTGCTAGGGTCCATTATTTTCCCAAACATTTTCATCCCATTTTAAGAACCCTAAATCTCAATTCTAGTAAAATGCCCAAGTGGACATTATGTGGGCACCTCCTTCCTTGGTGCTATTTCCCCTCCGCCTGTATTGAAATATCACAATCCTCTATTCAAACTCTCCTACAAAGTTCAAAAGGTTTTGAATTAGTAACTTGTTTAAATTTGAAACAAACAAACTAAAACAAATAAAGAGAAATCCAAAAAAATAAAGGGATAGAGTTGGTAGCCCAACCACCTCCCCACCAAGCCCACCCAGCCACCTTGCTAGGCCCAGCCATGGCCATTCGGCCTTTCTCCCCACTGAAACCCTAGGGAGAGGGAGCTCCTCCCCTGGCTTCTTGCAAGTAGCCCCCTCGCCGCTGGCATCTTTCAGTTTCCCCCTCCCTTCCTTTTGTTTCTCTCTCCGCTCCGCACCTGCCCTGCGTGTCGTACATGTCCCAACCCGCGTGTCGTACACGTCCTAGGGGGAAAATTTGCACCATCCCGCTTTCTCCACCTCACCCCGTAAAATGTTTCCGTAGCTCAGATTCCGTAAGTGTAGCATTTCTGGCGCCGAAATCCCCACCCCGCGGTCACCCGGCCCCACCACGATCGCGAGCCCGCCCCTGTCCCCCTCGCGTTCTTCCTCACGCCGCTTCCTCGATCCTAGCAGGGACCGCCGCCGCCTCCCTCTACCGCCTCTTCCTCGGTCACGCTGCACGCCACCGCCTAGGTCTCTATCCCCGGCGCCGCCTCCTCCTCTACTTCCCCGCCGCCAGGAAACTGAGCCGCCGCCAACACCGCGCGCGAGCTCGCCACGCGTCCCTCTCCTTCGTGTCGGCCTGCCACCTCTCGTCCCTGCTCAGCCCTGCCTCGCCTCCGGCTGCCCTAGCTCTGCCAGCATCGCCGCCCCGTCCTCCTCTAGCCATCGTCCTCCTCCCATTCCCCCGTAGCTCAGCGTCGTTGCCCGTTCCCCGCTTGCGCGCGTCCCTACCAGGGCCCTACCTGCTGCAAGCTCGCTGGCCCGGAGATCCTCTGTCAGCGCCCCGTTGTCCTGGCATCGACGACCCCTCCCCACCAGGACCCAGGGCACCGCCAAGGACGTCGACGTCTTCTTGCCTCCCTTCTCGGTTCGGCATGCCGTGCGTGTCCTGCTGCCTCTAGTGGTTTCCCTGTGCGCACATATGTTCATGTGTCACTGTTTTTTCGTCTCCCTGCAAGATCTATTCCGGTACGGCCTACCTCAATGAAATCTGGCCGATCAAACGTGCTGCTGCTCAAGACCAACCGTAATACAGAGGTCTCCTACCAAGTTCTGCTCGGATCCATGAAGCCACCCGAAGGCCACACTGACGCAAGATACCGTGTAGTCGCCTAATGCGAGGCCCCAAGACGACACCACAAGAAGACCCTCACCGGCAAACAAATCGACACCGACCTGGATGGATCTGAAGGCCATCGATGCTCGATCCAAGATCACCATCATCCAGGAGCAACCGGAACCGAGATCTCCGTCATGGACTCTCAAAATCTTCGATATAGACCCGAAGCCCCTGACCCGGAAACTAAAGAACAATCTCGTCGACCCGAACCCCTTCGAGCCCCAAGATCGTAGAACTGCCATGGGTGTTCCCCTTTTCCGAGCCCTATTTTATAAAATGAAATATAAACATGTTCCATATTAAATTGTTCATGATTGCACACATGCTTTGTCATTTGGGGTTATTTTGCCGATTCACCTCATAATTAAACATGGAGACCTTATGCGGGCTACTCTAGTCTTATATTGCCTCCATTTAAATTTATGTATTGATCCGGTGCCATGTTTCGCCTTGTTAATTCAACATTGAATTTGTGGGGTAGATAAATAACTTGAACCTTATATTCAAATTTCGGGAACCCGGTTCTACTTAATATTGCCTAATTGCACTGCATTTGGCGAGCATTCTCCCCTTTCTACCTATTTTGCTTTTATAGTCTTTACTTCCTCATGTGGATCTATTGTTATCCGTGTTATGATGCTCTAGTTTCCATACACCATTACATTCCTTGCAGCCTATATATTGCCTTGGTCACTTCCTATTGCCCGTTGTTTTGGTAGATAGCTGGTATTGCGAGTCATAGTTGCTTGCCTATGAGTTGGCCTGAGTTGTCGAGTACCACAGTTGTTGGAGGTTGCCACATATTTAATGTTGGAGATGATCATGGTTCTAATTACAACTTGATACTTAGAATGCTAGAAATAGATATAATGTAGATGCACTAGTGGTCAATAGACTTTATTTGGTTTTTAGCTTCTCACTTGTGTCCCCTAGGACCCCGAGTACTTGATACCTGTTCCTTGACTATCGCACTATCCGCATGTGGGGCCATGAATCTAAATCTTATTTCTTGGAGCCACAATTAGTTTGGGGCTTTATTACTATCTTGTACTTATGCCATGCTTTACTGCTTTATTTACTATTGTGCGTGGAGCACCGGTACTATTTACGTCCATCGACAAGTCCAGTCACACTTTCGGGTTCCCAATCGTTTACATCCATCGCTAGACACCCTGGGTCGATCACGGAGTCGGACGACTTTGTAACGCGTAGCTTAGTGGGGTGGCCCCTAAAATCATTTTTGAATCTTGCAAATGCTTTGTCATGATATCTTGTTGCTTTTTATTTGGTTCTCCCCGAGGTTGATCGTGCGTGTGTTTCTATTTGTGCACCCTGCAGGGTAAATCTTTTTGAAAAGCCATGTCCGCGGTTATGGACTACTTGGAGCATAGTGTCTCGACCATAGACAACTATAACTAAAGTAGTGCTATGAATTTTACTTTGGCATGACTAGTAATCAACTCCACTACAACAGAATGGATAAATAAAAGTGCCCAACAACTGATAGAATTGGGGTGTCTCATATTATCTATACTTGCCTAGTAAGTATTGCAACTACGACGGAATGGATAATTTTAAATGCCAACAGTTGGTGATATTGGAATGTCCCATGCTATCTATATTTGACTAGTAAGTGCTGCAACTACAATGGAATTATGAATAAAACTGCCAACTGTGTGAGTTCCTCGGATTGACTTCCTCGTTTGGTCTCGAGGGGGAAATACCATGATGGGTATGTTTGGTGATAATATTAGGTTGGTTCCGAACAGGTCTTTCTTATTCCTCTTCGATAGTCGACAGTTGTACCGAGTCTCTATAGGTTTTTTAGTGCATGCTTCGTTGTCGATTCAGTCCACCATACCTATGTAGGCGAGACCCGCCGAATTCTAGACTCGCCATGTACTGTCCTCAGTACTGATGCTCCCTTTTCGTTTGCCCTGTGTCGGCACCCCTTTTGCTTTGACAGGTATAAGTTCAACTACGTTAGCAGGTTTACCCTTCTGGCTTGGCCTGGGCAGGGTTATGGACGCCATTGGTTATTCTTTAGGGCTCTTAGCCAAGTTTGCATCTTATCCATACTCGAATGTTGTATCGTTTTCAAGGTGAATTGGATCTTTATATTGTATATTTGTATTCTTGACTCGAGGAGTCGTTGTTGTATATATATGTTTTGTTGGTTCCATCATGAACTATTGTGTAATGATATTACTTCATTTTCCACCCGCACGCAAGTGCCTGGTGGGCGTCCTTGAATAGTTTCTATGCGGGTTTGGCGGGAATCACTATAATCTGCATAGGGCCGATTCGAGGGTGTTACAAAGTGGTATCAGAGATCAGCAGTTACAATACCCAAATGGTCTAGCCTATAGGATAACCTAGCTAACGGAAGATGTAGAGTGTCAAAACTATTTTAAAAATTGGTTGGGTAGATCTGATTAGGTCTGCTTTTACTCCGTATCTTTATGCTATTCTCCTCTTACCTCTGCGTGTTTTAAATCTGCCTCTTACCTTTCTCCGAGTCCAAGATTTCTCGTGGCAGGGTTTCCTTGGTACATTCATGGTTTCACTTCCTTCCTCTTGAAATGGTGCTTCGACATCCGGTCTTCATGATATCTCAGGAATTTCCTCTGTTGTACCTTTTAGTGGACCAGAAATTCACTAAAAAAATTCTTTATATCCTCTGTTGTTTTCCAACGCAATGACATCATCTACACCAGATCTGATGAAGAGCCTGTATCACTCATTTATTTCTAAAACGTTGTTTGTAAAGATCTACAGTCTGATTCTAAAGTTGGTTGCATAATTATTCTATTTATGTACAGAGTAATTCTTTGAGTGCAGGATGGAGTCGCGACCATACCACTACTCTTATCATTTGCTTTTGTACATTGGATTATGGATCGATGCAATTTTACTTATTCTATCGAAGTTAGAGGTGGCTTTATCTGTTGAGACTTTTACCTTCATCTTTGTATCTCCGGAGTGTTCTCTCAACGAACGTGAGCAACACCCCTTGTTTGTGGTGTTGACAATTTCAAGGAGGAGGAAGAATCTTTGTTAGTGGTGTCGCAAGGATCTACACAAAGCGAGAAGATTCAGGTCGTCAGCCTTTTTCCCCGTACCATGAGGCGGATCTCGAGGGAGAGATCCCTTGTTAGTGGTGTCGAATTGTAGCAGCCCAGGAAAAAGCACTACTAGAAAATCACTCAAGATTGTGCATCATCATGGTATCATGCTCACGTCATCACGCCACATTGCATTTGAGAATCATATCATGCATTGCATTTGCTTGTCTTGCTTGTATAAATGTTATCACCATTACCTTCTCCTCTCTTTTTGTCCCTCGCTATTTTTGTTTTCTACAAGGTTGGATCCACTTGCTAGGGTCCATTATTTTCCCAAACATTTTCATTCCATTTTAATAACCCTAAATCTCAATTCTAGTAAAATGCCCTAGTGGACATTATGTGGGCATCTCCTTCCTTGGTGCTATTCCCCCTCCTTCTCTATTGAACTATCACAATCCTCTATTCAAATGCTCCTACAAAGTTCAAAAGGTTTTGAATTAGTAACTTGTTTAAATTTGAAACAAACAAATTAAAACAAATAAAGAGAAAACCAAAAAAATAAAGGGAGAGAGTTGGCAGCCCAACCACCTCCCCACTGAATCCCACCTAGCCACCTTGCTAGGCCCAGCCGTGGCCATTCCGCCTTTCTCCTCACCGAAACCCTAGGGAGAGGGAACTCCTCCCCTGGCTTCTTGCAAGTAGCCCTCCCGCTGCCGAAATCTTTTAGTCCCCCTCCCTTCCTTTTGTACTCTCTCTGCTCCCCACCTCCCCTGCGTGTCGTACGCGTCCCAACCCGCACCGCAATCCCCACCCCGCGGTCGCCTGGCCCCACCATGATCGCGACCCCGCCCCTGTTTCTCGCCCTACTCCCCCTTGCGTTTATTCTCACCCGCATCAACGCTCCACTTCCTTAATCCCAGCAGGCACCATCGCCGCCTCACTCTACCGCCTCTTCCCCGGTCATGCTGCTTGCCACCGCCTGAGTCTCCATCCCTGACGCCGCCTCCTCCTCTACTTCCTCGCCGCTTAGAAATCGAGTCACCGCCACCGCCAACGACCTCCGCCACCCTGCACCTCTGCGCCTGCCACCGCCCGGCTCAAACCAAGCCACCGCGCGCGGGCTTGCCTCCGACACCGCATGCTTCACCTACCGCGTGTCCCTCTCCTTCGCGTCGGCCCGCCACCGCCCATCCCCGCTCGGCCCTGCCTCGCCTCCGGCCGCCCTAGCTGTATCAGCGTCGCCGCCCTATCCTCCTCCTGTTCCCCTGCAGCGCGGCGTCGTCACCCTTCCATGCTTGCGCGCGTCCCTGCCAGGGTGCTACCTGCTGCAAGCTCGCTGACCCAAAGATCCATTGCCAGCATCCCGCTGTCTCGGCATCGACGACACCTCCTCGCCAGGACCCAGGGCACCGCCAAGGACGTAAACGTCTTCCCGCTTCCCTTCTCGGTCTGGCGTTCCATACGTGTCCTACTGCCTCTAGTGGTTTCCCTGTGCACACATATGTTCGTGTGTCACTATTTTTTTGTCTCCCTCCAAGATATGTTCCATTACGACATGCCTCAATGGAATCTGGTTGATCAACCATGCCCCTGCTCAAGACCAACTGTAATACAGAACTCTCCTACCAAGTTCTACTCGGATCCGTGAAGCCAAAAGGGCACATCAATGCAAGATCCCATGTAGTCTCCTAGTGCGAGGCCCCAAGACGACACCACAAGAAGACCCTCACCGGCAAACAAGATCGACACCAACCCGGACGGATCCGAAGGCTACCGGTGCTTGATCCAAGATCGCCATCATCCACGGAGCAACCGGAACCGAGATCTCCATTATGGACTCCCCTCCGAGCCCCAAGATCGCCGAACCTCCATGTGTTTAGGGTTAGGGTTTAGGGTGCCATGTTTCACCCAGTTAATTCAACATTTAATTTGTGGGGTAGAAAAATAACTTGAACCTTTTATTAAAATGCCGGGACCTCGGTTTCGCTAAATATTGCCTAATTGCACCGTATCTTTGCCATGTCATGCATCATGCCCGATCTTCTGTCGTAGTATTAAATAGTGCATCCGATGTTTCTTTTAGTGTTTTGCATCTTCACGGATTAGGCTGATGAGTTGATGTGAGTGTCGACCCGATCTTTGGATTAACCTTCAACAATGTTTCCTAGGCGAGCATTCTCCCTCTTTCTACCTATTTTGCATTTATAGTCTTTAGTTCCTCCTATTGATCTATTGCTATCCACGTTATGATGCTCTAGTTTCCGTGCACCATTACATTCCTTGCAGCCTATGTATTGCCTTGGTCACTTCCTATTGCCCATTGTTTTGGTAGATAACTGGTCTTGCGAGTCGTAGTTGCTTGCTTAGGAGTCGGCCCGAGTTGTCGAGTACCACAGGAGGTTGCCACATGTTTAATGTTGGAGATGATCATGGTTCTAATTACAGCTTGATAATTTAAATGCTGGAAATAGATATAATGTAGAGGCACTGGTGGGATATAGATGTTATTTGGTTTTTAACCGCTCACTTGTGTCACTTAGGACCCCAAGTACTTGATACATGTTCCTTGACTATCGCACTATCCGCATGTGAGACCATGAATCCCCTTAGTCCGATCTTGATTCAAATCTTATTTATTGGGGCCACAATTAGTTTGGGGCTTGATTACTATCTTGTACTTATGCCATGCTTTATTGCTTTATTTACTATTGCGCGTGGAGCGCCTGTACTATTTAGGAACCCCGTCCCACGCGACAATCCCAGTCACACTTTTGGGTTCCCAGTCGTTTACAACTGTTGCCACACACCCTGGGTCCATCATGGAGCCGACCGACTTTGTAACGGGTAGCTTAGTGGGGTGCCCCCCTGAAATCATTTTTGAATCTTGCAAATGCTATGTCGTGATACCTCGTTGCTTTTTATTTGGTTCTTCCCGGAGTTGATCGTGCGTGTGTTGCTATTTTTGCACCCCAGCAAGGTAAATCTTTTCGAGAAGCCGTGTCCGTGGTTATGGACTACTTGGAGCATAGTGTCTCGACCATAGACAACTATAACTAAAGTAGTGCTATGAATTTGACTTTAGCATGACTAATAATCAGCTCCACTACAACGGAATGGATAAATTAAAGTGCCAACAACTGATGGAATTGGGGTGTCTCATGTTATCTATACTTGCCTAGTAAGTATTACAACTATAACGGAATGGATAATAAAAAATGCCAATAGTTGGTGATATTGAAATGTCTTATGCTATATATATTTGACTAGTAAGTGATGCAACTACAATGGAATTATGAATAAAACTATCAATTATGTGAGTTCCTCGAATTGACTTCCTCGTATTTGGTCTCGAGGGGGGAAATTCCAGGATGTGTATGTTTGGTGATAGTATCAGGTTGGTTCCGAATAGGTCTTCCTTATCCCTCTCTGATAGCCGACAGTTGTACTGAGTCTCTATAGGTTGTTTAGTACTGACGCTCTAGACTCTCTATATACTGGCCTTAGTACTGACTCTCCATTTCCCTTTGCCCTTTGTCGGCACCCCTTTTGCTTCGACAGGTTTAAGTTCGACGACGTTAGCAGGTTTACCCTTCTGGCTTGGCCTGGGCAGGGTTATGGATGCCGTTGGTTATTCTTCAGGGCTCTTAGCCCAATTTGCATCTTATCCATACTCAGATGTTGTATCATTTTCAAGGTGAATTGGACCTTTATATTGTATATTTGTATTCTTGACTCGAGGAGTCGTTGTTTTATTTATATGTTTTGTGGGTTCCATCATGAACTATTGTGTAATGGTATTACTTTGTTTTCCACCCACATACAAGTGCCTAGTGGGCGTGCTTGAATCGTTTCTATGCGGGTTTGGCGGGAATCGCTATAATCTGCATAGGGGCGATTCGAGAGTGTTACAATGTGCATGGCTCGTTACTAATGTAACAAACTGCTAACAAACTCAATTCCCTGTCCTCTGACTGGACAACACCTTTCACCTTCAAATCGACCTCAAAATACGTAGGATCTACCATCACCACAGGAGCCTGGGTAGGACCTATAAGTGTTAGAAATGGACGTTCCCAGACCTAAAACTAGCTCCGTCCGACGCTAAATAGCGCCGGATTTCTGCCTAGAAATGCCCAAAAAGAGTGGAGATGCTCTAAAGCGATAAGGCCGCCTTTACTAAAGCAGCAACCCATCACAAACGGAAAGAAATCCTATACGACCTGCGTCGTACAGTTCCAATGGTTGGACCAGCTACTCCGTGCGACACCTGGCGTTTGGAATCTGAAAGCAGTCAGACTAAACAAATCCCCTAATTCCTGATTTCCTATGTGTTCCTCTGCCATCGCACACTCCTGACTTCTGTATCGCAAACCACCCCTCTTCTCCTTCCCCTCTCAGCAAAACCCTAGTCGCCGCCATGGCTCTGCCCGCCGTTGTCGCCATGGTTGCCGTGTCCCGACCATCCTCCATGAGACCGAGCCCCTGCTTGAGCTCCAGGACGCAAAGGCCGGTGCCCAGGAGTACCAGCTCCCCGACGCCCATGTCTCGTCGTCCCAGCGCATGCCGCACCTACCGCTGCTGCCTCGTCGTGACGCTGCTCGACGCTGCCCGTGCTCGCCGCCGCCATCTCCTTTCGTTCCTCGCCACTGGCTCGAGCTAGCAGGGCTAGTTACTTGCCTTTTTTTCGAAAAGGGGAATAAAACCCTGGCCTCTGCATCGGTTGATGCACACAGCCCTAGGCTAGTTACTTGCCTAGGGTGAGCGCGCCCGTCCCCTTCAACTCAGCATCAACCCCCATCGATATCTCGCCCTAGCTTGCCGTGCAGCGCCGCCACGTGCGACGCCGCTCGCGCAGTCACCACGCACGCCGCGCACCGCACTTCTGCCTCACACGCAAGCACCGCTATTGTTACCCTGTTCTCTGCTTGCTTGCTTCTTGCACGGACCACCTCCAACCGTAGAAAGATCACCCAGTTGTAGACCGATTCCCTCTCTTTCCTAAGAGCCGCTACACGTCCTAATCGACGAAGAAACGAAGCCGCAGACATCCGCGCAACAGCAGCCGAACTCGCGGTCAGATCTCGCGTAGTTTCATCAGTGATGCTGCATGAAAAACCCTGTTCCTCGGTGATTCCCGGCCTCCACAGTCCACCACCGGCGTTACTTCTTGAACCAAAATCGTAGCTCAACCTCCCCTCTTTCCAACGAGCCCGGCCACGTCCCAAACAGATTACCACAGCGATCGTAATATTCTGCAGAAGTTCGGTCAAACTCATAGTTTTTGTTGACGTTGTCCAGTTTCGTCAGAGACAACTCCAGAACCTTTTGCAAATGAGCCCTCCGTCTTTTCAACACGTCAAACAACAGTTTGCAATCGCCCACGTGTCGTCGGCTGGCTCGCCCGCGCGCAACATGGCCCCATCCTTCCCTGACCCCACTCGTCATTGACTGCGTGTATACCTAACCTGAGTAACAAAAGCTTCTATTTATTTCTAAATTTAAATAAAAACTAGAATATAATATATGTCTAATTAAATTCATATCAATTTAAATAATTTGAATTCGAATTAACTATATGAAATATGTTTCAAATTTAAATATGAATAAATTCAAATTTGACCTGGATCAACACTATCTAGTCAAACCTGTGACATTTGACCCTTTTTTGGAATTATTTGCATGTAATAATATATTTAAATTTATAAATTCAAATTTTGCATATGATATATGTTTCTTGATCAGAAAAATGCCAGGAATTCAAATATGCTATACAAAATAATTTTTGAGCAGTTTAAAATTTTGAAATTATTTGAATGTTAATAAATGCCTTTATCTTAAATAATTTATAACTTTAATTGTGTAATTCCAAATTCGACAAATAATATATCTAAATCGCTCAGCGCGATGAGCATGTTCTAACTCTGCATTCCATGATAGCAATTGAATCATGCATCATATAAATACTTAAAAAACTGAATGGTTTATGCAAGTAAAACTTGATCAAACAATTAATAAAATGCTTATTTCTTGTTCCTACACCTTACTCATGCCATGCTATGTAATACCATGTAAATTGTGCATCATCCTATCATGGCATATCTTGTTTGCTTGTTGCATATGATTTATATAATTGTGCAATGCATTTATTTCAGTCACTTGTGTGTATGGTTTTTATCCGGATATACGCTAAGTAAGGAAAATATCAGGAGCCTCAGGAGTATTACCCGGATCCTGCCTATTCAGCAACTGAACTGCCAAGCAAGCACTTTACCATGCTTGCATGCATATAGTATCTATGCCTCTATCTTTATTCTTACATCATTGAGTCGCGAATTGCATTAAATTGGAATCTCCAGTATTGTAGAGCCTTTACTTTTAAACCCCAGCGATGCTTGTTCCTCCATCCTATGAGCCATTAATACAGGAGTTGTTTGAGCCACGCGAGTCGTAGAACTGCATGTGTAGGGTTTGTGCGAGTCTGTTGTGGATAACGAGGTACCTAAACAACTTAACCTGAGTAGTATAGGATAACTAATGAAAGAGACACCGACGAGAAATATCTGCTATTTGGTTTTTCATGCTCACTTGTGTCACGTAGGACCCGAGTACTTGATACATGTTCCTTGACTATCGCACTATCCGCATGTGGGACCATGAATCTCTTTCGCCTGAGCTTGATTCACACTTCATTTCATGGGGCCACAATTAGTTTGGGGCTTTATTACTATCATGTACTTATGCCATACGCGTGGAGCGCATGTACTGTTTTGGATCATGACATGTTTTCGCTATATCGACAAGTCCAGTCACAGTTTCAGGTTCCTAGTCGTTTACCGCCGTCTACACAAACCCTAGGTCCGTCTCCAAGCCGGCCAACTTCGTTGCGGGTAGTTTAGTGAGGTGGCCCCCTGAAATGATTTATAAATTATGTGAATCCATTGTCGTGAGGCCTCGTTGCTTTTTATTTGGTTCTTCTCGGGGTTGATCATGCGTATGCTGCTATTTGTGCACCCCTGCAGGGTAAATCTTTTTGAAAGCCGTGTTGGTGGTTATGGATAACTTGGAACACAGTTTTTCGATCATAGATAAATATAACTAAAGTACCGTGTTTAACTTGACTAAAACATGACCAGTAATTAGTGCAATACTCATGGAATGGATGATAAAAATACCAACAGATGGGTTATTCTTCCGTCTTCTCATTCTGTAAGCGAGGAGGATGGTTATGTTTACTTATGCTGCTATAACTATTGATTCTAATTAACGGACATCCATCTATCTTTGGTTAGGCGAATGTGTAACGTGTCTCTATAGAACTATTTAGATATTATCTTTTGCTGCAATTGCGTCACCCCCAGGTTGTTCCATTTAGATGCATTAAGACTTGTTGAGTACCCCTAGGGTCTCACACGATAAATATTTGGTTCAGATGGACATGATTACTCACAGGAAGTATACTGGGTCGAGGAGACCGATGATGGTGTCAACGATCATCAGGTGTAAAGATTCCGGGGATGGAGATCCGTGACATATGTGGGCGAGACATGCTTATTTCTGTGGCATCTTATGCCAATTTGCTTTTTAATCCGTACTCGGATCTTGTTTTCCACTTCCGCTTGATACTTTGTTGTGTGATGTATGAGGATGTATCCTAAAATATTATATCTATCTAGGATATTTGGATCTTGCCATATGGTGTTGCAATATTTCTATTTCTTTTAGATGGTGTCTGATGTACTTTTGTATGTCGAGGACATACACAAGTCGGATTGCTTTACCTGTCGACTACACCACTCGTTCTTGTCACGATCTTCTTGCAAAGTGGATAGGGTGGTTGGCCGGTACCGTGCCCTGTTCCGGTTAGACGGGGCCTACACGTGGGTGGCCCTTGGTCCTCCTCGGTAGGACACCTTATGCACTTTGGGTTCATCCTTGGCTTGTTACTTAGAGCATAGTGTATGAGGTATTACAAGTGTCAAACACTGGAGTCTCTCGCTCGCTCTCGATGATCATGTTGTGCAAGATCACACAAGCAGTCATGAACTCTGTTGTTGGGCAAGATCACACTCGCTCTCGATGCCCTCTCCACATCCTTCCTGTAAGCCTCTCGCTGTTGGGCAAACCAAGCTTTCTTTCCTTCAGGCACAGGGTTTGAGATTGTCTTCACAAATATTGACCATCTTAGATAGATGCCATCTGCCAAGTAGTAGCTCTTGTCATACTGGTGGCCATTGATCTCGAACTGCACTGGAGAAGCTCTTCCTTCAACAAGCTTGGCAAACACATTTGAACACTTCAGCATGTTGATGTCATTGTGTGATCCTACCATGCCGAAGAAAGCATGCCAAATCCATAGATCCTGATCTGCCACAGCCTCAAGCACCACGCTACATGATCCTTTGTGACCTTTGTATATGTCCTGGTGCGCGAATAGACAGTTCTTCCAAGCCTAGTGCATATAGTCAATGCTTTCAAGCATTCCTGGAAAACCCCTTGCAACATTCTGTTTCAAGATCCGAGTTGTGTCTTCTGTATTGGGTGTTCTCAGGTATTTCTTTCCATACACCGCCACAATAGCCCTGCAAAATCTGTATATGCAGTCGATGGCTGTGGACTCCGCCATACGGAGGTAGTCGTCCTGTGTGTCTCCAGCAACTCCATATGCAAGCATCCGGAGAGAAACTATGCATTTTTGGATTGTGGAGCAACCAAGCGTGCCGACGGCATCCTCTGTCTCGGTTTGCTCTTGCGCCGCCTAGGCTTCGAACCCCCAGGAGGAGGCTTCTCATTGGCGCCGGCAATCATGCCCAGGAGGGATGTGGCGATCGGGAGATGATCATCGTCACCGACGTTGTCTCGATCGCCAGCAGCAACGCGACTTCATCGTCCATCAGAGCGACCAACATCTCTTCCTTGTCCAAATCCATGCCTTCGGCAAACCGTCGAACACCTCACGGGCAGGTCGGTTGTGTGGCAGTCTTGGGGCTACCGACGGGCGTGGGGCCGGGCAGGGAGTGAGTGTGGGTGGCTCGGGAGGCTTACGGGAGAATTCTCAACGGCTGCGGCGGCCGCTTTAGCGGGCTGAACGATGAACGGCGGCGAGGGGTGGTAGTTGGGGAAGGAAGGGTGGGTGGGTGAGAACGCGGTATGTGGATGGCTTTTGCAGGTGTATGTCCTAGACAGGACTGACCCACGTTGTTTTCAGCTTCATCCGGCGTTTCCACGGACTAGATTTGGCCTAGGGACGCCGAATAACTAAACGGCCCGCGCATGCGCCATAAAACAATTGGAAACACGGCTGTATTTTAGGAGTTGACACACCTCAAAGGCTTTTGGGGGCCTTCATGGACCAGGCGGCTCGAGCCTTTTCTTCGTTTTTGTCACCAAAAGCCAGACGGGATCCGGGGTACAGTATAAATCCGAAGTTCCCCCGAACAGTTTCGTGCCCGACCACCAAACCCTAGCTCCACAATCACCCATGGCGCCGGCGGCCGTCTCCGACGGGATCCGACAATTGGAGTACCTATCGCTCGTCTCCAAGGTAAGCTCGGAGCTGGAGACGCACATCGGCTTCGGCGACACAGTGCTGGGCGAGTTCATCACCGAGCTCGGCCGCGAGTCCTCCTCCGTCGCCGATTTCGACGCCAAGCTCAAGGCCAGCGGCGCGGACCTCCCCGACCACTTCGTCCGCACGCTCCTCGCCACCATCCACTCCGTCCTCCCGCCGCCCTCCCAGAACCCTAGCTCCGCTGCCCCGCCCGGCGACTCCAAGTACCGCGCAATCCAAGAGCAGAGGCAAGCACTCCCAATATACAGGTTGAAGAAAGAGCTAATGCGAGCGGTGCACGATAATCAAGTTCTGGTTGTTATTGGAGAAACTGGGTCTGGAAAGACAACACAGGTGACACAGTTTCTGGCCGAAACAGGCTGTACTGCAAGGGGTAAAATCGCCTGTACTCAACCTCGCGATGTGGCTGCAATGTCTGCTGCGAAGAGAGTGGCAGAAGAATTCGGCTGTCGGCTGGGAGAAGAAGTCGGTTATACCACTCGTTCTGAGGATTGCACCGGGCCAGAAACTGTGATAAAATACATGACCGAGGGTATGCTTCTGCGTGAAATCTTGGCTGACGAGAACCTTTCCCAGTATTCAGTGGTCATGCTTGATGAAGTGCATGAAAGGACCGTCCACACAGATGTTCTCTTTGGTTTGCTAAAGCAGCTTATTAAACGTAGATCTGACATGAGGCTTATTGTTACTTCTGATACTATTATTATTGCTGAAAAGCTCTCTAGGTATTTCTTCAACTGCAACATCTTTGCAATTCCGGGGAGGACGTTCCCAGTGGAGATACTCTACACCAAACAACCAGAAAGTGACTACTTGGATGCTGCATTGACCACCGTGCTGCAGATTCACTTGACAGAGCCGGAAGGGGACATCCTTGTTTTCTTGACCGGACAAGAGGAGATTGATTGTGCCTGTCACTGTTTATATGAGAAGATGAAGGGGCTGGGAAAGGATGTTCCTGAGCTTATAATTTTTCCTGTGCATAGCGCTCTTCCTAGTGAAATGCAATCGAAGATCTTCGAACCAGCTCCACAAGGGAAGAGGAAGGTGGTCATTGCCACCAATATTGCTGAGGCTTCTTTGACCATTGATGGCATATTTTATGTCATCGATCCTGGGTTTTCCAAAATCAATGTTTATAATTCAGAACAAGGCATTGATGCGTCGGTCATCACTCCAATCTCACAAGCATCAGCGAAGCAAAGAGCAGAGTGTGCTGGCCGTACCGGCCCTGGCAAATGTTACCGTATGTACACTGAAAGTGTTTACTGCAATGAAATGTGTCCTATGACAATTCCTGAAATTCAGAGGATCAGTTTGGGATCTACAGTTCTTAATATGAATGCTGAAAGTGTTTACCGCAATGAAATGTGTCCTACGACGATTCCTGAAATTCAGAGGTTCAATTTGGAATCTACGGTTCTTGCTATGAAGGCAATGGGGATAAATGACCTATTATCCTTCGATTTTATGGACCCCCCGGCACCTCAGGCACTCATCTCTGCTATGGAACAGCTTTATAGCCTTGGTGCTCTTGATGATGAGGGCCTTCTTTCCGAACTGGGTAGACAAATGGCTGAATTCTCACTGGATGACTAGCGATGATTGAAACAGGGAATATTTTCTGTAGGCCGAGAGAAAAACAGGCTCAAACTGACCAAAAAAGGGCTGAATTTTTCCAGCGGGAGGGAGATCATCTTAGTCTTCTTGTTGTATATGACGCTTGGAAGGTAAATAACTTTTTCAGGGGCCTGGTGCGTTGAGAATTTTGTTGAGTCAAGATCATTAAGGAGAGCATGAGACGAGCAAAATACTTCTTACTATCATGGATATGTAACTAGTTGAATCTTGATTAATTGAATTAAAAGCCTTTGAGATGAATATGCATTATTTGTTTTCCTTAATGCAGCCGCATTTTCATTATGTCTCGACTCAATGTAGTTTTGTCCCTCTATTAATTGAAATTTCAGGAGTGAGTACAACTAAATAGTACGGTGGAATCACTTAATAACATCACATTAGCAGTACTCTCATCACATCAAATCCAGATAGTATGCCTAACTTATATGCACAAATTATCAAGGGATATACTGTCAGGGATAAACATCATAGATTCATAAACTGTATTAAAAAGATTATGAAGAGGAACATGCTTATAGCAGGGTAAAAACCACCCATTAATGCGTGATTTCTGCGTATGCATACTGAGGACAGGGATAAAAAGCAGTATATGGGTTTTGCTATTTCATTGGTTTTAATCCTATATACTCCCTCCATTTCAAAATATAAGGAATTTTTAGTCAATTTTTTTTACTCTACGGAAGTTCCGGAGTTTCCCATTTTGCCCTTGATTGGGTCACGCACAGAAAGATCGCAAGCGAGATGTCGCGCACCGGGAGCACAGTGTTACTCTCTTCCTCACCTTGCTCGCCATCTTCCTCTTGCTCTTCCACCGCGCCGCCGCCGCCTTGCTCCCACCACGATGCCGCTGCCTTGCTCCCGCATGGCCGCCGACACCTGCGCTCGCCTCGTATCCCTCCATTCCACTGCCGCGCCGCCACCTCAGCTGTTCCGTGGAGAAAATGGTGAGGTCAAGGTTGGATTTTTCTGTCCATGTGCAGTGGATCTATGAGCGGCGGGGCTGGATCCTTCGACGCGGGAGGAGAATATGCCGAGCTCCGCTGTCGCGACCTCGACCTCTCTGGTCCTGACAACTTCGCCATCTCCCTCATCGACCGGGAGGTGCACAAGGCCTTCCGCTCATTCTCCTCCGCCGCGTCTATAAAGCCATGGCTCCTGGACTCTACACCGATAGCGGCAACAAAATCAGAGGTACAACAAGATGCTGATGTTGACCATAGCAGTATCTCTCAGTCGACTAGTTACAGCACAGATTCATTGTTTGTTTAATCCTCTTTGTACTGGATATGGGTTCTTGGGCAGTCAGTCACCATTGAGTGATTTCTGCAGTAACTTGATAGTCCTAGAATTTCAAAGAAATAGAAAAGCTCCTGAATTCATGCCAGATTCATCACAATTCGATTAGTTTTAGTGTTCATGTGGGATTTTTGGTATCGCGGATTCCCACGTTTGTTAAGACATCAACAGGGTAATGGTAATGGAAGGGAAGCAGCGGCTGATGACATGGTAATAGTACTTTGAGTTTTTATTGTTTTATAAACTGACAGTCAATGCGTGACATATCTGTACATTTAAAAAAGAGCTTGGAGTTTGCTGTTATAAAGGTCCTGTTTTATGTTCTTTGGCTGTTGCTAATATGCAGCAGAGTGTTGGCATCCATATCCATCCATGATTTTCTCAAATGATGATGTGCTGCTGTTGACTAACTATAGTTTTACTTAGCCTTATAATGATGCACTGTTTACCTAGCATTATAACGTCAAGTCCTTGCTACCTGTGATAAAGTGTGATAGCAGTAGATAAGTTCAAAGAAAGTGCAATCTTTATAGTCATTAGATATCCATTAGATCTTCGTCTCATGATTAACAACAGTAGGAGTAGAAGCTTGTTTGTTTTCTCCTCCTGAAGTACTCCTGTGATAAAGTGTGATAGTGGAGTATGATAAAGTGTAAAGCCAATTTGAACTGGCCCTTGACATGTTCTTGGTATCAATGCATCAGTACTATGCATATCAGGTTGCCTTTTTTGTACTCCTTGTCACTCCAAGTGTCTTTTTTTGTACTGCCTTTTCTTCTGTGACTCTGAACATTATTCACTGAAGGAGTTGACAGTGAATAAGTTGTCAGTGTGTACTGTAGGAGTTGATATTAAATTGTAGATTGTGAGTGCCAAGTACTGAAAGTCTGAATCAAGGAGTAGTGTTAGGAGTATTTATTAAACCAGATTATCTTTTTGTTAGGAAATTGCAATATTCAGTGAACTTGCAATATTTACTTGGAGTGCAAAATTCTGTGCACTTGCACTACTAGTGGAGTAATGTTTACCTAACATTAGTTAAATGTTGCTAGGAGTAAATTACTGAATACCTAACATTAGTTCTAAGCAGTGTGCTACTCCTTGCACCATATCTACTGATAATGTGTGCCATGCTACTGATAAGCTAGTACTCCTATATGTGCATCAACTTTACTACCCTGACCTTATCTGTAGTAGTGCTTGCATTGGTGCTGAATTTTATGACAAGTTAACTGAAATTTTTATGGCACCGACCAGCTGCTGGACCCGCAGAGGTTATGCTGCAAGAAGGGTGCGTCTGTACCCGGCGGCGTCGGCCCGTTCGGGCTGCTCGTCCTGGCCTCCTGCGCTGAACCTTGTGGCGCTCGCCGGCTCTGTCCAGGCCCTGTTCAAGAGCATGCCCTGCGCCGGAGCAGCGGGAAGACGGTGCCTACGCTGCCGGAGCCGCGGGAGGACGCTGCCTGCGCCTGGGAGCAGCGGGGCCACCGTCACCTTCGACTTCTATGACTAGAACGATGATGAAATAGGTGAGTCTTTCTCTGTTCACTGTATTGCCCAATCTTGCTCTGTATTTGATCTTGTTTGTGAGCCCATCTTGCTTATTTGAGTACCGTCCAACTTGTTGCTTGTTTGAGTATAGTTTAGTCTTGCTTAATCTTGCCCAAATACTGGAGTAATCGTGCTTAATCTTACTTAGTACATTGCCCAAATACTGCAATAATCTTGCAAGTAGTATTGCCCAGTAAGCTTGCAAGGAGTAATCAGTTAACTGGACTGTAAAATATGTTTCAGCCGAATAAGCAATTAACTCAACTTGCTTCTACTCGAAGATAGCTACTCCAGCTGACAATGTTCACTTGTTCAGTGAACAAATTCAATGAGTACTAGGCTACTCCAGCTGACAATTCTGGGTGGGAGTATTGGAGTATGATTGTGCTGTATTAGTCCAAGTAGTTGTAGTACTCCAAGTACCACTACACATTCTGGGAGTATTGGAGTATGATTGTCAATACTGTTAGAGAAGCAGTAATACTGGAATAATGTTAGAGAAGCAGGAGTAAGTGAACTCCTTAACAAAAATTCAGTAAAACAATGTTCACTTGTTAATATTCTTGTTTGTTCACATTCACTATTCCGAATATTGTACTCCAAGATAAATATTTTCTGTCATGATGAACAATGTTTACTTGACAATTGTTTACAGTCCTCTGAAATCTATGCTGAATAATGCTACTATGTGTGCCATCAGTTCTGCGTGATACAGCCCCCTAAACTACACGGCACCGATACGGATACGAAAATACGGCATTTTGAGAACGCGCTGATACGAGGATACATACAAGGATATGTTTTAATATTTTTCAAATAAGAAAATAAGTATATGTAGTAGCAAGAAACAATAGAATAAAGAAGTGCCATCATGATCACAGAAATACTATGGAGTCAATGCGGTGATATATAGTATCTTAGACCTCATGTTATTCTCAAAGCCTCCTTTGGCATGCAAGGTTTCAAGCATTTTCATGGTCTTTATCATGGCCCGACCCGAACACACCAGAACAGTAGTGGATAGTTTGGCAGGCCAGTTTTGGATGGGATCATCCCTAGCTATCCTCATAAACCACACTGGTCGAAATGAATTTCTCTAAACAGTAACATGACTCCATAGTCGAGCCTTAAGTATAGGCCGCGGGCCTTATCGCATCTGTGTCCAAAACCGTATCGAATGGGTATCCGAATTATCACCAAATTGTTTTAATTCATTTATTAACCGATACGTCAAAAACCGTAGGGGTACGGTATCGGAGCCGTATCCGTATCGGATACTGTATCAGACAAGGACACACCTCCCTGGCCACGTATCCGTGCTGCAGAAATCTACTCCGAAACGTACAGTCCGATATGCCATTGAATCAGTTTACTCCTAAATTTTTTTTTGAGCTGAGTTTACTCCTAAATTTTAGCAAGAAGCTAAAGTCCAACATGTGACTTCTTTTTCAGTAAATTGCTATGCTACCGGTTGATCATGCATGGTGTCGTGGTATACATGATCCTACCGTCAAGTTCTAGTAGGAGAAAAGTGAGATGGGATGCATCCTACTGTCAACTTGTAGCAAAACATGATCCTTTCGGTGCTTTCAGTTTAATTTTCTTTAACTGCTCTTAGTTGAGTGCCAGATAGATTTTGCTCAGATTATTGATCATGGTTACCTTCATCATCTTGTTCTTATTCAACTTGTGGATCCATTTGTACTCAACATCTTGTTCATTGACTTGTTCTTACAGTTGAGGTCTGGAAGAACAATACTGATGTGGTGGGTATACAATTGTTGCAGGGCTAGAGGAGAAGAGCAGAAGCACAACGATCTGAGCCATGCTGGAGGTGCCGACTATGAGGTGCCAGCGGTCTGCTGGGTGGGTGCTCGGCAGGTGTGGAGCCGGAGCTACTAGATGGGGGCGAGCATGCTGCTGCAGCTGGGGGCCAGCTTCCAGGAGGTGCTGCTGGACGACATGCAGCTGCAGGCAAGCTAGGCAATGTGCTTCCGGGGCGATGTCCTAGGTGACGTGGGTGATCCCTGTCCGAGCTGGGTGATGGCGGCGATCCCCGTGCGAGCTGTGTGGATCTGGATGATCGATCCCTGGCTGGGCCGTGAGACGATCCTGAGCTGGGCGACGAGGCGACGATTCAAAATTCAAATTAGTGATCGCTAGTTTCGGACAAGTCCTCGCGGGTATTTTTGTACAAGTAGCTATATTTGATTGTTGTCGGAAAGTTTTATAACGTCTTATATTTTGAAACGGAGGGACTTATTCCTTTCTGTTCTCTAAAACTCGTTTTGTACAATACCCGAAGTCGTGCTTTTGGATCCGCGATTACGGATATTCTGAAATCAACAATATGAATTAGTGGACATGTTTGTGACCTCTTCATTATGCAAAACAACGACTTCGTGGACTGGAGAGAGTATAGATGAGTCTTTTCCATGTTTTAGTTCTTGGCTCCTTCTCTTGTTTAATTGCTGTTCAGACAATTTACCTTCACTCCCTGTCCCATGCAAAGGTAATTTGAGCATGCTCTTTTGATCTTCTTGTCATATAACTTGCCATTGGTGATCTTAGTCTGTGTGCTTAATATATTTGCCAATGTCTCTGCAGATGTAAATTGGATGTTGTGGCTGCTGGGAAGAACTTCACGAAAATAAGGAAAGCAATCGTCGTCGGCTTCTTTTTCCATGCTACAAAGCAGGATCCCCAGGAAGTTCAACGAACGAAGTTCGTGAATGAGGAGGAAGGGAGAGTTCCACTTCAGGAGGACGAACGAAGTTCTTGAAATGAGGAGGAAGGGAGAGTTCCACTTTAGGAAGCTTTAGATCATACTAGCTAAATACATGTGCATTGCCATGGAACTTTCTAGATATTGATTACTGTACCAGATTCAATCACGGAACCGCGTACACCAAATCTGTGTGGCCTGTACTACTCAATATATAAACGATTTCATTGCTCTGGCCAAATGACTATTTCCCCCGACAATAAGTGACTTTATTGAATGCACATAGCATTATGGGTCTATTTATATATTTTACAACTAAAACATGACAAACATATATACATGATCTCACATTTGAAAGAAGAAATAGCACCATGAGTGACAGAAAACAAATTGTACAATTATTAAGATGCTCATTTGGCAGTAATGGCTCTTTCTTCTCTATAAAGAAATAGAGAATTAATTAGCAATCATGTAGGAACAATATATATCAGACAAAACATCATCTAAGTTTATTTGTTAGCTTCCTTTTGACATGCCATCATTTTGATTGTTGGTCATAGTTTTGACTTCTACCTATCAGGGCAAGTAAATGCGAAGAACAAAGATGAAAAACTTACAAAATAATGCAAGAAAACGAAGGCATCTGTTCTCAAATATGAATGAACAACACTGGAAATGATCACTTCTTGTAGGCAAATGAACAAACATGTAGAGAGCACTACCAGGTAACTTAGAGCATCTCACCCCCCCCCCCCCCCAAATACGACGTCCGGCGTGGCCTTTTTTGGACCCGTATGGGGGACACAAAAATAAATTAACATTTCAAATCCGTGTAAATACATCAAATTCGTGCAAATACATCAAATAAATAAACCAACTACAGCCCACGGCGGTGGGAGGCAATGTCCTCGCCTGGACGGCGCGACGTCCTGCGGTGGCGAGAGGTGCTGCTCTTGCCAGGAGGGTGCGGGGGTGGCATCCCACGGCGGCGGGAGGTGCTGCTCTCGCCAGGAGGGTGCGGGGGTGGCGTCCCACGACAGCAGGAGGTGCTGCTATCGCCAGGAGGGCGCGGCGGCGGCGGTCCTCTGGCGACATCCCAGAATCTGAATAGGAAGTTGTAGATCGCTAGCTGCGCGTCAAACTCCTCCTTAGCTCGGGTGCGGCTGGCGCGCAGGGAGACATCGCCGCGGTATCTGCGCGGCGCAAGGACGCGACGTTTGTAGAGGTCGCTGAGTTCTTGTAGTCGGGCGTACTCCGGCCAGAAAACATGGGCAAAGACATCCCACCCGTAAGGCTCGCCATTGGTTCGGTAAGTTGGCCCTCGCGGTATTGGCGGCCGTGGCTCCAACGGCTCCCCGGAACCGTCGGAGGCGATCACGGACAACTCCTCATTGTCGGTGTTGCCAGAATCGTCGGAGGCGGCCCATTCCTCATCTTCGGAGTCGGTGTAATTTGAGCCATTTGGATCAGGTGGTGGTGGAAGACGGCACTTAGGCATGACAACGCTCCTCCTAGCGAAAGCAACACCTCTGGCCGTCATGGATAGCTGGGAAGGGCCTAGAAGCGATCTGTGGTGGGGGCAGTGTGGATCTATGGATGGAAATGGTGACCGCCCTAGATTTAGCGGGAAAGATGGGCGGGAAGAGTTGGGAAGGGTGGGAACAAAAGGGTGTGCCACTGTGTGGCCTGGCGACGGGATGCGTCGGCTCTAGAAAAAAAGCACCTACCTCACTGCCAGGGCCGACCCACGTAGTTTTCAGCTCCATTCGGCGCCTCCGCTAGACCCCACGTGGGTTGGGTTCGGCCTGGAGGCGCCGGATAACTAACCGGGCTGCACCAGCACGAAAAACGATTTGGGGAGGGGTGGGTGATACCTTCGATCCGGATTCACAGATGTTGTATAATACTCTTTTTCCCTAGAAGATCTAGGTTTAATCGAACCTTTGGAAATAACGCTAAAAGGAAATAAAAAGGACACATCTATAAGACTTTGTTTCTTTGTTTTACCTTCGTTTACTGGACCAATCTAGTTTACTTTATCGTGAGTTGAATCAATGGATGGAGATAGGCCAGGGTTGAAGATCCATCTGCAGCTGCATATTATATAAGATAAAAGATAATAATAAGCATAGTCATGTGTAATGTTTTAACAGAGATAATCTCTTGTGGGCAACACATCCTAATATACTAGAGCCCCTGAGAGGCAACATGTAGAGCAATAGTCTTTTAATCCAACCAAGTGCACCACGAAGCACCAGGCTACAAACGATTATTAAGTGTAAGACACAGATCAAAGCATTAACTGGTGATGTTGTTGTGATCCCAAATGGGTCGCTAAGCGAAGATAGTACAACCCTTTCTGTCACTAGGTTTCCTACGAGATCGCCGCTAGCCAAGTATCCCACCTCAAGCCTTTATCAATCTCTGGGGTCTTGACTACCTATAAGTCTAAAGATCGAGACAAGAGACAAAGGAACAAAAGATACAAATCTCTCTTTCAAACAATACACAATGCTCCCATAGATTAGGTGCACATAATCGCTGTGAGTTTTCTCCCCAACCCACAGCCCATGAGGACTACTCACCTATAACAATAAGGTAAAGGATAGAAAACATTGTGCAAATAAAATACTTAGATTGAAATCAAATATTCTTACAATGGTCGCCGAATCACAAGGAGATCTCAAGTACAAAGTAATGGATATCGCTAATGGAGGGAATGGAAGAAGGAAGGGATGAACTATGGTGTGGATCTCCTTTGGTGGTGTTGTGATGCAATCTGAGAATGGCTGCCTTTTGCGGTGGCTAGGGCCTCAAAATATATAGGCGTCTTCACAAAAGTTGTAGGGTTTGATGAGAATAAGCCGTCGCCACATGGTACGGGCGTATGATATGGGCGGGCCCTGCCCATACTAGTGGTCATTACGGCTGCAAATGCTTGGTATTTTCTCTAGAGTTACTTGGTCATGTGGACTTCCTCAAAGCCTTCGTTATGACTCCAGATTTCGTATTAAAAAGCGTGATTTCCTACACAACACAATTCAAAGTAATGGTTTGCATATCTTTGTAATTATTAATCATTAGTGGCAAGGATAGAGAGTTTCTTGTCAAATGCTTGACTAAAAATAATGTTTAAATGCGGTGGGAGATGGCTACTTTTGGAGCCATCAACCTCCCCAAATCTCAAACCTTGATCGCCCTCGAGCAAGAAGAAACAAAAGAACTATAAGGAATTCGGTGTTTAAACTTGAAACAACGAGAATAAGAATTCACTTACGGTTGGCAGTCATATGCGTCCAGCACTTCAGCCATTTGAAAGGCTTATTAAACTTAGAAAGATGACAAGAATACAATACAAGCTTCGGTATGTCAAGACAATCAAAGTAGAGTTTAATATAAGTATAAATAACTAGAAGTGTAACAATCAATCTAATTCTTCTAGTTAAATCTCAGCTTGTCAAGGAACACTAGTATGTTTTAATAGTATAATTGAGTAAGAGAGTTCATGTCCTAAGTAGCATAATAGTGAAGTGTCTTATTAACTCCCGCATTAGTAAATCAAGGCTATCAAAACACTTCTAATCCAATCATTCTCTCAAGAAAATTCATAAAGTAGTAATGACACCATGCCAAGGACTTGTTATGTGGATCTTCATATATTATTTTTTCTTACTTCTTCAAGGATCATTGAGTGTTTCTTTTACAAGTGCTTGCACAACCTTTGAGAGTACCAATACTTTTTTCCATATATTGACACATATGCCACTCATGTCGTCAACTCATAGCCAAAATCCGGGGTCATACCATAGATCGTTCGCAGGCTAGCGGAGTTGTTGGCATCCAAAGGTATGCATGAGAAACATAGAACTTTTTAACTAGTACCACGATTTGATCCGCAAGGTTAGCTATGGTATGCATCAAAATTACCGCTAGACTTTATTTCAATTAAACAACTCTTTTCAAGAGTGCTATCAAGTCTATCAAAACATCTATGGGGTTAAGTATTTTCAAGAGTAAACTCTCAAGACAATCATTCATACCAAGGCAAGACTCGATTAGCTAAAAGAACTAGATCAAAAGCTTCCACAACTAATCATTCATACCAATAAAAAGCTTTACTCTAACTATTTTTAATTACTCCCACTAACTAAAATAAACAATTCAAACTTCAAAAGTGGGAGACATACGACATACCTCTCACGAGTGACTTCATAATCCTCTTCCTTATAGGGATGTTATCCTTCAAAACTCAAGTACAATTATTCCCATAATAATATTAAAGCAAAGAGGCAAAGTGCGAATCCACGTTCACGAAAAAGGAAAAACGGAAAAATCTTTTTGTATTTTGAGGATAGGGATTAAAGAATATAAAAGAACTTGGGACCAAGTAAGGAACTAAGAAAAGAAAAACAAACAAAAAACAAAAGCAAACGAAAAAAACGAAAGAAAAAGAAAAAGTAAAGTGTTGGAACAAACCAACACGAGTGTTCCAAAGCTCTCAAGGAGTTGGAGTACAACCTCATTATTACACAAATAAAATTTTCCGGGGAACACATCCCCAAGCTCAGGATTTTGTAAGCCCTTTTATTGTTCATTGTGGTGATGGTGGATAATCTCCCATGTTCCATTGGTTGCTCCAATCATGGAACTGGGTGGTGAGGTTGGTAGTAGCATCTTGAAGTTTGATAGAGAGGTTTTTCATGTTCTGGATATTTCCTTCGAGAGCATAGATATCTTCTTAGGTGGTGTAGTAGTTTGGTGGCCGCACATCTTGTTCAGGTCCTTCTTGTTCTACTTCTTCATCTTCTCCTTCCTCTCCCATGGGTATTTCTTGTTGGGGTAAACCTACCTCAACCTGCGCGTCATAACGCAAACTTCCATCCTCAATAGAGAATAGACCATTAGGCAACAGAGCTAGGATCAAGTGATCCGCTCTAGGTATATCAAGGAAGTATCTACCATTAGTTCTAGAAATCGTACCACAAGTTCTCAGAGTAGAAAAACTAAGACGGTGACTCTGTATCAATGGTTGGACGTTACCTAGGTTGATGTGAAGTGTACGTGCAAGAACAGTTATGACTCCTCCTCCGCATATGGGTCCTCGAGACTGCAGAGCTTGATGGTTAAGGTAAAACACAAGAAGGGCGTCCAAATTTGGCGTTAAGTTACAGTTAATAATAGCAGCTTTAGCGAGGATCACCATGTCCTACTCATTGAATCTAGTGAACCCACCACGTGCCTGCAAGGTGTTAACAATAATATAAAACAAATAACGAATAGCAGGATGATCAATTTGGTTTCCCTTGGGTGTGTTTCCACGAATTCTCATTCTATTAAAGTACTCCCAAGGTGTAGGATTTAATAAAAAGGCGGTGAAGCGTATATCGGTGGTGTTGTTGGCAAACCCAAAGCAGTGAGTCCATTGGTCGAGTGTCAAGGAGTACTCATAGTTCATAATACGGAAGTTAATGCGATCAACTCTAGGCATTTGCTCCTCGGAACAATAATGAGAGCACACTGTATGTGTCAAGGTGCTAAGAAACTCAACCGTCAAACGGTGGTACGTGGCAACATCCTAAAATACAAATACATACAAACCAATATTGTTGCAAAGTAAATCAAAATCAGCACGAATGCCAAGTTGGTTCAGGATATAGGGACACACCCACTTGGTGGACTTGGTTTCTCAAAGCTTGAGACGGTTGAAACAGTTTAGCTGAAACTTCTCGGTGAACTCGATACCAAGTGACTCGTGGGTCAACGTATCAACGGGTGGTGCAGCTGGTTCCGCAGCCATCACACGTGTACGACTCCTCGTGTTCATCTAAAACAAAATAAATAAAGATTGCTAATCAAAAATTTTAGTCCAATAGAAACATAACATAAATGATCATCTACACTTGTTACAAAAGAAACTCCTCTAAAAATAATACTAAGCATGCTCAATATCAAGATTAGCTTAAGAACAAGACCTAAGTCTAGATTGATAATGGTGAAAGATTGAGCATAGTGTTGTTGCAAATAAGTTAGGGATTTGAGGAGAAACATACCTTAGATCGACTATGTGCAAGAAATCGAAGAAAAATTGAATAAATTTGAAGATCCAATGGCGGTGGTTTGAAATTTGGAGGTAGAAGAAAAATAATTTTTTGTGTTTTAGAATTTTAGGGTTACCTCCTCCTGGATGATATGGAGGCCGCGTATGTGGAACGGACGGACGGTATAGACGGAGCCCGCCCATACCGAGTGACAAACCTTGGGGTCGACTATTCCCATCCGGCGATGCACTCGGTATGGGCGCGCGGTACAGGCACGCGTGCCCGTACTACTGGTCGTTATGCGTGCAATATATTTTCTTGAAATCTGATGTTTTGCTCGAGGGTCCAGTACGGGCGGGCGGTATGGCCACGTCCGGTCGTACCAGTGGTCATTACGTCCACTGTGTCCTTCAACAAAAATCAAATTTTCTATTTTCCAAAGCTTTAATGTGGTACGGGCACACGGTACAGGGACTTTTGTCCGTACCAGTGGTTGTTCTGCGGCAAGTAAGCTGAAAGACTCATATAATTTGGTTAGTAGCTTTGTGCACCTTTACACATCTTAACAAAGTACAAACTAACAGCAAATAGACTTCATAAAAATCAGTAATACCTCTTTGGCCATGTGCTAGTAAAATAAAAGATCGAGGATTACCTTATTTTCTTCCCCTCTCTCCAAAGGTCTTCTTTAACACTCATTATTAAAAAAAACTAACACAAGAGTAAAAACTTTTATTTCACATGGGTTGCCTCCCATGAAGCGTTTCTAGTTAAGGTCAATTAGCTTGACCCAGATGGTGATCATTTAGGTTTAATGATCGGGACACCCACTGCAAAGTAATTGACTTTCGGTGTAATTATACCATCATCATCATTGTTAGGCTTAGCATTCTTCTTCCAAGGGAAGTGGAATATAAAAGGATCTCTAGATGGTAATCATATTCTCACATTCCCTTCATGTAAATGATTAAATATTTAATAGTTCTTAGGAATGACCTACCTAGAATTATAGGTGCTTTGGGATCTTCAGGCATGTCCAATATAACAAGATCAATATGAGCAGGACTTCCTTAATTTAAACAACCATGTTTTATTTTATCCCAACAACTTGTTTATAAGTTGAATCCACAAGATGGAGTCTTAATTCAGTGGTTGCAAAAGGCCCCAAGTTTAACTTGTCAAATAGACTTTTGGAAATTGTTGAGACGCTTGCACCAAGATCACAAAGTGTAGATATCTCATTAACCCCAATGTTAATTTTAATAATGGGCTCAAATATATCATCTAACTTAGCAGGAAGCTTATCAGCTAGTCTTTTACTCCATCTATAAATCTCAAACTTTAGATGCTACTTGTTAAATAAATTGTTTGTACATAGCATCATTATCTTGTTCTATACCGAGATTCTTTACGGTGATCATGTTTAGTAGATATTTCATAGTGTAGTTGCATTGCTATAGTCCAGCTCTTCAAGCTTCTCTTCATTTATTTCCATCCTCATCATTTTGAGATCTTCTACCAGATTTGGCTCAGGCTTCCCAGCAAACTTTGATAGTATGATAGCTTGGCTCTCAGCTACCTTGCCCAAATGAGCCTCCACAGTCTCTGCCCTTTCCTGTAGAGCCTGCACATCATTTCTAATTGCAACGACTTGGTTAGATAATTTTCCTATACTACTTTCATGGTTCTCCGTGATTTTAATAAGCATATTATTTTTCTCGGTTTGAGCTTGCATAAAGGTTCTAACAGTTTGCTCAAACAAGAGAATAATATTTTTGAACATTAGAAGGAAAATTTTGGTTCTTCCAAGCAGGAATATAAGGAGTGCGAGCTACAAAATTAACATCATTAACATCGGTAGTGATACTATTAACTTGGTATCTTCCTTACCCTTTACTATGTTGAGTAACTTGTCTACCTTGGATGCAAGCTCTTCATTGTTTACCTCGATGACTGAATTCACCCTTTTTAAGGTTCTTTCCACATTCCATTGGGCATGGTTGTTTTTCATATCATTAAGTAACTTCTTTGCAACACTCACTTCCTTTCCCATGATTGTTCCTCCTGTTGCAGTATCTAGCATAAACTTAGACATTGGGTCAAGGCCATTATAGAATAAATGTAGTATAAGCTAGTCTTCCATACCATGTGACTAGGATAGTTCATTACGGCTTCTTTCATCCTTTCCCATGCAAGCGCTAGTGGCTCGCAATTTTCTTGTCTAAAACTTGTAATGTTGGATCTTAGTTGCATATAGCTAGGGGGAAAATTTAGTCATAAAGAGATTAGTACATTCCTCCCAAGATTTAATAGTTCCCTTAGGTAGAGCTAGCAACCACTCCTTGGGATTTCCTCTAAGAGAGAAATGAAATAAACGTAATTTAACAGTATTTGGATCTACATCCTTAATATGCATCATCTCGCAAATTTCAGTAAAAGTGTTTATGTGCAAACCTAAGTCCTCAAAAGATGAGCTCCTAAATTGGTTTTGCTGAACCAAACTTAAAAGGTTAGGCTAATTTCATATGCTTATGCATCAACAGCGTACTGAGTAATAGGTGCACGAATAAAATCATCTGTGGGAGTAGCATACTCCCCAAGTCTCTTTTGAGCCATGGGTATTATATTTTTGGTATTTTTTTAGTAAAGAAAACAAATAACAAGTAACTATTTTTTGGATTTTCAAATAAATAACAAGAAAGTAAACTAATAACAAGAAATAAACTACAAACAAATAATAAAACTAAAAACAAGGTCTCTAGTGACCTCACCAGGATAGCGAAATTGCTTCCCCGGCAACGTCGCTAGAAAAAAGGGTTGATACCTTCGATCCGGATTCACGGATGTAGTATAATAGTCTTTTTCCCTAGAAGACCTAGGTTTAATCGAACCTTGGAAATCAACACTAAAAGGAAATAAAAAGGATACATCTACAAGACTTTGTTTCTTCATTTTAACTTTGTTTACCAGACCAATCTAGTTTACTTTATCGTGGGTTGAATCAATGGATGGAGATAGGCCAGGGTTGAAGATCCACATGTAGCTGCACATCATATGGGATAAAAGATAATAATAAGCATAGTCATGTGTAATCTGTGGGCAACACATCCTAATATACTAGAGCCCCTGAGAGGTAGCATGCATATAAATAGTCTTTTGATCCAACCAAGTGCACCACAAAGCACCGGGCTACAAACGATTATTAAGTGTAAAACACAGATCAACGCATTAAGTGGTGATGTTGTTGTGATCCCGAATGGGTCACTAAGCAAAGACCGTACAACCCTTTCTACCATTGGGTTTCCTATGAGTTCACCGCTAGCCAAGTATCCCACCTCAATCCTTTATCAATCTCTAGGGTCTTGGGTACCTACAAGCCCAAAGAATGAGACAAGAGACAACGAAACAAAAGATACAAATCTCTCTTTCAAACAATACACAATGCTCCCATAGATTAGATGCACATAATCGTTGTGAGGTTTCTCCCCAACCCGTAGCCCGTGAGGACTATTCACTCACAACAATAAGATCAAGGATATAAAACATTGTGCAAAATACTTAGATTGAAATCAAATATTCATAAAATGGTCACTGAATAACAAGGGTATGTCAAGGACAAAGTAATGGCTAATGGAGGGGATGGAATATGGAAGGGATGTACTATGGTGTGCATCTCGTTTGGTGGTGTTGTGATGCAATCTGACAATGGAGGCCTTCTGCGTGGCGACTGAGGCCTTAAAATATATAGGCGTCTTCACGAAAGTTGTAGGGTTTGACGAGACGAAGCTGTTGTCACATGGTATGGGTGGGCCCTGCTCGTACCAGTGGTCGTTACAGTTGCAGACGCCTGGTATTTTCTCTAGAATTACTTGGTCGTGTGGACTTCCTCAAAACCTTCATTCTGACTCCATATTTCGCATCAAAAAGCGTGATTTCCTACACAACACAATCAAAATAATAGTTTGCATATCTTTGCAATTATTAGTCATTAGTAACAAGGATAGAGAGTTTCTAGTCAATTGCTTGACTAAAAACAATGTTTAAACATGGTGGAAGATGGCTATTTTTCGAGCCAGTAGGTTGGGCGTGATTTTTGGTGTCGGCGCCCCTGATAGCCCTTTAGGGGGTCCTAAGGACACTAGAGGAACTTCCTTCTCTGGAATTTCTCCAGCACAAACCTGTTGGTCCCTGACTCGGATTTGTTCCAGCAGGCTCTCGAGTTTCACATCTTCGTTTTCCTGGCTTACTTATTCTTTCTTCTTAAGATGGCCTCACTACTAGGAAAACAGGGATAGATAGACGACTATTCTATGGCGCATATCTAGGACCATGCGCCACAGAGAAAATCCAGTGGTACACGCCAGACCATGCCCTATAGAAACCTGCACTATTTTGTGGCGCATTCAGAAAACCATGCACCACAGAAATTTGGTGGGACCCGCTGATGGCCCAAAATATATCGAGCTCGTTGGGGAACCCCAAGAGGAAGGTATGATGAGCACAACAACAAGTTTTCCCTCAGTTATGAAACCAATGTTATCGAACCAGTAGGAGCAAGGAAACACCTCCAAGGTGTTGTTTCCAACTTGGAATCCTGCACAACACAACCACAGAACTTTGCCCCAACTTACAGTGAGGTTGTCAATCTCACCGGTTTTGCTGAAAACAAAGGATTAAACGTATTGTGTGGAAGATAGTAATTGCTTGCAGAAAGTAAACAGAAAATAGTAAATAGATTGTAGATTGATAGTAAAAGAAAGGACCGGGGTCCATAGTTCACTAGTGGTGATTCTCCTTAAGATAGATGACATGTTGGGTGAACAAATTACAACAGGGAAATTGACAGACACCGAGAAAGCATACATGCATATACTAATCATCTTGATTCCTATGAGATTTGATTGGGCATTACAACATTATACATAGACCGTAATCCAACTACATCTATGACTAATAATCCACCTTCAGGTTATCATCCGAACCCCCTTCAGTATTAAGTTGCAAGAAATAGATAATTGCATTAAGCATTGCGTGTAAAGTAAACAATATGATTGTTCTATGAACAAAGGATTGTTGTTTTATCCCTAGTAGCAACATCACATCTAGTACCTTAGAGATTTTTGTCACTTCCCCAGATTACTGGAGGCATGAACCCACTATCGAGCATAAATACTCCCTCTTGGAGTTACTAGCATCTACTCGACCAAGATAGCTACTAACAACGGAGAGCATGCAAGATCACAAATAACAAAGACATGATAGAATCAATAATCAATCTGAAATATCATCTCAATATCCATCAGATCCCCGCAAACACAACATGTAGGATTACAAATAGATGATCTTGAGCATGAACGGAGCTCACAAGATCTAAACATGGTAGCACAAAGGAGAAGAACCAACCATCTAGCTACTACATGGACCCGTAGTCCAGGGATGAACTAATCACGCATCACACCGGAGGCTTGCATGGTAATGAAGAAGGCCTCCATGGTGAATTCTCCCCTCCGGCAGGGTGCCGGGAAGAGCTTCAGATCCCTCCCGATCTAGGGATGGAGATGACGGTCGCTACAAACTCTTTTGTGGAATTTTGATCAGGTACTTAGGGTTTTTTTATTGGAGGCATCTTATAGGCGAAAGGGGTTGCCGAGGGGGTCCCCTAGGTGGCCACACCACCCCCTGGCGTGGGCCAGGCCTGGCCGTGTGGCCAGGTGGTGTGGGCGGACCCTGGCCCCTCTCCGTCTCGTATTCTGGCTCCGTGTCCCCCTCGGTGAAATATTGACTCTGGCTTTTGTCCCGTCCAATTTCGAGAATATTCATTTTTTGACTTTCCTAGAACCAAAAACTTGCAGAAACAGGCAGCTGGGACTGTGGCATCTTATTAATAGGTTAGTCCAAGAAAGTGTATAAAAATACTCCAAAGTGTGGACAAAACATAAGAAAGTAGATATAAAACAAGCCCGGAACATTAAAAATTATAGATACATTTGCAATGTATCAACATCCCCAAGCTTAACTCCTGCTCGTCCTCGAGTAGGTAAGTGATAAAAAGAAAGAATAATTTTTGAGGTGACATGCACCATCATAGACTTGATCAAAGTATTTGTAAGACATGGATAGCTGGGATCATAGTACTTTAACATAGCATGAAAGATATAGTTCTAACAATAAGACATAGCTGTTGGGTTTGCAGCATAGAAAACAAAAAAATTCCTACGATGAGAACTATATGCCAAGATCTGTCTACTAGATACAGAGCAACAGGTGGATATACATCCATGGAGAACTTAACCTCGAAGACAACCGAGTTTTGTTAACGAGTTGGAACTCCTGGATGATGTAGTCGTACGCTTGCCGATCTCAAGATCGTGTGGAAGTCCGAGCGCCGCAAATCAGCAGCGCATCCGTCCTCGCACACACGTTCAAGCCATCGGACAACCTCCACCTCCTCGCTCCAGCAAATCAGTGGAAGGAGCAACTCCTTCCAGACACAAGGCCACCGGGAACATGTATCTCGCTAATCCGAGACCATGGGGGAATATCTAGAGGGGGAGAGAGATCCTTCACGAGGAGGTGAGCTTTGTGAGGGAGGGGAGGGGGATTTTTATAGGAGAGGGGGGGCTCCTGCCCTCCCATGGCCGGCGGCCAAGGGGGGTGCCCCCACCTCTTCCTCATTCATGTGGTGGAAGCTCCACTCACATCAATTCAAGCTCCACCCAAAAATCCACTCACATGCATTAAATTTCCACCAAATTTAATGCAACTCTCAATTAATAAAACTCTTTTATTTATTTTATTCAGAATTTATTTAATTACTTCAATTAACAAACATTCACATAAAATCCCTTGCAACATTTCAATATCACATGCAGAACCACTTTCTGTAATTTCACCCGAAACAATTCCGGTTTCTATCGAAACAATTCCTGCACTTTGCAATCCTTTCATCTGAAATATATGTGCTCCAAAATGGTGTCCGACAACCCTTAAGTGTGTCACCCTACGGTTCGCGAATAATGCAGACATGATTGAGACTCCTCTCAGATCAATAATCAGAAGAGGGACCTAGAGATCCATACTGACTCCTACACATTCAACGATGACTTCTGTGATCGTGAGAACCTTTAACGCTAGTAACTTAATCCCTTTGTCTCATGATATAATACATGTCCGAGATTCGATCATCGGTATCCAAATACCTAGTTTGATCTCGTTACCGACATGCACTCTTTTCTCATTCCCGTGATATAACATTCAAGTGATCACATCACTTGCTTGCAAGCTATCTTAATGTGATATCACCGAGAGGGCCCAGAGTATATATATCCGTCATCGGGATTGACAAATTCCACTCTTGATCCATGAGCCTCAACATAACACCTTCGTAGCACCGAACTCACCTTTATAGTCACCCTATTACGGTGTGACGTTTGATGTTATCAAGATACTCTTCCGGTGTTAGCAATTAACATGATCTCATGGTCTAAGGACTAAGATTACTTTGTATGATGTTATAGCAATGTAAACATAATGACTTTGATCTTAATGCTATACTTCGGATGAATGTTCATCACATCATTTCACAAATGCTGTGACCTCGTTATTAACAACATCCAATGTCCATGATCAGGAAACCTTGATCATCTTGTTAATCAATGAGGTAGTCTATAAGAGAGGCATCACTAGGAACCCTTTTTGTTTAGTAAACACACATGTATTGATGTTTCCTATCAATACAATTATAGCATGCAAAATAAACATCTATCATATATAAGGAATACATAATAACAACTTTATTATTGCCTCTCAGGGCATATTTCCTTCAGTCTCCCACTTGCACTAGAGACAATAATCTAGTTTACATAGTGATAAATCTAACACCCATGGAGTTCTGGTGTTGATCATGTTTTGCCCTAGGGAGAACTTTAGTCAATGGATCTTCTACATTTAGGTCCGTGTGTACTTTACATATCTTTATATCTCCATCCTTGACATGCTCACGGATGGAGTGAAACCGGCGCTTTATATGCTTGGAATTCTTGTGAGACCTTGGTTCCTTGGCGTTGTCTATGTCTCCACTGTTGTCACAATAGATCACCATTGGGTCCAATGCACTAGGAACAACACCTAGTTCCATTTTGAACTCCTTCATCCAAACCGCTTCCTGCGCCGCTTCTGAAGCAGCAACATATTCCGCCTCCGGCGTTGATCCAGCCACCACAGGTTGTTTAGAACTCCTCCAACTAACTGCTGCTCTGTTCAGGAGAAATACATATTCAGATTGAGACTTAGAGTCATCCGGATCAATGTCAAAGCTAGCATTGACATAACACTTATCGACTAGCTCTTCTTCACCTCCGTATACAAGAAACATATCCTTAGTTCTTCTCAAGTACTTAAGGATGTTCTTGACCGTTATCCAGTGTTCCGAACCTGGATCAGATTGGTACCTACTAGTCAAACTAATAGCATGTGCCACATCCGGTCTTGTACATAGCATGGCGTACATTATAGAGCCTATGGCTAAGGCATAAGGGATCTTATCCATTATCTCTCTTTCTTCCGACGTAGCCGGACTTTGAGTCTTACTCAATGTCTTGCCTTGCAACATAGGTAAGAACCCCTTCTTACTTCCATCCATATTAAACTTCTTTAATATCTTATCAAGGTATGTACTCTGCGATAGCCCAATTAGGCGCCTTGATCTATCTCTATAGATTTTAATGCCTAATATATATGAAGCTTCACCAAGGTCTTTCATCGAAAATTTGCTGTTTAGAGAACTTTTAACACTGTTTAAAAAATCTATATCATTTCCAATCAATAATATGTCATCCACATATAATATCAGAAATGCCACATTGCTCCCACTCATTTCTTGTAAATACAAGCCTCTCCATAAGTTTGTACAAATCCAAACTCTTTGATCACCTCATCAAAGCGGAGATTCCAACTTCGGGATGCTTGCTTCAGTCCATAGATGGATTGCTGAAGTTTGCATACCTTATTAGCATCCTTAGGATCGACAAAACCCTTAGGTTGTATCATATACAACTCTTCTTCAATATTACCATTGAGGAACGCAGTTTTGACATCCATCTGCCATATTTCATAATCGAAATATGCAGCAATTGCTAACATAATCCTAACCGACTTAAGCATCGCTACGGGAGAGAATGTCTCATCGTAGTCAACTCCATGAATTTGTCAAAACCCCTTTGCGACAAGTCGAGCTTTATAGATGGTCACATTACCATCAGCATCAGTTTTTCTTTTGAAAATCCATTTATTCTCAACGGCCTTTCAATCGTGAGGTAAGTCCACCAAGGTCCAAACCTGGTTTTCGTACATGGATTCCATCTCAGATTTCATGGCTTCTAGCCATTTTTTGGAATCCGGGCTCATCATCGCTTCTTCATACGTCGTAGGGTCATCTATTTCATCAACCATGAAATTCATAACAGGATTGCCGTACAGTTCAGGAGCTGCACGTGTCCCGCTTGACCTGCGAGGTTTGGTAGTTTCCTCTTTCGGAGTTTCATGATCAATATCATTAGCTCTCTCTTCATTAGGTGAAGTCAACTCCGAAACAACTTCCGGTGCTGCGCTACTCGCCATTTCATGAAGAGAAGGTTCAATAACCTCTTCGAGTTCTACCTTCCGATTACTCACACCTTTCGCGAGAAACTCCTTCTCAAGAAAGGATCCATTCTTGGCAACAAAAACCTTGCCCTCGGATCTGTGATAGAAGGTATACCCAATCGTTTCCTTAGGGTATCCTATGAAGACGCATTTTTCTGCTTTGGGTTCGAAATTATCCGGCTGAAGTTTCTTCACATAAACATCGCATCCCCAAACTTTAAGAAATGAAAGCTTAGGTTTGTCTCCAAACCATAATTCATATGATGTTGTTTCAAAGGATTTAGATGGTGCCCGATTTAAAGTGAATGTAGAGGTTTCCAGTGAATAACCCCAAAATGACAGTGGCAAGTCAGTCAGAGACATCATAGATCGAACCATATCCACTAAAGTACGATTACGATGTTCCGACACACCATTACATTGTGGTGTTCCGGTAGGCGTGAGTTGTGAAACTATTCCACAATTTTTCATATGTGTGCTAAACTCCTAACTAAGATACTCTCCTCCACGGTCGGACCACAGAAATTTGATCTTTCTGTTACGATGATTTTCCACTTCATTCTGAAATTCCTTGAACTTTTCAAAAGTTTCAAACTTATGTTTCATCAAATAGATATACCCGTATCTACTCAAATCATCCGTGAAAGTAACAAAATAACGATATCCACCTCGCGCTAACACACATCAGTATGTATGATTTCCAATAACTCTGTCGCCCGTTCCATTGAACCGGAAAACGACGTTCTAGTCATTTTGCCCATAAGGCATGACTCACATGTATCAAATGATTCAAAATCAAGTGATTCCAAAAGTCCATCAGAATGGAGTTTCTTCATGCGTTTAACGCAAATATGACCTAGACGGCAATGCCACATATATGTAGATATATCATTATCAAGTTTAACCCTTTTAGCATCAACACAATGAATATGCATAATACTACTATCGAGATCCAATATAAATAAACCATTCAACACACGTGCATGACCATAAAAGATATTATCCATATAAATCGAACAACCATTGTTTTCAGATTTAAAGGAATAACCACTTTGCATCAAACATGATCCGGATACAATGTTCATGCTTAGTGTAGGCACAAAATAACAATTATTTAGATTTATCACTAATCCCGACGGCATATGGAGAGGCAGCATTCTGACGGCGATCACATCAACTCTTGATCCATTGCCGGCCCGCATCGTGACCTCATCCCTTGCTAGTTGTCGCTTGTTCCGCAGCCCCTGAATCGAGTTACATATATTAGAAACCGATCCCGTATCAAATACCCAGGTGCTATTGTGAGTACTAGTAAAGTACACATCAATAACATGTATATCACATATACCTCTGTTTGCCTTGTCGGCCTTCTTGTCCGCCAAATACTTGGGGCAGTTGCGCTTCCAATGGCCAGTCCCCTTGCAATAGTAGCACTCGGTATTAGACTTAGGGCCATCTCGGGGTTTCTTTTCAGGTGCAGCAACATATTTGCCGCCCTTCTTTCCCTTATGCTTGCCTTTCTTGTCCTTCTTGAAACCGGTGGTCTTATTGATCATCAACACTTGATGTTCTTTCCTAATCTCCACTTCTGTAGTCTTAAGCATTGACAGAAGCTCGGGAAGAGACTTCTTCATGCCCTGCATGTTATAGTTCATCATGAAGCTCTTGAAGCTAGGTGGCAGAGATTGGAGAACACGATGTATGCCTAAGTCAATGGGAATCGTTATTCCCAAGGACACAAGCTTATCAGCGTACCCAGACATTTGGAGTACGTGCTCACTAACGGAGCTGTTCTCCTCCATCATGCAGCTAAAGAACTTTTCAGAAGCATTATAACTCTCTACGGCAGCATGCGTATCGAAAATCATTTTCAATTATCCCATGGTATCAAAGGCATTGCCATTTTCGAAACGCTTTCGAAGTTCTGGCTCTAGCCCATACAGTATGCCACAATGAACTAAGTTGTGGTCCTCCTGACGAGTTATATAGACATTCTTTTCCTTGTCAGGGGCATCAGGAGCTGGTGGGGGGCCTAGCGGCGCCTCTATCACATATTGCTTTTGTGCAGCAGTGAGGAGAATCCTCAAATTCATAGCCCAGTTGGTGAAGTTGCTACCATTCACAGCAAGTTTCTCTTTCTCCATGAACACATTGAAATTAAAATCAGGTGGTGCCATCTACAACAGAATTTGTAAAGTTTATTTAGACTAAGTTTATGATAGATTGAGTTCAACTAATCCAAATTACTAATGAACTCCCACTCAAAAACGACATCTCTCGTGTCTTTTTGGTGATTACATGAACCAAATCCACTACACCAAGTCCGACCATCATGTGAGTCGGTGTAGCTTCAAACGCGAGCATCTATATGGGCATCATATCAACTATATGACTCATGCTTAACCTTTCGGTCCGTGTTCCGAGGCCATGTCTGTACATGCTAGGCTCGTCAAGTAAGAACCTTAGTATCTGCGTGTGTAAAACTGTCTTACACCCATTGTATGAAAGCGCGGAGTCGAGTACACCCGATCATCACGTGATGTCTCGAAACACGATCCATAGAACGGTACATACTCAAGGAAGAACACATTTTATCTTGATATCTAAATGAGGGATCATCTTACAATGCTACCAAAAGAGCTAAACTAGCAGTATAAGATGCAAACATCTAATGTGTAAAGTGAGATGATATGGTCCATGCATTTGATCTCTTATTATTTGCATCGTGGTATGATCTCTATCATTCCTTTGTGTGTAAGGCCAAGGTCTATGGAACTTACACGTTAAGTGTGTTGTAAGAGTATCTATCATACATCTAATTACAACAATACCATATCAAGACACTAGCCCAACAATGATCTAAACTAGACACCTCTAATTTATCAATTGCAAGTTTTACGTGGCTTAGGGCTTTCAGAGATAGAACCAGTCTTACCTACGAACATGAACCACAACGAGGATAACCAAGTTATTAGCAACTCGTTGTAAATTAGATATTGACTATAGTAGGAGAGACAGACACCCACTAGCCACTTATGCAAAACTAGTTGCATGCCAGTCGTGGAACCGGTCTCATGTACGATGACATGTAAGGTTGGTCCGGGCCGCTTCATCCCACTATGCCACCAATATCCAAAATACATAGAAGATGCAATAACATGATCATCATCGCCCACATATAAACATATGTGTACTACCCGTGCAAAGCACCTACACATAGATCAGGCTCTGATACCACTGTTGGGTTTGCAGCATAGAAAACAAAAAATTTCATACGATGAGAACTATACGCCAAGATATATCTACTAGATATAGAGCAACGGTTGGATATACATCCATAGAGAACTTACCCTCGAAGACAATAGAGTTTTGTTAATGAGTTGGAACTCGTGGATGATGTAGTCGTATGCTTGCTGATCTCAAGATCGTCTGGAAGTCCGAGCGCCACAAATCAGCAGCGCATCCGTCCTCGCACACACATTCAAGCCACCAGACAACCTCCACCTCCTCGCTCCAGCGAATCAGCGGAAGCAACAACTTCTTCCAGACGCAAGGCCACCTGGAACATGTATCTCGCTTATCCGAGACCATGGGGGAATATCTAGAGGGGGAGAGAGATCCTTCACGAGGAGGTGTGCTTTGTGAGGGAGGAGAGGGGGGCTTTTTATAGGAGAGGGGGGGGGGCTCCTGCCCTCCCATGGCCGGCGGCCAAGGGGGGGTGCCCCCACCTCTTCCTCATTCATGTGGTGGAAGCTCCACTCACATCAATTCAAGCTCCACCCAAAAATCCACTCACATGCATTAAATTTCCACCAAATTGAATGCAACTCTCAATTAATAAAACTCTTTTATTTATTTTATTCCGAATTTTGTTAATTACTTTAATTAACAAACATTCACATAAAACCCTTGCAACATTTCAATATCACATGCAGAACCACTTTCTGCAATTTCACCCGAAACAATTCCGGTTTCTATCGAAACAATTTCTGCGCTTTGCAATCCTTTCGTCTGAAATATATGTGCTCCAAAATGGTGTCCAGTAACCCTTAAGTGTGTCACACTACGGTTCACGAATAATGCAGACATGATTGAGACTCCTCTCAGATCAATAATCAGAAACGGGACCTGGAGATCCATACTGACTCCTGCACATTCAACGATGACTTCTGTGATCGTGAGAACATTTAACGCTAGTAACTTAATCCCTTTGTCTCATGATATAATACATGTCCGAGATTCGATCATCGGTATCCAAATACCTAGTTTTATCTCGTTACCGACATGCACTCTTTTCTCGTTCCCGTGATATAACATTCTAGTGACCACATCACTTGCTTACAAGCTATCTTAATGTGATATCACCGAGAGGGCCCAGAGTATATCTATCCATCATTGGGATTGACAAATTCCACTCTTGATCCATGAGCCTCAATATAACACCTTCGTAGCACTGAACCTACCTTTATAGTCACCCTGCTACGGTGTGACATTTGATGTTATCAAGATACTCTTCCGGTGTTAGCAATTAACATGATCTCATGGTCTAAGGACTAAGATTACTTCGTATGATGTTATAGCAATGTAAACATAATGAATTTGATCGTAATGCTATACTTCGGATGAATGTTCATCACATCATTTCACAAATGCTGTGACCTCGTTATTAACAACATCCAATGTCCATGATCAGGAAACCTTGATCATCTTGTTAATCAACGAGCTAGTCTATAAGAGAGGCATAACTAGGAACCCTTTTTGTTTATTAAACACACATGTATTGACGTTTCCTATCAATACAATTATAGCATGCAAAATAAACATCTATCATATACAAGTAATACATAATAACAACTTTATTATTGCCTCTCAGGGCATATTTCCTTCAATAGCAACTATGTTGTAACATGAAAAGGCACAAACAAAATATTCATTAATAACAATGCTTTGCAAGTCGTTTGTTCGTTTCACATAAAGAAAGCATAATGAGAATGGTATTCAGCTTGTCCCTCATAGAGTAGCAAACATAAATGCATATGACACCTTCAAAGTTCATAAGAGTGACTAGATACAAATAGTTTAAGAACAAGCAATATCAAAGTTATGCATCAATCAACATGTCTTGGGACAATGCACATTAAAATAAGAATGGCCACTATGCTCTCTCAATAGGTGCAATAAGATAGAAGATGGAGACTCAACATAAAATTAAAAGAAAGGCCTTCATAGAAGGAAGTAGGGATTCAAGTCTCATAAAGAGCTTCCAAAAATTATGGTACTTATTAGCTTCCAGCTCTCATTGCCCCTATCATAAGCATCTTAAAGTGATTAAGGTTAAACTGAACAAACTATGGAGTATATGGTTGACAAAGTATAAGTTGGAAACTCATGTCCCTTGAATACGAGGGCCGCTCCTCATGCTACTCAAGTTTAGTTACCGGTAAGTTCTTGTCATAGTAAGTACATGTGTATCATAGAGAACCGCCAACGTGGTACCCCTTGCCCGATAATATGGAAGAATCCCCATATCAAAATGACAAGGCAAGCAGACAACGAGCATCTCAGCAATCTTCTTATTTACCATGGGAAAATGGTGCTTTTTTCTCTCTTTCCTCTGTTCTCATATCTTTTTTTCTTTTTCTCTTTTTCTCAATCTCTATCTCTTTTATTATAAGAACAATGCTTCATAGATTGCTCATTATGGTTATGCTGCAGGTTTCCACCATGATTAGGCATGGATTAGACCAGTGGCCTAGGCATTTCTCTAACACACATACATAACTCCATGGACTTACAAGCTCCCCTTTCATTTCACACCGACGGCATCCATAGACAAAAGAGCATGATATCAACTAGGTACAATGTACAAGTGCAATGTTGAAAGCGTTCCCCATGACAGCATGGTTCTGCTAATCCCCAACATATAAGTGCAAGCATATACAACATAGATGACACAATGGTTCAAGTTTATTAGGGGCAAGAAAAGTAAAGTGTGCCATCAAGTTCGTGAGAGCTTTAATCACTAATTTTCTCATAACAAGTTTAATTCAGAAGGTAGATAAAAACATGAATATACTTGGAATAGCAAATGATAATAGGTAGGTATGGTGGACTCTTGGATGCATGAGTGGAACTCATACTTGGTTATGGAGGCTAGCAAACGACTGGGAGCGACCAACTAAGAGAGCAATAATGGCCATAATCATGCAAAGCGACAAAACATCATTAATCAAAGCATAAAGTGATATTACAAGTCGAAAACTAAAGGATCATAGAGGCTATGGTGACTTGGGATAGTCTTAACATGGTGTGAGCATGTGCCAAGTCAACCCAAATAAAGCATCAAAGGAGAATACCACAATACTATGCTTTAATATGCTAAAACAATGCATGATTCTTTCAAGGCACATTAAGCAATCTCAATTGTTTGTAACATGTTATGCTACAACTAAAATCACTAAGTATAAAGCTAAAACAATATCAAGCATGACATGACAAAGCATAGGTCACAGTCAAAAACAAGCTCCTCTTACCACTTAAGCATGAACTTTTCCTACTCTTTTCCAATCCAAACCAATCTATTTGAAAACTAATGCATGAATGAGGGGGTCCAACCAATTTATTCAAGCAAACTAAGAAAACCAAGCAAACAAAAACAAAAAACAAAAAACGAAGATGCTCCAAGAACAACACAACTGTGCATGAAACAATAAAAATGAAGTATCTAGAAGAACCTGAGATTTTTATTGATGAAGAAGGGGATGCCTTGGACATCCCCAAGCTTTGATGCTTGTAATTCATGGATATTTCTTGGGGTGACACGGGTGGCATCCCCAAGCTTGAGCTTTAGTCCATTATTCATCTCATTACATCATTCTTTTCTTACACCTGAAATTCTTCCTTCATACAAAACTTCATACAATCTTCATTAGCAACATTAGTGTACTTAAGATAATAAGTCTTTGGGTTTAGTTCCAACACAAGTAAAACTTCCATTCAAACACAAGCTACTGTAGCACTTTCCTCAGAAAGCTCAATTCCCCAAAAGAGAACCCAAAAAGGAATCAACAAGAAGCAAATGCAAATAATGGCAGAAGTGTGTCAAAACAGACCATCAGATAGAAACTGATTTTTTCGAAGACCTTCTGTTGCTCAAATCGAAAAGTGTTGAACTAACGAAAGTTAGATAACAACCTGGGGCAGAAGCACAAAACATTATAGCTAAAACCGACGTACATAGATTTTACACGAATGTTTACATCAAAGCACAAAAATCTATTTCGGGACAGCAACTTTCCCAAGCATTACTTCTCTCTCAGTAGAGGTTACTCTTGGCACAAAAAGCAGATAAAAAGGATAAGGAGAGGTTATTACTGAAGCAATAACTTCCTAGACTCAACTAAAACTTTTGGGTTATTTCCCAATAACTACTTTTCTTTAATGCCTTTAAGTTAGGCATGATAGTTTGAGAAGATGCTCACATAAGCAATATGAATTGAAGTAAAAGAGATTATCAAGAAGAAAATTCAAAACACATTTAAGTCTAACCCACTTCCTATGCATAGGAATCTTGTAAGCAAATAAATTCACAAAGAACAAAGTGACAGGCATAGGAAGATAAAATAAGAGTAACTTCAACACTTGCAGCACATAGAGAGGTGTTTTAGTACCATGAAAACTTCTACAACCATATTTTCCTCTCTCATAATAATTTTCAGTAGCCTCATGAATAAACTCAACAATATAACTATCACATAAATTATGCTTTTCATGATCTACAAACACATAATTTTTATCAAGCTCAAAAATAGTGGGATTAAAACCTTCAAACCCACTTTTAAAAATTCTATAACGAGATGACTGATCATTCAATATAGGACCATCGTCTAGAGCCTTATCGTAAACATTTTCTAAGCAAAACTCTTTAGTACCATGCATTTCGAAGTTAGGCACAAATAAAGGATTATCACAGATAACATGAGCATAACATTCATCCTCCTTTGGTAAGCATGGGGGACAATCAAATAATGTAAAGGATAAAGAGTTACTCTCATTATAAGGTAGGCATGGGTAGCTAATCCATTCTTTCTCCTTTTGTTCATCACTCTCCTCCTATTTTTCATCTAATGAGCTTCTCGTTTCAGCAATTTCTTCTTCCATAAGCTCCTGCAAGGCATTAGTCTCTTCTGTTTGTGGAAAGCATCTATTAATATATTCAAGAATATAGCCATTTTATTCCTTGTAATTATCAAAGAAAAATTTAAGTATATCATAAACCTCATATTTATAAGGTGAATCATCAGTATTTTCAAGCAAACTAGCAAGTTAAAATGCACCCTTCCAAGTAATAAATTCTTCAATTTGTTCCACATCATAAAAGTCATAATTTCCTTTAACATAAGAAGATATGGTAACATTATCATTATAGTCACATTGAAAAGGGAGGTGTTTATACCTCCTACAACAACAAGATTTATCAACGCAATAAGTAACATTATAAGTAGAGCACATGTTTCTAGCAATGGTATTCAATTTATCAATTTGTTCCCATAAGTGTATCCCTTTTTGTGACAAGCGGTGTTCCTTATAATAATATTTTTTTTCTTCCGTGAACCCACCTTGCTAATTAGATTCAGTTTCAAAGAAACCAACCATTGATAGAAAGCACGATAAAGCAAGACAATAACAGACCAACGAAAATAACAACTATAGTAGGAACTAATTTTTTTTTATATTTTTGATAAAAAGAACAAGCAAACAAAGCAGAAATAAACTAAGCAAAACGAATAAAACAAAGTAAAGAGATTGGTTATGAGGGACTCCCCTTGTAAAGATGTCCTTGACTCCCTGGCAACGGCGCCAAAAAAATAGCTTGATGGCCCAAAATATATCGAGCTCGTTGGGGAACCCCAAGAGGAAGGTATGATGAGCACATCAGCAAGTTTTCCCTCAGTTAAGAAACCAAGGTTATCGAACCAGTAGGAGCAAGGGAACACCTCCAAGGTGTTGTTTCCAACTTGGAGTCCTGCACAACACAACCACAGAACTTTGCCCCCAACTTACAGTGAGGTTGTCAATCTCACCGGTTTTGCTGAAAACAAAGGATTAAACGTAATGTGTGGAAGATATTAATTGCTTACAGAAAGTAAACAGAAAACAGTAAATAGATTGTAGATTGATAGTTAAAGAAAGGACCGGGGTCCATAGTTCACTAGTGGTGATTCTCCTTAAGATAAATGACATGTTGGGTGAAAGAATTACAGCGAGACAATTGAGAGACACCGAGAAATCATACATGCATATACTAATCATCTTGATTCCTATGAGATTTGATTGGGCATTACAACATTATACATAGACCGTATTCCAACTACATCTATGACTAATAATCCACCTTCAGGTTATCATCCAAACCCCCTTCAGTATTAAGTTGCAAGCAACAGATAATTGCATTAAACATTGCGTGTAAAGTAAACAATACGATTGTTCTATGAACAAAGGATTACTGTTTTCTCCCTAGTAGCAACAACACATCTAGTACCTTAGAGATTTCTGTCACTTCCTCAGATTACTAGAGGCATCAACCCACTATCGAGCATAAATACTCCCTCTTGGAGTTGCTAGCATCTACTCGGCCAAGATAGCTACTAACAACGGAGAGCATGCAAGATCACAAATAGCAAAGACATGATAGAATCAATAATCAATCTGAAATAGCATCTCAATATCCATCGGATCCCCGCAAACACAACATGTAGGATTACAAATAGATGATCTTGATCATGAATGGAGCTCAAAAGATCTAAACATGGTAGCACAAAGGAGAAGAACCAACCATCTAGCTACTAAATGGACCCGTAGTCCAGGGATGAACTACTCACGCATCACACCGGAGGCTTGCATGGTGATGAAGAAGGCATCCAGGGTGAATTATCCCCTCCGGCAGGGTGTCGGGAAGAGCTTCAGATCCCTCCCAATCTAGGGATGGAGATGACGGTCGCTACAAACTCTTTCGTGGAATTTTGATCAGGTACTTAGGGTTCCTGTATCGGAGGCAGCTTATAGGCGAAAGGGGAGGCCGAGGGGGTGCCCTAGGTGGCCACACCACCCCCTGGCGCGGGCCAGGCCTGGCCACGCGGACAAGGGGTGTGGGTGGCCCCTGGCCCCTCTTCATCTCGTATTCTGGCTCCGTGTCCCCCTCGGTGAAATATTGACTTTGCCTTTTGTCCCGTCCAATTCTGAGAATATTCATTTTCTGACTTTCTTGGAACCAAAAATAGTAGAAAACAGGCAGCTGGCACCGTGGCATCTTGTTAATAGGTTAGTCCAAGAAAGTGTATAAAAATACTCCAAAGTGTGGACAAAACATAAGAAAGTATATATAAAACAAGCATGGAACATCAAAAATTATAGATACGTTTGGAACGTATCACCCGCCACCAGGATTGGGGGACCAACATTCTGTGGCGCATATGACCATATGACCATATGCGCCACAAAAAGTGAAGGGGTCCCACCACAGAATTTGGTTGACCAACTTTTCATGGCGCATATGGTGATATGCACCACAAAAATGTTTGTTTTTTGTGGTGCATATCTCCATATGCACCACAAAAAGTTGATGCGGGTCCCACCGCGGAAATTGTATCCCCTTATTTTGTGGTGCATATAGCCATATGCGCCATAAAAATGTGAACTTTTATGGCGCATATCCACATAAAGGTGCGTTCGGATCTATGTATAAAAAGGTGGCATCTTGCACCCCTCTCTCTACCACCACCCATTTCACATCTCTTCTCCCCCTTGTCCACACCCATCTCGTCTTCCTCCTCCCTCCCACCCCATTTTTCCAATACTTTTCTCATTTTTTGTACTTAAACCTACTTTAGTTCATAGATTGGTAAGGGGAAGCCTCTCTCCAACTTGTAGATCTAAAACATACTTACTTTTTTCTCCCACATCTCTATTTGTCCTCTAATTTACTCTCCACCAACTTATAGATCTATTTTTCCACACTCTCTCATCACGGTCTCGTCTCGGTATTGAATCTACTAGGTGAGTACTTGGCCATGAATATGCATGTTTTGTAGGCAAATCTTATCATGCAGGCTGTGTGCGCGATGGCGAGACAATGTTTATTTTTTTCCATACAACCCCCATCACATAGGGGTCGGGTTCCACTATCAACCGATAACGGAACAAACATCACACACCATAATCCATGACCTCAGGTTCAAGCTCCTGTGAGCTATTTTTGCTAACCAAACAAAAGAGGTCTTTTCTTCAACTAGCTACCCAAAAGAGAAGATGTAGACAGAGAGAGAGAAGCAAGATCACCGCCACAGACGAGGCTAGTGTTTTTAAACTATCACAACTAAACACCACAGCTACCAGGACCAAAGTAAGGCAAACATATGTCAAAGGAAGCTCCAGTCTGATACCACAAGAGATTCTGCAAATGGCTGTTGACTCCTTTTTCCCTCAGTCTTCTTCCTGCTCATCATCTGGAGATCTGGGTCGCTTGCGGCTAACTGATGGCAGCCCCAGTAGAGGCACCCTCGCCCTATCTGTGTCTTCTGCGTCACCCAGCGCATTTCTCTGCAACATCTCAGCTCCTTGCCGCAACATCTCCCCTTCCTCAGCATCATGAAGACCTGCCCAATGTTTCATAAAAACACACGCATACATCACTAGATCCACAGGGGACTTGATTAGTTTATGTTCAAAACAAGCTCTATTTCTAAGCTTCCAGATAGCCCAACAAATAGCAGCAATAGCTGTTATCTGAATATTACGACTCATAACCAAAAACCTGATTATCCACCGAAAATATTGAGAAAAGGATCCAGGCCTGGTATCAGCACCCATAGATTTTGCTCCAAACATAATTGGCCATAGGACAGGAGAAAAATAGATGCCCTATTGACTCCTCCTGGTCACAAAATCTGCATAATGTGTCACCCTCCCACTTCCTTCTTCTCATATTGTCATTGGATGGAATTGCATTATGCCAGATAAGCCACAACCAAATCTTAATCTTCAGAGGAATTTTTGCCTTCCAGGTGTTTAAAACTCCTGTCCACACCCCCATTTGCTAGATGATTATACATCGATTTAACACTAAACACCCCTGACTTTGTCCACAAGCATCTTGGTTTATCATCATCACCAGTCAACGAAATGCCAGTCAACATCCCCTGCATATTTTTGTACTACACCTGATTATCCCTATCCAACCATCTTCTAAATGAACAATGCCAGTTTCTTCCAGCCATCTCAGCAACAGTCACACTTTGCTGTCAACATATCTCAAACAGCTCAGGAAATCTCTTTCTCAGAGGTATATCCAGGCACCATGCATCCTCCCAGAAATCTGTTCGCACCCCATTCCCCACCACCATTCTTCTCCCAAACATATAGATATCTTTGACCTTCAACAAATCAACCCAGCAAGCAGAATCTCTTTGTTTATGCCTGATTGAGAAGATTCCTCCACTGCCCAGGTATTTCTTCCTCACAAACATTTGCCAAGGACCATATTCACATTCTAACCTCCACCACCACTTGCACAACAGACTGATATTAAAAATTCTAATGTTCTTTATCCCCAGGCCCCCTTTTTTCTTAGGTCTGCACACATATTTCCACTTAACAAGCTGATATTTCTTTTTCCCTGCTTTACCATACCAGAAGAAAGATATGGTATGTTTTTCCACTTCCTCCACATTTGTCGTATGCAAAAGGAACATAGACATGGGATACACTGCCACACTGGAAATACAAGAAGTAATTTTGATGTATCTACCACCCAAAGAAAGTGCACCTCCCATCCATCCATCCATCTTTTTACCCAATTTATCTCCAATGAATCTCATATCAGATACAGAACATTTCCTGCTACCCACAGGAAGAGCCAGATATTTGATAGGCCATTCCCCCATCTGACAATTAAACAAAGTAGCATACATCTCCTGCTTTGTATCATCTTCCAGGACCATCATCAATTCACTTTTCTCAAAATTGATCTTGAGCCCAGACATTGCTTCAAACAAGTATAACAATAGTTTCAAATTCCTGGCACCCTCCACATCATCCTTTATGAATAAAATGGTATCATCAGCATACTGCAGAATGGCTATTCCTTTTACAAATAGATTATCAGCAAGCCCTGTAAACAAATCCCCTGCCTGTGCATTCAGCACCATCTTGGCCAGACAATCCCCTACCATATTAAACAGGAAAGGAGAAAAAGGATCACCTTGTCTCACACCTTTATAACTCCCAAAATAAGGTCCAACTTCATCATTGATTTTCACACTGAGAGTCCCTTGAGTAACAACACTTTTTAACCAAATCAGCCAATCATCATCAAACCCTTTCTGTTTACAACACTGAAACAAGAAATCCCAGTTAACTTTGTCATATGCTTTTTCAAAGTCCAACTTCAGAACCACCCCTTGTTGCTTCTGAAATGTAGCTTCTTTAAAAATTTCATGCAGCAGGGTAACCCCATCAGATATATACCTCCCTTTAATGAAAGCTGTCTGACAAGTCTCAATCAGTTTCTACATCACAGGTTCAACTCTGACTGTCAAAGCCTTTCTAAAAATCTTGAAAATAACCTGTAGCAAACATATAGGCCTAAATTTCTGTATAATGTCAGCCTCCTCACTCTTAGGCAGCAAAGTGATGATCCCATAATTGATATTTGCCAGATCAATTTTGTGAGAATGAAAATCATCAAAAACCTCCATAATGTCCTGTTTGATAATTTGCCAGCATAATTGATAGAATTCTATAGGCAAACCATCAGGGCGAACAGCCTTAGTTTTTTCAATATGTTCAATTACCTCTTTAATTTCCTCCTCTGAGAAAGGTCTCCCCATATTCTCTCTATCTGCTTCATTAAGCTTTTTCTCAGCAGTCTAGTTGTTATCTGTCATCCTAATAGCAAAACCATCAGCAGGGCCAAACAACTTTTTATAATAATCAGTAGCATGTTTCAAGAGATCATATGTCCCCTGAATCTGCCTTTCCCCATCCTGCATAGAGAAGATCATTTTTTCTCCTGGCCCCATTTGCCACTCTGTGAAAATAGTCAGTATTACTACCCCCCCTTCAGAAGCCAATTATCTCTTGATCTCTATTGCCAATAGTGCTCTTCCTTCTCATACACTTCTAATAGTTCCTTCTGAATTTGAGCTTTCCTTATCTGCTGCTCTTTATTAAGCAGAATGAGTTCCTCAGTATCTTCTAACTCCTTCAGCTCTTCATCCAGCTGCTTTCTATGGTTCTTCTCCTGGCCTCTAATATGCACACCCCCACCCTTTCAGATCATTCATGACATTCTTCAATTTTTTCTGCAGCCTATTCAACTATTTTTGCTTCTGACAGGTTTACTCCACACCTTTTTTATCCTTTCCATAAACTCAGCATTTCCCAACCAACTTTTCTCGAATCTAAAATCTTTCTTTCCACCTGCTTGCCCTTCCATCGTATCCAGAAGTAAAAGACTGTGATCAGAGATCTCTCTAGACAACTTATGTACTGTTGTCAAAGGGAACAGGCTTTCCCATTTTTGACAAACAAGAATCCTATCCAGCCTTTCCAAAGTAGGAACAACTTGATTGTTGGTCCAGGTGAATTGCCCACCTTACATCTGCAGTTCCGTCATACCATAAGTATTTATTATAGAATTGAACATGTGACTCCATGTACTTAGGACATGGGCCTTATTTTTATCAGAGACAAATCTCATGATGTTAAAATCACCTCCAACTACCAAAGGAATGTTCTAATCCCTACAAATATCTGCCAATTCAATCAAAAAATCATCCTTATGCTCATTCTGTGCAGCCCCATACACCACCACCAGATGCCAATGAATCTGCTTATCCAGGTCATACACTTTCATCTTAACATGGAATTTTCCCACTGAAGAATCACACTTGTCAAACCTGGAGGAACATAGGCCCCCCCCAGGATACCACCAGATTTCCCCACAAAAGGCAGCCAATTCCAAGAAAATTGATTCATAGGATCAATTTTCCTGAAAAACCCATCAGAATAATTTTTCTTCATTGTCTCCTGCAGACCAACAAATTCCAATCGTTCCCTCTGCATCAAATTATTCAGATAGGAACTCATACCCTTCTTACCCACCCCCCTACAATTTATAATGGCACCTATCATGATACTTTTTTCCTCTCCCTTGTTCTAGTTACAACACCACTCATAGGGTGATAGTTGTTAACCTTCACAACAGCTGCTTTTAACTTACCCTGCCCAATCTTCAAATTTCCACCCGACTTTCTCTTTTTTTATTCTTCCTAGAAATCACAGGGGTAAAGTCAACATCCTCTTCCTCACCATCTCTCCACTCAAGATATTCTACCTGTCCCATCTGATCAACAACCACATCACCCTCCCCTTTTTCCTTATCAGCTAGTTTATGCCTAGCTATCTCTATGTCTTTAAGAGAATTAATGAACTCAAAACTCAGAGAAGAATGTTCTACCCCCATTTCTAAAGCCCTACCAATAATATCTTCATCATCCAACACAACAAAGGAATTAAAGAGGGACAAGTTAGTACCTGACAGATCTCTCTATGAAGCTTGAGCCATGGAGCTTTCATTCATATTCAAACTCCCACCCTAAGTAGCCAGCCTTTCACTCCTTCTGACCAAAGGATCCTCCACATTTGTTTCAATATTTTCAACACCCTTCCCCTGAGACTCCTGCTGAGAACTCTGACTCTCCTAAGTCAAATTTTCAGGTTGTGAATCCCCCACCTGCATCTCCACCTGCTCCTGCACCTGTTCCACCCCTACCCCAACATTTGATGCCTGAATAGTAGGTGGATTATTCTCCACATCAGCACCACTTTCAGCAGATGAAGTATCATGCTCACCAGACCCATCTTCACTGCTTTCAACACCTTCCCCAGCACCTCCCTGTTCCTCCTCAATTTGTTCCAGCATATGGCCATACATTTTCTTATGCTCATAATACTTATCACTACTCTTATTTTGCAGCAGATCTTGCACAAAGTCCTGAAAAGACTAACCTCCACCAGCAGGATCATCAGGGTTAACCACTGCCCCTATTTTCTGAGGAGCTAGAGCCTGAGCAACTTCCAGGTGCACTTCCCCCATTTCCTGGTTCTGAACTGGTTCAACCATAGCTCTATGTTGTATATTGCTACCAGCACCTCCCTCCACCTGTTGATTCTGACTATCACCAATTGCCCCACTGTTATCACTAATCACAATACCCCTTGCAGGATTACCACTTGGACAAACTTGAGCCACCCTAGCACCAAAGGACATGTCCCCTGTATCTGTGGAATCCCTATCCTCCTCCCTAGGACCCTTCCCCTTCTCCCAATCAGCACATTGTGGGAGATCCCTGTTGGTCTGACCTCCCTCACCAGATGCACTAGTTGCAACAGCATTTGCCCCCAGACTAGATTCAACCCTATCGACATTAGTCACTGTGAGCACATGTCTGCTACTGTCTTCAGGAGCATTAACAGCAGGCTGAGCATCTCCCCCACCTACATTGATAGAGATAGGTATAGATGGCACTTCTCCAGGAGCAAAAATCTCCCTGGTATATTTGAATTCATATACCCCACCTTTCATCTCCCCTCTCCCTTGTATTAGGCAGCAAAGTGACATACAGACATGCAACTCTAACCCTAACATATGCCAGATTCCTGAGACTGTTTCTGTCCATTCCCAAGGGTTTACCTATCAGAGAAGCAACATAGAAAATAGTTGATCTCTCCCTGTATTTCATAGGGATGCCCACTATTCTGAACCAGGCTTCCTCCATCCACTCCACATGATCTAGGTCTCTAGTCCATTTTGATAACTCAATCACAGCATCAGGGATTGTTTTCATAAAAACTTTCCCAAAGTGGAAATCATCAATGGATTTCGCCAAGGGAAATCTCATCAGAAATTCCACATCATTAATGGGTCTTGTAGTAAATCTCCAACCAGAGCCAACTGAATCTGCCCAAGCCTGAAATTCCCTCTCCAGGTCTCTCCCAGTAACATCCCCTCTGACAACAGTGATATGAGCCAAATTCATATTATCTAGAGACTGGATGGATGATTCAGTCACTGGAATTGAATGAAACCCCTGATCAAAATCAGTGCTCCCAAAAAATAAAGGTACATACTCCCACGGCTTTCTCTCTTGACAGACCAAAATGTTGTGATTCTTCCCACTATTTTCACATTCCCGCACTTCCACATTATCTGTATTTGTCAGTGGGAAATTGCTGACCTCCACTACCCTCTGTTGATTCGCAGGCACAACGACAACCGGTGCAGGTATAGAGGACCCCACCAATGCCGTGGCCACTGCCTCAGATTGACCAATCAAAGGCAAAACGGAAGAGAAATTAGCAGCAACAGAGGGCGCGCTCACTGGAATCGAGCTAGGGATACTCACAGAAGGATTAGCACGAATAGGAGGGATTACATCCGGTGCAGCAGATCTACTGATAGTGATAGACGCCGACGCAGGATTTCTGACCACAGTTGGTTGCTCAACAGTTCGTGCAAACACCGGAGCAGGACGACGAGAGGAAATGTCTGTAGAATTACCTGTTCTCCCCCTGAATGACGAATCTGACGCCGTGGATTGTGAATCTTGGTGCATTTCCGGTCGATGACTCCATCTACTTCGGTTCCTGGCATGTTCATCTTCTCTACGGCGAGCCTCCACCAAAGCCCTCACCCTTGCCAGATCTTCACGCTGTTGAGCCTCAGCCCTCGCAACCCTAGCGGCTTCATCACGCCATCGATTCTCCGCCCTTGCCTCATCTTCCGCCTGCCTCCGTTCATCTTCCAGATGATCCTCCTCCCACCAGCGTTCTTCTGCCCTGCGCCGCTCCTGTTCTCTGATCCACCCCCCATCACGGCGACGTGCACCTGGGAGATGCCTGTCCCCTAACTGACGACCTGCATCGTCGTCAAATCTCGATCTGTTCGCATAGGGAACATGTCGATTTTGACGATGCAAAGGAGATCTCCTCGAGCCCTGGTAACGGCGGTCCATCGTCGGCGGTGGATCAATCACAACCTACGGAAAAGATCTATTATCTCCAGATCTGGTGGCTCTCCACACGGCTGGATTCGCGGTTTGAGGAATCGTGGGGGGCGACGAAGGATGCGGCTGAACAAACACTACTCTGCCCACCCCCTCCAAACTAGGGTTGAGAGAAATCCCCGAACCGCCCGTCGATCTAGATTCCCCTCTCAGCCTCTGACTCATCGCCGTAGCCGCACCCCCTTGATCTATACCCTCTCCTGGGTGGCCCTCGCGTTCGGGTGGTCCACCTCCAGAGATACCACGCTGTGCATAACCGCCGACCACGATCGTCCGACACGCCTGCGCATAGGGCGGCGCGCCGGCACGATCGTGTCGGTGCCTCCGCACATCTCTCCGCGGGCCGACCAGAACATGCCATATACCACGCCGCACACGATCACCATACGTGACAGGCGGGACAATCTGGATCGGGGATGTGAGACGCTGCCCCGTTTCATCGAGAAGCACAATATGCGTGCCAACTACCTCGAGCGCACCTGATCTACGTGGAGCCAGATCCCCCGTACCCGTGCATCTGAAAATCGCCTGCCTCCACTCAGTCACCGCCGGTGAGGTCGGTGCAACCGCCGGTGAGGACGTGGGGAACGTGAGAGAGAGAGAGCCATCGTGGCGCCTCGAGACAATATTTATACATGAAGCTTGTGTGTTGCATGAATGTTTGCATGGGAAGAAGTTTTTGTTTGTTTGTTTGGTGCATGGATGTTTGCCGAAATGTTGATTCATTTCCATTTCGAATTTTTTTTGCACTACCCATATGTCCTACTTTTAGGAAAGGTCATGACGAATTTTTCCGGCGACCATGCATGTGTGTGTGCATATGGTGTGGTTCTAACCTAGCTACTCTCTATTGTTACTGCTCAGGCAACCATGGTCGTCACGATGAGCGAAGGTCGAGTTGCTAGGTACAAGAAAGACACTAAGGAGGACATGATTCAGAACAACAATACCACATAAGATGTCCATGTCGAACATGCAAACTCCAGCACTGGATCGACCCTTATTCTGGACAATTGGAGGGCCACCTGCTCAGGAACAATTTCGTGCACGACTTCAATGAGGTGATGGCAGCAAATGGTGGTCACGAAGACCTGGGTGGGCGAGAAGACGAAGAGTCTCCCGGGCATGATCATCATGACGAAGGATATGTCGGCGGACATGATCATCATGAAGAAGGAGATGTCAACGAACAAGATCATCATGAAGAAGGAGATGCCAGCAGGCATGATCATCATGAAGAACGAGAAGACGCTGATAACTTTGGCCTTGCAGGGCCCTCATGTTCAAGAACTGCTCCTCAAGGAGACGAACAATGCCAAAGCTGCAGCCAGAGAGAAAGCCAAGCTTGCGCAAATAGACTTAGACGGGATGACTCCATCATGTCCTGGGTGTCGCCCCGAGGATACACGATTGAGTGTAACGCTCAAGGCTCTAGATATGAAGGCGGAACACAAATGGACCGATGTGAGCTTCAACATGAACATGGAATTCTAGCAAGATCGACTTCCTAAGGGGAACACATTTCCAACAAGTATCCAGGAGGCCAAGAAAATTGTGTGCCCTCTCGACCTACCACACATTAAATACCATGCATATTGGTTACTTAAAATATTGGTACTATATGGTGTTGTTGTTACTGCAAATATTGGTACTATATGGTGCTGCTGTTACTACAAATATTGGTACTATATGGTTACTGCTGTTGGGGTTGTGGATGGGGGCTGCGGATGTTTTCTTGTGTGTGAATGTTGCAGGGATTTCAATTGAGTTGCCCGTTTCTCCCGAAGTATCTATTCACTTCCATTTTGATTGAGAAATGGGCACTCCTAGGTCAAGAAATTAGCAAAGGTCATGCCGATTTTTTCGGTCGATATTTGTGCTAACTTTTTGCCTCTTTTTTATAAAGTGCAAACATGTCGGCCAACGATGAGGCCGGCCCTTCTAAGCACATGAGCGTCGAAGAACAAGCTAGAGACACCAACGATTCATTCTGGCGGGTGTCCCAAGAGCAGGAGGAGGCAGAGGAGGAGGTGGGGATGACCCCAACACCGATGGAGGCGACCACCACCGGAGCTGCTGAGGGAAATGAGGGAGATGCTGATTGCAAGGGGACAACGACGACTATGAAAAAACTAGTGAAGGCGGCGAGGAGGATGACACCACCAATGGTGGCGAGTGAATGGATGGCGGTAGCGGCAACCCGGCTGCTATGCAGAAGAAGAAGAAGGAAAGGAAGGATCGGAAGCCGGAAGTGCTCGCCAACGTTTGCGATTAGTTCACTGAAGTCATAGAAAGTGGCCAACCCATGGCGCATGTGGCGATTGCCAAAGGGTACATGATACATTGCAAATGTATCTATAATTTTTGATGTTCCATGCTTGGTTTTATCCACTTTCTTGTGTTTTGTCCACACTTTGGAGTACTTTTCATATGATTTCTTGGACTAACCTATTAACAAGAGCCACAATGCCAGCTGCCTATTTTCTATTGTTTTTGGTTCCAGGAAAGTCAGAAAATGAATATTCTCGGAATTGGACGGGACAAAAGCCAAAGTGCCTATTTTTCCGGAAGTCATCAGATGCCAGAATACAAGACGGAGAAGGGCTGGGGGCTGGCCACACCACCTAGCCGCACGGCCAGGCCTGGCCCGCGCCAGGGAGTGGTCTGGCCGACCCCAGCACCCCCTCGGCCTCTCCTTCCACCTATAAGATGCCCTTGGGACGAAAACCCTAAGTACCCGATCAAAAATCCACGAAAGAGTCTGTAGCCGCCGTCATCTCCATCCCTAGATCGGGAGGGATCTAAAGCTATTCTCGGCACCCTGCCGGAGAGGGGAATTCACCCTGGAGACCTTCTTCATCACCATGCAAGCCTCCGGTGTGATGCGCGAGTAGTTCATCCTTGGACTACGGATCCATGTAGTAGCTAGATGGCTGGTTCTCCTCCTTTGTGCTTTCATGTTTAGATCTTGTGAGCTCCATTCATGATCAAGATCATCTATTTGTAATTCTGCATGTTGTGTTTGCAGGGATCCGATGGATATTGAGATGCTATTTCAGAATGATTATTGATTCTATCATTTCTTTGTTATTTGTGATCTTGCATGCTTTCCGTTGTTAGTAGCTATCTTGGCCAAGTAGATGCTAGCAACTCCAAGAGTTAGTATTTATGCTCGATAGTGGGTTCATGCCTCTGGTAATCTGGGGAAGTGACAGAAATCTCTAAGGTACTAGATGTGTTGTTGCTACTAGGGAGAAAACAACAATCCTTTGTTCATAGAACAATCATATTGTTTACTTTACACGTAATTCGTAAAGCAATAATCTATTGCTTGCAACTTAATACTGGAGGGGGTTCGGATGATAACCTGAAGGTGGATTATTAGTCATAGATGCAGTTGGATGGCGGACTATGTATAATGTTGTAATGCCCAATCAAGTCTCAAAGGAGTCAAGATGATTAGTATATGCATGTATTGCTTTCTCGATGTTTGTCAATTGCCCCGCTGTAATTTGTTCACCCAACATGTTATCTATCTAAGGAGAGCCACCTCTTGTGAACTATGGATCCCGGTCCTTTCTTTTACATACAATCTATAAATTGTTTACTGCTTTGTGTTTACTTTCTGCAAACTATTACTTCCTTCCATTCGATACGTTTAATCCCTTGGTTTTAGCAAAACACGGTGAGATTGACAACCTCATCGCAAGTTGGGGACAAAGTTTCTGTGGTTGTGTTGTGCAGGTCTCCACGTTGCTACTAGCACTGGTAGTGCGCCCTACCAAGGCTCAGCTAGCAACACCTTTGGGGTGTTTCCTTGCTCCTACTGGTTCGATTAAACCTTGGTTTCATAACTGAGGGAAACTTGCTGCTGTGCTCATCATACCTTCCTCTTGGGGTTCCCCAACGAGCTTGTTAATACACGAGCCATCAGTACAACATGCAACTCGGTGCATCATGCGAGAAAGCATGTCTATCAACACGAAGTACATCAGAGGTGCTGCCAATGTGGCTTTGGTGGATAACCTCCTTAAGGAGCTTCAAAAGCGATACACATTCCCACAACAGTTCAAAAACCTGGAGAGAAAGAACCCCATGAACAAACTAGCCCTCACGAAGATGAGTGATGAGTGCATATTTGCATCCTATTTTATATTATTATTTTGCACTATAGTTGTAGGATCTTGGTATTTTACGGCGTTCGCACGCACATTTTATGTCTATTTTCACCAGGATCAGGACAAATGATGGATACAATGTACACAATTCTTGGAGAAGTTGTATTGGGGAGAAAAAGAGTCAAAAACAACATAAGTCGCTTATTTGGGAAATATCAATAACACCAGAAGAAAACCCAAAGCGATCGAGGCATCCAAAAGGTTTAACGACCAACTATACGGTGGGAATTAATTTTCTGGCCGTATAGTTCCCGCCGTATAGTTGGTGCCGCCACTGCCTCCTCAAATAGTTTCACCCCGTGCAACTGGATCGGGGAGACGACATACAGAACAACCATAAATCACCAAAACCTCACCTTCGGAAGGCATCTGGAGGGGGAACTCGTCCACCGGAGATCCATCTTCGCCCTGCGCAGATCTGGGAGGCTAAGGCATCGATCTTCGTCATCAACCGCTGCATCACCACCATATTGATGTCTACACACTTCTATTCTTGTAGACAGTTGTTGGGCCTCCAAGTGCAGAGGTTTGTAGAACAACAACAAGTTTTCCCTTAAGTGGATCACCCAATGTTTATCGAACACAGGGAGGAAGTGGTCAAAGGTATCCCCTCTCAAACAACCCTGCAATCAAGATACAAGAAGTCTCTTATGTCCCCAACACACCCAATACACTTGTCAGGTGTATAGGTGCACTAGTTTAGCGAAGAGATAGTGAAATACAAGTGGTATGGATAATTATAAGTGGTAACGGTGCCAGAAAAGAGCTTGACGGGTAGGAAGAGACTAAAGGCAATCTGAAATAAAGATGGAAGCAAGCAAACATGTAACAGATCTAGTTGCAAATAGTGTTTCGATGCTTACAAACAAGGCCTAGGGATCATACTTTCACTAGTGAACACTCTCATATAAATATCTTCTCTTTATGATACTACTCTTCGGTTGGACACTCTAATCCATGGTAGGGCTATAATAACACTCCTCAAAGTTCGCTTTCCCCATCTAGATAACCCCACACTAACACCTTAAGCGCTAGATGGTTCCAACAAACACCACAATTTCATAAAGACATCCAACTCCGAATATAACTCATAACAAGTATTTGTAATCTCTAGCCTAAGTGCCACCATGGTGTGCACGCTGTCACTTTCACACACGTGGGGAGAGCAGAGATCTATTAAAGCACTTGAGTAGCAAAGTAGATCTACTTGATTACAAGCTCATGATCACAATATGATCATGCATAGAGAGAGAGAGATGAACACATAGCTATCGGTAGAGCCCTTAGCCTCGAGGAAGAACTACTCCCTCATCATCATGGGAATCAGCAACTCCGATGGAGATGGTGGTGGAGATTGATGGAGATGGCTCTAGGGGCACTTCCCTGTCCTGGCAGGGTGCCGGAACAGAGACTTCTGTCCCCCAAATCTCCTCTTTGGTGGCAGCAGTGTTGTGGAACTTTTCGTGGCTGCAGGCTAGATTATTTAGGGTTTCTGCATCGGGAGGCTTCTTATAGGTGAAGAGACGATGTCAGAGGGTGGACCAGGGGCCCACACCACATGGTGGCGCGGCCAGGGGGACCTGCGCCACCCTATGGTGTGGCCAGCCCCTGGCCCCTCTCCGTCTCATCTTCTGGCTCCGTGAGTCTTCCGATAAAATATCGACTTTGGCCTTTGTCCCGTCCAATGCCGAAAATATTCATTTTCTCGCTTTTCTGGAACCAAAAACAGAAGAAAACAGGCAACTAGCACTATGGCATCTTGTTAATAGGTTAGTCCCAGAAAATGCATAAAAGTATCTCAAAGTATGAACAAAACATAAGAAAGTAGATATAAAACAAGCATGGAACATCAAAAATTATAGATACGTTTATGACGTATCAACATCCCCAAGCTTAACTCTTGCTCGTCCTCGAGTAGGTAAGTGATAAAAAGAAAGAATAATTTTTGAGGTGACATGCACCATCATAATCTTGATCAAAGTATTTGTAGAACATTGATAGCTGGGATCATAGTACTTTAACATAGCATGAAAGATATAGTTCTAACAATAAGACATAGCAACTATGTTGTAACATGAAAAGGTACAAACAAAAGATTCATGAATAACAATGCTTTGAAAGACGTTTGTTTGTTTCACATATAGAAAACATAATGGGAATGGTATTTAGCTTGTCCCTCATAGTGTAGCAAAAGATAAATGCATAGGACACCTTCAAAGTTCATAAGGGTGACTAGATACAAATAGTTAAGAACAAGCAATATCGAAGTTATGAATCAATCAACAAGTTTTGGGACAATGCACATTTAAACTAAGAATGGCCACTATGCTCTCTTAATAGGTGCATAAAGATAGAAGATGGAGACTCAACATAAAAGTAAAAGAAAGGCCTTCATAGAAGGAAGCAGGGATTCAAGTCTCATAAAGAGATTCCAAAAATTATGTTACTTATTAGCTTTCAGATATCATTGCCCCTATCATAAGCATCTTGAAGTGATTAAGGTTAAAGTGAACAAACCATGGAGTATATGCTTGACAAAGTATAAGTTGGAAAGCTCATGTCCCTTGAATACGAGGGCCGCTCCTCATGCTACTCAAGTTTAATTACCGGTAAGTTCTTGTCATAGTAAGTACATGTGTATCATAGAGAACCGCCAATGGGTACCCCTTGCCCGATGATACGGAAGAATCCCCATATCAAAATGACAAGGCAATCAGACAATAAGCATCTCAGCAATCTTCTTATTTACCATGGGAAAATGGTGCTTTTTCTCTCTTTCCTCTTTTCTCATCTCTTTTTTTCCTTTTTTCTCAATCTCTATCTCTTTTTTATAAGAAGAATGCTTCATAGATTGCTCATTATGGTTACGCTGCAGGTTTCCACCATGATTAGGCATGGATTAGACCAGCGGCCCAGGTGTTTTATTTAACACACATACATAACTCCATGGACTTAAAAGCTCCCCTTTCATTTCACACCGACGACATCCATAAACAAAAGAGCATTATATCAACTGGGTACAATTTACAAGTGCAATGTTGAAAGCGTTCCCCATGATAGCATGGTTCTGCTAATTCCTAATGTATAACTGCAAGCATGTACAACATAGATGACACAATGGTTCATGTTTATTAGGGGCAAGAAAAGTAAAGTGTGCCATCAAGTTCGTGAGAGCTTTAATCACTAATTTTCACATAACAAGTTTAATTCGGAAGGTAGATAAAAACATGAATATACTTGAAATAGCAAATGCTAATAGGTAGGTATGGTGGAATCTTTGGAATAACTTGGTTTTATTTGGAATTGGATGCGTGAGTGGAACTCATACTTGGTTATGGAGGCTAGCAAAAGATTGGGAGCGACCAACTAAGAGAGAAATAATGGCCATAATCATGCAAAGCGACAAAACATCATTAATAGCATAAAGTGAAATTACAAGTCTAAAACTAAAGGATCATAGAGGCTATGGTGACTTGGGATAGTCTTAACATGGTGTGAGCATGCGCCAAGTCAACCCAAATAAAGCATCCAAGGAGAATACCACAATATTATGCTTTAATATGCTCAAACAACGCATGATTCTTTCAAGGCACATTAAGCAATCTCAATTGTTTATAACATGCCATGCTACAGCAATAATCACTAAGCATAAAGCCAAAACAATATCAAGCATGACATGACAAAGCATAAGCCACAGTCAAAAACAAGCTCCTTTTTACCACTTAAGCATGAACTTTTCCTACTATTTTCCAATCCAAACCAATCTTATTTCAAAACTAATGTATGAATGAGGGGTCCAACCAATTTATTCAAGCAAATTAAGCAAACTAGGCAAACGAAAACCAAAAACAAAAATGAAGACGCTCCAAGAATAACACAACTATGCATGAAACCATAAAAATGAAGTGTTTGAAAGAAACCTGAAATTTTTATTGATGAAGAAGGGGATGCCTTGGGCATCCCCAAGCTTTGACGCTTGTACTTCTTGAATAATTCCTTGGGGTGACACGGGTGGCATCCCCAAGCTTGAGCTTTTTTCCATTCTTCATCTCATTACATCATTCTTTCCCTACACCTGAAAATTTCCTTCATACAAAACTTCACACAATCTTCATTAGCAACATTAGTGCATTCAAAAGATATTAAACCTTTGGGGTTTAGTAATAAAACAACAAAACTTTAATTAAAACAAAATATACTATAGCACTTCCTTTAAAAGTTCAAGTGATCAAAGAGAACTTAAAGACAAAGAGATTAAGAGGCAAATGCAAATAATGGCAGAAATCTGTCAAAATAGACCAGCAGGTAAAAACCTATTTTTTCGAAGACCTTCTGTTGCTTAAATAGAAAAGTGTTGAACTAACGAAAGTTGGATAACAACCTGGGGCAGAAGTAGAAACAATTACAGCTCAATTCGACATATAGAGATTTTTCACGAATTTTTACAGCGAAGCACAAAAAATTGTTTCTGGACAGCAACTTTCCCAAGTCTTACTTCTCTCTCATTAGAGGTTACTCTTGGCACAAAAACCACACAAAAATGATAAGGAGCGGTTATTACAGAGGTAATAACTTCCAATACTCAACAAAAGACTCCTAATTTTTTTTGGCTTATCTCCCAATAAGTGCTTTTCTTTAACGCCTTTGAGCTAGGCATGATAAATTTCAATGATGCTCACATAAGAAATGTGAATTGAAGTAAAAGAGAGCATCAAGAAGAAAATATAAAACACATTTAAGTCTAACCCACTTCCTATGAAAAATAATCTTGTAAAGAAACAAGTCATGAAAGAACAAAGCAACAAGCACAGGAAAGCAAAACAAGTGCAACTTCAAAATTTTCAGCATAAAGAGGGGAAACTTAATATTGTTGAGATACATAAAACCATGTTTCCCACTCTCATAATAACTTTCAGTAGCATCATGAATAAAATTAACAATATAACTATCATATAAAACATTCTTATCATGAGCCACATGCATAAAAGAATTAATACTCTCCTCATAAACATAGTCATTCTTATTAATCATAGTGGGAGAAATTTAAAAAAAATAGCTATCATTATTATTCTCATCACCATAATCATCAAATATAGGAGGCATATTGTAATCATAATTAATTTTCTCCTCAATAGTAGGTGGACTGAAAATATCATATTCATCATTGTAATCATCATATATTGGAGGCATAGTATCATCAAAGTAAATTTTCTCCTTCGTGCTTGGGGGACTAAAAAGATTATTTTCATAAAAACTAGCTTCCCCAAGCTTAGACTTTTCCATAGCATTAGCAATAATGGTGTCCAAAGAATTCATACTAACAACATTGCTATTAGCATGCAAATAAAGTTCCATAGGTTTTTTAATTTTCTCTTCAAACACTTCATGTCCTATTTCAAGATAAATACTATAAAGCTCTCTAATTTTTTTGTTATTTTCCATTAAGCCTAACTAGTGAAAATAAAAAGAAGAAACAAAAAGATATAATTACAGAATCTAAAGGAAATAACTTTGAGCACTCACACACCAGCTACATTACTAGAAGATAGCTTAGTAGCCAGAGGATGTGAGTACCTTTTACCTTACCTCCCTGGCAACGACGCTAGAAAATAGCTTGATGTCTACGCACTTCTATTCTTGTAGACAGATGTTGGGCCTCCAAGTGCAGAGGTTTGTAGAACAGTAGCAAGTTTTCCCTTAAGTGGATCACCTAAGGTTTATCGAACTCAAGGTGGAAGTGGTCAAAGTTATCCCCTCTCAAACAACCCTGCAATCAAGATACAAGAAGTCTCTTGTGTCCCCAACACACCCAATACACTTTTCAGGTGTATAGGTGCACTAGTTAGGCAAAGAGATAGTGAAATGCAAGTGGTATGGATAATTATAAGTGGTGACGGTGCCAGAAAAGAGCTTGACGGGTAGGAAGATACTAAAGGCAATCTGAAATAAAGATGGAAGCAAGCAAACATGTAACAGATCTAGTTGCAAATGGTGTTTCAATGCTTAGAAACAAGGCCTAGGGATCATACTTTCACTAGTGAACACTCTCATATAAATATCTTCTCTTTATGATACTACTCTGAACTACTCTCCGGTTGGACACTCTAATCCATGGTAGGGCTATAACAACACTCCTCAAAGTTCGCTTTTCCCATCTAGATAACCCCACACTGACACCTTGAGCGCTAGATGGTTCCAACAAACACCACAATTTCATAGAAACATCCAACTCCAAATATAACTCATAACAAGTATTTGTAATCTCTAGCCTAAGTGCCACCATGGTGTGCACGCTGTCACTTTCACACACGTGGGGAGAGCAGGATCTATTAAAGCACTTGAGTAGCAAAGTAGATCTACTTGATTACAAGCTCATGATAACAATATGATCATGCATAGAGAGAGAGATGAACACATAGCTACCGGTAGAGCCCTTAGCCTCGAGGAATAACTACTCCCTCATCATCATGGGAATCAGCAACACCGATGGAGATGGTGGTGGAGATCGATGGAGATGGCTCCAAGGGAACTTCCCTGTCCCAATAGGGTGCCGGAACCGAGACTTCTGTCCCCCGAATCTCCTCTTCAGTGGCGGCGGTGCTGCGGAACTTTTCGTGCCTGGAGGCTAGATTATTTAGGGTTTCTACATCGGGAGGCTTCTTATAGGCGAAGAGGCGATGTCAGAGGGTGGACCAGGGGACCACACCACCTGGTGGCGTGACCAGGGGGACCCGCGCCACCCTATGGTGTGGCTAGCCCCTGGCCCCTCTCCGTCTTGTCTTCTGGCATCGTGAGTCTTCCGATAAAATATCGACTTTGGCTTTTGTCCCGTCCAAATCCGAGAATACTCATTTTCTGGCTTTTTTGGAACCAAAAACAGAAGAAAACAGGCAACTGGCACTGTGGCATCTTGTTAATAGGTTTTTCCCAGAAAATGCATAAAAGTATCTCAAAGTATGAACAAAACATAAGAAAGTAGATATAAAACAAGCATGGAACATCAAAAATTATAGATACGTTTACGACGTATCACTTATCCATCCATCCCATATACATCTTGTCTAGATCTTGTTGTAATTTCCGTAATCATTGTGGATTTATACAAGTACTATTCATCTATGATAGATTCCATTGTTATATCCATGATGTTAATTGCCTCCATGTATGAGTAGATCATTAGTTCTTGGGGAGATGGAGAAACCCTAGTATGAGATTGAAATAAGATAAAGTTTATTATGATATTCATCGCTATGACCATGTGTTAGATTGTCTTCATCTTGATGTTGGGAGAAGTCGACCTCTCAATATTTGCCTCTTTGGGGACTTGATGGAGGGAACTACTTGTTTGTAGACGGATGTGTGTTAGCACTTACAGTGACTATAAGGCTGTTGGCACCCCATACATATCAACTTGGGAACCGAGGAAACTCACGGAACACTATCCATGCCATGGGATACATCCTACGAGATCAAGTCCCTTAATAGCGAAGTAATTCGATTGATGTTGATTGCTGTCTGTTGTGGTTATGAGGATGATGTGAGCAGCCATTGCTGCCTATTTGTCCAAATACGAAGTTCCTCCCTGATACGTTCCATGTTTGTTTTATATATACTTTCTTATGTTTTGTCCATACTTTGGAGTATTTTTATACACTTTCTGGGACTAACCTATTAACAAGATGCCACAGTGCCAATTGCCTATGTTCTGCTGTTTTTGGTTCCAGAAAAGTCAGAAAATGAATATTCTCGGAATTGGACCGGACAAAAGCCAAAGTCGATATTTTACCGGAAGATTCACGGAGCCAGAAGACGAGACGGAGAGGGGCCAGGGGCTGGCCACACTATGTGGTGGCGCGTCCACGCCACCAGGTGGTATGGGCCCCTAGTCCGCCCTCTGACATCGCCCCTTCGCCTATAAGAAGCCTCCCGATGAGAAAACCCTAAATCATCCAGCCTCTAGCCAAGAAAAGTTCCACAGCGCCGCCGCCACCGAAGGGGAGATTCGGGGGATAGAAAGTCTCTGTTCCGACACCCTGCCGAGATGGGGAAGTGCCCCTGAAGCCATCTCCATCGGTCTCCACCACCATCTCCATCGTCGTTGCTGATTCCCATGATGATGAGGGAGTAGTTCTTCCTCGAGGCTAAGGGTTCAACCGGTAGATATGTGTTCATCTCTCTCTATGCATGATCATATTGTGATCATGAGCTTTGTAATCAAGTAGATTATGATTGTATTCATGACTATAATAAAAAGGTCCATGTTAACTAATTATATAAAGAACTTTATTTGGATCCAGATCTTGTGTTGCATGTTGTTAAAGCTTTTATAGAACACATGAAATCTCCAAAAGAGGGTTTAATCAAGTATGATCCACCACCAGAACTTGAGAAGAAAAGAGAAGTTAAAGCAACACTGGCCTCCCTAATACCTTGTAATCTATCTTATAAGTTTTACATTATTATTTTAGTTTTACATTAGTTCAAATTAGAAATAAAGTTGCATCATTAGAATTCCCTTCAGGAATAGTCGATCCCTTTTCTGAAATTCTGAGTTTATTATCATATATAGAGCATTATTGAGTTTCTGCTTGTTCTATTGGATATATGAATAGCTTGAGTATAATTTTACTTGCACTTGATGATAGCAATACGGGTCTTCCAGACCATGGGTATTAATGGAACATACAAAGATAATTTGGTCAATATGTTGTAAGTTCATGGTTTGATTTACACAGAAAAAATTATCTAATCAATTAAGTTGAAAAAGAAACCTTGAACAAAGGAAAATTAAAAGTGCTATAAAATTAGAGTTAGAACAAGACGAGGTAGAATATTCAAGAAATAAAGATTGCTTCATATACAATTGGAATTTGGTAATTGAGATAGTTAAACTTTGAATTCCTACATGAAGTGGAATGTATGGCTAGCTAAATGCTCAGTGTCGGCGCCAGGAAAATGCTGGTGCGATGTTGATGTAGAGCTCGTTGGGAACCCCAAGAGGAAGGTATGATGAGCACAGTAGCAAGTTTCCCTCAGTTATGAAACCAAGGTTTAAACGAACCAGTAGGAGCAAGGAAACACCCCAAAGGTGTTGCTAGCTGAGCCTTGGCAGGGCGCACTACCGGTGCTAGTAGCAACGTGGAGACCTGCACAACACAACCACAAAACTTTGTCCCCAACTTGCGATGAGGTTGTCAATCTCAACGTGTTTTGCGGAAAACAAAGGATTAAACGTATCGAATGGAAAGAAGTAAAATTTGCAGAAAGTAAACACAAAGCAGTAAACAGTTTGTAGATTGTATGTAAAAGACAAGGACCGGGATCCATAGTTCACTAGAGGTAGTTCTCCTTAGATAGATAACATGCTGGGTGAACAAGTTCCAGTGGGGCAATTGACAAACATCGAGAAAGCAATACATGCATATACTAATCATCTTGACTCCTTTGAGACTTGATTGGGCATTACAACATTATACATAGACCGCCATCCAACTGCATCTATGACTAATAATCCACCTTCAGGTTATCATCCGAATCCCCTCCAGTATTAAGTTGCAAGCAACAGATTATTGCTTTACGAACTGCGTGTAAAGTAAACAATATGATTGTTCTATGAAAAAATGATTGTTGTTTTCTCCCTAGTAGCAACAGCACATCTAGTACCTTAGAGATTTCTGCCACTTCCTCAGATTACCAGAGGCATGAACCCACTATCGAGCATAAAAACTAACTCTTGGAGTTGCTAGCATCTACTTGGTCAAGATAGCTACTAACAACGGAAAGCATGCAAGATCACAAATAACAAAGACATGATAAAATCAATAATCAATCTGAAATAGCATCTCAATATCCATTGGATCCCCGCAAGCACAGTGACGAGGGTTTAACTCATCAATGCCCATTGTTATGGACTTCGGTTTTGGAGAAGGAGGGAAACGCTGGAAGTCTCGATCGGCTAACAGACAAGCACACAGGGACGCAAGGTTTACCCAGGTTCAGGCCTCGTAGAGGACCCTACTCCTGCTTGTCTGCTCTTGATTGATGATCATCCGAAGGATTACAATATCACCAATGGCAGGGTCGCGCAGATTGGATCTAGCGTATGAGAGATCGTAGATCTATCTATTGTCTATTGTGGGAGTCGCGATGTCTAGATCTATTGTGGCGTAGCGTGTCTTAGGTTGTTCCCTCCTTGTTGGACCCTCCTAGCCTTTATATATGGGGAGGCTAGGTCTCAGGTACCAATACGAGTTGGTTTACAAGTCAGAGTTCATATCTAGTCTAGTCTTGTACTTTCCTTGTCTTGTTATGCCAGGAGTCTGTGTCCTTGTAGGCTTCGTATCAGTCGAACCGTCATAGGCGTCATGGACCTTGGCAATTCGTCGAGTGGGCCTTCTGTCGAGCCGCACCAGGTAGGCTGTAGTTGAGTGCCTATTGGGCATACCCATGTCAGTAGCCCCCGAGTGTCCATGTGAATCGTAGATTCGGATGGAGACTCAGAAGTCTTGATCTTTGCATTAGGATGTCGGAGTCGACAATTGTGTCGAGTGCGAAGCACTCACCTGGAAGTTCATCGGGCCAGTCGAATTTTGTAGTAGTTCATAGGGATGATGGTAAACGTGCCTGGTGCGCTTGATGGATCAAGACCAGTTAATTGCTCTAGGGAAAAAACAACGCCACCTACTCAAACTCGAGTCCCCGGACTCGAATCCGGAAATTGCTGGCGTAATTCGACTCAGGCCACGGAGGTCTTACAAGAGTCAAATTCCAATGTATAAGTGTGAGCACTTGACGCGTTCGTCAAGGCATATTCATCGTACCTGCAGGCACGAATATATATCTGGTAGTGCGCAGCAGATGCGTTGCCAGGCCTTATTCAGGTCTTATCTTCACGCTGTAAGCGCGGCATCCGATTTTTTTTGTCATCGCGGAGATGATTCGGGTGGCCCAGGAGACGTAATCTCTTTGCAGGGAAAATATGAGGCGGAGTCGCCATAGCACTTGAGTGTGGATGTTATCAACACACAGTACGATGTACAAGGAAAATAATCATAGGGTGCGCGACCAGCGCTCCCTATGGGAGTAGCCCCCGAGTGCCTGGTTGAGTCGAAGACTCAGGCAGGGACTAAATAAATTTTGCGACTGCTGTCGTCTTTTGGTTGCTTGTTTCAGTCGAATTTTTCCAGCGCTCCCTATGGGAGTAACCCATGTCCATAATGGAATCGTATTTCGAATGGTTTGGGTTTGCTTCTGATTGTCCATGTTCCTGCAAAAAGAAAAGAAAATCGTAGGGTGCGCGGCCAGCGCTACCTATGGGAGTAGCCCCCGAGTCCTTAGTCGAATCGTGGATTCGAGTGAGGATTCAAAGCGTGTCACTCGAGGATCTTGTATATGCGCGACCAGTGCTCCAGCTTGGAGTAGCGCCCAAGTGTCTGGCGGAGTCGCAGACTCGGGCAGAGACTCGAGACTTGTATCTTGTAGATGCAGTTGAAAATAATGCGAGGAGAATCCAGGAGTTCTAGCGAGGTGAGTCGATGATGCGGATGGATTCGACGCAGTCACTTCTATCGGGTGCGCGGCCAACGTTGCGTGTGTGTAGCATCAAGCGATGCAACCATCCGAGGAGGGACTCGACTCGGGTCTTGAGTGTATGCCGTAGCCAGTTGTTTTGTCGACTCCTTTTGGAGGACCCAATAGAATAGCTCGACGCAGTCGACATCCTTATAAGCTGCATAAAACATTACGAATTTGTGAAGTACTTGTATCTTGTAAATATATTTGCATGTCGGTTTGCAAAGTAAAATTCCGGTTCCAATCGAGTCGACACTTTTGCACAGTATGCTAGGCCTTTTCGTTAGCCTGATTACCCTTAGTCTCAGTACCTTGCCGAGGCACTCGGAGTTCAAGGATTCGACGATCAGGCAGAATCAGCTACTCGGGCTATCGCGTATGAGGTGCTCGAGTGCCCAGAGTCGACGGCACATTAGGTTACTCGAAGAGGGCGCAGCCCCCGAGTGTTTCGAGTGTGATTAAAGTAAGAAATAAATCATCTCTAAGTAGAGGGTAACTTAGCTTACTGGTAGTTGTCGTGACGAATGAGTCGCAAGATCCAATGCGATCGATGGGTCGCAGGAGTCGAAGATTGTAGCGGCTCGTGGTCGCGGGAGTTGAGGGAGCCTTCGAGTCACCAGATATGAAGACCGCAGCCGGTCATCAAAGTTGAAGAATGTGGCGGGTCGCCGAAGAGGAGGGAGCCCCCGAGCCCCCGAGTAGTTGGAGCCGAAGATCATAGCGAGTCACTGGAGTCGAAGACTGTAGCAGGTCGCGAGATTGACACCAGATGAGTAGTCAACGTGGCGGTCGAGAGTTGTGCAGCGGTCATGTATTTGACGTAGCAGCGGGTCACGCGGCGGACGTAGTCGAAGCGGCGGATCGAAGTCGCATGGCGATGACGAGCTGCGGCATCCAGAGACTGTAACGGGTCACAGCAGTCGAAGACCGCATCTGATCGCCTTAGAAGGTCACCGAAATCGAAGGACGCGGCGGGTCACCGTAGAGGAGAGATCCCGAGTCGCTAGAGCTGAAGACAGAAACGAGTCGCATGGCGTAGTCGAAAATCGTGGCGAGTCGTATGGTGGAGTCGAAGGAGCCCCCGAGTGTAGAGTTGATGTGGTCGATGTAGTCGTGACGGCGTCCGTCATCCGATGCGGCGGACGGAGTCGACGCGGATTAATAAATTTTATACTAAAGCGTGAACGATTCCACTCGCCTGTATGTTAAGCCAGAATTTATTGGGCGATGAAATCATGGTGATGATGGCGAAAAAGGTCACGTCTGGCCTGTCGATTTAATCGGTCTAATCAAAAAACCTTGTGAGCTTCTTCTTCTTTTACGTGTAACCCAAATAGAGTCCAATACTAAATTGGTTGTGTCGATCCTGGGACAGTTTAGAATATGCAACTGCTATGCTCCATTGATTAGACGTATAGCTTTCCTTATTTTATTCTTTTCTTCCTCTGATCTCTGACCGATCGCAACATCCAACATGGGCTTTTTTGCTTTTGCCTTGAATAGATTGCAAAACTCTTCATCACTACTGTACTCAAGTAGTAGCCAGCCAACCGCTGTAGCAGTAATGTGCACCGTACGTGTGCAGGTTTTCTAGGAGAAAGATCAATGCATGCAAATTGTTTCTTCTAATCCAACCCAATTCAGGTTGGACTATTGCAGGATCTTGAAACACCCCAGATCAGACGGAGAACCACCGGATGCCAATTCCACGGACTCGATGCACATGTCGACTCCAGATCAACCACATGCTGGCACAAGAGAAGCCAACGGATCCGCGAGGCTGATCGGATCTGACGTTGTACACGACCACCGAGCTCGCAGCACTTGGCCGTGATGAAGATGGAACGGACCGTGGCGGATTTGTTGATGAAGAAGTTAAGTGTGCCGAAGTTGCCGAAGCGATCAGATCTGATCTGACCACCGCTTGATGATGAAAGAGCCAAAGCAAATCTGGCCTCCAGTAGTCGATGAATCGTAGATCGCGGGTGATGGAGCCGTCGAGATCGCAATATCAGCGCGCCTAGTTCCCATAGACGGCGCCAATTGACGAGGGTTTAACTCATCAATGCCCATTGTTATGGACTTCGGTTTTGGAGAAGGAGGGAAACGCTAGAAGTCTCGATCAGCTAACAGACAAGCACACAGGGACGCAATGTTTACCCAGGTTCAGGCCTCGTAGAGGACCCTACTCCTGCTTGTCTGCTCTTGATTGATGATCATCCGAAGGATTACAATATCGCCGATGGCGATGTCGCGCAGATTGGATCTGGCGTATGAGAGATCGTAGATCTATCTATTGTCTATTGTGGGAGTCGCGATGTCTAGATCTATTATGGCGTAGCGTGTCTTAGGTTGTTCTCTCCTCGTTGGACCCTCCTAGCCTTTATATATGGGGAGGCTAGGTCTCAGGTACCAATACAAGTTGGTTTACAAGTCAGAGTTCGTATCTAGTCTAGTCTTGTACTTTCCTTGTCTTGTTATGCCAGGAGTTTGTGTCCTTGTAGGCTTCGTATCAGTCGAACCGTCATAGGCGTCATGGACCTTGGCAATTAGTCGAGTGAGCCTTCTGTCGAGCCGCACCAGGTAGGCTGTAGTTGAGTGCCTATTGGGCATACCCATGTCACACAGCATGCAGAATTACAAATAGATGATCTTGATCATGAATAGAACTCACAAGATCTAGACATGAAAGCACAAAGGAGGAGAACCAGCCATCTAGCTACTACATGGACCCGTAGTCCAAGGATGAACTACTCACGCATCACACCGGAGGCTTGCATGGTGATGAAGAAGGCCTCCAGGGTGAATTCCCCTCTCCGACAGGGTGCCGGGAAGAGCTTCAGATCCCTCTCGATCTAGGGATGGAGATGACGGCGGCTACAAACTCTTTCGTGGATTTTTGATCGGGTCCTTAGGGTTTTCGTCCCGAGGGAAATATATAGGCGGAAGGAGAGGCCGAGGGGGTGCTGGGGTCGGCCAAACCACCCCCTGGCGCGGGCTAGGCCTGGCCGCGTGGCCAGGTTGTGTGGCTGGCCCCCAGCCCTTCTCCGTCTCGTATTCTAGCATCTGATGACTTCCGGAAAAATAGGCACTTTGGCTTTTGTCCTGTCCAATTCTGAGAATATTCATTTTCTGACTTTCCTGGAACCAAAAATAGCAGAAAACGGGCAGCTAGCACTATGGCTCTTGTTAATAGGTTAGTCCAAGAAATCATATGAAAAGTACTCCAAAGTGTGGACAAAACACAAGAAAGTGGATAAAACCAAGCATGGAACATCAAAAATTATAGATACATTTGCAATGTATCAACATCCCCAAGCTTAACTCCTGCTCGTCCTCGAGTAGGTAAGTGATAAAAATAAAGAATAATTTTTGAGGTGACATGCACCATCAAAGACTTGATCAAAGTATTTGTAAAACATTCAAAGCTGGGATCATAGTACTTCAATCATAACATGAAAGACAAAGTTCTAGCAATAAGACAAAGAAACTATGATGTAATATGAAAAGGCACAAATAAAAGATTCATGAATAACAATGCTTTGCAAGACGTTTGTTTGTTTCACATAAAGAAAACATAGCATAATAGTATTCAGCTTGTCCCTCAATAGAGTAGCAAATATAAATGCATAGGACACCTTCAAAGTTCATAAGAGTGACTAGATACAAATAGTTTAAAACAAGCAATATCAAAGTATGCATCCATCAACTAGTCTTGGGACAATGCACATAGAACTAAGAATGGTCACTATGCTCTCAAAGTAAGTGCATAAAGGTAGAAGGTGGTGACTCAATATAATGGTGGAAGAAAGGCCTTCATAGAAGGAAGTAGGGATTCAAGTCTCATAATGAGCTTCCAAAAATTATGGTACTTATAGCTTTCAGCTCTCATTGCCCCTATCATAAGCATCTTGAAGTGATTAAGGTTAAAGTAAACAAACTATGGTGTACATGCTTGACGAAGTATAAGTTAGAAATCTCATGTCCCTTGTATACGAGGGCCGCTCCTCATGCTACTCAAGTTTAGTCACCGATAAGTTCTTGTCATCGTAAGTACATGTGTATCATAGAGAACCGCCAATAGGGTACCCCTTGCCCGATGATACGAAAGAATCCCCATATCAAAATGACAAGGCAAGCACACAACGAGCATCTCAACAATCTTCTTATTTACCATGGGAATATGGTGCTTTTTTCTCTCTTTCCTCTTTTCATAATCTTATTTTTTTATTTTTCTCTTTTTTCTCAATATAGGACTCTTTTTTTATAAGAAGAATCCTTCATAGACAGCTCATTATGGTTATGCTGCAGGTTTCCACCATGTCAGCATGGATTAGACCAGCGGCCCAGGCGTTTATCTAACACATATACATAACTCCATGGACTTAGAAGCTCCCCTTTCATTTCACACCGACGACATCCATATACAAAAGAGCATGATATCAACTAGGTACAAGTACCAAGTGCAATGTTGAAAGCGTTCCCCATGAAAGCATGGTTCTGCTAATTGCCAACAAATAAGTGCAAGCATATACAACATAGAGGACACAATGGTTCAAGTTTATTAGGGGCAAGAAAAGCAAAGTGTGCCATCATGTTCGTGAGAGCTTTAATCACTAGTTTTCTCATATCAAGTTTAATTTGGAAGGTAAACAAAAGCATGAATATACTTGAAATAGCATAAGCTAGTAGGTAGGTATGGTGGACTCTTTGGAATAACTTGGTTTAGGGAGTTGGATGCATGAGTGGAACTCATACTTTGTTGTGGAGGCTAGCAAAAGACTGGGAGCGACAAACTAAGAGAGCAATAATGGCCATAATCATGCAGAGCGACAAAACATCATTGATCAAAGCATAAAGTGATACTACAAGTTGAAAACTAAAGGATCATAAAGGCTATGGTGACTTGAGATAGTCATAACATGGTGTGAGCATGCGCCAAGTCAACCCAAATAAAGCATCAAAGGAGAATACCACTATACTATGCTTTAATATGCTAAAACAATGCATGATTCATCCAAGGCACATTAAGCAATCTCAATTGTTTATAACAAGTCATGCTACAACAAAGAATACTAAGCATAAAGCCAAAACACTATCAAGCATGGGAAGACAAAGCATAGGCCACAGTAAAAAACGAGCTCTTTTTACCACATAAGTATGAACTTTCCAACTCTTTTCCAAACCAAACCAAACTATTTGCAAACCAATGTATGAAAGAGGGGGTCCAACCAATTTATTCAGAAAACTAAGAAAACAAAAGCAAAGTAAAAACCAAAATGAAAATGAAAAAGAAGACGCTCCAACAACAACACAACTGTGTATGAAATAATAAAAATGAAGCGTTTGGAAGAAACCTGGGATTTTTATTGATGAAGAAGGGGATGCCTTGGGCATCCCCAAGCTTTGACGCTTGTACTTATTGAATATTTCTTGGGGTGACACGCGTGGCATCCCCAAGCTTGAGCTTTAGTCCATCCTTCATCTCATTACTCATTCCTTCCACACACCTGAAATTTTTCCTTCATACAAAACTTCACACAATCTTTATTAGCAACATTAGTGCACTCAAGATAAATAAGTCTTAAGGTTCAGTTCTAACACCAAATAAACTTTCATTAGAACATTATCTACTGTAGCACTTCCCTCAAAAAGCTCAATTCCCCAAAAGAACTCAAAAAGGAACCAACAAGAAGCAAATGCAGAAAATGGCAGAAATTTGTCAAAACAGACCAGCAGGTAAAGACGAATTTTTTCGAAGACCTTATGTTTCTCAAATCAAAAAGTGTTGAACTAACGAAAGTTATATAACAACCTGGGGCAGAAGCAAAAAAATTTACGCCTCAAAACTACGTTCAGAGATTTTACACGAATTTGTACGGTGAAGTACAGAAATCTGTTTCAGGACAGCAACTTTCCCAATCATTACTTCTCTCTCATTAGAGGTTACTCTTGGCACAAAAAGCAAATAAAAAGGATAAGGAGAGGTTATTACAGAGGTAATAATTTCCAAGACTCATCTAAAACTTGTAGGTTATCTCCCAATAAGTACTTTTCTTTAACGCCTTTAAGTTAGGCATAAGAAGCAAAGAAAGAATCAAGTGTTCTCAAATAAAGAAGCATTAAGACCAAAAAAAATTTCATAGGAGAAGCAAAAGAAATCTTCTCTCTTCTTAGGGAAGTGTTCTATACCTTTCTTGAGTGGGAGTTGATATTTAATGGTGCCTTATTTCATATCAATAATGGCACCAACAGTTCTAAGAAAAGGTCTTCCCAAAGTAATAGGATAAGAAGCATTGTATTCAATATCCAAAACATAGAAATCAACGGGGACATAGGCATTGTTAACCATAATAAGAACATCATTAAGACTCCCCATGAGTTTCTTTTTAGCATTATCATCAAGTGGGACATTCAAATAACAATCTTCAAGAGGAGGCAAATCGAGCATATCATAAATCCTTCTAGGCATAATAGAAACACTACTATCAAGATTACATAAAGCTTTGAAATCAAAGTCATTCACTTTCATATTAATGATGGGTTCCCAACCATCTTCTTGTTTTATAGGAATAGAGGCTTTATGTTTCATCTTTTATTCTTTAATCTTTATGAGAGCATCAGTAATGTGTTTTGTAAAGGCCATGTTCATAGCATTAGCATTAGGACTTTTAGCAAGCTTTTGTAGGAACTTAATAACTTTAGAGATATTGCAACCATCAAGATCAAAATCAAATTTATCATCTAAAGTAGTAGAACTATTAATAGCCTCAACACTAGTGGTGGTGATAGTAGAAACACTAATCTTTCTAGCAATTTCATCTTCTCTTTCCCACTTAGCATGTAATTCAGCTAATAGTCTAACATTTTCATCTATTCTTACTTGTATGGCATTACTAGCTGCAAAGGGATTATCATTAGTTTCAGGTTTAGCAGACATTTTATTCAAAGAAGATTGAGCTTCAGCCAAAGATGCTATATTTCTTTCAGCATTAGAGAGTTTTTCCTCAATAGTTTTATTGAAAGCAGTTTGCTTACTAATAAAGTCTTTAAGCATAACTTCAAGTTTAGAGGGAGCACTCTTATTATTGTTGTAGGAACTTCCATAAGCATTACCATTGTTGGGAGGATATGGCTTATAGTTGTTGTTACCAAAATTATTCCTATAAGCATTATTGCCAAAGTTGTTATTTCTTATGAAGTTCACATCAACTTGCTCTTCTTGAGCAACCAAAGAGGCTAAAGGAACATTATTTGGATCAATATGGGCTTTCCCATTCACAAGCACAGACATAATTATATCAATCTTATCACTCAAGGAGGAAGTTTCCTCAACAGAATTTACCTTCCTACCTTGTGGAGCTTTCTCAGTATGCCATTCAGAATAATTAACCATCATATTATCCAGAAGTTTTGTTGCAGCACCCAAAGTGATGGTCATAAAGGTACCTCCAGCAGCAGAATCCAATAGGTTCCTTGAAGAATAGTTTAATCCTGCATAAATTTTTTGGATGATCATCCAAGCAGTCAGTCCATGAGTGGGACAATTCTTTACCAAAGATTTCATTCTTTCCCAAGCTTGAGCAACATGTTCATTATCAAATTGTTTAAACTTCATTATTTCACTTCTCATAGATATAATCTTAGCAGGAGGATAGTATTTTCCAATGAAACCATCTTTGCACTTAGTCCAAGAATCAATACTATTCCTAGTTAAGGAATTCAACCATTCTTTAGCTTTTCCTCTCAAAGAGAAAGGAAACAATTTCAGCTTAATAATATCACCATCTACATCCCTATGCTTTTGCATCTCACAAAGGTCAACAAAGTTATTTAGATCGGCAGCAGCATCTTCATTACCAATACTAGAAAATTGTTCTCTCATAACAAGATTGAGCAAAGCAGGTTTTATCTCAAAGAAAGTATCTTCAAGCACAGGTGGAGCAATAGGTGTGCTCATAAAATCATTGTTGTTGGTGCTAGTGAAGTCACGCAACTTAGTATTTTCCAGAGTAGTCGTTTTTTTTGTGTTTTTAATAAACAAAGCAAACTAGTAAAACTAATTTTTGTGTGTTTTTGAATAGCAAAACAAGCAAACAAAGAAAAAAGAAACTAAGCAAAACAAAAATAACAAAGTAAAGAGATTGGTTATGAGGGACTCCTCTTGTGAAGATGTCCTTGACTCCCCGGCAACGGCGCCAGAAAAATGCTTAATGGCTCAGTGTCGGCGCCAGGAAAATGCTGGTGCGATGCTGATGTAAAGCTTGTTGGGAACCCCAAGAGGAAGGAATGATGAGCACAGCAGCAAGTTTCACTCAGTTATGAAACCAAGGTTTAATCGAACCAGTAGGAGCAAGGAAACACCCCAAAGGTGTTGCTAGCTGAGCCTTGGCAGGGCGCACTACCGGTGCTAGTAGCAACGTGGAGACCTGCACAACACAACCACAGAACTTTGTCCCCAACTTGCGATGAGGTTGTCAATCTCACCGTGTTTTGCGGAAAACAAAGGATTAAACGTATCGAATGGAAAGAAGTAAAAGTTTGCAGAAACTAAACACAAAGCAGTAAACAGTTTGTAGATTGTATGTAAAAGACAAGGATCGGGATCCATAGTTCACTAGAGGTGGCTCTCCTTAGACAGATAACATGCTGGGTGAACAAATTACAGCGGGGCAATTGACAAACATAGAGAAAGCAATACATGCATATACTAATCATGTTGACTCCTTTGATACTTGATTGGGTATTACAACATTATACATAGACCGCCATCCAACTGCATCTATGACTAATAATCCACCATCAGGTTATCATCCGAACCCCCTCCAGTATTAAGTTGTAAGCAACAGATTATTGCTTTACAAACTGCGTGTGAAGGAAACAATACGATTGTTCTATGAACAAAGGATTGATATTTTCTCCCTAGTAGCAACAGCACATCTAGTGCCGTAGAGATTTCTATCACTTCCCCAGATTACCAGAGGCATGAACCCACTATCGAGCATAAATACTAACTCTTGGAGTTGCTAGCATCTACTTGGCCAAGATAGCTACTAACAACGGAAAGCATGCAGGATCACAAATAACAAAGACATGATAGAATCAATAATCAATCTGAAATAGCATCTCAATATCCATCGGATCGCCACAAACACAACATGCAGAATTACAAATAGATGATCTTGATCATTTATGGAGCTCACAAGATCTAGACATGAAAGCACAAAGGAGGAGAACCAGCCATCTAGCTACTACATGGACCCGTAGTCCAAGGATGAACTACTCACGCATCACACCGGAGGCTTGCATGGTGATGAAGAAGGCTTCTAGGGTGAATTCCCCTCTCCGGCAGGGTGCCGAAAAGAGCTTCAGATCCCTCCCAATCTAGGGATGGAGATGACGGCGGCTACAGACTCTTTCATGGATTTTTGATTAGGTCCTTAGGGTTTTCGTAGCGAGGGTAATATATAGGCGGAAGGAGAGGCCAAGGGGGTGCTGGGGTCGGCCAGACCACCCCCTGGCGTGGGCCAGGTGGTGTGGCCGGCCCCCAGCCCTTCTCCGTCTTGTATTCTGGCATATGATGACTTCCGGAAAAATAGGCACTTTGGCTTTTGTCTCGTCCAATTCCGAGAATATGCATTTTCTGACTTTCCTGGAACCAAAAACAGTAGAAAACAGGCAGCTGGCATTGTGGCTCTTGTTAATAGGTTAGTCCAAGAAATCATATGAAAAGTACTCCAAAGTTTGGACAAAACACAAGAAAGTGGATAAAACCAAGCATGGAACATCAAAAATTATAGATACATTTGCAATGTATCACTAGCTCCTTTCCACTTCACTTAAAAAAAGTGCGATACTTACTTTCTGTGTTCAGTTGTTTCACTTTACTTATTGTTCTCTTATACCAAAACCCCCAAAACACCTTTTTACACAATACTCACATTTTATCTTGTTACTTAGAATTTTATTTAGCATTTCTATTTTAGTATTTAATTCAAGAGTTATTATACTTCAGACTCCTGCTCCCTATGGGATCGATATCTTTATTTTGAAACTAGCTACAAATGATCCGTCCACTTGCATTCATCAATGAGCAATGCTTTGAGCAGCTGGAAAACTCGGGTAAAGAACAACATTGACAACATTGAAAGCTGGGTGGTTATAAGTAAGAAAAATCCGATGCTCGACAAAGAAGAGTCAAGATATTCAAGGCGGAGATAGCTACTGATGATGCTAAAACATGGACTGAGTGGGGGAGGAGAATGCTAGAACAGAACATAGGTAACCACCGTCTTGGAAGCGGCGGTTACAGAGGGAAACAACCCATTTGGGACAAGGAGGCTTGAACGCCTAGGTAAAGACAACCTGTGGCTTAAAATCACGGACTTGCAGCTAAGGAACTTTGTCTGGGCCTGCTACTACCTAGATCTCACTACCAGGGAGTTCGTCACCGACGATCCTGAGGTGAAGGACTTCGAGAGGGAGCTGGTAAGGAATTTACCACCGATCTCAAGTATATTGTGTTCTAATTAAAATAATGAAGCCAAGAATCCTAATGGGTTCACCTTTCCTTGTCTTTGCAGGAGAAGGAACTGAACGCTCATGCCGAAGCGTCATCCCAGGATTCGACGGAGCCGTGTGACACATTTTTCAATAGGGCAACAAACGCTTACAAGAAGAGGGACACGTGGTTGCCACTGTCCTCAGTTGGCTGTGTGTCCGGCTTCGATATGAGCATGAAGTTTACCGAGTCCTATATAGAGGATGCCAAGAAAAGAAGGGAGAGGAAGAACCAGTCAGCGGCTAAGGATAAAGTTGTTGTTGAAGAGCTGAAGATGAAGGTGCAAACACTAGAGAAAAAAGTGGATGAAATAATAGTGGACAAGTTAGTGGAAGAAGCTTCGCATGATCATCCCCTAGGTTGTTCGAGGGGCTAGCTGCTTGGAATGCGGCAGGTCAACATGGGCCGATACAGCTGCCTAGCTTCAGCGGTAGCAACTCGAGCATCAACGTTAATGTGTCGCTAGACCTGGTGACCCTGCCAGCCGCCAACACCATGCCGCAGCCGCTCGTTTTGGTCGCATCGACGCCCAACCCGCCAAGGATACCAAGGCACAACCGATGGTGGTGGTGCTTCATAAGGCACCCGAGCGGGAGAATGCTGATAGGCCGGCCACCGGCATCAGACGTGTCTCGACATTAGTCGAGCTCAAAGCCATCACCAAGGTAACTAATTAGTTACTACACGTCATATCCTTTATGCCTTTTCGATGACTGCCATCTCATGAGTCCCAACATGTTTTGACTCAGGACACTGCTTGCATACTCCTGCTTAAAGTTGCCAGCGACGAGTTGAAGGATGTTGCCAAGGGCACTCTCATACAAACGGCGAGCTACATGATGCACAACAATTCAATGTATGATGATGTGATGAGGGTCTGGTTGTCTCGAGTGTTGCTAGGGTGCGATGACATGGACCCTCCCTTTCAACCTCAGGGAGCTGACGAACACAAGACCCTTGCAGAATGCCACAACTTGCCCTTGATATGGCCAAAGACACAGATTCGTCTTTTCGAGGGAGGGCGCACCGGCGCCACCTCGATCATCCGGCCACCACCTCGGAAGCCAGTCATCATCGCCACCACCAGTCGTCACCAACAACTCTTGGGAGCGTGTGTACCGCCCCGAGGCAAAGACGTTGCACTGCAACCGCCATCGCCCCCACCACCACCACCACATGATGGCAACCACGAAGATGATGATGAATTGGTCGACGTCGAAGGCTTCATCAACACCGGCACCGACAAAGGATTTTATATGCCTTGTGTGGATGAAGAGCCCTTCACCTCTCATGATAATCAAGCTGGTCGTCCCAATACATGCACGCAGCGCCTGGTCTTCCATGTTTTTTCTCAAGAGACATCTCTGGTCACCGATCCATAGGAGAAACCGGGATTGGTTTTCATCCCTAACACACTCCAAAAGGCGGCCGGTGAGCTGATAGCTGCCCCTGTGGAGGACCCTACTGTGAAGAAGAAGCCCAGGAAGAGAAGTAAGAATAATAATAAGGTTGCGAGCCAGCCTCCACCGAAGAGGATCCGAGCTCAGGACACCATCATCGTACTATCCAGCCAGGATGTCTTGCCCCGAGTGCATGTAGCTGGTGATCTGATATTGACTCCGGAGCTACTCCACGTCGCGCATGGACCCATGTTAACTTTGCATGAGGGTATCAAGACACTAGAGGGCCTCCTTCTTAAAGGCAAAGATCCAAATTACCCGGTTTTCATGGCCAAGGTGCCATCGGATGTGGGCTTCGTCCATGAATCCCCCGTGGATCTATTCTTTATAGCATACGAGGACATCTTCAAGATGTTTCTCTCGAAACGGCTGGAATATAACTTGGTCCGCCTATACGCGCTCAATCTGGCAATGAAGATCAAGAGAGAGAGAGTACCCCGCAAGTCGCGATAGTGGATCCCTACCACATGCGGGATAGTCAGTTGGTCGAAAGATCAGAGACACAGACCAAGGATACAATGTACCTTGAGAAGTTCATGGTGGAAAACAAGAGGAAGGACACACTTCTTTTGCCTTTCTTTCCCGAGTAAGTACACACTTGCTCACCGCTATAACTTATGCCTTTCTTATAGATTTCTTCTTCTGCTCTTTTTCCAATATTCCGTTCCAATTGTGTTGCGTAGAGACAAATACTGCATACTCATCATCGTTTCCCCAAGTTATTCGCTATCCACGTATTTCAACTTGGGAGTTTGACAAAGAAGAAAGACTACACCAGCATAAAGGGTGTTCTCAATGAGGCTATCGAGGGATACACCAAAAAGGGACGCCCCTTCGAAAATAAGGCAGAATGTTTTAGGGATGGAAGACACATGTTCAAGCACGTGCTCGAGTTCCCCTGGGTCAAGCAGACGGCTATTGGTAGTGCCAAGGAGGCCTTCTACGTCCTCCATCACCTTAAAGGGTTTGTCCGGGATTGCCAGAACCTACCGTTGTCTTCTAGTCTCCGAGGATGGGCTGAAAAGTTGGCGCAAATCAATGATGATGATCTTAGAGAAGACTTCCATCACATCCAGATGAAGTTGTTGGAAATCATCATTGAAGATGTCAACACAAGGGGGGCCTACAACAATCCAGAGGGTTGACTAAGAGGGAGATCGAAGAACGCCTCCATAACCAGGGTGACACCAGGACATAGAATATGAAAGAGGGCTATCAACCGTTCTTGAAGCCGAGCGAGAAGAAGTCTTCATGATCGATGTGTACCTAGCATTATCAAGTGTGTGTATATTCTCGATGGACGCGTGTAGTGTGTGTGTCATAAACATTACTATCTTCACGAGTTTGTGTATCGATGGACGTGTATAGTGTGTCATAAACTTAACTTGCCTAGCTCGAAACGGTCGTTGTTGTTGGACTTAACTATATTGTGGTCATGTTGTCGTTGAACTTAATACTTCTATGATGATCGCGATGCTATATTTTAGGTTCATGAACCCTTTGCTTCAATTTTTGTGAAAATATATGCATGTGAACCCTTTAATTCTTTCTGTTGCATGATTTACTAATATGCCTTGTCTATAGAGATGGTGGAGTGGTATGTGGTGTATAAGGGTTGGGTTCCAGGAGTCTACAAGGAGTGGGAGGACTGTCAGAAACAAGTGAATAAGTTCAGCAACAACAGCTACAGAGGATACGCGACTAGAGAGGAGGCGGTATCCACGTGGAGGAACCACCTATGGAAGAAGAACCGGATGAAGATATTGGTCGGGCTCCTACTCTTGCTCACCATCATCACAACTTTATTCTATTTGATCCTAGTGTAGGCGGTGACCACTTCATTTGTAATGTGAGATGATATGAACTTTGTATTCGTCACTTGACACTATATATGTATCTCGATTGGGCTCTAAGTGTGATAAAATTATACTTGTGTTTGTATTATATGCCAGTTTTCACATACTATGTGCAATGTACTATTTCTACATGATATGAACTTTGTATTTGGCACTTGACACTATATATGTATCTTGATTGGGCTCTAAGTGTGTTGACATTATACTTGTGTTTGTATTATATGTTAGTTTTCACATACTATGTGTAATGTACTATTTCTACTGATTGTATAAATACATGATTCTGTACCGGGACTATATTTTACTTTGAAAACCTGTAACACAATCTATGGCGCATATGTTAAGAATTTTGTGGTGCACGACATTTCTGTGGCGCATGGCGGGATATGCGCCACTGAAACTAATTATGTGGCGCATATAGAGAAATGCGCCACAAAAATCTAAGAATTCTATGGCGCATATCAATATGCGCCACGTAAATATAATTTAGTGGTGATGTAATAGTGGTGCATCCTATATGCACCACAGATTACCAAAAATTGGGCGCCACTAATAATGTATTCCCTAGTAGTGTCTGAGCCAACTTAAGAATATCTTCTTTCTTCTTTCTCGTAATCCCGAAAGAAGTGTAGCAGGAGAATTTGACCATCTTCCTCGAAGAGTTATCCATGGGATCATTGTTGGAGATATGCCCAAGAGGAAATAATAAAAGTGGTTATTATTATATCTTTGTGTTTATGATGAATGTTTGCAACCCATGCTATAATTGTATTATAAGGAAACACTAATACATGTGTGTTTTTTAAACATAAAAGAGTCCCTAGTAAGCCTCTTATTGAACTAGCTTGTTGATTAATTGATGATCATGGTTTCCTGATCATGGACATTGGATGTCATTAATAACAAGGTTATATCATTAGGACAATGATGTGATGGACACACACCCATAGTAAGTGTAGCATAAGATCAAGTCATTAAGTTCGTATTGCTGCAAGCTTTCAAATGCATAGTAACCTAATCCTTCGACCATGAGGTTATGTTAATCACCATCACCGGATGGGTACTTTGATGACATCAAACATCGCTTCGTAACTGGGTGGTTATAAAGGTGTCGTTGGGTATTCTGAAAGTATGTGTTGAACCGCATGGACCAAGATTGGGATTTGTCCATCCATATGACGGATAGATATGCTCTGGGCCCTCTCGGTGGAATGTCATCTAGTTAGCTTGCAAGCATGTGACTAGGTCACAAGGGATGACATATCATGGTACGAGTAAAGAGTACTTATCAGTAACAAGGAAGAACTAGGTATGGAGATACCGACGATCAAACCTCGGATAAGTAGAGTATCGCGTGACAAAGGGAATTGGTTTCATATGTTAATGGTTCTATCGATCACGAAGTCATCGTTGAGTATGTGGGAGCCGTTATGGATCTCTAGATCCCGCTGATGGTTATTGATCGGAGAGGTGTCTCCATCATGTCTGCATATTCATGAACCGTAGGGTGACACACTTAAGGTTTGATGCTGTTTAGGTAGATATGGAATGTGCGTTGGAGACCGAATGTTGTTCAGAGTCTCGGATTGGATCTAAGACATCACGAGGAGATCCAGAATTGTCCGGAGAATAAGATTCATACAATGGAGATCATTTTCTAGGTTCGGAAATGTCCCGGAGTGTTTATATGGGGATTCTAGAAGGTTTCGGAATGTTCCGGAAGGTTCTAGAAATTTCTATGGAGTTTACTTGAAAACCAAGAAAGGAAAAGGGGAAACTTGGGGGGGAAGGAAACTCCCCCCAAGCCCCCCTTGTGTGCCGGCCCTAGAGGTGGCCCTAGGGGTGGGAACCCTAGGCGCCACCCCTCCCTCTATAAATAGAGGGGTGGAGGTGCCACCCCCTTGCCCCTCCACTCCTTGCCCTAGCCGCCTCTCTCCTCCTCCTTCCCTCTGCTCTGGCTTAGGTGAAGCCTTGCAGAATTCTCTACTCCACCACCACCACCACGCCGTCGTGCTGCTGGGATTCCGTGGAGAGATCTACTACCTCCGCTGCTCGCTGGAACAGGGAGAGGAAGGTCTGCATCAACTCCGCACGTGTGACCGATTGCGGAAGCGCTGCCGGAATGCGGCGCCAAAAGGATCGTCCACTCGATCTTGAGATCGGCAAGTGATCGTCTACATCAACCACGAGATCTGATCTCGCACAAGGCTTTCAGATCTACAAGGGTTAGTACAGATCTATCTCGTTGCACATGTCTAATAGATTAGATCTTGGCTTTTATCTAGATTAGATCTGGGTTTTGTTCGTTCTTGCGGTAGAAATTTTTTGTTTTCCATGCTACGAACCCTTCAGTGGTATCAGAGTCGTGTCTATGCGTAGATCTGTTGCACGAGTAGAACACAATGGTTTTATGGGCGTTGGTGCTCGTGCCATCTTTTGCTTTGTGTACTTTACATCTTGCGGAATGGTGGGATGAAGCGGCTCGGGCTAACCTTACATGTCATCACACATGAGACTTGCTCCACGCTTTACGTGTAACTTGCTTTGCACAAGTGGCTTTGCGGGTGTCTGTCTCTCTCACCATAGTATAGATCCAATTTACACTTTGCACTTGATAGCACTTGTATCAACGTTGTGGTTCAGTTTCGTAGGTAAGATCCGTTCTTATTCGAAAGCCCCAAACCACGTAAAACATGCAAATAAAATTAGAGGCGTCTAACTTGTTTTTGCAGGGGTTTTGTGATGTGATATGGCCATCATGTGATTGTGATTATATTTCATGTATGCAATGATCCTTGTTGTAATATGGCAACCAGCAGGAGCCTAATGGTTGTCTTTAATTCTGTTAAGACCTGCGTGTCTATTCATCTTGTAATAGCTTTATTCCAAGTAGTTGTAATAGTTGCTAGTGATGATGGACAACCATGAAGCGGCGCCACTGACCTTGACGCAATGCTGGTGATGATGGAGATCATGTCCGTGCTTTAGAGATGGAGATCAAAGGCACAAGAAGAAAGGGCCATATCATATCACACTAATTATGAATTGCCTGTGATGTTAATCCTTTATGCATCTTGTATTGCTTAGATCGCGACGGTAGCATTATAAGATGATCCCTCTCACTAAATATCAAGTAATAAAGTGTTCGTCCTTAGTTGGCACCGTTGCTAAGACTCGTCGTTTCGAAGCATCTCATGATTATCGGATGTGATAGATTCTACGTGTGCATATAATGGGTGCAAGCCAGATTTGCACATGCGAAAACTAAGGTTAATCTTGACGAGCCTAGCATGTACAGACATGGTCTCGGAACACGAAATACCGAAAGGTAGAGCATGAGTCATATAAATGATATGATGAACATGAAGATTGTTCGCCGATGAAACTACATCTTCTCTCGTGAAGATCGGACTTGGTGTAGTGGATTTGGTTCGTGTAATTACTAAGACAACGTGAGGGATGTTGTTCTGAGTGGGAGTTCACCTAGTTAATTTAAGAATTAAGATAGAACTCAATTTATCATAAACTTAGTATAAACTACTTGCAAATTTGTTGTAGATTATGGCGAACCTCTCCATCAATTTCAATGCGTTCCTAGAGAAAGAAAAGCTTAAGAACAATGGAAGCAACTTCACGGACGGGTTCCGTGGACTGAAGATTGTCCTCAGGGCTGGTCAATTGACCTATGTGCTCGAAGCACCGCTAGGTGACCCACCTGCAGAAGATGCCACCGATGACGTAAAGAATGTTTACGCCACTCGGAAAAATCACTACTCCACAGTTCAGTGTGCCATCCTGTACGGTTTAGAAACGGAGCTTCAGAAGCGCTTTGAGCACCACGACCCATTTGAGATCATTAAAGAGCTCAGGCTGATTTTTGAGACTCACGCGGTCGTGGAGAGCTATGAGGCCTCCGGAAAGTTCTTTAACTGTAAGATGGAAGAGGGTAGCTCCATTAGCGAGCACGTGCTCACCATGTCTGGGCACGCAAACAAGCTCCAAGAGTTGGGGATAATGATTCCTAATGAGTTAGGGATTCACCGTGTCCTCCAATCACTGCCACCGAGTTATAAGAACTTTGTGATGAACTACAATATGCACTGCATGAACAAGACCTTGCCTGAACTATCGTCCATGCTGAAAACTGCTGAAGTGGAGATCAAGAAGGAGCACCAAGTGTTGATGGTCAATAAGACCACCAATTTCAAGAAACAGGGCAAGCCTAAGAACAAGGGCAACTTCAAGAAGGACGGCAAGAAAGCTGCCACACCTGCTAAGAAGCCTAAGGTTGGTCCTAAGCCTGAAACTGAATGCTTCTACTGCAAGGGTGCTGGTCACTAGAAGCGTAACTACCCCAAGTACCTGGCGGATCTGAAGAATAGCAACATCAAGAAGAAAGGTATATTTGATATACATGTTATGGATGTGTATCTTACTAGTAATCGTAGTAGTGCCTGGGTATTTGATACTGGTTCGGTTGCTCATATTTGTAACTCGAAATAGGAGCTGCGGAATAAGCAAAGACTAGCGAGAGACGAGGTGACGATGCGCGTTGGAAATGGCTCCAAGGTTGATGTGATCGCCGTCGGCACGCTCCCTCTACATGTACCATCGGGATTAGTTTTAAATTTGAATAATTGTTATTTGGTGCATGCGTTAAGCATGAACATTATATCTGGATCTTGTTTATTGCGAGACAGTTACTCTTTTAAGTCCGAGAATAAAGGTTGTTCGATTTATATGAGTAATATCTTTTATGGTAATGCACCTGAGATGAATGGTTTATTCTTACTGAATCTCGATAGTAGTGATACACATGTTCACAACATAGATGCTAAACGAACAAAATTGAATGATAATTCTACATACATGTGGCACTGTCGTCTTGGTCACATTGGAGTGAAGCATATGAAGAAACTCCATTCTGATGGACTTCTTGAATCACTTGATTTTGAATCACTTGAAAGATGCGAAGCATGTCTAATGGGAAAATGACTAAGGCTCCATTCTCTGGAATAATGGAGCGAGCTACAGACTTATTGTAAATAATACATACCGATGTGTGCGGTCCAATGAGTGTAGCATCGCGTGGTGGATATCGTTATGTTCTCACTTTCACGGATGACTTAAGTAGATATGGGTATGTCTACTTTATGAAACATAAGTCCGAAACTTTCGAGAAGTTTAAGGAAATTCAAAGTGAAGTGGAAAATCATCGTAACGAGAAGATTAAGTTTCTGCGTTCTGACCGTGGAGGTGAATATCTAAGTTATGAGTTTGGCATGCATTTAAAGAAATGTGGAAGACTTTCGCAATTGACACCGCCGGGAACACCACAGCGTAATGGTGTGTCCGAACATCGTAATCGAACTCTCCTAGATATGGTTCGGTCTATGATGTCTCTTACAGATTTACCGCTATCATTTTGGGGCTATACATTAGAGACAACCGCATTCACTTTAAATAGGGCACCATCTAAATCCGTTGAAACGACACCGTACGAATTGTGGTTTGGTAAGAAACCTAAGTTGTCGTTCCTTAAAGTTTGGGGTTGCGAAGCATATGTAAAGAAGTTACAACCTGATAAGCTAGAACCCAAAGCGGAGAAATGCGTCTTCATAGGATACCCTAAAGAAACAATTGGGTATACCTTCTATCATAGATCCGAAGGCAAAGTTTTCGTTGTCAAGAATGGATCCTTTCTTGAGAAGGAATTTCTCTCGAAAGAGGTGACTGGAAGGAAAGTAGAACTCGATGAGGTTATTGAACCTTCTCTCGGATTTGAGAGTAGCGTAGCACCGGAAGATGTTTTTGTGCCGCCTGCACCAATTGGAGAGGAAGCTAATGATAATGATCATGAAACTTCAAACGAAGTTACTGCTGAACCTCGCAGGTCAACGAGGGTTCGTACCACTCTTGATTGGTATGACTCTGCCTTGAACGTCATGTTGGTGGACAACGCTGATGACCCTGCGACGTATGAAGAAGCTATGGTGAGCCCAGATTCCGACAAATGGCTAGAAGCCATGAAATCCGAAATGGAATCCATGGACGGCGTTTCTTAATGGAGACATTGAGGAAGGGTTGTATATGGTACAACCCAAGGGTTTTGTCGATCCTAAAGATGCTAACAAGGTATGCAAACTTCAGCGCTCCATTTATGGACTGAAGCAAGCACCCCGGAGTTGGAATCAACGTTTTGATAAAGTAATCAAAAACTGTGGATTTATACAAACTTATGGAGAAGCTTGTATTTACAAGAAAGTGAGTGGGAGCTCTATAGCATTCCTAGTACTATATGTAGATGACATATTGTTGATTGGGAATGACATAGAACTTCTTAATAGTGTCAAAGCCTATTTGAATAATAGTTTTTCAATGAAGGATCTTGGCGAAGCGGCATATATTCTAGGCATCAAGATTTATAGAGATAGATCAAGACGCCTAATAGCGCTTTCACAAAGTACATACTTGGACAAAGTTCTAAAGAAGTTTAGAATGGAAGAGAGCAAGAAAGGGTTCGTGCCCATGTTGCCAGGTAAGACCTTGAGTAAGACTCAAAGTCCAGCTACGGCAGAAGATAGAGAGAAAATGAGTAATATTCCCTATGCCTCGGCCATAGGTTCTATCATGTATGCCATGCTGTGTACAAGACCGGATATAGCACATGCTGTTAGTTTGACTAGCAGATATCAAAGTGATCCTGGAATGGAGCACTGGACAGCGGTCAAGAATATCCTAAAATACCTAAATAGGACTAAGGATATGGTTCTTTCTTATGGAGGTGATGAACAGCTTGTTGTAAACAGTTACACTAATGCTAGTTGGAACACCGATCCAGATGACTCGAAGTCACAGTCTGGATACGTATTTATTTTGAATGGTGCTGCAGTGAGCTGGAGGAGTGCTAAGCAAAGCGTTGTGGCAAAATCCTCAACTGAATCGGAATACATAGCTACTTCGGAGGTTGCACAAGAAGCCATATGGATGAAGGAGTTCATTACTGAACTTGGCGTGGTTCCTAGTGCGTTGGACCCGGCCATCTACTGTGACAACACAGGTGCCATAGCTAATGCACAGGAGCCAAGGTCACATAGCAAGCTGAAGCACATCAAGCTACGTTTCCATGCTATTCGCGAGTATGTCCAAGATGGTGACATAAAGATTTGCAAAGTACACACTGATCTGAATGTGGCAGATCCGTTGACTAAACCTCTCCCTAGAGCAAAGCATGACCAACACCAGAACGCCATGGGTGTTAGGTATATTACCATGTAATCTAGATTATTGACTCTAGTGCAAGTGGGAGACTGTTGGAGATATGCCCAAGAGGCAATAATAAAAGTGGTTATTATTATATCTTTGTGTTTATGATGAATGTTTGCATCCCATGCTATAATTGTATTATAAGGAAACACTAATACATGTGTGTTTTGTAAACATAAAAGAGTCCCTAGTAAGCCTCTTGTTGAACTAGCTTGTTGATTAATTGATGATCATGGTTTCCTAATCATGGACATTGGATGTCATTAATAACAAGGTAATATCATTAGGACAATGATGTGATGGACACACACCCATAGTAAGTGTAGCATAAGATCAAGTCATTAAGTTCGTATTGCTACAAGCTTTCAAATGCATAGTAACCTAATCCTTCGACCATGAGGTTATGTTAATCACCATCACCGGATGGGTACTTTGATGACATCAAACATCGCTTCGTAACTAGGTGGTTATAAAGGTGTCGTTGGGTATTCTAAAAGTATGTGTTGAAGCGCATGGACTAAGATTGGGATTTGTCCATCCATATGACGGATAGATATGCTCTGGGCCCTCTCGGTGGAATGTCATCTAGTTAGCTTGCAAGCATGTGACTAGGTCACAAGGGATGACATATCATGGAACGAGTAAAGAGTACTTATCAGTAACGAGGAAGAACTAGGTATGGAGATACTGACGATCAAACCTCGGATAAGTAGAGTATCGCGTGACAAAGGGAATTGGTTTCATATGTTAATGGTTCTATCGATCACGAAGTCATCGTTGAGTATGTGGGAGCCGTTATGGATCTCCAGATCCCGCTGATGGTTATTGATCGGAGAGGTGTCTCCATCATGTCTGCATATTCACAAACCGTAGGGTGACACACTTAAGGTTCGATGCTGTTTAGGTAGATATGGAATGTGCGTTGAAGACCGAATGTTGTTCGGAGTCTTCGATTGGATCTGAGACATCACGAGGAGATCCGGGATTGTCCGGAGAATAAGATTCATATAATGGAGATCATTTTCTAGGTTCGGAAATGTCCCGGAGTGTTTATATGGGGATTCTAGAAGGTCTCGGAATGTTTCGGAAGGTTATAGAAATTTCTATGGAGTTTACTTGAAAACCAAGAAAGGAAAAGGGGAAACTTGCGGGGGAAGGAAACTCCCCCAAGCCCCCCTTGTGCGCCGGCCCTAGAGGTGGCCCTAGGGGTGGGAACCCTAGGCGCCACCCCTCCCTCTATAAATAGAGGGGTGGAGGCGCCACCCCCCTTGCCCCTCCACTCCTTGCCCTAGCCGCCTCTCTCCTCCTCCTTCGCTGTGCTCTGGCTTACGCGAAGCCCTGTAGAATTCTCTACTCCACCACCACCACCACGCCGTCGTGGTGCTAGGATTCTGTGGAGAGATCTACTACTTCCGCTTCTCACTGGAACGGGGAGAGGAAGGTCTGCATCGACTCCGCACGTGTGACCGATTGCGGAAGCACTGCCGGAACGCGGCACCGGAAGGATCGTCCACTCGATCTTGAGATCGGCAAGTGATCGTCTACATCAACCACGAGATCTGATCTCGCACAAGGCTATCGGATCTACAAGGGTTAGTACAGATCTATCTTGTTGCACATGTCTAATAGATTAGATCTTGGCTTTTATCTAGATTAGATCTGGGTTTTGTTCGTTCTTGTGGTAGAATTTTTTTATTTTCCATGCTACGAACCCTTCAATCATTACCCTTGTTGGGTTCACCCTTATCATTTTCGAAGCCACCAACGGCGGCCTCGGGCTATGGAGTTCTTTGCTCTTTGGCGGAAATCTCGATATTGCCAGCATGCGGGGAAGGAATATCCTCCAACAGTGAGGAAGTTGTAGGAGAAGGAGTCGGTGGTGGTGCAGCTAGGGATATCACAAGCTTCTGCCGACGCAGTTGCTTGACTGGTTTTCCATCTGTCCTTGGCTTTCCCTTCAAGACAGGCTTAGCTCTAGGTCATAGAGTAAAACAGTCAAGACTCAGAAAGAATACATATAAGTACAAGATTTGGGAGAAGTACTAACCTCTTGACAACCAGAAAACACTTGCATGCCGACAGTAATAACTGGAGTCTTCTGCTTTCTCGAAGCCAAGACCTGAACATCATCCGCCTCATCATCCTCCGTTTCTTCCGAGTCTTTGGGGGGATAACCCTCAAGAGGGGCCAACTCCGACTAGGGGAGCATAGCAAGATGAAAGTCGAAAACAAAATAGCTTAGCCAAGGCATAAATTCGAATGACGACAGTGAGGAATAAACAGCCAAAGTCAAAAGACTTACTAGAGTCAGAGGATTCTCCGTAGTATACATCAGCATGGAGACCTTGGGAACTTTCTTGTTCACTTGCTCCTTGATCAAAAGTTGCATCCGGGTCTTGTAGTCCATCATTGGAATCCGTGTCGGACTGACCCTCATGCTATCCTTGTTGTTACCGGTGATAGTGTGCATCTGCTAGTCACCATGATGCCGCAGAGGTTGGATCCGACGATCTAGCCAGTAGTGAACTAAGTTGGAGCCCTTCATGCCCCTATTCTTCATCAGGAACTCTATCCGCCTCTTGGCCAGGATCAAGTCCCCTGTAAGTTCCGGCGCTTCTGCTTCCCATAATTCCTAGTGGGATGCAGCGCCATCGACAAAAACGGAGCTGGCATATCCTTATGGTAAAAGAAGGTTGCCAACCATCTCTTGAAAGATTCACTAGCCAAAATCCTAGGGTATACTCGGTCTCTCCTAAGGACCAATCTAAGAGTGCCGATAACATAGGGAGTACCGACAGTAATGGAGTTCTTCTAGGTACTATAATAGTATTGGAAAAGAGTGAGACTTGGTTTGATTCCGAGAACCCCCTCACTGAGCGTTGCGTGGGCACTAAGCTCTAGAAGAGAATTTGGGGGAAGATTATGCAGTTGAACATTGTAGTATTGGATTACCTTAGAGAAGAAATCTAACGGCAGTAAGCTGAGCCCACAGTCGACGTGATTCGCAAAGTGTACATGCTCGCCCTCGCACGGTGCCGGAATGGTTTCACCAAGGCTGCTCTGCCATGCACCGGCAGGGAGGTAACCTTCGTCCTCTAGGTTCTGGAGCTTGCCGTAGTCTAGGACGCAAGGGACCCAGATCCCCCGACATTTTTCTCTGTCACCAACGATGAAGACGACGTCGCCGTGCCCACAGTAGATGAAGGATCATCCATTTGGCCGGAAGTCAAGAAGTGGTGGCGTTGTGGTTTTTTGGTGTTTGAGGAGAGGGGAGGTGAGAGGGCTCGAGGAGGCATGAAGAAGATGGCTGCGCAATATGAATGAAGAATAAAGGAGAAAATTGACCTAATATACTACTTCTGTGCCGAGATTTGTGCTAATGATGCTTGATTTTCTCCACACGTTGCGGAAATACCAAGGAAACTTCCTCACGAATTCTCCACCTCCTCGATCTCCACGGAGGCATCGAAACGACGCCTCGGTTCCACATGAAGTGGGACCCACTAACAATCATATTGACAGGATGCTAAAAAGTTGTCAGACATGTCACTCACTCAACTTCCGCCTTAGTTTGAAATGAGCCTGGTGATTTCAATTACATATCAATATATCCGACTCAGCGACGACTCAAAATCCTACACTTTGGTTCAAGTTTTCAGGAACCCTTCAAGATTCTACAAGCCCAAGAATCATCAAGCTAGACGACGAATCCAACTTTGGATCTTGGAGACTTCTAGGGGCTACTGTTGGGGATATACTTTCCAGGGATACCCACAGGACTCACTGACCAGGGTGACCCACTTACGGTTTAGAGCTTTGCTCAACGGGCGTCCCAGTCAGGGAAAGAAGATGGAGGTCCATCCAGCTACCCGACGATACAGAAGACTTACCGACTTAGGCATGTAGATTTACTTGTAATCCAAGTTGTACTTTGCATTGTAGACGGAGAGGTTTCTCCTGTAAACCCTAGGTCAGACATCTATATAAGTCGTCCTAGGGATTAGCCTTTAGGACAACCAATATAGCTACTCGCACAGGTGAAACCTCTCTTGTAATCCTTTGTAACATCCAGCTCTGTCGATATATACTTGTGTGCTGACCGTCTCGGACTACCATATGTCTCACACCTCACCTTCCTTCACGCCCCGAGGACCCCCTCATGGCGTTACTTGTCATCAATCCGACGACAACCGATTCGTTTCCTTTTTAGCTTGTCGTTGTAATCCCCATGGATATTGGGTACTCAACATTGTCGGGGATGATCTCCCCCCTCCCCCGTGAAGGCTTGTGGGGATCAGAGAGGGGATGGTGGATCATCCCTGTCCCCATTGGCACCTTGAGGCATAAGGTCGATTTACCTACTTCGTATGAATTATTTGATCTATAGACACAATGGATTCCTTGGTACCAAGGCCAATTTTGGATTGCTAACAGGTCGACCTGCAACTCTTAGGTGGACATGTCATGCTTAGAGCCTATGTGTTGCTCCTTCGTGGTTAACCACTATGGATAAAACTAGGAAATTAGGTGCGCGACACGCCGCACCCATGATGCAATGATGCTGACAAGTATATTTCGGTATCAGCCTCCCTGTGTCGGATGTATAGAATGTGTTTTTTTCCTGTAATTCCCAGAGTGCTATTGCCAATCAATTACTTTCGTAGCTGCAGACAGTGGAGCTGTGCTGCTGCTAAATGCAGGTAGCACGTGGCCAACACAACTGTTCCATAAGAAGCATGGCCAACTCAGTTTATATTAGAAACAAGAACAGTGTGGTAACTTCAACAATAAGAGTCCCAGAATTAGCTTGCCCACACGATATAAAAGATAAGCATTAGCACAAGAACATACCAGTAGGTGTGTAGTAAGTAGGCTGAACCGAGAAAAACAGTATAACTGAAACAACTGGACAACTGGACATGGGAAACCGTAGTAACATGCTGACGACAAATAGAAGAGCACCACACAGAAGTAGTCCAAGAAACACTCCCGCACACATTTGGCCGAACCATCTATCTGAACCGAACCCACAATATGATCAAAGGAAATAGCAATTGATAACGATTCACAATTCGATGGGTCATAACACAAAAATAGATAATTAAGATCCGGGATTGTGATGCCCATAAAACAAATCAGGTAACCAAGACTCCATTAACAAAGCCTGATAATCCATACCGGTAAAGACTGCATATGAGGACCTGCAAATAACTGTCTCATATGTAAGAAGTACATACCCTAGCAAGCAAGCAGATGCATCAACTCTAAATTTTACAACAACAATACCTTTTAGCTGGATAGCTTCAATGAGAAAAGTACCTAAATTTACTTTTTGCTAAACACCAAAGAAGTAATAAAAGGAGTTGTTGATGGTGTTCTACCTTCTGCCCATGGCACATCGCAAACTAACTTTTTTTTTGAGATGGAACTCTGAATTCCATTAACCGGTGAGCACAGCAGAATCGCTGGCCACTAAACCATGTACAAATTCAGGCGCACCATCCGGCCAGATGGCTGGAGATTGATGTCCTAACTTTGCACCATACGTCGCTAATGCGTCCGCAACCTTATTACACACCCTTGGACGAAATTTAATGGAAAAACATGAAAAGTTCATACTAACAAAGAACTTGATCTCTCGGAAAAGATGACCATTAGCAGATAGGTCATGAGCAGTAGTTGTGATGGCGTCAACCAGCTTCTGAGAGTCTGTCTCCACTTGAACTTTGCTTATACCCCAGGAATTAGACCATTGTATACCAGCAAGGCATGCCACAGCTTCAGAATGAAGAGCATCGTGAGCATATTGCAGTGGTCCAGCCCCTGCACCTATAGCCTCACCGTCAGAGTTTCTCAAAATAAAGCCCCACCCTCCACTACGATTATGCTGGTAGAAACTGCCATCAATATTGAGCTTAATCTCATCATCTGACGGAGCCACCCAGGTGTGAATAGGCTTTGTCTGTTTTACACGTTCAGTTGTACAAAACTGTTCAAAGTCACCAACAGTCTCACTAATCAATCTGAGCAGATTCACTTGAGAATTTCCCCTCTCCCCGGCAACAACTTTATTTCTGTCTTTCCATCTCCACCAAAGCAAAGCCATGACTCGTAGTTTTAGATCCCTTCTAAGCTGAAGAATATGAGTGTTCACCCCTCTTGGATCGCTACATTCAATTAAATCTTTACATATCTTTTCCAGGCCAAAACTCCGCCACACGGGTTTAACTGTTTTGCATCGTAAAAATAGGTGACAACCGTCTTCATCCAAACGATTACAAAGAGGGCATATTGGATCAATATCCATGCCTCGTCGTTGCAGATTCAGCCGAACAGGCAGGCTGTTGTGCGCTATACGCCATAAAAATTGTCGGACTTTTGGTGTACATTCAGCACGCCAAATCTCTGTCCATTGAAAGCCCTGCACAGGATCAGAATTCTCAACCTGCCCCAACTGAACTTTGGATAGTTGTCTCTGTAACTTACATGCAGATTTTACACTGAATAGACCCTTTTCATCAAAGTGCCAGGCCCAAGTATCTTCCATATCCTCATATACTGGAATTGACAAGATTGTACTTGTGTCTTGTTCACAGAAAATATCTCGTACTAATACTTCATCCCATGTACCGGTGATTGGGTCCATCAGATCACTTACTTTGCTCACCACTCTCTGCCCACGAACAGTAATAGGTTGGCGACTCCAATTCTGTGGAAGCCAAGGATCCTTCCATATGTTTATTGTGACTCCATCTCCAACTCGTTTAATAACACCTTGCTGAAGAACCTCAATCCCTTTTAAAATGCTTCTCCAAGCATACGAAATTCCACCTTTACATTGGGCTTCAAAAATAGAACAGTCAGGATAGTATTTAGCCTTGATGACCTGTGCACATAGGGAGTCTGGATTGGTAAGGAGCCTCCAAGCCTGCTTTGCTAGCATTGCAAGATTGAAAGTATATAGATCCTTGTATCCGAGACCACCCTTCTCTTTTGACATAGTAAGCTTATCACAGCTGAGCCAATGGATTTTATTTTCTTTATCTTGACAAGCCCAAAAGAATCTACTGATCATAGCATTGATTTGATCACACAGACCCTTTGTGATGTCAAAACAAGTCATGGAAAACACTGGGATTGCTTGGGCACAAGCTTCTATTAGAATTTCTTTGCCCACACGTGACAACATCTTCTATTTCCATCCTTGTATCACTTTCCATATTTTATCTTTTATGTAAGCAAAAGTTCTTGATCTCGACTTTCCCACATAGATAGGAAGACCTAGGTACTTCCCACCTCTGCCTTCACATCTTACACCAAAAATAGACATCATCTGATCCCTGTCTCTTCTCCGTGTATTCTTGCTGAAAACAACGGATGATTTATCCACATTGATTGTTTGCCCTGAGCAAACCTCATACAAAATTTAGAATATTTCGCAAATGAAGCAAGCTTTCCTCTGAAACTTTCAGGAGGATTAAAGAATCATCTGCGAACAATAGATGGTTGAAACTCGGTGCATCTGAACAAATTTTTATATCCTCCAAACTCCCATCCTGATCAGCTTGGTTTAGCATACTAGAGAAAGCTTCTACACATATAAGAAAGAGATACGGGGAGATGGGATCTCCTTGTCGAAGTCCTCTACCAGGGATAACTTCTTCTGTAAGTGTGCCATTCACTTTGAATCTATACTTCACAGAAGAACAACATTTCATAATCAGCACAATCCACCGTTCATCAAAACCCATTTTTCTCATCATATTCTCTAGAAAATGCCACTCAACTCGATCGTACGCTTTGCTCATATCAAGTTTTAGTGCAGCATACCCAACCGATCCACTCCTCTTATTTTCCAAATAGTGATTCACCTCATATGCAAGTAAAATGTTGTCTGTAATTAAACGTCGTGGAACAAAAGCACTCTGGTTTGGGGCAATGATTTCGTCGAGGATGAGCTTAAGCCTATTTGCCAAAAACTTTGACACAAGCTTATATATAACATTGCATAAACTTATGGGGCGTAAATCCTTCATTTTATCCGGAACTTTCACCTTTGGGATTAGAGCAACACATGTTTCATTCCAATCTGCTGGGAGCTCGCCACCATTTAGAACATGAAGAACCTCCTCTGTCACCCGGTCGCCAACAATATTCCAAAAACGTTTGTAAAAAATGGCTGGCATGCCATCAGGCCCCGGAGCCTTCAAGTCACCTATGGAGTTTAAAGCACACTACACCTCCTCTCTTGTGAATTCACGCAGTAGCATGTTGTTCATTTCCGGTGTAACCCGATGTACAACACGCTCCAGCATCTCGTCCAACCGATGTCCTGCACTAGAAGTAAACAACTCGTTAAAATATTTGGTAACCACCGCCGCCATCTCTGCCTCCTCTTCCACCACTGTACCATCCTCCAACTTCAAGTGTTTTATTCTGTTGTGCTTCTTCCTCTCCGAGGCAAAAGAATGAAAAAAGGATGTATTTCTATCTCCCTCGTAAGCCAATTCACTTTCGCCCTTTGCTTCCAATACACATCACGTTGGGTTTCCAACTTTTCCAATTTATACCGGAGGATATGTTCCTTCTGTACTTGATCTTGTGATATATCACGCCTCCTGCATGCCTCCAGATCCTTTTTTGCATGTGCAATACGCTTCTCTAGATCTCCCAAAGACGTTCGACTCCAGTCCTTTAGTTCCCCTGCCACTTCTTTTAGATTTCCCACAACTGTACCACAACCATATCGGTCAGCAAGTTGCCATGCGTTCTTTACTATTGCCTCACATGTTTCCTCTTCCAACCAGTTTGCTTCAAAACGGAATGCTCCATCCCCTACCCTCTTCTGCACAGTTTTAACCTCCTTCTCCACATGAATAATGACCGGGCGGTGGTCAGAATGGCGAGGGTCCCCATTGACAACCTTATAGCAGGGGAAGCGGGCGCACCATTCATCAGTGGCCACAGCTCTATCTAGCCATTCTTTTATAAATTTTTCACTTGTATGACTATTATTCCTCCATGTGAATGGGTCTCCCAAGAAGCCTAAATCATGTAAATCACTGTCTTCAAGTGCCTCTTTGAAACGGTCCATGTACACTTGGGGCCGAGCCACCCCTCCTTCCTTCTCACAAGCCATCAAAATTTCATTAAAGTCCCCCGCACAAAGCCATGGCAGATCACTATGATGTTTTATGTTACGCAACAATCTCCACGTAGCCTCTCTATTCTCCAACTTTGGTTCACCATAAATTCCGGTGAACCTCCATTGAAAACCATCTTCATCCGTGATCACAGAATCAATATGGTATCGCGATTTTAAACCTGTTTTCAAATTAATGTCTCTTCCAAAACATAGCTAGACCTCCACTCCGTCCTTCACAATTTTTAACAGTCATGTTCGGCATCCCGAGCTTCCATCTAAACCACTCCAACCTTCTCTCATCCAACTTTGTTTCGGATAAGAAAAGCACATCGGGGTCCTCCTTCTTCTGGAGATCCAGAAGACCTTTAACTGCCGGGCCATTCCCCAAACCCCGACAGTTTTGCACTGCTATCTTCATTGCTCTCGCAGGGCTGTTCCGACAGCCCCGCGTACTCATTTACGACCACGTTAACCACACCTTCATTCTTTTGCTTTTTTACCACATTCTCCTCCGCAATCTCCATAGCAACTGTGTTACTAGCACGTTTTCCACCCACTTCAACGTTCAAAACTTCCTCTGATTTCTTTGCATTCCTTTCCCTCCTTTTATATGTTCCATTCTTCCCCCTCTCTGAGCTACTGCATGGAATTGGCGTGTTACATGTCCCATGCAGTATATTACCCTTTTCTTGAGGAACATGACCCACCATCGGCATTCCTGACATCGTCGCTGAAGATTTACATGGAATTGTACCTCTACTATCATTCCTTCTGTTCGTTTGTGCTCCTGCTACTCCAGTGTTTTGGACTGCTTCATTATTTTCCATTTGAATCCCTTGCGTCCCAACATTCTCTCTTTCTGGCATGGGTACATCCGTTTTATTCTGCATATTGGTCTCAATTTCCAATTGCTTCTTTGTAGTATTAGCATATGTACCTTTGACATATTTTGTCTGTCCTAATCCTTCAACAGCAGTCAATTTGAGTGGACTAGTCACTTTATTATCCTCACGTCCTTGAACTTGATTGTTCTTCTCAGTAATGTCCTTTCTCCAAGAGAGGTTGCCACTTCCAGATCCGCTGCCTCTACTACCAAAATAACCAGACTTCCTAGTATCACTATAATAATTATTCATCTTGGGACCCCTATCCCTCGAATACATTGACTTGTTATTTGGAACCCACTTAAGCCACTTCCCATACTACTGCACCTCCCCTTTCTTCAGTTGGACAAAACAAAATTTGTCAATGTGTTCGACCCTTCCACAAGTAAAGCAGAAATCTGGTAAAAACTCGAATTCAAACCTACACCACTTCTCTCTTCCACTGTCACCTACTTGGACCATCATTCCCCTCATAAGCGGCTCCGTGATTTTCAGTCGCACCTTGACTCTCAGGTACTGTCCAAAAGCCAGACCCTTCTCATCCACATCAACCAAAATGAAATGACCAACTATATCGCCCATAGCTTCGCCGGTATCTCTATTCATCTTACCCAGCGGTAGATTAAAAATACAGACCCAAATTGGATAACTAGCAAATTGATAATCCTCCACAGCCTTACTATCATCATACTCCTCCATGATTAAAAGGTCATTGTTAAACATCCAAGGACCATCATCAATGGCCTTCCTCTTCCCCCCAGCTTGATGAAACGTAAACATGAAGATATTCTCTCCTACAGTTTTACAGTCTATACCTCGCATGGGGCACCAGATCCTCCCTAGTGCCTTGACGATGCCCTCTTCAAAAGCTGGTTTCTCCAACATCAACTTACCCATCGCTCTCGGCTCGATCAATCCCACCTGGTCTCCACTTTTCCAGCCAAGCTTCAAACCTTTTTTCTCGATTTCCGACAGTTGCAGCTTCTTCATCATACCCTCCACACTATCCATGCCTGCCATCTCTCCTCCAACAACAGATTTACACGCCAACACTAGGGTCAAAGTGTATTACGATCACACGCCCTAGATCATGTGAAAGGCTTTGGTGGTGGGACAAAAACGAAAGATCAAGATGATCCCAAGACTGAAACCTAGTCCCAAGAAGGACACGATGAGAGTACGTTGACTACTAACGGCGGCGACGACCGAAAACAGGAACGACCAAGAACCCTAGATGCGAGGACTACTGTATATGGCTTAGCAGCCAGTAAATAGTATCCAACGATTCATCTTGTAGATAGATGTATAAATTGGGAAATGTTGTCGTATAGTGTGGCTCTAGATGTCAATATGTAGATTGGGAAAGACATGTTCAGTTTGCTCTTTCCTGATTTATCAATCAAAGTTTTTTATGTCACTTCATGGCTTGCTGAATAATCGTATTTTCGGTACTTGCTGAATATTTAGATTGTCTTTTCATTTAAGTCGGTGAGTGATGACCCACAAGTATAGGGGGTGTATCATAGTATTTTCGATAAGTAAGAGTGTCGAACCCAACGAGGAGCAGAAGGTGCTGGATACTGGTATGGATCAGGAATTCTCTGCAAATACTTAGCAAACGGATTTTTAGGGGGTTTTGATATAGCAAGTAAACAAAGTACGAGTAAATAAAAGACAGTAGGAATAAATGCAGCAAGTGGCCCAATCCTTTATGCAGCAAAGGACAAGCCAGTTGTATTACTTAAAATGACCAAACGTTCTCGAGGACACATGGAAAGACTGCCAAGTGCTTTCGCTTCATATAGTTGATTAATCTTCTTTAGCTTGCTAAGTGTTGTGTGGGTGAACCTGTGCTAATGTACTGCCCCATCCAAGACTAATACATACTTGTGATTATACCCTTGCAAACATCCGTAAGTACAAGAAAGTAATTAAGGTAAAAACCTAACCACAGTTTTAAACTCTAAGACCCTTACGTCCCTTGTGCAATGGTTTCCTAACGGGGGTTCAGGTTTCTGTCACTCCGGTAACCCCTACGATTAGTAGCCAAATACACAATGCATTCCCCTAGGGCCATATAGGTGAAGTGTCATGTAGTCGACGTTCACATGACACCACTAGAAGAAGTACACCACAACTTAAATAACAATCTATTGAATCTTTCTCAACGCAACTCCACTACTAACAACAAGACTTCTCCCATGTCCTCAAGAACAAAACGAACTACTCACAAGACATCATATGGATCATGATCAGAGATGGAATAATGATGTATAACAATCTGAACATAAACAATGATTCAATGGTTCACTCAATAGCATCAACTACAAAGAGTAATCAACACCAGGAAAGTTTTCCCTATGAACTATGCAAGATTTAACGCAATTGTTACAGCAATATGGAGATGGTGATGAGGGTGCTGATGGTGATGATGGTGGTGATGATGATGATGATGATGATTCCGATGAAGTCCAGCTTGATGGTGGTGTGATACATTGCAAATGTATCTATAATTTTTGATGTTCCATGCTTGGTTTTATCTACTTTTTATGTTTTGTCCACACTTTGAAGTACTTTTTATATGATTATTTGGACTAACATGCTAATAGTTGCAAAAGTGCACAATGTTCTTGTTTTACACTTTGATGTGTAGGAATTACCAAGAATACAAGTGGAAACCTTGTTGGAGTCAAATTGGGATTTTCCAGAAATCTGTCTCAAAACTCTTTTTGAAGATGATCACGTTTCGGGTCGAAGACGGTGTCAAACGAAAAACTCTTCAACTACAAAGTTGTTGTAAATTTCACGACAAACGTTCTGAACATAAAATTTAGCTGATTCCGAGTACGAACGGGCCAGATAGGCCCGATTTACTGCAGCCCAAGATGGGGTGACGGATTTCCGAGAAGCTATATAAAGGGAGGAAACCTAATTCGTGGGAGACACCTCCACCCACGAATTTGCAGCCACCAAAGCCACGTTTTTGCCTTCCCCATAGATCCCATCTGCATGGGGAAGGGCTCCCAAGAAGCCATGAAGAAAGGGTGCTAAGGGGCGGTGCTCTCCTGTGATACCGGCGGCGGGGAAGGAGTCCTCCGTGCCGCCGCCGCCGGAGCCATCTCCATCGATCTCCACCACCATTTCTATCACCATTGCTGATTCCCATGATGAGGAGGGAGTAGTTCTCTCTCGAGGCTAAGGGTTCTACCGATAGCTATGTGTTCATCTCTCTCTCTCTCTATGCATGCTCTTATTGAGATCATGAGCTTGTAATCTATAGATCTACCTTACTACTCAAGTGTTTTAATAGATCTCTACTCTCCCCATGTTTGTGAAAGTAACAACATGCACACCATGGTGGCACTTAGGCTAGAGATTACAAATACTTGTTATGAGTTATATTTGGAGTTGGATGTCTTTATGAAATTGTGGTGTTTGTTGGACTCATCTAGTACTCAAGGTGACTGTGGGGTTTTCTAGATGGGAAAGGCTTACTTTGAGGAGTGCTGTTATAGCCCTACCAAGGATTAGAGTGTCCAACCGGAGAATAGTTCAGTGTAGTATCATAAAGAGAAGATATTTATATGAGAGTGTTCACTAGTGAAAGTATGATCCCTAGGCCTTGTTTCTAAGCATTGATACACCGTTTGCTACTAGATCTGTTACATGTTTTCTTGCTTCCATCTTTATTTCTGTTTGCCTTTAGTCTCTTCCATGCCATCAAAGTATTTTCTCGCACCGTTACCACTTACAATTATCTATACCACTTGTATTTCACTGTCTCTTCGCCGAACTAGTGCACCTATACACCTGACAAGTGTATTGGGTGTGTTGGGGACACAAGAGACTTCTTGTATCTTGATTGCAGGGTTGCTTGAGAGGGAATACATTTGACCACTTCCTCCCTGAGTTCGATAAACCTTGGGTGATCCACTTAAGGGAAAACTTGCTGCTGTTCTACAAACCTCTGCACTTGGAGGCCCAACAACTGTCTACAAGAATATAAGTGCGTAGACATCAAGCTATTTTCTGGCGCCGTTGCCGGGAGGAAAGGTAAAGGTATTCACACCGGAGGATTAAAGAAGAAGAAACCTCCCACGGCAAACGCCTATTTTCTAGTGTGAGTACTCGAAGTTATTTCCTTTAGATTTTGCAATTTTGTCTTTTTGTTTCTTGTTTTCACTAGTTAGGCTTAATGGAAAACAACAACAAAATTAGAGAGCTTTATAGTATTTATCTTGAGTTAGGACATGAAGTGTTTGAAGAGAGAATTAAAAAACCTATGGCACTTTATTTGCATGCTAATAGCAATGTTATTAGTATGAATTCTTTGAACACCATTATTTCTAATGCTATGGAAAAGTCTAAGCTTGGGAAAGCTAGTTTTTATGAAAATGATCTTTTTAGTTCCCCAGCTTTGGAAGATAGCTATTCTATTGCTTATGATGATACCAAACCTCCAATATATGATAATTACAATGATGAATATGTTATTTTCAGTACACCTACTATTGAGGAGAAAATTCATTATGATTACAATATGCCTCCTATTATGGTGATGAGAATAATAATGATAGCTATTTTGTAGAATTTGCTCCCACTATGATTAATAAGAATGACTATGCTTATGTGGAGAGTAATAAATATTATATGCATGTGGCTCATGATAAGAATGTTTTTTGTGATAGTTATATTGTTAATTTTATTCGTGATGATACTAAAAGTTATTATGAGAGAGGGAAGCATGGTTTTATGCATCTCAATAATATTAAGTTTCCCCTCTTTATGTTGAAAGTCTTAAAGTTGCACTTGTTTTGATTTTCTATGCTTGTTGCTTTGTGCTTTCATGACTTGTTTCTTTACAAGATTCCTATGCATAGGAAGTGGGTTCTTCTTGATGCTCTCTTTTACTTCAATTCATATTTTTTATGTGAGCATTTTCACAAACTATCAAGCCTAACTTAAAGGAATTAAAGAAAAGTACTTATTGGGAGATAACCCAAAAGTTTTAGATGAGTCTTGCAAGTTATTACCTCTCTAATAACCTCTCCTTATCCTTTTTATTTTTTTTGTGTGCCAAGAATAACCTCTAATGAGAGAGAAGTAATGCTTGGGAAAGTTGTTGTCCCGAAACAGATTTATGTGCTTCACCGTAAAAATTCGTGTAAAATCTCTGTACGTCCTTTTGAGGCGCGAATTTTTGTGCTTCTGCCCCAGGTTGTTCTCTAACTTTCGTTAGTTCAACACCTTTTGATTTGAGCAACAGAAGGTCTTCAAAAGAATTCGTCTTTACCTGCTGGTCTGTTTTGACAGATTTCTGCCATTTTCTGCATTTGCTTCTTGTTGGTTCCTTTTTGAGTTCTTTTGGGGAATTGAGCTTTTTGAGGGAAGTACTTCAGTAGCTAGTGTTCTAATGGAAGTTTATTGGTGTTATAACTGAACCTTAAGACTTATTTATCTTGAGTGCACTAATGTTGCTAATAAAGATTGTGTGAAGTTTTGTATGAAGGAAAAAATTTAGGTGTATGGAAGGAATGGGTAATGAGAGGAAGGATGGACTAAAGCTCAAGCTTGGAAATTCCTGATGTCTATGCACTTCTATTCTTGTAGACAGTTGTTAGGCCTCCAAGTGCAGAGGTTTGTAGAACAGCAGCAAGTTTTCCCTTAAGTGGATCACCCAAGGTTTATCGAACTCAGGGAGGAAGTGGTCAAAGGTATTCCCTCTCAAGCAACCCTGCAATCAAGATACAAGAAGTCTCTTGTGTCCCCAACACACCCAATACACTTGTCAGGTGTATAGGTGCACTAGTTCGGCGAAGAGATAGTGAAATACAAGTGGTAATGGTGATACAAAATAGCTTGATGACGTGGAAAAGACTAAAGTAAAACTGAAGTAAAAATAGAAGCAAACAAACATATAATAGATCTAATTGCAAACGGTGTATCAATGCTTAGAAACAAGGCCTAGGGGTCATACTTTCACTAGTGAACACTCTCTCATAAATATATTCTTCTTTATGATACTACGCCGAACTACTCTCCGGTTGGACACTCTAATCGTTGGTAGGGCTATAACAGCACTCCTCAAAGTAAGCCTTTCCCATCTAGATAACCCCACACTGTCACCTTGAGTATTAGATGAGTCCAACAAACACCACAATTTCATAAAGACATCAAACCAAATATAACTCAAAACAAATATTTGTAATCTCTAGCCTAAGAGCCACCATGGTGAGCACGCTGTCACTTTCACACACATGGGGAGAGCAGAGATTCATTAAATCACTTGAGTAGCAGAATAGATCTATAGATTACAAGCTCATGATCTCAATAAGAGCATGCATAGAGAGAGATAAACTCATAGCTACCGGTAGAACCCTTAGCCTCGAGAGAGAACTACTCCCTCCTCATCATGGGAATCAGCAACAGTGATGGAGATGGTGGTGGAGATCAATGGAGATGGCTTCGGAGGCACTTTTCCATGGAGATGGGATCCATGGGGGAGGCAAAAACGTGACTTTGGTGGCTGCAAATTCGTGGGTGGAGGTGTCTCCCACGAATTAGGTTTTGCTCCCTTTTATAGCTTTTCGGATTTCCGTCACCCCATCTTGGGCTGCAGTAAATCGTGTCTATCGGACCCGTTCGGACTCGGAATCAGCTAAATTTTATGTCCAGAACATTTGTCGCGAAATTTCCAACAAGTTTGTAGTTCAAGAGATTTCCGTTTGACGCCGTATTCGAGCCGAAACGTGACCATCTTCAAAAAAAGTTCTGAGACAGATTTCTAGAAAATCCTAATTTGACTCCAACAAGGTTTCCGCTTGTATTCTTGGTAATTCCTACACATCAAAGTGTAAAACAAGAACATTGTGCACTTTTGCAACTATTAATAGGTTAGTCCAAATAAATCATATGAAAAGTACTCCAAAGTTGGAACAAAACACAAGAAAGTAGATAAAACCAAACATGGAAAATCAAAAATTATAAATACATTTGCAATGTATCAACATCCCCAAGCTTAACTCATGCCCGTCCTCGAGTAGGTAAGTGGTAAAAAGAAAAAATAATTTTTGAGGTGACATGCACCATCATAAACTTGATCAAAGTATTTGTAAAACATTGATAGCTGGGATCATAATAGTTCAATCATAACATGAAAGAAAAAGTTCTAACAATAAGACAAATAAACTATGTTGCAACAAGAAAAGGCACAAACAAAAGATTCATTAATAACAATGCTTTGAAAGACGTTTGTTTGTTTCTCATAAAGAAAACATAGCATACTAGTATTCGGCTTGTCCCTCATAGAGTAGCAAATATAAATGCATAGGACACCTTCAAAGTTCATAAAAGTGACTAGATACAAATAGTTTAAAACAAGCAATATCAAGTTATGCATCAATCAACTAGTCTTGGGACAATGCACATAGAACTAAGAATAGCCACTATGCTCTCAAAGTAAGTGCATAAAGATAGAAGGTGAAGACTCAATATAATGGTGGAAGAAAGGCCTTTATAAAAGGAAGTAGGGATTCAAGTCTCATAAAGAGCTTCCAAAAATTATGGTACTTATAGCTTTCAGCTCTCATTGCCCCTATCATAAGCATCTTGAAGTGATTAAGGTTAAAGTTAACAAACTATGGTGTACATGCTTGACGAAGTATAAGTCAGAAATCTCATGTCCCTTGTATATGAGGGCCGCTCCTCATGCTACTCAAGTTTAGTCACCGGTAAGTTCTTGTCATTGTAAGTATATGTGTGTCATAGAGAACCGCCAACGGGGTACCCCTTGCCCGATGATACAGAAGAATCCCCATATCAAAATGACAAGGCAAGCAAACAACGAGCATCTCAGCATTCTTCTTATTTACCATGGGAATATGGTGCTTTTTTCTCTCTTTCCTCTTTTCATAGTGTCTCTTTTTTCTCTTTTTTTCTCAATATACGACTCTTTTTTTTATAAGAAGAATGCTTCATAGACAGCTCATTATGGTTACGCTGCAGGTTTCCACCATGTCAGCATGGATTAGACTAGTGGCCCAGGCGTTTCTCTAACACATATACATAACTCCATGGACTTACAAGCTCCCCTTTCATTTCACACCGACGACATCCACATACAAAAGAGCATGATATCAACTAGGTACAAGTACCAAGTGCAATGTTGAAAGCGTTCCCCATGAAATCATGGTTCTGCTAACTCCCAACAAATAAGTGCAAGCATATACAACATAGACAACACAACGGTTCAAGTTTATTAAGGGCAAGAAAAGTAAAGTATGCCATCAAGTTCGTGAGATCTTTAATCACTAGTTTTCTCATAACAAGTTTAATTTGGAAGGTAAACAAAAGCATGAATATACTTGGAATAGCATAAGCTAGTAGGTAGATATGGTGGACTCTTTTGGATTAACTTGGTTTAGGGAGTTGGATGCATGAGTGGAACTCATACTTTGTTGTGGAGACTAGCAAAAGACTGGGAGCGACAAACTAAGAGAGCAATAATGGCCATAATGATGTAGAGCGACAAAACATCATTGATCAAAGCATAAAGTGGTACTACAAGTTGAAAACTAAAGGATCATAAAGGCTATGGTGAATTTGGATAGTCATAACATGGTGTGAGCATGCGCAAAGTCAACCCAAATAAAGCATCAAAGGAGAATACCACTATACTATGCTTTAATATGCTAAAACAACGCATGATTCATCCAAGGCACATTAAGCAATCTCAATTTTTTATAACAAGTCATGCTACAGAAAATAATACTAAGCATAACGCCAAAACAATATCAAGCATGGCATGACAAAGCATAGGCCACAGTCAAAAACAAGCTCTTTTTACCACATAAGCATGAACTTTCCTACTCTTTTCCAAACCAAACCAAACTATTTGCAAACCAAAGTATGAAAGAGGGAGTCCAACCAATTTATTCAGAAAACTAAGCAAACAAAAGCAAACGAATAACCAAAACGAAAACGAAAGAGAAGACGCTCCAAGAAAAACACAATTGTGCATGAAACAATAAAAATGAAGCGTTTGGAAGAAACCTGGGGTTTTTATTGATGAAGAAGGGGATGCCTTGGGCATCCCCAAGCTTTGACGCTTGTACTTCTTGGATATTTCTTGGGGTGACACGCGTTGCATCCCCAAGCTTGATCTTTAGTCCATTCTTCATCTCATTACTCATTTCTTCCATACACCTGAAATTTTTCCTTCATACAAAACTTCACACAATCTTTATTAGCAACATTAGTGCACTTAAGATAAATAAGTCTTAAGGTTCAGTTCTAATACCAAATAAACTTCCATTAGAACACTATCTACTGTAGCACTTCCTTCAAAAAGCTCAATTCCCCAAAAGAACTCAAGATGGAACCAACAAGAATCAAATGCAGAAAATGGCAGAAATCTGTCAAAACAGACCAGAAGGTAAAGACGAATTTTTTAGAAGACCTTCTATTGCTCAAATCGAAAAGTATTGAACTAACAAAGTTAGATAACAACCCGGGGCATAAGCAAAACAAAGTACAGCTCAATCCGATATACAGATCTCTCTCACGAATTTTTACGGTGAAGCACATAAATCTGTTTCGGGACAGCAACTTTCCCAATCATTACTTCTCTCTCATTAGAGGTTACTCTTGGCACAAAAAGCAAATAAAAAGGATAAGGAGAGGTTATTAGAGAGGTAATAACTTGCAAGACTCATCTAAAACTTTTGGGTTATCTCCAAATAAGTACTTTTCTTTAACGCCTTTAAGTTAGGCATGATAGTTTGAGAAGATGCTCACATAGGAAATATGAATTGATGTAAAAGAGAGCATCAAGAAGCAAATTCAAAGCACATTTAAGTCTAACTCACTTCCTATTCATAGGAATCTTGTAAATAAACAAGTCATGAAATCACAAAGAAACAATCATAGGAAGGCAAAACAAGTGCAACTTCAAAATTTTCAACATAAAGAGGGGAAACTTAATATTATTGAGATGCATAGAACCATGTTTCCCTCTCTCATAATAACTTTCAATAGCATCATGAATAAATGTAACAATATAAATATCACAAGAAACATTCTTATCATGAGCCACATGCATAAAAGAATTAATACTCCCCACATAAACATAGTCATTCTTATTGATTGTAGTGGGAGCAAATTCAACAAAATAGCTATCATTATTATTTTCATAACCATAATCTTGAAATATAGGAGGCATATTGTAATCATAATTAATTTCCTCCTCAATAGTAGGTGGACTGAAAATATCATAATCATCATTGCAATCATCATATATTGGAGGTATAGCATCCTCATAAGCAATAGAATAGTTATCTTCCCAAGTGTGTTCATTTGTAAACATATCATCATTGGAAGGATCATGGATAGCACTAATAGTATAGCAATTATTAATATCATCATTTTCAGAATTGGTACCAAAGAGATTTTCAATATCAAAAGAAGTATGCTTTTCCCAATCATGATCACTACTATAGGTAACAGGCATAGGAACATCATCGAGTTCAGACTCATCAAAAACTATAATAGGAGCAACATGCTTAGGGGAAAATATTGTTTCCTCTCTCCTTTTACTCCTCCTTTTCTTCTTTATCTTCTTCTCTTTAGGAGGGAGAGGCTTGAAAGGAATCTTCTCCATATACCTTGGTTCATTGTTAGAGACAATAGAAGAAACTTTGGAGGATTCCTTCTTTTCATTAATAAGATCAAAACACATATTAGTCCTATCATATCTTGGTAAAATCTCATCTTCTATAATATTTTGTATGTAAGTATTTGTGTGACAATTATCAACACAATAAAGATGACAACCATGCAGGACACTATTCATATCAAAAGCACCCATATCTACCAAAGAGGTTTTTCTTGATAACTCTTCACACCCCAAAAATAATGTAAGTTCATCATGCTGATTAGGAGTGATCATGTCATCACAATACAAACTTGCAGTACTCATTGAATTAGAAGGGCTATTATTATGGCCTGAGCATTGGAAATTGAAATGACCCACTTCAAAGCAAAGTTCACAAATAAAAGGATAGAGGGCACAAACTTTTTTACCAAGATCATTTAGAGCCCTATACCACATTCTAGTTTTTTCATTCCTGTGGGTGATACAATATTATTCTTCAACTTGATTACTCTCACAAGGTCTATGTATCCCACAAAAATTAACATGCTTATAAGAAATAGTGCTTTCAGAGGTTTGAGCATGTTTATTGCTATCATTAACAACAATTTCATTTTCCATGCAAGTGTCTTTAAAAGGCTCATGATACATGTCCCACTTTTCTTTAGGAGCATTAATATGAGAAGCAAAGGTTTTAAAACTATCAATAAGAATTTGAGGATCAAGACCATATTTAGCACTAAGCTCTTGAAAATCAGCAGTTTCAGCAAAAGACTTAATGCAATCATACTCATAGTTTATACCTGGTTCTTTACCTTTGTTATTATCCCAATCTTCGGTATTGCTTTGAATTGTTTCAAGAAGATCCCACTTAGCTTTGTCCTCCTTACTTGTGAATGATCCCTCTAAACAAGTATCTAGATAGTCCTTGTAATGTCCTGAAAGCCTTGCATAGAAATTATTAATAACAATATTACGGGGGAGCTCATGAATGGGACATTTGAGCATTAGTGACTTCAATCTCCCCCATGCTTCGGCGATACTTTCTCCATCATGAGGATGAAAATTATAAATGTAATTCCTATCTTTATGAATTTCATGAGGAGGATAAAATTTAGAGTAAAAGAGAGATTCAAGTTCCTTCCACTCCAAATGATGAGGATCATCTAGTAGCTCATACCACTCCCTTTCTTTGCCCTTAAGTGAAAAAGAGAATAACTTGTTCTTGACGTGATCTATTGTAATACGTGCACACTTGAACAACCCGCATAATTCGTGTATAAAGAGCAAATGATCACCGGGATGGACAGTTCCATCTCCAAAATAGTAGTTATCCATAACACGATTAATAATTGCTATAGGTATTTTAAAAGGGATGCTTTCAGTATGTGGATTTAAAATATCACAAGTATCATTAGAATTACCACATATGGGAGATACAGTATCATCAGAGCAAATTTTCTTCCTTAAAACTGGGGAACTAAAGAGATCATTTTCATAAGAACCAACTTCCCCAAGCTTAGACGTTTCCATAGCATTAGTAACAAAGGTGTTCAAAAGATTCATACTAATAACATTGCTATTAGCATGCAAAGAAAGTTCCATGGGTTTTTTAATTTTCTTTTCAGACAATTCAAGTTCTAACTTAGGAAAAATACTAAAAAGCTCTCTAATTTTGTTGTTGTTTTCCATTAAGTCTAACTAGTGAAAACAAGAAATAAAAAGACAAAATTGCAGAATCTAAAGGAAATAACTTCGAGCACTCACACCGGAGGATGTGAGTACCTTTTACCTTACCTCCCCGGCAACGGCGCCAGAAAATATCTTGATGTCTATGCACTTCTATTCTTGTAGACAGTTGTTGGGCCTCCAAGTGCAGAGGTTTGTAGAACAACAGCAAGTTTTCCCTTAAGTGGATCACCCAAGGTTTATCAAAGTCAGGGAGGAAGTGGTCAAAGGTATTCCCTCTCAAGCAACCCTGCAATCAAGATACAAGAAGTCTCTTGTGTCCCCAACACACCCACTACACCTGTCAGGTGTATAGGTGCACTAGTTCGGCGAAGAGATAGTGAAATACAAGTGGTAACGGTGATAGAAAATTGCTTGATGGCGTGGAAAAGACTAAAGTAAAACTGAAGTAAAGATAGAAGCAAGCAAACATGTAACAGATCTAATTGCAAACGGTGTATCAATGCTTAGAAACAAGGCCTAGGGATCATACTTTCACTAGTGAACACTCTCATAAATATATTCTTCTTTATGATACTACGCTGAACTACTCACCGGTTGGACACTCTAATCGTTGATAAGGCTATAACAACACTCCTCAAAGTAAGCCTTTCCCATCTAGATAACCCCACACTGTCACCTTGAGTATTAGATGAGTCCAACAAACACCACAATTTTATAAAGACATCTAACCCAAATATAACTCATAACAAGTATTTGTAATCTCTAGCCTAAGTGCCACCATGGTGAGCACGCTGTCACTTTCACACAGATAGGAAGAGCAGAGATTCATTAAAGCATTTGAGTAGCAGAATAGATCTATAGATTACAAGCTCATGATCTCAATAAGAGCATGCATAGATAAAGAGAGAGATGAACACATAGTTATCGGTAGAACCCTTAGCCTCAAGAGAGAACTACTCCCTCCTTATCATGGGAATCAGCAACGGTGATGGAGATGGTGGTGGAGATCAATGGAGATGGCTCTGGAGGCACTTCCCCATGGAGATGGGATCCATGGGGGAGGCAAAAACGTGGCTTTGGTGACTGTAAATTCGTGGGTGGGGGTGTCTTCGACGAATTAGGTTTTCCTTCCTTTATATAGCTTTTCGGATTTCCGTCACCCCATCTTGGGCTGCAGTAAATCGGGTCTATTGGACCGGTTCGGACTCGGAATAAGCTAAAATTTATGTCCAGAACGTTTGTCGCGAAATTTCCAACAAGTTTGTAGTTCAAGAGATTTCCGTTTGACGCCGTATTCTTGCCGAAACGTGACAATCTTCAAAAAAAGTTCTGAGACAGATTTCTGGAAAATCCTAATTTGACTCCAACAAGGTTTTCACTTGTATTCTTGGTAATTCCTACACATCAAAGTGTAAAACAAGAACATTGTGCATTTTTTTAACTATTAGTAGGTTAGTCCAAATAAATCATATGAAAAGTACTCCAAAGTTGGAACAAAACACAAGAAAGTAGATAAAATCAATCATTTAACATCAAAAATTATAGATATATTTGCAATGTATCAATGCCACGCGTGTCACCCCAAAAAATATCCAAGAAGTACAAGCGTCAAAGCTTGGGGATGCCCAGGGCATCCCCTTCCTCATCAATAAAAATCTCAGGTTCTTTCCAAACACTTTATTTTTATTGTTTCATGCACAGTTGTGTTGTTCTTCGAGCGTCTTCTTTTTTGTTTTCGTTTTGGTTTTCCGTTTGCTTTGTTTTCTTACTTTGCTTGAATAAATTGGTTGGACCCCCTCTTTCATGCATTGGGTTTCAAATAGTTTGGTTTGGAGTGGAAAAGAGTAGGAAAGTTCATGCTTAAGTGGTAAAGAGAGCTTGTTTTTGACTGTGGCCTATGCTCTGTCATGTCATGCTTGATATTTTTTTGGCTTTATGCTTACTATTCTTTGTTGTAGCATGACTTGTTATAAACAATTGAGATTGCTTAATGTGCCTTGGATGAATCATGCGTTGTTTTAGCATATTAAAGCATAATATAGTGGTATTCTCCTTTGATGCTTTATTTGGGTTGACTTGGCGCATGCTCACACCATGTTATGACTATCTCGAGTCACCATAGCCTTTATGATCCTTTAGTTTTCAACTTGTAGTATCACTTTATGCTTTGATCAATGATGTTTTGTCACTCTGCATGATTATGGCCATTATTGCTCTCTTAGTTTGTCGCTCCCAGTCTTTTGCTAGCCTCCGCAACCAAGTATGAGTTCCACTCATGCATCCAACTCCCTAAACCAAGTTATTCCAAAGAGTCAACCATACCTACCTACTAGCTTATGCTATTCCAAGTATATTCATGCTTTTGTTTACCTTCCAAATTAAACTTGTTATGAGAAAACTGGTGATTAAAGCTCTCACGAACTTGATGGCACACTTTACTTTTCTTGCCCTTAATAAACTTGAACCACTGGGTCCTTCTTTGTTGCGTATATGATTGCGCTTTATAAGTTGAAATTAGCAGAACCATGTACCATGGGGAACGCTTTGAACATTGCACTTGTACATTGTACCCCGTTGATATCATGTTCTTTTGCTTATGGATCCCGGCGGTGTGAAATAAAAGTGGAACTTGTAAGATCATGGAGTTTGTATGTGTGTTAGAGAAACGCCTGGGCCGCCGGTCTAATCCATGCTGACATGGTGGAAACCTGCAGCGTAACCATAATGAGCTGTCTATGAAGCATTCTTCTTATAAAAAAAGAGTCCTATATTGAGAAAAAAGAGATTATGAAAAGAAGAAAGAGAGAAAAAAGCACCATTTTCCCATGGTAAATAAGAAGATTGCTGAGATGCTCGTTGCCTGCTTGCCTTGTCATTTTGATATGGGGATTCTTCTGTATCATCAGGCAAGGGGTACCCCCGTTGGCGGTTCTCTATGATACATATGTACTTACAATGACAAGAGCTTACTTGTGACTAAAGTTGAGTAGCATGAGGTTCGGTCTTCGTAAGTAAGGGGCATGAGATTTCAGCTTATAACTTGTCAAGCATATCCTCTTAGTTGTGTCACTTTAACCTTAATCACTTCAAGATGCTTATGATAGGGGCAATGAGAGCTGAAAGCTAGTAAGTACCATAATTTTTGGAAGCTCTTTATGAGACTTGAATCCCTACTTCCTTTTACAAAGGCCATTCTTCCACCATTACATTAAGTCTCCACATTATATCTTTATGCACCTACTTTGAGAGCATAGTGGCCATTCTTAGTTCTATGTGCATTGTCCCAAGACTAGTTGATTGATGCATACTTTGAGATTGCTTGTTTTAAACTATTGTATCTAGTCACTCTTATGAACTTTGAAGGTGTCCTATGCAATTATATTTGCTACTCTATTGAGGGACAATCTGAATACTATTATGCTATGTTTTCTTTATGTGAAACAAACAAACGTATTGCAAAGCATTGTTATTCATGAATCTTTTGTTTGTGCCTTTTCATGTTGCATCATAGTTTCTTTGTCTTATTGCTAGAACTTTGTCTTTCATGTTATGATTGAAGTACTATGATCCCAGCTTGCTAAGTGTTGTGTGGGTGAACCTGTGCTAATGTACCGCCCCATCCAAGACTAATACATACTTGTGATTATACCACTTGCAAACATCCATAAGTACAAGAAAGTAATTAAGGTAGAAACCTAACCACAGTTTTAAACTCTAAGACCCTTACGTCCCTTGTGCAATGGTTTCCTAACGGGGGTTCAGGTTTCTACCACTCCGGCAACCCCTACGATTAGTAGCCAAATACACAATGCATTCCCCTAGGCCCATATGGGTGAAGTGTCATGTAGTCGACGTTCACATGACACCACTAGAAGAAGTACACCACAACTTAAATAACAATCTATTGAATCTTTCTCAACACAACTCCACTACTAACAACAAGACTTCTCCCATGTCCTCAAGAACAAAACGAACTACTCACAAGACATCATATGGATCATGATTAGAGATGGAATAATGATGTATAACAATCTGAACATAAACAATGATTCAATGGTTCACTCAATAGCATCAACTACAAAGAGTAATCAACATCAGGAAAGTTTCTCCTATGAACTATTGTAGCACCCTCAAATCGGCCCTATGCAAGTTTTAGCCCTTTCCACCGAACCCGCATAGAAACGATTCAAGGACGCCCACCAGGCACTTTCGTGCGGGTGGAAAACGAAGTAATACCATTACACAACAGTCCTCGATGGGACCCACAGAACAGATAAATACAACAACGACTCCGTGAGTCAAGAATACAGATATATTATACAAAGATCCAAATCACCTTGGAAACGATAGAGCGTTCGACTACGGACAAGATGCAAATGGGGCTAAGAGCCCTGAAGAATAACCAATGGCGTCCATAACCCTTCCCAGGCCAAGCCGGAAGGGTAACCCTGCTAACGACGGCGATCTCAAACCTGCTAAAACAAAAGGGGTGCCGACAAAGGGCAAAGGAAAAAAAAAGAGGAGCATCAGTACTGAGGCCAGTACACGGCGAGGCTAGAATTTGGCGGCTCTCGCCTACATAGGTATGGTGGACTGAAGCGGCAGCACAGCGGCACTAAACAACCTATAGAGACTCGATACAACCGGCGGTTATCAGAGAGGGATAAGAAAGACCTATTCGGATCCAACCTGAAGCTAACACCAAACAAACCCATCCTGGTATTTCCCCCTCGAGACCAAACGAGGAAGTCGGACCAAGGAACTCACACAGTTGGCAATTTTACTCATTTCGTTGTAGTTGCAACAATTACTAATCAGATATAGATATTAGGAGTCATCCTGATAGCATAAGTAGTGGGCAGTTTTAATCGCCATTCCTTTGTAGTTGGAACATTTACTAGTCAGATATAATTGTCCTGAGGAATCCCAAAACCCATCAATTGTTGGCACTTTTATCACATTCCATTGGAGTTGCAATACTTACTAGGTAGGTATATCAGCACACGATATGACCAAGATCCACCAGTTGTTGGCATTTTTAATATCCATTCCGTTATAATTGAGCTGATTACTAGTCACATATTAAGTCAAATTTATAGCACTACTTTAGTTATGCTTGTCTATGATCGAGATACTGGGCTCCAAGTCATCCATAACGGCGGACACGGCTTTCAGAAAGTTTTACCCTGCAGGGGTGCACAAATAGCAACACACACTCGATCAACCTCGGAAAAACCAACTCAAAACCCAACGAGGCATTCACGACAAAGCGATCACAGGATTCAGAAATATTTCAGGGGGCCACCCCACTAAGCTACCCGCAACGAAGCTGGCCGGCTCCGAGACGGACCCAAGGTTTGTGTGGACGGCGGTAAACGACTGGGAACCCGAAAGTGTGACTCGGCTTGTCGATACCGCGAAAACACTCCGCGATCCTAAACAGTACTGGTGCTCCACGCACAATCTTAAATAAAGCAGTAAAGCATGGCATGAGTACAGGATAGTAATAAAGCCCCAAACTACTTTGTGGCCCCAAGAAATAGAAATGAATCAAGCTCTGGCTCAGGGGGTCCATAAGGCCTCCCGGATGTGGATAGTGCGAAAAATTAAGGAACAGGTATCAAGTACTCGGGGTCCTACGGGACACAAGTGAGCGTGGAAGAACCAAATAACATCTATTGCCCACCGATGCCTCTGCATTAGTTATATCTAGTATTTTCATAGTTGTATTTAAAGCCATGATCATCTCCACCAATAGGCATCTCCACCAATAAACATCTGCCAGCGTTCCAACAATTGTGGTACTTAACAACACGAGATCACCCTGAGCAAGCGACTACGACTCGCAAGGCCAGCTATCTACCAAACACAGGTAATAGGAGGTGTCCAAGGCAATATAGAGGTTGCACGAGATATAACTGGGGTATGGAAACTAAAGCATCGTGACACGGATAGCAATAGATCAAGTGGAGGAAATAAAGACTATAAATGCAAAATAGGTAAAGGGGGAGAGATGCTCGCCTAGGAAAACACTGCCGAAGGTTCATAACCGGAGAACTTGTCGATTCTCGCATCAACTCATCGGCCTAGTCCGCGAAGAATCAAACACTAGAAGAAACACCGGATGCAATATTTAATACTACGGCAGAAGATCCGGCATGATTATGACATGCATGCGAGATGAACAATTTAATATGCGACAATTGATAATGTCATATTATAAAAATAATGGGGGTCTCGGATAGGGAATCACATTTAGGGTTCGGCGAACTTGGGCTCCGAGGGGTTCGGGGTTCGACAAGGTTCGACGGGATCGGTCTCGGACAACGGAAGTAGATCTTGTCGCATCCGGGAAGAAGGACTTGGTTTGGCGTCGGGGGCGCATCGGATTCGCCCTGGTCGATGTCGATCTTGGCGTTCGGGAAGAAGAACTTGGCGTTCCGCGGCGAAGTGCTTGGCGTATCCATGCTGAAGCGCTTGTCGTTCCGGGTTCTCGGCATCGGATCCGTGAAGGTCATGGCGTCCGGGCAGTAGATCTTGGCGTTCGGATCGGTCTTCGAAAACGGGAAGGAGAACTTGGAGTCCCGTCTTTATTGGTCGGTGACGTACTTGGGTTGCGGTGCTCGGGTTCCACGGCCGGGGTTTGCTAGACGGAGTACTCGAGGTTCTGGTCTTGATGTCGAAGACGGACTTGGCCGGATGTCTGGTTTCCGAGCGGGGATGCACCAATCTTCACACGTGCATCACCTCATCGGTACCACCACGTCGTCACACCCGACACCCAAACTCCACAGAAGCTTCATCTGCCCACAAACTCAAGCAACCAAAAACAACAGGAACAGGAGAGCGGCAGACTGCGGGAGCAACGGCGACGGGACCAAGGGAATGGCGACCTGGGCGAGCCCCTGTTGACGCCGGCTCGCTGCAGGGGTGGGTCGCCACGGGACATGGACGACGCGCGGAGGTGGAAGAGCTACCAGACGAGGGAAAACGCGGTGGTCCGGCTCCGGGCTTGTCAGGCTCGAACGGGAGGAGGAGAACGACGGTTGGAACTGGGGCCGGCGAGCGGCCTCGCTGCGGCGGCGAAAGCCAACAAGGAGGGGCGCCCTGGGGCGGCAAGATGGAGCTCGGGGAAGAGGCGGGCCCGCAGTGCCGGTGAGGACGGGTCCGCGCGGCGGCGAAGGGCGCCTGCGAGGAGGAGGGAGCGCCGGGAGGAGGCGGCCGGAGGAAGGCGGGACGAGCGGTGGCGGCTCGGGCTCGGGGAACGCGAGGTCGGGCCGGAGATCTGGAGGTTGGCTGTGGGGTGAGCAGAGCAAGGCGGAGGGCGTGGACACCGTCGGGGCGACGTGGCTCGGTGGCGGAGGGTAGCGTTGGCGAGGGGAGGAGCGGCGGCGGGGAAGACGCGTGGGTCAGAGAGAGAGGAAGCGGGAGACAGGCGTCGTGGGAGATGGAGGCGTGCAGCGCGGGGTGGGGTGCGCCTTGGGGAGTGGGGCCCGACGGGACATGTTGGGGAATCGTGCAGGGGGCGGCTAGCGCACGCGCGGTTGGATAGGGTGGAGGGATTCGGTCGGTAAGAGAATGGCCAGGGCGGGATCCCGAGGCTGGCCGCGCGGGAGAGGGAGTATGGGGCGCTGCGCGTGGCATGTGGGCCAGGGGAGTGGACCAGGTGGTTGTGAGTGAGTGGGTGGAAAAAGGGTCAGGGTGAGGTGGCGCGAGGTGATAGGGTGGGGTGAGGTGGAGGGGCTGGGTAGGATAGGCTGGGTAGGTTTTTTTTTGGTAGAGAGGGTTTGGGATTTAGACATATTAGTTTTAATTTGGAGGTGGCCGGCTAGGCTTTCAGGCCTGGCTGGCTGCCTCCTATAAAAATAACATAAAATTTTGTTTATATAAAACGGGGCTTTTGAAAACCGCTGGTAGACAAAACAAAATATTCCGGAGACCCGAGTTTTAATTTGGAATCAAGAAGGGCGTTTAGAAAACAAAAACAGACTTTTCGAAAATAGTTTTATGCAAACAAATGCAAGATGACATGACGATGCTCAAATGCAAGGTGGCATGATGACATGAGCATGCGGTCATGACGATGCAATGCACAAAAACAACGCGATTTTCTAGTAGTGGTTTTTGCGGGATGCCACAACTATGCAAGATTCAACGCAATTGTTACAGCAATATGGAGATGGTGATGAGGGTGCTGATGGTGATGATGGTGGTGATGATGATGATCCCGATGAAGTCCATCTTGATGGTGGTGTGATACATTGCAAATGTATCTATAATTTTTTATGTTCCATGCTTGGTTTTATCTACTTTTTATGTTTTGTCCACACTTTGGAGTACGTTTTATATGATTATTTGGACTAACATACTAATAGTTGCAAAAGTGCACAATGTTCTTGTTTTACACTTTGATGTGTAGGAATTACCAAGAATACAAGTGGAAACCTTGTTGGAGTCAAATTGGGATTTTTCAGAAATTTGTCTCAAAACTCTTTTTGAAGATGGTCACGTTTTGGGTCGAAGACAACGTCAAACGAAAAAACTCTTCAACTATAAAGTTGTTGGAAATTTCGCGACAAACGTTCTGGACATAAAATTTAGCTGATTCCGAGTACGGACGGGCCAGATAGGCCCGATTTACTGCAGCCTAAGATGGGGTGACGGAAATCCGAGAAGCTATATAAAGGGAGGAAACCTAATTCGTGGGAGACACCTCCACCCACGAATTTGCAGCTACCAAAGCCACGTTTTTGCCTTCCCCATAGATCCCATCTCCATGGAGAAGGGCTCCCAAGAATCCATGAAGAAAGGGTGCTAAGGGGCGGTGCTCCCCTGTGATACCGGCGATGGGGAAGGAGTCCTCCGCGCCGCCTCCGCCGGAGCCATCTCTATCGATCTCCACCACCATCTCCATCACCATCTCCATCACCATTGCTGATTCCCATGATGAGGAGGGAGTAGTTCTCTCTAGAGGCTAAGGGTTCTATTGGTAGCTATGTGTTAATCTCTCTATCTATGCATGATCTAATTGAGATCATGAGCTTGTAATCTATAGATCTACCTTGCTACTCAAGTTCTTTAATAGATCTCTGCTCTCCCCATGTGTGTGAAAGTGACAGCGTGCACACCATGGTGGCACTTAGGCTAGAGATTACAAATACTTGTTATGAGTTATATTTGGAGTTGGATGTCTTTATGAAATTGTGGTGTTTGTTGGACTCATCTAGTACTCAAGGTGACAGTGTGGGGTTTTCTAGATGGGAAAGGCTTACTTTGAGGAGTGTTGTTATAGCCCTACCAAGGATTAGAGTGTCCAACCGGAGAGTAGTTCAGCGTAGTATCATAAAGAGAAGATATTTATATGAGAGTGTTCACTAGTGAAAGTATGATCCCTAGGCCTTGTTTCTAAGCATTGATACACCGTTTGCTACTAGATTTGTTACATGTTTTCTTGCTTCCATCTTTATTTCTGTTTGCCTTTAGTCTCTTCCACGCCATCAAAGTATTTTCTCGCACCGTTACCACTTATAATTATCTATACCACTTGTATTTCACTATCTCTTCGCCGAACTAGTGCACCTATACACCTGACAAGTATATTGGGTGTGTTGGGGACACAAGAGACTTCTTGTATCTTGATTGTAGGGTTGCTTGAGAGGGAATACCTTTGACCACTTCCTCCCTGAGTTCGATAAACCTTGGGTGATCCACTTAAGGGAAAACGTGTTGTTGTTCTACAAACCTCTGCACTTGGAGGCCCAACAACTGTCTACAAGAATAGAAGTGCGTAGACATCATGGTGTTGATGGCGACGATCTCCCCTCTCCGGGAAGGAATTCCCCCGGCAGAAATCTGTCTGCCGGAGAGATCTTTCCCTCTCGGTGTTTTTCGCCCCGCAGAGGCGGCGGAATCTTTCTGTCGTTGCTCCCCGAGTCTTAGGGTTTCGGGAGGATGATATACGCCAGAGGGGAGAGGCTGGAGTGGGCCAGGGTGGCCACACCACCTCGTGGCGCGGCCTAGCGCTGCCCGCGCCATGGGGTGGTGTGGGCCCCCTGTGGCCCATCTCCACTCCGTCTTCTGGCATCCTTAGTCTTCTGGAAAAATAGGATTTTCCGTATCTTTTCCCGGATTTTCTGATCTTCGTGAATTTTGCCTCCAAACAACACATTTTCCATCAGAATCCTGACTACAGTGGTCCATGCTCCAAAAGTCATCAACCATGCAAAAATAGATGAAATAACATAAGTATCACCTCTCAATATGAAATATATCAATGAATAATAGTGAATTAAGACATAGAATAGTGATGCAAAATGGACGTATCAACTCCCCCCAAGCTTAGACTTCGCTTGTCCCCAAGCGAAGCTCAATAAACATGGCCTCAGGTTTATGGAGTGAAGAGTCGATAAAAGAATACGAACAAGAAGCATCACATTCATCAAATACATAGATCATAATAGAAGACAACTCACTATTATATAACTCAACTTGTAATAAGTAAAGGAAAGACAATAAAGATACAAAAAGTGAATCATAATTGGTAATGGCAAACTTAGCTCTTGGTCGAAGAATAGTTGATAATTTGCTAGAGTTCACAAATAACTGGTTTTCAAAGACAGCTTTCAAACTAGTAAACATCAAGATAAGAGCAATGTGCAAAGCAAGGAACATAAGAAACATGATTGAATAAATCATCATATGAATGAATGAAACACAACAACTCAAAATACTTGTTGAGATAGAAGGGAGTAGGTTTACTAACTCAACTACAAAGTAAAAGAAAGGCCCTTCAAAGAGGGAAGCCGGGATTGCAAGTCTCATAAAGAGCTCCCAAAAAATATGATACTTACTAGCTTTCAGCTCTCATTGCCCCTATCATAGGCATCTTTTGGTGGTTAAGGTTAAAGTGACACAACTAAGAGGATATGCTTGACAAGTTATAAGTTGAAATCTCATGCCCCTTACTTATGAGTACCGATCCTCATGCTACTCAACTTCAGTCGCGAGCAAGCTCTTGTCGTTGTAAATACATGCGTATCATTGAGAACCTCCAACAGGGTACCCCTTGCACATGACACAGGAGCTATCCCATAATCAAAATGAGAAGGCAAGCAGACAATGAGCATCTCAGCGATCTTTTTATTTGCTATTTGCATAGGTTTCTATTGAGGATGCTTCATAGAATGCTCGCTATAGTTATGCTGCAAGTTTCCACCATGATTAGGCATGGCTTAGGCTAGCGGCCTAGGCGTTTCTCTAACACACATATAAACTCCATGACCTTACAAGTTCCACTTTTATTTCACACCGCCGGGATCCATAAGCAAAAGAACATGATATCAACTAGGTACAAAGTACCAAATGAAGTGTTGAAAGCGGTCCCCATGATACATGGTTCGGCTAACTTCAACTCATAAATCGCAAGCATATACGCAACAAAGAAGGACCCAATGGTTCAAGTATATTAAATGCAAGAAAGTAAAGTGTGCCATCAAGTTTGTGAGAGCTTTAATCACTAATTTTCACATAACAAGTTTAATTTGGGAGGTAGATAAAACAAGAATTTACTTGGAATAGCAATAATGCTAATAGGTAGGTATGGTGGACACAAATGGCAAGGGTTTTGGTTTAAAGGAGGTGGATGCACGAGAAGAATTCCCTCTCAGTACAGGTTTTTGGCTAGCAAGGCTAGGTAGCAAGTATAAGAGTTGAAGGAAACAAACAAACATACAAGTGATAAATACAAACATGCAATCTTCCTTGGAAGCACAAAAAATCTTAACTAGAGAATACTAGACTTATGAGCAAATCAAGAAAGAAAGATGATGAAATAATTTTTCTTTAAAGGTACTTTTATCTTTTCTTTCAACTCTCAAAAAAAAGTGTTGCTACTGACCGAGCCAGGTTTGCCAAAACCAACTAAATTAACTCAATGATACCAAAGTGATACCAATACTAACAACAAGATCAGTCATATAACCACGAATTGAAAACTAATATAAGCTATGCAAAAGAGTGGATGATAGAACTTCTCATTAATATTCCATATCGGCGACTCACACCAAGGGATACATATCTAACGAGAGAGGGGACACTTTCATAATGCAAACCATCCTACATAATAATTCCTCTATTCATGATATGACTCTACTAATAAGGTAAAAAGATAGAAGATAGTGATATGATACCGCGGCACTCCCCCAAGCTTGGAACAAACCAAGGGGATGCCAAACCTGATGACGAATTACTCCTTTGGTGGTGGTGGTATCTTCTCATCTTCGTTCGTCTTCTAGGGTAAAGGCTTCCCATCAACAAAGGACATCGTGGTTTCCAACATCCTGAAACTCGCAGCAGCACTTATGCGTTTAAATCTAGCTTCATACTCACAGTTTTGATTTTGAACATCATAGAACTGTGCTTGTAGTTTGTTGGTTGTTTGGCGGAGTGAGAGGACTTCGTCTTTGAGTTCAGCAGTCTCCTTTTGGTGCTCGGTGATGAGTTCGGAACAAATCTTGTGGATGATATCCACTTCACGCTCCGCCATCTTCTTGTACCTAAAAACTTCTTGCTCAAGTGCTTCCATCCTGTCCTCCAGACTTCCTTCACCTTTAGGGCCTTAAACCTCTTTAATCCAGACCTCCCCACCTTCGAGCAGTAACTCCTTGGGATGAATCTTCAATTCTCCCATGTATGGGTTGATGATATCTTCTAAGGAATCTCCCTCGGTGATCCAGTGGAAGACATTGTGGCTACAAATCTGGGATTTTACCTGGCAGAAAAAGATCGAAACAAAAACATGACGAAAACATGATATACGAACCTCGGAAGATCCGGGGGGGTTATATATTACGAAGTTTCATAACAAGAGGAAGGTACTAGGTGAAAACGGGTCGGAGGCAGAGTCTGGGGTGGCCTCACCATCTGGTGGCGCGGCCAGGGGTGGGCCCGCGCCACAGGGTGGTGTGAGCCACCATGGCTCCGTTTCCGTCCCTTTTTCGCTTCGTAGCTTTCCATATTGACGTATCCCAACAAAAAATTCAAACATTAATGAAGATACGAATAAAGAAAACAAATATTCAAGTAAAGTTCATAAAACTTTTGAACTGCTGGTACAATATTGCACATTTCTTACATAATTACTTAGTTTATATATATATATATATATATATATATATATAAGCGTTGGTTTCACAATTACTTTGGTAGTCTAATAAAGCAGAAAAGTCTTTTTTGGCTCATAAGATCTAGTTCTCCCTCCGTATTAAATTATTTAAAAAGGTTACCTGTTTCAAAAAATCGTGAAACAAAATTCTAAAACTAAATAATGACGTATCCCATGAACGTGAAAATCTAAATTTGAAATGTTTTACAAAAATTGATAAAGTCTGATTTTTTTGGATATTTGAAACTTTACTCTTGTCGTTTATGTGTAGCCAAAAGTACACATCATTTCCATCTGATATTCTGCACGTTTGTGGCTATATCCTGATTTTTAGAATGTTTTGAAACTAAGAAATATGATTTTAAATTTCTTTTGTAATAAGGGATCACTTGTGCTGATCACCGCTATCTAACAATCCTTTACCATTATATAAGAACTAGTAAGTTGCACGTGCTCTGCACGTGAGACTTAGATAATAGACGTCTGACATATCACTATATAAAATTATAATAGGTAAAGCAAAAAAAATTATAAATTTGATCAACATCTATAAATTATGGGTGTATATTTGGTTCTTATACTTTGTATCACGTAGAAGTCAATGATTATTAGCTATCTAACACTTGAAAATTTTGATAACATGGTCTAGAGAAACGAGGGAGAAGATTTTAGAATGATGGAGAAGTGTGTTTTGAGGTTTGTGCATAGCATTCATTATGGTAAAGACTATCGGTAAAATTTTCTAGATGCTAGAATGAAAAAGAAGATCCAACGGCTAAAAATGTTGTGATTCGCGAATCTTGATCCAACGATCAATATTTAAAGTTATTCGTACACTATATAATGGTAAGCTATAAGATGGTTAGAAGTAGCATATATTTTAATATTTCCTCTACGGTGGTGGATAAAATGCTCTAGATCAATCACCAAATGGTCTCGAAGATAGATTTTTCTTTTGGAGTCAGAACCGAGGTCGTGGTAAATCCATGAATTTGATTCGCTTTGGTTTATTTTTCTATATACTTGATCAAACTTGAAACCATTTGACTTTTAAAAATCTTATATGCACCCTATTTTGGCAAGGAGGGAGTACATGTTTTGCCCCGAGTTAAATCAATCGTTAGTCATTGAACTTGACAGCCAAAATCAATTCAATCATTGTACATTGCTAATATGAGATTGCGTTCATTGAATATGTGGTGAAGCGTCACGCGCAGTCACCGCTCGAGTTATAGAGATGTATTGGCACAAGTGGCACTAAGTGGGACCCGGTGTGGGACTAAACGGTTAATTAGGCAACACAATTTTTGGGGGGTTATTTTTTGTAAAATCGTTAATGACTACTAACCAACACAGCACGACCGGACCCGTCCCCGTCCTCTTCTCTAACCCATGCCGTTCCCCTACTCTGCTCTAACCCTACATTGTTGGTGCCGCCGCTAGAGAGTCATCAGAGTTTTCGAGCTGGCGTGGAAGTGCCATCATTGATACGCCATGTCCAGCACAAGCTCCTCATGTTGTGCTCTCCCCGTGCAGCCCATCCATTTTTGGTCATCATATGCCCTGATTGCAGGTGGGTGGTGAAGTAGTATTGATTAGGGGTTGGAGCACCCCGGGTGGGTCTTCTACAAGTGTAAGAGGCATGGGTATGGCTCTGGTCATTGCATTTGCTGCTGATTTCCTCTAATTTTAGTCTTATTTTCTTCTGCAAAGAAGCTTGTCTCAGTTGAAATTGTTTTGTATGTTGACAGTTTGGTTGCAACTTCTAGCTTTAGGAGCTGGAGTACATAAGCTTTTTGACCGAGAACAACTACGTTAGAGGCGATCTTGTTGTTGATGCCCTAGGTTGGGCAGTGGATAGAAGGGAGGAGCTTCAAATGAGGAAGTGACGGAGAATTTGACCGGGGGGGTGCAAGGTATGAGCAACTTCTATCAAGATTTTGGATGTAGTTAGGTAAATGGTCGTTCTACTGAAGATTGTAGTGGTTGTGTTGTTTGTGCTATGTGCAATGTGTGTTGTTTTTGTTCCGAAGAAGTGAGGATATATTTTAGTGAGCAAATGGTCTAGTGTGGAGATCTAGTGATGATGCATTGTAGTAAGGTAGGTGATCCTTTTTAGTACCAATAAGCATGTTTGTAATGCATTTTGGCCGTTGTGTATCTGAACCTGGTACAATGTAATGTGTAATGCATTGTGTGCAATGCACTGATGTGTAATGCCTTACGGACATTAGCTAGTCAGTAGATCATTGTCACAAGTTAGATTTTTAAGAATTAGAACTACCTTATCTGAACCTGGTACATGTTCTTTTGGCCAAAAAGAACGTGTGAAACATGCAGGGTTGTGCGGGCCCCGCACAACGCTGCTTTAAGCGGTGTACATAAGCTTTGTCCTCGCTTTCTAGAACCAGAAGATGAGGGAAAAACTCCGAGCCTCTAGTGGCATCGTCGTCGCCACTTTGAATTCAGCCGTTGATGTATATGCCTTAGCTAGTCGTGATTTGGGGGGGCCTTGGCTTCAAGGGCCCCCAAACGCACGCCCCCACCACCCAGGGCCAGGCCTAAACAAACAAACGCCAGACCAGAGCAAAGGCCACACTAACGTGTACTCACTAGGACACCGACTCTACTGACGAAGACGAATGCATGGATTGATCAGAGGTGCCTCACAATGTAACCTGTAGGAGTAATTAACCGGGAGCAGTTCGAGGCCCTAAGAATCAAGAGATCGCACAATCGCCACACAGTTTGTTTTTGAACGTATTAGGCCCGAAGGCCTTGGAAGCTGTCATATATGAAGCGGTGGGTACAGAATTACATCAAGCTCCATGTGGAAAAGGGAAAAAAGAGATAAGGATACACCTTTTTTTTAAAACCTAGAAAAAGAAGCCAAAATGCAATCGGGTCCAAGGTCTTCTCCACCGTGAGAACGAGACCTACAAGCAGGGGAGCCTGCGACACCGCCGGGGAACGAGCCACTTGGCACGACGCTGGCCATGGATCCCTTGCTTTGGCCAGGGAAGATCCTCCGCAGCGGCTCGACGGCCTGGAGGAAGAAGAGGCTCGGGCTGCCATCGCACCCGAGCACAGAGCGGCTCCTGGCGCCGTGAATAACAATGACATACAACTTATGTCGCTTGGGAAATCTGCCGATTGCAGCTTCCAGCGCACGGAGCACCATCAGAGCGCGAACCCCTAGTCGAGCTCCAGCACCACACAGTCCAGGGCCTTCCCCTTCTTCATGTCCATCCCCACGACCACAGGGGAGAAGAAAGAGGACCCCAGAAGCTGCACAGATCGAAGCTCCGCCTAAGACCCAAACTGTCGATGCCGAAGACGGCGGTCCACGTCGCCCCTCCCTCTCGCCACCATGGCCGGCCAGGAGGGTCACCGTTGCACCGCACCTCACGCCGCTACACTTCTCCCCTCGTAGCCATGGCTGACCAGGAAAAGCGGAGCTGCACAACGCCTTCACATCACAGGAAGGCGAGCGACTTTATTTAAGGATGCAGCATCTGTCCTTGCCATTCCCTGCTCCAACCAGAGGAGTTTGAGCACAAGAAAAGCCAACCCTAGGCTCCAGAAACAGCCACCTCTATCTAGAGTTCATCCAGGCAAGAAGCCCAAACTGCAAGAAACCTTGTCCTATCTACTCTGGCGCCGCTCCCTGCCCTACTTCGGCCGGCTAATCCGGCGGAGAGGACTCAGGAAGGGCCCAGTCTCCGGCGAGCTTCGCTCAGCTACCGAAGAGTGGGGAGAGTGGGGAGCGTGGACCGTACTCACAGTCTTGTATCGCCACAGTTAAGCCGGTCGCTATCAGGCCACGAAGCACAATCATTGCAAATTGTATGTTTTATCTCACAGATTAATGAAAATATACTTTTCTCGCATGTTTTACTTTCTATGTGTATCTTTATACATCGGCACACCCGCATTCTTTTTTATTTCAATTTTTAGTGGACTGTCTCGAACCTAGTTCCTAATCAGATGAGAGTATTTTCATTTGCTTGTTGAACCGGTAACCCAGATGTAAGAACCTGTGTGCTTTCGTATGAAGCAGTGACTGGAAAGGTCTTTCCTCAAAAAACAAAAAACAAAAACCTAGTACGACTATACGCGATCCGTGAATGTTACTAGATAAAGAAATGGCCAAGGTTCATCGAAAGCATTTGGAAAATTAAATTAGACAGGGAAAAAAAACACGAGTAGCAAAAGAAGGAAACCACCAAAATAAAATTATATTCAATGTGCCCACACGCAGGATCGAACTACGGACCTTCAGTTTACAAGACTGACGCTCTACCACTGAGCTATACGGGCTTTGTTCTATTTTGTAGAAATACAGCTATACGTAGTCTATTAAGAATGATAGTGCAATTATTTGGTGTCCCCTCACTCTTAAAACTTGAAAACATGTGTATTCAGCATTATTGGTGCCGAATTTGACAAAAAAAAATGTGCCTTTTGGCTTTTGATACGAGTGAGCTGACGTTGGTCAGTATCGGCGCTGCGCGCACTACACACCCAACTTTGAGCTCAGCTGGGCATGGGCGGACATCTGGAAAGCTAGATGCACGGCCAAGATTAAGCACTTGATTTGGCGATTAGCCCATCACAGCCTAAGAGGAGAGGAGAGGAGTGGAGCTGAGGTCGACCCTGTATGTGCTAGGTTAAACGAGGATCATCTGGTCATTGTTCCCTCAAACGCTGCAGGTTGGTTTGTCAAGTCTGGCAGGAGATGCAACTAGAGGAAGTCAGAACAGAACTTGTGGAATGCACAAGTTCAAAGGAAATGGATGGGAGGATTCCTTGCAACAACCAGAAACGGGTCAGCTGAGCCGCATGATTCTGCCTCTGGGCATGGTGGGATAATAACCCGAATGCAGGGGAACCGGCCAGATCGGCTGCAGCTGTTGCAACCCAGGTGAAAATACAACTCCAGGAGCTTCAGAGTCTTGGCTCGGAAAAGGCAGTGCAGGCATGAGCAGAGTAAAACATGTGTAATGTTCTGAAAACCCACCGATGGGTAATGTTCTGAAAATCAACACTGCTACGGTTGGCAAGCCGGCATAAGCACGAAACAGGTCCGCCATGTTTTGAGCGTGTCCTATATTCATCATGGTATCGATTAAGCTACGGTTGGCAAGCCGGCACACATCTCAGGCGTATACGACTACTCAGTAGGAGGAATCACCGTGTCAACGAGGACCGTTGAGCTGAAATCCACCAAAGGCAAAAGTTGATCAAAATTTTGAGGAGAAGATTTCCAGTCGTTACAACTCACAGGTGCCAAACATAACACAACAACTAGCATGTCAAAACGGATTAGCGTACAACATGTGCAAGACACGCGGCAGAGCGTTATTACAGATTGCTCGCTTCCATCAACATCAACAAACTGCTCTTGAATAACAAACAGAGTGTAGTATAACACAGAGACATGCAGAGCAGATTGTTCTTTACAGCACACATGCCATTAACAAAGTGCTCTTGAATACCCAAGAGACGCAGTAATTTATCTGGATGGTCGTCGCTTGCGGCTCCTCCGACTGATTAAACCCTGTTATTGTTAGCCACGTAACAAAGCCCTACAAAAGCAGTTGCTAGAGCGGCAACTTCAGCAGCAAAGACGGTCTTCAACACCGACCGTGCTTCCATTTCCGCCCTCCTCTGGAAGGCAGACCGGAGACGCTCATCGTAACTGCTTTCAACCTGAGCAGCAGTACGGTCTGTGGTTCTGGCGAACGCGCTGCTGCTCATCTTTTCCTAGAGTTGAATCATTGATGGGAATATCAGATAGTGATGTGCTGTGTTAAGTCCCGTGCGAACAGACGGTTTGAGATGAACCGCTAACTGATGGACATGAAAATTCTGATTCAAAGCATTGGTTAAATTCTGAACTGGAAATCCATGGCCAGCAACTTTCTAGTTAACTAATTAAACCACCCATTCAAGACTGTTAGTTCTGTCAAGAAGCATAAGTTTTGCGAGACCTAAGCAATTAAGACAACATGGGACCAACTTTTTTTGGTTATTAGTATTTTCCTTGGATTTGAACCACAGCATTCTGGCACAATATATAATCAAAAGATACCTGGAGCATTTTTTGGACAGTGAGGACCACTGGTGTTTAGAAAATTTTCTTTCTCATGGAAGTAAACCTACTGCCTTTCTCTCTGGATCGGAGCAGTATAGTTGTATATATCCTTGTTCAGTACCCTAAACTGATCGGTATATCTCCAACCTTTTTCCTAGAAAATAAAGAGGGCTAATACTGTACTACCTCAGTCTATATGTACAAAGAAACTTCATATTCCGTGCCTAACTTTGACTAATAGTTTGTCCAGCAAATATGAGTTATATGCCTGTTGATAGATGTGAAATCAATCACGCTCTGTTGATAGAAGTAATGGTCAAAGTTAGAACTGAAATACGATAGAGGAACCTTGGATGGTAAGGCGCCTGAACTAAATGCATAACTTTTTTGTGAATCACAAATCGTACGAGGGCAAAGGTCCGCGTGCGTGCGTGCGTGCGTGCGGCAGGTGAAATAGCGATTGCTGAGCGGGGAAACCGGGAAGGGATTGAACATGCCTGAGAGGCGACGGGACGGGAGCCCGCCAATCGCTGGAGAGAGGCGGCGACCCTCAGCTTCCATAGCAGAGACCGCAGCGTCATACCGCTAGCTAGGGTTTCTTCTTTCTCTCTCGCCCTCGCCTTGCTACAGCTTTCCCCGTCGCCCTCTGCGTCTGCGTCTGCGCACCATATTACACTCTATCGTAGTGTATAACTATGCATAACAACATATCAACATAGTGTATACTATACGAAAGAATATGGTATTACACTCTTAATATTATTTATTTAATTTTATAAATATAACTATATGATTTTATCTACGATTGGTTAGTTTGATTTTGACCAATCAGGGTGATATGAAAGGGTAAGGCCAACCTTCCTGCTGCTGGTACAGGATGGGTCCCATCCCGTGGAGGCTGGGGCTTTGTTGTCCATGATGATCAGGCAATGGTGAATGCTTCAGGTGCTGGTTAATTATATGGAGCATTCACAGTACCCTCTGCAGACCCAAGCAAAGCAATTGCTCGTCGTCTCGATGGCCTTCATGCAACTCAAATGTTTTGACATAACCAATATTCAGGTGTAGATGGATTACGAATACGACATGGCGCCAGAGGGGGGTGATTTACCGTCAAGTGAAGAATGGTTTTTTTTGCTAGTATTAAACTTTGATAGAGTAATTTTCTCTTATGCAACCAGGGAATGTAATAAAGTTGCTCATTGCCTAGCAGCATATGGCGCTGATCGACAGGTAGACAGATCACTCTTGTCTGAGTCGCTGCCTGATGATGTAAGGGTTCTGTTGGCCAGCTCGTTTGCTGAGCCTAGTGCTTAATGGAATCGTGCGTTCCAGCTCAACAAAAAAAAAGGTGTAGATGGATTCCCAGATATCAATTAAGCTAGTATGTTAACTGACTCAGCAAATACACATCTGAGAGTATCAGAATTCAGAAGCCGCCCCCTCTCTCTAAGAAAACCGCCCACACTACACACCCGACTTTGACTAGTGTATGATAACGGTAGGTGTTGTGTACGTATATATATATTTTTTTTGCGGGTATGTACGTATATGTTTATTCGTGCTGCATCATAAGCTACTCAATCGTTCAAAAAAAATCATAAGCTACTCAAAACTTTTGTTAACAATCTCAAAATTTACAGGAACCTCGAGTTATCTATTTCTCACATAAAATCTGTGTGCAAAGGATACAGCAGTTATATGCATTTTACCTTTTTGGCTACCCGCTTTGGAGTAAGCAAACAAAAGAGCAGTTCAAAATCATGCGTTGGCTAATAGAAGATGGAAATACATGCACAGCTCTCGTTTCAGAACAAAAAAAATATTTATTCACCACGATATCAATTATTATGCAATTTTGACGCAGCCGACACACACAAGAGCCACATATATACTACTCGATCGGGACGAATCACTACATAAATATGCAGCGTTGAGCTGAAATCCACCAAAATGTAATCAGGATAAATTACTGCATAACAGGAACATATACTACTCAGCATGTATAACAAGGACCAATGAGCTCAAGTCGACTAAGAACGACTTCCAGTGGTTACAACTCACATGTGCCAAATATAAAACACAACTAACATGTCAAAACGGAGGCTATTGGGCTTCCATCTGAAACAGAATGTATAATACTACGAGACACACAGCAGAGCGTGTTCTTACAGACTGTTTGCTTCCATTAACAAACTGCTCTTGAATAACACCATTATACTCCCTCCAATCCAAATTAATTGACTTGAATTTGTCTAGATTCGGATGTATCTAGACATGTTTTAGTATTAGGTACATCCGAATCTAGATAAACCCAAGTCAATTAATTTGGATTGGAGGGAGTACTAGTAATCAGTACGGATGGTCGCTAGCAGCTCCCTTGTAGCTAAACCCGGTTATTGTCAGCCACGTAACAAAGCCCCACAAAAACAGTTGCCAGCGCGGTAACTTCAGCAGCAAAAACGGTCTTCCACACCGACCACCGCTGCCGCCTTCTAAGAGGAGAAGTGCACCAGAACGATCAGTCAGTCATGCGAGTCACAGTTACGGAAATCAGAGCAATTCAGAAAACAAGTCAAGTCTGGTGCTTCGTATGTACGTACAGTGCTTCCTTTTCCGCCCTCTCGAAGGCAGACCGGAGCTCCTCATCGTAGCTTTCAACCCGAGCAGCAGTAGGGTCCGTGGTTCTCGCAAACGCGTTGCTGCTGCTCATCTTATCCTACAGTTGTATCATTGATGGGAATATCAGATGGTGATGTGCTGGTGCCATGTCCCGTGCAAATAGACGGTTTGAGATGAACTGCTAACTGATGGACATGAAAATGTTGATTGAAAGCATTGGTTAAATTCTCAACTGAAAATCCACTGCATCTTTCTACATGTTTTTTTTTTTGAACCATAGCATTCCGGCACAGACACACACTTCTAAAGCAAGGATATATAAATCAGAAGATAAGAGTTTTTTTATGGCCATGAGGATCATTTGTATACTCCCTCCGACCCATATTAGTTAACTCAAATTTGTCTAGATACGGTTGTATCTAGCACTAAATCTTGACTAGATACATTCATATCTAAATGAATCTAAGTCAACTAATATGGGTCAGAGGGAGTAGTATTTTTTTCTTTCTCACACACCCAAGTAAACCTACTGTATTTCTCCCAATTGGTTCTGCTTAGCTGGAGCACTACAATCTTAATTAATCGGTAGATCTCCTACCTTTTTCTTAAAAAATAAAGAGGGCTAATATAATACTCCCTCAGTCTATATATGCAAGGACACTTCATATTTGATGCCTAACTTTGACTAATAGTTTGACCAACAAATATGAGGGAGTAAAAGTATATCACTGGAAACTTCTTTCGAATAAAGAGGGCTAATATGATACTCCCTCAGTCTAATATATGCAAGGGCACTTCATATTTCGTGCCCTAACTTTGACTAATAGTTTGACCAACAAATATGAGTCACAAAAAGTGTATCACTGGAAACTTCTTTCGAATGTGAATTCCAATAACATACTTTTTGTGGCATATAAACCACACTCTGTTGATAGAGCTAACTGTCAAAGGTAGACCCAAAATACGAATTTCCCTTGTATATATAAACGGAGGGAGAAGGCACTAGAGGGCCTGCATATCTGCAGATTGTTTCATACAGGATGTGGTCAGTTCAAACTAAATCAGCTACAAATTCTCACAGGTTTGACTGTTTGAGTTCAAAATTAGCTCCTCGTGTCATTCGCCAACTTTTGTATATTCGTTTGATTTGACCATAGCATTCTGGCACAGACACATACTTCTCAAGCAAGGATATATAAACCAGAAGGCACTAAAGGGCCTGCATATCTGCAGACAGTTTCATACAGGAAGAGGTCAGTTCAAACTAAATCAGCTACAGATTCTCATGGGTTTGACAGTTGGAGTTAAAATTAGCTCCTCGTCTTGTTTGCCAACTGGGTATCTGAACCTTGCACAAAATGAACAGAATGATCAATTGGGACTTCCTGTTGGAATCAATTGGGACTTCTGCCATGAACAGAATGATCAGTTGATGTTGCTGCGGTACATGATTCCAAAACAGGCCTAACAAATGAATTGTGGTGCACATGCTCAACAGGTTTAACAAATAAGATACATCTTATATGGTTTAAGAATCCCAAAAGGCCAGCTTGTCTATGGATTTGATTGCAAAATTGTGAGATGGCTTAACAAATATTCCCTCCGTTCCGAAATATAAGATGTTTTAACTTTGTGAAGCAAATGTATGTAGATGTCTTTTACTAGTGTAAGTTCGGAGTGAAACTAAACATTAAAAAGAGTCTAGATACATTCGCTTCACAAAGCTAAAACATCTTATATTTTAGAACGGAGGGAGTATATGTAAAATTGTGAAGCCCCAAATCGTGCGCGGGCAATTGGGAAAATAAAGGAGAGAGGTCCGCGTGCAGCAGGTGAAATTACGCGGGATCGGTTAGTTATTCGACGAGAACCATAGGTCGACTGAAGAGCACATAATTGATACTGAGCAGGGGTTGGGGGAGGCGGGGAACGGGTTGAACATGCCTGAGAGGCGACGGGGCGGGAGCCCGCCACCCGCTGGATAGACGCGGGGATCCTCAGCTTCCCGACCAGAGAGCGCAGCGTCATACCGCCAACCAGATCTGGAGAATTCAGGGGCTGGTGGATACCTGCGCTAGGGTTTCCTTCTTCTCCTTCCTCTCTCGCCCTCGACTGGTATGGTACACCGCAAGAATAGATCGAACCCAACCGCCTCGGACTCGAAGATTGTAACGTTGTGGGCCGAGCTTAGAGTTAGATCTACGGCAGCTCTTCTATTCATCTGGGCCACATCACAAGTATGGGCTTTCTCTTAGTATTCCGAACCACTACGCATCTCCTTCTCCGGGTGGGACGACCAATTAAAAAAGACTTAAAACACATGCCTAACGTATCTGAAATCTACCTAGACGATTAGGGTTTTCTTACCTCGCAGGACAGCCTCGTCCCACGTCCGAAAACCTCTCTCTCTCCTTCGTGCGGGTGATCCGAGCTGATCAAGGGTCGACCTAGTGGACTGCCTGACCTTGGTGGGTTCGCTCGTCTAGGGTAATGAGGGGCTATGCATGGCGGCTAAGGAGAAGGGAGAAGCAAGTGGATTGGCTGATCAGGTGTGTCTAAACCCTCTCTGGAGAAACTTCTATGCACTCTGAATCTCAAGGGGGGAGGGGTTGTTTATGCCCAAGAGCGAGGTGGAGGTGTTGAAGGAAGGATCAAAGTGGTTGGCGACTATTCGTTTGTTGATGTCGATACCTTTCAGCTCAATGTCCCTGAAGAAGACGATGAAATTTGCATGGGAACCGGCTTAGGAGGTGTCATTACGTGACATGGAAGATAATAAATTCCTAGTCCGGGTAGATTGTTTGGGCGATTGGAAGATGATAACTAAACAGGTGATGTCTGCAAGAGCATAGATCGATTGTACCTAGTTTTGAAATAAGACTATCGAACCCACAGAGATTTATTTGGTTAAGGTCTTTATGCCTTTTGTCACTATCTACCAAAGGATACTTGTAAGTTGCCTTTGATCTCAAGTAAAGGGTACTTGAAATGTTTTGTATTTGCGTGTAGAAAGTACTAAAAATAAGTAAAGTAACAAATAATGAGAGCGTTGGGAAACAGTGTTGGAACTCAATAAGTCTAAAATATTCTCGGAGATGTAGGATACACCACTAGCATATGATAATTATTCATGATTAGGACAATTCATTTCGTTCGTCATGATATCAATCACGCTCTGTTGATAGAAGTAATGGTCAAAGTTAGAACTGAAATACGATAGAGGAACCTTGGATGGTAAGGCGCCTGAACTGAATGCATAACTTTTTTGTGAATCACAAATCGTACGAGGGCAAAGGTCCGCGTGCGTGCGTGCGTGCGTGCGGCAGGTGAAATAGCGATTGCTGAGCGGGGAAACCGGGAAGGGATTGAACATGCCTGAGAGGCGACGGGACGGGAGCCCGCCAATCGCTGGAGAGAGGCGGCGACCCTCAGCTTCCATAGCAGAGACCGCAGCGTCATACCTCAACATTTTCTGTGGCATGAGACCGAACCCAACCATCAGTTTTATGAAAGGGCTAAGGCTCATGCCTCAACATTTTCATCATCATAAACCATTTGTGTTTCTCAACACATGTCAAAACATTTCAATAGAATGACTCATCATTCCAAGGTTTTTACAAGTCATTTTCACCAAATATTCCCATCTAGAGTGAATCAAGTTTTGGTTTAACTCTAAACTACTAAGTTAAGAGTGTTCACTAAGGTGGGATGCTAATGTCAATCTCATGCCATAGAATGACATCTAAATCTAACTAGATATGTCAAGTTTTATACTCTTTATGCAACCTTTAAACAAGTAAAGGACTTTGGTAAAGTAATGAAAGTAAAACTTGTACATAAGACTTGGAGTAGATATAAGTCAAAAATGGTATAACCAAAGCATGCATAATGCCTTTGCTTAGGTTATCTAGCTCAATTCTAGCTTGCTAAGTTAAGACCCTTGTAAGTGTTAGCTTGCTCAGTTTACTTGAAGTGCTAGGCTTGCCTTGGGTAGTGCAGTGGTTGACGTTTTCTTCCTCCTCCTCTTGGTAGAACACCTCCTCCTCGTAGACTTGGTTGGTACTATCATCAATAAATACATACGCAATACACAATCACAAAATAATACTTAACTAGTCTACTTAGCACACTAAGGCACACATTTGATGATCTATTATCATCACAAGCATCACAAGGTTTAATGAACTAGCTTCATTTATTTTATTTGAGAAAAGTAATTTCTACTCATTGAAATTAACTAAGATTTAATATTCTCCAATTAAAATATGGGATCATGTGGACACATGTCATCACCACATATTCTAACATATGAGAATGTGATTTAAGGGTTGGATCACATTTGAATAAGTTTAAGTTTAATAATTAATGATTTAAAGTGACTAGAAATGCCTATATAGCATTATTTTGGTACTAGTCCAAATTCACTGCATGCAAACCTTAATATTATTACATATTCAGATAGGTATGGTTAAATTTGATTTTTGAGAGTTGGAATCAACTCAAAAGCTATCATGGTTGATTTTATAAAAATGTTTGAATGTGCAAAAGCTTCTGTTTTGTTATTTTAACTAGGAGAGATCTCTAACTATAAATGATTTAAATTCAACGGGCTTGGATAGAGAATTTCAGTAGCTTTCCAACAAAATTGGAATCACTCAATTTGGTTCAGTAAAACTTCCTAAATTGATTTTTAAACTAAGGGACAGAAATGGTTTTAAGTCTAAATAGAAAAAGCTAAATTTGAATCTATCGGCTTAGGCGGGAACACTAATGGGCCAGCCCAGTGGCGCTCCGCGGCACAGAGGGTGACTGACAGGGGGGTCCCGCATATCAGCGGAACTTAAAACCCGAAGTGGTACGGGGCGATCTGGGCCACACGATTAGAACACAGATCGACGGCTCACGGTCGTCGTCGACGACGGACTCGTCGCCAGCGAGACTGAACCCTGAACGACCGGTGAGGGTCTACTGGGGACGTACCAGGGCTCCAGCTAGTGCGGCGAGGCGGGCAAACGAACTGGTGGATGACGGTGGATTCAGGCGAGGTCGCGGCAGGGGCTGAGGTGGACGGAATCGACGGGAGCTTCTCCTCCTTTGAAGTGGCTACCGACGGGTGTGGGCTGGCGTCTCCGGCGAGGGTGGTACAGAGGGCTACCGGCATGGGCGAGGTAGGCGGACGGTGGGCGGTCTGCTGACGGTCAGCTACGGCACAATGGCGCGGCTAGGGGCGGTGGCTAAAGGTTGGGAGCTTCCCGCGCTCTGGGAGACAGAGGCGGTGCTCGATGGCGATCATGGCGATTGTGGGTCGCGCGGCGGTGCACGACTGTGTCTGGCGGGTTGCTGGGTTCAAGGCGGAGCGGCGTGCGCGATATGGTGTCGAGGCGCGGTTTGTGGCGTGCTGGCGGCGATCACGCTCTAGCGTGCGCTGCGCATGGCGCAGAGAGAAAGGGCGACGCGGCGCTGAGGTGGTCCAGAGGCTGGTTTTGGCCGTCGGGTGGACAGTGAGGTGCGGTAGGGTTAGGCAGAGCTAGGGACGTTCTAGAATGGCGCGACTTGGTCTCTGGCGTGCTGCCCGCGTTCGGCCGGCGGTGACCATACTTGGGCGGCACAGCACTAGCGCTGCGGGGAAGGGGGAGTGTTGGTCTGGGCTTAGTTAGGCTCAGGGGGACAGAGGAGAGATGAGAGGGTCTAGAGGGGGACAAGGGCTTAACTAGCAATAATATTAGTTAGGCCAGATGATTTCTGTCTGCCACCTGTTCGATCAAATGGCCGCATGAGAGAAAGTTTTAAGTTTTTGAAAGATTTTTGGTGGAGTGGTGTAACTTATGCTTGAGCATCTAGGTTTGATTAGGATTTTGAAATGGTGTTCATTTGAGTAGTTTTTGAGAAAGTGGCATCTAGACATATGAACTAGATTCAATTTTCAATTGTCATTTAAATTTAGTGTTTGAAAGTTTTTGGGATGAAACAAAGTGGGCCCTAGTACATCACTACTTGTACTAGCAAGGGGTCCAAAGAACCACAGTTGTTTCTGTTAAGATTTGAGTGCTAGGAATAGCCAAAGTAGGCTATGTGATTAAAATGGCAAAAGTGACCATTTGCTTATTTAATTCTTTTTGATTTATTTTTCTTTGGGATTTGCTTGGGGATGATCTAGATGATGTGTAATTCACCTTAGAGTAATTTTTACAATCAATAGATCATTCAATCATGGCAATTTAAAACAACTCCTATTAAAATACGCACATATGAATGCTTTAAGATTTTTAAATAGAAAAAAAGTTTTTGTTAACCCTAAATTGGGTAGATTTGATCTTGATCACTTTGATTAAAGTGTTGGGATGTTACAAGGGTATATCCCTCTCTTTAGTCCCTAAGACAAATGCTATGTGATCCACTTCATGTATTCTTTTTTTCATGTATTCTTTAAAGGAAATCTCGTCGAGTGAATATTCAGACAACCGGAAATATTTAAAACTCTGGATTTTGTTAATCATCAATTTTGAGAATAATTCACAATTTAAAGGCCAAGGGAGGTGTTTACAGTGAAATTTTGAGTCCTAAGAGTAAATGAGGTTCATATCATGTTGTAGAGCAACTATTTTGAATTTGACTAATTCAAATATTTAATGCCGATGTGAGATTATTTAGTTATTTCAATATGAATTTTCCACCAATTTAAAATCTTGTTGATGTATTCCACCAATTTGACTAATTAAAATATGTGGTAGTGTGCATGAGCATGATCACTAATATAATTGAACACTAGATATAAATGAGTAGATTAATATATATATATATATATAAGGTTTACTAGAGACACCACGAATATATTGTCTCACATGCAACCCATAGATAATAATTAACTAAAACAAAATAAAAGCAGGGGCAGCAGCAGGAGGCTGGGACACGAAGACGCCTAGCAGAAGCAGCAACAGGAGGCCAGGACAGCCTACTCAAAGGGATACAGACCAATCCTGACATATTTTCAGAGAAATTTGTCGAAGGCTGCATGCCGCGCCAAGGTCTTCGGCTGATGCCTTCGGCTTCAGCCTTTGCAAACGTCCACCGCGTGCTAGATCATGCTGTCGAGATCCATGTCGATGGCTCTGCCACAGAATGAGAAAAGCAGTCTGCCCCTACGGTAGAAAGGGATTTGCCCGCACCGTAGCCACCTCAGCACGTAGCGGCTCTTGTTTTTCCTAGATTACTTGCTACTGCCCACTTTATCAGAATCCTCCTACATATGAATTTTAAGAACATAACTTAGAACTCATATATACGATCGAATTGTATTACAACTCAAGAATTAAAAACATATGTAAGACAATATTAAATTGATTCAAAGAGAATGCATCTCATGAATAGTTTGATCATTTTATATATAATGTCATCTCAACAAAATGACAATTAATTGGATCAGAATATATAAAGAACAAAGATTGTGGCCTCATAAGTTTCTTCAGGGATGGCGTAAGCGAACCAAGTAACAATTGTACAACCTATTGTTCTTGTACATTGTCCCGGTTCGCTAACTCATCCGTGAAAAAATCTAACATCCGCAAAAAAATCTAACATCAATTGTTTCAATAGAAACCGGAATTGTTTCGGGTAAAATTGCAGAAAGTGGTTTTGCATGTAATATTGAAATGTTGCAAGGGGTTTTATGTGAATGTTTGTTAATTAAAGTAATTAACAAAATTCAGAATAAAATAAATAAAAAAGTTTTATTAAATGAGAGAGCATTAAATTTGGAGAAATTTAATGCATTTAAAGTGGAGACTTTAAAAGAGAATGTTAAGGGGCATTTTAATGTGGAGGGGTTACCACCATATGAATGGGGGAGGTGAGGGGTCACCCCCCCATGTGCCGGCCATGGAGAGAGGGGGCACCCCCCCCTCCTCCTATAAAAGTCCACCCATTCCCTCCTTCATCCTCACACCTCCTCGTGAAGGATCTCTCTCCCCCTCTAGATATTCCCCCATGGTCTCGGATTAGCGAGATACATGCTCCCGGTGGCCTTGCGTCTGGAAGGAGTTGCTGCTTCCGCTGCTTCGCTGGAGTGAGGAGGTGGAGGTTGTCCGGTGGCTTGAACATGTGTGCGAGGACGGATGCGCTGCTGATTTGTGGCGCTCGGACTTCCACACGATCTTGAGATCGGCAAGCGTACGAATACATCAACCACGAGTTCCTACTCGTTAACAAAACTCCTTGTCTTCGAGGGTAAGTTCTCCATGGATGTATGTCCACCCGTTGCTCTGTATCTAGTAGATAGATCTTGGCGTATAGTTCTCATTGTAGGAAATTTTTTGTTTTCTATGCTGCGGACCCAACAGTGGTATCAGAGCCTGATCTATGCGTAGGTGCTTTGCACAGGTAGTACACATATGTTTATATGTGGGCGATGATGATCATGTTATTGCATCTTCTATGTACTTTGGATATTGGTGGCATAGTGGGATGAAGTGGCCCGGACCAACCTTACATGTCATCGTACATGAGACCGGTTCCACGACTGACATGCAACTTGTTTTGCATAAGTGCCTGGCGGGTGTCTGTCTCTCCTACTATAGTCAATATCTGATTTACAACGAGTTGCTAATAACTTGGTTATCCTCGTTGTGGTTCATGTTCGTAGGTAAGACCGGTTCTATCTCCGAAAGCCCTAAGCCACGTAAAACTTGCAATTGATAAATTAGAGGCGTCTAGTTTAGATCGTTGCTGGGCTAGTGTCTTGATATGGTATTGTTGTAAGTAGATGTATGATAGATACTCTTACAACTCACTTAACGTGTAAGTTCCATAGACCTTGGCCTTACACACAAAGGAATGATAGAGATCATACCACGATGCAAATGATAGAGATCAAATGCATGGACCATATCACCTCACTTCACACATTAGATGTTAGCATCTTATATTGCTAGTTTGGTGCTTTTGGTAGCATTATAAGATGATCGCTCATTTAGATATCAAGATAAAATGTGTTATTCCTTAAGCATGCACCGTTTTGTGGATCGTGTTTTGAGGCATCACGTGATGATCGGGTGTTCTTGACTCTACGCTTTCATACAACGGGTGTAAGATAGTTTTACACACGCGAATACTAAGGTTCTTACTTGACGAGCCTAGCATGTACAAACATGGACTCGGAACATGGACCGAAAGGTTAAGCATGAGTCATATAGTTGATATGATGCCTATATAGATACTCGCCTTTGAAGCTACACCGACTCACATGATGATCAGACTTCGTGTAGTGGATTTGGTTCATGTCATCACCAAAAGGACACGAGGGATGTCGTTTTTGAGTGGGAGTTCATTAGTAATTTGGATTAGTTGAACTCAATCTATCATAAACTTAGTCTAAATAAACTTTACAAATTCTGTTGTAGATGGCACCACCTGCTTTTAATTTCAATTTGTTCATGGAGAAAGAGAAGCTTGCTGCGAATGGTAGCAACTTCACCAACTGGGCTAGGAATTTGAGGATTCTCCTCACTGCTGCACAAAAGCAATATGTGCTAGAGGCGCCGCTAGGCTCCCCACCAGCTCCTGATGCCCCTGGCGAGGAAGAGAACGTCTATATAACTCGTCAGGAGGACCACAACTTAGTTCATTGCGGCATATTGTATGGGCTAGAGCCAGAACTTCGAAAATGTTTTGAAAATGGCAATGCCTGTGATACCATGGGAGAATTGAAAATGATTTTCGATACCCATGCTGCCGTAGAGAGTTATAATGCTTCTGAAAAGTTCTTTAGCTGCATGATGGAAGAGAACAGCTCCGTTAGTGAGCACGTACTCAAAATGTCTAGGTACGCCGATAAGCTTGTGTCCTTGGGAATAACGATTCCCATTGACTTAGGCATACATCGCGTTCTCCAATCTCTGCCACCTAGCTACAAGAGCTTCGTGATGAACTATAATATGCAGGGCATGAAGAAGTCTCTTCCCGAGCTTCTGTCAATGCTTAAGACTCCAGAAGTGGATATTAGGAAAGAACATCAAGTGTTGATGATCAATAAGACCACCGGTTTCAAGAAGGACAAGAAAGGCAAGCAGAAGGGAAAGAAGGGCGGCAAATCTGTTGCTGCGCCTGAAAAGAAACCCCGAGCTGGCCCTAAGTCTGACACCGAGTGCGGCTATTGCAAGGGGACTGGCCATTGGAAGCGCAACTGCCCCAAGTATTTGGCGACAAAAAGGCCGGCAAGGCAAACAAAGGTATATGTGATATACATGTTATTGATGTGTACTTGACTAGTACTCGCAGTAGCACCTGGGTATTTGATACGAGATTGGTTGCTAATATATGTAACTCGATTCAGGGGCTGCGGAACAAGCGACAATTAGCAAGGGATGAGGTCACGATGCGGGTCGGCAATGGATCAAGAGTTGATGTGATCGTCGTCGGAACGCTGCCTCTCCATATGCTGTCGGGATTAGTTATAAACCTGAATAATTGTTATTTGGTGCCTGCACTGAGCATGAACATTGTATCCGGATCATGTTTGATGCAAAGTGGTTATTCGTTTAAATCTGAAAACAATGGTTGTTCGATTTATATGAATAATATCTTTTATGGTCATGCACCTGTGTTGAATGGTTTATTTCTATTGGATCTCGATAGCAGTATTACGCATATTCATAATGTTGATGCTAAAAGGATTAAACTTGATAATGATATATCTGCATATATGTGGCACTGCCATCTGGTCATATTAGCGTTAAACGCATGAAGAAACTCCATTCTGATGGACTTTTGGAATCACTTGATTTTGAATCATTTGATACATGTGAGCCATGCCTTATGGGCAAGATGACTAGAACGCCGTTTTCCGGTTCAATGGAACGGGCGACAGATTTATTGGAAATCATACATACTGATGTGTGTGGACCAATGAGTATGTCGGCGCGAGGTGGATATCGTTATTTTGTTACTTTCACGGATGATTTGAGTAGATACGGGTATATCTATTTGATGAAACACAAGTCTGAAACTTTTGAAAAGTTCAAGGAATTTCAGAATGAAGTGGAAAATCATCGTAATAGAAAGATCAAATTTCTACGGTCCAACCGTGGAGGAGAGTATCTTAGTTACGAGTTTAGCACACATATGAAAGACTGTGGAATAGTTGCACAACTCACGCCTGCCGGAACACCACAACGTAATGGTGTGTCAGAACGTCGTAATCGTACTTTATTGGATATGGTTCGATCTATGATGTCTCTGACTGACTTGCCACTGTCATTTTGGGGTTATGCACTGGAAACCGCTACATTCACTTTAAATAGGGCACCATCTAAATCCGTTGAAAAGACACCGTATGAATTATGGTTTGGAAACAAACCTAAGCTGTCATTTCTTAAAGTTTGGGGATGTGATGTTTATGTGAAGAAACTTCAACCGGATAAACTCAAACCCAAAGCGGAAAAATGCGTCTTCATAGGATACCCTAAGGAAACGATTGGGTATACCTTCTATCACAGATCCGAGGGCAAGGTCTTTGTTGCCAAGAATGGATCATTTCTTGAGAAGGAGTTTCTCGCGAAAGGTGTGAGTAGTCGGAAGGTAGAACTCGAAGAGGTTATTGAACCTTCTCTTCATGAAATGGCGAGTAGCGCAGCACCGGAAGTTGTTTCGGAGTTGACTTCACCTAATGAAGAGAGAGCTAATGATATTGATCATGAAACTCCGAAAGAGGACACTACCGAACCTCGCAGGTCAAGCAGGACACGTGCAGCTCCTGAACTATACGACAATCCTGTTATGAATTTCATGATTGATGAAATAGATGACCCTGCGACATATGAAGAAGCGATGATGAGCCCTGATTCCAACAAATGGCTAGAAGCCATGAAATCCGAGATGGAATCCATGTACAAAAACCAGGTTTGGACCTTGGTGGACTTACCTCACGATCGAAAGGCCGTTGAGAATAAATGGATTTTCAAAAGAAAAACTGATGCTGATGATAATGTAACCATCTATAAGGCTCGACTTGTCGCAAAGGGGTTTCGACTAATTCAAGGAGTTGACTACGATGAGACATTCTCTCCCGTAGCGATGCTTAAGTCGGTTAGGATTATGTTAGCAATTGCTGCATATTTCGATTATGAAATATGGCAGATGGATGTCAAAACTGCGTTCCTCAATGGTAATATTGAAGAAGAGTTGTATATGATACAACCAAAGGGTTTTGTCGATCCTAAGGATGCTGATAAGGTGTGCAAACTTCAGCGATCCATCTATGGACTGAAGCAAGCATCCCGGAGTTGGAATCTCCGCTTTGATGAGGTGATCAAAGAGTTTGGATTTGTCCAAACTTATGGAGAGGCTTTTATTTACAAGAAAGTGAGTGGAAGCAATATGGCATTTCTGATATTATATGTGTATGACATATTATTGATTGGAAATGATATAGATCTTTTAAACAGTGTTAAAAGTTATCTAAACAGCAAATTTTCGATGAAGGACCTTGGTGAAGCTTCATATATATTAGGCATTAAAATCTATAGAGATAGATCAAGACGCCTAATTGGGCTATCGCAGAGTACATACCTTGATAAGATATTAAAGAAGTTTAATATGGATGAAAGTAAGAAGGGGTTCTTACCTATGTTGCAAGGCAAGACATTGAGTAAGACTCAAAGTCCGGTTACGGCGGAAGAAAGAGAGATGATGGATAAGATCCCCTATGCCTCGGCCATAGGCTCTATTATGTATGCCATGCTATGTACAAGACCGGATGTGTCACATGCTATTAGTTTGACTAGTAGGTACCAATATGATCCAGGTTCGGAACACTGGATAGCGGTAAAGAACATCCTCAAGTACTTGAGAAGAACTAAGGATATGTTTCTTATATACGGAGGTGAAGAAGAGCTAGTCGCTAAGTGTTATGTCGATGCTAGCTTTGACACCGATCTGGATGACTCTAAGTCTCAATCCGGATACGTATTTCTTTTGAACGGAGCAGCAGTTAGTTGGAGGAGTTCCAAACAACCTGTGGTGGCTGGATCAACAACGGAGGCGGAATATGTTGCTGCTTCAGAAGCGGCGCAGGAGGCAGTTTGGATGAAAGAGTTCATTACAGAACTGGGTGTGGTTCCCAGTGCGTTGGACCCGATGGTGATCTATTGTGACAACAATGGAGCCATAGCCAACGCAAAGGAACCAAGGTCTCACAAGAATTCCAAACATATTAAGCGCCGGTTTCACTCCATCCGCGAGCATGTCAAGGATGGAGATATAAAGATTTGTAAAGTGCGCACGGACCTAAATGTAGCAGATTCGTTGACTAAAGTACTCCCTAGGGCAAAATATGATCAACACCAGCACTCCATGGGTGTTAGATTTATCACTATGTAAACTAGATTATTGTCTCTAGTGCAAGTGGGAGACTGAAGGAAATATGCCCTGAGAGACAATAATAAAGTTGTTATTATATATTTCTCGTATATGATAGATGTTTATTTTGCATGCTATAATTGTATTGATATGAAACATCAATACATGTGTCTTTAATAAACAAAAAGGGTTCCTAGTTATGCCTCTCTTATAGACTAGCTTGTTGATTAACAAGATGATCAAAGTTTCCTGATCATGGACATTGGATGTTGTTAATAACAAGGTCACAACATTTGTGAAATGATGTGATGAATATTCATCCGAAGTATAGCATTACGATCAAGTCATTATGTTTATATTGCTATAGCATCATACAAAGTAGTCTTAGTCCTTAGACCATGAGATCATGTTAATTGCTAACACCGGAAGAGTATCTTGATAACATCAAACGTCACACCGTAACAGGGTGACTATAAAGATGGGTTCAGTACTACGAAGGTGTTATGTTGAGGCTCATGGATCAAGAGTAGGATTTTTCAATCCAGATGACGGATAGATATACTCTGGGCCCTCTCAGTGATATCACATTAAGATAGCTTGCAAGCAAGTGATGTGATCACTAGAATGTTATATCACGGGAACGAGAAAAGAGTGCATGTCGGTAACGATATCAAACTAGGTATTTGGATACCGATGATCGAATCTCGGACATGTATTATATCATGAGACAAAGGGATTAAATTGCTGACGTTAAAGGTTCTCACGATCACAGAAGTCATCGTTGAATGTGCAGGAGTCAGTATGGATCTCCAGGTCCCGTTTCTGATTATTGATCTGAGAGGGGTCTCAATCATGTCTGCATTATTCGCGAACCATAGGGTGACACACTTAAGGGTTGCCGGACACCATTTAGGAGCACATATGTTCCAGACAAAAGGTTTGCAAAGCGCAGGAAATGTTTCGATAGAAACCGGAATTGTTTCGGGTGAAATTGCAGAAAGTGGTTCTGCATGTAATATTGAAATGTTGCAAGGGGTTTTATGTGAATGTTTGTTAATGAAAGTAATTAACAAAATTCTGAATAAAATAAATAAAAGAGTTTTATTAAATGAGAGAGCATTAAATTTGGAGAAATTTAATGCATTTAAAGTGGAGACTTTAAAAGAGAATGTTAAGGGGCATTTTAATGTGGAGGGGTTACCACCACATGAATGGGGGAGGTGAGGGGTCACCCCCCATGCGCCGGCCATGGAGAGAGGGGGCACCCCCCTCCTCCTATAGAAGGCCACTCATTCCCTCCTTCATCCTCACACCTCCTCGTGAAGGATCTCTCTCCCCTCTAGATATTCCCCCATGGTCTCGGATTAGCGAGATACATGTTCCCGGTGGCCTTGCGTCCGGAAGGAGTTGCTACTTCCGCTGATTCGCTGGAGCGAGAAGGTGGAGGTTGTCCGGTGGCTTGAACGTGTGTGCGAGGACGGATGCGCTGCTGATTTGCGGCACTCGGACTTCCACACGATCTTGAGATCGGCAAGCGTACGACTACATCAACCACGAGTTCCTACTCGTTAACAAAACTCGTTGTCTTTGAGGGTAAGTTCTCCATGGATATATGTCCACCCATTGCTTTGTATCTAGTAGATAGATCTTGGCGTATAGTTCTCATCGTAGGAAATTTTTTGTTTTCTATGCTGCGGAGCCAACAACATTGCCCTGGGTTCGCTAACTCATCCCTGGAAAAATCTGACACCAATGTGTCTGCCTATCTTTTGGGAAAATTTGAATCATTGGCCACAATAAAAATTGAAATGTAATCATACGAAACAATATTCAGGGATATACATATTCATGTACAAAAACAACCTCCAGGTACATGTACATAGCAACAAGTTGTGATCAAAATGATGCATATACCATATGCATCATACAATCATTCAAAAGACCAGAAACAATTCAAAGATCTAGTTTCATATGAGAATAAACAAAGGCTTCATAATTTTTTTCCAAAGATGGAGTTGGGGAAAGCAAATTACCAATAGCACAACCTATATTGTTTGTGTACATTGCTGCCTTAGGTTTTCAGATATGTGTCTCTTTTGCACTCTTTTGGGGCAAATTTCAATCATCTCGGCCTCAATGAGAAACATTTCAAAGATGAGAGTTCAAAGATCATAGTTCGTATGTGTAGAATAAATTTAGGGCCTCATAAATTTTCTAGAGATAGAGTAAGCGAACCAAAATACCAATTGCACAACTTATATTGTTGTACATTGCCTCAGGTTCACTAATCACCCCTAAAAATATCTGACACCATCATATATATGTGTCTCCCTTTGCACTCTTTTGGGACAAATTTGAATCATTGACCTCAGTAAGGAATATAAATGTAATGTTATGCATGTTGTGCATCGAAATCAACACTCAACTAGCAAACCCTAAAACCCCAAAGTGAAATATTACGGACCGATTAAATTTACATCACACGAAAAACCGTAGAACAACAACGAGTTAAGAAAATGTAAATTTACTAGATGACAGATGCGCTGATTGAGATTTTGTGACTAGACATATTGGGGTTTTGTGACTAGATGGCAGGTGCATCAATCGACCGTTCAAACCATATATACTAATACCCTACTTCAAGAGTAAAACAATCTATAGACGATTGAACAAATTCTACGTATGAACAGTGAAATCTACGGCTGCAACTAGAGAAGCTAATAAAGTAGTACCTCGGACTCCTCATTGGAGACCTCCTCCTCGAACTCGTCATTCTCCGTGATTGCGTTGACGATTTCTTGCTGGAGGATGGGGTCGTTGATGTAGAGCACTAGGTTGCCTCCGCCTGACGCATGCCCCTCATCTAGATCTGCTGCTGGCACCATTGTCGGCAACCTGCTGCTCGACGGCGACGATGACTGGCTGGACGGATGAGCTCGAAGCCTCGACGACGTGGCGACGAGCCGCGTGCTTGCCCAGAGAAGTCGCCTCCGCCTGCTCGGCGATGACCAAGCCATCTACTGCCGCGCCTCCAACTGATTTCACCTCTGGCTCATCTCCATGTGTACGCTTCATGGCGCATCTAGGGAGGGCGCTAGGCAAGTGAAGGAGTTTCGGCGTGCGTGAAAGGTGCAAATTGGGGTTTTATGACTTGATAGATTGAGAAAAATGATATGAACTCATGGAAGAAGAAGGCCGGACGGGTTTATATACACGGGACCCTTGGTAGTCCTCGAGTGGAGACGCGGGTGTGGACTCGTGTGGATGGGGGGCTACCACGATCTTCACTTTCTAACTGCATTAACAACACCCGCATGCTTTCCCTCAAAAAAAAGATGCGCATGCTACCCCGGAAAGGTGCACGGCGCTAGTTTTCGATACAGATCGCATAATGGCCCGTCTCAGTAGATACCTAGAGGCGTCTAATATTTTTGACTGGCTGTGGTTGACTGATTTAGAGAGACGGACAGTAAGTTCCGCCGTCTCAACTTTAGTCTAGAGGGGTTTGTTTTAACGACCGGTTGAGGGGCACTCGTACTAGAGACGGTGCATATGAAAAACCGTATGAGATTAAGATAGAGACGGTAAAAAAAATACGACTGCCTAAGGTTTTTGAACACATCCGATGGTTTGTATTATTGGGGTAAACCGGCTGTAGACACAGTCTCTAAATAACGAGTGTGTACTAGTATTAAGTTGGGCGCCGTCGCCGTGCCGCCATGTCACCCGCAGGGAGGAAGAAGAGCGGGGTCGTGGAGTCGTGATGTGCGGCTGTGAGCCTGTGCGCCATGTCGCGGTGTGTCGCCATGTCGCGCACATGTGGGATTAGGGCAGTTCGTGTCATGCGCGTGTCTAGTTGGGCGTTCCTGGGCTCTATGCATGTACGGGGAAGTAGAGGGCTAAAGGCAGACCATACACTCGGGCCAAATCTTAGGCCGAAACTAAAGCCTAGGCCCGGCCAGGAATGGTTGTCGGGCCGGTTTTCCAGGCCCAGACCCGGCCGATGGGCCTAATTTGACCCTGGACACGGGCTTTTTTCGGGTCGGGCCAGGCCGGGTCAGGCTGCTCGTGCCTAGATTTGACAACAGGGTGAGTATTTCTCTCCAGTTGGTTCCTAACAATCCAACCTTTGCTAGTGGTAGGAATGACGTACAACCTACTAGTTTGGTTCGAAAACAAAGTAGTACTAAGTTTTGAAATTTTCAAAAGCATGATCTGATTTCTTTCGGGAACTCAGCAGGAGTTGTGCGAATCTACTATAAAGGATAGAGATCAATTTATAGGAGTTGTGCGAGCGCCACAAAACGGTCGCTCGCACACACTGCATTTCTTTTTGATCTGCCCACTGCAATTTCTTGTCAGTTGAGGAAAAGCTGACGAAATTTGAAAAAGGAGTACTAGTAACAAGACAAAATTATAACGCTGCACGGCAGCGGGGCAGTTGAAAAGCTAACGCCGTTAAGCAAGCACAACGCCGTCAAACCGGCCGGCCGGCCTCGCAGACAGAGCAGCAGAGAAAGCCCTCCTCCTCCTTCACGCCTCTTCTCCCCCGGCCCAAACCCCCACCCCACCCCACATCCCACCGCCACTCGCCCAAACCCTCGAAGCCCTCCCAGCCCAATGGCCGGCATGCCGCGCCTCCTGGCGCTGGCGCGGCGTCCTCTCGCGGCCTCGCTGTACCGCGTGGTATACCCCGTCGCCGACAGGCTGCCGGCGTCCGCAACCTCGGCCCCCGTCCGCGACTTGGCCCCGCGCTGCAGCATACCTCCATCTCATGGATGGGAGGCGCGCGTCGCGGTTCGGGCTTTCTCCTCCAGCAGCGGAGAAGGTGGAGGCAACGGCTCGTCCGGGCCCCGCGAGTCTGGCGCAGCCCAAGGAGGCCGAGAGGAGCCCCGCCCCCGCCCCCGCCCCCGCACCGTGAAGGGACAAGGCGACCCCAAGACCAAGAGGAGATCCCGCGCTAACAAATCCTCGCCTACTTCGCCTCCGGCTAGCGGCATCCACGAGGAGAGGCGAGGCGCGTACCTGACGGTGGAAGATCCAGGTCTGCGTGACCTTGGCCTTGGAGGCGTGGGCGTGGGCGCAAGCGCGGCGGGCGGCATAGGCAAGGACCTGGTGGCCGCCGTGGACACGGACTGCGACGTGAACGCGGGAGCGGCCAGCGGCATCGGCATGGTCTCCGTGAACAAGGACGCGTCCGACGGCAGCATGAACGCGGAAGCAGCGAGCGCCATCGGCAAGGCCTCCGTGGACACGGACGCGTCCGGCGGCAGCATGAACACTGGAGGATCGGCGAGCGCCATGGGCGAGGGCTCTGTGCCGCCTGATGGCGGCGTGCACACGGGCGCAGGGAACAACATCGCCAAGGTCTCGGTGGCTGGCGGCGTGGTCACAGACGCGGCGGGCGTCGTGTGCAAGGACGCGGCGTTCGGCACGGGAACCAACGCGGCTGCTGGCATGACCTCGGAAGCGGGCCACGGCGTTGGGGGCACGGAAGCGTCACCTAGACCTAGTAGGAAGCGAAGAATGCGCACGACCAAGGCAGCCGCAGCGGTGCCTGAGAAGCTCGAGGGCGATGTTGCAAAGAGGAGCGCAGACCCTGTGATTGTGAAGCGCAGAGTCCGGAAGGCCGGCGTGGAGCAGAATGCGGCGCCCGGGAATGGAAGCGGCGGCAAAGACCAGCAGCTGGTTGCTGACGTGAAGAACGATACGACGCCCGGGAAGGCAGCAAGCACGCAGAGCGAGAACGGAGCCGCCGTGGAGCAGAAACCGGCGCCTCGGAAGGCAGCAAGCACGCAGAGCGAGAACGGAGCCGGCGTGGAGCAGAAACCGGCGCCTCGGAAGGCAACAAGTGGCCATATGGCCGGAGTGGAGAAGGACACGGAGCCAGGGAGCCGGCGTGGAGCATCGTCGTCGCATCCTGGACGGAAGAGCGGCAGCAATGCCGCCGGAGTCGGATCATCGCAGGCTAGACAGAAGGAAGGCGAGAAGAAGCTGCGCATTTCCATTGCCAGGTGCCTGCGTGCTCTTGAGAACAAGATAGAGGAGGGCCTCTTGGAGACAAGAGCTCATCTCGAACGCAAATTGACATGGATGCAGTCGACCTTTGAGTCCACGTTACAGAAACACCTGTAAGTACAGAAACTCTGTTTGTTTTGTTTGTTTGCTTAGATCGATGATTAACAAAAATGAGATGACGCCACTACTGTACGTAGAAAATAATACTCCTACTACTTACTTATTGCTAACTAATGTCAATGAAAATTCCTATATATATGGTATATGGCAGGAGAAAGTACATGAAGAAACAACAAGCTGCAAGTGGGAAGCTGCAATTAAAGCACACGGCGTTTGTCTTCTTGGGCGTGCTCATCCAGATACTTGGGCTGGTGGCAGTGTGCCTCTATGCCGGCTACATGTATGGCTGGACGTACATAGAGCACAAGGTCTATGAACTTGCTTACGACGATAGAGCTAAAGCCTTAGCAGTGCAAGCATTTGAAAGTGGGATCAAATATGCGGTGGCTAAGATTACATTTCAGCATGCAAGAGATGAATTCAAAAAGAAGTTGCCGGAATGGCTAGGGGGCAGAAAGGAGGAGGAGAAGAAAGAGGCCGAAAAGAAGGAGGAAGAGAAGGTGACTCGCTTCATGTGGTGTTGGGTACGGAGATGCAACAGGTGGAGGAACAAGGCGGAGGGAAAGAAGAAGAAGGAAGAGATGAAGAGGAAGGAGGAAGAGGAGAGGAGGAAGGAGGAGGAAGAGAAGAGGAAGGCAGAGGAAAATAAGGAGGAAGGAGAGAATGAGGAGAAGTGGTACTCGATGTTGTGGTGTTTGTGGCCAGGGTCTTGGTGGTGGCTGTGGCCAGGCAACTGGTGCAGTAAGAAGGATGAGGGGGATAAGGTGGAGGAAGATGGGGAGAAGGTTCAGGAAGATGGAGAGAAGAAGGAGAATGATGAATCTCCCTAGTGGTGGCATCGGCTCTTCAAATTACCATGGAGTAGTTGAGGAAGCAAGACTGAGAAGAAGTAGGATTAGAAGGAGCTGATGATCAGGTGCCAACTCTTGGATGACTGAAACACTGTCCTTTTTTCCCATGTCCGTGTTATCAGCTAGTCAACTCGTGTCTACGTACTTCTCATTTCTAGATTTTCAGCGCAGGCATTCTGGTAGTGGATTTCTAAGCTTGTTATTAGAATTGTTCGTTGTAGAACCTGCATCCAAAGCTGCTGTCTCCTACTAGTACGTTGGTGTCACATTTACACCATTCTTAACATGCTGTTATGTTATGTCAGAGAAGGTGTTGATGAGAAATGACAACCTACCCATATACCTTCAGCAACACCATTAGCCAATGTCTTATACTCTGTCTCAGTACTGGATCTCGAGATTGTGGGTTGCTTCTTCGAACTCCAAGATATGAGGTTCAGACCAACAAACACGGCAAACCCACTCGTGAACCGTCTATCATCCACACATCCTGCCCAATCCGCATCCGTAAAAATACTGATAACAGATGATGATGACTTGCGAATACTCAAGCCAGTCTGCAATGTTCCTTTGACATATCACATAATTCGCCTCATCGACTCCCAATGTATATTAGTGGGTTGCGACAGAAACTAGCAAACCTTGTTTACCACAAAAAAAATCAGAACGAGTGAGAGTCAAATACTCCAATCCACCGACAACGCTACGATACCGGAATGAATCATCTACACTGTGCAGTGTGTCTGAATCCCGAGCCAAGGCCTCGGACAATGCAAGAGGAGTGGTTATAGGATTACAATTCTCCCATGAAAAAGATCAAGAGAATAATTCCGTCGAGTCAATGTCATCCCCCCTGAATTGTATGATGCCTCCAATCCAAGGAAGTACACTAGTCATCCCAAGTCCTTAATAGGAAAAATGTCAGAGAGAGAACGAACCAGACGATCCACATCCTCCTGAGTAGAGTGAGCAATGACAATATCATCCGCATAGATGATTATGAATATCTGTATCACGTGAGAAAATGAAGAGTGACGTATCATCTTTGGAGGAAACAAACCCAAGCTGATGGAGAAGTTGACTCAGACGCGCATACCAAGTCCGTGGAGACTGTTTCAAACCATAAATAGACCGCTGAAGCTTACATATATGAGAAGGATACCTCACATCTTCAAAGCCTGGCGGTTGTTACACGTAGACATCCTCAACTAGGAACCCATGCAAGAAAGCATTACTAACATCAACATGTCAAAAACTTCAGCCGCGAGAGACCGTGAGAGACAATACCAAGCGAACTATGGTTGTCTTCATGACTGGACTGAAAGTATCACCATAGTCAATCCCATGTTGTTGAGTAAAACCACGAGCTACTAACCACACTTTGTGCTTGCCGATAGACCCACCAGGATGGTGCTTGGTTTTTAAGATCCACTTGCTGCCAACAATATTGACGCCAGGTGGTCAAGAAATTAGGGTCCATGTGCCAGTCTGCTGCAAAGCAACAAACTCATCTGACATGGCTGCATGCCACGCCGGCTCGAGAAGTGCCTCTCGGTGTGATGTTGGAGCAGCAAAGAACATGCGGCGACGCGAATCATAATGGACTGTTGTTGGGTCCGCAACATAGAAAACAAAAAATTTCCTACGATGAGAACTATACGCCAAGATCTATCTACTAGATACAGAGCAACGGGTGGACATACATACATGGAGAACTTACCCTCGAAGACAACGAGTTTTGTTAACGAGTAGGAACTCGTGGTTGATGTAGTCGAACGCTTGCCGATCTCAAGATCGTGTGGAAGTCCGAGCGCCGCAAATCAGCAGCGCATCAGTCCTCGCACACACGTTCAAGCCACCGGACAACCTCCACCTCCTCGCTCCAGCGAACTAGCGGAAGCAACAACTCCTTCCAGACGCAAGGCCACCGGGAACATGTATCTCGTTAATCCGAGACCATGGGGAAATATCTAGAGAGGGAGAGAGATCCTTCACGAGGAGGTGTAGTTTGTGAGAGGGGAGAGGGGGGCTTTATATAGGAGGGAGGGAGACCCCTCCCCTCCCATAGCCGGCGCATGAGGGGGGGGGGACTCCTCCCCTCCTTCATTCATGTGGTGAACCTCCACTCACATAAACATGGCCTCCACCCAAAATCCCACTCACATGTATTTAATTTCCACCAAATTAAATGCAACTCTCAATTTAATAAAACTCTTTTATTTATTTTATTCAGAATTTTGTTAATTACTTTAATTAACAAACATTCACATAAAACCCTTGCAAAATTTCAATATCACATGCAGAACCACTTTCTGCAATTTCACCCGAAACAATTTCGGTTTCTATCGAAAGAATTCCTGTTTCTATCGAAACATTTCCTGCGCTTTGCAAACCTTTTGTCTGGAACATATGTGCTCCTAAATGGTGTCCGGCAACCCTTAAGTGTGTCACCCTATGGTTCGCGAATAATGCAGACATGATTGAGACCCCTCTCAGATCAATAATCAGAAGCGGGACCTGGAGATCCATACTGACTCCTGCACATTCAACGATGACTTCTGTGATCGTGAGAACCTTTAACGTCAGCAATTTAATCCCTTTGTCTCATGATATAATACATGTCCGAGATTCGATCATCGGTATCCAAATACCTAGTTTGATATCGTTACCGACATGCACTCTTTTCTCGTTCCCGTGATATAACATTCTAGTGATCACATCACTTGCTTGCAAGCTATCTTAATGTGATATCACTGAGAGGGCCCAGAGTATATCTATCCGTCATATGGATTGAAAAATCCTACTCTTGATCCATGAGCCTCAACATAACACCTTCGTAGTACTGAACCCATCTTTATAGTCACCCTGTTACGGTGTGACGTTTGATGTTATCAAGATACTCTTCCGGTGTTAGCAATTAACATGATCTCATGGTCTAAGGACTAAGACTACTTTGTATGATGCTATAGCAATATAAACATAATGACTTGATCGTAATGCTATACTTCGGATGAATGTTCATCACATCATTTCACAAATGTTGTGACCTTGTTATTAACAACATCCAATGTCCATGATCAGGAAACTTTGATCATCTTGTTAATCAACAAGCTAGTCTATAAGAGAGGCATAACTAGGAACCCTTTTTGTTTACTAAACACACATGTATTGATGTTTCCTATCAATACAATTATAGCATGCAAAATAAACATCTATCATATATAAGGAATACATAATAACAACTTTATTATTGTCTCTCAGGGCATATTTCCTTCAGTCTCCCACTTGCACTAGAGACAATAATCTAGTTTACATAGTGATAAATCTAACACCCATGGAGTTCTGGTGTTGATCATGTTTTGCCCTAGGGAGAACTTTAGTCAATGGATCTGCTACATTTAGGTCCGTGTGTATGTTACATATCTTTATATCTCCATCCTTGACATGCTCGCGGATGGAGTGAAACCGGCGCTTTATATGCTTGGAATTCTTGTGAGACCTTGGTTCCTTGGCGTTGTCTATGTCTCCACTGTTGTCACAATAGATCACCATTGGGTCCAATGCACTAGGAACAACACCTAGTTCCTTTATGAACTCCTTCATCCAAACCGCTTCCTGCGCCGCTTCTGAAGTAGCAACATATTCCGCCTCCGGCGTTGATCCAGCCACCACAGGTTGTTTAGAACTCCTCCAACTAACTGCTGCTCTGTTCAGGAGAAATACATATTCAGATTGAGACTTAGAGTCATCCGGATCAATGTCAAAGCTAGCATTGACATAACACTTAGCGACTAGCTCTTCTTCACCTCCGTATACAAGAAACATATCCTTAGTTCTTTTCAAGTACTTAAGGATGTTCTTGACCGTTATCCAGTGTTCCGAACCTGGATCAGATTGGTACCTACTAGTCAAACTAATAGCATGTGCCACATCCGGTCTTGTACATAGCATGGCATACATTATAGAGCCTATGGCTGAGGCATAAGGGATCTTATCCATTATCTCTCTTTCTTCCGACGTAGCCAGACTTTGAGTCTTACTCAATGTCTTGCCTTGCAACATAGGTAAGAACCCCTTCTTACTTCCGTCCATATTAAACTTATTTAATATCTTATCAAGGTATGTACTCTGCGATAGCCCAATTAGGCGCCTTGATCTATCTCTATAGATTTTAATGTCTAATATATATGAAGCTTCACCAAGGTCTTTCATCGAAAATTTGCTGTTTAGATAACTTTTAACACTGTTTAAAAAATCTATATCATTTCCAATCAATAATATGTCATCCACATATAATATCAGAAATGCCACATTGCTCCCACTCATTTCTTGTAAATACAAGCCTCTCCATAAGTTTGTACAAATCCAAACTCTTTGATCACCTCATCAAAGCGGAGATTCCAACTCCGGGATGCTTGCTTCAGTCCATAGATGGATTGCTGAAGTTTGCATACCTTATTAGCATCCTTAGGATCGACAAAACCCTTAGGTTGTATCATATACAACTCTTCTTCAATATTACCATTGAGGAACGCAGTTTTGACATCCATCTGCCATATTTCATAATCGAAATATGCAGCAATTGCTAACATAATCCTAACCGACTTAAGCATCGCTACGGGAGAGAATGTCTCATCGTAGTCAACTCCATGAATTTGTCAAAACCCCTTTGCGACAAGTCGAGCTTTATAGATGGTCACATTACCATCAGCATCAGTTTTTCTTTTGAAAATCCATTTATTCTCAACGGCCTTTCCATCGTGAGGTAAGTCCACCAAGGTCCAAACCTGGTTTTCGTACATGGATTCCATCTCGGATTTCATGGCTTCTAGCCATTTGTTGGAATCAGGGCTCATCATCGCTTCTTCATACGTTGCAGGGTCATCTATTTCATCAATCATGAAATTCATGACAGGATTATCGTACAGTTCAGGAGCTGCACGTGTCCTGCTTGACCTACGAGGTTCGGTAGTGTCCTCTTTCGGAGTTTCATGATCAATATCATTAGCTCTCTCCTCATTAGGTGAAGTCAACTCCGAAACAACTTCCGGTGCTGCGCTACTCGCCATTTTATGAAGAGAAGGTTCAATAACCTCTTCGGGTTCTACCTTCCGACTACTCACACCTTTCGCGAGAAACTCCTTCTCAAGAAAGGATCCATTCTTGGCAACAAAAACCTTGCCCTCGGATCTGTGATAGAAGGTATACCCAATCGTTTCTTCCTATGAAGACGCATTTTTCCGCTTTGGGTTCGAGTTTATCCGGTTGAAGTTTCTTCACATAAACATCGCATCCCCAAACTTTAAAAAATGACAGCTTAGGTTTGTTTCCAAACCATAATTCATACGGTGTCTTTTCAACGGATTTAGATGGTGCCCTATTTAAAGTGGATGCAGCAGTTTCCAGTGCATAACCCGAAAATGATAGTGGCAAGTCTGTCAGAGACATCATAGATCGAACCATATCCAATAAAGTACGATTACGATGTTCCGACACACCATTACGTTCTGGTGTTCCGGCAGGCGTGAGTTGTGAAACTATTCCACAGTCTTTCATATGTGTGCTAAACTCGTAACTAAGATACTCTCCTCCATGGTCGGACCGCAGAAATTTGATCTTTCTGTTACGATGATTTTCCACTTCATTCTGAAATTCCTTGAACTTTTCAAAGGTTTCAGACTTATGTTTCATCAAATAGATATACCCGTATCTACTCAAATCATCCGTGAAAGTAACAAAATAACGATATCCACCTCGCGTCGACACACTCATTGGTCCACACACATCAGTATGTATGATTTCCAATAAATCTGTCGACTAGTCCATTGAACCGGAAAACGGTGTTCTAGTCATCTTGCCCATAAGGCATGCCTCACATGTATCAAATGATTCAAAATCAAGTGATTCCAAAAGTCCATCAGAATGGAGTTTCTTCATGCGTTTAACGCCAATATGACCTAGACGGCAGTGCCACATATATGTAGATATATCATTATCAAGCTTAATCCTTTTAGCATCAACATTATGAATATGCATAATACTACTATCGAGATCCAACAGAAATAAACCATTCACACAGGTGCATGACCATAAAAGATATTATTCATATAAATCGAACAATCATTGTTTTCAGACTTAAACAAATAACCACTTTGCATCAAACACGATCCAGATACAATGTTCATGCTCAGTGCAGGCACCAAATAACAATTATTCAGGTTTATAACTAATCCCGACGGCATATGGAGAGGCAGAGTTCCGACGGCAATCACATCAACTCTTGATCCATTGCCGACCCACATCGTGACCTCATCCCTTGCTAGTTGTCGCTTGTTCCGCAGCCCCTGAATTGAGTTACATATATTAGCAACCGATCCCGTATCAAATACCCAGGTGCTACTGCGAGTACTAGTCAAGTACACATCAATAACATGTATATCACATATACCTTTGTTAGCCTTGCCGGCCTTCTTGTCCGCCAAATACTTGGGGCAGTTGCGCTTCCAATGGCCAGTCCCCTTGCAATAGTAGCACTCGATATCAGACTTAGGGCCATCTTGGGGTTTCTTTTTAGGCGTGGCAATAGATTTTCCGCCCTTCTTTCCCTTCTGCTTGCCTTTCTTGTCCTTCTTGAAACCGGTGGTCTTATTGATCATCAACACTTGATGTTCTTTCCTAATATCCACTTCTGCAGTCTTAAGCATTGATAGAAGCTCGGGAAGAGACTTCTTCATGCCCTGCATATTATAGTTCATCACGAAGCTCTTGTAACTAGGTGGCAGAGATTGGAGAACACGATGTATGCCTAAGTCAATGGGAATCGTTATTCCCAAGGACACAAGCTTATCGGCGTACCCAGACATTTTGAGTACGTGCTCACTACGGAGCTGTTCTCCTCCATCCTGCAGCTAAAGAACTTTTCAGAAGCATTATAACTCTCTACGGCAGCATGGGTATCGAAAATCATTTTCAATTCTCCCATGGTATCAAAGGCATTGCCATTTTCGAAACACTTTCGAAGTTCTGGCTCTAGCCCATACAGTATGCCGCAATGAACTAAGTTGTGGTCCTCCTGACGGGTTATATAGACGTTCTTTTCCTCGTCAGGGGCATCAGGAGCTGCTGGGGGGCCTAGCGGCGCCTCTAGCACATATTGCTTTTGTGCAGCAGTGAGGAGAATCCTCAAATTCATAGCCCAGTTGGTGAAGTTGCTACCATTTCCAGCAAGCTTCTCTTTCTCCATGAACACATTGAAATTAAAAGCAGGTGGTGCCATCTACAACAGAATTTGTAAAGTATATTTTGACTAAGTTTATGATAGATTGAGTTCAACTAATCCAAATTACTAATGAACTCCCACTCAAAAATGACATCCCTTGTGTCCTTTTGGTGATTACATGAACCAAATCCACTACACCAAGTCCAATCATCACGTGAGTCGGTGTAGCTTCAAAGGCGAGCATCTATATGGGCATCATATCAACTATATGACTCATGCTTAACCTTTCGGTCCGTGTTCCGAGGCCATGTATGTACATGCTAGGCTCGCCAAGTAAGAACCTTAGTATTCGTGTGTATAAAACTGTCTTACACCCGTTGTATGAAAGCGTAGAGTCGAAAACACCCGATCATCACGTGATGCCTCAAAACACGATCCACAAAATGGTGCATACTTAAGGAAGAACACATTTTATCTTGATATCTAAATGAGGGATCATCTTATAATGCTACCAAAAGCGCCAAACTAGCAACATAAGATGCCAACATCTAATGTGTGAAGTGAGATGATATGGTCCATGCATTTGATCTCTATCATTTGCATCGTGGTATGATCTCTATCATTCCTTTGTGTGTAAGGCCAAGGTCTATGGAACTTACACGTTAAGTGAGTTGTAAGAGTATCTATCATACATCTACTTACAACAATACCATATCAAGACACTAGTCCAGCAACAATCTAAACTAGACGCCTCTAATTTATCAATTGCAAGTTTTACGTGGCTTAAGGCTTTCGGAGATAGAATCGGTCTTACCTACGAACATGAACCACAACGAGGGTAACCAAGTTATTAGCCACTCATTGTAAATCAGATATTGACTATAGTAGGAGAGACAGACACCCGCTAGCCATTTATGCAAAACTAGTTGCATGTCAGTCGTGGAACCGGTCTCATGTACGATGACATGTAAGGTTGGTCCGGGCCGTTTCATCCCACTATGCCACCAATATCCAAAGTACATAGAAGATGCAATAACATGATTATCATCGCTCACATATAAACATATGTGTACTACCCGTGCAAAGCACCTACGCATAGATCAGGCTCTGATACCACTGTTGGGTCCGCAACATAAAAAACAAAAAATTTCCTACGATGAGAACTATACGCCAAGATCTATCTACTAGATACAGAGCAACGGGTGGACATACATCCATGGAGAACTTACCCTCGAAGACAACGAGTTTTGTTAACAAGTAGGAACTCGTGGTTGATGTAGTCGTACGCTTGTCGATCTCAAGATCGTGTGGAAGTCCGAGCGCCGCAAATCAGCAGCGCATCCATCCTCGCACACACGTTCAAGCCACCGGACAACCTCCACCTCCTCGCTCCAGCGAATCAGCGGAAGCGGCAACTCCTTCCAGACGCAAGGCCACCGGGAACATGTATCTCGCTAATCCGAGACCATGGGGGAATATCTAGAGGGGGAGAGATATCCTTCACGAGGAGGTATAGTTTGTGAGAGGGGAGAGGGGGGCTTTATATAGGAGGGAGGGAGACCCCTCCCCTCCCATAGCCGGCGCATGAGGGGGGGACTCCTCCCCTCCTTCATTCATGTGGTGAACCTCCACTCACATAAACATGGCCTCCACCCAAAATCCCACTCACATGTATTTAATTTCCACCAAATTAAATGCAACTCTCAATTTAATAAAACTCTTTTATTTATTTTATTGAGAATTTTGTTAATTACTTTAATTAACAAACATTCACATAAAACCCTTGCAACATTTCAATATCACATGCAGAACCACTTTCTGCAATTTCACCCGGAACAATTCCGGTTTCTATCGAAAGAATTCCTGTTTCTATCGAAACATTTCCTGCGCTTTGCAAACCTTTTGTCTGGAACATTTGTGCTCCTAAATGGTGTCCGGCAACCCTTAAGTGTGTCACCCTACGGTTCGCAAATAATGCAGACATGATTGAGACTCCTCTCAGATCAATAATCAGAAGCGGGACCTGGAGATCCATACTGACTCCTGCACATTCAACGATGACTTCTGTGATCGTGAGAACCTTTAATGCTAGCAATTTAATCCCTGTGTCTCATGATATATTACATATCCGAGATTCGATCATCGGTATCCAAATACCTAGTTTGATCTTGTTACCGACATGCACTCTTTTATCGTTCCCGTGATATAATATTCTAGTGATCACATCGCTTGCTTGCAAGCTATCTTAATGTGATATCACCGAGAGGGCCCAGAGTATATCTATCCCTCATCGGGATTGACAAATTCCACTCTTGATCCATGAGCCTCAACATAACACCTTCATAGCACTAAACCCACCTTTATAGTCACCCTGTTACGGTGTGACGTTTGATGTTATCAAGATACTCTTCCGGTGTTAGCAATTAACATGATCTCATGGTCTAAGGACTAAGACTAATTCGTATGATGTTATAGCAATATAAATATAATGACTTGATCGTAATGCTATACTTCGGATGAATGTTCAGCACATCATTTCACAAATGTTGTGACCTTGTTATTAACAACATCCAATGTCCATGATCAGGAAACCTTGATCATCTTGTTAATCAACAAGCTAGTCTATAAGAGAGGCATAACTAGGAACTCTTTTTGTTTACTAAACACACATGTATTGACGTTTCCTATCAATACAATTATAGCATCGATGACCAACAAGTATAGGGGGTGTATCGCAGTATTTTCGATAAGTAAGAGTGTCGAACCCAATGAGGAGTAGAAGGTGCTGGCTACTGGTATGGATCAGGTATTCTCTGCAAATACTTAGCAAACGGATTTTTAGGGGTTTTTGATAAAGCAAGTAAACAAAGTACGAGTAAATAAAAGACAGTAGGAATAAATGCAGCAAGTGGCCCAAACCTTTATGCCGGTTGTATTACTTAAGATGACCAAACGTTCTTGAGGACACATGGGAAGACTGTCAAATGCTTTTGCTTCATATAGTGGATTAATCTTCTTTAGCTTTCTAAGTGTTGTGTGGGTGAACCTGTGCTAATGTACCGACCTTCCTAGGACTAATACATACTTGTGATTATACCCCTTGCAAACATCCGTAAGTACAAGAAAGTAATTAAGGTAGAAACCTAACCACAACTTTAAACTCTAAGACCCTTACGCCCCTTGTGCAATGGTTTCCTAACGGGGGTTCAGGTTTCTGTCACTCCGGCAACCCCTACGATTAGTAGCCAAATACACAATGCATTCCCCTAGGCCCATATAGGTGAAGTGTCATGTAGTCGACGTTCACATGACACCACTAGAAGAAGTACACCACAACTTAAATATCAAATTATTGAATCTTTCTCAACACAACTCCACTACTAACAACATGACTTCTCCCATGTCCTCAAGAACAAAACGAACTACTCACAAGACATCATATGGATCATGATCAGAGATGGAATTATGATGTATAACAATCTGAACATAAACAATAATTCAATGGTTCACTCAATAGCATCAACTACAAAGAGTAATCAACACCGGGAAAGTTTCCCCTATGAACTATGCAAGATTCAACTCAATTGTTACAGCAATATGGAGATGGTGATGAGGGTGCTGATGGTGATGTTGGTGGTGGTGATGATGATGATGATCCCGATGAAGTCCAGCTTGATGGTGGTGTTGATGGCGACGATCTCCCCTCCCCGGGAAGGAATTCCCCCGGCAGAAATCTGTCTACCGGAGAGATCTTTCTCTCTCGGTGTTTTCCGCCCCATAGAGGCGGCGGAATCTTTCTGTGGTCGCTCCTTGAGTCTTAGGGTTTCGGGAGGATGCTATATGCCAGAGGGGAGAGCCTGGAGTGGGCCAGGGCGGCCACACCACCTGCTGGCGCGGCCTAGGGCTACCCGCGCTAGGGGGTGGTGTGGGCCCCCTGTGGCCCATCTCCAGCCCCCCTTCTGGCTTCCTTCGTCTTCTGGAAAAATAGGATTTTCTGATCTTCGCGAATTTTGCCTCCAAACAGCACCTTTTCCATCAGAATCCTGACTGCAGTGGTCCATGCTCCAAAAGTCATCAACCATGCAAAAACAGATGAAATAACATAAGTATCACCTCTCAATACGAAATATATCAATGAATAACAATGAATTATGACATAGAATAGTGATGCAAAATGGACGTATCAACTCCCCCCAAGCTTAGACTTCGCTTGTCCCCAAGCGAAACTGAGCTCAATAAACATGGCCTCAGGTTTATGGAGTGAAGAGTCAATAAAAGAATACGGACAAGAAGCATCACATTCATAAATACATAGATCATAATAGAAGACAACTCACTATTATATAACTCAACTTGCAATGAGTAAAGGAAACACAATAAAGATACATAAAGTGAATCATAATTGGTAATGGCAAACTTAGCTCTTGGTCGAAGAATAGTTGATAATTTGCTAGAGTTCACAAATAACTGGTTTTCAATGATAGCTTTCAAAGTAGTAAACATCAAGATAAGAGCAAAGTGCAAAACAAGGAACATAAGAAACATGATTGAAATAAATCATTATATGAATGAATGAAACACATCAACTCAAAATACTTGCTGAGATAGAAGGGAATAGGTTTACTGACTCAACTACAAAGTAAAAGAAAGGCCCTTCGCAGAGGGAAGCATGGATTCCAAGTCTCATAAAGAGCTCCCAAAAATTATGATACTTACTAGCTTTCAGATCTCATTGCCCCTATCATAGGCATCTTTTGGTGGTTAAGGTTACAGTGACACAACTAAGAGGATATGCTTGACAAGTTATAAATTGAAGTCCCATGCCCCTTACTTATGAGTAATGATACTCATGCTACTCAACTTCAGTCACAAGTAAGCTCTTGTCATTGTAAATACATGTGTATCATTAAGAACTGCCAACGGGGTACCCCTTGCACATGACACAGGAGCTATCCCATAATCAAAATGACAAGGCAAGTAGACAGTGAGCATCTCAGCGATCTTTTTATTTGCTATTTGCATAGGTTTTTATTGAGGATGCTTCATAGAATGCTCACTATAGTTATGCTGCAAGTTTCCACCATGATTAGGCATGGCTTAGGCTAGCGGCCTAGGCGTTTCTCTAACACACATATAAACTCCATGATCTTACAAGTTCCACTTTTAATTCACACCGCCGGGATCCATAAGCAAAAGAACATGATATCAACTAGGTACAAGTACCAATGAAGTGTTGAAAGCGGTCCCCATGATACATGGTTCTGCTAACTTCAACTCATAAAGCGCAAGCATATACGCAACAAAGAAGGACCCAATGGTTCAAGTTTATTAAATGCAAGAAAGTAAAGTGTGCCATCAAGTTCGTGAGAGCTTTAATCACTAATTTTCACATAACAAGTTTAATTTGGAAGGTAGATAAAACAAGAATTTACTTGGAATAGCAATAATGCTACTAGGTAGGTATGGTGGACTCAAATGGCAGTGGTTTGGTTTAAAGGAGTGGATGCACAAGAAGAATTCCCTCTCAGTACAGGTTTTTGGCTAGCAAGGCTGGGTAGCAAGTATAAGAGTTGAAGGAAACAACCAAACATACAAGTGATAAAAACAAACATGCAATCTTCCTTGGAAGCACAAAAGATCTTAACTAGAGAATATTAAACTTATAAGCAAATCAAGAAAGAAAGATGATGAAATTTATTTTTCTTTAAAGGTACTTTTATCTTTTCTCATTCAATTCTCAAAAATAGTGTCGCTACTGACCGAACCAGGTTTGCCAAAACCAACTAGATTAACTTAATGATCCCAAAGTGATACCAATACTAACAACAAGATCAATCATATAACCACGAATTGAAAACTAATATAAGCTATGCAAAAGAGTAAATGATAGAACTTCTCATTAATATTCCATAACGGCAACTCACACCAAGGGATACATATCTAACGAGAGAGGGGACACTTCCATAATGCAAACCATACTACATAATAACTCCTCTTATTCATGATATGACTCTACTAATAAGGTAAAAAGATAGAAGATAGTGATGTGATACCGCGGCACTCCCCCAAGCTTGGAACAAACCAAGGGGATGCCAAACCTGATGATGAATTACTCCTTTGGTGGTGGTGGTAATATTTTCTTAGTTGACATGAGGTAATCTTCTAGCATCTTGCGAAGCCTATTATTCTCCCATTAAAGCATGTCCACCTTCCTCCTCAAGTCTCGGTACTTATCGCAGAACTCCTTAGTGACTTGTAGGGCTTCCGTTGATGCAGGGCAAGAGACTAAAGGTACCAGCCCCTCCTTGGGGTCTTGGAAATCCTCCTCCATAGGCTCCTTCCCTTTATCCTTGGCGGACAACATTGTGCTTCTAAGCTTTCAAAGAGTATGCCCTGGCAGAAACAGATCGAAACAAAAACACGACGAAAACACGATATAGGAACCTCGGGAGATCCGGGGGGTTATATATTACGAAGTTTTATGACAAAAGGAAGGTACTGGGATAAAACGAGTCGGAGGCGGAGTCCAGGGTGGACTCACCACCTGGTGGCGCGACCAGGGGAGGGCCCGCGCCACAGGGTGGTGTGAGCCACCCTGGCTCCGTTTCCGTCCCTTTTTCGCTTCGTAGCTTCTCTTATTGACTAAAAACTGCAAAAATATAGTTGGATAGTATTTTCACGGAACTTTTCTTAGTAGAACTGTTACCTATTTGAAAACAGCCTCTGCAGGTCTCTGAATTTGGTCCTTGATAAATTTCTCCGGAGTTATAACTTGAATAACATCAACATCTTCATCTTCATACACTTATTACCTCAGTCATAAAACATTTCTCTTCCTTATTACACCATTACCTCCACTTCCTGGAAATTTCTTTCACACAAAACTTCACACAGTTCTCATTAGCAACATTAGTATAAGTGAAGTGATAAAATCTTTTGTGTTCAACTTCAACCGAAAACCATCAAAACATAAGCTACTGTAGCAAATCCTTCCGAAAACCCAAAAAAGAATTCAAAAAGGAAATCGAATAAAGAAGCAAATCCAAGAGTGGCAAAATCTGTCAAAACAGACCAGCAGGTAAAGATCAATTTTTTCGAAAATCTTCTGTTGCTAAAATCAAAAAGTGCAAAACTAACGAAAGTTAAATAACAACCTGGGTCAGAAGCACAAAAAATTACAGCTCAAACTGACATACAGAGATCTCTCACGAATTTTTATGGTGAAACACAAAAATCTGTTTCGGGACAGCAACTTCCCCAAATCTTACTTCTCTCTCATTAGAGGTTGATCTTGACACAAAAACCAAACAAAACGGATAAGGAGCGGTTATTACCGAAGTAATAACTTCCAAGACTCAAAGAAACACAAACAAACTGAAAGCAAAAAACAAATTGGGTTGTCTCCCAAAAAACTCTTTCTTTAAAGCCATTAAGATGGGCATGATAATTTTGATGATGCTCACAAAGGAATATGAATTGAAGTGAAAGAGAGCATTAAGAAGCAAAAACACACACATTTAAGTCTAACCCACTTCCTATGCAAGGGGATTTTGTAAACAAACAAGTTGTTGAAACCAGAGGCTACAAGCATAGGAAGGCAAAACAAGTGCAACATAAAAACTTTCAGCATAAAACGAGGAAACTTGATATTATTGAGATGCATAAGAAAACTTTTCCCTCTTTCATAGTAACTTTCAGTATCATGCATAAACTTAACAATATAGCTATCACAAGGACCATCATAGCAATGATCACTTATCCTAACAGAAAACACAGGAATACTAGCTCTCATAACACTACTATGTGAAACAATATTAGAGGTATCCTTACAAAGGATAGTGTGTCCCTCTTCTTCATATTTAGTAACAAAGTCTTTCACACTTTCTATTATAGGTTCATCAACCGTTTGTTTATCAGGTTCAACAGCTTTACTTGTACTTTCATTAACCATACTAGCTATCATAGAATGTTCCTTTATCTTAACTGGGAAAGGCATTTTCTGAATATAAGGTTTAGGTACGACATGATTAGTAGTATAAACTTCAGTATTTCTTGCAGGAACACTCTTAGCAACATCTTTATAAAGTTCATGATACTTATTCCACTTCTTTTTAGGCACTTCAATATAGGAAGCAAAAGTCTTAAAATAAGAAGCAATAGCTTGAGAGTCTAAACCATAAGCATTTTTAATATTTTGAAAGTCATCAGTTCCCATAAAAGATTCAATGAATTCATAATCATAATTTATACCTGACTTTCTACCTTTGTCATTCTCCCATGCTTCAGCATTGTCTTGAATACGGTCCAGAAGATCCCATTTAGCTTCTTCTTCCATGCGAGTGAATGATCCAGCACAAGAAGCATCCAATAAATCCTTATCATGTAGAGGGAGCCTTGCATAGAAGTTATTGATAATAATATTGTTGGGGAGTTCATGAATGGGACATTTGAGCATTAGTAACTTCAATCTCCCCCAAGCTTGAGCTGTACTCTCTCCATCAATAGGCCAAAATTTGTATATTTGATTTTGATCTTTATGAATCTCACTAGGAGGATAAAACTTTGAATAAAAGAGAGGCACTATTTCCTCCCATTCCAGAGATTGACCATTCTTCAGCAGCTTATACCATTCCTCAGCTCTTCCTTTTAGTGATAATGAGAATAACTTCTTCTTAACTTGATCTGTAGTAATACCTGCACACTTGAACAACCCGCATAATTCGTGTATAAAGAGTAAATGATCACCGGGATGGACAGTTCCATCCCCAACATAGTAGTTATCCATAACACGATCAATAATCCTTGTAGGTGTTTTGAAAACATCATTCTCAGCAGGTGGTGGCTTATCTACTACCTTAGCAGTGGTAGTAGCATTACCAAATAAGAAACTCAGCGAATTATGTTGGGTCCGCAGCATAGAAAACAAAAAATTTCCTACGATGTGAACTACACGCCAAGATCTATCTACTAGGTACAAAGCAACGGGTGGACATACATCCAACAAGAACTTACCCTCGAAGACAACGAGTTTTGTTAACGAGTAGGAGCTCGTGGTTGATGTAGTCGTACACTTGCCGATCTCAAGATCATGATGAAGTCCAACTGGTCCGGCTCCAGCACGTCCATCAGATCCAGCTCCAGCACCACCAAGTACAGCACCGCAAAGCAGCGGTGCATCCGTGATCGCACACACGTCCGGTACCCCGACAACCTCTGTCCCTCACTCCAGCAAAGCAGCAGAAGCAGCAACTCCTTTCCAGGTAAAGCCACCTGGAACATGTATCTCGCTAATCTGAGACCATGGGGGAATAATACTAGAGGGGGAGAGAGATCCTTCACAAGGAGGTGTGTGTGAGAAGTGAGGAGAGGGTGGCCTTTTATAGGACGAGGGGGGTGCCCCTCCTTCATGGCCGGCGCATGGAGGAGGTGCCTCTTCACCTCCTCCATTCATGTGGTGGTAACCTCCACATTAAAATGCCTCTTCACATTCCCTTTTAAAGTCTCCACTTCAAATGCATTAAATTTCTCCAAATTTAATGCTCTCTCATTTAATAAAACTCTTTTATTATTTTTATTCAGAATTTTGTTAATTACTTTAATTAACAAACATTCACATAAAACCCCCTGCAACATTTCAATACTACATGTAGAACCACTTTCTGCAATTTCACCCGAAACAATTTCCGATTTCTATTGAAACAATTCCAACGCTTTCTTAAATCTTTATCTGAAACATATTTGCTCCAAATGGTGTCGGTATCCCTTAAGTGTGTCACCCTATGGTTCGTGAATAATGCAGACATGATCGAGACCCCTCTCCGATCAATAATCAGCAGCGGGACCTGTAGATCCGTACTGACTCCTGCACATTCAACGAGGACTTCTGTGATCGTGAGAACCTTTAACGCTAGAAATTTAATCCCTTTGTCTCATGATATAATACATGTCCGATATTCGATCATCGGTATCCAAATACCTAGTTTGATCTTGTTACCGACATGCACTCTTTTCTCGTTCCCGTGATATAACATTCTAGTGATCACATCACTTGCTTGTAAGCTATCTCAATGTGATATCACCGAGAGGGCCCAGAGTATATCTATCCGTCATCGAGATTGAAAAATTCCACTCTTGATCCATGAGCCTCAACATAACACCTTTGTAGCACTGAACCCATCTTTATAGTCACCCTATTACAGTGTGACGTTTGATGTTATCAAGATACTCTTCCGGCGTTAGCAATTAACATGATCTCATGGTCTAAGGATAAAGATTACTTCGTATGATGTTATAGCAATATAAACATAATGACTTTGATCGTAATGCTATACTTCGGATAAATGTTCATCACATCATTCCACCAATGTTGTGACCTCGTTATTAACAACATCCAATGTCCATGATCAGGAAACCTTGATCATCTTGTTAATCAACGAGCTAGTCTATAAGAGAGGCATAACTAGGAACCCTTTTTGTTTATTAAACACACATTTATTGATGTTTCTGGTCAATACAATTATAGCATGCAAAATAAACATTTATCATAAACATGGAATAAGATAATAACCACTTTATTATTGCCTCTCGGGCATATTCCCTTCAAATTATCCATAACGAAAATAAAGCAACTAGCAGAAGTAAACAATACTCACAGTAGAAGTTTCCTTTACCAGTTCCACTCTCTAATAGTGCTTCACTCCCCGGCAACGGCGCCAGAAAATACTCTTGATGACCCACAAGTATAGGGGGTGTATCGCAGTATTTTCGATAAGTAAGAGTGTTGAACCCAACGAGGAGCAGAAGGTGCTGGCTAGTGGTATGGATCAGGAATTCTCTGCAAATACTTAGCAAACAGATTTTTAGGGGGTTTTGATAAAGCAAGTAAACAAAGTACGAGTAAATAAAAGACAGTAGGAATAAATGCAGCAAGTGGCCCAATCCTTTATGCAGCAAAGGGTAAGCCGGTTGTATTACTTAAGATGACCAAACGTTCTCGAGGACACATGGGAAGGCTGTCAAGTGCTTTCGCTTCATATAGTTGATTAATCTTCTTTAGCTTGCTAAGTGTTGTGTGGGTGAACCTGTGCTAATGTACCGACCTTCCTAAGACTAATACATACTTGTGATTATACCCCTTGCAAACATCCGTAAGTACAAGAAAGTAATTAAGGTAGAAACCTAACCACATCTTTAAACTCTAAGACCCTTACGTCCCTTGTGCAAAGGTTTCCTAACGGGGGCTCAGGTTTCTGTCACTCTGGCAACCCCTATGATTAGTAACCAAATACACAATGCATTCCCCTAGGCCCATATAGGTGAAGTGTCATGTAGTCGATGTTCACATGACACCACTAGAAGAAGTACACCACAACTTAAATATCAAACTATTGAATCTTTCTAAACACAACTCCACTACTAACAACATGTCTTCTCACATGTCCTCAAGAACAAAACAAACTACTCACAAGACATCATATGGATCATGATCAGAGATGGAATAATGATGTATAACAATCTGAACATAAACAATAATTCAATGGTTCACTCAATAGCATCAACTACAAAGAGTAATCAACACCGGGAAAGTTTCCCCTATGAACTATGCAAGATTCAACTCAATTGTTACAACAATATGGAGATGGTGATGAGGGTGTTGATGGTGATGATGGTGGTGATGTTGGGTCCGCAGCATAGAAAACAAAAAAATTCCTATGATATGAACTACACGCCAAGATCTATCTACTAGGTACAAAGCAAACGGGTGGACATACATCCAACGAGAACTTACCCTCGAAGACAACGAGTTTTGTTAACGAGTAGGAACTCGTGGTTGATGTAGTCGTACACTTGCCGATCTCAAGATCGTGAGGAAGTCCGAGCGCCGCAACTCAGCAGCTCATCCGCACTCGCACACACGTTCAAGCCACCGGACAACCTCCACCTCCTCGCTCCAGCGATCCAGCGGAAGCAGCAATTCCTTCCAGACAAAATGCCACTGGGAACATGTATCTCGCTAATCCGAGACCATGGGGGAATAATTCTAGAGGGGGAGAGAGATCTTTCACAAGGAGGTGTAAGGATGAAGGAGGGAATGGGTGGCCTTTTATAGGAGGAAGGGGGTGCCCCCTCTCTCCATGGCCAGCGCATGGGGGGTGACCCCTCACCTCCCCCATTCATGTGGTGGTAACCCCTCCACATTAAAATGCCTCTTCACATTCCCTTTTAAAGTCTCCACTTTAAATGCATTAAATTTCTCCAAATTTAATGCTCTCTCATTTAATAAAACTCTTTTTATTAAATTTATTCAGAATTTTGTTAATTACTTTAATTAACAAACATTCACATATAGCCCCTTGCAATATTTCAATATCACATGTAGAATCACTTTCTGCAATTTCACCCAAAACAATTTCCGATTTCTATTGAAACAATTCCTGCGCTTTGCAATTCTTTCGTCTAAAACATATGTGCTCCAAAATGGTGTCCGGTAACTCTTAAGTGTGCCACCCTACGGTTCGCGAATAATGCAGACATGATCGAGACCCTTCTCCGATCAATAATCAGCAGCGGGACCTGGAGATCCGTACTGACTCCTACACATTCAACGATGACTTCTGTGATCTTGAGAATCTTTAACGCTTGTAAGTAAATCCCTTTGTCTCTCGATATATTACATGTTCGAGATTCGATCATCGGTATCTCCATACCTAGTTTGATCTCGTTACCGACATGCACTCTTTTCTTGTTCCCGTGATATAACATTCTAGTGATCACATCACTTGCTTGCAAGCTATATCAATGTGATATCACCGAGAGGGCTTAGAGTATATCTACCCGTCATCGGGATTGACAAATTCCACTCTTGATCCATGAGCCTCAACATAACACCTTCGTAGTACTGAACCCATCTTTATAGTCACCCTGTTACGGTGTGACGTTTGATGTTATCAAGATACTCTTCCGGTGTTAGCAATTAACATGATCTCATGGTCTAAGGATAAAAGATTACTTCGTATGATGTTATAGCCATATAAACATAATGACTTGATCGTAATGCTATACTTCGGATGAATGTTTATCACATCATTCCACCAATGGTGTGACCTTGTTATTAACAACATCCAATGTCCATGATCAGGAAACCTTGATCATCTTGTTAATCAACAAGCTAGTCTATAAGAGAGGCATAACTAGGAACCTTTTTGTTTATTAAACACACATGTATTGATGTTTCCGATCAATACAATTCTAGCATGTAAAATAAACATCTATCATATATAAGGAATACATAATAACAACTTTATTATTGCCTCTCAGGGCATATTTCCTTCAGGTGATGATGATGATGATCCCGATGAAGTCCATCTTGATGGTGGTGTTGATGGCAACGATCTCCCCTCTCCGAGCCAGGGCGGCCACACCACCTGCTGGCGCGGCCTAGGGCTGCCTGCGCCAGGGGGTGGTGTGGGCCCCCTATGGCCCATCTCCAACCCCCCTTCTGGCTTCCTTCGTTTTCTGGAAAAATTAGGATTTTCCGTATATTTTCCTAAAATTTCTGATCTTCGTGAATTTTGCCTCCAAACAGCACCTTTTCTATCAGAATCCTGACTGTAGCGGTCCATGCTCCAAAAGTCATCAACCATGCAAAAACAGATGAAATAACATAAGTATCACCTCTTAATACGAAATATATCAATGAATAACAGTGAATTATGACATAGAATAGTGATGCAAAATGGACGTATCAAGCATGCAAAATAAACATCTACATATACAAGGAATACATAATAACAACTTTATTATTGCCTCTCAGGACATATTTCCTTCAACCGTGCCATCGATGTATACCTTCTTGCGACAGGTATGATCACGATGATGAGTGATCATTGTATGCTGAGGCTCGACATGTGGGCCAGCTGGGGGCATCGTAGTCGATGGAACGGCAGTGGGCGACATGAGATGGTCAGGAGCGGACGAAACCAGCCCATGGGCCGGTGCAGGCGGAACTGGGGCAGCAGCAGGCGACTGTGGCAGCTCATGCATGCCAATCACATGCTCCCCATGTATGTCGATCGCAGGCTCCAGGGAGTGATCGGAAGAAGGCACCGACATCTGCATAGTAACATGATCACCTTGCATAGGTGGATCGGTAGACAAATAGGACATGTCATAACTTTGCACAGGCTCACTAGTAACTGGTTCATCAGACAAAAAACGAATAGTTCGTTCAAGAGTGGACACATCAATAGATACGCCGGGAGTGGCAAACGGAAACACAAACTCATCAAACACAACGTCAGGTGAGATGTAAATTCTCCTCGTGGATCTATCTAAGCACTTGTATCCCTTATGCATAGGACTATATCCTAGAAAAACACACATCTTTAGAATGGAATTCTAATTTGTGGGAGTTATATTTACGAAAACTAGGCCAAGCGGCACACCCAAAAATACAGAGGAAGAAGTAGTCGAGCTGAATATGCATGAGTCTATAAAGGGGTGTTTCCTTGTTGATGACAGGAGGAGGTATACGTTTAATAAGAAAATATGCAGTAAGGAAAGCTTCATCCCAATAACGTAGAGGAAGTTGCGAGTGTGCAAGAAGGGCGAGACCTGTCTCAACCAAGTGATAATGTTTGCGCTCAGCAATCCCGTTTTGTTGGGAGGTGTGGGGCACGAGATACGACGAACTATGATGGTGCGCTCAAAATGATGATGAAGTCGATGATATTCCCCACCCCAATCAGACTGAACTGTCTTAATCTTGGTGTTCAAAAGACGTTTAACATGAGCCTGGAATGCATAAAAGACTTGCCCAACATCCGATTTGTGTTTTAGAAGATATATCCAGCAAAAACGAGAATAGTCATCCACAAAGCAAACATAATACTTGTACCCCTAGAGGAAACACTAGGCGGCCCCCAAACATTGGAGTGAATCAATTCAAGAGGTACAGTAAAGACACGAGAAGATGATGTATAAGGTAACTGATGACTGTTGACACGTTGACAAGCATCATATATTAAAGAATTATTGTCTGAAGGATAACACGAAAGTTCATTTGGTTCTAATAATATTTTGAACTACAATATTCGATGGATGACAAAGACGTTGATGCCATTGCTGGGAAGTGGCACCAGCCGACGCATGACGTGACGAAGTCGCAACTTTGACGAACGGGATGGGATACATACCACCTTGACTCCTACCGAGAAGAAGGACCCTCCTCGTGGTTTTGTCCTTTACACAGAAAAAGTGACAATAAAATTTAACAAACACGTCATTGTCACAAACAAGACGATAAACAAAAAGGATATTTAGACGAGCATCAGGCACATGAAGAATATTTTTGAGATGAAGTGATGAACCAGCTAAGAGCGAATGATCAATATGCGAAATTGACAAACCTACACCGTTGGCCACTTACACCTGATCTTTTGCACCATAGCGCTTGTAAGTCTGAAGACGTGCCAACTCGCTCGTCAGGTGATCTCTCGTCCCTAAATCCATGATACTGGGGTTGTTGTTGTAAGTTATCGTAGCAGAATTGCCAGCATGCTGATGTGAAGGCCGATAGTTGGGGTCGTAGCGATTGCCGCAGTCCTTGGCTTCGTGTCCCCAGTTGTCGCAAAGCTGACAACGTGGTCTCCCGCCGCCATTACGACCATTGTTGTTGCAACCACCGTCATTGCGGCCATCGTTCTAGCCGCCATTGCGTCCACCATCATTGCGATCGTAGCCGTCGTTCCTGCTGCCATTGTGACCTCCATCATTGTGGCCATAGCTGCTGCCGTCGCGTCCGTAGCCGCCGCCATCCTGTCGACCACCGTCATTGCGGTCGTAGCCACCGTTCTCGCCATTGCGGGCTTGCCCTTGCTGGCCATCATTGTCGTAGGGGCGGTAGGAGGATCTCCCGCCTTGGTAGGCGGGGTTAGGACGCATTGCCGTATTTTCCGAGGACGACCATCCCTCGGCATGCGCCTACTACGCTTGGAGAGCCTTGAAGGAGAGGATATGCAAGTAGAAGTCGAAGTAGGAGATTGACCGGTTGCCGATGGTGAGCGAAGTGGCGATGGAGTTGTACATAGAGCCGAGCCCGATGATGATATAGTCGATGAGTTCGTCATCGGATACGGGAACTCCGGCGGCGGCCATGACATCTGCGAAGGACTTCATCTTGTGCATGTATGCAGCGGTGGAGAGACCTCCCTTCCGCGTAGACGTCAACTGATAGCGGATGTGGCGAACATTGACGCGACTCTGAGCATCGTACATGGCATGGGTACCATTCCACATCGCAGAAGCGGTTTTGCAACCAATGAGATGATTGGCGATATCGGGATCCATGGAGCCGAGGAGGAGTCCGACGACCAGCTGGTCCTGTGACCACCAGTGAGCGTACTTCAGGTTGACCATAGTGACGGCCTTGTCGCCTTCTCCCTCCATGATGATCTTCTCGGGCGCCGCGATGGTTTCATCAAGGTGAAGATGGAGACAGACGCCAGTGAGATTGGGGAGAAGGATGTCCTTCCAGAGGTTGAAGTTTCCTGCCTCCAAGCGAACCGAGATCGTGGGAACGGCCCCTGCGAAGATGGTTGCGGTCGAGGAGGAAGCCATGGCCCTGGCGGCCATGGAGAGCTGGAGGGCAGGCGACGTCATCGCGGCCGTGGAGTAGAGGTCTCTCGGCGGCGGCGGACGAGACTCGCGGCGGCTGCGGTCTCTGATACCAAGATTGAAAAGAGGATTTAGGGTTTTGTGCATGGGTCCAAAGCCCCGCACTGCTCCACTTATATAGTCATGACCATATACAAGTTACATATGTATACAACACATATACGTGATACATGACAAGCGGGTTAGTCTGAATACAATTCTAACATGCGTATTTATACATTTTCTATCTGTACATGGAAATTTTGGGCTTTATTAGCTACTCCCTAAATTCACCATGCACCATCATGAATGGGTAAACAGAAAGTAAACAACACAAAAAATGCAGGATCGAGCTACGGACCTGAATCTTCAGTTTACAAGACTGGCACTGTACAACAGGGGCATCGTTTTATTCAGAAAAACACTACGTAGAATTATGTACAGTGATACATCGAACTGATGTCAACCTGGCATATTCAATCGCAGGGATATACAGTATTACTTTTACATTGTCACTTCAACCTGTTCTTACCATGAACCAACCTGATGTGCTCGAATTCAGTTAGATGATCTAGCTTCCAAAATATGGTAGTAGTAAAATTAATGAAGTTTTCCTATTTATACATTTTCTATCTGTACATGGAAATTTTGGGCTTTATTAGCTACTCCGTGAATTCACCATGCACCATCATCAACAGTAGGTAAAAAGTAAAACGAAAGTAAACAGATGCTAACAGCATAAAAAATCTTTCCCGATGCAGGATCGACCTATGACCTGAATCTTCAGTTTACAAGACTGACAATGTACCGACCTGAATCTTCAGTTTACAGACTGACACTGTACCGAGTAGTCCGGGCTTCGTTTTATTCAGAAAAACACTAGGCATCAAACTTTGTTTCTGCTCAACTCCAAACAATGTGTTACCATTGAAATTGGATCCAAGATATGCAGCACAGATAGCAATTTTTATCAATCACGACACCGAGCCAAAAAAAGGCTCATGATCTTTTTGCTTGGACAAAAATCGTGACAAAAAGATTCATGATCTACCTCATCGAATCGATCAATACGCATTACACATGTTTGATTTGATGTATGTATCACCCATGATCCGAGCATGTACAAGTTAGCTGCAGTAAGAACATCACTTCCCGTTCCAATTCTGAGCTTTTTTCCGAGCCAAGAACATGGCCATGCGCGGGAAGAAGGCCTTCTTCTTCGCCTCGGCCTCCTCCGCCGCTGACATCGCTCCCATGTCGCCCCGATGCATGTACCCTGCTCTCGGGCTCAGTATGTGTGGGTTCCCGCGCCCGTCGCCGGCGTCGAACGCCGAGATCTCTGCCAGGCCCCTGCTCGGCGAGGCTGCCCCGCCGGCGCTGCCGCCCGCGCGCCGCTGCTCGGCCTGCAGCTGCCGCAGCTTGCGCTCCGCCTCGGCCTTTGCGAGCTCGGCTTCCTCGGCCTCCGCGGTCGCCGCCAGCAGCGCGTCCCTCCTCTGCTGCGTCTGCTTCGCCAGCTGCGACAGCCTGCCCAGGGTCCGCACCTCCGCGTCCTTGGCCTCCTGGATCAGCTTCACCGCCTCCACCACCCGCTTCCCGGCGGCCTCCTCCGTCTCCCGCGCCCGCCGGCTCAGCTCCTCGTACTCCTCCGCCGCCAGCTCCACGCCGCCTTCGACGGTGCCGTTCTTGCTGTCCTGCTGCTGCTGCGCCAGCGCGTCCGCGGATGCCTTGGCGGTCTCCGCTGACGCGTTCGCGGCCAGTATCTCCCGCATCACGGCTTCCAGCCGCGCCTCCATGGTCTGAACCCTCGCCTTGGCCACGCGCGCATCTTCCCTCGCCACGGCGATCTCCTCCTTCGCCGCTCGAGCTCTCGCCTTCGCGCGCTCCGCCTCTCGCCGTGCCTCGCTTAGCTGCTCAGGCGTCGTTTGCCTCTCCTCGTCGCTGTCACTTGCTCTTTCCTGCGCCGCGGCGAGCTCAGAGGTCACCCGGGTCAGCTCTTCCAGCAGCGGCGGGATGGACGCCGACGTGGCCTCCTCCTTCCGCCGCACCGTGGCGAGCTCCGCCTTCTCCTTCTCCAGGTCCGCGCGCAGCGATGCGGCGGCGACGCGTAGGATCTTGGCCTCGTCCTGGGCCTTCTCCAGGCTCGCCGTCACCTCCTCGAGCTCCTTCCTCGCCCTCGCCAGCGTCGTCGCCGACGGCGTCTCCTCCGCACTGGCCCCTTCGACGGCGCGCGTGAACAGCTCGGCTCTCAGGCTCGCCAGGTGCTCGGACGCCGCGGCCACCTTGGACTCGAGGTCGCTGGCCGCGACCAGCTCATCCCTCAGCCTTCTCGCCTCCTGCTCGCCCTGCTCCAGCTCGGTCTGCCACTGCATCTTGTCCTCCTGCCACGCCAGCGCCAGCCGCAGCCGCTTCTCCTCCGCGACATCATGCGCGGCGCACGCGGACTCCAGCTCGGCCTTCAGCGCGGCGAGCTCTGCCGCGGCCACCCGCACTTCCTCACCAGCCCCCACCGCCTCGCCGGCAATCTTCCGCACCCGTGCCGCAGCCGCGCCCGCCTCCTCCTTGACGGCGTCCCGCTCCTTCCTTAGCGACACCAGCTCCGCCCTCGCCGCGGCCAGCTCCGCTCTCGCGGTGGCGTGCCGGTCCCTCACGCCGTCGATCTCGGCTCTGGCCGCGGCGCGGTCCCGGGCGGTCTTTTCTGTTTTCCGGAGCCGCAGCTTGGCGAGGTCGGCGTCCTTGCGTGCCTGCGCCTCGGCGATCTGCGCGCGCTTGACGCTGAGCCAGAGGTCGTCGATCTCGCCCGTGGCGCCCATGAGGTCCTGCTGCGCCTCGGACCTGGCGGCGTCGGCCTCCCGCGACCGCTGCTGGCACTCCGCGCTCTCCGCATGCACCTTGTCCAGCTCCTCCTGCACCTGCTGCCGCCGCTGCCAACATTCAGTGGAGCTGTCAATCGCACACAGGCAGTCAGAGAGAGGAGCTAAACACTGTCCGGATGAGGAAACGAGACCTCTCTCCAGTCGAGGATGCCGCCGAACTTGCCGACGGCGCCCTTGACGGAGTCGATGGGCGTGGCGGTGTTGGTCCCCGGGTCATCGTCGTCTTCCTGGTCGCTTCCCGGGTGGTGGGAGTCGAAGAAGTCACCCTCCTCGGAGCTGGCGCGGGAGATGGGCGCGGAGCCGGAGGGGGGCATGCTGGCGCTAGCCTCCTCCTCCATCCCGCAGCATAGGTGTAGGGCGTCGAAGAAGCACCTCCTGACCGCGCCCTCCTGCACACACTTGCACGGTCTCAGATTCTTGCAAATGCTAAGCTGGAGGTCGGTTGGAGATGATGGGCAATCCAGGGAGACACAGGAAATCTCAAGCGCCCGTACCGGGATTGTTGCTTTCGTCGGTCCAATTGAGCTGTTCTGGGGGGAAGCACGTCGACGGTGAGGGGGAGAGAGAGAGGGAGGAGAGGAGAGAGAAAGGAGAAGGGGTGGAAGGAGGGAGGAAGGGGAAGGGGGGAGGAGGAGGAAGAGGGAGAGTGTGGCGGGGAGAGAATGGCGCGCGCGAGCCGCGGAGCCTCTCCTTCCCCTCGCCGTCGCACGAGCGGATTGGTGCTGACGAATTCGGAAATCCTGGGCCGCATTCCGCCAGCCATCGGATCGCTATCTCCAGCCCTCGACTCTCCTTCTGGGCCGTACATCCCCTGTCTGGATCGAGACACGTTTGGACTTTCTCCAGCTGGGCCCAAAACAGAGGGAGGAGCAGCCGTGTGGCCGCGGAGACCACGGTCCCTCGCGCCGCTCGCCGTCATCCACCACCCCCGCGCGCTCTCTCCCCCTACCGGATCGAGCCGCCAGGGAGGTTGCCGAGAGCTCGAGATGAGGCCCGCGGCGGCTGCGGCCGCCTCCGTGCTACACGCGCCCCGGCGAGCGCGGGGAGCGGTGTCCTTGGTCGCCGCCCGCTGCGCCGCCTCCTCCTCCCCTTCGGTTGCCGCCGCTGCCGCCGCCGCTACTTCCTACGGTGAGTTCACTAGCGTTCTACTTCTGCTGCAGCACATGATTTTTTAATTGAAGGGAGACAGTAACAGTATGGACTATGCAGTCAACCGTATGTGATTCGTTCATTCGTGGCACGGCACCTACTGTTCAGAGACGGATCGATTCTTAAGTATTACCAAATGGTGCTAAGAAAGATGAGCGATAGATGGTTAATTATAGGTTTCTGCTACGACATTTGATTCGGGGATGCCGGTTGAATCCGCAATGTCATTGTGGCTGTAGACCTGCAGGAGAAATGTGGTCACCCTTTAGATTGTTCAGAAGAATCCAAGCGAATTTGCAGCTTAATATACCTATTTGTTTCTATGCTGGCGCTCTTATGTCCACCGTTTGCATGATCCATGTAATCAATCGGCATTGCTCTGTCAGCCGAGGTTTCTGCTATGCCATTAGGTCCGGGAAGCCAGTGGGATCAGATGTCATTCAGTCGTTATGGCTGTAGGCTTTACGGTTGAAAAGCGGCACCCGATCCGAACCACTTTGTAGTCAAAATTGTTTAGCCTAGTTCTAATTTTTTTCAGAAAAATAGTCTAGTTTGAACTAAATTTTGCTTTTGCGGGCTTATGCGGGTTGCCGCTTGCAACCCTAGTAGGCTTATAGCCGTGTAGGGAAAATGCGGATACTCTTTTGATTGTTCATCAGATTCCAAGTCAATGCTACTACACGTTTTTCTTTATGCTGGGTGCTCTTATGTCTACTCTTTGCATGAATCATGTGCTTAATCACCATTGCTCCTTTTAACTTTTGTTACCCGAGATTTCTGATAGTTTTCCCTGCTGAAATCCAGATCATGTTTCATTTCTCAAGGAGATCGCCGCGACAGATCCACCGGAGCATCTCAACTCTTTGTTGAATGTGCTTCAGGCACGAGGTACGACTTCACATATGTCTGTAGGATTTATTATTTCCTGGATTCTTCGGTCGTGCTGCGAACCCTTTGTAGTGCAAGTTGAAAAATCGTCTATTATGGGTCAATGCTTACTGATAGGGTTTCAGCAGCAACTGTCAACTCATTGGCTTTGTTTTTTTTTGTTTAGTTTTCCATAAAGTGATGTCTGGTCAGAAACTTAGAATAGCATCGGCTAGAGAAAGTATACTTGTAAAATTATAACTCTTCGATCGCTATTGACCTTGATGTTGAAAATACTTTTGCCACTTGGCAGGCGAAAACATTGTTTCTCCTGGAGCTAAAAGAGGGCTGATTCCACTTGTTGTTCCCTTGTCAGAAAGCCCACAAGGTTTGCGTGTATTCTACACTGAATTATTTACTTGGACAGTGAATACCAACATTATGGTGTAAGCTCAAAAGCCTGACAGTATTAGTAAAAATGTAGGTAATTTAACATCCCTACTGAGATGGCCAACTGCTCCAAGGGGGTTAGTTGCCTCAACACATACTGTTATATATTACATCGTTTTCACCTTTGGAACTGGTATTTAAATATGGGGTATGCATATTTGCTTGTCCTTCAGGATGGAAATGCCTGTAGTGGAAGTGCGTGACCATGGACTGTGGCTTTTGGCTAAGAACGTAAGTGTATATTGCTATAAGCTTACAATGTTTCAGCTTATGACATAGCACACCCGGTACAATATTATTTACATTTTGTACTCATGTTTATCAGGTCAACCAATATATTCACAGAATACTCGTCGAGGCTGATAGCAGTGCTGAGAGTGGTGATGATTTGTGGTCCGCTGTTCGAGATGATTTGTGGTCGGCTGTAGGGGAAGCTGGTGGAAACATTTACAAAAGAGGTGATTTCAAAGAATCGCAGATGGCAGATCTTGATGTCTATTTGTTGAAGAAGGTTGAGAGATACACCTCAGTTTGTAACTACCGAGTTTAAGACAATTTCTGTACTGATATTTTACTGTAGGTTGGACTCTTTCCGGATATTCTAGAAAGGAAAGCATCACGCCATCTGGACAAAGGAGATCATGTAAAACTCTTTCCTTATCCTGAGATACACATTTTTATGTGATGAGATTTAATGTACATTGTGTTTGCTCTTCAGGTCTCGGCTCTTATCACTGGAGAATTCTACACTAGAGATCAGTTTCCTGGATTTGGAAGACCCTTTGTGTTCAACTCAGAAGTTCAAAAAAGGTAGTACTGAATACTGATACTTCATTACCTGTATAGTATAGTATGATTAAATGTTATTTCATCAGGAGTAGTATCAGTTAGTGGGTGTGATTGCATGTCCTGTCAATAAATACTCACTGTGTACTGGTGAATAAGCCGACACTTTGCATGAGCATAGTGTGTGCTGGTGATCCATAGCAAAATACGAGTTTAGCAATTCTATACAATCTTGCTGTTCCGCTGCACCTTTAGTTGTGCTTGCTTGAGCCGACTAGCATTTATTTGTGGCAATATACCTATTAATATAAGATTGCAGATACTTTCACTGAGTTCTGAATTTAGAATTTCTCTAAGAAGTTTGTTAAAAACAAAGATCTAAGAAGTTCTCTAAGTGCTGTGGAATAGCAAAACAATACTAGTGTTGTGAATGAATAACAAAGCAATAATGTGCTAATGTTCAGCTTAAGCAACTGTGCCGTTAAACATGTTGGTAGGATAACACTTCATCTGTAGAAGTACAACAACAACAAACTTGGTCTCTAGAAGTGTCTGAATAAAAATTTGTATTGCACATATAAAGAATTGGCGTTTAATTTTGCTGCTTGTTTCATTAAGGGTTGGACGAACATCTGAAGCCAAAGAGTCGGCTCGAGTGGCTTTGAAGTCACCATGGTGGACACTAGGCTGCAGATACGAAGTACGATTTCTTCTGCTATTTCCCACTTCACGTTTTACTTCTCTATGCCTCAACTGAGCAACGTTTTCACCCATTTTCTTCCTGTCATATCCGTATGACAGGAGGCAGCTGAATTAGCTGGGTGGGAGGACGAGCAAATCGAGTTTATAAGAGAGAAGGTGACCGAGGAAGGCAAACAAGACGATCTGAAGAAAGGGAAAGCTCCAGAGCAGGTTGTTAATGACAAACTGTTTACTACCATTTCGTTACAGAGGCAAACAAATGCTTAAAGAAGGGGGGGTTGTGCACTCCTGTCATCTGTGATGTTTTCCCGCGTCTCATTACTCAAGTTTCTTCCAACTTGCAGGTGGTCCTTGATGAGGCGGCGTTCCTGATGGATTTAGCCACCGTGGACGGCAACTGGGACGATGTCGTGGACCGGATCGCCGAGTGTTACAGAGAAGCCGGGATCCACGACATTGCGAAGTTCATCGCCTACAGGGAATAGCTCTGTATGTATTTCCTTGTGGATGCAATGCTGCTCGAGAATTTTTTTGCGTGTGCCTGGCTTCGAACCAAGACTGTGTAGGGGTGTTTAGCTTGTGTGAGCAAAGGGGTAATTTCGACCTGTGTGATCTTAGGCAGTATCTGTGTGTTTACATTACATGGCATAATTTGCGAAAACATTGTCGTGGTATCTCTCTCTCCATGACTAATGCTTGTCTAGTTTTTTTTTTTGAGTTCCTTTTTGCTGTCCGTGTATGTATTTGACGATGATAATAATAACATTCATGATCAATAATATATCAGCTTTGTGATATTTCGGTGTTAGACTAGAGGTGTTAATCTTAGCTTGCAAAATGAACCTCTGGGTGATGCAGCATTTGATTATTCTTGTGAACCAGCTTTTGAATCTGTGGAATTCTGACTAAGAGCTGACATGTCTGTCTGTCCACGTTGGGGTGGTGACATGGCATGTGAGTCAGTTGGACGCCTGAGCTCCTGGTGTGTCTCCCATGATGAAGAAATTCCGTTTCTTCTTCCGGTTGGCGTGGGCCCACCTGTAAGTCACCACGGTGGAGGACGAGAGTTATCATAAACCCCAGGTTTCGTCTCGGCTAGCCGTTCCATTCAGGATTTCAGATACCGCATCCTCCACGACGCTCGTCTCCCCCATCCCGCTGCCTCCCGTCTCGGCTTCGATCGGTGCCCAACCCAGGACAAAGACGAATCCTCCGGAAACCCTAGCACCCACTTCCGCTTAGCCTCCTCTGCGAAATTGGTTAGCTGATCGACATCGACCAACCTCGGTTTCTCTGCTGCTTGCTGGGCAGCGATCATGCAGGGGGCCGGCCTCCATAACTACCAGCTCTACCAGCACCTCCTGTCCGGCGAGCCTCCCCTGGGCGCGGCCAGCCAGGAGGAGGCGGCCTTCTTCCAGCCACCTCCTACCCCGCAGGCGCCCACGCTAGACCAGTGGGTGGTCGACCCGGCGGGCTACGTCGCCGCCGCCGACGGCTTCCCGGTGCCGCTGCCTCAGCCGATGCATATTACTGGCAGCGGGGCCTGGGCCGGGAACGGCGATGGGTTCGTGCATCACGGCGGCGAGGACTGGGCGGGGAGCAGCGGGGCCGCGCAGGGCGAAGCATGGGCGGCGGAGTCGATGATGACGCTCGGCGGCGACGTGTTCGCGGAGAACGACCTGTTGATGCTCGGCGGAGGCGTCCCCGACATGTCCGGCGACTCGCAGGACCTGCTGATGGACGGCGTCGACTTGAGCAAGCTCGACGACGTGTTCGTCAACTCGCTCTGGGCGTCGTCGGCCTTCATGAACCAGGCGTCGGCCGCCGACCCGACGAGCTACGCGCCGCCAATCGTTCCCGCACCCGAACCGAACAAACCGGCATCCGATTCGCCAGGCCCGAGTACCCAGTTTGGCGCCGCTGCCTCGCCGTCCCAAATGACCGCTTCCCTGCCGGCGATGGACTACCCGCAGGCCGCAGCATCCATCAGAATCCCACAGGCGGTGCCTGACAACGGCAAGGAGGAGGAGGCGGAGGTGGCGCGGATGGTTCGCACGGCGGGGCGGTATGACGAGAAGCTCTCCACGGTGTGGTCCCAGGAGGAGAACCAAGTGTTGCGCGATGGCCTTACTCGGTACGTCTACAACCATGTCACCAGTGCTTGCCATTGGATCCTTAGTAGTGCCTTGCCTCACCTGGTATACATGATCAGGACCTTGGCTATGATACAAACCATGCTACCACTTCTCCCACTAAGTCATCCTTCATGAATTCTTCTTCTCAAGGTTTGCTGGCCAGGACAGTGTCACCAAGTGCTTCAGCATTGCATTTGGGCTTGCCAACAAGACTGTGCTTGACGTTGCCTATCGGATCCGGTGGTTGTCAGACTTGGAGGTATTTGAGCGTGGTGTACTCTCTACACACATCACACCAACAGTAATAGGAAAGTTCATGCATGATATCTGTTTTTTCCCAACACTCTGGCTTTAGTCCTCATCTTCTTTCTGGTTAAATGAACCTGTGTACCATGCACTGATCAAAGACTTTGTCCTTGTAGCAGAAGAAGAGAGCTGCCAAGAAAGCACAGCTTGAGCAAGAAAAATCTGCAGCAGCAGCAAAGGTTGCAAAGGTAAGTGCAACAGCGCATGTTCTTCTGCGTTCAGTGTGGTTGATGTTCATAGATTTTTGGTGCTGTTTTATTGGGCAGCTGTTTGACTGAACTTGAACAATACTACCAGTAGCACAGTACCAACAGAGCATGCTCTTCTGAATTTCATATGTGAGAACTCTTGCGTAGCAGTTTGGCCCGAGATATTTTTGAGAAATGATGGTGGTAAATGAGCTTCTGAGTTCAGTATGGTGATGTTCATAGGTTTAGTGCTGTTTTTTTATTGGACATCTGTTTGACTGAACTTGAACAATAGTACCAATAGCACAGTACCAACGGAGCATGTTGTTCTGAATTTCATACGGTGTGATGTTAGTGCAATCTTTTTTACCGGACACGTGTTTGACTGAACTGAACAATAGCACCAATAGCACAGTACCAGCAGAGCATGTTCTTCTGAATTTCATATGGTGTGATGTTGGTGCTATTTTTTTATTGGACATGTGTTTAACTGAACTTGAACAATAGCACCAATAGCAAAGTGCCAATTAGAGAAGAAATTGACAAAAGTTTGAGATATTCATTCTCTTTGCTCACTGATGCTAAGAGAATCTGTCATGCTAATGTACCACCCTTTCATATTTCGTCTTCATCCAGTGACATTATGACATTATTCAGAGTAAAAATTGTTCTAACAGTATAAGCCAATGCCTTTAGAACTGGGTGCTCTTTTTAAACAGTAATGTTTGAGAATTTCTGTCATTAAGCTGTGGAAGGTCTTGAGTTTTCTTATTGAAACCTAACAGTTGACTCACTCACTGGACAGGGAAAAGGAACTAAAGGTACTACCAGGAAAAACAACAAATATCCCCATTCCAAAGGTAGATTTAGCTTCCGTATCATGTTTTGCATACAATTCTGTGATTGAGGAAATACTTTCATCCATTTAACACATATCATTTCTTTGATGATGCAGTTATTATAATTTTTACCACGGAAGTACTTTTGTACCATATATTTCTCTCTTCCACTTTAAATCCTCTTTAATTTCTCAAATGCTGCAGCAATGGATGTTGCCTTTTCTATTTGTTTGTGTTCAGACCTACAAGCTTTACTAGTTTAGCATTTCACTGTCAATGTTATGCTTTGACCAGCATTTCTCTAATTCTAATGGTCTTTGAGTAATCTTGCATGCCTGCTGAACCTATGTTTATGTCACAGAGGTTCTGAATTCCAAGAGTGCTAAAGAACTTATTCGGGATAATGACAGGCTTATGGATAAAATAGAAGAAACCTTGAGAACAGGGCAGGTCTGCTTTATACTACGATTCCTGTGTTTATACCGTACTTTTTTGTGTGAAACTAGTATGCTGGTTTTTTACTCAACATCTGCATTTAGGTCGTTTCTTGCTTAATGTTCATCCTACTCCCTCCGTTTTAAAATATAAGATGTTTTAGCTTTGTGAATAAAGTGTATCTAGACCTCTTTTAGTGTCTAGGTTCATCAAGGTTTGGAGTGAACCTAGATACTAAAATGGGTCTAGATACACTCTTTTCACAAAGCTAAAACATCTTATATTTTGAAACGGAGGGAGTATTTCATAATTTTCTTCAGTCATTGCAAATTAGCTTGCTACCAGTTTATATGGTGTTTATAGAGTACATGATCGAGTAAGAATCTCATCAAGCATACAAATCGAATTATCTATTTTTGAGTGGCAAGGAGCTTAATTCATCATGGTTTTAATCTCCCTGCATTGACCATTTACCTGGCTTCTTTTCTTGTTATGTTTACAGGTGAAGGACAGTCCAGACTACTTCTACTACGTAAAGATGAACATGGATGCTCTTCAGAACAAGTAAGTAGATCAGAAGCCACACCAATTTTTACAAGAATTTGAATGCATACGCTCTGCGTAGCGAAAGCTCTGAAACTGCAAGTAATATGTTGTCCTTATGCAGAGTAAGGGACATGGCTACTGTCATGGAAGGACTCTCAGTGGACGATGAAGAATGGGCAGATGTCCTGAAGGACCGTAGTTCATCGGTAAACTCCACGCGCTTCACTTTCCCTAATCTATTTTCTTATCATTGATCTGATCTGGCGTCCTGTTGCCGTTTCATCAGGCTTGAAAGGATGCTACGGTACCACCCCTCCGCGAGCATCGCTTAATTGAAAAAATGGCTGGATCTTCCAAGTACTACTAGTTGCCTCCATTTCCTACAGAGGCGAACATTGCGTGCCAATGTGCATACCTGCGTGCAATGTTTCGTTTGACATCGTTCCTATTGAGGCGAACATTTTGTCCAATGTACATACTCTGGTGCAATGCTTCCTCTTTGTGGTTACAGAGGCTGTAATTGGGGTAAAGAATAGACGTTGCCCAATACTTGTAGACTTTAATTTTTTTAAAGATAAATGTGTTTATTCACTTCTCTTGAGAAATGTTTGTTTTCTCCTTCCTCTTTTGTGTGTGTGAACTGTGAATCTATCAACTGGATATTATCTATTATGTTATTACGAGCTAGGGAAACCATATCGTGAATATAAGACAATCGAAATTAGCCTGAGATCTCTCTAAAAATTAGTCAACTGACATACATGACAATAACATAACAGCATAGTATCTGTTCTAGGTGTAGTTTAGATTTCAGAATTTGTCTTGGACGGATAGGTGTCTTTTGTTGCTGCGCTATGGGTTGTAAACTCGATGTTGCCGCCGGCGGAGAAGTGGAAGCCATCGTAGTACAAGTTGGTGTTGTCGCCGGTCAAGCCCTCCCCAGCTTGTAGCAAATTGAGGAAGCCATCTCCCATGGCCGCACCATTGTCGCCGTAGCATGAAGCATCATCGGCTTGGCTGCCATCGCTGAACCCCTCGCCGCCGCTGCCACCGCACACCATGTCGAGAGGATGGCAGAAGTAGCCTGGACCTGACTGCTCGGGTATTGCTAAGCTCTGGTAGTTGCTCGGCCCTGCCTGCTCCTGGTATGGGAAATCCTGTCCGTGGAAGGATGCATCATCGGCTTGCTGGCTGACGTCGCTGAACCCCTCGCCGCTGCCACCGCAGATCGTGTCGAGAGGATGACAGAAGTAGCTCGGGCCTGGCTGCTCTTGGTATGGGAAGTCATGGTAGCTGCTCGTGCTCGGCCCTGCTTGATCCTGGCATGGCAGATTCTGGTAGTTGCTCGGCCCTGCCTCATCTTGGTAGTAGCATGTATCTGACTGGTCGTGAGCCGGAAAGAGCCGCTGTTGCTTGGCCTGAGCCTCTGCGTCGGCTTGCTGCTGGTCCTCCTTGATCTTGGCTTTGGTTCGCTTGATGCAGCTGAGCACGGTGTTCTGGAGCGGCGGCGAGATGATCTGGAACTCGTGCATGACCCAGCCCGACGGGGTGCCGCCATTGCCATCGGCCCTCTTCCTCTTCTTCCCCTTGGTGACATCACCATGCTCCTCTTCGCCGTCCTCGTCGAACTTCTTGTAGGTGAGGTCGTAGCGCTTGTACGTGATGTCCACTTCGCAGTCGCCGCCGGGGCTGAGCAGGGTGAGGGTCTCGTGGCGGCCCTGCTGGCCGCGCCACATCCCGCCGGCACCTCCCCTGATGACGCGCTCCCGTCGGCCCCCGTTCTTGGACATGTCGATGGTGTCGACGAAGAAGGCGTGGTGGCTGGTACCGTGGCCGTGCAGCGTGAGAAGGTCCAGCGGCGGGAGGCTGGCCGTGTCGTCCTCGATGACCGCGTGCGCGAAGGGCGGGTCCGGGATGCCGAGCGCGCGCGGGAGGAGGTAGTGCGCGACGATGTCGTCGTCCGTGGGGTCGTACTTGAACGCCGGCGGCATCGAGCGGCCGAAGCCAAACCGGGAAGCCTCCATCTCCTCCCAGCTCTCGATCCAATCAAGCGGTGAATCTGTTTTGCTCCCGGTGCGCCGATGGGCGGGCGTGGGCTTAAGTAAGCTGCGGATCCCGCGTCGGGAGGACGCGCGCGCGTTGCTCGAGCACCACACGGACTCCCCAACTCGAACTCCAGCTTTATGATTAGAAACCAACTTGGGCACAACCAACTTGGCCCTTACTCAATCTTCATTCCTTCCAAAATTCACTCAAATTTGGTTCCCATTGTTTGGGGCCATAGACGTGTAATTTATTTAGCCTTTTCCTATTCCCAAATGCTAAAAAAGTGCACGAGTGGCCAGTTTGTCACAGCGGATTTCTGACCGTACGAGATCGTCTAAGATCATCACATCACACACTCATCCGCCTATTTTGTCCCGACGGTTTTCCACCTAGGGGTCCCACCTCGTGCGAGTCGTCCGAGGGGAGATGTTTGAATCATGTGTCGTCTTCGTAGAGACATTGTTCCTCCGCTCCCCATTTCCCCTCTTCTCTAGGGTTCCACGTCGATTCTGCTAGCGAGAGCCGCATTTCATGGTGCTCGCTGACAGAGATGGGGATGCCTAGGAGGAGGGCGTCGAGTTCTTCATCAGAGAGTTCCTAACGCTTGAGGAGCGGGAGATCTTCGGATTAGGTCGAGGGACGCGCGAGTGTGCTGGGCTCGACAACGGAGTTCGCCTCGTGAGGAAGCATGTGTTGCTCGACGCCGAAGGTCGTGGAGTGCAGGAGGGGCGCCGAGTTCGAAGACTGAGAGCATTATAGGGTTTGGGAGCTTTCATACGGATCGTCGCAAACAAATTCTAGATCTCGTTTGTTAAGGTTTCCCCCTAGCCCCCACCCCCACCCCCCACCCCCCCACACACACAGAGAGTCGGATACTAGCCTTTTTAGTTGTGGATCGACGCCTTAGGAACAAGTATACCCTCCAATTTTTTGATGAGTTTCTTGTACGGATTTCATCTGTTCACGAGTTCCCCATCTCGATCCACCCTATTCCATGCTTAGTTGTTGTTGGGGTTTGAGGTTTTTAGGTGTGTTTTTGCGTCTGGATAGTAATGGACCACTATGGAATCAGATGGGATAGAGAAGATACACAATATATCTCCATCTTGTAGCCAGTATATGTAAACATTCCCATGTACAACAAGTTATAGAGATAGATTACGCCCTAGTTCGCAACTTAATGTTCATGTTGTGGGTTTTATTCATAGCTTAGTTGTGTTTATCACCATAGCTAAGTTGCTTGTGATCATATCTAACTGCTTTTCACAAGCTTAACTAAGTTTTGATTCTATTCCTTAGTTCAGTCAAGATTCGTTATGTCTTCGAGATTTAATGAGGTTTTAGGAGATACGTTGATTTTTCCTTCAAGATGCTATCTCTCACTTTATTATCAAATGCTTGTCATGGAAGTTCTTATAAAAAAAGGAAGTGCTGTCCAAAATACACTAATTTTTCCTATAATTGGTGTTATTTAGATAGTGTGGTAGCACCGCCGGGTATAGCAGAAATCTGGGGTGTTACATGTAACCAATTGGTAATAATGATGGTGAAAAAACAATTTATATATAGTTGCAAAAACAACTTGGCAATATCTAAAAATCAACTTATTGCTGCAAACCAGAATTTACTACAAAAATGAAGGGAAATCTTCCCCCCAGTTAAGATAAAACATATATCATACTATATTTGCAAGTCGAACTTAGTAAAGCTGGTGAAAGCAATTTAGATACAGTGAAAAAAAGACAACTTATCTATTTGGAAAAAAACAATTTAGATATGGTTGCGAAAACAACTTACCTATATTGGAAAGTGAACTTACGGTGGGATATATAGCATACCATATTTGTGAAATCAAACTTACTTAAGCTCGTGAAAACAATTTATACTTGACCACGAACCAACTTAGTTATTTTGGAAAATGAACTTACATACAAAGAAAAAGTAATCAAAACTAGGCAAAAACTACAATATCACCATGTTGCAAGACAACACTGAACTTAGTTAGTTGCTTCAGAATCAGTTCAATACAATGGGACATGTTGCCTAATCAACCCCCACTTAAAGGTTGAACTCATAGCATACTATATATGGAATCAAAACTTAGTTAAACTTGTGAAAAGCAGCTAGATATGATCACAAAGCAACTTAGCTATGGTGGTAAACACAACTAAGCTATGAATAAAACCCACAACATGAACATTAAGTTGCGACTAGGGCGTAATATATCTCCGTAACTTGTACATGGGAAAGATTGCATATACTGGCTAGAAGATGGAGATATATTGTGTATCTCATCTATCCCATCCGATTGCACAGTGGTCCAATACTATCCAGACGGAGAAACACACCTAAAAACCTCGAATCCCAACAACAAGTAAGCATGGAACAGGGTGAATCGACACGGGGATCTCGTGAACAGATGAAATCCGTACAAGAAATTCATCAAAAATGGAGGCTATATTCATTCATAAGGTGTTGATCCAAGACTAAAAATGCTAGTATTTGTGTGTGTTGTGTGTGTGTGGTGGGGGCTAGGGGGAACCTTAACAAACGAGATCTACAAGTCTCTATTTGCGACGACCTGTCTCGAAGCTCCCAAATCCTAAAACGATCACCGTTTTCGAACACGGCACCCCTCCCGCACTCCACGACCTTCGTCGCCGAGCACCACATGCTTCCTCACGGGGCAAACTCCGTCGTCGAGCCCAGCACACTCGTGCGTGCCTCGACCTAATCCCACGATCTGCTGATCCGCTGCTCCTCGAGCATTGGGAACTCTCCGATGACAAACTCAACACCCTCCTCTTGGGCGTCCCCATCTCCGCAGGCGAGCACCATGAAATGCGGCTCTCGCTGGCAGAACCGTCGTGGAACCCTAGAGAAGAGGGGAAATGGGGAGTGGAGGAATAGTGTCTCTACGAAGACGACACATGATTCAAACATAGATTGCATGGGAATGATTGCATATATTGGCTAGAAGATGGAGATATGTTGTGTATCTTCTCTGTCCCATCTGATTTCACAATGGTCCAATACTATGGTGACGCAAAAACACACCTAAAAACCTCGAACCCCAACAGCAACTAAGCATGGAACAGGGTGACTCGAGACGGGGATCTCGTGAACAGATGAAATCCGTACAAGAAATTCATCAAAAATGGAGGGTATAGTTGTTCCTAAGGTGTTGATCCACAACTAAAAATGCTAGTATATATCTATGTGTTGTGTGTGGGGGGGGGGGGGGGAGGGGGGGGGGTTAGGGGAAACCTTAACAAACGAGATCTAGAAGTCTCTGTTTGCGACGACCCATCTCGAACCTCCCAAACCTTACTCTCCGTCTTTGAACTCGGCGCCCCTCCCGCCCTCCACGACCTTCATCGTCGAGCACCACATGCTCCCTCACGGGGCGAACTCCGTCGTCAAGTCGGGCACACTCGCGCGTGCCTCGACCTAATCCGACGATCTCCCGCTCCAAGCGTTGGGAACTCTCCGATGACAAACTCGACACCCTCCTCCTGGGCATCCCCGTCTCCGTCGGTGAGCACCATGAAATGCGGCTCTCGCAGGCAGAGTCGTGGCGGAACCCTGGAGAAGAGGGAAAATGGAGAGCGGAGGAACAGTGTCTCTACGAAGACGACACATGATTCAAACATATCCCCTCACACGACACGGACGAGGTGGGACCCCAAGGTGGAGAATTGTCAGGGCGGAATCGGTGGACACGCGTGCGACTTGATGATCTTAGACGATCTAGGACGGTCAGAAATCGGTGGCTGCTGTGACAAACTGGCCACTCTGCACCTTTTAGCATTTGGAAATCGGAAAAGCCTAAATAAGTTACACGTTTTTGGCGCCAAACAATGGGAACCAAATTGTAGTGAATTTTAATTTGGAATGAAGATTGAGTACGGGCCAAGTTGGTTGTGCCCAAGTCGGTTTCTAATCATAAGCTGGAGTTCGAGTTCGAGTCCGTGTCCGGCTAGCTCCTCCCGACGCGGGATCAGCTTTACTTAAGCCCACGCCCATGGCGCACCGGGAACGAAACAGATTCACAGAACTGGGGGATGGAGGCTTCCCGGTTTGGCTTCGGCCGCTCGATGCCGCCGGCGTTCAAATTCGACCCAACGGATGCTGATATGGTAGCCCACTACCTCCTCCCGCGCGCGCTCGGCATCCCGGACCCGCCCTTCACGCACGCCGTCATCGACGACGACCCGGCCAGCCTCCCGCCGCCGGAGCTCCTCGCGCGGCACGGACACGTCGGCAGCCACCACGCCTTCTTCCTCGACACCATCGACATGTCCAAGAACGGCGGGCGCCGGGAGCGCGTCATCAAGGGCGGCGCGGGCGGGATGTGGCGCGGCCAGCAGGGCCGCCACGAGACCCTCACCCTGCTCAGCCCCTGCGGTGGCCGCGAGGTGGACATCACGTACAAGCGCTACGACCTCACCTACAAGAAGTTCGACGACGACGAAGAGGAGCATGATGATGTCAAGGGGAAGAAGAGGAAGAGGGCCGATGGCAATGGCGGCACGCCGTCGGGCTGGGTCATGCACGAGTTCCAGATCATCTCGCCGCCGCTCCAGAACACCGTGCTCAGCTGCATCAAGCAAACCAAAGCCAAGATCAAGGAGAACCAGCAGCAAGCCGACGCAGAGGCTGAGGCCCGGCAGTTGGACTTCGACCAGCAACAGCAGCTCTTTCCGGCTCACGACCTGCCAGGTGCATGCTACTACCAAGATGAGGCAGGGCCGAGCAACTACCAGAGTCTGCCATACCAGGATCAAGCAGGGCCGAGCAGCTACCATGATTTGCCATACCAAGAGCAGCCAGGCCCGAGCTACTTCTGTCATCCTCCCGACATGATGTGCGGTGGCGGCGGCGAGGGGTTCAGCGACGGCAGCAAGCAAGCCGATGATGCTTCCTTCCACGGCCAGGATGTCCCATACCAGGAGCAGGATGGAGCGAGCTACCAGAGCTTACCAATACCCGAGCAGTCCGGTCCAGGCTACTTCTGTCATCCTCTCGACATGATGTGCGGTGGCAGCAAGCAAGCCGATGCTGCATCCTTCCACGGCCAGGATTTCCCATACCAGGAGCAGGCAGATCCAGGATACTTCTGTCATCCTATCGACATGATGTGCGGTGGCAGCGGCGGCGAGGGGTTCAGCGATGGCAGCCAAGCTGATGATGCTTCATGCTACGGCGACAATAATGGTGCTGGCACGGGAGACAGCTACCTCAATTTGCTACAAGCCGGGGAGGGATTCGCCGGCGACAATACCAACTACGGCAACAACTTGTACTACGATGGTTTCCAGTTCTCTGCCGGCGGCGACATCGAGTTTACCACCCATAGCGCAGCAATAGAAGGCACCGATCCGTCCAAGAAAATTTCTGAAATCTGAACTACATCTAGAACCACCCATAGGTCGAGCCACCACCAGGGTTTCCCTTACCAAGAGTAGCCGAGCCCGAGGTACTACCATCATCCTCTCGACATGATGTGCGGTGGCGTCGGGTTCAGCGACGGTAGCCAAACCTTCTACAGCGAGGATTTCCCATACCAGCAGCAGGCAGGACCAAGCTACGGCCAGGACTTCCCAATGCCCGAGCAGCCAGGTTCAAGCTACTACCAGCATCCTGCCGACATGATGCGTGGTGGGAGCGGCGGCGAGGGGCTCAGTGATGGCGGGCAGCCAAGCTGATGATGCTTCCTTCTACAGCGACAATGGTGGTGGCATGGGAGAGGGGTACCTCAATTTGCTACAAGCTGGGGAGAGCTTGGACGACGACAATGCCTACTACGGCAACAACTTGTACAGCTACGACGGCTTCCAGTTATCCGGAGGAGCTCTTAATAACAGAAATCAGTATGCTGTGATAATGTTCAGCTGATCACATAAAAAAGAAGAACGGTTCTCGAGCGAATCGAACACATCTAGTATCTTACAAGCTACAAGTACTGGACACGCCTTTTTTTTTCTTCTTCTTTGCCCCTGTATCTTTAGGGATTCCTTACCTTAATCAGTCCCATAATGAAGCCAAAAAAGAGTGTGAACTGAGGAAATTCAAGTGCATGCAAAATAATTAACTCCCGGTATCATCTAAGAGCACCTCTAGCCAATCCCCTAAATGTTAGAGCCGATTTCGGCGCACTGTTCACCGAGGAGAAAAAAATGTCTCCTCTAAACTTCGGCCGCCGGAATCGATCCCCTAAATTTGCACTCCTATATTTCAATCTTCTACTACGCATTTCAACAAACACGTTGCAATAAAACGAAAACACATCAAAATCAAATTAAACCACTTAGTTCATACACACATTGCATAGTTCATACATAGATTCTAACACTAGGATGGTCGCCGGCTTTGGTGGCCGTCACAGAAACCCGAGCTACGCCGCCGAGTGTCGGTGGCTAATGTTGGCGACGTCGTGCGCCCATGCCGCCTGTCGCACCGACTGGAAGGTGCCCATCCAGTGGCGTCGACCGGTGTTCCGATTGGTGATCTCTGCAACCCAGGTCCTCGACTGCCGCTGTCGCACGCCGTGGTACTGGTCGTGCGGTGCCATTGCCGGTGGGATGTCACGAGGCCCCGATCTACGGCAAGTGACGCGTCGCGGCACCAAAAGGCGTTGTGGATAGGCGGCGGCGACCGGCGGCGGGATCTAGCCATCTCCGGCGAGTTCCGGTGGAAGGAGAGGCGGTGGGAAAAAGAACGGTGGCGGGAGAGTGAGTGGAGGCGTGGGGGGATTTTCTGATCGGCCACGCGGCCGAGCAAATATAGGAGAGGGGTAGGAATTTTTAGGGGCCGAAATCCTATATTTGCTCCTCTAAAGCATTTTAGGGGATCAGTTAGGTGCTACTTCAGCCGTTAAAGGAGCAAATTTGCTCCTCTAAAGTTTTTTTGGCTGTGGGTTAGATATGCTCTAAGTATGGACCCTGAGAGCCTAGTGCTCCCTCTTTAAAAAAATGTACTTTTAAATCTCCAAAAAATCTGAAAATACATATTTAATTAGATAGATACATACGTTAGAGACTTCGTTTAAAAATATGGTGTATTTTTGCTACACCCCTAAAATAAAATGATTTTTTTACTAAATTTTCATACAAATATATATGGACAATGCAAATGTATTTTCGAGATTTTTAAATATTTTTAAAAACTAAAAAGTACCATTTTATTTTTTCCATAACAAAGGGAGCACCGGTGCCCAGGTGGCTAATTTTTTTAAAATAATATTTTTTTTAATGAATTTTACGAATATTACGCAGATTAAGGAATTTACGGGAGTAGAGCACTGTCGTTTTTTGAACAAACGACCAACGTTAGGTCGTTTTTTGAAAAACGACAGCTCTTGTCGTTGGTTGAAAAGACGACCAGAGGCTGACAAGATCGGTTGGCAGCTGGTCGTTTTTTGAAAAAACGACCATCCCAAAATGTTTTTTGAAAAAATGACGCAGCTTGTCAGTTATTAAAAAGCAGACGGTTGCATGGATCATGCACACTACGTTAGGCTAATCCAGCCGTTTTACAGTTTATCGCGCCGTTTATCTCCCGCACCTCTTCCCTGCAGTATTTGTTCCGCCGCGCCGTTTCTCTCCCGCCACTTTTTCCCGCTGTTTCTCTCCTGCCAATTTTTCGCGCCGTTTCTCTCCCGCCAGTTCTTCCCGCCGTTTCTCTCCCGCCACTTCTTCCCGCTGTTTTCTCCCGCCAATTCTTCCCGCCGTTTCCCTCCCGCCACTTGTTCCCGCTGTTCTCTCCCGCCAATTTCTACTAGTTGCCTCTATAAATACTGGCACGGAGATGGTATCTCTCCATCTTCGCCACTTGTCCCCGCTGTTTTCTCCCATTTCCCTCCCCTCTCCACCATGAGTGTGCCATGTTCGGACCCCGAGTATAGGCCTACGAAGACGAAAGATGTCAGGTTGCCGCAAGGGGTGACACACGAGCGTTGTTGGTGCGGCCATCTCGCGAAGGTCAAGGAGTCGATCGATTTCTCCACCTGCATGGGCATGAAGTTTTTCATGTGTCCCAACTACGACGCAAGCCCGCCCCGGCAAGCAAGTTCGTCGTACGAGAGGCCTCCGGTATGTTCCTAGAGCATGGTTAATATAAACCATTCATGTTATCATGTGTTCTTTTATTCATTCCATTGATTTGCTTGCAGTCTCCTCCTCCACTTTGCAAGTGGTACCATTGGATTGACACGGAGCAGCCAGCCTGGGCCGTGCAGGAGAATGCGGACAGGAGCCGACGTGCAAGGGAGATCTTTCTTGATGAGGAACGTGCTGAAAGGAAGGCCGCGAACGGGAGGAAGGAACGGGAGAGAGAAATGAAAGAATTTCGAGCAGAGCAAGCTCGAAACCGCGAGCTGAACATGAAGAGAAGGGAGGAAGAGAATGCAATCTGCGAGCGCCAGGAAGAGGTGCGCAAGGAGGCCTGTGAGGCGGAAAGGAAGAGATTAAGAGAAAGAGCTGCCGAGACGCGGGCGGCAGAGGAATATGGGGACAAGACCGGGAAGTACCCGCGCTGGACTCAGGGAAGGTAGACGTATGTCTCAGTACCGATGTATCTTAATTCGTGTTGTAGTGTCCCAATGTCTCTTAATTTTAGTTGTAGTGTCTTGATGTAACTTCCTTTCAGTTGTAGTGTCTTGATGTATCTTCATTTCAGTTAGTGTTGTGATGTATCTTTAATTTCAACATGCTAGATTTTTTCCCGCCAGAATGTTTCCCGCCAAAATATCTCCAGCCAAAATCTTTACCGCCAAAATGCTTCCCGCCATAATGTTTCCCGGCAAATTTTTTTCGCCAGAATGTTACCCTATAAAAACCCCTCCTCGCGCAGTTGTTTAAGCAGCAGCCACCCCATTTTTAGCCAGTATGTTTCCCTACGATCGCAGTTTCGTGCCAGACATGTCCGTCGACCTATTTCATTTGGCTAGGAACTTTACGATAGACAACAATCCAGCCCCATTAGAGAAACTAATTGGTAGTGATTGTCTCCTCACTGAGCTGCGTGAGGGATTGTGTAGGAAAGGGTGGCCAAAGAGGACTCCAGAGGAGATACGGCAAGAGCTACTTTGGATCAATGCTAGGTGGAGCAAGCAAAGATTCTCTAATGAAGGGGTAAGGCAGCAGAACATCACGCTCCCTTGGATTTGGATAGAAGAGAGTGAAGATGAAGATGATATATTCATGACGCATGCCGTTGGGACTAAGTGGAGAGCTGAGTGAGACGAAAGGCAGGCCAAGAAGAAGGGTAAAGACGAGGCATCGTCGAAGGGTAAGGGCAAGCCATCATCGGTCGAGGCATCGTCGAAGGGTAAGGGCAAGAAGAGCAATGACAAGCTAGAAGAGAGTGAAGATGAAGATGATATATTCATGACGCCTGCCGTTGGGACTAAGTGGAGAGCTGAGTGGGACGAAAGGCAGGCCAAGAAGAAGGGTAAAGACGAGGCATCGTCGAAGGGTAAGGGCAAGAAGAGCAGGCCATGAAGAAGGCATCGTTGAAGTGTAAGGGCATAGTCGTAGGGATAGAGAGCACTCTTATTTATTTACCGCAAGTTATGTTGAATTGTGTTACAAGCTATGCTGTAGTGTTTGTCGAATAAAAAATGTGTCTCATACATAGACAGATAACTAGACTGATACAAGATATAAGTCTCATACATAGACAGATAACTAGACCGATACAAGATACAAGTCTGATACATAGACAGATAACTAGACCGATACAAGATACAAGTCTCATACATAGGCAGATACGCAGACAGATACATAGATAGATATCACTGTCATCGGTCACGAGGTTGCCCTGGCGTCGGTGTAGTCTATCCGTACCTTCTAGGAGGCACCACATTGCGGGGAGGTAGAGTTGATCCGTCATCCTGCGTCTGTGTATCCTGTGTGGGGATAGGTGGTGGAGTCTGATGCGTCTCCTGAGTCTGCTGCGTCTGATACAGTCCAAACCAGTCAACCTGATCCTGATGAGTCTGCTGATCCTCCTCATTAGTCGCCCACGAACCCATTGAGGACATGCTTGGGTCTCCATATCCTCCTGCCATGTAAAAATATTAAGTACTCAACAATTATACACTACATGTAACCAAAATAGATAGGAAAATGCGTACCCTCAGGACGATAGCCCATGAATGGGACTTGCGGCTGCTGCTGGTGCCACTGGTTGAAAGTAAGATGCGGCTGCTGCTGCCACTGGTCGAAAGTAAACTGCTGCTGATGCTGCCACGCCGATCCTCCAGCCTGGTCTGGGGGTGGTGCTCTCGGTGTCTCCTGCTGCTGCTGCCACGCTGAGCCTCCAGCCTGGTCTGGGGGTGGTGCTCTCGGTGTCTCCTGCTGTGAGATCCGTGGACGAGGCCCGTGGCGGGTAGGTGCAGTGGGTGTCTCTTGCTGTGAGCCTCGGAGCAGTGTCTGGTCCGCACGCGGGGTGCGCTCCTGCGTGGAGTGATGTGGCAGGCGAGCCTGAGTGGAGCAACGCGGCTGGCCCTCCCCCATGGAGTGACGAGGTGAACGTTGTGTTGCTCAGTGCTGAACGACGTCTGAAACGTTCGTGCACGTGATGGTTGCATAGATACTCTGTAGTCTTTCCTAGACACGCCTTACGAAAGACTGAACTCCTTGACGTGGTAGTAGAAGAGGAGCGGATGAGAGCGAACGTCCCCACTGATTCACTTCATTATGTAGCTCCCATGTCATATCGGCCTGCATTTGTATAGTGGATAAGTACACATTATATAGGCTACCAGGTGTAGTGACGAAGAAAAGTGTATTTACCGCTGATTGTCTGGGCTCCATAGTCGACTGGCTAGGGTATCTTTCATCATCATGTGCGTGGTGGACGGGACGCAACCATGTCATGCTCATGTACCTCTGTAAGTATGCACGGAATAGCTCCATATCAAACGTAGGAGCGGTCCACACGTCAGCTGTTGCATTCTGCCAACCATTGATATAAGTATTAACCCGTTGAAGCCACTGATTTGCACTTCTTTTAGTACCCTTCCGAGAGTACCTGCAGTTAGATTTTATAAGTACACAATCGGTGTAAAATTATAGATACATAATATATTAACTTACATATGCACGTCCGATGAAAGGGGCGCCTCCGGACATGGAGGATCTACCATCTGGCGAAGACCGAATTTCCTCATGACCCTCTGTTGAGACATCTCCTCCACCTTACAATCGAAGATGATCTTCGATTTAGTGAGCCAGTAGTCCTCATCTCTACGACACATAATAGATAACCCGCCGGGATATCTTGCGAATGCTTCAGCTGTGGTGTACGGCTCCCAAATCACCGATTCCTCCTTCAACGTGTCGAACTGCTTGCTAAACGCCAGGTAGCAGCGGGTTACTTGTTCTCCCGCGAACGACACTGTTGGATTAAATAGTTGTTAGTTTCCTTCGTAGTACAATATGGACCATGCAATTAACAGAACCTTTTAACTTACCTTGCGTCGTGTCCAATGTGTACCGAATGTAGGCATGTCAATTCTCTCGTGGTCAAACAGTATATCAGACTCATAGACAACGGGGCGCTCTCCCTGGACGATTACCGCTTGATTTTTTGCTACCTCCGGGCGGCCAATAGGGAACCTCTCCCATGACCACAGCTGCAGCAACAATGGACATCCTAGCAAGGCAGATTTATCCTTGGTTAGCGTACAGCCCGTGCACATACCTCGGTACGTTGCTGCTAAGACAGCAGACCCCCAACTCCATTGGGTGATGTCGTTCTGGCACGTCGCCTCCGCGATCTCTCTAGCATAGCGGATGTAGCGTGCATTGATGGTTGAGACGTGGTTCTCGGTAAACATCACCTTCCTAAGTAGCCACAATAAGTACGCCTCAAGGCTGCGCATAATTTGTGGCTCAGTCATCAGAACACCTGGGTACCCGAACCTCTGTATCTGCATTGGTTAATAGAACAAGTTTTAGCATCGTGTGATATGAAAATATCTGTGTCAAATACGAAGATACTTAGTAACAAACGAACCTGATAGTTCTGCAACCAATCAAATTTGGGCCCATGATTTTCATACGTGAACTTCGGAACTCCTTCACGAATGCCATAGAATCGTTGGGCCATTTCTTTGGCCCAATTCTCCGGTGCATCCACCGGGCCTACTGGCACTCCAGCCAACGGCAGGCCCAGCAAGAACGAGACATCCTGCAGTGTAGGAGCCATCTCCCCCCACCGAAAGTGGAAAGTGTGAGTCTCGGGCCGCCATCGATCCACTAAGCAGGTGAGCAACGACCCGTCGTAGCCCATGCGCGTGGTCTGGAATCCATGGTGTCGTCCTTCTATCTCCTGCGTATGAGTGGCCTCAACCAGACACACAAATGGTAATAGCCCGGCCCACTTCAACCTGCATACCGAGATAGAATTACAATTTGTTTACTATGGCCCTCAAATATTTATAACATAGTTCCATACGAATTAGGAATAAATGTCTCATACCTCTGTAGCCAATAAGGGTGTATCATCCAGTTAGACATGAGAGTGCGAGTGATAAGGTGCTTTAAGCTCCCTGGTTCCGCATCCAATAAAGTTGACCGGTGCTTTCTATCAATATCAGCATTAAGCAAAGATCCCGCCATCTGCATAATTACAAATTTAGAACATGGTTCCATACGAATTACAAACTTAAAACATAGTTCCATAAGAATTACAAATTTATAACATGGTTCCATACGAATTACAAACTTAAAACATGGTTCCATACGAATTACAAATTTAAAACATGGTTCCATACAAATTACAAACTTAAAACATGGCTCCATATGAATTACAAATTTAAAACTAGTTTCTTCCTCTGCCTCTTGTTCCTCGTCTGCCACGTCCACGAGGAGCCTCTCCTCTAGTCCCGAAGATATGGCAATTGGTGTCTCTATGACCAAAATGATTACATAGAAAAAATTGTCTAGTAGGGCCTCTGGCTTCAGATTCATCCATATCACTACGGATCCGAACACATTGTCGCCTTCCTCTGCCTGTCCGCATTAGTTCAGGATCTAGGATGTAAATCCTTTCACCGGGGTTTACTTTGTTAAAATTGCCCCATGCTCTATATCCCATCATCTCGCCAGTCCATGTATTGATCACCGACTCCTTAAGAAAATAAGGAGACACAAACGATCTCGCATCCATACCTAACCGTCCGCACGCAGCAAGTACATGAGAGCAAGGCAGATGCAGCAGCTTGGGTTTGTTGCAGGTACACTCACACGTCGGCCAAGCCTCATTGCCTATCCTCACCTCTTGTGTCTTTACCTCTTCTCCAGATCCGATCCTATTGGAAGGGAGGCGAACCTCAAATCTTTGTTCTTGATTACCGATGGCGACGACATGCATAGACCGAGCCTTTTCCATTTTGGCATTCATGTAATCCATTATCTTTGAACAGTATCTCGTGTTTGGGTTGTTGATGATATGCATCTGAGCAGGTTGAAGTCTGTCTCTGAAGTACTTCAATGTTCCGGTGAAAATACACTCCACAATAGCTGTTAATGGCAGAGCCCTGCTTCCTCTCAAGACGAAGTTGTAAGTTTCGGCAAGATTTGTAGTCATGACGCCAAACCTAGCACCATGAGTGTCGTGCAACAGAGACCACCTCTCCACAGGCTCGTGCTCTATCCATTCCTGAAAATTCTTAATCCGTCTGCCAGGCCTCCTCCTAGTACCGGGTTGGTCAAATCCCGGCAAATCACAAAGAGCAATTGGTTCTTCTTCGGGTGGTGCTGCTCCAGCTACTGTCTGTGCAGCTACCGCGGCCGCATGAGCCGCCACAGCTGCTGCTCTAGCTGCTCTCCTCTGCCTAACATGTTTTTTTGTGAATTCATCTAGATAGGCCCGACACTTGATATACTTCCACTCCTGGTTCTACTTGCAAAGCTTCTTGAATAGGTTCATCAGGGCCTTGTTCCTGAACTGTGAGAAAAAGTTAGCCCCTAGATGCCGCATGCACCAACGACTCTGCATGTCTAGCCATGGAGTTGGTTCATCTAGAGCAGGCTGAGTCAGCTTCCTTATCGCGCTGAGTATACCCGGATGCCTGTCATGTAGGACGCATACATTCGGTACATCCCTCACAACTGCTATCTTCAGCTGCCTGAAAAACCATACCCAACTCTCAGTGTTCTCGCTCTCCAGGAAAGCAAATGCAAGTGGAACAACTTGATTGTTCCCGTCTTGACCTATGGCAGTCAAGATCTGGCCCCTGTTCTTGCCAGTGAGAAATGTTCCATCTACACAAATGACTGGTCGACGGTGAGTGAAAGCTTCTATGCAAATAGCAAATGATAAGAACACTCGATGAAGCACCCTCAAATTGGGTTCTTGAGGCAATGTTAAGTGTTGGATGTCGAGGTATGTGCCTGGATTCCTAGCCTGCAGTGTCTGGAGCATCCGAACAACACAGTCGTATCCATCTCGAAACGAACCAAATCTTGTCTCCAGTGCCCTCTGCTTAGTCCTCCAAGCCTTTCCGTAAGATATATTGTAGCGCAATCTGACAGCAACTTTGTTGATGATAGATTTCACCACCATGGCTTTCGTCTCCACTATCTCAGTGTATAACAGTCTAGCCAGGAGGGTTGACGTGAGATTACAATGGTCTTGCAGGACATTGTCAAGTTGACATGTGTGCTGCACAACATCGCTAACCTTCCAGTTGGTGCCATATCGAGGAACATGGGCATGGACCCTGGCAGGACACCCAGCTACCTCACAAACCAAAGTCAAATATTGCTGGGATGACACCTTTGTTTTGAAAACCCGCTGCGTGGACAATGCCCACTCAATAATTGCTTCCTGTAGATGCCTCTTGCTAGGATATAATGCACCAATGGAGATGTTGCTGGCATGATAGTGCCACGAGGAATCATGCCCTTCGTTCACATTTATTGCTGCTGTGTGGTCTTGATTCCATGATGCCGAAATAGGTTGGTCCTCTTGATCAGACTCAGCGGAATCATAAGAGCTATCACTGTACCCTTATAAATCTTCGGCTTCCATCTAATCTTGCAACCAACCGTCGTGTATCTCGTCCTCATCGACCTCACCACTGAAAATATCTTCTCATGTCCCTTGATTACCTTCAGCTGATTCATGTCCAGTGTGTGCAAAACTACTCTGACCAGGTTCATAACTACCTCCATCGGTGTGTGCATAACTACTCTGCCCAGGTTCATAATCACCACCGCCATCTTGGCCTTGACTGCTCTGGTAATCATAGTAGCCACCACCACCTCCGTCTTCGGCTTGACTGCTCTGCTCATGATCATAACCACCACCAGCATGGTGTGTCTGACTACTTTGGCCCTCATCATAGACATGCTCTTTCGCCACAGGAAGCACTAAGACACTGGGGTTAACTACCCTATGCTGACAGGCTTTCACCCATTTGACCCATTTAGCTTGCTCTTCTATCGGTCTAAAAAAATCAGGTTTAATCTTTGACTTTGTCCATAATACATGCACACCGACAGTATGGGTGGGAGGGAGCCCTAAGCGAGCACATAACCAATCTTTCAACTCAATAATGGGGATGGTTTCAGGATCCTGGAGCACTTCATCAATACAATTAAAATCGTTCAAATCAACTCCATGCTGGTTTGTTTTGACGACACCGTCACCATAGTAGAACCTAAAAACTACATTATTGGACATAACTTCTGGCTAAAAAAATACCACAATTTGTCAAATGCCCGTACAGTGGCAGATTTTAGCAAAAAAATATACTAATATTCCTATAGCCGAATAATCTAGCATAGCCCGCAAATATAATTATAATCCTATAGCCGAATAATCTGGCATAGCTCACAAATATACTTATAATCTAGCAGTTCATCGCGGAGCGCTAACATACAACATCCAGAACTACCGAGAAGATAAACAAACACAAATGACTGTAGTTAGCAAGAACTTAGGGTTTACCCTTGAAGCGTGCGAAATCCTGCCGTGCAGCTGTCTCCACTCAACCGTGTAGCTGCCTCAAGCCCCAGCCCGAGACTCCACCGTGCAGCTGCCTCAAGCCCCCGCCCCAGACTCCACCATAGCCATTGCACCTCAAGAACTTCAAGAAAATCCTCCACGAAAACGCCTCAAATTGCTACACCAGACTATCCCACAAGTGGATCGGGAATCTACTAGCTTCAGCAGCAAATTTAGTGTAAAACGGAGCAAAGTGTGGCAGCAAATGGGAGAAGCTCCATGGGAGAAGAAGCAGCAGGGAGATGAGCTAGCAGGGGCTGGGCGGCAGTAGAGGGAGAGGAAGAAGGAGGCGTGCGCGGGGCTGGGCGCGGCGCGCGTGTATTATGAGCGAGCTCGTTGTTCCACCGAACAACGACGCGGCAGGTCGTCCAACGGAACAACGACGCGGGCTCGTTGTTCCACCAGACAACGTCGCGGGTTGGGTCGTCTTTTCACGCAACGGCCGGAGCGTCTGTCGTGCTGCAGGCCGGAAGGGTGGGGCCTAGGCGCTGCTTTCGGCGCCTCAAAAGACGGCGGCGCTGTGTCGTGTCCTCAAAAGACGACGAGCCCGAGTCGTTTTTCGAAAAAACGATAGTGCTCTACTCCCGTAAATTCCTTAATATGCGTAATATTCGTGAAATTCATTAAAAAATGTATTATTTAAAAATTCCTTAGTCTGAGCTGGACTAGTGAGTTGTGAGCTCTAGGTTAGGTTCGGGTGGCTATTTATACTGTACCTTAGGCTCTGTTGTTCTGACACCTCACTACTCGACATGTATTTGTGTGAGCAGCTTGGGATTTAGTGAAACCGTCGCTGTGTATTATCAGTATGCATAGGTGTAGTGCATTCGGAGGTCATGTACATGTTGCTTTGTTTCTAGTGTGTTTAATTTGCCAAATTAGTGATACATGTAAAATGCATACATTAACTTTGTAGTATATTGACACATATTCCCATATATTTACATCTTATATAATGTTATAACCATGTTTTACATTGATTTTGGGAATTTTCTAAACAATCCCCTCTTCTCTGGTTCTAAATCTACAAGACAGGAAAACTCTGTTTTGTGTATTTTTATCTTTCACTGACCTAAACAAAGTCAAATAACCTAGGGATTTTTCGAGGAGTATATTTTTGCGAAGGGAAGTAGCTGGAGCACCAGGAGGTCACCGGAAGCCTCACGAGCCAGGAAAGGGGCCCAGTGGCATGGGCCCACATAGGGACTGCGCCACCACCCTCTATTCAGCCTTGTTACTCGGATGTCGTCGATTCCACCGCCAATTTCTTCGTCTTGACCTAAAACCTTCTATAAGAAAGGTCCCTGACGTGATCTCAGAACATATGGAGGCGGAGATCAACACTACTAGGGAAACACTATATGAGACGCACCAAAAATGCTATGCGAGGCGCATATGATATGCGCCTCTAGCGCCGTGCCTCCAGTATTTTTTATGCGAGGCGCATATCCTATATCCTGGATATGCAAGGCGCATATTGATATGCGCCTCCCATACTCTGAATATGCGCCTCCTATATTCTGCATATGCGAGGCACATATTGATCCGAATGCGCCTCGGATATTATTTTTGAATTTCAAAAAAAATGGCGACCAGATCTAGATCTAGCTGGAATTTTGTCGGAGCTCGTCGGAGGCCGTGCCCGTGGCCACAACCTACCACTGCAGGCATGTGCGGGAGGCCATGGCCATGGGGGTCGCCAGAGATGGTGGAAGAGGATGAGGCCGCCGGAGGTCATCGCCGGAGGTGGAGGAGGAGGTGGTCGGTGTGGTTGTGGAGGCCATGGCCAGAGTGATCGCCGGAGGAGGAGGAGGAGGAGGTCGCCAGAGGAACAGGAGGAGGATGTCACCGGAGGTGGAGGAGGAGGAGGAGGAGGAGAAGGGGAGAAGAAGGATGGGTGGAGGAGAAGGAGGAGAGGTGGAGGAGAAGGAGAAGGAGGAGAGGTGGTAGGTGAGGTATGTGGCTATTTTGAATTTGAATTCGGCTTTACTTATGCGAGACGCATATCATATGGTATACGCCTCGAATAGTTTTTTATTTTTTTTAGGAATTTTTTTTCTTTTGGCCATAACTTTTTACTCTTTTCAAATTTGGGGATTCTGTAAAATCCAGAATGGCCTTTGGCAGTTGAATTCGAGAAGGAAATTCCGAGATGATTGTTTTGATATATTAATTTCTTTTCCGATATCGTATGCAAAAGTTAGGGCCATTTTACCGTTCTATGACCTTTTTTGCAAAATACATTGAAATTCATGTTTTTCAATTTTGTCTAGAACTATACCCTAAAATCTAACTACAACTCAAAGGAATTATTTTTTGAAGTTTTTATCATTTTTTATTTTTTACAAAACTTAAAAGGCGATCCGGGGGATCTGTTTACTCGAGTCGCATTCTACTCCATATGCGCCTCCAGTATTGGAAAATACTTGAGGCGCATATCTACTAGTGCGCCTCCTATATTTTGGCACCTACCACAACTGGGCCCACACAACTTACTAGAGGCGCATCTGCTCCATATGCGCCTCAAGTATTTGAACTACACGAGGCGCATATGGAGTAGAATGCACCTCGCATAATCTGGGACTACCAGATTTCGTCCGTACAAGGATTATAGGAGGCGTATTCTAATAATACGTGCCTCGCCTATTTTTATACTAGAGGCACATGGCAAGGCAGTGCGTCTCGCCTATTTTATAGGAGGCGCATATGGTCTAAATGCGCCTCCTATAAGGATGTCTCCTATAGCCTTTTCTCTAGTAGTGCAAAAACCACGAATCGAAGAATTTATAGGCCACCACCAATGGATATCAGAGGGGGGAACCACTACCAGAATCACCTTCGGTTGCCTCCATCCTCCTTCGGCGTGGTCATCGTCATCTACAATGAGATCCTCTCCATCCACCAACCGTAATCTCTTGCCAAAACATGATGTGTGATGCAATCTATTGTTTTCCCATGATCTATTGTATCTCTATGACTATTTTTGAGTATTGATCCGTTTATGGAAATTGTGAACTAGTTCGTTGGTGGTTGCATACATGTATATATTATCTTTTATAATGATCTTATTTACTAATATATGAGTGCATACATATGTTGGACGATGCATAAGGTGGTCATCTTTGCATATTGATAGGAGGAGGGATGGTCGGAGATTGACATAAACCGTGCCCCTAGTCTTAAATATGCATGCTATATTAATTCATGGTTAACTAATGGGAGGATAAGTTATGAGGACCTTGAAACTTATAGCGGTGGTTGGACTTTAGTCTTAATAACTCTCTTTCTTGCTCTTAACTAGCCTTGGGATTAATCACTTGTGGTGTAATTGCTCAGTAACTTGGTTACACCTATTTATGGCTCCTCTCTAGAAGAAACAATAGAAATACGATTCATGTGCTTCACTAATTGTGATAACCCAATAAATGAAATAGAAATTTGTCTAAACACTTCCTCCCTTGATTGACTTGCTTTCACTTTACTTGTTGTTACTTTACTTGCAATAGTTTACTTCCTGTTATTACTTTCAGCACTTTACAGTTTTCTAGTTATCATTAAAAAGTACCTACACACTCTAGTTTATTGCTTTGCATACAAGGCCATATAAGTGGGTTATAGGGCTTTAGAGAATAGATAGTTTATATTCAGCTCCTAATGGGTTTGACACTCAAATACTTATCGAATTGTACTATAGTGGTTCCCTGGTCGTGGGGATTATCAATCAGGCATGTCGGTTTGCTAATTGGTTTCTTGTCTTGAGCTTGTTTTGTACAGTGACAGGTGACTTAATATTATGGTTTACTTTTATAAAGTTATTCTTATTTTTATTTAGTAGTAATTTAATCTTGCTAGCTTGTTATCCCTGAGCAAGTCTCGTCTACTTAATGATGGAATTAATATGATTCGATAAACTGGCAAGTGTTCAACAAGATCATCTCAATTTTGGTTCTTTTGAAAGAGACCAATGCTTGAGGTATCTTTCATACTGTTAAATCCTCTAATTAGATCGATTTCTTGTTCATGTTCTCGTTTAGTATCTACTGCCTAGGTTCCTTTACTATTACTAAACTTCTGATGATTCACTAGATCATGATCCAGTGTTTTAGAGTTTCCTTATTTCCACTATTGTGCATTGATCACACTTGTTGTTATTGATGCCATTTACCATTTGGCTAAAACCTCGGGCTTCAAAACTTCATGACTAATTTCAAAACTTCATGACTAATTTCCAAATTAAATGGTCTCACCTCTAGTGGGACCACCATTTTAACCACAACATATGGTTTTCTATGTTGTTTGTTTTGCGGGTTGAAAAAAATATAAGTGAAGACAAGATGAAGATGACAAGTAGATAAATAGGTTTGTATAGGATTTTCTTTGTGTAGTTTGTATTAGGATTTCATCTTCATGTAATTTCTTTCTTATTTCTCTTTGTAATAAACCTTGTACTCATTTCTCAATGAATAAAGATTTGATTCTGTTCAATATCACCTTGTCTTTGTATTATTCTGAATTTTATTCATTTTGTTATAAATGTTTGAATTTGAACTCAAGTTTGACTTAGTCAAAACCTCCATTTTGAATTCAATTCAACTTGTATTGTCTTAGTTCACTTTAGAACTAATACTTAAGTATGTTTATGAGTGTGTGTATGTTTATGAGTCCAAGACTCTTTTATTTAACTTGTTAAAATTCGAATTCCTCAATTTCAAATTTCAAATACTTCATGTTCAAATTTAGGTCAATTCCTAGTGATGATCTATTTGTATTTCATCGCCGGACTAAATTTAAACACTTTAGTCTTTTTAATTCAAAAGAACAAATTCCCCTAAATTTTAGATGCATGATATGCATATCTATCATTCTCGTGTCCTAATTTTTGTGATGTTACAATCCTAAGATTGAAAGATTGTGTAATTTTTGCATAAAATTGATCATTGATGATGTGCAAGAAAGGTAGAAGACATTGTGCTAACTCTGAAGTTTTGCATGAAATTGATCGTTGATGATGTGTAAGAAAGGTAGAAGACATTGTGCTAACTCTGATGTGTCCGAGATAGTGCTCACTCTCCCGGATAATGATTTTGGTGTCTTTACACCGTTGAGCACTACTCTGATACCCGAGCCAGCTAATGGTGAGACACCTCACCCTCCACTTCCTCGGGTGATTGTACACCTGAGTATGGCTACAATCAGCTCCACCATGCTCGAATAGAGCCTTTTAAATGACAGTCGGATGGACGTCCTTCAAGCCCTTGTCTGCTGGGACACCGGTTTTGCTGAGCTCGCACATCTTCTCAAGGATGAAGGTCAACATGAAGGGCATCTATTTCATAGTTTCCTTTGCTGCATCCATCTTAGCCTTGTCGGCCTTGTCCGCATTCTTGGACTTCTGGTCCTTTGCAATCTTTGTCGCAACCTTCACAACAACCTTCTTCACCAAGATCCGCACAGGGTCATGGCGGTTGCTTACAACGCATTGTGACACCTGAACTTCATTCTCGGGATCCGGCTAAGAATCATCCACGTACGAAGGGATTTGCGACTCGACAAAGGGGATCAAGGCCTCGGTGAATTCATCACACAACAAGTTCTAAACTGAACAAGCATGACAACGCAATGTAAAAACATGCAGATCTAGCATGACAAATGACGCACAACAAGTATACAAGATCTGAATCTATAGAAACTACATATGATCTAATATGGTACATGTTACAGATGATCTCTAACATGGTAGAAGCTACACATGACCTAACACAAGATCTAGAACTATAGATCCATACAAAGATCACATATGAACTAGAGGAGGTGGAGGTGTGATTACTTACATTCATTGGTGGAGGTAGAGAAGAACTTGATGAAGAGGAGATATTGAAAGGGCATGTATGCCCCCATGTGTGGTTTTGGTAATTAATGACAACCCCTATGAACTAATGTGCAAATTGAATTTTACTTGTAGGTTTGTCCATTGGCATCGCTTTGGACCATGTGTTGGTTTCAAGGATGAAAAAGAATAAGCATCATCCAAGGGCTTTGTGCCTATTGGAATCAAGTAGTAGAAGAAGATCAAGTATGTCTTGAAGAAGAAGAAGAAGATGGAGTTCCTAATGGCTATCTTCAAGACATCATCAAGAATTGAAGTGCAAGCTCAAGATGCGTTATCTCTAGAAGATCTCATGCTTGAAGCTTGCCATCCTCGGCAATCATGGAATGATGAAGACAAGTTCAAAGAAGAGGCTTCCCCATGGAGTATGGGGGAGCATTTCTCAACACTTCATCAAGCAAGTGCAATCAAGAAAGGTCTTCCATCTTGAAGGTGAAAAGATCGTCTACATCAATCTCGAGTGGGATGCTCAAGGCAAAGGTATGAACTTAATAGGGTTTCTATTTTACCGGTCTCTTGTAGTGTTGGGAGACCGGGTTTAGGATAGATAGTCGTACTATCAAGAGGGGCTCTCGAGTGGGTGACTCGTTCGTATCTTTCGGAGGGATCTCAAACCTTTGCATACATATCATCATCTTTCTTGGTTGTTGTTTGGTTCATGTCCTTGTGAGGATCTAGAGCTTGTGGTTATCTTCATAAGAAGCTCTAGTTCATCAAAAACGGATTTCCCTTGCATATCTTATCGTGTTTTTGATCTTGCGGTTTTTTTGCTCCACACCTTAGGAGGTATCTCACTTATATATATTCATGGTATTTTCTCCCTTGGTGATATCCAATATTTAAAAACACGTCGTTATCTTTCCAACAAAATTGGTTTCATCTCGTTTGGAGTTCGGATGCAAAAGTTGTGGCAGTTTTGGTTCTGGAGTTTCTGCCTGACCGGTAGTTCCGGTGGGCCACCGGTAGTACTGCTAGGGCATTTTGCCACCGGTAGTACGGATGTTAATTCCGGACCAAATTCTGGTAAACCCATTTTTGGTTCAGTTCTCTCTTTGTCTTGGTATGTGCTATTTGACGGTACTTCAGCCGGAATCTTGGACGGTAGTACCGGCCCAAGCGGTAGTACCGGTGACCCACCGATAGTACCGGCCGGCCTCATTTTTGTGTGTTCATTTACACCTCGTTTTTCGACCATTGGTTGAGTGCCACCGGTAGTACTGGCCACCCACCGGTACTACCGGTCGTGCACGTATCTATGAGTAACAGGCAGATCGGGGAGCCCTTTAAAAGGAGCTCCCCTTTCCCCTTCGGAAAATATGAGCTATTTCTTGGTTTTTGGCTTTCTCTCTCCTCCATTGTTGACCTTGAAGAGCTTGCCCTCGCCCCTTCTCCCTCCTATGATTCTTGCATCCTTTTGTGGGATTTGAGAGAGGAGATCTAGATCTACAACCCCACCAAAACAACTCCCTTTTTTGTGAAGGAATCCTTGGGATCTAGTTCTTGGAGAGTTTTGTGTTCCCCTCTTGTGTTCTTCCTCTCTTATTCCCCCAATAGCTTTTGTAGCTTTGGTGGAATTTGAGAGAAGGACTTGCCTCTTGCATTTGGTGCATAGCTTTGAGTTCTCCTCGGAGATTTGGCGAGTTCAAGCCCTTGGGCTTGTTTCTCTTGGGTTCTTGGAACCCTAGACGGTTGTGTGGAGTGGTGGTGTGTTCTTGGGCCTCTAATTGAGTTGTGGAGTTTCCCCAAGCTTGTTGGCCTATTGTGGCATTGTGGAGCCTTTGTGGCGTTTCTTGGGAGCCCTCCTATTGAGTTGTGGAGTTTGCCCCAAGCCTTGTACGGGTTTGGTGACCATCCTCAAGTGTCCCATAGTGGAACGTGAGTTGGCCTTTGTGGCGAGCTCACGTGAGAATATGGTGAGCCTTTTGTGGCATCGGTAGGTTATGTGCCTTTGCATCTTGGGGTGAGGCCTTGTGTGGAGTTGGGTGAGCATCGAGCCATCACACCTCGAGGTGAGCCACTTGTCGCATTCGAAGTACATTGCGCCCCCGCACCTCTACAACGGAGACGTAGCTTCTTTGGAAGTGAACTTCGGGAAACAAATCATCATATCCACGTCCATCGGTTATATCTCAACCAAACCCTTTACTTATGCAATTTACTTTGTGATAGCCATCGTGCTTGTAGTATATTATCTTGGTATCACCTTGTTGCTTGTCTTGCTTAGCTTTAGGTTGTCGGTGAACTTAGTAAACCTAGTGAATATAGGGTTTGGCTTCATAAATTAAACGTTAAGTTTTTTTCCGTATTTATTACAGCCTAAATCGTAATAATTTTAAAACGCCTATTCACCCCCTCTAGGCGACGTCCATTTCCCTTTCAAATAGTAGTCTTGTCATCGCCGACGCTACAGATGGTAGATGAGTGCGTCACTTACCTACGATCCGACCTGGCAATGGAGCTCAAATGGGGAGGGGAAATTGATGGATTTCGACAGGAGGTGCGAGTAGATAGTAGAAATAAAGGAAGGGTTCCATCGCCATGTGACGGAATCCTTCCCGCCCCTTTTCTCTTCTAGTTGCGGCACAAGCATGCTCCCGTCATCTTCATGTGTGTCCGAGCTTGTGCAAGGAATCTCTCCTTTTGCATCTGGGGATGCACGATGAAGGTGGCTCGCTGGAAACGGTCAAATGCCAGGCCCGAGGGTGCTTTAATGTTCGTGTCGGACACAACATGGAGTCCGGACAGGCAACCAATTAGACCAATTTCTTCTCCCGAGAAACGGCCGAGCCTCGGGCAACCTACCAAACACACCCTAGAGTATTCAAGCCCGAGCTACCATGCTTTGACAATCTTTTCATTCGTTTTGTTATTTTTTGGTACCAAAACCAAAAGGTTTTACTGCTCAATTAAAACTTAAGTTTTTTATGTAGCGCTCCACTGAATATTCGACAATGAATGTTGATACGTCCATTTTACATCACTATTCTATGTCTTAATTCACTATTATTCATTGATATATTTCGTATTGAGAGGTGATACTTATGTTATTTCATCTATTTTTGCATGGTTGATGACTTTTGGAGCATGGACCGCTGTAGTCAGGATTCTGATGGAAAATGTGCTATTTGGAGACAAAATTCACGAAGATCAGAAAATCCAGGAAAATATACGGAAAATCCTATTTTTCCAGTAGATTAAGGATGCTAGAAGACGGAGTGGAGATGAGCCACAGGGGGCCCACACCACCCCATGGCGCGGGCAGCCCTAGGCCGCGCTAGGAGGTGGTGTGGCCACCCTGGCCCACTCTAGCCTCTCCCCTCTAGCGTATATTATCCTCCCGAAACCCTAAGACTCGGAGAGCGACCACAGAAAGATTCCGCCGGCTTGCGGGGCGGAAAACACCGAGAGAGAAAGATCTCTTTGGCAGACAGATTTCTGCCGGGGGAATTCCTTCCCGGAGAGGGGAGATCGTCGCCATCAACACCACCATCAAGCTGGACTTCATCGTGATCATCATCATCATCACCACCATCATCACCATCAGCACCCTCATCACCATCTCCATATTGCTGTAACAATTGTGTTGAATCTTGCATAGTTTATAGGGGAAACTTTCCCGGTGTTGATTACTCTTTGTAGTTGATGCTATTGAGTGAACCGTTGAATTATTGTTTATGTTTAGATTGTTATACATCATTATTCCATCTCTGATCATGATCCATATGATGTCTTGTGAGTAGTTCGTTTTGTTCTTGAGGACATGAGAGAAGTCTTGTTGTTACTAGTGGAGTTATGTTGAGAAAGATTCAATAGATTGTTATTTAATTTGTGGTGTACTTCTTCTAGTGGTGTCATGTGAACATCGACTACATGACACTTCACCTATATGGACCTAGGGGAATGCATTGTGTATTTGGATACTAATCGTAGGGGTTGTCGGAGTGACAGAAACCTGAACCCCCGTTAGGAAACCATTGCACAAGGGACGTAAGGGTCTTAGAGTTTAAAGTTGTGGTTAGGTTTCTACCTTGATTACTTTCTTGTACTTACGGATGTTTGCAAGGGGTATAATCACAAGTATGTATTAGTCTTGGATGGGGCGGTACATTAGCACAGGTTCACCCACACAACACTTAGCAAGCTAAAGAAGATTAATCAACTATATGGAGCGAAAGCACTTGACAGTCTTCCCATGTGTCCTCGAGAACGTTTGGTCATCTTAAGTAATACAACCGGCTTGTCCTTTGCTGCATAAAGTATTGGGCCACTTGCTGCATTTATTCCTACTTTCTTTTATTTACTCGTACTTTGTTTACTTGCTATATCAAAAACCCCTAAAAATCCGTTTGCTAAGTATTTGAAGAGAATTCTTGATCCATACCACTAGCCAGCACCTTCTGCTCCTTGTTGGGTTCGACACTCTTACTTATCAAAAATACTGCGATACACCCCCTATACTTGTGGGTCGTCAAGACTATTTTCTGGCGCCATTGTCGGGGAGTGAAGCGCTATTGGAGAGTGGAACTGGTAAAGGAAACTTCTACTGTGAGTATTGTTTACTTCTGTTAGTTGCTTTATTTTCGTTATGGATAATTCGCTAAGTTTCTTATTTGGTAATGCTACTACCACTGCTAAGGTAGTAGATAAGCCACCACCTGCTGAGAATGATGTTTTCAAAATACCTACAAGAATTATTGATCGTGTTATGGATAACTACTATGTTGGGGATGGAACTGTCCATCCCGGTGATCATTTACTCTTTATACACGAATTATGCGGGTTATTCAAGTGTGCAGGTATTACTACAGATCAAGTTAAGAAGAAGTTATTCTCATTATCACTGAAAGGAAGAGCTGAGGAATGGTATAAGCTGCTGAAGAATGGTCAAGCTCTGGAATGGGAGGAAATAGTGCCTCTCTTTTATTCAAAGTTTTATCCTCCTAGTGAGATTCATAAAGATCGGAATCAAATATACAACTTTTGGCCTCTTGATGGAAAGAGTACAACTCAAGCTTGGGGGATATTGAAGTTACTAATGCTCAAATGACCCATTCATGAGCTCCCCAATAATATTATTATCAATAACTTTTATGCAAGGCTCCCTCTACATGATAAAGATTTATTGGATGCTTCTTGTGCTGGATCATTCACTCGCATGGAAGAAGAAGCTAAATGGGACCTTCTAGACCGTATTCAAGACAATGCTGAAGCTTGGGAGAATGACAAAGGTAGAAAGTTAGGTATAAATTATGATTATGAATGCATTGAATGTTTTATGAGAACTGATGACTTTCAAAATATTAAGAATGCTTATGGTCTAGATTCTCAAGCTATTGCTTCTTATTTCAAGGCTTTTGCTTTCTACATTGAAGTGCCTAAAAAGAAGTGGAATAAGTATCATGAACCTTATAAAGATATTGCTAAGAGTGTTCCTACAAGAAATACTGAAGTTTATACTGCTAATCATGTTTTACCCAAACCTTACATTGAGAAAATGCCTTTCCCAGTCAAGGTAAAGGAACATTCTATGATAGCTAGTATGGTTAATGAAAGTATGAATAAGGCTATTGAACCTGATAAACAAATGGTTGATGAACCTATAATAGCAAATATGAAAGACTTTGTCACCAAGTATGAGAAAGAGGGACACCATATCCTTTGTAAGGATACCTCTAATATTGTTTCACAAAGTAGTGTTATGAGAGCTAGTATTCCCGTGTTTTCTGTTAGAATAAGTGATCATTGGTATGATGGTCCTTGTGATAGCTATATTGTTAAGTTTATGCATGATACTGAAAGCTACTATGAGAGAGGGAAAAGTGTTCTTATGCATCTCAATAATATCAAGTTTTTATGTTGCATTTCTTTTGCCTTCTTATGCAAGTTGCCTCTGGTTTCAACAACTCGTTTGTTTACAAAATCCCCTTGCATAGGAAGTGGGTTAGACTTAAATGTGTGTGTGTGTTTTTGATTCTTAATGCTCTCTTTCACTACAATTCATATCCCTATGAGAGCTTCTTCAAAATTATCATGCCCATCTTAATGGCTATAAAGAAAGAGCTTTATGGGAGACAACCCAATTTGTTTTTGCTTTTAGTTTGTTTTTGTTTCTTTGAGTCTTGGAAGTTATTACTTCGGTAATAACCGCTCCTTATCCATTTCGTTTGGTTTTTGTGTCAAGATCAACCTCTAATGAGAGAGAAGTAAGATTTGGGGAAGTTGCTGTCTCGAAACAGATTTTTTGTGCTTCACCGTAAAAATTCGTGAGAGACCTCTGTACGTTAGATTGAGCTGTAATTTTTTGTGCTTCTGCCCCAGGTTGTTATTTAACTTTCTTTAGTTTTGCACATTTTGATTTGAGCAACAGAAGATTTTCGAAAAAATTGATCTTTATCTGCTGGTATGTTTTGACAGATTTTGCCACTCTTGCATTTGCTTCTTGATTCGATTTCCTTTTTGAATTCTTTTTGGGTTTTCGGAAGGAGTTTCTACAACAGCTTTTGTTTTGATGGTTTTCAGTTGAATTTGGACCCAAAAGGTTTTATCACTTCACTTATACTAATGTTGCTAATGAGGACCGTGTGAAGTTTTGTGTGAAAGAAATTTCCAGGAAGTGGAGACAATTGTGTAATAAGGAAGAGAAGGGTTTTATGACTCAAGTAATAAGTATATGAAGATGAAGATATTGATTTTATTCAAGTGATGACTCCGTAAGAATCTACAAAATACCAAATTCATAGACCTGCAGAGTCCGTGTTCAAATAGGTAACGGTTCTGGTAAGAAAAGTTCTGTAAAAATATTATCCAACTATATTTTTGCAGTTTTTAGTCAATAAGGGAAACTACGAAGCGAAAAAGGGACGGAAACGGAGCCAGGGTGGCTCACACCACCCTGTGGCGCAGGCCCACCCCTAGCCGCTCCACTAGGTGGTGAGTCCACCCCGGACTCCGCCTCTGACTCGTTTTCTCCCAGTACCTTCCTTTTGATATGAAACTTCATAATATATAATCCCCCGGATCTCTCGAGGTTCGTATATCGTGTTTTCGTCATGTTTTTGTTTCGATATGTTTCTGCCAGGAACTATCTTTGAAATCTTAGAAGCACAATGGTGTCCGCCAAGAATAAAAGAAAGGAGCCTATGGAGGAAGATCTCCAAGACCCCAAGCAGGGGCTGGTACCTTTAGTCTCTTGCCCTGCATCAACGGAAGCCCTACGAGTCACTAAGGAGTTCTGTGATAAGTACCGAGACTTGAGGAGGAAAGTGGACATACTTCAATGGGAGAATAATAGGCTTCGCAAGATGCTAGAAGATTTCCTCACGTCAACTAAGAAAATATTACCACCACCACCGAAGGAGTAATTTGTCATCAGGTTTGGCATCCCCTTGGTTTGTTCCAAGCTTGGGAGAGTGCCGCGGTATCATATCACTATGTTCTACCTTTTTACCTTATTAGTAGAGTCATATCATGAATAGAGGAGTTATTATGTAGTATAGTTTGCATTATGGAAGTGTCCCCTCTCTCGTTAGATATGTATCCCTTGGTGTGAGTTTCCATTATGGAATATTAATGAGAAGTTCTATCGTTCACTCTTTTGCATAGCTTATATTAGTTTTCAATTCATGGTTATATGATTGATCTTGTTGTTAGTATTGGTAGCACTCTGGGATCATTGAGTTAATTTAGTTGGTTTTGGCAAACCTGGCACGGTCAGTAGCAACACTATTTTTGAGAGTTGAATGAAAAAGATAAAAGTACCTTTAAAGAAAAATTATTTCATCATCTTTCTTTCTTGATTTGCTCATAAGTCTAGTATTCTCTAGTTAAGATCTTTTGTGCTTCCAAGGAAGATTGCATGTTTGTCTTTATCACTTGTATGTTTGGTTGTTTCCTTCAACTCTTATACTTGCTACCCAGCCTTGCTAGCCAAAAACCTGTACTGAGAGGGTATTCTTCTCGTGCATCCACCTCCTTTAAACCAAAACCTTTGCCATTTGTGTCCACCATACCTACCTATTAGCATTATTGCTATTCCAAGTAAATTCTTGTTTTATCTACCTTCCAAATTAAACTTGTTATGTGAAAATTAGTGATTAAAGCTCTCACGAACTGGATGGCACACTTTACTTTCTTGCATTTCATAAACTTGAACCATTGGGTCCTTCTTTGTTGAGTATATGCTTGCGCTTTATGAGTTGAAGTTAGCAGAACCATGTATCATGGGGACCACTTTCAACACTTCATTTGGTACTTTGTACCTGGTTGATATCATGTTCTTTTTCTTATGGATCCTGACGGTGTGAAATAAAAGTGGAACTTGTAAGATCATGGAGTTTATATGTGTGTTAGAGAAACGCCTGGCCCGCTAGCCTAAGCCATGCCTAATCATGGTGGAAACTTGCAGAATAACTATAGTGAGCATTCTATGAAGCATCCTCAATAAAAACCTATGCAAATAGCAAATAAAAAGATCGCTGAGATGCTCACTGTCTGCTTGCCTTGTCATTTTATTATGGGATAACTCCTGTGTCATGCGCAAGGGGTACCCCGTTGGCGGTTCTCAATGATACGCATGTATTTACAATGACAAGAGCTTGCTCGTGACTGAAGTTGAGTAGCATGAGGATCGGTACTCATAAGTAAGGGGCATGAGATTTCAACTTATAACTTGTCAAGCATATCCTCTTAGTTGTGTCACTTTTACCTTAACCACCAAAAGATGCTTATGATAGGGGCAATAAGAGCTGAAAGCTAGTAAGTATCATAATTTCTGGGAGCTCTTTATGAGACTTGCAATCCCTGCTTCCCTATGCAAAGGGCCTTTCTTTTACTTTGTAGTTGAGTTGGCAAACCTATTCCCTTCTACCTCAGCAAGTATTTTGAGTTGTTGTGTTTCATTCATTCATATGATGATTTATTCAAATCATGTTTCTTATGTTCCTTGTTTTGCACATTGTTCTTATCTTGATGTTTACTACTTTGAAAGCTATCATTGAAAAACCAGCTATTTGTGAATTCCAGCAAATTATCAACTATTCTTTGACCAAGAGCTAAGTTTGCCATTACCAATTATGATTCACTTTATGTATCTTTATTGTGTTTCCTTTACTTATTACAAGTTGGGTTATATAATAGTGAGTTGTCTTCTATTATGATCTATGTATTTGATGAATGTGATGCTTCTTGTCCGTATTATTTTATCGACTCTTCACTCCATAAACCTGAGGCCATGTTTATTGAGCTTAGTTTTGCTTGGGAATAAGCGAAGTCTAAGCTTGGGGGGACTTGATACGTCCATTTTGCATCACTATTCTATGTCTTAATTCACTATTATTCATTGATATATTTCGTATTGAGAGGTGATACTTATGTTATTTCATCTCTTTTTGCATGGTTGATGACTTTTGGAGCATGGACAGCTGTAGTCAGGATTCTGATGGAAAATGTGTTATTTGGAGGCAAAATTCGGGAAGATCAGAAAATCCGGGAAAAGATACGGAAAATCCTATTTTTCCAGTAGACTAAGGATGCCAGAAGACGGAGTGGAGATGGGCCACAGGGGGCCCACACCACCCCATGGCGCGGGCAGCCCTAGGCCGCGCTAGGAGGTGGTGTGGCCACCCTGGCCCACTCTAGCCTCTCCCCTCTAGCGTATATTATCCTCCCGAAACCCTAAGACTCGGAGAGCGACCACAGAAAGATTCCGCCGGCTTGCAGGGCGGAAAACACCGAGAGAGAAAGATCTCTTTGGCAGACAGATTTCTGCCGGGGGAATTCCTTCCCGGAGAGGGGAGATCGTCGCCATCAACACCACCATCAAGCTGGACTTCATCGTGATCATCATCATCATCACCACCATCATCACCATCAGCACCCTCATCACCATCTCCATATTGCTGTAACAGTTGTGTTGAATCTTGCATAGTTTATAGGGGAAACTTTCCCGGTGTTGATTACTCTTTGTAGTTGATGCTATTGAGTGAACCGTTGAATTATTGTTTATGTTTAGATTGTTATACATCATTATTCCATCTCTGATCATGATCCATATGATGTCTTGTGAGTAGTTCGTTTTGTTCTTGAGGACATGGGAGAAGTCTTGTTGTTAGTAGTGGAGTTATGTTGAGAAAGATTCAATAGATTGTTATTTAAGTTGTGGTGTACTTCTTCTAGTGGTGTCATGTGAACGTCGACTACATGACACTTCACCTATATGGGACTAGGGGAATGCATTGTGTATTTGGCTACTAATCGTAGGGGTTGCCGGAGTGACAGAAACCTAAACCCCCGTTAGGAAACCATTGCACAAGGGACGTAAGGGTCTTAGAGTTTAAAGCTGTGGTTAGGTTTATACCTTAATTACTTTCTTGTACTTACGGATGTTTGCAAGGGGTATAATCACAAGTATGTATTAGTCTTGGATGGGGCGGTACATTAGCACATGTTCACCCACACAACACTTAGCAAGCTAAAGAAGATTAATCAACTATATGAAGCGAAAGCACTTGACCGTCTTCCCATGTGTCCTCGAGAACGTTTGGTCATCTTAAGTAATACAACCGGCTTGTCCTTTGCTGCATAAAGGATTGGGCCACTTGCTGCATTTATTCCTACTGTCTTTTATTTACTCGTACTTTGTTTACTTGCTATATCAAAAACCCCTAAAAATCCGTTTGCTAAGTATTTGAAGAGAATTCTTGATCCATACCACTAGCCAGCACCTTCTGCTCCTCGTTGGGTTCAACACTCTTACTTATCGAAAATACTGCGATACACCCCTATACTTGTGGGTCATCAAATGTATTTTAGGTACTCCCTCCGATCTTAATTAATATTCTTAGATTTGTCTAGATTTGGATGTATCTAGCGCTAAAACATGACTAGATACATTCGAATCTAGACAACTCTAAGAACATTAATTTGGATCCGAGGGAGTATGTGTCTTAGCTCTGGTTAAGATTATCGAAGCTTCTAATGGCCATTGCCACCGATGCCAATTCCTCGTTGGTGCAGCAAATGTCCAACGCTTTTGCCAATGAAGGGCACCACTGGTGTCATCGCCAATGTTGTTGCTGCCAATGCCGGTCGTGCTGCTACAAGCTAGCTAGGGGCATTGCTGCAACTCGGCCTTCGTCGTGTTTTTGCAAGCCGAGGGCGGGCATTGCACTAGGGCGAGGGTGCTACGTTGTGCGAGGGAGAGCTTTCTAGTTGGCGGTGATTGTAGTGGCGTGATAGGGATCATACCTCGAGCCATCGAGGGGAACCATCGTTAAAGATGAAGAATTTTCCTCTATGGAGTACGATACGGGACGAGATGTGACATAGGCACGAGGTCGAATGATTCAAGAGGCGGTCGATCATGGCGTGCCAATACTTTGACCACCTTTTTTCTTTGCGAAATCCATCGATCTATTAATAATCATCAACTGCAGTACAAAGAGCCTTAAAAGTAACGAAAATTACAAATCGGCCATTGGACCACCTAGTGACGACTACAGACACTAGCATGAGCAGAAGGTGCGCCGCCGTCCTCGCCCCTCCATCACCGAAGCCGGACAAAGCTTGTCGTAGTAGAGCTTGTTCTAGTAGACAGACGGGAAGCCGTCGTGCTAAGACTCCGGACCAGCGCACTAGAGCAACAACAATCGCCGAAGATGACAATCGTACATCGAAAAAGACTGACCTCAAACCACACTGATAAATGCGGAAAATGATCGGATCCCAAGAGATCCGCTAGACACACGACTCCACGCGTCCTTCGTTGGTGCTAGACGCACCACCAGAGCGAGGATAGGGTGTGAATGACCTTGTTCTGACTTTAGGACGTAGTCATCGCCTCAACATACCGAAAAAGACACTGAAAAACGGCACAATAATGAAAACCCTCCCGCCGACGAGAGACCGTGGTTCGACACCTACAAGGCCTTAAGGCCACCGGAGACGGAGTGGACCGGTGGCGTGGCCGGCGAGGGGACGGAGCCCTAAACGGGTTTAGTTGGTGGTTTTCCGAGCGCCTAGCGGCTCCCTCAACATCGTACCGGTTCGGTTATGACTTTATTCTTTGACCACCTTACCCTAGACATCCAAAGGCACCATCTTTTTTCTTTCCAAATTTACTCACAAGAGGGACTTCCTCACATACTCCCTCCGTTTGGTTTGGAGTGAAGCTACTCATTAAAAGAGGCTGGATACATTTTTTTACAACTTAAAACATCTTATATTTTAAAGCAGAGGAAGTAGCGTGAAGTACGGAATACTGTTTGTCATGAGACTGTTAGATCGTACTACTAGGCGTAACCAGTAGTAATAACCAAAGCAAGCAGAGAAAATCACATCGTTCGTGTTCCGATTTTGTACAGCTATTGGATAATATTGGATACGTGACAACCCCGAACGAACTTCACACCTCCCCGTGCGCCCGCCGATCGGACGGCCAGGATCGACCCAGCGGTTGTTAAAACCCTAACACCGAGCCCAGCCGAGCAGAGAAAACCAAGCCCCCTTTCGCAGTGGTTGGTCTCCCGAGCCCCTTATCTTCTCTCTGCTACTAATCCCCTTTCCCCTCGCCGCCGCCGCCGCCGCCGGCGTCGCCTGCCCAAGGTGAGACCGCCGCACCCGTCTCCTCTCCCCCCTCGCATCGCTTTGCTCGGTTGCCGCGGATTTTTCATTTGATCCCGTGGCGGGTGGGCCCGTTTATGGTAGATGGATGGTGGGGAATGGTACGGTGTGGTCGATCCGCCGTGCTCGTGGATTCTCCGGGTGCCGTCGGGGTTTCCGTTGTCGCTGTAGTGGATTTCTTAGGTTGGATTTGCCGGAAGTGCGGCAGGGCAGGCACCGGAAGAGGCGAGCGCGCGTGAGATTCGATTTTTAGCTGGATATGCGTTAGGTCAGGAGGAATCGGCAGCTGCGCCCTGACGCTGCTGCTTGGCTCAAGAGCACCGGAGGCCTGAGTATCCAGTGATTTAGACGCTGTTGTGCTCTCTGTTTGCCCTGCATCTAGCTCTGTTTAGTATACGTTACGTCCCTTTTCTCTGCCCCCCCCCCCACCCCCCCCCCCCCCCCCCCCCCTCCTGTGCTGTTGTTACTGAAGCAAGCATTCGTTTCTGTCGTTGCAGATGAATGTCGACAAGCTGAAGAAGATGGCGGGTGCCGTGCGCACCGGGGGCAAGGGCAGCGTGCGCAGGTGCTTTCTTTGTAAACTCTGTTTCTACTGTCCATAAGTAATGCCCATTTGTTTTGGTATGAGCACTAATGGTTCCTTTATTCAGCTTTGATGTCTAATGGTAGCCACTGTAGTAGTACGTATATTCATTTTACCTGTGGTGGAAACCGTTTGTTTCAGATCTATAAGTTGGTTTCTCACAATGAATGTCTGGTGCCAAATTCAAGTAGGCTGGCTAAGCATATTGATACTTGTTACTGGCGTTGCTTTCTAAATTGGTCTGTCATTTAATGAACACATATCAGTGTATGATTGCTAAGCATATTGATTATCATCCAAACATGGTGGTGGTGCTGCTTTTAAAAAAAAAATTGTTTGTCATGGAATGCCATTTAGTCGATTCATATAGCTTAATAAGAATAACACTATGAAACATTTCTCCTCATATACTTAGTTTTCCACTGGTGATGGCAGGAAGAAGAAGGCGGTTCACAAGACCACGACCACTGATGACAAGAGGCTTCAGAGCACCTTGAAAAGAGTAGGGGTGAACACCATTCCTGGTATTGAGGAGGTCAACATCTTCAAGGATGATGTGGTTATCCAATTTCAGAACCCGAAAGGTGAAGCGTTGGCTTGTTGAAACCATTATTTCAACAGAATGAAGGATCCACTCACAAGTTTCTTCTAACACTGGTATTTCCTGATTTCCTGCAGTGCAAGCATCCATTGCTGCAAACACATGGGTGGTTAGTGGAACACCACAGACGAAAAGTAAGTCCCCCTTTCAAATCTTCATGGCTTAATTGTTTGATTAAGTAGCCTTCTTTTTCTAGAGTAATGTAAATATCTTTGAGATCTGACTAACATTCTTTTGGCAGTGATCTGATCTTGATTCTTAGATCTACTTTTAATTCTGATGGGTACATAGTTATTATAATGTAGGTAGCACATGATATCATCTTACTGCATGTAGATGACTTTTGTACATCAGAATTAGCCTCATTTATGTTTTCGAATTGAGGTTGCAGTTTACTTATGATAATGTCATTAAGGCGCAGACGTACACCCTGTCCCATACTCTACAGGGTTAATTACTTCATATTTTTCATTCATGCTCCTCTCTAAGTTGATATTTATGTGCACACATGCTCTTCGTGGGCTCTACATTCTTTGACTTGACTTAACTTTTTTCTTTATTTTATTTACAGAGCTGCAAGATCTGCTGCCCACAATTATCAACCAACTGGGTAAGACTTTTTACATTTTTTGCACTAGTCCAATAATTCCCTATGTTTCTAGTGAAATGTCTTGCTACTGCTTGAATAGCACCATACTTGAGAAAGACACGGTAAAACATCTGAACCAAACAAGTTTCTTTATACCATATCTTATGTGAAATTCCCTACTTCCAGGCCCAGATAACCTGGACAACCTGCGGAGGCTTGCGGAGCAGTTCCAGAAGCAGATGCCTGGTGCTGAGGCTGGCGCCAGCATTGGTGCTGCTCAGGATGATGACGATGACGTTCCAGAGCTCGTCCCTGGAGAGACCTTTGAAGGAGCCGCAGAGGAGAAGAAGGAACCTGAGGCGAAGAAGGAACCAGAGGTGGAGGAGAAGAAAGAATCGTCGTAATCTGTCCTCGTAGTCCATTGTTGTGAAGGGTTGTTGGTTCAGTGTTGGCATCTACTGTGTGCCGGAGACATGCTCTTGCGAGAACTCTGGCCTATCTTTCTTTTCTATGTGCTACGGTTTTGTCTTTTGCTGCTGGTTCTGTCCAAAACCAACGGCGGAACTGAACTGAGTTTACGACAATTATTTTTACAATTCTACTAGTGTTTATGTGCACAGTTCCGATGCTGTTTGATTGTTAGGCGGCGAAGAAAGAAGCATATGCTGTTGAAATCCAATCAGTGGCTTGTGAAGAAAGGGAGTATGTTGCTGTGATGCTATTTTTTGCACTGAACTTGTGCTCACGAGCTGGTACTGTTAAGGATTGAAATATCTTGTTGAAATGGTCTAATTTTCACAAGTATCTCTACTACTTGTTCGCTAAATGTACCCTCAAACATACACATACAGACTATAACTGCATGATCAGACGTGCTAAAGATGATCTAACATGATCTAACAGCTAGAGTTAGCCTAATCAGATCTCAGTGGCATCTGAAGAAAGGGAGTATGTTGCTGTGATGCTATTTTTTTCACTGAACTTGTGCTCACGAGCTGGTACTGTTAAGGATTGAAATATCTTGTGGAATTGGTCTCATTTTCACAAGTATCTCTACTACTTGTTCGCTAAATGTACCTCGCAAACATACACATACAGACTATAACCGCATGATCAGACGTGCTAAAGACGATCTAACAGCTAGAGTTAGCCTAATCAGATCTCCGTGAAACCCCGCCCCTTCGTCGTGAGCGCCTAGGATTCCTTGATGAGATGAGTCATCCTGTGGTGTGTCAATGTTAAACTTCCTAAACAGTTATCTTTCGCTCAGTATCACATGCTCTACAATATACCGGCAAGCAGAAGTGTCGGGGAGCTGTTGATGCCCGGCCAGAAACAACAAAAATGGGGAAGATGGTGGCGAGGGCTAGGGTGAAATCCTAAATGTCTGCCCTTCTTTCGGGGGAGGAAAACAATAGAGTTGCCATAATATAGACCCTATAATGGATAATATTGTTTAATAACTGCTTTTTAACTATTGCTTAAAACTTGGATTTAATTACTAAATATTTGTGTAACCAATTTGTAATATTTTTTGTGCCGCATGAATTGGTTGATTTTTACGGATGCTGTGTGTGTATGAATTGCGGTACGCACTCTTACACTGTTGAACCATGAGACATATCTATGTGCCTTGATGACAGAAGCTGCAATTTTTTTTAATATGATTAAAACTAAAAATAATTTGAAATTAACTTGATATACTTTTTAAGATCTGCGTTGCATCGTGCAGACTTACTAGTAACATTTAATTATTATGCTTACTAGTAACATTTAATTATTATGCTGACTAGTAACATTTAATTATTATGCCGACAAAAATATAAGCTTTTGTACGAAAAGGTTGGAAGTTTATAGTGGAAGAGTTCTATTTGTTGGACAAAACAGAGAACACTGCTTCGATTTGTTGGGCCAGGCCCAAAGCATAATTTGGTCCATCAATCGAAACCGAAGACAGCCCTGCGCATGTTGTGAATCTGACCCTACCTTTTTTTCAGTCGAAAAATCCCGGTACCATGTAAAATCTTCTTAAACAATTTTTGACATATATGCTCAACTGGCCTGTATTTTATTTAGCTGTTGACAATCCACACACAGGAGTGAATCAATAGCGACGGTAGCGATCTAGCCAACGTCGGACTCGGCCAAACCAGCTGTTTCCGTAGCAACAGCAAATCTCATCTCGTTCCCTGTCGGCGAAGAGGTTCGTCTCCTGGGTATTCAAGCAGCCTGGCATGGCGTTGTGCTCGTCCACGGATCGTACCGTGTTGGGGGATACCCCTGGATAGGGTCACGCCGTGGTATAAAGACCGAGTTAGCCGAGGTTCGGCAAAACCAAAGCAGATGCTGACCGGGTCACCTCAAGGCAGGCCGAATCATGGGGCAACCCGGACCAGGGGGCGTTCGCCTAACTAAGTCTCAACCGACTTAAGCTATAAGTCGGAAGTGCATGTCTTACTTATATGCAGGAACAGGTGTGGCCAGATCAACTACTTTGTGGGGAAGCATATTCCACGTATGCCCTAGGCAGAAACCGAGCTCCCTCTATAAAAGAGGGGTTTTCAGTAGAGGGGGTCGGTTTTTCTGCTATTCTGTTTTGGCTAGGGTTTTAGGTGTGATCTATGGGTGAGAGTAAGAGAGCTCCTTCTTCCTCCTCTCACCAATACAGCTCAAGGAGCACTTGTAATCTTGGAGACAAAGCTATACAAACATCTGTGTGGAGAATCACTCCACTATCCCTCCCTGGATTCCCCTAGCGTGTATTAGTCCCCACCTTTAGCCTATCCATGGCATCTGCCATGACACCACCACGACAGTTGGAGCCCACCGTGGGGCTAGCGGCGCTAGCAGGGGTCAAGATCTGGACGGGAAACATCATCGGCGCCGGCGAACGCATCGTCTCCGGGCTCGTTCAGCGCTTTGGAGCGCTGGACTTCGTCAGCGACAACGCTGGCTGCTTCGGCACGCGTCCTCTTCCGCGCAATGGCCTCTTCGTCAGGCTCGGCGCGCACAAGGTCTACGTTGCTGTTGACGTGTCGTGCGTTCATCCGCATCACATCGTCGAGGCGGGGGAGCCACCCCTCACCGTGGTTCCCGGAACGCGTATCGCTCGCTCCCAGGACCATGCAGAGGTGATGATGACTGCGCCAGGTGCGGGCGCGAGCAAGGATCCGACGCCAGATCCGGAGGTAACGCCTAAGGCGCCGAGGAAAGGTAGAGGTCCTCCACTTGAGAGGCCAGAGAACGTGTTGAGGGAAGCAATGGATAGCTTGGCAAACCCTGTAGTAGCAGCAGTAGATCCGGCTCGAGCGCAGGCCGAGCTAGAAGAAACTAGGCAGAAAATACTAGAGAGCGCAAAGAAGATAGCCGCGGCACAGCAGTCGTTGAATATGACGCTGCGTGAGTACGCAAAGGCGAACAAGGTTGACAATGTAAAAGTGAAAGGAAGAAATCTCATGAGCGAGATGAACAGAGGGGGTGATGTTGGAATTGAGGAATCAGAAAACTGGCTGTCCGTGGGGCTGCCGAGGTATAGTACCCCGGCAAAGAACCTCAGAGCAGCGGATGCAGCTGCATCCGAGTTAGAGGGTCTGACGGGTGAAGCCCATCAAAGACAACAGGATAGGGTTAATGAGCTGGTTCGGATCGCGAACAGGCAAAACGAGGAACTACTCAGAGCTAACCCGGAGAGAGCTGGAGCCTCCAAGATCGTCCATTCGGCGGTGGGTAACCCGGATAAATCCGATGGAGCCGCATCGTCTCCTCATGGTGGTCCAATGAGAGAAGAGGTAGTAACCTCGGCCAGACGGAACAAACAGATCGTCCCGTATGACCCAACGCGGGCAGCGAAAGGAAAAGAAGCTCAGAAAAATAATGATCGACGGAGTGTGAGCCGAGGTGAAGCTGGCCGAGGTAACCGCGACCAAGCTAATGCCGGTCAAGGGAACGTTGTCAACGGCAATGCCGGACAGCGAAACTCGGCTGGAGTAGGACATCCGCAGCAGCGGAATATACCAAGGCAAGAGCAAAGTGCCGGCCGAGGTATACAACAGAAAGGCGCTCCACGAGAGCAAGACAGGTATAACGATGGAGACTCGGAAATGGAAAACGCGGGATACCCAAGGCCGGACTATCATGTGATAGGGTCAAGACTGGGAAGCAGGGATTTGATGCCGGATGATGCCAGGTTGAAACTGGATCGACTGTATAGGTCGGAACAAATCGAATGCCAAGGTCCACCGGGTCCAGCATGTTTTGGACCCCGGATCATGAAGGAGCCACCAGGACCGAACTTCCAGCTACCCAGGGGCACGAAGACGTATGACGACACTACAAAGCCAGAGGATTGGCTGATAAATTATGCCACAGCTGTGAAAATTGCGACTGGCAACCTGAGATGGGCTGTGCGATATGTACCCCAGATGTTGGAAGGACCGGCAAGGGTATGGCTGAACAATTTGCCACCAGGAAGCATCAACTGCTGGATAGATTTCGAGGAAATGTTCATCAGCAATTTTTCGAGTACGTATCAGAGGCCAAATAGGCCGCAGACCCTAGCTATGTGCAAGCAAAGGCCAAATGAGACGGATCGGGAGTTTTTAACCCGGTGGTGCACTATGAGAAACTCGTGTGAGGGCGTGATAGAATCACAAGCCATAGCATGGTTTGCACAAGGATGCAGATATGCAAGCGAGCTGTGGCAGAAGTTGCAAAGGAAAATGCCAACTACGTTACAGAGATGATCCGGATTGCAGATTCATATGCTTTGGGTGATCCGACTCAGCCTAGGCTCGTATCAAACGAGTCAAACGATGAGTACTATCAGAGAGATGGGGCCGGATCATCCCGGAGGAATGAATACAGAGGAAAAAGGAGAGATGATAGACCGGATCATTGATACGGTTCGCACCAAGTTGCAGCTATGAATCAAGATCAACCCGGAGCAGGGGGCAGTCAACGCCAAAAAACTGGAGGGCAGTGGACTCCGAGAAATGATGGCAAGAAGACTTGGACACCAGAGCAAAAGAAGCAGTGGCAAGAAAGGAAAGATCATCCGAGGTATACTTATGAGTCAATGTTGGACCAGCCGTGTAAGTTTCACACGCCAAATCCGAATAACCCAGCGGGTCATACGACGAGGCAATGTGAGTGGATGCGCAAGATTGAACAAGGTAGTTCGGGGAATGCTCAGGCATCCCGGAATGATCAGCCTCGACAGGAGTTACCCCGGTAGCAATTGCTCTCCGGAGCGAACACGCAACAGCTAATGTTGCCTCCCCCTCCACCGAGGTATGATAACAATGAGAGAAGGGATGCAGTGCATCAAGTGGAAAATCAGCATCAGCCGGATCAGAGATACCCCGGAAATGAGGGGAGAAACGAGTACAGGGAGCACCATCAGAGCTATTGTGTGTTCACCACTGAGGAAACAGATAGAAAAAGCTTGCAGCGTAGGCATATGGAGGTGAATGCAGTAATTCCTGCAGTGACGAGGTACATGCCTTGGTCCGATCAAGAAATCACCTGGAGCATCAGGGATCATCCCAAGCTCATGCCAAGCCCTGGATCGTATGCGTTAGTGCTGGATCCGACACTCATTGGACCTAGCATTAACGTAAGGTTCTCAAAGGTGTTGATCGACAATGGCAGTAGCATTAACATCATGTATGCGGACACAATGGGCAAGTTGGGTATCTCGGAGAACATGCTGCAGGCCATGAGGACAACTTTCCATGGTATTGTGCCCGACATTTCTTGTGAGACCATAAGCAAGGTCCCGGTTGACGTCTTGTTCGGCACAAGGGATAAGTGCCGAACCGAAAATTTGGAGTTCGAGGTGGTGAACTTGGAAAGTGCCTACCACGCATTACTCGGAAGGCCAGCGTTGAACAAGTTCATGGCAAGCTGTCACGTTAGCTACTTGAAGATGAAGTTGCTCGGACCAAACGGGGTGATTACCATTGCAGGGGATTTCCGACGTTCCATGGAGTGTGCGTCGTCCGGGTCAAACTTAGCCGAGTCACTTGTGATTGCGCAGGAAAAAAGGAAAATTCAAGAGGTGGCGACATTGGCTCAGTCCGCGCAGCAGTATATGCCGGCGCTGAGTAACCCGCATGGAACTGTCTCCTTCTAGGCAACGAAAGATACCAAGAAGGTTCCTGTGGATGACATGTTCCTAGAGCGCACCGTAACAATTGGTGCCGGGTTAAGTGATAAATAGGAAAGCGAGCTCGTCAGCTTCCTCCGTGAGAATCGGGACATTTTTGCTTGGTCCACACAGGACTTGCAAGGCGTTCCGAGGGAGTTGGCTGAGCACTCTTTAAATGTGAGACCCGGAGCTAAGCCGTTGAAGCAACCACTCCGCCGCTTCGCCGAAGATAGGAGGAAAGTCATTGGGGATGAGATAGCTCGGTTGCTAGCTGCAGGATTTATCATGGAAGTTCTTTACCCGGATTGGCTGTCTAATCCGGTGCTGGTGGAAAAGAAGAAGGATGACCCAAACGTGGCAGTGGTTTGGCGCATGTGTATTGATTACATGAACCTGAACAAGGCGTGTTCAAAAGATCCATTCCCGCTGCCAAGAATAGATCAGGTCATAGACTCAACTGCTGGGTATGAATTGTTGTCATTCATTGATGCATATTCTGGTTTCCACCAGATACCTCTGAACCCGGATGATCAAATAAAGACTGCATTTATTACCCCGTATGGGGCTTATTGCTATCGCACCATGCTGTTTGGTTTATGTAATGCAGGGGCAACGTACCAAAGATGTATGCAAAACTATTTGCATGACCAAATAGATCAAAATGTACAGGTGTACGTGGATGATGTGGTTATCAAGACCAAGGAAAGCAAAACGCTCCTTGACGATATCAGGCAAACGTTTGCGAATCTAAGGAGGTTCCGGATGAAACTTAACCCAGAGAAATGCACCTTCGGTGTCCCGGCTGGCAAATTGCTTGGCTTTCTTATTTCCAGCCGAGGTATCGAGGTTAACCCAACCAAAATCCAGGCCATCGAACGAATGGAACTGCCGAAGTGTCTTAGCGATGTCCAGAAGTTCACAGGTTTCTTGGCCTCGTTAAGTCGGTTTGTATGTCGGTTGGGAGAGAAGGCATTACCTCTTTACCAACTCATGAAAAAGTCGGATAAATTCGTTTGGACGCCGCATGCCGATGAAGCCTTTACCCACCTAAAGAAGATGTTAGCCACGGCACCAGTGCTAGCCTCACCACTATCAAAGGAGCCAATGTTGCTCTATATAGCCGCAACCAACCGAGTTGTAAGTGAAGTGATAGTGGTGGAGTGCGACGAGGAAGGTAAGTCGGTGCAAAGGCCGGTGTATTACTTGAGCGAGGTGTTGTCAGCCTCAAAGCAGAACTATCCACACTATCAAAAGGTGGCATATGGCGTGTACATGGCCGCCAAGAAACTGAAGCACTACTTTGAGGAGCATCCTATCCGGGTCATTTGTGAGGCCCCCATATCCGAGATAATGAGTAACAAGGATGCGAGCGGTAGAATTGCAAAATGGGCAATTGAGCTAGCTCCTTATGCGCCGCAATATGACAGAAGAGAGGCCATCAAATCTCAAGCTGTGGCGGACTTTTTCGTGGATTGGGCCGAGGTGCAATACGAACCGCCACTCCCAGATCCGAACTATTGGCGAATGCACTTTGACGGATCAAAAACCAAAACCGGGCTAGGTGCCGGAGTTGTACTCACGTCGCCAAAGAAGGACCAGTTGAAATATGTGCTGCAGATCCATTTCACGGCATCAAACAATGTCGCTGAGTATGAAGCACTTGTGCATGGGCTCAAGGTAGCAAAAGAGATTGGGATACGTAGGATTATATGCTTTGGCGACTCGGATTTGGTGGTGCAGCAAGTGTCGGGAGTGTGGGACGCCCTTGATCCAAACATGGCACTGTACAGATTTCGTGTGCAGAAGATATCTGGTTACTTTGAGGGATGCGAATTTCACCATGTACCCCGGGTGGAAAATGAGGCTGCCGACATGCTGTCAAAGCTCGGGTCAACCCGACAAGCAATTCCACCGGGTGTAGCATTAGAGCACCTCAGGAAACCATCCATCAAGCCCTCCCCAGGAACCGACTCGATCTATGTCCCGGAGGACACGGAATCCGGAGCTGTGCCCATGGACATTGACATGGGAAGTGGTGCGCGAAACCCGGGGACTGCCTCGGCAAACCCGGGGACTGCTTCGATAAACCCGGGGACTCCTTCGCACGACCCGGGGACTGCTCAGCGTGGTCCGGTTGAAGTTATGCCGGTGGATCAGATGGAGATTGATGAGGATGTGTTCCCTATGCGAGAAATACCGGCTTGGGCACTACCTATATTTCAGTTCCTGAAAGATGGAACGTTACCCACTGAGGAAGTGCTTTCCAGGCAAACACAGAGGAGGGCAAAGGCTTACACGATCATCAATTCCGAACTATACAAAAGGAGTGTGACCAATGTCCTCCAGAGATGTGTTGACTCGGAAGAAGGGGTTGACATCCTCTGAGATATACATTAGGGGGAATGCGGGCATCATGCCTCGTCCCGAGCCTTGGTAGCAAAAGCTTTCCGGCACAGATTCTACTGGCCAAATGCCTTAGAGCAAGCAGAAGATCTGGTGAGAAAATGTAATGGTTGTTAGAGGTACGCTACCAAGACACATATGCCAATGTCGAAACTCAAGACCATACCAATTACTTGGCCATTTTGCATATGGTGCTTGGATATGGTTGGCCCGTTCAAACCAGCAAGGGGAAATATGACTCACATTCTGGTAATGGTAGACAAGTTTACCAAGTGGATTGAAGTAAAGCCTATAAGAAAATGTGATGGAGCTACGGCTGTAACGTTCCTCAAAGATATCATCTTGAGATACGGTTACCCTCACAGTATCATAACTGATAACGGCACAAATTTTGCGGAAGGAGCATTTGCGCGTTTCTGCCGGGATAAGAAGATCCGGCTGGGCGTAGCCTCGGTAGCCCACCCCGCATCGAACGAACAAGTGGAAAGATCCAACGGATTAGTATTATCCGGGATAAAACCCCAGCTCATTGAGCCGCTGCAAAGATCAGCGGGGTGCTGGATAGAAGAACTGCCAGCGATACTGTGGAGTTTAAGAACAACTCCGAATCGATCAACAGGCTATACGCCTTTTTTCTGGTATATGGGGCAGAAGCTGTATTACGAGCCGACATAGAGCATGATTCGCCTAGGGTCACCCAATACATAGAAGCCGAAGTGCAAGAAGCCCGGCAAAATGATGTTGATCTGCTGGAAGAAGCGAGAGAACTGGCACTGTCCAGATCCGCCATATATCAGCAAAATCTCCGACGCTATCATAGCCGGAAAGTGTGCCCCCGAGTCTTTCGGGAAGGCGATCTGGTGCTCCGGTTGGTACAACGTACTACTGGCATGCATAAATTATCCCCCCATGGGAAGGGCCGTTTATCGTGAGCAAGGCATTGCACAATGATTCTTATTATCTTATAGATGCAAAGCCACAGGAAAAGAACAAGGCGGACAGGTCCGGCGAGGAATCTAAGCGACCATGGAATATAGCTCTACTTCGTCCTTTCTACACTTAGCTAAGAAGTGTATGTATCCGAGCCTTCTCATATGTCGGTATGTATGTCGGCAATGAGCTTATCAATGAAATGTTGGCACCTCGAGCAGTAACTCGGGGACTGCCTTAATAATGTTTGTTGTTTTTGTGCGTCAGCTGGAATAAGTTATTCTACTTAACTCGGATTAGTAATGTGTGAGCACCAAGAACCCAACTCTTCGACTTGCTGTTGTCCAACAAGAATTGGCTTCATGGCAAGCAAGAGAACAAGTTTGGAATTGCGTAGCACATGAAAAACGACTAAGGAGAAGAATTTATTCGAGCCGACGTTTGTTTTTCGGACTAACCCTGTATTTATTTTCAAGTTATTATGCAGTTTTATTTTTGAGCTAAGTCTAAAAGTTTCCCAGTATTGTTAAGACAATTTTTGAAGCTCGGATTCGTAAGTCATAGAGCCGAATCAAGGTAGACACAAACCGAGCCAAGAAATTGGACGAACAAGAAAAAGAAATTCGGGGACTACGCCCAAGTGAATCCGGCATAAGAACTTAGTAGCAAAATATCACATCTGTTTGGAATACAACTCCACCCGGCATACCGGGGATCTTATAAATTTTCGAGTTTTTTTTCGCTCAAGGGGCAGCAGGAGGAAGTTCAGCATCATCTTCGCCGCCTTCAATATCCGAGGCGTCATCTTCTCCTTCACCGTCCGAGCTATCCTCATCATTCTCAACCTCTTCGTCCACAGCGGCTTCCAGGAAGCTCGGCCCCTCAACCCATTCATGAATGGGAGCATATTCGATGAGGCTATGGGCACAAGCCTAGCGCCGAGCTACCCACTCCGGGTCATTGGTCCATCTGGATCCTGTGCGCAGACGTGTGAGGAGGTTGAGATCAATCTTCTCATACCACGTGAGTATGTGGTGAAGGAGGGTATCAGCTGCGGCACGTCCAGCGGACTCTCTCCAGAGGTCAAGCTGAGTCTCGGTTTCCATTAACTTCTCAATGAGAAGTGCGGTGGTCTCCGGGGCTTCTTCGCCGGGCCAGAAAGTGTTGAAGATGCGAGCTGCAGCGCCGAGGATGTCCTTGCCGTAATTTTTGATGAGCTCCACGCGAGATGATAAGCTGACCAACAGGTCCTCCAGGTCATAAGGAATCCCTTCACCATCAGAAGTGGCCAGAATACCCCTTTGTCGGCGGAAGTTGGCAACTGCTGCGCTCGCAATAGGAGTGCCCTCTGGAAATTTGCCTGGAAGCGAGGCAAAGGAGGGGGGTCAATAAAAGACGTATGAAGTAATCCGGAAAAGTAGGTCGGAAAAGGGAAAGGAACTTACGTGATATATGACTGAGGATCCGGGTCAACTCCTTGGTGTAGTCATCACGTCTCTTCCGAAGCTGCTCAAGCTCAGCGTTCGCCGACCCAAGCTAGATGCCGGACTCCTTGAGAAGATCCTGGTCCTTGGAGATCTGGAGGTTGAGGCGCTTGCGCTCTTCTGTGTAATTCTAGCCAGCCTTTTGAAGTTCAGATTGGTGTTGGGCCTTCATCTTCTCCATCTCTGCCTTGAGCCTGGCAATCTCGTCGTCCTTGGTTCGGAGGAGGGCAAGCTCGTCATCTTTCTTCTTAAGCTCAGCTTGGTGCTACCCTGCTTGTTCGAGAAAATGCAGCATCATATCAGGCATGGGCACACTATCTTCAAGCGATGCTGAAATAGTGTGTTGGCTCGGCAGAGCCGAGGTATGAATGTTTGCCGAGCCAAGGAGAAAAGGAAGTGGAAAGCACGGCAAGGTCAGACAGAAATGACTTACCCTTGATCTGCTCCAGGTTTTTCCGCATAATAATGTTCTCAGCCTCCACCCCAGCTACAAAAACCGAAGGATAAGGTTAATTCGACAAAGGAAGATGAAGAAAAATGAAGAAGTGATAAGGAAGAAATTTACCCCTTTTCTCGTATTCCGCGATAAGTGCGGCCTGCTTGGCGCGTAGCATCTTGTGGGTATCCAGCAAGCGTTGGAATTCCGCACTCCGGCGATTGGTGGTCACCTGAAAGGGATACAGAAACACAAGTTAGCTCGATGCATATTCGAAGTGTACTAAAATCCGGGCCAAGTGGAACTTAACCCGGCTCTAGGTATGTGAATATTCGAAGTGTACTCAAATCCGGGCCAAGTGGGACTTAACCCGGCTCTAGGTGTGTGCATATTCGAAGTATACTAAAATCCGGGCCAAGTGGAACTTAACCCGGCTCTATGTGTGTGCATATTCGAAGTGTACTAAAATCCGGGCCAAGTGGAACTTAACCCGGCTCTAGGTGTGTGCATATTCGAAGTGTACTAAAATCTGGGCCAAGTGAAACTTAACCCGGCTCTAGGTGTGTGCATATTCGAAGTGTACTAAAATCCGGGCCAAGTGGAACTTAACCCGGCTCTAGGTGTGTGCATATTCGAAGTTCTCATGGAGCTACGTTTGTTTTCTAAAGAGCATCCGGCCGAGTAACAAGTTACTCCCCCGTAGGCTCGGGGACTAATGGTTATTATCTACAACTTGTAAAGGGGAAGCGACGTACCTCCATCATTCGCCCAACGAGGTTAATTGCCTTTGCGGCTGTGTTCATCTGAGCGGAAAACTCGGCGGGGCCGAACTTCTCCGGGAGATCAGCGTCTTGAACGACCTCTGCCTTATTCCAGTTCATGACAAATTCGATCAGGCTCGGAGGGTACCGTTGACCGCTGGGCATATGGGGCGCCACCAAGCCCTTCGCGTGCGCTTCTTTCCTTTCAATCAAGGCAAGGGCTGGGCTGGTGTGCAGAACCATCTGCTGTGCATCAGTTGGCTCGGCAGGGGCGTCCTTTGGTGCTGGGGCTTTCTTCGGAAGCATTGATACGAGGGTACGCTGTCCAGCCTCGACGAATGTCGGCTTGGTAGCGTCCGGAGCCTTCTTGTCCTTGGCTTGCTGGGAAGAGGAAGCCGTCGCAGCGGATTTCCCCTTAGGAGCGGCCGGGGTAGCTCCTCGCCGAGGTTGAGAAGACTCGGACGAGGCAGAGGAGCTAGGCGCTGGCGCTCTTGTTGCTAGGCTTGGAGCCACTGCTGATGTTTTTGCAGCTGGAGTTGGTGCTGATGTCGGAGTTGGTGTTGGTGCTGGTCTGGTTGTTGATACTGGTGCTGGAGCCAAGGTAGCTTCAGTGGTTGCTGGTTGCGGTGATGCCGTCGCTTCGGCCGGGCCGGTCTCCCCCGCTCCAAGGTTACCCTCCTCTTGCCGAGGTGGAGCAGAACCCGGAGCGGCCGCAGAACCCTCTAGAATAGGGCTCAGCGGGCGTGACTCGTCGTCGCGACGGGGAGAAGGGCTAGGTCGGAGATGTGAAGAGATGCTAGATCCACTTTGAGGGACCTCCACGAGAGCCCTACAAAATCAAACAATGTCAGAAGAAAAATTACAACGATGTAAGGAAGAACAAGTTACAGAAGAAAGAATGACTTACGCATACGAGGTTTGGGCCTCCTTGGGTTTCCGGGCCCTTCGTGCTGGGGCCTTGCCTGCTGGCTTGGAGGCGGTCTTGTCCCCGGACTTCTTTCGCCTCTTAGCGGGCTGAGAAGCTCCGGAGGAAGAACTTGAAGCAGCCCCGCGCTTCTTCTTTGATGCCACCGGAATAGGTTCGCCCGTAGCGAGGGGAGGATCCTCGTGGATGTGACCACCGGGGTGAGCTGATGGCGGAAAAGCAAAAGAAAGGGGGACAGCCTCAACAGGTTCAATCATCTCGACATCCGAGTCATCTTCATCATCGGGCCAATCTCTAATAGAAGAGGATTTACCCGTGGGTCGTTTCGTGGCGTCGGTCATCGGGAGGAACATCTCCTGGTCCGGCTCCTCCTCATCCGGAGTCTCCCGGTCCGGCGCCCACTTAAGGGTCAGATCGGTGCCATCCTCGAGGGTCTGCTGAAGAAATTGCTCGGGAAAATGAATGAACAAGAGAGTCAAAAATACAACAATAACTGACATATAATTAATCCGGGGTAAGTTGGCAGCATGAAGCTTACCGCGGGAGGAAGCCTATCGCGGCAGAAATACTCAATCCCCCAAGTCCACTCAGAGGAGAAGTCCTTGTGGGTGGTGAAGAGAGTCTTAACCCGGCGATAAATCTCCGTGTTGCTCAGCTCGAAGGAGGAGGTTCGGTTGGGGTCGCGGCCGAAGGTCATGTGGCACACCTTGTGGGTGCGCTTCTGGAGGGGGGGAGATTCGGTTACGCACGAAAGTGATCATGGCATCCTCGTTGCGTAGCCCGAGCTTCTTCAGCTCCGCGAACCTTTTGTTGACCTGGTTGGCCAAGGCTGTGGGCTTCTTGGGAACGGCGTCCCACAGACCAGGGTTAGGTGGACCCGGAGTATATGGGAGCGGCCGGATTAAATCTTTGGTGCCAGTGTTCTAGACGTAAAAGAAAGTCCGGGCCCACCCTTTGCAGGACTCTAACCCGGTGGCCCGGGGGAAAACGGAGAACCTATAGGGTGAAATGGAAGCAGCTCCGAATTGAGTGAACTGCTTGTCCTCCAGATCGGTATGGATGTTGGGGATGACGTTGCGACGAAGGCCGAAAAACTGGATCCAAAGCTCCTTCGTGGGCCATAGTCAGGAGTAGCCTTCGATCGTAGAAGCAAAGGCAGAAAGGAAAGTGATGGCATTGGCTGGAAGATGGTGCGGCTGGAGCTGGTACGTACTGAGCCAGTCCCGGAAAAAATCGCTCACCGGCAACCCGAAGCCCCGTTGGAAGTGGGACAGGAACACGACGTATTCACCCGGATTGGGTGAGGGGGCCAGTTCGGAGGAGGCGAGGCGAGCCGCAATGCCGGCGGGGATGCGCCTGGTGCGGTAGAGCCAGTCCAGGTCGTCTTCGCAGACCCAGGACCCGGCCCACGCACCGCGGTCCGCCGCCACGGCGTCCTCCTCCATCTCCTGCTCAGCAACGATGAGCTCCTCTTCAGTCATCAGATCTTCGCTGCCCTCGTTGGCGCTAGCGGCGGCGGGGGGCAGAGGCCGGGATTGGCGAGGACCCGTGGCGAAAGAGCTGCGTAACGGTGGCTGCGACGCAGAAATGCGAGGGAAAAGCACGGCGGCGACGCTGCTATTTGGAGCACTGGCGGCGGCGCGGTTGCGAGGAAGACGAACAAGAAGAGCAACGAGCAGAGGGGCGCAGAAGGAGAAAAATCCTAAGGGATGCGCCCCTCCGCTATTTAACCTCTCCTTCGAGCGGTGAGTGGGATCGTGTCCTACGGATCGGCCACACGCAGTGGCCGTGTATCACCTGCCCGGACCGATCAGTGGGGAGCCATACGGAGGGCCACAGAGCGGAGATGATCCAATGATGTGACACTGTGATGCGATAAACAAGGAGGCAGGCATGACGTGACCCGCGCACAGTGATAACTGACAATTACTACGGCGGTTACTATGCATACCCTTAAAATAAGACGACATAATGATTACCCTTCACATGGGTTGGCGTACGAGAGAAGGAAACAAGACCTGGATGGAACTATGGTAACCCGGCCAGCAAATGAAAACTTGGAATGTGCGGAGGGAAAGTAAAACCAGGAGGTCCGAGTCAAAGTGGTAACCTGGCCGGCAAGTGAAAACTTGGAATGTGCGAAGGGAACGTAAATCCATATAATCCGAGGTAACGACCAGAGCACAGAATTGAACCTGATGTGGCCTTAGCGGCCAAGGCAGCTAAGACCGCACCAGCTTCGGGGACTAATGTTGGGGGGATACCCCCGAGTAGGGTCACGCCGGAGTATAAAGGCTGAGTTAGCCGAGGTTCGGCAAGGCCAAAGCAGATGCTGGCCGGGTCACCTCAAGGCAGTCCGAATCACGGGGCAACCCGGACCAGGGGGCGTTCGCCTAACTAAGTCTCAACCGACTTAAGCTGTAAGTCGGAAGTGCATGTCTTACTTATATGTAGGAACAAGTGTGGCCAGATCAACTATGATCCGGGTCACGTCTGGCTTCTAGGAGAAGGAAGGAATCTCGCTGGTCAAAAGAAGCCCCGGTACGCACTACCTGAGCGAAGCAAGCAAGGACAGGACCACCGGGGCGTGGCCGACAAGGATGACGATGCCCATGTCGGCTGACGCGGGCGCCGCAGAGGCTCACGTAGCTAAAGCATGTGTGACGCGGGGGAAAAGCACCCCGGTCGGCTTGCTACTTTGGGGGGAAGCATATTCCACGTATGCCCTAGGCAGAAACCGAGCTCTCTCTATAAAAGAGGGGCCAGGGTTTCAGTAGAGGGGGTTGGTTTTTCTGCTATTCTGTTTTGGCTAGGGTTTTAGGCGTGATCTATGTGTGAGAGTAAGAGAGCTCCTTCTTCCTCCTCTCGCCAATACAGCTCAAGGAGCACTTGTAATCTTGGAGACAAAGCTATACAAACATCTGTGTGGAGAATCACTCCACTATCCCTCCCTGGATTCTCCTAGCGTGTATTAGTCCCCACCTTTAGCCTATCCATGGCATCTGCCGTGACACCACCACGACATGCCATGCGCCTGAATATCTCGTACCGAATCGCCTTCTCCTCCTCGTCCTTGTATGTGCGACCGTGTTGGACCATCCACTCCTCGAACCTCTTCTTCATGGCTCTCCCCTCCGCGGTTTCATCCTCCAGGACCCACCGGTGAAGAGCCGATTTACGAGCTGTGACAAGATTCACGGTCAGGTAAATTCAGGACTAACAATGCACAGTTTCGTTTCCAATCTACTACAGACTTCTCTGCATCATCACCACCTTTGAAATTATACAAGGACTGTCCTCCGAATCCGACCAATGCAGCGGCAGACAAGGTGCCCACTGCCGCCATGGCACGAGGGCGACCAGGTGGCAACCTGTAGCACAAGTAGTGCAACTAGCAGTAAGCACAGCTCCTATTGAGTCGATGCATGAAAGCTGTTAGATCAAAAAAGAAAAAATGAAGAACACACAGAATTAGCCAATTCGGTACCCTTAATCGGACTCTTCCAGGACTAGTATAAAAAAAACTCCCCGTAAGAACAAAGTTGACAATCAAGATAGCATAAACTGCAAGCTCTTATTGAAAAGGTGAACATCACTTAACTAATGACTAGAAGAGATCCATGAAAACTAAACGCCTGGGACTCAACACACTTCCATGGATTGACTGACTCCTCAAAATAAAAACAAAAAAAACTATACCATGCTGCTTTGATTTGAGCAGTCCAAACAAACTAGCAAATCAAATCGATGAAACCTTATTAACTATCCAATTACCAGATCTGGATCGACCTAGTTACCACCGCGAGCGAAGTGAAAACTAATCTAAGTATAATTTGGAACCGTGGTTGAGGGACATACCGTGCAGCCGGGCCGCTGATCCGGTGGCGCCAAGAAGTGACGACAGAGTCCAAGAGGCCAGGCGGCGACATGATCGTCCGGTTTTTCTCTCCGCTACTCTGCCTGGTCTACTAGGGTTTTGTATCTTTTATTTTTGGGAGAACTCTTTACCGTCGAACGACCGACAAGATCGGTCATTCGCGTACGTGGGCCGCGTCTCCCTTCTGCTGGGCCGGCCACCAGGTGCACAGTGCACACGACGTTGCCGCCAAGGACTAATAAAGCCTTAAAACGACCGGGCTGCAATGACTGACGACTCCCAGCCCAAAGCATCTATTTACTACTACCATGTGCCAACACTCAAAAAACAAAAACTATTCAAAAAAAAAACCCCACCCTTGTGCCGCTTACCACGATGCATATTTTGTAGGGTTGGATAGAAGTGACTGTTTTATGTTCCAGGTGGACCGAGTTGTGAAGAGGGTTAGTGAATGGAAGGAGAAACTCCTTTCAGCTCGAGGAAGAGAGAAGTGTTACTAAAAGCAACAACACAAGCTATATCATCACATGTGATGTTGGTCTTCAAGATTCCACATAAAATTTGCAAAGGAATCTAAATATTGGTGGGGGATAGTGCTAATAAAAAAGATGCATTGGTTGGCATGGTGGAAGATGTGTGTCCCAAAAAAGAAAGGAGGCATGGGCTTCCATGATATCCACTGCTTTAACTTGGCGCTTCTTGCTAAACAAGCATGGAGATTGATTCAAGACTCGGATTCTTTATGTGCGATGATTTTGAGAGCTAAATATTTTCCAAATGGAGATCTTCTCAATGTTAAATTGAAGTAAGGTAGGTCTTTCACATGTCAAAATATTTGGGCTAGCCTGCAAACATGGAAAAGGGTCATATTTGGAGAGTTTGGAAAGGAACTTCTATAAACATATGGGAGGATGAGTGGATTCCTAGTGGCTCGGTGAGGGGTGTACTAACACCAATGGCGCATAATATCCTTACTCGCGTAAGTGAGCTGATTGACCCGATCTCTAATACTTGGGATGAGGAGCTATTGAAGCAAACTTTCTGGCTAGTTGATGTGAGGAGAATTCAGTCTATCCCATTATCATCTCATGATATGGAGGATTTTTTTAGCTTGGCATCATGCAAAGAACGGTGTTTTCTTAGTAAGGTCAGCATATTTCGTCGAATGGGGGAGTCAATTTGGTCATAAAGTCGGTAGAGGACATGATGGACCAATGAGTGACCAAAGACCAACTACTACCTCTTTTCAAAATATAAGTCTTTTTAAAGAGCTAAATTAGTTTTCTAGAAAGGATTATCGAAACGGATGTAGTAGTTAGTTGAGACCACCGCGATCCAGAGACCGTGCCACACACGAAATGCTGCACCTGCAACGCATTTTGTACATGTACATCTGCAGATTTAGTTGCCTCTCATAATTGACGTTTTCTCGGGCGCTTGTGCACGTGCTAAGCTGCCTTGAACATGGACGTACGAGTGGACTCGTGCACGCATGTCAGATTAACCAATCGAGTGATTAGCTAGCTTCATGCACGTTGGAGTTGAATTGATCGACCAAAAAGCCTCATGCATGCATATTCACATATGCACATACGAGCATAACTAAATAATCAACGCGGACTGGTCTATATATTATATATATCAAGAAAAAGTTGTTTTCTTTCTCTCCATTAATATGCCCAGCCAAAGAAAAATATTGACGTGTACAAAATCATGTCCAACACACGTGGGCCCCGAGTTGGGCCTAACCTAATATGCCAACGGTGTTTACCTGAAGGGCTATGCCCACCTCAAGGGGTACACTAGGTTTGCTTTCTCTCACCTTCCTTATTCGTTGTCACATATTCCTTTCTAATTGATGACCCACAAGTATAGGGGGTGTATCGCAGTATTTTCGAGGGAAGTGAAATCCAATTTATTGATTCGACACAAGGGGAGCCAAAGAATATTTATAAGCCTTAACATCTGAGTTGTCAATTCAGCTGCACCTGGAAACAATCTTACTCACATCAGTTTATCAGTAGCAACAATTTTATAGTAGGAATAGTAAAGTAACAGCAGTAGGTAAAAGTAAAGACAGCAGTAATAATAGCAGTAAACAGTGGGATTCGAGTACAGTAGGCATAGAAATGGATGGACGGGCGTTGCATGGACAAGACAATTCATATAGCAATCAGAACATAGGGCTATTGCAGATAAATAAGATAAAACATCCAAATACTAGATAATCCTAGGCATGTGTTCCATATATAGTCATACGTGCTCAAAATGAGAACTTGCATAACATCTTTTGTCCTGCCAACCCGTTTGCAGCGGGGCCTCAAGGGAACTACTGGCAATTAAGGTGCTCCTTTTAATAGAGCACCGGAGCAAAGCATTAACACTCCATGAACACATGTGATCCTCACATCAAAGCCATTCCCCCCGGTTATCCCGAGTTCTGTCACTTCGGGGCCTTTGGTTCCAGACAACAACGTGTGTATACAACTTGCAGATAAGACCATAAACAATACTATCATAATGAATCAATAACATGTTCAGATCTAAAATCATGGCACTCGGGCCCTAGTGACAAGCATTAAGCATAACAAGTCGCAACAAAGTCATAAAGCACTAATAGAAGATACTAGGCACCATGCCCTAACAATCTGATGCCATTACATGAACGATCTCAACCAATCCCTACCATCCCCATATCCTACAGCGGGGGATTACTCACTCATAGACGGGGGAAACATGGATGGTCGATGGAGAAGCGATGGTGATGATGATGGTGATGATCTCCTCCAATTCCCCATCTCGGCAGGGTGCCAAAACAACGTTTCTGGTGCTGTTTCGTGGAATCTGGTGGTGGCGGCGGAGCGGAACTCCTTCTGGAAAAATGTCGAACCCCCTCCCCCCTGAGTTTTTAGGTCAGAAGGTATCTTATAGGCGAAGAGGGAGACCGAGGGGGTGTCTGGGGCGGCCAGACCACCCCCTGGCGCGGCCAGGCCTAGCCCGCATGGCCAGGTGGTGTGGCTGGGCCCTAGCCCCACTCCGTCTCATATTCTGGCTCCGGGAGTCTTCTGGTGAAATAGGATTTTTGGCTTTTGTCCCGTCCAATTCCGAGAATATTCATTTTCTGACTTTCCCGGAACCAAAAACAGCAGAAAACAAACAGCTGGCACTGTGGATCTTGTTAATAAGTTAGTCCAAGAAATCATATGAAAGTACTCCAAAGTGTGGACAAAACACAAGTAAGTGGATAAAACTAAGCATGGAACATCAAAAATTATAGATACATTTGCAATGTATCAACATCCCCAAGCTTAACTCCTGCTCGTCCTCGAGTAGGTAAGTGATAAAAAGAAAGAATAATTTTTGAGGTGACATGCACCATCAAAGACTTGATCAAAGTATTTGTAAATTATTCAAAGCTGGGATCATAGTACTTCAATCATAACATGAAAGACAAAGCTCTAGCAATAAGACAAAGAAACTATGATGCAACATGAAAAGGCACAAACAAAAGATTCATGAATAACAATGCTTTGCAAGAAGTTTGTTTGTTTCACATAAGGAAAACATAGCATAATAGTATTCAGCTTGTCCCTCATAGAGTAGCAAATATAAATGCATAGGACACCTTCAAAGTTCATAAGAGTGACTAGATACAAATAGTTTAAAACAAGCAATATCAAGTTATGCATCAATCAACTAGTCTTGGGACAATGCACATAGAACTAAGAATGACCACTATGCTCTCAAAGTAGGTGCATAAAGGTAGAAGGTGGAGACTCAATATAATGGTGGAAGAAGGGCCTTCATATAAGGAAGTAGGGATTCAAGTCTCATAAAGAGCTTCCCAAAATTATGGTACTTATAGCTTTCAGCTCTCATTGCCCCTATCATAAGTATCTTGAAGTGATTAAGGTTAAAGTGAACAAACTATGGTGTACATGCTTGACGAAGTATAAGTTAGAAATATCATGTCCCATGTATACGAGGGCCGCTCCTCATGCTACTCAAGTTTAGTCACCGGTAAGTTCTTGTCATCGTAAGTATATATGTATCATAGAGAACCGCCAACGGGGAACCCCTTGCCCGATGATACGGAAGAATCCCCATATCAAAATGACAAGGCAAGCAGACAACGAGCATCTCAGCAATCTTCTTATTTACCATGGGAATATGGTGCTTTTTTCTCTCTTTCCTCTTTTCATAATATCTTTTTTTTTCTTTTTCTCTTTTTTCTCAATATAGGACTCTTTTTTTATAAGAAGAATGCTTCATAGACAGCTCATTATGGTTACGCTGCAGGTTTCCACCATGTCAGCATGGATTAGACCAGCGGCCCAGGCGTTTCTCTAACACATATACATAACTCCATGGACTTACAAGCTCCCCTTTCATTTCACACCGACGACATCCATAGACAAAAGAGCATGATATCAACTAGGTACAAGTACCAAGTGCAATGTTGAAAGCGTTCCCCATGACAGCATGATTCTGCTAATTCCCAACAAATAAGTGCAAGCATATACAACATAGACGACACAATGGTTCAAGTTTATTAAATGCAAAAAAGTAAAGTGTGCCATCAAGTTCGTGAGAGCTTTAATCACTAGTTTTCTCATAACAAGTTTAATTTGAAAGGTAGACAAAAACATGAATATACTTGGAATAGCATATGCTAGTAGGTAGGTATGGTGGACTCTTTGGAATAACTTTTTTTAAGGAATTGGATGCATGAGTGGAACTCATACTTGGTTGTGGAGGCTAGCAAAAGACTAGGAGCGACAAACTAAGAGAGCAATAATGGCCATAATCATGCAGAGCGACAAAACATCATTGATCAAAGCATAAAGTGATACTACAAGTTGAAAACTAAAGGATCATAAAGGCTTATGGTGACTTGGGATAGTCATAACATGGTGTGAGCATGTGCCAAGTCAACCCAAATAAAGCATCAAAGGAGAATACCACAATACTATGTGATGACCCACAAGTATAGGGGGTGTATCGCAGTATTTTCGAGGGAAGTGAAACCCAATTTATTGAATCGACAGAAGGGGAGCCAAAGGATATTTATAAGCCTTAACAACTGAGTTGTTAATTCAGCTGCACCTGGAAACAATCTTCCTCACAACAGTTTATCAGTAGCAACAGTTTTGTAGTAGGAATAGTAAAATAGCGGCAGTAGCAAAGTAAAGACAGTAGTAACAAAAGCACTAAACAGTGGGATTCGAGCGCGGTAGGCATATGGATGGATGGACGGGCGTTGCATGGAGAAGACAATTCACATAGCAATCAGAACATAGGGCAATTGCAGATAAATAAGATAAAGCATCCAAGTACTACACAATCCTAGGCATGTGTTCCATATATAGTCATACGTTCTCGCAATGAGAACTTGCACAACATCTTTTGTCCTGCCATCCCGTTTGCAGCGGGGCCTCTAGGGAACTACTGGCAATTAAGGTGCTCCTTTTAATAGAGCACCGGAGCAAAGCATTATCTCTCCGTGAACACATGTGATCCTCACATCAAAGCCATTCCCTTCCGGTTATCCCGATTTCTGTCACTTCGGGGCCATTGGTTCCGGACAACAACTTGTGTATACAACTTGCAGACAGTGAAGGGAATATGCCCGAGAGGCAATAATAAAGTGGTTATTATCTTATTCCATGTTTATGATAAATGTTTATTTTGCATGCTATAACGGTATTGATCAGAAACATCAATACATGTGTGTTTAATAAACAAAAAGGGTTCCTAGTTATGCCTCTCTTATAGACTAGCTTGTTGATTAACAAGATGATCAAGGTTTCCTGATCATGGACATTAGATGTTATTAATAACAAGGTCACAACATTAGTTGAATGATGTGATGAACATTCATCCGAAGTATAGCATTACGATCAAAGTCATTATGTTTATATTGCTATAACATCATACTAAGTAATCTTTATCCTTAGACCATGAGATCATGTTAATTGCTAACACCGGAAGAGTATCTTGGTAACATCAAACGTCACACCGTAACAGGGTGACTATAAAGATGGGTTCAATGCTATGAAGGTGTTATGTTGAGGCTCATGGATCAAGAGTGGAATTTGTCAATCCCGATGACGGATAGATATACTCTAGGCCCTCTCGGTGATATCACATTAAGATAGCTTGCAAGCAAGTGATGTGATTACTAGAATGTTATATCACGGGAACAAGAAAAGAGTGCATGTCGGTAACGAGATCAAACTAGGTATGGAGATCCCGATGATCGAATCTCGGACATGTAATATATCGCGAGACAAAGGGATTTTAGTTACTAGCGTTAAAGGTTCTCACGATCACAGAAGTCATCGTTGAATGTGTAGGAGTTAGTACGGATCTCCAGGTCCCGCTGCTGATTATTGATCGGAGAGGGGTCTCGATCATGTCTGAATTATTCGCGAACCGTACGGTGACACACTTAAGAGTTACCGGACACCATTTTGGAGCACATATGTTTTAGACGAAAGAATTGCAAAGCGTAGGAATTGTTTTGATAGAAACCGGAAATTGTTTCGGGTGAAATTGCAGAAAGAGGTTCTGCATGTGATATTGAAATATTGCAAGGGGTTATATGTGAATATTTGTTAATTAAAGTAATTAACAAAATTTTGAATAAATTTAATAAAAGAGTTTTATTAAATGAGAGAGCATTAAACTTGGAGAATTTTAATGCATTTAAAGTAGGGACTTTAAAGGGGAATGTGAAGAGGCATTTTAATGTGGAGGGGTTACCACCACATGAATGGGGGAGGTGAGGAGTCACCCCCCATGCGCCGGCCATGAAGGAGGGGCACCCCCTCCTCCTATAAAAGGCCACCCTCATCCTCCTTCTTCCTTAGACCTCCTTGTGAAGGATCTCTCTCCCCCTCTAGAATTATTCCCCCATGGTCTTGGATTAGCGAGATACATGTTCCTGGTGGCATTTCGTCTGGAAGGAGTTGCTGCTTCCGCTGGATCACTGGAGCAAGGAGATGGAGGTTGTCCGGTGGCTTGAACATGTGTGCGAGTACAGATGCGCTGCTGAGTTGCGGCGCTCGGACTTCCTCACGATCTTGAGATCGGCAAGTATATGACTATATCAACCACGAGTTCCTACTCGTTAACAAAACTCGTTGTCTTCGAGGGTAAGTTCTCGATGGATGTATTTCCACCCGTTGCTTTGTACCTAGTAGATAGATCTTGGCGTATAGTTCTCATCATAGGATTTTTTTTTGTTTTCTATGCTGTGGGACCCAACAGTGGTATCAGAGCCTGATCTATGCGTATGTACTTTGCACGGGTAGTACACATATGTTTATATGTGGGTGATGATGATCATGTTATTGCATCTTCTATGTATTTTGGATATTGGTGGCATAGTGGGATGAAGCGGCCTGGACCAACCTTATATGTCATCGTACATGAGACCGGTTCCACGACTGACATGCAACTTGTTTTGCATAAGTGGCTGGCGGGTGTCTGTCTCTCCTACTATAGTCAATATCTGATTTACAACGAGTTGCTAATAACTTGGTTATCCTCGTTGTGGTTCATGTTCGTAGGTAAGAACGGTTCTATCTCCAAAAGCCCTAAGCCACGTAAAACTTGTAATTGATAAACTAGAGGCGTCTAGTTTAGATTGTTGCTGGGCTAGTGTCTTGATATGGTATTGTTGTAAGTAAATGTATGATAGATACTCTTGCAACATACTCAACGTGTAAGTTCCATACACCTTGGCCTTACACACAAAGGAATGATAGAGATCATACCACGATGCAAATGATAGAGATCAAATGCATGGACCATATCATCTCACTTTACACATTAGATGTTAGCATCTTATACTGCTAGTTTGGCGCTTTCTGTAGCATTGTAAGATGATCCCTCATTTAGATATCAAGATAAAAATGTGTTCTTCCTTAAGTATGCACCGTTCTATGGATCGTGTTTCGAGACATCACGTGATGATCGGGTGTACTCGACTCTACGCTTTCATACAACGGGTGTAAGACAGTTTTACACACGCGAGTACTAAGGTTCTTACTTGGCGAGCCTAGCATGTACAGACATGGCCTCGGAACACGGACCGAAAGGTTAAGCATGAGTCATATGGTTGATATGATGCCCATATTGATGCTCGCCTTTGAAGCTACACCGACTCACGTGATGATCGGACTTGGTGTAGTGGATTTGGTTCATGTAATCACCAAAAAGGCACGAGGGATGTCGCTTTTGAGTGGGAGTTCATTTCTAATTTGGATTAGTCGAACTCAATTTATCATAAACTAAATCAAAGTGAATTTGCATAATTTGTTGTAGTCATTGGCATCTGTTCACTACCTTATTCTTAGTTTTAATTGAGATAATAGAACTATAGAATTCTGGATATTTACTTTACGAACTGGTATCGTATTGTTTTGAATGTCAATTTAAAGTTTAGAAGTCCTATTGCAAACTTTCAGCAAACTCTATTTACTCCATGAAGTTTAATAAGTAGTATTAAATCAAGAGTAAGAATTCCAATGTTAGTATCTAAAGTATCATGTTTGCCTCCATGATTATTGATATTCAAAAGTTGTTTTAATATCAAGATTATATAGGAGCTGAAAATTGTTTCAGAAACCATCATGTGTGGAAGATATTGTGATATCTTAAACAATGTTTTTGGTTGCATTATGATAGAGTATAATTTAGCAAAATACATGTTCTCATATTGTATGAGAATTTATGAAGGTTGGAGACGCTAAGCGTCCTAATCTACCAAAAAGGTTTTGGGAACTGATATTATACTCACGATTCTTCCTTATAGGCTATAGTATCTTGATCATGAAAGTTGTCATGATAAGGATGAATAGAAGATGTAAGTAAAATGTTTACTACACTAATAGATTACTAAAGAATGGATTTTTGAAAGAACACCAAACATTTGATGATGGTGATCCACTTCAAAGTGCAAGTCCAAAGGTATTAGTATTTGACTATATACGCTTTGTACTATGTGTCATGTGAATAACACCACTATTGATGTTGATATATTCTTTTAAAAGGAAAAGGAATTGCTGAAAGAGAATCTATAAAATACTTGGCAGAAAAGAAAAGTTGGAAATGTCCAGCTTAGGTATATAGAAGATATACATGTTATGGTTGTATTCCTTGCTTGTTAAACAATGTGGTTCTTAGGTATTGGATACCGAATTGGTTGGTATGAAGTGTCATACAGGACAACGCAATTCATGAACTGCAATGACCTAAGTAACTAGCAAGATAATAAGTGATGATGTTCATCGAAAACAAATAAAGTGTTATTGTGTTTTTTGTTGTCGTCAAACCTAGCCTTCAAGATTTGTTTTAATAATTGTTATATTTTGGTCCGGTATTATGAGAACAATGGTTGTTCAAATAATTACCGTATTCCATAAAGGATGGATGAACTTTTACAAGTCTAGTGGGAGAAATCACATCCATAAACACTATTGCTAAAATGTCGCAAGACAAATGATTGAAAGATCACTTATGAAGTGACATCGCTGTTTAAATTATATTGGAAAGAAAACATGAAGAAACTCCATGTTGATGGATTTTTGGAGTCTTTGATTTTGATCAATTGACGCTTGTGAGACTTTTCTTGAGATAATTGAAACTCCATCCATAGGCCAAAGAGGAACGGATGACTAAATTATTGGATATTATGCATGTTGATGTATATAGTCCATTATGTGTAGCCATATGCGATGGATATTTTTGCTTCATATGCTTTCTCCAGAAATTTAAGTGAATATATCTATATATTTACTTAATAAGCAAGAAGTATGAAACATTTGAAAATTGTTTAAAGACTTTCAAGATGAAGTGAAAAATCATTGTAACAAGAAAATAAAAGAGTTTATGATTTGATCATAAAGGAAGATATTTGAGTTACTGGTTTAGCAAAACACTAAAGATTTGAGGAATTGTTCCATGATTTGTGTTTCCCGGTAAACCATAGGAGTATGGCATATTCGAGAGATGAAATCAAACCATGTTTGACATGGTAAGATCAAAGGTGTCATTTATAAAACTGCCATTATGTTTTAAGGATTGAAGCTTTAGAGACTACCGCTTTTTCACTGAAAAGAGCACCATCGTGATCCGTTGAAATGACACCATATAATTTATGGTTTGGGATAAAACCCGAATTGTCTTTTCTTAAATTTTGGTATGCTAAGCATAAGTAAAATGTTTACAACCAAAGTCGGATAAGCACGTCTTTGTAGGTTATCCCAAAGAATTTGTTGGGAATTTCTCCATAACACCGAGGACAAAAGAGTTTGTTACGTGGAATGTCAAGTTTCTTGAAAAGGAATTTTTTGTGAAAAGTTAAGTGGGAGGACAATAGAACTTTGATAAGGTTGTTGAACCTTAGCTATATGTGCTAAGTAGCGCAGCGCCGGAAAGTGTCCCGGTGGCGGCCACAATGCTCATGGGTCCCGTGATTACAAAAGGTGTGATCTCATTGATTAGAGTTCTTATTGAACCGTGTGGGTCGGTAAGAATCAAATAGTGTGATTTGATAAGCAAGTTGTTATTGTTTTGGCAATGATGAACCGACTACATGCAAAGAAGATGTAACTACCTCGATGAATTACGCTCTTAGTTACATGCCTGGATGAGCGAAAGTGGTTAAAATAGTACGGTGGGGCCCAGGGCCACTCACGGTAGACCTTTCGGCCGTCCTAACCACTTTCAGAACATCGGGACAAGAACGAGCGGCGTAATCGGCAGGAGAAGGGATCAACTACATACACAAGTGAGTATGTATGCAAGCCACATACAACAGTTCTCAGAGCCACTCCATGTAAAAGAAATAGAAATATTGCAACGCCATACGACAAGATTCAAATATCCTAGATAGAGATAATATTTTAGGATAGCTCATCATACATCAAACATCAGAGTATCAGGCGGAAGCGGAAAACAAGATCCGAGTACGGATAAGAAGCAAATCAGCATAAGATGCCACATAAATAAACACATCCCGCCCACAGATCTCATGGATCCCTGTTTCCAGAATCTCTACACCGAGTGATCGTTGCCAACATCATCTGTCTCCTCCACCCAGTATCCTTCTTGCGAATACACATGTTCATCTGAATCAAACAATTTATCGTGTGAGACCCTAGGGGTACTCAGCAAGTCTTTATGCCACTAAAGGGGACACAACCTGGGGTGACGCAATTGCAGCAAAAGATAATAACTAACAAGGCTATAGATACTCGCTATCCATCCGCCTAATCAATGATAGACGGATGTCAGTGAATTAATAACAAAAGTTATAACAGTAATTAACAGATCCATCCTCCTCCTCGCTTACCAACGAGGAAGTGGACGAACAACCCCCCATCCGTTGGCAGTTTTATTAACCATTCCATGAGTGTTGCACTATTTACTAATCAGGTACTTAGTCAGATTAAAAGCGGTACTTTAGTTATACTTGTCTATGATCGAGAAACTGTGCTCCAAGTCTTCCATAACCGCGGACATGGCTTTCAGAAAGATTTACCCTGCAGGGGTGCACGAATAGCAACACACACTCGATCAACCTCGGAAAAACCAAATCAAAACCCAACGAGGCATTCACGACAAAGCAATCACAGGATTCAGAAATATTTCAGGGGGGCACCCCATTAAGCTACCCGCAACGAAGTTGGCCGGCTCCGATACGGACCCAAGGTTTGTGTCAATGGCTGTAAATGACTGGGAACCCAAAAGTGTGACTGGGCTTGTCGATACCGCAAAAACATTCCACGATCCAAAACAGTACAGGTGCTCCACGCACAATCTTAATAAAGCAGTAACATGGCATAAGTACAGGATAGTAATAAAGCCCCAAACTACTTTGTGGCCCCAAGAAATAAGAATGAATCCAGCTCTGGCTCGGGGGGTCCATAAGGCCTCCCGGATGTGGATGGTGCGAATAGTCAAGGAACAGGAATCAAGTACTCGGGGTCCTACGGGACACAAGTGAGCATGAAAAACCAAATAGCAGATATTGATCACCGGTGCCTCTTTCATTAGTTATCCCATTACTACTCAGGTTATGTTGTTTAGGTACCTCATTATTCATCAGACACTCACATACCCTACACATGCTTTTCTACGACTCGCATGGCTCAAACAACTCCTGTAGTAATGGCACATGGGATGGAGGAACAAGCTTCAGTGGGGTTTAAAAGTAAAGGCTATGCAGTACTTGGGATTCAATTTAATGCAATCACGACTCAATGATGCAAGAATATGATAGAGGCAATAGGTACTATATGTATGCAAGCATGTGGTAGTGCTTGCCTGGCAGCTCAGTTGAAGCGAGATATGGATCTGGGTAGTACTCCTATGATTCCTGGTAATTCTCCTACTGGGCGTCTATTCGAAGAAGAACCAAACAAACAAGGGCCAACATAAATAAAGTGCACAAGCATATGAATTAAAATGCGACAAGCAAACAAGCGTGCCATGATGAATGATGCACAATTTACATGGCATTAAAGTAGCATGGCAAGGGTGAGGTGTGGTACTAGAATAAAGCATTTTATTAATTATTTAGCCTAGTTTTATTGTCATAAACAGTTCTGATTTTTAAATATGGCATGATGCATGCTTCAAATCAGAACAAGGAATGCATAGATAGAACGGGCTCGTCGCGCTGATCGATTTAGACATATTATTTGTCAAATTTGGAGTTGTAGAATTAAAGGTATTAATTTATTAAGAAAAGGGCATTGTATTTGTAATTTTAATCATCTCGAAAATTTAAAGTGTTCAAACATTATTTTGAATAGCATATTTGAATTCCTCTCATTTTTCTGATTTGAAAACATATATCATTTGTATTATTTGGATTTATAATTTAAAAGTTTTTTAAAATCTGATTTGAATTTGAACATTTCCTGAAAGAATAATACAAACAGATAAACATAAAACCTTTTTTTTGTACTCAGCCAGACCTAGCCCTAGTCGCTGACGGTGGGCCAGCTGCTGACTGGGATACGCGCGCTCAGAAGGGGTTTTCTCACCGCGGTGTTACCTAGCCACAGCGATTGACAGGTGGGACCAGCGGCTACGGGTCCACGGGCCAGCTGCTGAACCCGCAGAGGCTGACAGTGGGGTTGAGCTGGAGCGCGGGTTAAGGTTACTAAAAACTGGGGTGCCTTTCTGTAAAAAGCTCACAGAGGCTGGCAGGTGGGGTCGGCTGGACCGCGGGTTGAGCGCGAGATAAAAAAGGGGGGCTAAATGTAAAACGACCACAGCGCCCTGTTGATCTTCTCTGACGAAACTGTCGAGCTGACCGTGCTCGACCGCGACAGAGCGCGGCGCGGGGGGCTCGAACTGGGGACCTGGGCACGCGCGCGGAGGCGGTAGCCACTGCGGAAGCTGGGGGTTGTTGTAAGGCGAGGGGTAGGCGGCTAGATAACGCGGTGCGGCGTGGGGACGTGCAGACGCAGGCGCGCACGGAGAGCGTCCAATGGAACGTCCGGCGTGACCAGGACATGACGGCGGCGGCGACGATGTCTAAGAGGCTGGATATCTCACCGAGGGGTAGTCAGAGGGGTCGGATCGAGGCGGGGAGCTGCGGAGCGGTCAGGTTGCAGACGCACGGCGGTGCTAGGGTTTCGATGGTCGGCGATGGTTCCGATGGTTCTGGTTCTCCTCCTCCTCGCTGGCGCGTGCAGGGGAACCTCCTCGGCCTCCTCGACCACCTCCACGTCGCCCACGCCGGTTGGAACGAGGATAAGGCGGCTGTGCTGGCGGTGACCGGCGAGAGGGGAGATGGCGTCGGTGGAGAAGAAGAGGGGAGAGGCAGGGCTCCGGGGTGGATCTGGCGATGCCAGGGCGCGTGAGGCGAGGAAGTAGATAGGGAAGGGGATGGGGTGACGTGTGGGAGCGGGGTAGAGATAAAGGTGGCTTCAGCCACCTTTTCCTCCTCCTCGCGTGCACGAGCTGGGGCTCGGCTTGGCCAGGCAGGGGCATGGCAGGTGGGCCAGCAGAGAGGGGGGGCAGGCTCCGGTGGGACAGGCACGACAGTGAGAGAGAAAACGAGAGGAGAGGGGAGGCTTGGGTGTAGCTTCGGCTAGGGTTTTAGGAGGGGGTAGTGGCTCGGGTTAGGGCTAGTGCTAGGGTTGGGGTAGGAGGGTAACTGGGGTGGGGCCAGCATGGTAGAGAGAGAAACAGAGAGAGGTGAGTGTTAGGGTAAGGTAGGGTTTAGACTAGAGCTAGGTTTAGAGAGAGAGAGAGGTTAGAAAAAGGGGTTAGGGTTTAGTTTAGTATTAGGGTTTTGGGAGAGGGGGTGGAAGAAGAGGGTGGCATGGTATTAGGGTAGGGTTTGTAAGATTGATCCTCATGGGCTTGAGCATGATGATGGCAAGGTGACATGGTGGAGAGAGAAGAGAAAAAGGTGGTGAGGGCTTTGTGAGGAACCATCTAGCTCATGCAATAGATGGAGGAGATGGGGGTGAGATGAGGCTTGTGATGCACATGGCAAGGAGAGAAGGAACAAGGTGAGGATTGGGAGAGAAAGGTTGGAGCTCAACAAATAAGAGAAGAACAATCAAAAATTCCAAAGAAACCAAGGGAGATCAAATAGCGGTGAAGGTTGCATGGCCCATGCATGATAATTAAATGCCATGTTCTTATGCTTGTGAAGACAATAATAATAACATGGCATTATTCTTATGCATTCCAAAATATGGAATAAATGCCAAGCAAAAAAAAATAGAATTGGATCCATCCCATCTCCCATGAGCTAGATTAAATACCAAAAGAAAATGAAAGCCCATGGGTAAGTAGAATGGTGGAATTATAAGGTGGTGTCAAAGAAAGGTGGTGGAGTGGAATAAAAGATATGCCCCCTACTCAACTTGGGCATCAAGCATTATCAAGATTCAAATACAATATATCAAGAGCCAAATACAATTAATAAAGCATAGGAGAGAACAACCAAAACAAAAGGGTTTTATATGATGCTCAAATGCAAGGTGGCATGATGACATGAGCATGATATAATTATGATGCAACAATTATATATAGGAAGTAGCCATTATATTACTAGACCAAGTAGCATTACAATGGTTAGACAATTGGGATGCTACAACTCTCCCCCACTAAACAGGAATCTCGCCCCGAGATTCTAGGAAGAAGAAGAAGAAGACTCAAAGAGGGTAGGATACTTGGCACGGAGCTCATCTTCATGTTCCCAAGTGGCTTCATCAACGGAATGGTGCGACCACTGCACCTTGCAGAACTTGATGGACTTGTTGCGAGTCCTTCTTTCTGCGACTTCAAGGATTTTTGTGGGGTGTTCTTGATAAGACAGGTCTTCTTGGAGATTGATGAGTTCATGGTCCACGGTCCTGCCGGGATCCTTGAAGCACTTCTTTAGTTGAGAGATATGGAAAACATCATGGACCTTGAGTTTTTCAGGAAGCTCAAGAGCATAAGCAACTTCTCCTCTTCTTCCACGAATTTGGAAAGGACCTATGTATCTAGGAGCCAGCTTTCCTTTGATACCAAAACGGTGCGTGCCTCTCATGGGAGTGACACGAAGGTAAACGAGATCACCAGGGACATACTCCATGTCCGTGTGCTTTCTGTCATAATTGCTCTTCTGGGGACTTTGAGAAATCTTCAGATTTTCAAGAATGATGTGAACCTTCTCCTCCGCTTGAGTTCGAATGTCGGGGCCAAACAATATTCTTTCACCTGCGCCCGACCAACCAATCAGAGCTCTGCATTTGCGACCATAGAGAGCCTCAAATGGTGCCATCTTTAGACTTTTCTAGAAGCTGTGGTTGTAAGAGAATTCAGCATAAGGAAGACATTCTTCCCACTTCATGCCGAAAGAGATAACGCAAGCACGGAGCATATCTTCCAGAATCTGATTGATCCTTTCAACTTGTCCTTGCGACTGAGGGTGGTAAGCTGTGCTAAAGTTCAATTTTGTTCCCAAAGCATTTTGGAAACTTCCCCAGAACTTGGAAGTGAAGATGCTTCCACAGTCTGAACTGATCTCAAGAGGAACTCCATACAGAGAGACAATTCTGTTGATATAGAGCTCAACCAACTGAATTGCAGAAATTGTTTCTTTGACGGGAAAGAAGTGAGATACTTTAGAAAGCCTGTCGATGACAACAAAGATTGCATTATTGCCCTTCTGCGACCTTGGAAAACTAGTGATGAAGTCCATCTCTACTTTCTCCCATTTCCACTCTGGAGGCTTCAATGGCTGTAGAAGACCGGAAGGTTTCTGATGGACAGCTTTAACTCTGCGACAGACATCACACTCCGAGACATACTTGGCACAATATCGTTTCAAACTAGGCCACCAATATTGTGTTTTCAAGTCCATGTACATCTTAGTGCTGCCAGGGTGGATAGAAAGAACAGAATCATGCGCCTCCTTGAGAACTTGCTCTCTTAAACCTGGGTAGTTCGGAACAAACATCCGGTGTTCAAAGAAAAGTGTGCCTTGGTCGTCAACATGGAAAGACTCATACTTCGGAAGCTAAATGTTGGAGATGATCTTTTTAGTGTAAGGATCACTAAGTTGAATGAACGAACTTTTTCTTCCAAGAGCGGTGTTGCCAGAAGGTTCAGAAGATACCCTTGATCCACAATTTCAAGGTTGAGCTTGCGGAATTCCTCGCACAAGAGAGGCTGTTGTTCTTCCACCATGAGATTGTTGACATAAGCTTTTCGGCTGAGAGCATCGGCCATGACATTAGCTTTGCCCGGAGTGTAGTTGATTGTCAAGTCGAAATCATTGATTGTTTCAATCCACCTCCTCTGACGAAGGTTGAGATCAGGCTGTGTGAAGATATACTTCAGACTCTTGTGATCAGAAAAGATCTCACAACGGTTGCCAAGCAAGTAATGCCTCCATACTTTCAAAGCAAAGACAACTGCTGCGAGTTTGAGGTCATGTGTGGGATAGTTGATCTCATGCGTCTTCAACTGTCGAGAGGCATAAGCAACACCTTGTTTTTCTTGCATAAGGACCGCACCCAATCCTTGCAATGAGGCATCACAGAATATCTAGAAAGGCTTTGATGTATCTGGAGGAACTAAGACTGGTGTGGAAGTGAGCTTCTCTTTGAGTGTTTCAAAGCTTGCTTGACATGCAGGAGTCCAAAGGTATTTCTTGCCTTTCTTGAGGAGATCGGTAAGAGGTTTCGCAATCTTCGAGAAGTTTTGAACGAAGCGACAACAGTAACTGGCCAAACCAAGGAAACTCCGGACTTCTTTGACGTTTATGGGTGGAAGCCAGTCCATAATTGTTTTAATAGTTTCTGGGTTGACGGCAATGCCCTTGGCAGAGATGACGTGACCAAGGTAGGTGACTTGAGGCAGCCAGAATTCACACTTGGAGAACTTTGCATACAAGCGGTTCTCACGAAGCTTGTTTAGGACACACCGAAGGTGTTCTTCATGTTCTTCTTTTGACTTAGAATAGACTAGAATGTCATCCAGATAGACCACAACGAACTTATCAAGATACTCCATGAAAACCGAGTTCATAAGCCTCGAGAAAGTGGCAGGCGTGTTGGTGAGACCGAAAGACATGACCGTGTACTCATACAGGCCATAGCGAGTGGTGAAAGCTGTTTTAGGAACATCTTCCTTGCGGATCTTGATTTGATGGTAACCACTTCTCAAATCAAGCTTAGAGAATACCACAACTCCAGCTAGCTGATCGAAAAGGTCATTAATCCGCGGAAGGGGATATTTATTCTTGATGGTTTTAGCATTGAGTGCCCGATAGTCAACACAAAGTCTATCAGTCTTGTCTCGCTTCTTCACAAAGATGGTTGGGCTACCCCAAGAAGAAGTACTGTGCTGAATGAAACCCAACTTCTCTTGTTCATCCAGCTGACGTTTGAGTTCAGCCAACTCAGCATGACCCATTTTATAAGGCCGCTTGGAAATAGGAGCGGTACCAGGTTCAAGTTCAATAACAAACTCGACCTCACAGTCACGAGGCATACCTGACAACTCTTCAGGAAAGACATCTGGGAACTCACAGACCACAGGAACACTCTGAATACCTTCCATAGCATCATCATTCAGAGCCGCCAAAGAATAAAGCTGAATTGTAGGAGCCAGACTTGGAGAATAGACTATATGGCCTTCAGGAATTTTCAGAGAAACCGAACGTTCAGCACAATCAATCACAGCTGTATTTGCTGTTAACCAATCCATGCCCAAGATAACATCAATGTCAGAATTTCCCAGAATAATTAAGGAAGCCAGAAACAAAGAGCCACCAATCTCAATTTGATTGCCATGGCTGATCTTGGTAGATAACAATCTTGCCCCGGGAGAAAGAACCATTAACTTTTTATCCAGCTGGTCTATAAAAAGCTCATGCTCATTTGCAAATTTGTGAGACACAAAAGAATGCGATGCACCAGAATCAAACAAAACTCGTGCAGGAATTGAGTTAACAGGAAGCATACCCATGACAACTCCAGGTGCATGCTCAGCTTGAGCGACGTTGACACAGTTGGCACGAGCAACCGTAGACCCAAGCTTGGTGTTGATGTTGAGAGCCCGAGGTGGAGGTGCACGAACCATAGAAGAACTTGCTGCAGGTCTTGGAGGTGGTGGTGGAAGAGCTTTGTTGTTCATAGGACAATTCCAGTGCTGATGCCCAGTGTTTCCACAAGTATAGCAAGCACCAGGTGGACATGGAGCAACGTAGCCAGGGACTCCGCCAGGCGCTCCAGGGTAGTTGTGGTTGTAGCCCTTGGGAGCCGCAGTGAAGGAGTTTGGTGGCCTTGCCACGTAGCTTGACGGTCTTGGTGGAGCCGGGAGCGACGGTGGGGTGTTAGGAACCCAGACACGACGCTTAGAAGGAGCTGTCATAGCAGAAGAGCTTGCTGTATCGCGGCTGTGTTTCTTTGACTTGCTTCTTCCTGCAGAGCTGTATGTTGGAGTTCCAGAAAAGACCCCGGCCTTGCATGAGTGATTGCATATTTAATTGAAGCATTGAGCCCTTGCCTAAACCTCTTTTGCTTCTTTTTGTCATCAGAGATCTCATCGCCACCATACCGAGAAAGATTCATGAAGTTTCTGATGTAGGTATTGACATTGTCAGTGCCCTGCTTGAGGTTGAGAAACACTTCCTTAATCCTTTCCATGACAATTTCTGACAGATATTGCTCTTTGAAAGCAGCAGTGAATTGCTCCCAAGTAGGCTGAAAACCAGAGAGGTCTGCCTTGAGGTAATTTTCCCACCACAGAGCTGCATCTCCCTTCAGAAGGTGAGTGGCACATTTGACCCATTCTTGCTCGGGAACATCCGTAGTCATCAGCAACCGTGACACTTCACGCAGCCAATCATCCGCATCAAGTGGCTGATCAGACACCTTAAATTGGCGTGGGTTGAACTTGAGAAAACTCTTGATGTCTCCACGCTTGGGAGGTGGAGGTAGCGGAACAAACTCATTCCTCCTGACACTTTCCTTGAAGCGCTGCTGATTCTGTTGCATAGTGCCCAAGGCATTTGCAATACTTGCCAAAGCAGCCCCCAGTTCAGGTGGTATGTCCTCCTCAGAACGGCGTGGTGGTGCCATCCTGTGATTGATATAAAACACAAGTCAGTACTATAATGGAGAATGATAATAATCCAAAATAGTACCAAAATGGAATTAACCGAGATTAAAAGATACAATTCACTGAGATGATATTAAAATATCAACAAGTTCAAGGCACCTAGAAGATATTAAGCATAACGCACACGACTGAACAAGGAGTGTGGTACACAAGCTAACAAAGAAATTTTTTCCACAAATTTCGGCATTAAAATACCACTATATGCGCAAAACCACTTCACGAATCAAGATTAGTAACTCTACTAATTCAATATACAAGAGCAAATGATAAAAGTAGTGGTATGGTCGCGACTCCATCCCGCACTCAAATCATTACTCCGCACATGAATCAGTAAAACACATATCCCAACACCTTATTTTTAAGATGAACCTAAAGATTAGTAACTATGGGAACGAACACCCCAGTTCAGGTGGGCCAGCAGAGAGGGGGGCAGGCTCCGGTGGGACAGGCACGGCAGTGAGAGAGAAAAAGAGAGGAGAGGGGAGGCTTGGGTGTAGCTTCGGCTAGGGTTTTAGGAGGGGGTAGTGGCTCGGGTTAGGGCTAGTGCTAGGGTTGGGGTAGGAGGGTAACTGGGGTGGGGCCAGCATGGTAGAGAGAGAGAAAGAGAGAGAGAGGTGAGTGTTAGGGTAAGGTAGGGTTTAGACTAGAGCTAGGCTTAGAGAGAGAGAGGTTAGAAAAAGGGGTTAGGGTTTAGTTTAGTATTAGGGTTTTGGGAGAGGGGGTGGAAGAAGAGGGTGGCATGGTATTAGGGTAGGGTTTGTAAGATTGATCCTCATGGGCTTGAGCATGATGATGGCAAGGTGACATGGTGGAGAGAGAAGAGAAAAAGCTGGTGAGGGCTTTGTGAGGAACCATCTAGCTCATGCAATAGATGGAGGAGATGGGGGTGAGATGAGGCTTGTGATGCACATGGCAAGGAGAGAAGGAACAAGGTGAGGATTGGGAGAGAAAGGTTGGAGCTTAACAAATAAGAGAAGAACAACCAAAAATTCCAAAGAAACCAAGGGAGATCAAATAGCGGTGAAGGTTGCATGGCCCATGCATGATAATTAAATGCCATGTTCTTATGCTTGTGAAGACAATAATAATAACATGGCATTATTCTTATGCATTCCAAAATATGGAATAAATGCCAAGCAAAAAAAAATAGAATTGGATCCATCCCATCTCCCATGAGCTAGATTAAATACCAAAAGAAAATGAAAGCCCATGGGTAAGTAGAATGGTGGAATTATAAGGTGGTGTCAAAGAAAGGTGGTGGAGTGGAATAAAAGATATGCCCCCTACTCAACTTGGGCATCAAGCATTATCAAGATTCAAATACAATATATCAAGAGCCAAATACAATTAATAAAGCATAGGAGAGAACAACCAAAACAAAAGGGTTTTATATGATGCTCAAATGCAAGGTGGCATGATGACATGAGCATGATATAATTATGATGCAACAATTATATATAGGAAGTAGCCATTATATTACTAGACCAAGTAGCATTACAATGGTTAGACAATTGGGATGCTACAACTCTCCCCCACTAAACAGGAATCTCGCCCCGAGATTCTAGGAAGAAGAAGAAGAAGACTCAAAGAGGGTAGGATACTTGGCACAGAGCTCATCTTCATGTTCCCAAGTGGCTTCATCAACGGAATGGTGCGACCACTGCACCTTGCAGAACTTGATGGACTTGTTGCGAGTCCTTCTTTCTGCGACTTCAAGGATTTTTGTGGGGTGTTCTTGATAAGACAGGTCTTCTTGGAGATTGATGAGTTCATGGTCCACGGTCCTGCCGGGATCCTTGAAGCACTTCTTTAGTTGAGAGATATGGAAAACATCATGGACCTTGAGTTTTTCAGGAAGCTCAAGAGCATAAGCAACTTCTCCTCTTCTTCCACGAATTTGGAAAGGACCTATGTATCTAGGAGCCAGCTTTCCTTTGATACCAAAACGGTGCGTGCCTCTCATGGGAGTGACACGAAGGTAAACGAGATCACCAGGGACATACTCCATGTCCGTGTGCTTTCTGTCATAATTGCTCTTCTGGGGACTTTGAGAAATCTTCAGATTTTCAAGAATGATGTGAACCTTCTCCTCCGCTTGAGTTCGAATGTCGGGGCCAAACAATATTCTTTCACCTGCGCCCAACCAACCAATCAGAGTTCTGCATTTGCGACCATAGAGAGCCTCAAATGGTGTCATCTTTAGAATTTTCTAGAAGTTGTTGTTGTAAGACAATTCAGCATAAGGAAGACATTCTTCCCACTTCATGCCGAAAGAGATAACGCAAGCACGGAGCATATCTTCTAGAATCTGATTGATCCTTTCAACTTGTCCTTGCGACTGAGGGTGGTAAGCTGTGCTGAAGTTCAATTTTGTTCCCAAAGCATTTTGGAAACTTCCCCAGAACTTGGAAGTGAAGATGCTTCCACGGTCTGAACTGATCTCAAGAGGAACTCCATACAGAGAGACAATTCTATTGACATAGATCTCAACCAACTGAATTGCAGAAATTGTTTCTTTGACGGGAAAGAAGTGAGCTACTTTAGAAAGCCTGTCGATGACAACAAAGATTGCATTGTTGCCCTTCTGCGACCTTGGAAAACCAGTGATGAAGTCCATCTCTACTTTCTCCCATTTCCACTCCGGAGGCTTCAATGGAGGTAGAAGACCGGAAGGTTTCTGATGGACAGCTTTTACTCTGCGACAGACATCACACTCCGAGACATACTTGGCACAATATCGTTTCAAACAAGGCCACCAATATTGTGTTTTCAAGTCCATGTACATCTTAGTGCTGCCAGGGTGGATAGAAAGAACAGAATCATGCGCCTCCTTGAGAACTTGCTCTCTTAAACCAGGGTGTGAGCATGTGCCAAGTCAACCCAAATAAAGCATCAAAGGAGAATACCACAATACTATGTGATGACCCACAAGTATAGGGGGTGTATCGCAGTATTTTCGAGGGAAGTGAAACCCAATTTATTGATTCGGCGGAAGGGGAGCCAAAGGATATTTATAAGCCTTAACAACTGAGTTGTCAATTCAGCTGCACCTGGAAACAATCTTCCTCACAGCAGTTTATCAGTAGCAACAGTTTTGTAGTAGGAATAGTAAAGTAGCGGCAGTAGCAAAGTAAAGACAGTAGTAACAAAAGCACTAAACAGTGGGATTCGAGCGCGGTAGGCATATGGATGGATGGACGGGCGTTGCATGGAGAAGACAATTCACATAGCAATCAGAACATAGGGCAATTGCAGATAAATAAGATAAAGCATCCAAGTACTAGACAATCCTAGGCATGTGTTCCATATATAGTCATACGTTCTCGCAATGAGAACTTGCACAACATCTTTTGTCCTGCCAGCCCGTTTGCAGCGGGGCCTCTAGGGAACTACTGGCAATTAAGGTGCTCCTTTTAATAGAGCACCGGAGCAAAGCATTATCTCTCCGTGAACACATGTGATCCTCACATCAAAGCCATTCCCTTCCGGTTATCCCGAAGGGTGACACACTTAAGAGTTACCGGACACCATTTTGGAGCACATATGTTTCAGACGAAAGAATTGCAAAGCGCAGGAATTGTTTTGATAGAAACCGGAAATTGTTTTGGGTGAAATTGCAGAAAGTGGTTCTGCATGTGATATTGAAATATTGCAAGGGGTTATATGTGAATGTTTGTTAATTAAAGTAATTAACAAAAATTTGAATAAATTTAATAAAAGAGTTTTATTAAATGAGAGAGCATTAAACTTGGAGAATTTTAATGCATTTAAAGTAGGGACTTTAAAGGGGAATGTGAAGAGGCATTTTAATGTGGAGAGGTTACCACCACATGAATGGGGGAGGTGAGGAGTCACCCCCCATGCGCCGGCTATGAAGGAGGGGCACCCCCCTCCTCCTATAAAAGGACACCCTCTTCCTCCTTCCTCACACCTCCTTGTGAAGGATCTCTCTCCCCCTCTAGAATTATTCCCCCATGGTCTCGGATTAGCGAGATACATGTTTCTGGTGGCATTTCATCTGGAAGGAGTTTGCTGCTTCCGCTGGATCGCTGGAGCGAGGAGGTGGAGGTTGTCCGGTGGCTTGAACGTGTGTGTGAGTACGGATGCGCTGCTGAGTTGCGGTGCTCGGACTTCCTCACGATCTTGAGATCGGCAAGTGTACGACTACATCAACCACGAGTTCCTACTCGTTAACAAAACTCGTTGTCTTCGAGGGTAAGTTCTCGATGGATGTATGTCCACCCGTTGCTTTGTACCTAGTAGATAGATCTTGGCGTATAGTTCTCATCGTAGGAAATTTTTTGTTTTCTATGCTGCGGGACCCAACAGTGGTATCAGAGCCTGATCTATGCGTAGGTGCTTTGCACGGGTAGTACACATATGTTTATATGTGGGCGATGATGATCATGTTATTGCATCTTCTATGTATTTTAGATATTGGTGGCATAGTGGGATGAAGCGGCCCTAGTGACAAGCATTAAGCATAACAAGTCGCAACAAAGTCATAAAGCACTAATAGAAGATACTAGGCACCATGCCCTAACAATCTAATGCCATTACATGAATGATCTCATCCAATCCCTACCATCCCCATAGCCTACAGCGGGGGATTACTCACTCATAGATGGGGGAAACATGGATGGTCGATGGAGAAGCGATGGTGATGATGATGGCGATGATCTCCTCCAATTCCCCGTCCCAGCAGGGTGCCAGAACGGAGTTTCTGGTGCTGTTTCGTGGAATCTGGTGGTGGCGGCGGAGTGGAACTCCTTCTGGAAAAACGTCGAACCCCCCGAAGTTTCTAGGTCAGAAGGCTCCTTATAGGCGAAGAGAGAGGCCGAGGGGGTGCCTGGGGGGCCCACACCACCCCCTGACGCGGCCTGGCCTGGCCTGCGCCACCAGGCGGTATGGCCACCCCTGTCTCTTCTCCGTCTCGTATTCTGGCTCCTGGAGTCTTCGGGTGAAATAGGCACTTTGGCTTTTGTCCCGTCCAATTCCGAGAATATTTATTTTCTGACTTTCCTGGAACCAAAACAGCAGAAAATAGGCAGCTGGCACTGTGGCTATTGTTAATAGGTTAGTCCAAAAAATCATATGAAAATTACTCCAAAGTATGGACAAAACACAAGAAAGTGGATAAAACCAAGCATGGAACATGAAAAATTATAGATACATTTGCAATGTATCACTATGCTTTAATATGCTAAAACAATGCATGATTCATCCAAGGCACATTAAGCAATCTCAATTGTTTATAACAAGTCATGCTACAACAAATAATACTAAGCATAAAGTCAAAACAATATCAAACATGGCATGACAAAGCATAGGCCATAGTCAAAAACAAGCTCTCTTTACCACTTAAGCATGAACTTTCCTACTCTTTTCCAAACCAAACCAAACTATTTGCAAACCAATGTATGAAATAGGGGGTCCAACCAATTTATTCAGCAAACTAAGAAACAAAGAAAACGAAAAACCAAAACAAAAACAAAAAAGAAGACGCTCCAAGAACAACACAACTGTGCATGAAACAATAAAAATGAAGCGTTTAAAAAAAACCTAGGATTTTTATTGATGAAGAAGGGGATGCCTTGTGCATCCCCAAGCTTTGACGCTTGTACTTCTTGGATATTTTTTGGGGTGACATGCGTGGCATCCCCAAGCTTGAGCTTTAGTCCATCCTTCATCTCATTACTCATTCCTTCCATACACCTGAAACTTTTCCTTCATACAAAACTTCACACAATCTTTATTAGCAACATTAGTGCACTCAAGATAAATAAGTCTTAAGGTTCAGTTATAACACAAAATAAACTTCCATTATAACACTAGCTACTTAAGAACTTCCCTCAAAAATCTCAATTCCCCAAAACAACTCAAAAAGGAACCAACAAGAAGCAAATGCAGAAAATGGCAGAAATCTGTCAAAACAGACCAGCAGGTAAAGACGATTTTTTTAGAATACCTTTTGTTGCTCAAATCAAAAAGTGTTGAACTAACGAAAGTTAGATAACAACCTGGGTCGGAAGCACAAAAATTCATGCCTCCAAAAGAAGTTCAGAGATTTTACACGAATTTTTACGGTGAAGCACATAAATCTGTTTCGGGACAGCAACTTTCCCAACCATTACTTCTCTCTCATTAGAGGTTACTCTTGGCACAAAAGGCAAATAAAAAGGATAAGGAGCGGTATTACTGAAGTAATAACTTCCAAGACTCATCTAAAACTTTTGGGTTATCTCCCAATAAGTACTTTTCTTTAACGCCTTTAAGTTAGGCATAAGCAAAAACTAAAATGGATAGAATAGAAGTAAGCGGAGATAATCATGGTGAAAACATTGTTTTGTTCAATGAAATCCTTTTGTTAACAAGGTTGATCAGGTCTTGCTACCAAAACAATTTCATATGAGACAAAACTTTGTATTCCACTAATGATTATGTTACCTCAACCTTGATAGCAATGGTCCCAATCATAATAGTTTCAAATTTTTCTTTTGGTATGGGACAATATATCTCTCCAACTTGAATGCCCTCAACATGTTCAATTGAATTTAAACCATAAGTCCTTTCAATCTTCTTGGGGAAATAGACAGTATGTTCCTTGTCATTAACATTAAAGGTAACCTTTCCTTGATTACAATTAATAACAGCCCCTACAGTATTAAGAAAAGGTCTCCCAAGAATAATAGACATATTATCATCTTCAGGCATTTCAAGCACAATAAAATTAGTTAATATCAAGCAATTATGAGCCACCTGAACAGGTACATCCTCACATATGCCAATAGGAATAGTGGTAGATTTATCAGCCATTTGCAAAGATATATCAGTTGGTATTAATTTTTCTAGTTGAAGCTTCTTATAGAGAGAGAAGGGCATAACACTAACTCCAGCTCCCAAATCACACAAGGCAGTTCTAACATAACTGTTCTTAATAGAGCAAGGGATAATAGGAATCCCTGGGTCTCCAAGTTTCTTAGGAACCTTACCATTAAAGGAATAATTAGCAAGCAAAGTAGAAATTTCCTCATTAGGGATCTTCCTTTTATTCGAGACAATATCCTTCATATACTTTGAGTAAGGAGGTAATTTAATAGCATCAGTCAAAGGAATTTGCAAGAATAAAGGTTTCATCGACTCACAAAACTTATTATAGTGTTCATCTTCCTTTGACTTGTGTTTCTTATCAGGGAAAGGCATAGGTTTTTGGACCCAAGGTTCTCTTTCACTACCATGTTTCTTAGCAATAAAATCGTATTTAGTATTCTTAGTGTGATTTTCAGGTTTTCTTCAACTTTTTCTTCATTAGGAACTTCATTTTCTTCATTACCACTTTTAGTTTCAGCATCAGAGATAGATATACTATTAGGATCTATAGCAGGTTCGGAGGGTTCTACAACAGTTTTATGTTTCTTTTTCCTTTTCTTCTGAGTAGAGCCACTATTTTCAGCTTGTTGAGAATCCTGCTCAATTCTTTTGGGATGCCCCTCAGGATAAAGAGGATCCTAGGTAGCAGCACCACTTCTAGTTATAATTTCATAAGCATGTTTTTCTTTAGCAACATTAACTAGCAAGTCTTTTTGCACTTTAACGAGTTGATCTATTTGAGTTTGAACCATTTGAAAGTGTTTAACAATCATTTTAACATCATTACAGGTTCTTTCCACAATATCTTTCAACTCAACAATAGCTCTAGTATTCTCCATTAGATGATTTTGCACCCTTTTTATTAAAATTATCTTGTTTAACAATAAAGATATCAAATTCTTCTGAGCATTGATCAGGAGGTTTAGAGTAAGGGATATCACCTTCATCAAAGTGTTGGAGAGAGTGTACCTCGATAGTGGATGAGTAGGGAATAGGCTTACATAATTCTTCAATAAGAGGTAAATTTTTGACATCTGCAGCTTTAATTCCCTTCTCCTTAAGACATTTCTTAGCTTCCTTCATCACTTCATCATTTAATTCAATAACTCCCCTCTTCTTTGATGTTGGAATAGATAACAGAATAGTAGGTTTAGGTATAATTACTTCAGGTATAGCTTGTTTAGGAGGAGTCCAATCTTCATAATTCTTACTTACTTTACCATTAATTTGTCAGCTTCCTTAGGAGTCCTATTCCTGAGAACACAATCAGCACAACTATCTAGGTATGTCCTAGATTCCTCGGTTAGTCCATTATAAAATATATCAAGAATCTCATTCTTAGGTAATGGACTTCTAGCTTATGCATGAATCAAAGCACAAAACCTTGCCCAAGATTCAGGTAATACCTCTTTTTCTCCTGTTTAAAATCAAAAGTTCCTGCAAAATAGCATGTCTAGCACTAGGAGGAAAATATTTCTGCAGGAAAGTACTAATCAAGCAATCAGGGCTATCAATAGATCCAGGAGGTAAATTACCAAACCAAGTTTTAGCTTCTCCTTTTAGTGAAAAGGGGAAAATCTTAGCAACAAAGTAAGTACGCATCTTAATATCATCAGAAAACAAGCCACTCATGGTAGAAAGTTCATTCATATGTGCTACCACAGTTTCATTCTTAGTCCCACAAAAAGGTTCTTTCTCAACAATAGCTATGTAAGATAGATCGAGAGAGAAATCATAATCTTTATCTATAATGTTTATGGGGGAAGCAGCAAACTTAGCAATAGGAGACAATTTGGGTCTAATAGTACACCTCTCAAGGAGACTCTTAGCAGTGCTCCTATCATGGGTGTTTTTAAATTCTTTAATAAATTCATCGGTCATCTCAACATAACCATCTTCAATATCATAACTCTCACTAGACTCAGGTGAACTAACAGGTGTAGTAGTGTCTTCATTAGGAGTTTCAGTATTTCCAGCTATAGTTCTAGCAATTGTAGCATCTAGGAAAGGACCTAATGAACCACTCTTATCAAGCACAGTAGAAGCAACATCATAAGCATCAGAAGTTTCAGATTCAGCAGTAGTAGAAGTGTGTGTAGCATTTGTATGTGGTGGTGTAACGAGCTTACTCATAACAGATGGTGAATCAAGAGCAATAGAGGTGTTCAGAACCGTACCTCTTCTTGTAGTGGATGGTAAAATAGGAACCTTGCCATCACGAGACTTAACCATAATGGATGGATAGTAGCGAACAATAGAGAATCCAAGTGAACTTGATAAATAAAGCTATGCTCCCCGGCAACGGCACCAGAAAATAGTCTTGATGACCCACAAGTATAGGGGGTGTATCACAGTATTTTTAAGGGAAGTGAAACCCAATTTATTGATTCGACACAAGGGGAGCCAAAGAATATTTATAAGCCTTAACAACTGAGTTGTCAATTCAGCTGCACCTGGAAACAATCTTGCTCACAGCAGTTTATCAGTAGCAATAGTTTTGTAGTAGGAATAGTAAAGTAACAGCAGTAGGTAAAAGTAAAGACAACAGTAACAATAGCAGTAAACAGTGGGATTCGAGTGCGGTAGGCATAGAGATGGATGGACGGGCGTTGCATGGACAAGACAATTCATATAGCAATCAGAACATAGGGCAATTGCAGATAAATAAGATAAAGCATCCAAGTACTAGATAATCCTAGGCATGTGTTCCATATATAGTCATATGTGCTCGCAATGAGAACTTGCACAACATCTTTTGTCCCGACAGCCCGTTTGCAGCGGGGCCTCAAGGGAACTACTGAAAATTAAGGTGCTCCTTTTAATAGAGCACCGGAGCAAAGCATTAACACTCCGTGAATACATGTGATCCTCACATCAAAGCCATTCCCTCCGGTTATCCCGATTTCTGTCACTTCGGGGCCTTTGGTTCCGGACAACAACGTGTGTATACAACTTGCAGATAAGACCATAAACAATACTATCATAATGAATCAATAACATGTTCAGATCTGAAATCATGGCACTCGAGCCCTAGTGACAAGCATTAAGCATAACAAGTCGTAACAAAGTCATAAAGCCCTAATAGAAGATACTAGGCACCATGCCCTAACAATCCGATGCCATTACATGAACGATCTCAACCAATCCCTAACATCCCCATAGCCTACAGCGGGGGATTACTCACTCATAGATGGGGGAAACATGGATGGTCGATAAAGAAGCGATGGTGATGATGATGGCGATGATCTCCTCCAATTCCCCGTCCCGGCAGGGTGCCAGAACGGAGTTTCTGGTGCTGTTTCGTGGAATCTGGTGGTGGCGGCGGAGCGGAACTCCTTCTGGAAAAACGTCGATCCCCCTGAGTTTTTAGGTCAGAAGGTATCTTATAGGCGAAGAGGGAGATCGAGGGGGTGTCTGGGGCAGCCAGACCACATCCTGGTGCGGCCAGGCCCAGCCCGCACGGTCAGGTGGTGTGGCTGGGCCCCAGCCCCACTCCGTCTCATATTCTGGCTCCGGGAGTCTTCTGGTGAAATATGATTTTTGGCTTTTGTCCCGTCCAATTCCAAGAATATTCATTTTCTGACTTTCCTAGAACCAAAAACAGTAGAAAACGGGCAGCTGCCACTGTGGCTCTTGTTAATAGGTTAGTCCAAGAAATCATATGAAAAGTACTCCAAAGTATGGACAAAACAAAAGAAAGTGGATAAAACCAAGCATGGAACATCAAAAATTATAGATAAATGTATCACTAATCAACACAACCATGATTCAACTTAACAAAAATAAGCTCTATATGAAAATACGCACGCCGACGATTGGGTTCCATTTTGACAATTGGTTTCGAGTTTTGACAACTATAAATATTTAATTTCAAGTTCATCATTGCATCATTTTAAGCAAAGTTCACCAAATTGATCGCGAACAGTCTGTAATTTCCTTTGAGTATCTTCACCTCACCGTTTCTCACAACTTTCATGTTTAGTTTTTTTGTTTCAATGATCATAGACAAGTAGATTTGCATCTCCCTAGTATATATATTTTAAGTTCTTCGTGGGTCTCTATTGATGTGTGAGTGGAATATAGTGTTCATCACCACCTCAATGGTGTATCACCCACCTCTTGATAATCTAGCTTGTCGGTTCACCGTTTCATCACGAGGTCTACATGAAAAAGATCCGCATCAACGGTTATTCCATTCTGACGATCAACTCTGAGTTTCCTTAACTGAAAACACGCAATTTTGTATGCAAATTTGGACTTGTTTTAGATGAATCTCGTCTAACTGATCACAACCGTTTGAAATTTCGTCAACTTAGGTGCAGCCTACCCGTCATCGCTCGAGCCGTTGCCTTTTGCACCACTCTATAAAGTATTCCTAATCAGTGAAATTTCAACGTTAATGTAGGAGTAGGTGATAGCGAACATAACGTTGGCTTTTTTTAAGTTTATATATCTGTCATGGTTAGATAAATTAAGCTAGCCTAAAGGTTCAACAACCGATGCATACCTATCCAGAAAAAATCTGTCCTGGCAGGCCGATCCAGACACTTAATTATTCCAAGCTTAGAGTGAACACAAAGGGAGCAGTAGAGGCAAAATTAATGGAGATTACGAGCCGTATGATGCTGAAGCCGGCCCCGCACCCGCTCGCTCGAGCCGTTGCCTTTTGTACCCGCAGTTTTTTAGGTACTCTTTTCCTTACCAGGGTATCTGAGGGGATTAGAAGATTTTTAATGAGGCAGCTTTATATTTAATGGAATTGAAGAGATTCATGGAAAGATTTAGAGAAATTACACTTGATTCATACACTCTTTTTCTCTAATACAGCCAGTACATGACAATGACGATAAGAAGGAGTTCTGGAGCTTCTCTCTCTTTCTCGACTCTTCTAACACTTTTACACATGAGACCCTAAAGTATAGAAAAACTACAACCTACTCCAATACTCCCCCTCAAGATGGGACAAATACATCATATAGACCCATCTTGCTAAAAAATATGGAAAATAACTTTTCAGGTAACCCTTTTGTAAGGACATCTGCCACTTGACTAGCTGATGTAATATATGGTAAACATATTACTCCTCCATCCAACTTTTCTTTGATGAAGTGTCTATCAATTTCAACATGCTTTGTTCTATCATGTTGAACATGGTTATTGGCAATATCGATAGCAGCTTTATTATCACAACAGAGCATCAGGGGCTTACATCTATACAACTTTAGTTCTGTTAGAAGGATCTTTAGCCATAACAGTTTACATATACCTTGGGCCATGGATCTGAATTCGGCTTCCGCGGTTGATCGAGCTACCACACTCTGCTTCTTGCTACGCCATGCGACAAGATTCCCTCCAACAAATGCGCAATACCCAGATGTTGATCTCCGATCTTCGAGTGAACCTGCCCAATCAGCATCGGTATAACATTCAACCTGCAATTCTCCTTGTTTTGTATATAAGAGACCTTTTCCTGGACTTCCCTTTAAGTACCGTAGAATTCTATTGACAGCTTCCATATGTGCTGTTTTTGGATCATGCATAAACTGACTCACGACACTGACATCATAAGCTATATCTGGACGTGTATGTGAAAGATAAATTAGCCTCCCTACCAGTCTTTGGTAGCATTCCCTATCAACCGAAGCCCCAACATCACTACTTAACCGATGATTTTGCTCAATCGGTGTAGCTGCAGGCCGTGAACCATGCATTCCAGTTTCTTTCAGTAAATCTAGGACATATTTTCTTTGTGACAAGAATATGCCCTTCGATCCACGTGAAACTTCTATACCAAGAAAATACCTTAAATGGCCCAAGTCTTTCACCTCAAACTCATGTGCTAGGTACTGCTTCAGATTTGTAATCTCTTGCGAGTTATCACCTGTAATCACAATGTCATCAACATACACTATCAATATTGCTACCTTGTCATTCGCATGTTGGTAGAATAGTGTATGGTCGGCATTGCTTTGATGATAGCCCCTGTTCAACATTGCTTGTCTAAATCGATCGAACCAAGCTCGTGGAGATTGTTTCAAGCCATATAATGACCGCCGTAGACGCAACACCTTTCCAGTAGTTTGATTTGATTCAAAACTGGGAGGAATATGCATATATACTTCCTCTTGGAGGTCTCCATGAAGGAAGACATTTTTTACATCCATTTGGTTAATGTCCCAGTCAAGATTAACAGCACATGATATAAGAGTCCTGACTGAGTTCATCTTTGCCACATGTGCAAAGGTTTCTTCATAGTCAATCCCGTAGGTTTGTGTGTAACTCTTGGCCACTAAACGAGCTTTATACCTATCCACATTTCCCTCTAGAGTATGTTTAATGGTAAAACCCCATTTACATCCTACAGGATGCTTACCTGGAGGTAGATCCACTAGCTCCCAAGTTTTATTCTTTTCCAAAGCTTTCATCTCATCAAGCATGGCATCCTTCCATTTCGGGTCCTCTATAGCTATCTCCCAGCGAGATGGTATCGAAGCAGAGTCTAAAGAGGCAATGAAGCTACTGAAGGATGGACTACAATACTTATAGGAAAGAAAATTAGCTATATCATGTCTATACCCAACAAAGTCTTTGAGGTGTCCTGGAGTATTTCGAGTTCTAGTTGGTTTTCTCAAGGCAATAGGCAAATTATTTTGAGAGTCGTCTTGATGGGCATGAGTAGCTGGTTGGTAATCACTATGACCTGTAGTGCTAGTAGGAGCTACAGAACTAGAAGAGTTATCAGTACCTGGGTCCTCATGCATGGGGAACTCTGCACCTTGTAATGGAAGTGATAAAATCCTCGTTGCATCTCTTGTATCTCCTTGGCAGAGTCACCATCATCATCTTGCTCCTCCCCCTGACTTTGAGCATTATTAAGAATTAAAGAGCCACCTAAAGAAGGAACAAGAATTGGGTTTATGGTATCATCATGCCCCCCTTCTTGTTGCACTTCAGGTGTAGCCAAGGTAATGCCAGTGTTACTTGCTGGACCATAATAGGACTCATGTTCACGAAAGGTTACATCCATGCTTATAAAGAATCTATGCTCTGAAGGACACCAACACTTGTATCCCTTTTTTGATGGAGAATAGCCTACAAACACACATTTGATGGCCCGTGGATCTAGCTTACCAACAGAATTTCTATAATCATGCACAAAGCAAACACATCCAAACACCTTTGGAGGGACTATAAATTCATTTGAATTAAAAAGACACTCAGCTGGAGTTTTATAGCCTAAGACACGAAGAGGCATACGGTTTATCAAATATGTAGCTGTTTTTATTGCTTCACCCCAAAGAAACTTAGGTATATTTGTTGTGAACATAAGTGAACGTGCAACTTCTAGCAAGTGACTATTTTTACGCTCCGCGACACCATTTTGCTCAGGGGTATTAACACAAGTAGTTTGATGTTCTATACCATTGAGGCCAGAAATTGACTAAATTCTGTATTAACATATTCAGTGCCATTATCTGAACGTAAAATCTTAACAGTTGTGGCATGTTGGTTCTTAATAAGGGCACACAAGTCTCTGAACACAGACAAAACATCACTCTTGTGTTTTAAAAGATAAAGCCAAGTATAACGGCTAAAACAGTCAATAAAAGTTACAAACCATCGGTGTCCTAAGATAGACTGGACCTCACAGGGCCCCCAGACATCTGAATGAATTATTTCAAATGGTTTGCTACTCTTTAGACCAACACTAGGATAAGGACCCCTGGTATGTTTAGCCAGCTCACAAGCATCACATACCAGGAGTTCTTTGGGACATGACTTGAACAAAGTAGGATACAATCAAGATAATACTGCAAAAGAGAGATGGCCAAGCCTGCGATGATGAAGTAGAAGTTCCTGACCAGAAGACAAACAAGATGCAAGGGCAACTTCATCACTTCCATCCTCTAGGTAATAGAGTCTGTCATGCTCGGTCCCAGTCCCCAAAAGTCTCCCAGTTCCGAGCTCCTGAAAAGCACAACAAGTAGGATCAAACCAACTCCTACAATTACGAGATTTATTAAGAGAGCTAACTGACAATAGGTTAACTGGAAATTTAGGGACGTGCAAAACAGGAGATAAGGACAACGTCTTGGTGCATCTAATGGATCCACGTCCTACAATAGGTGCCATGGATCCATCAGCTACACGTACCTTGTCCTTACCTGAACAAGGAGTATAACTACTAAACAATTCAGAAGCTCCTGTCATATGATTTGTAGCTCCCGTGTCAATAATCCAGGGCTTTGATTGTGATGTGGCAGTATAGGCTTGATGACATTCTTTACCTTGGGAGGAAGTGGCAAGGACACTAGTTTCAGCCTTAGAGGGACCCTGAGAGGAGGAAGTGCCTTCAGAGAGTCTAATCTTGGAATTGAATTCCTCGAGGGCTCGTGCATCTACCACTGGTGAGCTCCGTACAGATGTGATGTGGTTAGCTTGCCTTTTACTTGCTGCATGAACTCCCCCCGACCAAGATCTCCCTTTATCCCACCAAGATGGAAAACCATGTAGTTCAAAACATGTGTCTTTTGTGTGCCCATTCTTTTTGCAGTGATCACAATAGAATTTACTCTTTTCCAATTTACTGAATGGCCTTCCAACATGACGAGGTCGCATAGACAGAGCTGCATGATCTTCCCCACCTTTCAGATTAGCTTCCTGAGATCGAGACAACCGTGTCTCTTCCTCAAGGACACTAGAGATGATATCATCAAGGCCAGGCCACCCAGTTTCAGCAAAAATGATTTGACGTCACAGATTAAATTCTTGGTTTAGTCCATCAAGGAAAAGCTTGGCCACAATAGACTCAAACCATTCGCGATGAATGGCTAAATCCTTCTTATCAACAGGTTGAAAAGGGTGATAATAATGTAGATCCCTGTATAAACGTTTCACCTCACCAGCATACTCAGTTACAGATTTAGGGCCTTGGTTCAGGTGAGTGAGTTCACCCATAATGCGAGTGGCCTGCATTTTGTTTGATTTTCCAGAAAATTGTTTCTCTAGCGCAGCCCATACCTCAAATACCGTTGTCATAATTTCAACTTGTTGGCGCACAATGGGCTCCATACTTCCCAATAACCAGACCAAAACTCTATCATTGATCTGTCTAGCTGAAGTGTCGCCACTCTTCACATTTTCTTCATCATCAGCAAGCAAGTAATCGTACCCATGAGAGCTAAGAATCAACTGGGCATGTCGCCTCCAACTAACATAATTCCCTAGACCTGACAACCTCACTGGATTGGGCTCAAGAGCATACTTGACTGCCTCAGGGACTGACTTGTGTTGCTGCTGTTCAAGCAATTTACTAAATATCTCATACATTTTGTCAATACTCGAGTCAGCTGACTTGTCCTTGTTTGTTTCTGACATCATTCACAACTGAGAAATACACCAAGAACAAATACTGTCTAAACTGCTAGTTGTATTCAGGAGCAAGAAGAAACTAACAGCTGTGAATTCTAGACACTTGGAATAACGGCATGTAAAAGCAGTCTGAGACTTGTCTTTTGCAGCATCTAGAATTGGTGGCAATTGGATGCACTAGTACGGGCTGTTCTCAAATGCAGACGCAGCAGAAGTAATTTTACATCCAATCACAGAGCAAGAAACGCAACAACTTGGTGACAACAACGGTACGACGGCTGCAATAGGTCCTCCTCAGATCGACAGATGTGGCACTGACCAAGAAGAAATCAGGCGACCGAGATAGAAGCCAATACTCACAGATCTCACAGCAGACCGGATGTGCCACTCTCCCACGAATTCAACAGCGACAGGGGCGACGGCAGAAACGGCGACACAACACCTTCTACAGCTCCGCGCCTCCGCCTCGATCTGATTCCTCGCTGGAGGCCTCTAATCCGCTCAAAACCGCAGGGGAACCACACAGGATTCGTCCTGCTCTGATACCATGAAGAGATTCATGGAAAGATTTAGAGAAATTACACTTGATTCATACACTCTTTTTCTCTAATACAGCCAGCCAGTACATGACAATGACGATAAGAAGGAGTTCTGGAGCTTCTCTCTCTCGACTCTTCTAACACTTTTACACATGAGACCCTAAAGTATAGAAAAACTACAACCTACTCCAACAGTTCTTACCTCAAAAAAAATTTCCGGAAGATCTAGATCGATCTGTTAGGTTTTCTTGCCCCCTCCACCACGAAATAAAGCCCCATAAATTTCCCAACGTCTCATCTGCCTTTTCTTTTCCGAAAATCTCGAAATCTAGCAGCCGATCACGAGCTTCTGATCTCGTCGCCGCCACCGCCATCGACAAGCTCGGGAGGAGCTTGAGTCTGTAGTTCTTGCCGCCTCCTCTACCTCATCTTCATAGTTTTGAGCACCCCATCCTCGACCGCGTCTCCCTGACCCCTTCACCCTCTCGCAGGAGCACCAGAATGTGTGCACGAGCCTGTCAGAGATCTTTCGGAAACCGCCACCTCTAGCCGTACCGCATCATCGCCACATGAGGAGGACAACATCACAGAGTGTAACCTCGTGATCGCCATCCTCGTCCGCATCACGTTGACCACTCCGATAAGCTAGAGAACCACTAGAGCCTCGTTGGCCGTCAACGTCGAGCTCCACACTGCCGTCACAGCCGTTAGCCGGCCATGTTAGGGAAACTTCGGCACCCAGCTACCGGATCAAGATTCGATGACCAGATCCGATCGCGCGAGCTTAGCTAACAGCCGAAGCCGAGCCAGGACTCAAGACGTGACGCTGACGAGCCGACAATCACATGCCGTTCAATCCAGATCCAACGGGCGCAAACGCTCCACTCAAGCGAAGTGGTACTGGCCAATCAGGTCGTGCCACGCGTATGGACGATTTTCTATTTATATTTCTGTTTATTTTTAGACAAAATATATGCCAATCTTGTATAATTCATAGTAAATATCCACATGTCCAAATTTAGCAAATAAAATATAATTGGATTCAGAAAAATAAGGACAACACTATTATGCAATAAAAATTTGGCACTTTACCCAATATATATTTTCTAGAGTATTTAAATCTACATCATGGTATTTAATTCATAGAAAATGTATACAACTTTGTTTTAGTTGATTCTTATATTTTTAGCTTCATAATTTCAAGACCTATCTGTTAGAATTTGTTTTGAAAATTTATAAGCTATATATCTTGCTGTTTGTATTTAGAGAGCCCCAATCGTGCTGGAAAAACCTTTTCCTTTAGAAAAACCATCTGCCCCAGGTGCCTTCGATGGACCAATCTGAAAAAGTGCATCTGATATCTCTTTCTCAGTAAACTTGCCGCATAAACCAGCATTTGGCTCATCTGAAATACACCTAGTAAGCAAGTACACCATAGGTTTCGGATCAAGGCTCCCATCAGCAGAAAAGAGAGTTTTGAAGTACTCATTAACCATGTTATGCATGGTGGCTGCATCCACGTGTATCTCACCAAGATCATCCATTAGTTTCCCAATTTTGTTTTTCCTACCCCTCCAAACAGCATTAGTATGGAAAATTTGGTATTCCTATCACCTTCTTTAATCCACATCAAACGGGATCGTTGTAGCCACTGAAGATGTTTCATGGTAGAAAACAAAAAAATTCCTACTACAAGAATGCACCAACCCAAGATCTATGGAGAAGTACAATAACGAGCGGGATACGGTATTCATACCTTTAAAAAGCGGACGCGGGATTACGTTCTCGCACAAATGTTGCCGATGAACCCGAGCGAAGCAGACCTCGAGGTCTAGAAGGCTTGGAGCGTCCAACACCACTAGTGGTAGTGCCTCGTCGAGTTTTGCACGCATACGGTGTAAACAATGTCTCCCGGGCCCCAGTCCAGCAAGGCAACAAAATAAGAAGGTCTGGACCGATTCCAGCGGCACGACGGTGTGCGCTGGGTGGAGAAACCTCTACCTCATGTAGCACGTTCCTAACTTGGAAACACGCTGAGAGGAAGAGAGGGAGGGAGAGAATGGCTAATGCCAATTGTTGGATGAGGAATTGGGGTGAATGACACCCCTATATATAGGAAAAACTGGGGTACTCCCACCCTCCAAGTCCCTTTGTGTGACTAAACACTTGGAAGAGGTGGGAGGAGGGGCCGGCCGGCGGTGGGGATGGGCCCCACGCGCGCCTAGCCTACCTTGGTGGCCGGTGGCGGTGGGAGCACCCACCCCGTGCCCTAGCCCACCAAGGGGCCGCCGCCTCCCCCTCTTGGGCCTCCTCCCTCTGAGGGAGGGCCCATATGGGGGGAGGGGGTTCCTTTTCTTTTTTATTTAAATAAATATATATTTAATATTAATTCACAATTAAAAATTAAATACATTGTTTAATTCCTCCTTATTCAAAACTAATTTTGAATGGATTCAGAACACTTAGGTATTCTCTCTGGAGCACTTCCGATTCTCTCTTCCTATTTCTCTATCGGTAGAAGATCAACCCGCAACATCGATTACCCTTAAGCGTGACATCCTTACGGTTCGAGAATGTTCAGTTATGAAGGAGACTTTCAATGATCATCAACGCTATCTGGAAACACATGATGATCTCTTCACATTCCACGAATTCGGTTGTTCGCTTGAACCTTCTAAACATTAAGTCTTATCACTTCTCGCTCCCCGACAAACACGTTAACTCGTTCCCGTGTTATCACATCTCTGTGATCTAGTCACATGCTTGCATGCTCACTGATATGATATCACCGAGTGGGCTAAAAGTATATATCCGTCACTCGGATGAGCAAATCCCGATCTTGATCATAGGCCTCAATTATTACTCTAAAATATATGAAACACACCTTTATGGTCACCCAGTTACGGATATGACGATTGATGTGATCAAGGCAGCCGAGTGAGATAGTGATTAAACATGACCTCACAGTCCAAGGATTAAGTCACTACACTTTGCTAGATATCACAACGTTGAACATTGTGACTGAATCACATTGCAATTCTACGGTCGGGTGTGTCCATCACTTCATTAAGTAATCTCGTTGTGAGTTGACTGTTTTATGTTAAGTCCATGATCGGGAAACCTAGCACTAGAGGATACTAGGAACCTGGTTGTTTATATACCATATTTGTATTAATGTTTAATCATAATACAGTTATAGCATGATACAAAATTATTATGAACATTTAGAGATATAACAATAAAACCACTTTATTTATTGGCCTCTAGGGCGTATCTTATTCAACCACATCATTTCCTCTTGATAAAGAAGTTCATTCATTCTATTCGTAATTTTGCGAATTTCCTGCCTATCCGTATTCATATGCATAAGCTTCTCTGGTTGTTCATGGGATTTTTGCAGCTCTTCCTTGACGCTACCAAATTTCTTTTACTCCATTCTTGCAGTTTGGACATGGTTTACCAAGAGCTTTACCAATATCTGCCAAGTCATGCACTGAACCAAAGAATCTCATGCATTTTTAATTATTTCAAGAATATCACATTCACGTTCCACATAATCTCATATATTTCCTGCAACGTTTGAAGCACTACAACACGTATGGAAAACCCTAGCGCTCGGCTGGCATAGAAAAAAGCCATCAAGGATAATTGTGTTGGAAAAAGTTTTTAGGCGGCGCTTTTTTTAGCTCGGCACATCGTCAACCGCCGATCTAGCGCTACCTCGGTGCAACAGAAGATCTGTCTTGGTACATAACAGAAGACGACGCTAATTTAGTGTCGTGTAACAGCGTGTTAATTGCCATGTTGCACCTTCCAACATCAAAACGTTATTTACATTAGTAGTACAAGTTAACATTGTACATTAACATTAATCAGTTTATGTTGCTAATTCCATTGAAATTGAAAATATTTATTTTTTTCATATAAAAAATATTGATTACATTACATCACATTGCAATGGATTTATCCGTTAACATAGAAAGTCTTAAGCCCCTCTCTAGCTATTCAAAAGATCTACCTCTAAAACCTATACACCTAATTGAGAGAAATATCTTACTAATCCTAGCTATCTTGAGCGCCTCCCTATTCCGTTCGACATCAAAATCACGGCGGCGCTGAAAGATCTATTTGTCCCAACATCATAGAGGATATGCTCTTCAGCACACGCCATTTGGTGAAAACTTTGCTTGGAACTGAAAGATAAATAAGGGAGATGATTAATACGAGAAAGGACAAATAAGCGGATTAAAAAAAGCCCTCTCGAGATGTGTATAGAGATGACGAACAAATCTACGGATCGGACAAGCCAATGTACCAGATAGGCGGGACTAGTGCGTGCAGGATCCAGCGCTTCTGGTGCACGCAAGATCTGATGTGGCCAGGCCGCGCAAGACGGGCCGATGGCCGCGCAAGATCGTTTGCGTCCAAGCCGCGTCATATCTTGCGTGCACTAGAAGCGCTGGATCATGTCCGGCTAGGGGCGCTCGGATGCTGCGCGTGGAGATCTAGGGTTCGTTCTATGTTGTTCTCTATGGAGGCAGGGTTGGAGGAATAGATAGTGGGGCCTAAAAATTAGTAGGATTAGTCGCTAGGGTTCCTCTATTATATAGAGAGTGGGGAGTGGAGAGAGAGTGGGTTGTCTCTTGTCTGGGGCATTTGAGGAAGTGTGGTTTAGGCTTCCAGCTTTTGACCCGCGTTTGCTCAAATGGCCAATAAAGGATATGTGTTATGTCTGATGCACATTCACACTATATGCTTCCGATCAAATTGCAAAGTCAGGCTTTAATTGCGAGAGAGGAAAAAACACCAGGTCCAATGGCTAGGCTTATGGTGGGACACACATATCAGCGAAACATGCCTGGCCAGCCAGTGAAAGTTGTTTTTGACCGGTCGCCACAATTAAAGGTGCATGCGTTGGACGGTGCAACGTCGATTGCCTGTGTTGGACAAGAGCGGCATTAAAAATCGACGCTCTCTCACCCGAAAAAAAACCGATTCTCTCTCCTGTACCATCTACCACGACACAAGTATCTGCCTGTGTGTACCGCTGTGTATACGAGGCCACCGCGACCAAATGGTGACGCGGTTGCTCATCCGCCAGCTAACCAACTTTTGCAATCTCCCGTATATCATCAAAGCCACATGGTCCGAGCATGGAATCACCACATGTTCAACAGAATAGTGTGGAAACATATTTCGCTAAGCATTAGTATCCAAAGCTCGGTCTAGTCTCACATTTACATCGGCCGCACCTGCCCTCTTATTATCATATGTGTGAGGAACTCCAGAGAATCCCAAGTCCACAAGATTAAAATCGCCTATCACCAACCATTGAAGATCATGGCAAGAACGACTCATGTCAATCATCTTCTCCCACATCAGGTGTCGATCTGCTCCACTCTAGGTTCAGCATATATGCATGTGAGCCTTCATCGGGGAATATTTTCTGCTGAATTAAAAAGCGGATCAATGAACCTATCCTTCACATCCTCAACTGTAACGTGCAAGGACTCATGCCAATACACTACCAGTCGTCCATTCAAACTTGGACTGTCACTACCAGCGAAACCACACAGTCCAAAAATTCCTCATAACCTCCTCATCTTGTCAGCTTTCTATCTTGTCTCACACAAAAAACCAGAGCCAGGAAATGCGACTGAATCAGTGTCGCAACCTCGCGAACTGTCCGAGGGTTCCCCACTCGGCAGCTCAGACTGAGTAGATTCATTGGACCGGGCGACGCTCCAGCACGGAGCTCGCCAATTAGTTTATTTGCCACAACGGTACCCTAACCTTACTTCTCTTCTCCTTCACTAGCTTTGTTTCTCTTCGGGTCCCTCTGGCGCAGGGGACTCTGCTGAACCAGATCATTAGATTTTGAGTTCTAAAAATGTGTTACCAAGCCAGTAACCGATGATTCACCACCATTACCTACAACCGGATAGTTTGGCTTCTTTGGGTCCATTGCCATCTGACTCTCGTCACCAATATTGACATAGGTATGCCCCCACGGGCACCTACTGTTGGCCTATTTGGTTTGTCCCATGATGCAGAACCATATGATGGCGGGGCATGGGCAATTCAAGCCGGCTATGTGGTAAGGGACTACTAGCCATAATAGTAGTGTTGAACTGCAAAGGAATTCTCAGCAGCAACAACACAAATAATAATAAAAAATCAGAAGACTACAAGTGCTCATGCGTGTAGAATCAAGGTATTGAGAAAGATGTGACAGTCAATCCTCAGCAGCATATGGGGAATACTTATTCTGTTCCTGGGACGGCTATGGATCCTAGATATGGGAATGCCATCTACTTAGAACCCTTTCTAGACAAACTCCAAATTCAAAAGTCAAATATGCATTAAGATTAGATTCCTTTTCTAGGCCAATTTTGAATTAGCGAGTTATTAAGCACGATCCAGGTTCTGCACCCCTTCTGCTGGGCCGCGTGGTGTTCCACAGCCACAGGGCAACTCTTCAACAGTCTTGTCGGCGAATACGTTTGTTCCAAAGGTGCATAAAGCTCCTGGCCTCGAGTTAAGCTCGTCGGTGCGCTGTGCGGTGCTCTTGAATATCTCGTACCGCATGGCCTTCTCCTCCTTGTCCCTGTACCTGCGGTCGTACTTGATCATCCACTCCTCGAACCTCTTCTTCATAACTTTCTCCTCAAAGGTCTCATCGTCCTCGAGGAGCTCCTGGTGACGATGAATCGGCTTCCGAGCTGCGACTACGATGGATGCAAGGTAATTGAGGACTAGGATGAAACCAGAAGATCAAAATATAGGAAGATTCATTTCATACCTCCTACCACGTTGTCATCATCATCATCCGTTTTGAAATTGTACAGTGACATTCCTCCAACTCCGACCAATGCCACAGCGGACAAGGTGGCCGCCGTAACGCGACAAGTACCATGCGGCAACCTGCAGGACAAGTACAGTTACTAGAATACAACTTCTGCAGTATTTGGTAACTAGATGGAACCAATTGGAACAAGCTAGTTGCCAGAAACGAACAATGGTAGTACTCTCTCCGTCCTAAAAAAAGTAATTTGAATTTGTCTAGATTAATATTAATGTTGCTTTGCACAGCGCAAACGAACTAGCAGATCGAATCAACGCGACCATATTATGCTTCCAATGCCATGGTCCCAAATCCAGTTACTGCTTTTCTTTTATGCAGTAGTTAGTTTGGTGCAGGGAGACGAACCGGTGGTGCAAGAGACTCGACGACCGTGCGCAGATCCGGTGGCAGGAGGAGACGATGAATCGAAGCGGCGACATGCTTGCCCGATCCTTCTGTGGCTCTGCTTTGCCGTAGCACGTAGGGGCCGCGGACGGCCGGGTTGGAGAGCGGCGGCGGCGCTTCGCTCTGGCTCCAGGATGGTGTATCGGCAGTTCCTCCTGGTTTCCTTCACCGGATCAAGTAGCCCAGCGGAAAATTTTAAGGCGTCGATAGACCGATCGTAGCCCATATGCCACGTGACAAGGGCAACAAGCAGTATATGGGCTAGCCCAAAACGATATTAGGCCGAATTCTCTCAAGTCAAAAGGCCGAGCCATCCCATCTATAATAACTAAATAGGTGATCCTCACTAAGTTATTTCTCTAGACATGCAAGGTATCCACATCAGCAATCTGCCACGTTAGGAAATAATTGTATGTTAAGTTGCGTGCATCCAATTCCACATCAGCAATCTGCCAGGTCAGGAAAGAACCGTCTGTTAAGTTGCATGCATCCAATTGTCTTCTCAATTATGTTATGTGTTCACTTATTTCCATGCATGGCGACTCAATTCCTCTTCCTTTCAGATGGGACTTCTCCGTTCTACTTCACATTGTAACTGATGGAATCAATGCTGCCCACTCCGCACAAACCTCTTTTTCTTTATTAGTGATCGCCATGTCCTCCATTATATTGGCCTCTCTCTGTCGGCTTCACTGCATTTTCCATCCCCGCCATTTTCCCCATCCTGCCTCGACCTTTCTCCGATTCCATGGACCGCCGTTGCGCTTTGCTGTCTCCATGCACGGTGTCCGGTTTGCATCAGTATTCAATAGTCGCGCAGAAAAATAATCACCCCAATGCCGCCATCCAAGCTGTGTTGCAGAGCATAGGCAGGGGAAAAACGGTCTCTAGCGTGACTATCCTTTCAATGATTGCCTCACATATCGATTCGTGTGTGTCGTGCGGTAGATTTGAGCTCGCTTAGATTTCCTAGAGTATCCACGACGGTAATTCCACCACCCGCACAGGTGAGCTTGCATCTGCCTATTTTGGTTTTTTTTTGTTAGAATCAGATCGATGCATGTGGTGTGGCCGTCCTCCAGTGTGCCTGATATTCAATATGGTTAGATTGCAGGAGCCAGGACAGGCAAGAGGTGTAGCTGACGGTCAGCTTCATTGCTTCAATTCAACTAATACATATTTTTTCATGTGTATAGCAAGCCTCCAATGGTGCTTCCTCTCCCTATCCCACTAACCCATGCAACCCTAATCCCAAGGTCTAAATTTCTTTATCACATTCAAAAGCTAATATTCTGCGATCTTCCTTTGTGGGCAGGGTGAAAGAGATCTGCACATATCAGTTGCATGTAAGAGATTGTAAATTACATCATGTAAGAGATTGTAAATTACATTCTTGAACTTCAAACTTCCTTTCTAGAACTTTTCCTTTCTTCTATCTATGGTGACTCGGTGAGTATTTTCCAAAAAAATATTTCACAGTAGAACTACGGAGTACAAATAATATTTTGTAATGGAAGATACGCTATAAATACTAGCTAACATATAATGTTTTGCTAAATGTGCGTTCACTTTTTTTAGCAGCTTAACCATGTCCTCCACCAAATTCATCTTCAGATTTATAATGCTCAAATGGTCAAATCGTTACATATTTGTATTTTCTTCTCGGTAAACACTAATATTGGTGAGAAGACAATTGATCAGTTCATCCATTTATTCATCAATTTCCCAGCACCCAATCCATTCTATGAATCCTCTTTTTTGAAGATTACAGATTGTGAGGTAGGTTCTTCGACTAATGGCCAATTTCGTTGGCAGTGACTACAAGAGTTCACTTCGCATCCACCCATTATGCAATATTAATTTATTGGATCTGAAAAATAGAGATAAACTCTTATTTTTGCAAGATTGTTAAAATATCCCTCGGTCATCCTATTGAGTCGCTGCATATATTATGTATGAGCTAAAAATATACAAAGTGTGTATTTTCTTAGAGAGCCTTGGGGCTGGAAGTACATAGTGGGTACATGAGTGCCAAACTTCCAAACCTATGTATGATTGTCATGCTATCAGCTCTGATACATCCCACAACAGATAATTTACTCCTTTGGACAAAGGAAATAAAACACCAATTATTTTTTTTCTTTTTTGTGTATTAAGTATGTAGGCACCACAAGATTAATCTCACAACAGATAATTTACTCCTTTGGACAAAGGAAATAACACGCCAATCATTTTCTTTCTTTTTTGTGTATTAAGTATGTAGGCACCACAAAGATAACAAAATCAAATAGATATCCAATGTTATCTTTTTCAGAAAATAAATATGCATGTTAAATGGTAGGGGTGATTATTATATTCTTAGATGGACTTTTATTTATAAAAGTTTTAGTTAAAATAGATAATACAATTGATGTTCCGCAGCAACACGCGGGGTATCATCTAGTATAAACAACAAGTGTGCTCTGTTTCTCTTTTCCCCCAAAAAAAGGGGAGTATAATCCGGCATGTGCGTTCCTTTATTTATTCCCAAGATTAACTATTCAATAATTATAAATCACATATCGCACAATGTTGATACACCTCATATCAACCATAGAAACAAGTTCAACAACTAAACATCAGTAAATCTACTAGTAGACATCCAACCAGTACTACCGTAGATATCTTGAGCAACCGCCACCAATTTGTTGTATCCAAAAGACATAAGATCTCGCTGCTCCAGCCGAGGAGAAAAGACGATACCTAAACCCAATGTCCGACCATATAGATAACCTGATTTTACCATAATAACTGAAGGCTGAGATACTATACAAAAATTCATTCCGAAACCAATGCATGGTGCAACCTGAGAGAAAACATGATTACGAAGACATCTTCGCCCTGTACAGTTGAATATGATCCGAATCCTATGTACCTATTGTACTACACATGGAGTCCTAACAGACTTCGTGTAGCATCCCATCTGTCTAACATATGTAATGCTACATGGTCTAGTAATATAATGGCTACTTCCTACATATAATTGTTGCATCATAATTATATCATGCTCATGTCATCATGCCACCTTGCATTTGAGCATCATATAAAACCCTTTTCATTTGGTTCTTCTCTCATATGCATTAGTAATTGTATTTGGCTCTTGATATATTGTTTTTGGTTCTTGATAAATGCTTGATGCCCAAGTTGAGTTGGGGGCATGTCTTTTATTCAACTCCACCACCTTTCTTTGTCACCACCTCATAATTCCACCATCCTATGTACCCATGAGCTTTTACTTTCTTTTGGCATTTAATCTAGCTCATGTGGGTTGAGATGGATCCAATTCTATTTCCTTTAGCTTGGCCGTAATCCATATTTTGGAATACATGTGTATAAATGCCATGGTCATTATTTTGTTTTCACAATATAAAACATGGCATTTAATGCCCATGCATGGGCCATGCAAATCACCACCATTCTATTCTTTGGTTTTGTTTGTATTTTTGGAAATGGAGCATGGGTCTTTGTGAAACCACTCTTGTTGGCTCTTTCTTTATTGCTCTTGCTAAACCCTCATCATCTTGATCATGCATCAACAAAACCACCTCCCCATCCCTTTTCACCTCTTTGATTGATCTTGTTTTCTTGCCATGTGCACCAAGACCCTCACCTCACTCCATATCCATCTTCTTTTCCCTTTAATCAAAATTTGCAAAAATTTCCAAAAAGGTTTATTTTATGGGCTTGCTTGAATCTGCAACAAAACAAAAACAAAACAATTAAATAAATAAAAAGAAAATAAACAAGAGAGAGCCCCAGCAGCAGCCCACCCCTACCTGGTCGCAGCCCAGCAGCAGCTCCGGCCCGCCCCTTCTTTTCCTCCTGGGCCGGCCCTTTTCTTTCCCCTGGCCCGATACCCCTTCGCCGTTTACCGCCGTCTCCCTCCGTTCCTCTTCTCCGTCGCCTCCCCTCTCTGCTCAGCGATAGACGGCAGCGGGCAGGTGGCCGTCCCCGCCGTCATCCGCGTCAGCAAGCACGTCGCACGCATGACCCTCCCCGCCCTTATCTTCTCGCGCCTCGCTGTCGAACCCTAGCCCCTTTCTTCGTTCTCCCCTCGCCCTCTTCTCCTCCGTACCATGGCCGCCGCTGGTTAGAGCGTCGCGACGCCGCTCCCGTACTAGCTGGAGACCGAGGACTCGCCGGGAAGCACCGCCGCGGACCTTGGTGTCGTCCCAGCCCGCTAGGAGGAGCCGGACTCGCTCAGAGCTGTCCCTCGTTGGTGAACCGTGCACCACCGCCGCGACCTCGTCGTCCCCCTCCGCTTCGGCCATCCCATCCCCTGATTCCCTGGGGAATCAGACAAGGTGAGCGCTACCCTCGTTCCCTTCCCCTTTTCCTCCCCTCCGCGTGCCGAGCGCCGCCCGAATTTGGCTCCCGCCGGTGATGTGCCCTGCCGACGCACAGTTCTAGGCCGTGCGTCCCCTGTTGTTCCTCAAGGCTCTCCGTCCGGTACAGTCCGTCTCCGACGTTCCTTCCTGAACGAGATCCGTAGCGGGTAGGCCCCTCTTCTCGTTTTGTTTTAGAGGCATCGCGAGATACGCCACCGTTCCGCCGCAAACCTCGCCGGAGAACCTCGCCGCCGTCAGGATCGTTGAGGTTCAGTACGCGCAAAGTTCAGTTAGCAGCCGTAGCGGTTTTGCAGAAAGCCCCCCACACCTTTTGTCGATCACGCGCAAGTCCCTCCGCGGCCCGGTAGACCCACCAGTCAGCCCCTGTTTTGTTTTGCAAAAAGGCCCCCGAGGTTGTGGTTTTCTCCACCCGCACTCCCTCCGATCCCGCACGTGGCAGGCCCCCGCTGGCGCGTCCGTGTGTGGCCCCGCGAGTTGGCCGGTCCCGCCCGTCAGTCTCTGCAGCTGGCTGAGTGGGCGGTAAGAAAAGGTTCTGCGCGCCGAATACGCCCAGTCAGCAGCGACCCCACCTATCTGTGACCGTGGCTAGGAGAGGACGAGTATAAAAAGCCTTCTCGTTATCTGTTTAATAAAACAATTCCAGGAAATGTTTAAATTCAAATTTAAATCTGTTTTTAATAACTTTTAAATTATAATTCCAAATAATACATATGATATATGCTTTTGAATCAGAAAAATGTGAGGAATTTAAATATGCCATTCAAAATGTTGTTTGACCACTTTAAATTTTCAAGATGATTAAAATTACAATAAAATGCCTTTTTCTTATTAAATTAATAACTTAAATTCCACAACTCCAAATTTACTAAATAATATGTCTAAATCGATCAGCGCGACGAGCCCGTTCTATCTATGCAGTCCTTGTTCTGATTTGAAGCATGCATAATGTTGTTATTAAAAATCTGAACTGTTTATGACAATAAAACTTGGTTAAATAAATAATAAAATGCTTTATTTCTTGTATCCACACCTCACCTTTGCCATGCTACTTTAATGCCATGTAAATTGTGCATCATTCATCATGGCATGCTTGTTTGCTTGTCGCATTTTAATTCATATGCTTGTGTACTTTATTTATGTTGGCCCTTGTTTGTTTGGTTCTTCTTCGAATAGACACCCAACAGGAGAATTATCAGGAATCACAGGAGTACTACCCAGATCCATCCCTCGCTTCAACTGAGCTGCCAGGCAAGAACTACCACATGCTAGCATACATACAGTACCTATTGCCTCTATCTTATTCTTGCATCATTGAGTCGCGATTGCATTAAATTGAATCCCAAGTACTGCATAGCCTTTACTTTTAAACCCAACCGAAGCTTGTTCCTCCACCCCATGAGTCATTACTGCAGGAGTTGTTTGAGCCATGCGAGACATAGCAATGCATGTGTAGGGTATGTGAGTGTCTGATGAATAACGAGGTACCTAAACAACTTAACCTGAGTAGTAATGGGATAACTAATGAAAGAGGCACCGGTGGGCAACATCTGCTATTTGGTTTTCATGCTCACTTGTGTCCCGTAGGACCCCGAGTACTTGATTCATGTTCCTTGACTATTCGCACTATCCACATCCGGGAGGCCTTATGGATCCCCCTGAGCCAGAGCTTGATTCATTCTTATTTCTTGGGGCCACAAAGTAGTTTGGGGCTTTATTACTATCATGTACTTATGCCATGTTTACTGCTTTATTTAAGATTGTGTGAGGAGCACCTGTACTGTTTAGGGATCACGGCACGATTTCGCGGTATCGACAAGCCCAGTCACATTTTCGGGTTCCCAGTCGTTTACAGCCGTTCTCGCAAACCCTGGGTCCGTCTCGGAGTCGGCCAACTTCGTTGCGGGTAGCTTATTAGGGTGGCCCCCTGAAATATTTCTAAATCCTATGATCGCTTTGTCGTGAATGCCTCGTTGGGTTTTGAGTTGGTTTTTCCGAGGTTGATCGAGTGTGTGTTTCTATTTGTGCACCCCTACAGGGTAAATCTTTCTGAAAGCCGTGTCCGTGGTTATGGACGACTTGGAACACAGTTTCTCGATCATAGACAAGTATAACTAAAGTACCGCTTTTAATTTGACTAAGTACCTGACTAGTAAATAGTGCAATGCTCATGGAATGGTTAATAAAACTGCCAACGGTTGGGTTGTTCGTCTGCTTTCTCGTTGGTAAGCGAGAAGGAGGATGGATCTGTTAATTATACTGTTATAACTGTTGTTACTAATTCACGGACATCCGTCTATCATTGGTTAGGCAGATGGGTAGCGAGTATCTATAGGATTGTTAGTTATTATCTTTTGCTGCAATTGCGTCACCCCAGGTTTATGTCCCCTTTAGAGGCATAAAGATTTGCTGAGTACCCCTAGGGTCTCACACGATAAATTGTTTGATTCAGATAAACAGGTGTATTCGCAAGATGGATACTGGGTGGAGGAGACGGATGATATTGGCAACGATCACTCGGTGTAGAGATTCCAGGAACGGGGATCCGTGAGATCTGTGGGCGGGATGTGTTTATTTATGTGGCATCTTATGCCAATTTGCTTCTTATCCGTACTCAGATCTTGTTTTCCGCTTCCGTCTGATACTCTGATGTTTGATGTATGAGGAGTTATCCTAAACTATTATCTCTATCTAGGATATTTGGATCTTGCCGTATGGCGTTGCAATATTTCTATTTCTTTTAGATGGAATGGCTCTGAGGACTGTTGTATGTGGCTTGCATACATACTCCTGTTGTATGTAGTTGATCCCTTCGCCTGCCGATTACGCCGCTCGTTCTTGTCCCGATGTTCTTAAAGTGGTTAGGACGGCCGAAAGGTCTACCGTGAGTGGCCCCGGGCCCCACCGTACTATTTTAACCACTTTCGCTCATCCAGGCATGTAACTAAGAGTGTAATTCACCGAGGTAGTTACACTTCGGCATGCCAACCGTGCTAGACGTGGCACATCTACAATATGTTTTGTGTCCACCAAGACAAGAGAGTTGTTTGCCCTAATATATAGTTACAGGTGATCATAGAATAGATTGAAAGAGTTTCACCATATTGATAGCACGTAGAGGGTTTGTGCTCTCTTGTATTGTAATACTCCTCTCAATTATAGTGATACGCGTCGTGCGTTCCGTGATTTTCCCTGCAAGGATTTTCACGTAAAAATTTATGTTCTTATTATTTGTGTGATATACATTTGCTGCGCGATTGTGTAACATGTATAATGTTATATAAAATCAGATATTGCTTGGCTAGAGGTTCATCACCCAGCCAAATATCCTCCAAAACCTAGTCCTTGTTTCATCACCTTTTTTTAAGAAACCCCCCTTAAAGAAACCATCCTTAACCCTCGCGAGGTCCTTCTAAAAAGGAAAATCAATTGGTTTCGCCCGTACCTGAGATAAAAATTTATTAATAAGGTACTCCCTCTGTTTTAAAATATAAGATATTTTAACTTTTGTGAAACAAGTGCATCTAGACGCATTCTAGTGCGTAGATTCGACAGTTCACAAAAGCTAAAACATCTTATATTTTGGTACGGATGGGAGTATTTGTTATGCAACGGCTCTTGGGCCTTGGCACACCCATCCTCATTAAGTAATTTAAGCAAACTAGTAAACACTTATTCTTAATATCGACCATGTCAATAGCAATTCCTCCTTGATCTTTGGTTTACACGTTACATTCCATTTTGTTAACCGATATTTACGTTTATTGTCATCGCTTCGCCAAAAAAATAAAGATTTGTAAAAGTTAAGACGCATCTTTACCCCTTTGGGCATCTTTGCAAACAACAACACAAACATGGCTAAACTCATTAAAACATGTTTTACAAGGACAAGTCGATCACCTTGAAAAATAATTGACAAGAATTATTTCCCTTCCCTCGCGTCGCCCCTTCGATGGTGACTCAAGGGTCCAAACCCTAGCGCCGCCTCCACCCCTCCCCTTCCTCTCCCCATCTCGCAACCTCTAGAGGTAGCTGGCGGAGAAGACCGCGCAACCGCCGAGTAAGGTGGCGGCGATGATGTCGCTGATTCATCCCCGTGGTGGAGGGAACCTAGAACTTAGGTAGCGGCCTCGCGATATGAGGGCGACGTCGACCTGGTGACAGGTGGTGGATGTCGTTTTTGAAGAAGGTGCGTATTGGTTTCGCCGGCAGCGAGGTGGTGGTAGGGCGTGTTTGTGGTGTGGAGGCCTCCATATTTGAAGATGACTACGACCCCTTGAGCAGCTTGTCGTACCTCCCCAACCATATATTTCGGCTCTTCCCCTTTCGGCGGATGGTGGGTGTGGCGAGAGGTGGGGCTCTTGACAGGCGGAAACCTTGGCTGTTGGCACCAGCCAGAACATCACCAACATGGTGGGCGCCACTCTCTTGCTTGAAGGTGACATCAAGGTCCTTTACCTTCCCTATCTAGCCTGTCTTGGGGTGAAAACCTAAAATTTTGATTTGGGTGGCGCCGGTGCTCTAGCTTGTTTCCTCCATGTAGGCACCGCCTTTAGACTGCGGGGTTACTGGACGAGTCGTGCAATGGGTGGTTGGTAGCTATAGAGAATGCATCTTCTTTGGTGTGTCGGTGCTGTGATTGCTCAAGTGCTCGTGTTTCTCTGCTTCTCTGAAGTTCCTGCTTACCAGCAAATCAACGCCCTTGAGCTTGGGCGAGAGGGGAAGTCCTCCCCTCTCAAGTAGCGGCAGATATCTAGTGGTAAGACGACCCGGTTTACGAGTATTGGTCGTGCTCATTGTCACGGTCACCGGTGGTGATCTTTCCTGACAGTTTAGGTCTGCCTTGGTGGATGGTGTTTCGGGTGGCGGTGTGTTCATGGGTGGTGGCTTGATGGGGCGGCAACGCTCAATCTCCTCCTTGGAAAGCTTGTTTGTTAGTCTCCTTGTGTGTTCAGGGTGAGTTTATCTACCTCTGCGATGGTGCGGCGCCCTTCAATCCAGAGCGAGAAAGCCTATGGTGTTGCTTCACCAACTCATCAACCGACCCCAATTCCATCCTCCAATCTCCATTCTTTCTCGGCAACTCATCAACCGATCCTCATTGTCCTCTTTCATTTATATTGGTGAGGCTCATAAAAGAGAAGGCATAACTAATTTGCTTAATATTTTCTAGATGTACAATTATTCGCGGATGGAGCGCGTACTGCCATTAGTAATATGAACAAGCTAAAAACTGCTGACAGTTGCCATAGATCACCAAGGATGCCGACATCCTCAACAAGACGACCTGAGCTCTTCCCTGGTTCTGTCTGAGAACTCTAGTGTTGCAAAGGTGAGTCCAGTCCTTTCTGCGTTGTTCCTGTCGACACGCTGGGCAGAGCGCTTGAATAGCTCGTACCGCATCGCCTTCTCCTCCTTGTCCTTGTACGTGCGTTCGTACTTGATCATCCACTCCTCAAACCTCTTCTTCATGACTTTCTCCTCCATTGGTTCCTCCTCCCACAGGACCTCCTGCTGATGTATCAGCTCGCGAGCTGGAGCTGCGATAACAAATCTGTGTCAGGATTCATGGTCGGATGACAAAAGTAACAAGGTAGGAGATCCAAACTAAGGCATGCTACCATACCAGAAAAATATCAAGGCAGGTTTGTTTCCTACCTACTACAGACTTCTCCATATCATCGTCGTCATCATGGTCCGCTTTGGAATAGAGGAAGGGCAATATCCCTCCGACGCCGACCAATGCCGCGGCGCACAAGGTGGCTCCCGTCACCGCCATAGCACGGCGACCACCATGAGGCAACCTGCATCACAAGTGGAATTTTTAGTAAGTACAGTTGCTGCTGCTGAAAATGCAGAAGCTTAGGTACACTTGGATTGGTCTCTTCCAAGTCTCTATAGGTGACTACCAATTCTACCTGAAAAAAAGTGACTATCGAATTAGCATACTGATGATTGGCCATAGTTAAACAGCACTTTAGTGATAACTAGATGAGATCGATTTGAACAAACTAGTTCCCAGATTATCGTGGTAACGATGACACGGCTGAGGCTCTACTATCCCATGGTTCGATTTGAAGTTCAGTTTGCACAAATTTTGCGCGGCAGTTTAGGTTGAGATTGACAAACCGGTGGTGTGAGAGGCTCGCGGATGGTGCGGCCTGTCCGCGGATCCGGTGGCGCGAGAGGACGAGGAGAGAGCCGATGAATCGGAGAGGCGACATGCTTGCCCGATCGTTCTCTGATTCTGCTTGCCGTGAGGGTCGTCGATAGTGGAGGCCTTCAAGTCGGGGGCGCGCCGGCCGGGCGGACGATAAGATGGCTAGAATGTGGCGGCTCTCGCTCGGCCGCTCGCCGTACGGCTCCGCTGGGCGTTAGGGCATCGGCCAGTTCTAGCGCGCGCCGGGAAGGAGGACACAAGCTGGTAGGCCCAAGTAACATAATGGCCCATGTAAGGAAGGCAATACGCGGGTTGGTGCTCGAAGCTTCTAATTTCTTTCTTTTTTCTTCATTAAGATGGAGTACTAGCGAAAGTATCCGTGCTTTGCAACGAGAATCATCATCCACATAATTTCAGTAAAGTGTATGTTAACCTTTTAGTATTTAATCAAAGTTGTCACTACTACCTCCATACCAATTTATTAGATTAACACGGAGTTCAAGAAAAATATTTACATGAATTATATGTCGCAAACATTATGCCATTGGATTCATATTTAAAAGACGTTTCCTTTGATATAGTTTTTGTGACATATGATTCACATTTTGTTGATTAATTTTGTAGTCATACAATTTTTTTGAACTCCGTGTTAGCCTCATAAACCAGTATGGAGAGAGTACTGGTTTTTGAGGCTACAGCCTATGGGCCATCATATGCATGTCACTTTCATCCAAATGATCCTATATTGCAATAAACACATGTAGACATGACATACTACAAATTAAGCAGTCAAAGCACAATTCAGCTGGTAGTTCTTTATGTCCGTCAGCTACAGGGTATGGAGGGCTCCAAACTAAAATGCCTATACGAAGTCAATTTATTCGATTAGAAATATAGAACCCCTAAAACTAAAAGGAGTATTGAAGATAAAAAATGCTCTGTTTTTCTTTCCGAAAAGACAATATTTCTTTCATCCTTTTGCATCCTTGATTGGAGCCTCCACGAATCATTACTGAAATTTTCTGGACTTAATTTCCAATTTCTATCCCACTGGAGTATTTAGAAAGTGATATGTCCAATATCTAAATAGTTTTCTAGAACACAATAAAGTTTAGAAAGGGAGAAAGTTGAATGTACCGGTCAGCCTTTTGGTGTTACCTTAATCTCTTTATAATCTGCATCTTTTCAACAATGGTAGGTTGGTTCTCAAAGGCATAGCATGATGCACGTCGTACTCAATGATCTCTACTGAAACCAGTAATCTTTCTCAAACTTAAATCATGAACTTGATCTGCCTACCTGTATGGTTGTATGTGCGGCCAAGGAATATATCTCAGCATCTTGGGAGTTTCCTTATCTTGTCTGCCTTTGTATTAGTTGACGGATCCACAAATTGCATCGTTTTGAATTTACTGAAACTCTTGCGATCTAGGAAGAAAATGCGCCAGGAAGTCGAGCGTGCACCTCCTTCCCAGCCGTACTCATCTCGTTGGGCGCCGGCCCGTGCAGCTCAACCTGCACCTCCACTGACGTTTTGTGATGAATTAGAAAAACACGTTCGAGCCAAGACCTTGTTGGAGAAAGTCTATGGCAGCATCCCGCTACCCATCCATGTTCAGCACTGGCTTGGTGGTATCGGATGGCACGTATACGCTGCTCGATCGGCGACTGGCCGGCCGCTTCCCCATCAAAGAACATGTACAATGTGCACCTGCCAAACTCCCCGATGGGCCAGCTACCTGATGCCTCTCACTGCCTTGACACGAGCTTGGTTGTTCTCTCCCACCTCATCCTTCCCGTAATATGCAGGTTAGCAGCTCACACCCCTACCGGTGCATCTAAGGGGACCTGGTCTGGGAGGTCGAGCACACGGGGGAAAGGGGAAGCCATGGAAGTACGGTGGTTGGAGGCCAGGTTGGTGTGGGTGGTGGCGAGCCCGCAACGACATGGATATTAGCGGCGGAGTTGGCCCTAACCCTAGCCACGAGCAGAGCGGCCTGGGATGGGTATATGCAGTGAGAAGGGCAGGACTCCTGGCTACAGGAAAGGGATTACGGTGGTGGTCGCGCACGTTGAAACATACCGTATATAATGATTATTTTTTGCTAAAAAATACTGAATATATTTTTGCAATAATTATCGCCGTGTACCCTTGAATGATCCTAGCTCCCCCCTGTGCTCCAAGCCTCCAATACCCTCCATTTGTCTTAGGTTTTGTTTGCTCCACAAATGAACTTTGTTATTTTATCAAAATGTAACGGAGGGTTTGGTAGCCTGTATGGGTATCTCGGTCTAGTCCTACAGTGTTGAGATGTGCAGTGTCACCAGTATCCAGATGGGTGGTGATGAGGCACGCCATGAAGCTGGCGTAGGCGGTGATGTGGCCCGGCGTGGCCGGGTAGGTCTGCTCGAACGCGATCAGGTTCCGGAACATGGACTCGCTGTAGTCGTATAGCTATAGCGGCGGGATCTCCAGGATGCCGTCGTGGAACCGCACATCTAGGAAGCTCACCGTGCCACGCTTCCTCACCTTGAGCTGCACGCCGCCCTCCTCCAGCTTCTTGGTGCAGGGTACCCATAGCGGGAGCTCCGACCTCGACAGAACATGTTCTCGGCGGGTCGACGCCCTGTGGTCACCGGGCGTCGGCGTCGGCGTAGGGAAGCTGATGGAGAGGTAGAACAGGTGCAGGAGGTGGTGCACGTCATCGAAAGACAATAGGCGCGATGTGCTTCTCGTGGGGATGTAGCGAGCGGAAGAGCTGGAGGGCGCCGGTGATGAGGACGTCGTCACGCTCGTCGGGTTGGCTCTTGAGGAGCTCAAACAGCGCCTGGAGGATGAAGAAGGGAATCTGGTTCTAGAGCAGCAGGAGGTCATAAGTGACGAATCCCCAAACCCAGCACCGACTGAACACCAGCGTCCAGTCATCATCGTCATCCTCGTCCTCCTCGTCGTAGCCACCTCGTTCCGCCCTCTTGGCTATGCGCGTGTACTTGAGTAGTCGGTGCAGAACCAGGGTCGTCTCTATATTTTGTGGGGCCCTGGGCGAAGTTGACAGTATGGGCCGTAAGGCTAGATATCATATCAATGCTACTTGCGGTGGAAAAGTACATGTTTAGGGTACCTTTTTGTGATTGAATAAGCTGATTGTTTTTTTTACAGGAGTAGACTTAGGTTTAGGCATTATAACACCTATACTTATGATTTGTGAAGGTACTAAATACATGAAATTAGAACCCCAATATAGCAAGGAGTTGAGTGATTAAATCACAGATTAGTCGCATATTAGACAATGAATTCGATCGAAGATTCATGGACTTACTGCAGGGCATGGGCGAGCGGCGACACGATGTTTCGTGCGGAGCAGCAGCATGCGAGCAACTATGGAGCGAGCAGGCTGAGCGCCTGAGCCAGGGTGGAGCAGGCATGATGCATAGTCACGTACTCACGTAGACCACTGATCAGGAATATACTAGTTGTAGATGAAAGACGGACCAAGTCTCAATCACTAAGACGCTAACGGTGAGTGCCAACGTGCCTTTTTGGACTACCCATGGTGGCTTGTTGCCAATATTTTTTATGCAACATGAATAATATACATATAGGAAGATGAAATTTATGGGCCTCCTTTAGGCGTGGGTCCTAGACCGTTGCAGAAGGTGGCCTAGGGTCAAAGCCGGCCCTAGGCAGAACAAAGCATCCATCTTTGAGTGACTGCTCCGCCATGAGGTCATCGTCGTTGTACTCATGGACCTTTGTCACACTCACAGCGTCTGGACCGTGGGCGGCCCTGATTCGTGGGGCGAGACGCTTAAGTGCGTCAAAGCACTCGTGCACAAGCCGCTGTTCCGCAGGCGTCCAAGCAGCCGGGGTCCCAGAACCAGCAGTCTGGTGGCGACCGGTAATGAGTCGGCGGACACAGCACATCTTGTATTCTTCGATATTCTCTGGTGTCCGGCACTCGCTCCTCGAGTCGATAAAGCCAAGGTGGACCACCAAGGGGGGGTGTAGGCTCCCGGGTTGTTCATGGCAAGCTGGTGGGGCACACTGTAGATGGTCAGGACTTGGGTCGTCGATGACTCTGACGTGTCGTCGTGGTACCTTGGAGTTGGAGGAATTGCATCTCTCACCAACCGCCAGTACGATTTGACGAGCGATACGGCCACGAACATCTCGTCCTCATCACAAACTTTAATAGTTGCATATTTATTTGTAAACAATATATGGTACTAGAAAATCCATAAAAAATGATATAACATGAACTTTAAACAGGAATCGTTGTCCCAAAGGACGGGCTGAAACCCAACTCAAGTACCAACAGGAATAGGATGACGTGTATGTTTTCGGGACCTGGTCATGTGAGTGAGCGAGGACTGGCCACGAGAGGCAGACCCGTTTGGGTAAGTCATCTCTAGCAGATCTCCCATATCGGCCTGCAAACGCAGCGGCGGGCCGATATAGGGGTTTTGGCCCTTTTTTCGGCCAGACCAGACTTCGCATCGGTGGTCTGGCCCGGAAAATGTATCCAGGCCGCAGTCCAAATCGCCAAAACACCCGCATATATAGCGGTCGGTGAGGCGGATGAGGGTCAAATCCTATCCGCTCCTCCACCTCCCGCCGACATCAAATCGCCGCCCCTCCGGCGAGCAATCGACGTTGTAGAGTGAAGATCGAGTGTCCCCACCTCCCGCCGGCGACGATGGTGGCAGGGCGCGGGCGCGGGGACGGCCAGGTGGGCCGCGGTGGATGCTCTACCGAGCGCGGTGGTAGCTCCACTGCTCCTCCCGCCCGCGAGAAGACGGAGGTGGAGAAGGTGAAGTCGGACGCTGCGCGCATCTGTGCTAGCTACCGCTACTGCAACTACGGTGTCGCCGCGCCGCCCGCCTTCGCCAAGCGCGAGTCGGAGTGGTACCGCCACGGATGCGCCGCCTCCTCTTTCGCGGCCTCGTCGTCCTCGGGGTCGAGCTCCCGCTAGCGCCCGCCGACGGCGTTGGTAGTGAAGATGGAGGACGCCGAGCCGGAGCCGGAGCCGGAGCCGCCACGCCTCCCTCACTTCACCCCGGACGACTACCTCGACGACGAGCAGTTCAAGATCCTCCTCCCGCCGCTCGGCGTCAACGCAGACCTCGCGTCGGGCGACTTCGTTGCGGAGCGCGAGCTCGACACCGTCGTCGGCCTCGTCGCGCGCTCCAGCCAGCAGGACGCGGACAAGGCCGCCGAATGGAGGCACATCGCCGTCGAGCAGGACCGCGTCTTCGTCGACCTCGTCAGCGACGAGGAGTGAGGAGCCGACGCGCCACCGCCACGGCATAGGGCTCCGGTGAGTATCCCGGAGCCGATTTTGCTGCAATGTAGTACTGTGGCGGCGGATATTGTAGTGCTTTTGATGTATGTAGTCGAATTTAGGACCAATGGAAGCATGAACTCTCCGATCGAACCGTTCTTCCGTCGTGCGCGCGTTTTTTTAATTTACAGTTTCATATAGCGTATTTGAACTGTCTGCGTGCTTTTCGAACCCTAAATCCGTGTTGGGGTGTCCTGGATACGCGGATTTGGGTTCTGGGGTTTGTCGTATCTGCTAGAGATGCTCTTACAAAATATACGTAACTTAGAGCACCCCCAAAGGGTAGCTTGCAAGCATGTTGACTTTGGGGGCCGGCGCCGGCAGTTTGGGGAAGCATCGTCAACGTGTGTTCTTGCAACGAGACCCCTGTAAACACATCATCTTTCAGGTAGATTGCTTCCCCTTCACCCTCTCAATGTCAACAAATAAAAAACGCAACCATCTCTCCAAATCCACGCAAGTCATTGCTAAGAGTTTGTGTAGATATCCACCTTCGACAAAGGATACAAGGCACAACCGATTCATTTTCGCTTTGTCCCTCACTGGCCCTTCCAAGAAGATTTGGTGATATGGTCGAAGAATTGATTATATTTCCACGGTCGCGCTACTCGAGTAGATCTCAAACTGCATGATGAAGAACGATGTGAAGGAAGCCAAGAAGGGGCATACGCGTAGGTGTGAAAAATCCGTGAAATGGCGGGACAACAAAGGTATGTTTATGGCCCAAGGGTTCTTAAATTTTGGGTGTTGGGGCCACAGGAGTATAGCGAGGGGAAGACCTAGGTATAGCTGAGTGGGGGCCTAGGCACCCACTCAAACATCCAAATCCAGTATAATTTGTTCATATTTGAATGAAAATGTTTAAATTCTATGGACTTATACTAGAAGTGCCTCCGTCACATGTTTTGCCCCCACTCAGAATTCTTTCAGTGTCCGGCCTTGAGTTGAGTTGATTCGACAAATGGTTCTGAACTTTTACACTAGTTCATATGGATTCAGTGTTTTGGAGCACGTCTGCACAATGTCAAAACTATTCGACAATGATTAGAGTATGTCAAAGCCATTTAGATTTCCATCCAATGAGTTTTCAGTCGGTACGTCACCCCATAAGTAGAAGGAGCCTTTGTTCATATTGTACACTCGTTTCTAAAAACAAAACAAAAAATCAACCCATGTTTCTTCATGTGTCCATTTTAAATTGTGTACTTATGAGTGATTAATTTAAGATAATCTATTCTTGATGGTGGTTATAAAATCTCGGTCTATATTTGGTAGTTGGATAGTTTTACAACATTTTTATAGTGGCATTTATCCAACTAACACATATAAAGAACTTGCATACTGGAAGAACGAAATTACTTCGTGGCAGCTGGGCTTTATGGTCTTGAGTAGCTCCTATAAGGTCGGAAGATCTATCTTTGTCGACATGCCTATTCAAGGCCGACATTCTCGACCCTATATCCGTCATGGTTGACTCTGAAAGAAAGAAAAGGCAACCCTCAAATTTAGCTTAGAAGAATGGCTATTGTACATAGAAACTTTAAATAGAAAATATTGATTGATCGGTGAATATTAATATTTCACTTGATATGGAGAATGAAGGTATATGTGTACCATACACAACATGGCATGGGACCCATTTCGATCACTACCACACCTCTTACTCTTATAGGACATACTCCTACTAGAACATTTATCTTCATGTGGAATAATGGTAAAAAACATCCCAATTGAAGATGTAGAAATCTAGTGCCTAGCCTAGAAATTCCTACATATATAACATATTGTGTTGCAGAGAGATGCTTCACTTTATATTGAAATAAAGAGACATTTCCCACTCACATCCCTCCCATACCATGAGGGGCTTATTCATAGGATTTGTAAAGCACACGTGAAATAAGAAAAACTTGGGATTGCAATGTCTTGCCATTTCTTTCGAGGAAAAACATCGGGAAAATGCCAAATTATCATTACATGCTTTCCGTCTAAAAAAGGGAAGGTTAAGTCTCATCTTCTCTTGCAAGTTGCAACAAAATAAAGAAATGTTTCGCTGAAGTTGTAGACAATATCAGTGGAAGTTTTTTGCACGAATTAAGTGGAGTTGTGATGGATGGTACTCCCTCCGTTTCACAATATAAGATGTTTTATCTTTATGAAGAGAGTGTATCTAGACCTTTTTTAGTGTGTAGATTCACTCCGAATCTAGATGAACCTACACTAAAAGAGGTCTAGATACATTCTCTTTACAAAGCTAAAACATCTTATATTTTGAAACGGAGAGAGTAGAACGTACCAGGGCTTACCTTCGTCGTCGTCCCCAGGTCCGCCAGCTCCATTTGTCGCGGACATGGGGTAGTGAGATCGTCTCGCTGAATAGGCAATGTTGTATGAGTGTGCATCACTAGTACTGAACGAGCAGGGGTTTTATAAACACGAGTAGCCCTCGTGGAGCAGATTCTTTGCTTGTGGTTAACAAGAGAAGAAGGGCAGGGAAGGAATTAATTTGCAGCAAATTGATACTTGGAGGGAGAGAATACTCCTCGTCAGCTCCCACCATAGCATGCACTTTTGTTTTCATTTTTTTAGGGCAGGAAAACATGCACTTGTGCTTATCTTTTTTCCTTTCCCATGAGAGAACTTAAAATGGACCGTAATAACACAACTTTTTTTTTACAAAATGATAATCATCATATTCAGTCTACATATCTAACTAGTCAACAAATAGTAGTACTAGATGGTTTCTGAGGGTGCATCTTTGATCTTTCCATGAAGGTGTCACGCCCTCTCATAGAACACAAGGAGTTGGTCCAGTTTTCCAAAAGTTGGGTTATCTAACGAGTGTCAATGTAAACCGACGGGTTCACTAACCAAGCTCCTGTAGAACAAAAAACGAACAACGATCATCAAGCCTGTCATTCTGGCAGAATACCCTCACAAATCAACATAGGATTGGTATCACGGCAGCATACATACCCCGATTTATAACCATCTTGGCCATACACCACACCAAGCTCCATCATAAATCGTTCGCCCGATTCAGAAGATGGAATTTCAAGCTGGATCAGAAGGATTTAACCAAAATACCCAATGGCGTCCTGCCCCCCTTTAAATATTACGTAGAACGATCACAACATCTAGAAGCTTTTACGAAACACTACTGCTTAGCAGATGCCCGGTCGACGTTCTTCCCTTTGTATCAGGAAGAACAGCCAAAAATGTTATCTGCTCATGTCTCAGACTGGCCCGGCTTTCGTTGGATGGACGGATCACATCACACGAAGGACCAGTTCACGAAACAGAAGGCCAGACAGTGGACACTGCTGTCCTCGCCGAGCACCTTCCACGCTATGGCTTGGTCGAAAGAAACATGCCGACCCATCCCTGACATGCACACACCTGATGGTAGGTAGACATGGCCCTGAACACCCCAAAAAGCAGAACAATTAGTCAGTTATTTAACAAACTAGATCATTCAGAGCTATACTGAACTGAACTGAAGGATAATCTGGATTGCAGGTCGACGGCATTGGTTTTCTAGGTGAAAATCTCAAAGAACGGTGAACCCACGAAGCTAGATCGAGTTGGGCATCCCTGTGATGGAAGAATCGATGCGTTGTGCGCATCCCTGTGATGGAAGAATCGATGTGTTGTGCGCAAGTGGGAAGGAATTTTGTGAAATATTCAGTAGCCAGTGGAACAATATTTGTCCTTGCAAATTCGGTTGAACAATATTTTAGCCAGTGGAAGCTTTAGCGATCAACTTGGTAGTTGATGTAGAACTGCATATGTATAAACAGCGAGAAAACGTAGTCCTACCTCTTCCACCAATTTCGAGATCTCCGAGAATAATGCTTTTCTTCCAGACTCGTCAAAGATCTTGTCCAACGTGAGGTCTTGTAAGCCGACAAGGGAAGTTTCTAACATGTCAAGACCTGCCTTGTTGGCAAATGTAAACACAGGTATTTCCTGATAGAACAAAGGCCATTACAGCATTGCTGTCAGCTAATGTACTACATGTAGGGTCAAGAGCTGCAACTGTGAGAACACAAGTAAATTTTTTTCAGAAAGAAACAAGGTACATGCTCAGCTAGGCAGCAACATGCAATAAACTATCAGTTATGATTAAATTCACAGCAACATGCAATAAACTATCAGTTATGATTAAATTCGAGTATGCATTGAAAGACCTGAAGACAGGTAATACAGTTTTTAGAGTACCTACAAGGTAAACATTGGTTGAGTGGTTTCTTTCTAATAGTAACAAATTGTGTAAATCAAGTCTAGATCAAATAATGAACATAGAAGTGAGAGCAGGCTTGGAGTTGTAATTTTTCTGTGTCGGAGTCCTTAGATACCTTAAAAGAGCAGCACAAGATAGCATCTTGGTAGTGCCATAGCATCTTCAACAATTCTTCCCCAGCTCCATCTGATTGAGCAAGTAACTCTACCCCTAGATGGTAACTGTGTGGATAGCAAAATTCCATAAGTTCGCAAATGCCATGGAAATGAATGAAAGCGGCTAGACTAAGACTAACGCCCTAGGAAAAAGAATCACAAGTACACTTACCGATAGCTCTGGCAAATCCATCGAGCAAGTGTTGTTGCTTCAGGTAGGCCAGAGAGCATCCTCTGCCCAGCATTTAGACCAGTTTGAGATGGAGAGATAGCAATTGACACTCTTTGAACAGCAGAAACAATGCTACGAACATACTGACGGGCCATAGCTGCAACACTGTCTTGTAGATTCAGCTCATAAGGGAATTGAAAGGCGATTGTCAGTACAGATCGCACACTACAATTATCTGGAGATGCATCCAAGGCTTGTGTTGCAATGGAGCCTACTTCAAGACTGGATGCCAAATCTAATGTCCTACCAGAGGATACAACGTCCTGCATGAGATATGATGGTTAAAAACTTTATTTAGATAATGGAAGAATTTTATTGCTCACGGTATCTGCATCAAGGATGAACACAGCCCCAATGGTTAAAAACTTGGGCAAGAAAACACAGTACGCAAAACAGCATGTATTGAACCAAACTCTCAGCATTCATTGAAGAAAATCAAGAAACTGTTATGAAACAGGAAGTAAAAGCAAGATTTTTTTTTCTTCATATTGAAACGATTTGGGCCAAATATATTATCATCTAAGAAAGATCAAAAGTAACCAATGAACAATTGTACACTTGACCAGGGTTAAGTTACAGCAGAAAATTAAGGTCATCGATAGAGCTAATAGATAGCAAATAAAGCACATGGTGACCTAAGCAATGTTAAAAAGGGGGAGTAATGTGGGTGGAAATGCTTAACTGTTTTCGTATCAAGTGGTATAACACGAAAACCGGATGAAATCAATGGAGCATCATCTGGAAAATCGGCAATTGGTGCAAAGACAAGCTGGAAGGAGGATCCCACAGACTTCTCATGTATTCCTGTGCAAAGCTGAAATACCAAAAGAACAAATGGTACATCGCGAACTCAGCACAGTATAAAATAATTTATGGAATGGCAACCCTTCCAATTGAACTAAGGAATAGTAGAGATAGATAACTTAAAAATCATATTAAACCAAGTTTTCTCACAAACTAACATTAAATCAGAATATCTGCATTCTTGTAGAATGTTTTGCACCTTTTACTCCACTTAGCAAAATATAGAGTATCAAGCTACTTGGTATAATCAGACAAACATGGTCATGTTAGCTGTTACTTCATAGGCTAAGATCTGCCAACATGCATAGTGACAAAGGACGAACAGTCAAACACAAACGAGTTGCAAACTAAATAGAAGATACAATGATACAAGGTCATCTTTTAAGTAAGAAATTATTGATGCAGTGTTAGTGTGATGCTAGTAGACATCTCCTTGCAATAACATTTGGCACACCAAACAAACATAAAGTGTAATGTGGCTAAGATACTCACCTGAAGCATGTCAATATCCCTTGAAAAAAGAACATCATGAGTGAGAGGTTGCCCTTCAAGGCGAATAACTTCAAGAATCTGTACATTATTTGTAATTTCAAGTTAAAGATAACAAATAATAAGCCATGTGGTAATATGACAATGGCAATATAGAGATAAAACTAACTAGTTATGTGCTATCATTCTCCAATATACCTCCTCACACTGTAACAACATAAGTGAGAATAAAATAAATAGTTTATGTTTACCCTCAAAAGATTAGTTTACTATGATTGTAGGTCAATATTTCGAATCAATAATAGTAGCGATACTGTGGTAACAGATCACTCACAAACAAAACAGCACAAGTTTTCGACAGAAACATCAGTAAATATACCTCCTCATTCTCTACTGTGTGAGCAAGTGGCATGATGATCTGGTTCCCAGAAAATCTCACTGGATGCAGCCCAGGGAATGAACATGTGCTTGTTTTCAGTGCCGAAGCCAAATACGCATCCATACTGTAATCAGCCCATTCAGATCTATGCTCCCTCAGAAATCGAATTAGTATCGCAGGTGGGACACTCTAGAATATCAAATAAACGAAGAAAGATATAATATAAGGATTTAACTCAGTTAATTTAACAATTAGTAAGAAATCAGAAAATGGGCAAACTAGTTTCAAAGCACTCAAATTTGCCACATGCAATATTCCTTATGAACAAAAGTGTCTATAATATCACTTCGTACATAGAACCGGTTAAGGAAACAATTAAATCAGAAAATGGTGGCCGAATTATAACAGCCCAAATACATAAAACCAACCTTTGAGGTGCACAACCATAGATACATTCATTAAAATTTAAACCTCATCATCAAATGTAAATAGATCTGAGCAATGTATTATGTGCATGTTGTGTTGAACCACTATTGAAGTCTTATTTTTCATACAAAATAACAAAGATGATTCATTTGCAACATAATGAACTAAGATCACCCTTTACCTCCAATAACATTGATGCCTTAGCACATATAGTACCTCCAGGGGCTGCAAAAGCATTGACGCCATTGCTGATGTTCCTAATTTTCTTAGTTGAGTTGCAAGCAACGACTACATCTTCAATGCCATCTCCACCCATTATAGACCAGCCATCATCATTGAAACCGCTGATGGCATCATTAAAGCCTCTAGGAAGAACGTTAATAATAGTGTCAGAAACATGTCGACAAGATGCACACACTAATCGTTGAAAGAGTAACAGTTTATCAATATTCACCTGCTCAGCCTTTGACTAAAGGTCCGTAGTACTGCAGGTTGCCTCCCCAAGGGATACACAACCTCACCACTTGTTTCTTGAGCAATTTGTCTGATGTGGCGGAGTGCCTTGATATGTAGGTGCAGTTATTAAATTTTAGTATGAATTATAGTTCAGAGAATGAACTCCCGAGATCTCCTAAAGACTAAAAATCTTAATCATTTTCACAACATATCAAACATAAAACTTCAGTTCATGAATAAGTGGTTTCTGACAGAATGATTTGAGTTCATAATCAGTAGTTCAGTACCAGTGCAACCTCACATGCAGAAATATCATGAACCAATACTCTGTAAGCACTCACCGCAGTAGTAATTTTCTGAGCAACTACCCTAGAAGATTCATAGAGCGGACGAAGCACTTCAGGAACGTTCAATGCCTGAAAGATGTAACCAAATCAAATGTTTAATGGACATCCAACATAATAAGTCCTACTCCTACATCTACGAACATATGGATACGAAGCAAGGGTCAGACCTCAAATTCCAGATGGTCCACTATATGCACAATTGAACCTCCGCCTTCACAGGGGCGAACTAAATATCCACTTGGAAGCATTTCAGCTCTGACAAACTGTTGTGCAGAAGCTGCACTTGGACCACCACCAGAACCACTCAAGGATCTCTCACAGACCTTAGAGATGGAAGAGTTAGCAAGGGGTGATATCCTAGCTCATATTCAATAGAGTTAAAACAAGTAAGTTTAGTAATCATACTCATACATACCACAAGACTGCCATCTTCCATTATGGTTGTATACCTTAGAGTCCAAAAATCACGTGCAGGGACTAAAGTTGTTGGAGCATACAACTGCATAGAAATTATGGTGTTCACAGCAGGAGCCATGCGCATCAGTACATAAGTGAAGAAACATCTCAACAAAGAAAATGGTTTAATCCCAACCTGTGTGTAAACAAGTTCAATCGTTCCTCCATTTGCACCTGGTAACACCGTGAAGACTTCAAGGCTTCGACAATCACGGAACCAAGACGGTCGATCTTTCAGGATCTCTACAACCTACATAACACAGTTCTATCAGAAACATGCAATTTCTTAATTGGTATTTACAGTTTGATTTTTTGCAATTACATGGTAGGCAATATAATGAGGTGAGAGCATCCATCTCTATTACACATCCTCACTGGTCACTGGAAACTTTCCAGGAGCTAAAGGAGACTTCATATTTAAGGCTTTATGTATTCAATTGTATTCCTATGAAACTTTATGCCAACCAACAACTGTGAAAATGGCATTCTATAGTTGTAGCACAGCCTAAGTGATCAGAGAAAACTTTCCAGGAACCTACAGAAGAAGATACTTGTCTAAGGCCTTAAGTGTTGAATTGTCTTCTGATGAAACTTTTCTTTATGTCCTCCATGACATTTGTGTTTCTTACGCCCTCAACAAGTCACCATATCCACACAGAAAACAAAGTCTAACTCAGTTGCAAATGAGCTTAAGCACAGGAAAAACTTACTCCAGATGAATATTGACAAAAAAAACTCTTGACGTAACATAAATTTCGAAACTAAATAACTAAGTACCAAGGAAAAGGTAGAGCACTTACTCTTGCTGGTTCTAGATTCACCAAACCACAGGCACGGGCAGCAACACCACGGCAACCATGTGAAATGGCAACGATACCAACCGAATCCGGACCAGGCTGGTGTCATGAAAAAGAGCATAATTAAGAAATTGTTGAACATGCTATTAGTGTTACTCGCAAAGAAACAAAGTTGGCATATAACCTTCATCCCAGGTAACTGGACCCAGTCAATAGCTGTCCCAGTAGCCTTCGAGAGGAACTCTGTCAGGGTCTCCTCTGCGATTGAAAGGAGCCTGGAACAAGAGAATAAATCTAGTTTCAGGAAAGGATGATCCTGGAAAGGCAAGGTCAGCAGCACGAATTCTTCCCTTAGCTACCCAGAGCGTTTTTCTTACCCAGAAGGGTTACTTGTGTCCCTTAGAGCGTTTTGAGGGGTAGTCACATTTGATTCACAGCTTATATCATTTGCCGTGGAAGTCTGTATTCAATCAACATATGTTATCAGGAAAAGCAAGACAAACGTAGAACAATCTGGCTAACTGTCTAACATCCCAAGGACCTTGTAGCCTACAGATGGTATATCTGCCTGAAAACAGAAGGCTAAGGGTTCAATGTCCTTAACATACTGGTACTCTTAAACTAATGCACTACTAATACAGTGTACCATAGTTACATTCATACATACAGCTAGAAAGCAACAGTATGAAAATGAACTTTCCCTCACATGGCAATAAAAAAATGTCATGAAGAGGAGCACAACAGATACACCACCATAACAAAAGCTTACGTTCTTCAGCTGCTGCCGCACTTGTGCATTCTCATGAACCAGCTGCGAGACCTGTTTCTGGAGACGTTCGTTCTCCTCCATAAGAAGCTTGTTCATAGCTGACACCTTTCTGTTCACGGACTCAAGCCGCGAAGACTCCTTCCGCAGCTTATCTCGGCACCTGTAACAACCAAATGCAATAGTCCACCTTAGCACAACATGAGAAAACAAAGACTCAAGACTCGATACATGTGTACTCCGCAGTAGCTGCTGTGTAAAAAAAAATGCGACGATAAGCAATTCATATGAGAACTTCTCTCCACATTAAAATAACTACTATCATCTTCGCAACAGCAATGTAACAGTTTCCAGTCCTACATTTTACAAAAATACTAGTACCATAACATAGTGTTCAACTGACAGGGCGTCATTCAGGGGATACTGCACTAGCTATTTTCTTGAATTAGCAAATTCAAGGTAGAATTTATATAATTACCTTGTGTTCTGGGAAGACAATAATTCACATGACAACTTCCCTCCACATCAAAATAACTAGTACCATTTTGGCAACATCGATGTAACAGTTTCCAGCCCAACAGTTCACGACAGTACTAGTAGCAATCTAGTATACCACAACATATTAACTTCTAACCGGCCGGACGTCCAGGAAATGCAAATTTGTAGCTACAGTTTTTGAGTATATTACCTTCTGTTCTGGAACCAGACCTTGATCTGCCTGGCCTCGATGTTGGCGAGTATAGGGCACTCGCGCAGCAGCTGCTGCCTGCGCGATGACGTCGGCTTGGGGCAGTCGGCGTACACCCGCTCGAGCGCCTCGATCTGCTCCGGCGTGTAGCGCACGTACTTCCCCGAGTCCATCCCGGCGCCGCCTCCTCCTCCTCCTCTGTCGCTGCTCCCGCCTCGCATGGCCATCGCCGCGGCCATTAATTACTTCAGAAATGCAAAAGCCACCAGCAGGCGCGAATGTATCCCCTTTTGCACGCTTCCAACTTTCAGCAGATCGGCTGGAGCAAATGCAGACTTGTCAAAACAGCCAGCCACGGCACCGCACGAAATGTAGTGCTGGGGATAAAAATGCAGGTGCCCTCGAACTGAATTGCGCACGCAACAAAACTGGTGCTACCAAATTGCCATCTGGTACATTTTTGAGCGAGCATCCGCTCGATTTCGCCCCCAAAAAAGCAAGTATCAAGATATAGTAGTAGTAGTACCCAAAATTGCCGCATCATTACTATACCGAACTGATGAGCGCATTAGATGGAAATGCGAGGGTAATGAGCGACATGGAGCTAGAATGGTAGTAGTAAGTACTAGTAGATCCCGAGACAGAGGCAGGCAGCTGCCGGCGGTCCTCACCTTGGCTTGTTCCCAGCGCAGACGCACGCCGGCGCGGGGAGAGAGGAGCGCCGCCCGGGGAGACCTCGCAGCCGGCCGCCTCCCGCCGCTTCCGGAGCTAGCTGCGCCGCTCCATCGGATCCGGCTTGGTCCTTGTTCACTCTCCAGCCCGCACTGGGTAGGGTAGCTCTGGGCTGGGCTGTGGCGTCGTAATTGAGGAGAGAGAGGAAAAGGCGCTGGGACGACAGCTTTAAAGCCGGGGACAGCGACGCGGAACAGCACCGCCGCAGTCGCTCGTCGCGGGCAAACCATGGGTGGACCCGGTGTAGAGACTCAGTGGGGAGCGCGACAGGAAGACCCGCAGGTGTACCCGCTGCACCAGGTCCATGGGCCGCTCGCGAGCCGGGCGTGGGCCCCTCTGCGGTGCGCACGCCGGTCGCCGTGGGTCCGGCATACCAAGGCTCGTGTCCTGGTTTATTACTTTTACAGTTTTACCCACCCACTCTCCGAGTCTCCGTGTGTGAAAACTGGAAAGGAAGAACAGCAGCGGTAAAAAGCAGAGACCAGACCGGCCAGCTTGCTTCCAAACAGCGCCTTTTTACCCGTTCCGTTCACAGCGTGTATGATGATGATGGGCCGCGAAAGAGTTGCCTTGTCTACCGCGATCGAGGAGTAATTTAGTTACTGGAGCGTACTAGCACGGGGTGCAGTAGTAGTACCGTCTAAGCAAAGCTTAGGGCCGATACTGCTTTTGATGTCCAAAGCGTACTGCTCGTACAAAACTTTAACCCGCCTGCACACGTACGTACGGGTGTGTGTTACTCGTGTCGTCATCCTGGGCTCCTCCTCCATGCCACACTTGTTTGGATCACGTGTGATTGGTACGTGTCCATAAGAGTTGAGATTGAAATATATTATTCAGCCTTATGGACGAGTATATATAGACGTACAGAAAATTATCATGGAGTACGAGTCAAGTTAGGCTAGCGTCCTAACTATCCTAAACTACCATAATAACCGTGTCCGTATCATACTCTAACAAGCTCCCCGCAGTCGTAGTGGTAGCGTCGTCAACAACTGGAACGTCGCGGACGGTCAAACTGGAGATAAACCGAAGTAGCATTCAGTAGGCTGACATCCCCCCGCAGTCGTAGCCATAGTCGAGGGAGCCGAGAGCGTGAGGCGGTGCCATAGTCGAGGTAGCCGTGCGAGGGGTCGCCGTGGTCAATGTCGTGGTCGGGGATGCCGGTGTCGAGGTAGCCACACATGAAGCCGCATGCGCATAGTGCGCGAGGAGGATGACGGAGACGCGTCGAGTCCGTCGTCGAGGGTGTCGATGCCGAAATCGATGCAGTCCGAGCCTTCGAGGACGAGGTGCGGCCACAGTTTTGCCAGAACTAGACGCAAGTCGGGGACGAACGCACACTCCGGTTTTGCCAGAACCGAGTATGCAGAGAAGAACTCGTCAGTGATGCGGTCAAGGCAGTCGTAGAGGGGTCGATGCCGAAGAAGACGTTGTCGAAGCCAACGAAGACGAGGCGCCGATCCGAGCTTGCCAGACTCGGGAACGCGTCGGGGACGAAGGCACTTCTGGTATTGCCAGTACCAGGCGTGCAGGGGCAGGGACCATCATGAACTTGTCGCCATGTTAGAAAGACTAGCAGAGGAAGCCTCCAGAGCGGTTGCAATGCGCATAGCAGCGAAGGGAGAGATGTCGGCGCTGTCCACGGTTGTCGGAGTCGAGTAGCAGGTGGTGTAGTTGGGATGAGGCGATGATGCTGGCAGCGAAGTTGTAGTGGACGAAGACGTTGAAGGCGGCGAAAACAGCAGTGACCTGGGGTAGTCATGCTGGATGCCTGGAGTGGCGATGGGATAGTCAGCGGGACCTGCAACGGCGAGAGGGCGCCCTGCAGGGTGCCTTGTGAAGCGCGGCGGCGGTGCTCGAAGTAGGCGAGGAAGACCTGGCGGCGATCCGCGCCGTAGGAGATGTCGCGGTGCAAGCCACGGCCGTCGATGCACGAGGACGGCGAAGTAGACTGCGTGCAACCACGCTACGACCCGAGGGGGCGGCATAGCTGCACGACGCAAGTCGGTGCAGCGGCTGGGAGACCACCAGCGACGTACACGCCAAGGAAGGCGCGTTGGAAGCCGGTAGCGTGGACCAAAGGCGGCGGCGCTGCGGCCCGACGGGGCGACACAGTGGCAGCCCGTAGCTCGATCGATGGTAGGCGTCTGCTCGGGGACGTGCTTGGCGTAGACAGGCGTGGGATCGGTTGATCAGACCGATGGTGCACCATATGCACCATGGCGTGGACGACGTGTAGATCGGATTCGATGGCGGCATTGTTGGTGAAGTCCCGGACAATGACGACGAAGAGGATCCGAGGGGGACGGCCGCGATAGCCTTTCGAGGAAGGCGTAGCTGCCGTCCATGGTGTGCGGCAGCCTGCCATGAGGCCGCGACAGCCTGCCGAGGCAGGCACAACAACGGAGGAGGCAGGCGCACGGGCGCGGTGTAGATCCTTGATGCCGATGGTCGAAGTAGAGGCGCGGCAACGGCGTCGACTCAATCCGATCTAAGATCGATAAACCAAAAAAGAAAATACCGGTCGAACGACCGGCGGAGAGAAAAACCGATCAAGAGATCGGAAAAGACTCACCAGGGCAGCCAACCACGGATCGGCAGACAAGGCCTGCGACGGATCGCGCGGCCCCCATCGGAGATCATGGAGATCGATCTTGCCGGAGGCGACGCGGTGGAAGCGTGTCGGCGGCGGCTCGAATTTAGGCTGATACCATGTAAGAGTATGAGATTGGCGTAATATGTTGGATATATTTATTGAGCCTCATGGGCGAGTATATATAGGCGTACAGAGGATTATCTTGGAGTACGAGTCAAGTTAGGCTAGAGTCCTAACTATCCTAAACTATCATAATAACCGTGTCTGTGTCATACTCTAACAGTGTCATCTCAAGCCACAGTGAATTACCCCGAAATTACTTGATGCTAGAGGGTCATGTTTATTAGAATTGAGAGTTAGAGTAGGATTCTAGTCCTAAGTCGATTTAGGGAATAACCCTAGGCCGGCTGACCCCCCTCCTCCTCTCTTCTATATAAACTTTGTACTGTTGTTCAAATCAATACAATTTATTATTATTCCAAAATATCATGTTATCAAACGCCTAGGTTTTCCGCACCTAGATGGCTCCGCCAACTCCACTGCCACCGTCGACGCGTCCACTCTGGATGCCGGCTGAAGCCCGCGCCGCCGGCACACCTCTATCTTCCTCCTCCACCTCTACTCTCCACCAAATTCCCCACCAAAACCCACAGCCTCCACAACTTACCCTAGCCGACATGATCGTCAACGTCTCTCCCTTCGTCCCGGTCGTCCTCAATCTCTCCAAGCACAATTTTTATCATTGACGCCACCTCTTCCACGTTCATCTCGATCGATGCAGCCTCCACGATCACATCAACCTCGCCTCTACGTTGCGGCTCGCCGATCTGCGTTGGGTCAAGGACGACCTCACCATCATCCAATGGATATACACCAGGATCTCCACCAAGCTCTTCAACCTGGTCTCCACAGATGACGCCACGGCAGCGCAACTTTGGGCTACCCTCCAGCAGCTTTTCCAGGACAACTCTGATTCGCGCGTCAACGCTCTCCACATCGAGCTCCGCACCAGCACTCAAGGCGATTCCCCCGTCACCATCTTTTGCCGACACATCAAGGCCATCAGCGACAAACTTTGGGAGCTCGGTGATCCTATGGACGATCGTGCCCTCATCAACGCTCTCCTTGTCGGTCTAGGCGAATAATTTGAGAAGCAAGTTGCCTTCATCTCTTTGCTGAAACCGTACCCAAGCTTCGTCGAGGTGCGATCTATTTTGCAACTTGAGGCCCAGAATCAAGCATGCAAGGCTGGTCGTCCTCCTCAGGTGTTTCACACCACGGCTCGCCCACCACTCCTGCCGACTCCTGTTGCATCCCCGACGGCCCCTCTTGGAGGGCGGTCGAGCCCGAACTACCGCGGCAAGAACAAAGTGTATCGGCCTACTCAGCCTCGGCCACCTGCTCCAGCGCCGGCCCCTCCAACACCGGCCCCTCCAGCGCCGACACCTCCCTCCGTCATGGACCCCTCGCCAACCTGGCAGCCGCAACACGATCCATGGACGGGTCTCGTTCAGGCATGGCTTATGCCCTACGGCGCTCCACCGGCCTACACCGGGACATGGAGTCCTAGTCTTCGTCCATCCATAGGATCACCAGGGCCTCTTGGATCTCGACCTCCACAATAGGTCTACACCGCCCAAGCTCCACTGACAGCCTACATGGCGTCCCACGCGCCACAATACTACATGCCATCCTCTACGCCAATGAACTACATGTACGGGGCTCCTCTGGCACTACCATACATGCCTACGCCATCGCCATGAACCACTCCACCAAGCTGGGACCAAGCCGCCTTCATTACTCTCATGAACAATTTCACGCTCAACAACCACGAAGGTACAGATTGGATTTTGATTTTAGTGCATCTTCGCACATGTCTTCAAATATGGATTTTCTGTCAGCTTGTTCTTCTCCTTCTTTCTCCTCTATAACTATTGGTGATGGTTCTTCAATTCCTATATCTTGTGCCGGTCAATCATACATCACTAATCTCCACACAAAATTTCTTCTCCGCAATATTCTTGTTGCTCCATCTTTAATCAAAAATCACATCTCTATTCGTCGCTTTACTATCGACAACAATGTTTTTTTAGAGTTTGACCCGTTTGGTTTATCTGTGAAGGATCTGAAAATGGCGGAGGTCCTCGCTTGCTACAATAGCTCGGGAAACCTCTATCCTCTACATGGCGAACCATCTTCCACACCTCAAGCCATGCATACCTACATCGACCTCTGGCACTATCGGCTCGGACACCCCAATAAAAATACTATGTCATCTTTGCTTCAAGAATTTACTCTCCCTATTGATAGTTCTAGTTCTTCTCATGATCCCTCTATTTGTAATGCATGTCAATGCAGCAAACAAGTTAGATTACCTTTCGGCACATCAACGACCTACAATACTTTTTCGTTTGAGTTATTGCATTGTGATCTATGGACCTCTCCGATTCATAGTGTTTCTGGTTTCAAATACTATCTTGTTATTCTTGACGATTATTCTCACTACATATAGACCTTTCTTATTCGCGCCAAATCCGATGTGCACTCAATTTTTCTAAATTTTTGGTGATATGTTCTTACACACTTCGGCCTTCCCATACGTTTTATCCAATGTGACAATGGCTAAGAGTTTGATAATACCCAAAACAGATCTTTCTTTCTCTCTCAAGGCTTTCTCTTACGTTTTTCTTGTCCATACACTTCTCCTCAAAACGGTAAAGCCGAGCAATCCTTACGATCCATTAATGACATTCTCTGTACTTTACTCATCCAAGCCTCTCTTCCTCCTCGGCTTTGGGCTGAAACCCTTCGCACGGCAACATATCTCCTCAACATCCGACCAACCAAAACGTGTCCACTCTATACTCCCTTTTAGTCTCTCTTCCTACATCATCCTGACTATTCTAAATTGCGTGTTTTTGGTTATCTTTGTTTCCCCAACACCGCCTCCACTGCCCCTAACAAACTTTCTCCTTGCTCATTACCATGTATTTACCTCAAACCCTCTAACGACCACAAAGGCTCTCGATGTTTCGACCCCTCCTCTGGACGTGTTCTTGTCTCACGTCATGTCATCTTCAATGAAAATACTTTTCCATACTCCATCGTCTAGTCGTCTACCCATACTTCTTCCCTGCCTACCCAACATACGACCATGTCGCGCTCCCTTATCCTCTCCTTCGTGCCCGCTGTTACCTCTGCCGCGGCAGCCAACCAGCCAGCCGAGGCTCCACGGCAGCCTGCCGCACCACTTTCTCCTACCGCGGCAGGATCTCCTGCCGGGTCCTCGCCCACCACCACCACATCCTCTGCAGGAGCAGACACACCTATCCCATCTCCTGCTAGCGCCGCTAGTACTTCGAGTAACTCTCCCACTCCGCAACTTCCTCCTCACACCGCTCCTGTCACTATTCCCGCTAACGATCATGTCATGTGCACCCGTGGTAAAAAGGGCTTTCACGTTCCTTGTCGTTTTCTTAACCTCAATGCCACCCCAAATATTTCCCCAATTCCTACCTCCTACAAACGAGCTCTTCTAGATCATCTTTGGCATTCTTCCATGCGAGATGAGTTTGGTGCCCTTCTTCAAAATAAAACATGGACTCTTGTTCCTAAACCTCCCGGCACCAACGTTGTTTCAGGCAAGTTGGTTTTTTGCCACAAATATAATTTGGATCGGTCTCTCGCATAGTATAAGGCTCGTTGGGTATGCCGGGGTTTTTCTCAACGGCAAGGGATTGACTTCGATGAAACCTTTTCACCTATTGTCAAACCAAGTACTATTCACATTATTCTCAGTCTTGTTGTATCTTTCTCATGGCCGGTTCATCAATTTGATGTTAAAAATGCTTTTCTGCATGGCACTCTCAATGAGACCGTCTATTGTCAACAACCCTCTGGCTTTGTAGTTCTTTCCATCCTGACTTTGTGTGTCTTCTCCAAAAGTCTCTTTACGGTCTCAAACAAGCACCACATGTGTGGTTTCAACGCTTCGCCACATTTATTCAAACTATAGGTTTCCTTCCCTCTAAATCTGATTCCTCTCTCTTTATTTTTCGCTCTTCTACTCAAACCGCTTATCTTCTTCTCTATATCGATGGTATAGTTCTAACCGCCTCCTTTGAATCCTTTCTTAGCCATATTATTACCCTTCTCAATTAGGAGTTCTCTGTGACTGATTTAGGACCACTTCATCATTTTCTCGGTGTTACCGCTTCTCAAAATTCTTCCACTCTCTTTCTTTCTCAATGCCAACATATTATCGATCTCTTATCTCGTGCTGGCATGCTTGACTGTCAGCCCAGCCATACCCCTACTGACATCAACGCCAAATAGTCGACGGATGGCGATCCTGTTCCTGATCCTACATTCTATCGCAGTCTCACAGGGGCACTACAATATGCTACTCTCACTCGTCCTGATATTTCTTATTCTGTTCAGCAAGCTTGTTCGTATATGCATGATCCTCGTGTTCCCCACCTTTCTCATGTCAAACGAATTCTCCGCTATCTCAAAGCCACTCTCGACCATGGTCTACCCAAGCCGGTGCAGGAGTGGGTGGTGCCCTTGTTGCCCTCATGATTGCCATGATGCACGCATGGGCATCGGAGTACCAAATCTTAGCATCACCGTTCATGTTGGATGTATCGGTGGTCATGATCCTCACCTCCTCGGCCGTTTGTGTAGGGGTTTCGCGCATGAAAACAATAAATTTTTACCCTACATCCCTGAACCCCTGAAGCTGCCGGGACCTATCTATTAGCAATACAGTAACAGGAGGGGCTTTTCGCGAACTTACCCTTGAAGACCGAAAAGCATTGTCAACGCTCAGGAGAGTGTGGTTGATGTAGACGAGCTGAAGCCGACCTCAAGGTCGTGGTGAAGTCCTTGCGCTCATGTGGCTCAACAACTTGAGTGCCTCAAGTGTGACACCTCGCGGAGAGTTACACACATCCGGTGCCTGACGATGACTCCCGCTTCCCCGATCCAGCAGCAGTTGTGGAAGTAGAGCTCCTGGATCCGAATCCCGTAGCGCGACGGCGCTCCGCGGTGAAGATATCTCTCGTTCGTGCAGTCCGAACTTGGGACCATGGTCACGAGAGAGAGAGAGAGAGAGAGAGAGAGAATATCAATTGGAGGTCTTCCCAAAAGTGAGAAGACCTTTATTGAATTTGTGTGTATTTATCTGGCCAAATACCCCCACTATATATAGGGGGAGGTACTACCTCCCTCAAAGTCCTGGGGTGGGACTAAAGGAGAGGAGAGGGGGAGGGGTGGCACCGTCGGCCACCCCATGGGCCCCGCGCGGGGGGCTGGCCCACTAGGGAGCAGGCCACCCCCTCTAGCCCTTCTCTCTCTCACCTTTACCTAATGGACCCTCTTCCCTCCGGAATTGGCCCATTAAGCCTTTTGACCATTTAATTGATTTTATCTTTTATTAAATAATTATGAATAAATGATTAAATTAATATTTAACATTCATTCACACATTATTCAACCTCCGTAGCTATGGAACACTTCCACCTCCACTCCAGACATCCTCCGGACTTACCGAAACCCTTTTGGTTTTCTCTCTACTATTCTTCGGTGATTCTTCTGATCCTATAAACACTCTCTAAGCATCATCAAGCCCTTAAGTGTGATACCCCACGGTTCGGGAACACTCCGGACATGGTCGGGACACTCCCGCACCAATGATCAATAGAGCGACCTGGATGGCCATGTGACCCCTATGCGTTCCATGAAGATCTTTCGTCGTTTGAATCGGGACAGTCGTGTCTTATTCCCTTTGTATCTCGATACTTGCATTGCCCGAGATCTGATCAATGACATCACCATGTCGTATTCAATCTCGTTACCGAACAATGCTACTTGACTCGTTCTGACAAGTGATATCCCTGTGATCAAATCACATGTTGCGCAGCTATTGGATATTACCTCTCCGAATGGGCCCTTGAGTATCTTCCCGTCACATGGACGGACGAATCCCGCTGTTGACATATATTGCCTCTATGGTTTCCTCCGAATACCTGAACACACCTTTATAACCATTGTATTACCAAGTGGCGCTTGATGCTATCTAAGCACTCTCGGGTGACAGTGATTGATACAGCCTCACGGTCTAAGGAATAGTCTACGAGGATCCATTTATAATCATCACAACTTGAACTTCGTGACATGATCGGGTCACGATGTTTAGGTTGGGTATTGGTTCATCATCTCATTCACAGAATGAGTTGACTCCATTTCCAACTGGCATAAATGCCAGATGATCATGAAACATGATCATTTGTTGACCAATGAACCAGTGACTAGAGTTTCACTGGGAACCCCTGGTTGTTTATATATCACACGTGTATTGATGTTTCCACTCAATACAGTTATAACATGATATAAAACTTAATCATAAACTATATGAAATATGATAATAGTCCTTATAACTATTTGTCTCTAGGGCATATTTCCAATAGTCTCCCACTTGCACTAGAGTACAAATAGACTAGCTGCATTTGTTCTTAATCATTGGCACCATATCCGGTACCCTGAACATGCTTGCTCATGGAAGTGGTTAAGTCTTGAGTCTATACTTTACAGTCCCAAATCCTTTGCAACTTACTAATGTCACCCTGATTGACATTAATACTTTATCATCACATGATAACATCTGTGTGTATGCATCGTTGCTATGGCAGCAGAACGAGGCCTGATTCCAGGATCCTACGGTGACTTTAGATCAACCTCGAGGGATTTCTCATGGGCACTGTGCCCTGGGACACATCATTCTATGTTAAAAGCGAACTAGCCCCGCCATAACATTATACAACACGTTAGATGGTACCCTTATCTATTATTATAAATGTATTCATTGAAACACTAGTGCACTCTGTGCAACTTTCGATGTTTTTGTTCACCTCGCTTCCTACTTGACTCTAATCGCTATTACGGGAGTTTCCAACATATTCCCTTATAACATAACTCTTTATGCTTTAAGATATGTCATCCTTTACGGATTTGGAAAATATGTCTACAGTTCTCTATTAGACACTGTGGACAAACTTAGCTCAACATTCTATGATTCAAACTTAATCACTTTCAAATGTTCCTTATTGGATCACATATTATGTTAAGTTATCATCATGGTTTTCTAAGATAGAACCTATGTCTCAACATAGTGGATGATGATTATCTTTTTTCTTTCTTTCAACCATTGATGTTTAAACTTAATACTATTCCTAACTTGAGTTATTAAGGACCAGTTCCTTAATTAACTTCTATTCTGAAACCCTTTTCAGAATCACTTAAGGAATACTACATAATATCATAATACACCTATTATCAACTTCTACACCTTATAAATCATTATTTATAAGTACTTGCACTTTTATTCTTAACACACTTAAGAATCACTCTATAAGCTCCCACTCAAAATATGTTCCTAACATATTTGGGTACGAGTCACTACTCTTACTCAAACTATGTTCCTACATATTTGAATTTAAGACTTATATTGCTTCCACTCAAAAATATGTCATTCACATATTGTTTTAGGAAGACTTTCATAACTCTCACTCAATTTTATGCAAATTGCATATCTCACTATTTTGAACAACTTCAAAATCTTTGATCAAATACCAAACTTGGAGATTTACTATGAGATACTAGTACTTTTACTAGTTTTAAATCCACTAGACATTAAGCACACATGAACCAAATTCATTTGAATTCGTCCAATACTTGACAACTTGTGCTTTTGTCATTCATCCCTTTTCCACTATGGCTTTGCAGTCATTTGGGAAAATTCAAGTAACCCCTTTTACTTGTGAGACTCAGTAACGAATTGCTTTCTAATCTCAAGTGAATTTTACTTCTAGGATTTCCCATAATTCTAGTTTACCATTATTTCCTTAGTAGTTCGTAGGTATGTCATATTCCGAGAATCATGACAAATGATTCACAAATGTCTCCATACGAGATATGGATTATATTTTGAATCCTACTTCACGTAGTGAAAACACCAGTGGGGAAAATCTAATGATCATTATCATTGATTCTTTCCTTTGTGAAGAGAATCGTTCAGAAACGTTGTCCGTTGCGCTTCTCAACACTCTGATGCAGGGATTCGAATCCTCATCGTGTTTCACACTATCTTCTATTTGCTCCATAATTGAGAAGTATCACTGAATGTGAACTTCCTCAAGAATGCACCAAAATCCAAGCAATACTAGTTTTGCTTCTCTTTTGGTTTTAGCTATGGATTTCGTATTCAAAGCTTCCAATGAATACTCTACAAGGACTTATTCATTATTGTTTTGGTTATATCGAATAACCCCAAAACTTTTACGACGATCCATACTAGATATGGAGCCGCTTTCACGAATTCAAATGGTTCACTATATATTCTAATTGAGTACTAACTATCTAACTTATGGTCTCTACATCTACACTACAACGAATTGTTTGGCGCCATCTATTCACCCATTTTGATATCTAATATCATATTGTGATGCTTTGCATTTTGACGTTTCAAAACGCTTTGCATTCCACAATTTCTTTTATGCCATTCTTATAAAGTCGAATTTCATTACTATTGATCAAATCATAGTAATTAGATTCTCTTTTATATTTATACCCTTTGTTGGATGAAACAATTTGATCATATCAAATAATTTCATATTCATGTTTCCTTTGGTAAACTACTTTACACATTTAAACAATTATATAATGATAATTACCATTTTGTTAAAACACAATACATCGAATATGTATTTACTTTTAATAATTCATCAAACACTTTGTAATCAAGTAATACACGGTGTTTAAGTTATTTTGCCAAACTTAGGCATGATTTGTATGTGATAAGAAAACAAGTGTTCTTCACATATTATCAATAACTTTGAATTTAAACAATGGTTTCATTCATTAATGAATATATCATTAAGTTGGGTATTTATCAAGGCATTTTCAATATTTTACAAATGTTCATGCATTATCAATTAGTTTCAAACAACAAGACAATTCACATATAATCAAAACAAGATATGAATGCGAATAGAAATCATTCATAAAAGTGGAACAACTGTTTGTTACAAACTCATATGAATAACTGTCTCACAAAGTGTGAGAAAAACTAAAGAGGTTCACAATCTTTTGATTATAATAACTATCCAAAATATAAACTAAATGATAAATGTCGAGGGAGAGCGTCGTTGGCCATCATCATCATGCTCGCCATCAACACGCAATGTCACCTCCTCTCACCAAGCACCTCTCATGCAGAAGGACCTGTTTTGAGCAAAACAGAACAAGTATCAAATATACTTAACACTGCAAATGTGTTTGCAAGATTATAACATTTATAAAATTGTATATCAAATATATACCTTTGTCATTGATGACCTCAGCGACATCGGGTTCAACCACCACATCTCTGAAATGTGATATGAACTCGTGAAAATCCCGTGTTTCCGCGTCATCTCTCATAATGCAAATCCTGACTTGTGCTTGGAAGCTTGGTGGCAGTGACCGCAGCACAACTCCCATTGCAAAAGAGCTTGCGAACTAGTTGTCTAGGTAGTATGCCAGACTCATGTATGCATCGTATATGCTCAACAAGTGATCGTCCAGTGAGGAGCCCTCCTCCATCTTTATGGAGAGGAAATCCCCCATCAGCTCATACTCCCATATGCGCACTTGTTCCACGAAATGCGATCTCAGATGTGCCATAACCGTTCGGGGATTAAGACTTCCCACAATCAGCCACCGCCCATCTTCCATCCCGAGGCGCATCGTTACTGATATGAATGTGGCCATCACACGACGACAGCAACGGAGATCCCGCTGCTCCTGGGTCTCATGAATATAGGGTGGCTCCAAGTACATCTCGTAGATCATGTAGTCAGCCACTTTGTTCTCGCTAAGGAGATTATAAAGGCGCATGACCCATGCAGAAAAGTTGGATCCATATAACATGAGATTTTCTCCTTTTAACCAATTGTCAATAGGGAAGGTAATCTCGGGGAGAACCATTTTCTACATATATAATTGCAAAAGGAATTTAGACTAAGTTTATAATTAAATGAGTTAATAATAAATCCACTTAGAAACACCTATCCACATAAGGGTTCCTAGTGATAACACGACCCCTATCAGCCACATCTCCCCCGATCATCACGACCATCAATGTGGGTTCAAGGGTGGACGCTAAACGTCGGTCACATCATTCATGCGACTCGTGCTCGATCTTTTGACCATCTGTGTTCCGAGGCCATGCTTCTATGGCATGCTAGGCTCGCCAACTCAACCTTAGTGTATTTGATGTGCAACATGGCTTACACCCACTGTATGCGAACGTAGATATGTCTGACACCCATGCATGTACCATGGATCGCCTCATACGAAGAACTTTCTTAGTGGTGCACACGAAGGGGGAACACAATCGTTGGTAATTTTAACATGGATCATCTTATTAGGCTACCATCGAGTATCTAATACTAGCACACAATAAGATATACAAACAATAACATTGAATGTAAATATGATGCGGTATGGTCCTTCACGTCATGATCTCCATCCGTCGTCACCGGATTCCGGCGCCAGGGTTCTAGCGCCGTAGACACCAGGGTACCGATGTCATTCCAGTGTGGTAGTCCGTCACCTCCGTGACTATCTACTACTACGTAACAAAAGGTAATCACTTTACCTTTGCCACAACCATATTACAAAGCAATGCCCCCCTGCAAAACAAAGTTAGACGCCTCTACTTCATCTTTGTATGTTTTACGTGGCTGAATGGGCTTTCGCACAAGAACCGTTCTTACCTACGAACTTACAGCACAACACTGATCAAGTAGTTGTCTCTACTATACCTCTTTCGGGGCCCTCCGTTGCAAATGGCATACCAACTAATGCGAGAGAGACAGACACCCCCTAAGCCACTTTATATGGTACACGCCGTATGTCAAGCATGTACCAGTCTCACGAATGAACACGTAAAGTCGGCTGGGGGCCGCTTCATCAAGCATTACTACGGTATACACAAGTACATGTGGGAGCGTAACAACTAAAAGATCAACGCCCACATGCTACATCTCGTGTGTTCTACCCGTACTAGCATTACTACACATAGATCTAGCTCTGATACCACTATAGGGGTTCCGCGCATGATAACAATAAAATTTTACCCTACACCCCTGAACCCCTGAAGCTGCCAGGACCTATCTATTAGTAATACAGTAATGGGAGGGGCTTTTCGCAAACTTACCCTTGAAGACCGAAAAGCGTTGTCAACGCTCAAGAGAGTGTGGTTGATGTAGACGAGCCGAAGCCGACCTCAAGGTCGTGATGAAGTCCTTGCGCTCCTGTGGCTCAACGACTTGAGTGCCTCAAGTGTGACACCTCGTGGAGAGTTACACACATCCGGTGCCTGGCGATGACTCCCGCTTCCCCGATACAGTAGCAGTTGCGGAAGTAGAGCTCCTGGATCTGAATCCCGCAACGCGACAGCGCTCCGTGATGAAGATATCTCTCGTTCGCACCGTCCGAACTTGGGACCACGGTCACGAGAGAGAGAGAGAAATAAAATAAATTGGAGGTCTTCCAAAAAGTGAGAAGACCTTTATTAAATTTTTGTGTATTTATCTGGCCAAATACCCCCACTATATATAGGGGGAGGGGAGGTACTACCACCCTCAAACTCCCGGGGTGGGACTAAAGGAGAGGAGAGGGGGAGGGGTGGCAATGCCGTCCACCCCCATGGGCCCCGCGCGGGGGGCTGGCCCGCTAGGGTTCCGGCCACCCCCTCTGGCCCTTCTCCCTCTCACCTTTCCCTAATGGACCCTCTTCCCTCCGGAATTGGCCCATTAAGCCTTTTGACCATTTAATTGTTTTTCTCTTTTATTAAATAATTATGAATAAATGATTAAATTAATATTTAACATTCATTCACACATTATTCAACCTTCGTGGCTATGGAACACTTCCACCTCCACTCCGGACATCCTCCGGACTTACCGAAACCCTTCCAGTTTTCTCTGTACTATTCTTTGGCGGTTCTTCCGATCCTATAAACACTCTCTAAGCATCATCAAGCCCTTAAGCGTGATACCCCATGGTTCGGGAACACTCCAGACATGGTCGGGACACTCCCGCACCAATGATCGACAGAGGGACCAGGATGGCCATGTGACCCCTGTGCGTTCCATGAAGATCTTTCGTCGTTTGAACCGGGACAGTCGTGTCTTATCCCCTTTGTCTCTCAATACTTGCATTGCCCGAGATCTGATCAATGACATCACCATGTCATGTTCAGTCTCATTACCGAACAATGCTACTTGACTCGTTCCAACAAGTGATATCCTTGTGATCAAATCACATGCTGCGCAGCTATTGGATATTACCTCTCCGAGTGGGCCCTTGAGTATCTTCCCGTCACATGGACGAACAAATCCCGCTCTTGACATATATTGCCTCTACGGTTTCCTCCGAGTACCTGAACACACCTTTATAACCACTGTATTACCAAGTGGCGCTTGACGCTATCTAAGCACTCTCGGGTGACAGTCATTGATACAGCCTCATGGTCTAAGAAATAGTCTACGAGGATCCATTTCTAATCATCGTAACTTGAACTTCATGACATGATCGGGTCATGATGTTTAGGTTGGGTATTGGTTCATCATCTCATTCTCACAATGAGTTGACTCCATTTCCAACTGGCATACATGCCACATGATCAGGAAACATGATCATCTGTTGACCAATGAACCAATGACTAGAGTTTCACTGGGAACCCCTGGTTGTTTATATATCACACGTGTATTGATGTTTCCACTCAATACAGTTATAGCATGATATAAAACTTAATCATAAACTATATGAAATATGATAATAGTCCTTATAACTATTTGTCTCTAGGGCATATTTCCAACAGTTTGGACACTCATCGCCTAGAGCATGCCGGCCTAGCCGGCAATCTGGGCGGTGATGACATTTGACTCCTCAATCTTGATCTTGATGTTGGCTTTAGCCAACAACTCCTTCCACCTTGCGTCATTCTTGACATCATGACATTGGTTCTTGGAGGTCACCTCGATGATCATCTTCTCGAAGGAGGCCTCAACCGACGCCGTCGACGCCACGTCGTTCCTCTCGGCTTTAGCCTTCTTGTTGCCGATAGGGAGACCAGCCAAGGAATCATCCGGTACGTCCACTTAAAAGGGCTTGCCATTGTTGATCTCGTACTGTACTTTCTCCCATTTCTTGCACTTCCCAATTTCCATGAAGACATGTATCTAGGGGAAATCGTGCTCCCCATTGGTGCTCTTGTACATAGGTATGATTTCTTTCAACTCGCAAAATAAACAAAAATGAAGCAAATGTGTTGGGTTCGCAGTATAGAAAATAAAAAATTCTATGATATGAACAACCAAGCACCAAGATCTATCTAACTAGATACAATGAAACAGGTGGATATACATCCATAGAGAACTTACCCTCGAAGAGCGACAAAGCAATACGAGATTTAATCTAGTGGATGATTTAGTTGTTCACTTGCCGATCTCAAGATCGTGATGAACTCTAGCACCACAACTCAGCAGCGCATCCGTGATCGCACACACGTCCGATACCTGACCACCTTCATGTCCTCGCTCCAGCAAAGCAGCGGAAACAGAAAATCCTTCAAGAGAAAGGCACCGGGAACATGTACTTCGCTAATACGAAGCCATAGGGAATAATCTAGAGGGGAGAGAGATCCTTCACGAGGAGTGTTAGTGAGAAGATGAGGCCTTTTATAGGGGGAGAGGCATCCCCTCCCATGGCCGGCGGCCAAGGTGGTGCCCCAACTATCCCTTCATTCATGTGGGTGGAGGCTCCACTCACATAAAACCTTCTCCACACACATGCATTAAATTTCCACCAAATTTAATATATCTCTCATTTAATAAAAATATTTTATTTATTTTATTCAAAATTTTGTTAATTAATTTAATTAATAAACATTCACATAAAACCCCTTGCAACATTTTGATATCACATGCAAAATCAATTTTAGCAATTTGACTCAAAACAATTCCGGTGTCTATCAAAATAATTTCAGCGCTTTCATAATCTTTCTCTCGCATCATATTTTCTCTAAATGGTGTCGGCATCCCTTAAGTGTGTCACTCTAATGTTTGCGAATAATGCAGACATGATCAAGATCCCTCTCCGATCAATAATCTGCAGCGGGACCTGGAGATCTGTATTAACTACCACACATTCAACGATGACTCTAGTAATCGTGTGAACATTTAACGGTGTAACTAAATCCCTTTGTCTCGTGATATATTACATGTCTGAGATTTGACCATCGGTATCCCCATACCTAGTTTGATCTCGTTACCGGCAAGTACTCTTTTCTTGTTCCCGTGATATAATATTCTAGTGATCTTATGACTTGCTTGCAAGCTATGTCAATGTGATATCACCGAGAGGGCCCAAAGTATATCTCTCCATCATTGGGATGGACAAATCCCACTCTTGATCCATGAGCCTCTACATAACACTTTCGTAGTATTTGAACCCACCTTTATTGTCACCTTGTTACGGTGTGATGTTTGATGTTACCAAGTTACTCTTCCGGTGTTAGTGATTGGCATGATCTCATGGTCTAATGACTAAAGTTACTTTGCATGATGTTATAGTAATTTAAACATAATGATTTTGATCGTATTACTATACTTTGGATGAATATTCATCACATCATTCCACCAATGCTGTGATCTCATTATTAACAACATCCAATGTCCATGATCAGGAAACCTTGATCATCTTGTTAATCAACGAGCTAGTTTATAAGAAAGACATAACTAGAAACTATATATATTTGTTTATTAAACACATATATTTTAGTGTTTCCAATTAACACAATTATAGCATGCAAAATAAACATATACTGGAATAAGATAATAAAAACTTTATTATTACCTCTCGGGCATATTCCCTTCAAATATAGATAGCGTATGCAAAGTACATAGAACAAGCATGGGTCAATATCTCATTGAATCGGCTTGGTTTTGGCCCCTTCTTATAATATTGTGGACTTTCTCCACAAATACATCGAAGAGGTTGCACACCTTTTGAATGTCGTCCCATCTATGAGACAAAGAATTTTGGTTGCATATCCTATGAAACTTCGCGCAATCTCCATGGATCTTATGTTTTTCGAATTGGACGAAGATCATCTTCCAATATGCCATGTCGGTTTTGTTTGCCCCGGTGATTGGGTAAAGGCTCACGACCTTCCAAGCATCGGACAAGCATAAGTCCTCGGCCATCTTCCAATGAATGCCCTTGTCGTCGGCGTGCTTCCTCTTCGACATGCCCTTGTCATCAAGGTCCACCACTTTCTCACCCACCTCTCCATCTCCCTCTCTCTCCCTCATCATCACTCTCATGCTCTTCCTCCTCCTCCATGTCCATATCCCCTGTCACCGGAGTAGTACGCAACGTCTCCATGGATCATGTCATTCATGGCGCCAACACACTCTCTCAGCCATTCTGTCGACCACCTGGCTGGCGTCACCACCGAACAGGATGTGCCCGGCCTAGGAGGTGCCTGTGTTGGCGGTGTCGAAGAAGAGTGGCCCTCTGCGAAGGCCGGTGACCTGGTGAAGGCTTCATTGAGGTGGAGGTGGGAGCGGCCTTGGTTCTTCCAACCACCATCGTCGTCTAGGACAATCGACGAGAACACCACGTTTGGATCATCTGGCGTTATCTCGCTCTCACCGACCTTGAGAGACCAAAATTGAGACCCGAGAGGCGCCGCCACTGCCCCAAAGCTCTGGTTGTCCTTGAAGAAACTCGATGTGGATGACGAGGTGCTACGGAGTGACTGGCTTGGCTTTTCATGTAAGTTGTCGTCGGAGACTCCTCGTTAGTTAGCTTCTTCTTCTCCATGGCGCGGCTTCAGCAAACGTTGCGGTCGGCAGTGTCGAGCTTCCGCATAGCCAAGAGCTTTTCCTAATCCTCCTCTGGCATGTCATACAACCTCGTCGTGAGTCACTTCTTGAATGGCTTCACGAGATGCAGCATCTCGGTGAGAGCGAAACGCACGACGGGAGGTGCGACGTCAATGATGGCAGGAACCAGAGTGGATGCGCGAGAGGAGGCAGGGAGAAATGGGCGGAAAAGAAATGGGGGTATATGGAAACTTGTGGCTTGTAATGGGCCCCTACGGGGGCGGTACAACAAGGACCACGTTGCCGACAGTCCCAGCCCCTGCTTTCCCGGGGCGGCAAGAGAGTGTCGACCCAATTCTTGGGCCACCCCACAACAAGGACCACGTTGCTGGCAACAAATGGGGGTGGTGGTGCGACCCGCGGAGGAAACGCTCAAAGTTTGTTAAGCAAAGCTTGGAGCCAGTCTGCTCGCATGCCGCGCGATGACGTCGACGAGCGGCGGTTGGACAGCAGCTCGAGCAGTGTGGCTGTGGAGACCCGTGATTTCTCTACGGCTAGCATGGAGCGAGTGAGCTAGCGTGGTCTCGAACTCTCGATCGATCTAATCCACGCCACGCTTGCTCAGATCGATGTGCGTCTATCGGATCGGATTTAAATCTGACATGGCCACAACGGGTTTCAGTTACAGGCTAAAATTTCCCCTGTCGCGGACTGTTGGCTCGCGCGTGCACAATGTTGTCCTGCCGCGTGCTGCCTCTGTCCGAGATGAGCATCCTTATGTATGCCCCGTGCTAGCTGCTACCTGCTGCTGGGAAATCTACCCTTCCGTGAGACGTAGAAGAGGAACGCTTTCCTTGTTTACATCGTTACCTTCAATCATTTCAGTGCATCTCGTACGTTTTACTTTCAAAATCTTACCACACACTTGACTCTTATTAACAAGGGGTGAATACCGAAAATAAACAAAAGCTGGAATAGCTCAGTTGGCCAGAGCGTGTGGCTGTTAACCACAAGGTCGGAGGTTCGAGCCCTCCTTCTAGCGTCTTTTTTAAATCTACCTTGTCCCTTCTAGTAGCTTCCTTTAACTCCTAGCGTCTTTTTTAAATCTACCTTGTCCCTTTTAGCTTTCTTTAGCTAGTGTTTGATAATCTATTTTTGTCATTTGTGCAGAACTGTGAAACTGAATGGTGGCCGCTTGGAACAGGGATCGCTCACTACCACTTCTAGGTATCTTGATCGACCACTCATTGTATCTCATGAAGTTTTCCCCTCTCATCGTTTTGTTTTCATTTGCCGAGTGTAATCCTTCTTCATTCTCTCCATTGAAAGAGCATAGCTCCCAAGATCATTCATACATGTTTTGATTAGAGTTCACGGCAGTTTACCCCCATGCACACACACTCATGGCTTTTAAGCAAACATACGAAAACTGCAATTCTCCTAGACCTAATAATAAGAGATGAAGAGAAGCCCGTCTAACAGACAGCAAGTGACTGATGAAACCAATGGCTCTTCACATCTTCATGAACACGAGGCCATCCGTTAGCACGGGGCGTCACGGGGTCTAATGGAGAATTCTTCCCCTCATGGGTATAGGAGCAAATCTATCCACTTCGAGCAGCCCGTGGCACTGGCCATCTGCAATCCAATTTTTGTTTCCCCAGTGTATAAGTTGGTTGTTGAACAAACAGTCACTAAAACATAATTGGCGCCGAGATATAGAAAGAATCGATCCTACCTGTTCTGATTGTTCATCTCATCCGTCCCGTCCAGTCTTGGAACGGCATCGCTCTTTTTCCTTCTGTCGTTCGATGAGGAATTCCCCAATGTAATAAGCTCTTGAATAAAAAAATACCTTTGTATCGAGAGTATCTCAGAAAGAACATACCTTTCCAACTCCAGCCCCAGCAGATGCAGGACTTCGCAAATTTGCTTATAAGGCAGGAAAGGAGTCCTGTCATTCCTTCCATCGTAGAAGTTCATGCCAAAAAGGCTCCCATCAGCAATGTTGATTAGGGGGCCTCCAATCCCGACCTGGCACAAAAACAGAATAATCAGTCAGAATAAAGCACACATAGCAGGTTAGTACATGTATTGACAGGGTAGGGTGAGAACTCTGAGTCTGATACAGATATCAATACCACCGTGTAAGAAAATGGCAAGAGAAAGTCACCGGCGTACCGTCTTGATTTTACAAGTGGACAGCTTAAGGTCTATGCAACCAAATGTGGTGGGCTTGTCCAGGTCTTTCCCAGGGAGTACAGGTTCGCCCATGGCGGCACATAACACTCCTTCGGGATCACGCCCTATAGCTACCACCGTTCTGGGTGAAGTAGGCTCTGGATGAAACTGGATATCTTCTGGACAAATACTTCGCAAACCCTTAACAGTGACAATAGCAATATTATATCCTGAATGATATGCTTCTAGTTTCCCATTCAAGCGCTGATTCGGTGGGAGAAACATCTCAATCTGCTAGTAAAGTGAGTTCAACCGTTAAACGCCGTATATTTAATCCTGAAGACCAAGGAAAAACGACTTGGAGCACAAACCCTCATATTCTCATCAACTGTGTCTGTAGCCTCACAGGTTCTGACCAAACTGGCCGAGGTCAGAATGACAGAGTGTGTGCGCCCGTTTTTTAAAGGACACCTTACGAGGAAACCTGTGCATGAAAAAAATCTTGTGTCGTTTCCTACACATGATAAGTTTGATTATTAGGATGAGAAATATTAGTACTGAAAGGTAATGATTCAACTGTTAAAATCACCATTGAATGAAACAAGCGAGACAACGCGCCGGGATATAGTTTCAACTATCTCCTTATCAAGTCTCAGCCAGGCATTCTTCTCAAAAGTAGGTGGAATACCGAGTTTGTAACCTTTCCAAGCATGTAAACAACCAAAAACATCATCATATTTCCTGACCAGGCGCCCATTCACTGTTCCAAAAAACAGGTATAGTAGTTATTGCCATAATAAAAATAAGAAAAAACACAGTGCAGAAGCCGATGTCAAAAGCAACAACATACATTCCAGCAAAAGTGGTGGTGGTTCAGGATAGCCCATGAATTCAAGCCAATTCCAGGTATTCATAAACCCTGATGCAGTAAGGGATCAATATTAGTCCTCAGATTAATGATCAATCGGTAACATTTAGAACGAAGACTTGCAGTTCACACCTGAAGGGATTATTCTTGAAGCACCTGGAGGAGCTACGTAAGGTCCATGTGTGCTAGTGTTGGTTATTTCCATTGACAAACCTAGGGTGGAGAAGATGGACCAGGAAACAATTAAAAAATGTGACACGATGAGGTAAGAATATCCATGGACCACATTTAAAGAAACAATAATACTTAATTATGACTAGAAAATTATGATGAATGACATGGATAATGCACATCATAAGGTATTGAGTAATTGTGTCACGCTCACCTGCAGGATAAGGTGTAATTATTCCTCCATACTTTTTCCAAGGACTGCACTAGAACACAGGAAAGTCGTTATGAAAAATAAATACACAGATTTACAGGAACTATAACAAAATAGTCTACCGATGCATGGACCCGATGCTGAAAAGGAAACAAGGTATGGAAAAAGCAGAAATCAGGCCTGTAAATAAAGATACTCCCTCCGACCCATATTAGTTGACTTGGATTTATCTAGATTCGGATGTATCTGAATCTAGACAAATTCGAGTCAACTAATATGGGTCAGAGGGAGTACAACAAAAGACAACAGATTGAGCAGATCCAGATAATATAAAGATTAGTTATATTGTCCAAATATTATTCAGAATGAGATGTTTTATCTTCCTCATTCATTTAGACAGATAGACTAACTTCAGCACTGAAAAAAGCGCACAAAATTAGCAGCATGAATGCGGTATGCTGATTTCAAAAAATGCAACAGAAAACCATAGATCAGAAAAAATGGATTTGGTACCATATCCGTGCAACAGATCTCACATGTTTTTTGTAGATTTCCAAACTTGGATTTAACAAAACAGATTTATTGTTGTCAGAGATTCAACTTGCGTTTGGCAGATTCGGAAATATTTTCTTAGTCTTTTAATTTTGATTAGCAATTCTACCAACAATTACAGATTGTTATTGGACAAAGATGGTTGTTTTTCAGATTTAAAAAACCCATGGCTGTTTAAAAAAACAAGATTAAGGAATTAACAGGAAGTATTCCAAAAAAACGTGTTTGCACAATATCTGTGACGTGAATTTCTCATATACAGGATTCAGCAGTGGGCTGAGTTATGGCCTTTTGGTCTATTGGCAAAAGTGCCTTTTGTCTTTTGTCCAAGATAAACGATTAGATAATCCTAAAATCTTGACTTGGTACTACCCCCTCCGTTCCAAAATATAAGATGTTTTAGCTTTTGTGAAGCGAATGTATCTAGACATAGATGTCTAGATACATTCGCTTCACAAAAGCTAAAACATCTTATATTATGGAACGGAGGGAGTACATGCAGTAGTCTCCTTCAGAGTTTGAAAATCATAAGCTGAAGGTACTTCCCGAAGGTTATTTGTGCCTTTTCCATGTATAGTAGGACTGTAGTACATCCATTGCTTAGATTTACATGGGCTGGATCAGAAATACTTGCAGTTGGTAGTGCACTAAAGGGCATGTGGAAAAGCATTGCTTTAATAATTTTCTTATCCATTGCCAAGGAAACATGTGAAAACTTAACTTCTATGGCCCTAATGCTGTTAGTACCCAAAAATGGATCACCTTAGAAGGGTTAACTGGCATGAGAGGAGGGAAGGATGCTTGGAACAAACATAGATAAGCTGGGAAGGTATAACAAACAAAGAAGACATACGTGAGTATCTCATATTTCTCCAAGAGTTGACGAAGTAATATCCGTGGTAGAAACAAAGGCTTTCCCGTATCACCATGAAAACAAATGTTTACCCCGACAAATTTCCCAGCAAGATCAATAAGTGGTCCTCCAAGCCCAGCCTAGAACAAGTGGAAAGGTGCACACAGTGACACATTAGACCACCACGATCATAATACAACTATCTATTTAAAATTCTCCATCCTGCCAAAAAGTAAAAAAGTAAAACATTTACCTCTGTGATCTGACACGTAGAGGCCGAAAGATCCTCATAATGAACTCCTATAGGAGCATCAGTCAGCACGCCGGTCGTACCCATCAAACTGCATGATTTGTAGGCACGCCCAGCAGCTACCACTATCGGAGCATCAGGCAGATCAATCTCCCGATACATATCTAAAGGACTGACACTTTGGAAGCCTAGGGAAGTAACAACAGCGATATATTTATCGTATAGTCCTAAGATCCCAGGTATAGTTGTTTTGTTAGGAAGGCGCACTGCAACCTATAGTGATATAAGAGTAGCACATCAGCAAGGAGTGATCATGGTTTGCTTGAATAAAGAAGCAAGATCGAAAGACAATTGTAAGAAGCACCAACCCTCAGTTTATCATCCTTGTTTCTCTTCTGATTAAAGACTGTAACCAAACGTGAGGAAGTCAGGAATCTTGTTAGACCCATTCTTGATGTCCCACGTGGTAGAACTATGCCCGTACATGCAAATAACATCTCATCTCCTGCACAAGATCATGTTTTTTTCTTGATTAATGATTGGTGACTCAACATAAATTTGGATATTTATAAGAATATAGCAAGCATAATCACCATCAAACAAAGCAAGTGAGACAACTCTGTCAGACAAACGTGAAGTTACTCCTTTACTTAGTTGACACCATTGGTCTTGACCACGCTCGCACACACTGCCAAACTGTTGCTCTTGAAACTTAGTGCTGCAAAAATCTCGTTCAGGTAATGAGTTGCCAAATTGTTTAACCCAAGCAGCATCCAACTCCTCCCGAAGCCTGATACCTAATTAAAGAACAAGATACACCAGAACAGTGAGTGCTCTGTTAGAGAAAATATGTGCAAGAAAAGAAAGAGCCAGCAAACTGGAATTCATCGACTCACTCTCTTCCATTATGAACAGGTGTCCTCTCCTGCCTCTTTTACGACCACTCCCGCATTTATTCTTTTTTATGGTGGCGCTTTGCACCTTTCTCAAGCTTGCCGTGTGATCATTCACCCTCTTACTTTTCTGCATATTTCCTGTCCTGAAGAAACTAAATGCAAATGATCAGTAGAGCAACTAAGATCGCAAAAGCAATCATGTTATCAGTGCTCAAAACAAATTCATGTCAAAGCTGACGGTACTGGCTTGGATACATATATAAGGTTTTGGTGGTAATTCCCCAACATCAACTGGAAACCAAAAAAAAAGACAAAAAAGCATTATTACATTTTTTTTATCACATTCTTCAGCAACACTACCACAGACTGGTGTTAATGGGGCGATTTTTTTTTGAAAAAACAAGTATGGCAAATAGATCCCGATGTTGTATGGCAAAATACAAGCGAGCAATTGAAAGGCCCAGAGAAAACTGTTTAATGCAGTAGATACATGGTAAGAAAGAAGGTACGTGTTGGAAGCACCGACATTTGGTGACACTTGGCTAGCTTGGTCAGTGCCCTCAGACCATGCTGGTGTATATATAAAAAACTTAAGAGTACATAACAAGGTAAAACAGGAAACAACAAATTTATGTGATTATGAATTTTGGGGTTCAAAATTTACGAAATCTGTTGGGGAGGGGGAACAGAGACACAATAGCGATAGTTCAGATTACTAATCAAACATCTTCACCAATCGAGTCTCTCACTCTCTACGAACTACTACCAATGGAAAAATTCCTAGATAATGGATATTTCTTCAGATGCCTGACAGGTGAGAACCCAATCTGGTCGACGAAAAACTCAATTCAGCATTAGGAATCAGATCAATCCGGAACTCAGTTCGAGCTCCCGGTACACATCAATCCAAAAGTCTGGATTCGATCCCCCATACTGATCAATCCCGAACTGTAACTAGCAACGGAGTATCAAGCGCGTGGCATGAGGAAATAATTATAGCCCTAGGAAAGGAGAGGACGTAGATACAGCTTACTTGGATCAGTTCGTCCGACTGAGTCTGGAGCCGCGGCTTCGCTGGGAGCGGAATTGGGGATCTAGGGTTCGAGGGGTTGGGGGGCTTTGGATTGGAAACTGCAATGCGAGGTCTGATCGGAACGAGGCCACCCGGTGCCGATTATATCTGGCTCTGAAAGTTGTTGGCGGGACCGGGAGGGGCAGCTGCGGCGGGGGATTGGACGAGCGGCCGGATCCGCGTTCTGCCTCTGCTCCAGGGTCTCCATCCCGACATGTCCGATGAGGCGCTCGGTCCGGTAATGTGGCGCCGCCGCTGTCCTGTCCCCGTTGCTGGCCATTTGCCGCTAGCCCGCTACTGCATTTCGTTTCAAAACATCGTTGCGTCTCAAATGTGCTGACCTATGCAAAAACTTGGCTGCGTCACAGATGTGCTGAGCTGTGCCAACACCCAACAGTTCAGACTAGCGTTACAGACTTGGTCTCCAAATTCAAAATTCAAACTGAGATCCCGTACGCTGCTCCGTCTTCGTCTTCCGCGTCCACGGACGGCTCGAGCTCGTCTCAGCCAGCCAGCACGCGCGCGTCTACGGAGCTCATCCCTTGCGATCCAAGCCAGCCAGCACACGAGCGCGCACGGAGCTCCAACTCGCTCGCGCTCGTCCCCCGCGATCCTCGCCGGGAGCTTGTTCGGCCACCATATCGAGCTCTCTCCAACAGCCGCGCTGCCGCCACGGAGCTCCAGCTTGTGCGTTCTCGCCGGCAATCATCCTCCGCTCCGCCGCCGTGCCGAGTTCCCTCCAGCAGTCGTGCCGCAGCCACGTAGTTCCAGCTCATGCGTCCTTGCCGGCGTTCGTCCTCCGCTTCGCTCTCGTGACAAGCTCTCTCACACAGCAGTGCTGCCGCCACGGAGCTCCATCTTGTGCGTTCTCACCGGCGCTCGTCCTCCGCTCCGCCGCCATGCCGAGATCTTTCCAGCAGCTACGCTACCGCCACATAGCTCCAGCTTGTGTGTCCTCGCCGGCGCTCGTCCTCCGCTCCGCCGCCGTGCCGCCGCCACGGAGCTCCAGCTCACGCGTCCTCGCCGGTGCTCATCCTCCGCTTCGCTGTCGCGTTGAGTGTTGGGCCATGTCCCTCCGCATGGAGGTGTGTTAACAGCCAACATCAACCCATGAAGTTTAACATGTTTCAACCGTTGATCGAGATTCGTATCCAATGGCTGAGGTGCTCTTTGGGAGGAGTAGAAAAGAAAACCCTAGCCATCCTTGGTGGTTGTGTGACTCAATCAGTGAGTGTGAGAGCTGAGCAAACAAGTTATCGTGGCTGCTGCTGAGAGAGGGTGAGAGAACACACAAGAACACCACAACCTAGTGAGAAGAGAGGAAAAACGAGACGTGTTTTCTATCCAAATTTCTAAGATCTGACCGGTCCGTCTTCAAACTGGTGTTTGGAGTCTCAAAGGTGCTTGGATTGACTCCAAACTTGGTAAGCTCGTTCTTTGCTTTGAATACTTCGATCTGGTTAGCTGGTTTGAGGTTTGGGTCAGTGTAACTTCAGATTTGGAAGTGATTTATTCAGTTCGGACTGCTGCAGTTTTAGCACAGAACAGTTTTGATAGACGAACAGTTTGGGCCGGCAAACGGTGTCCGATTGACCTGAAATTTCGTGTATATGTTGTGTACTCATATGTCATCTTGTCTACCAAGGTTGGTGCTGATTGGATCTGCGGTTTAAAAGCAGTTTGCTGATTAGCGAAGAGGACAGAAACTGAGATACTCTGCTTTGCTGTAATCTTTCTCTCAAGTGGTTGTTATTGTTGTTGCCGGTTGACAACATGCTAAGTGTGTTATATATCTCTAAATATTCTAGAGAAGACTTTGTACCCAAATTGCTCATAGTGAAGCTCGCGTGGACCGGTTGATCCACATCCGTAGTTTTTTCCTCCTCACCTTGAGGAGGTTTTCCACGTAAATCCTTGTGTCACCTGTGCATGTGCTCGTTGTTTTATTTCCGCTGCATATCTGTTGATTGAAACTATCCTCAAAGGTTCACCGCAGGCAGGAGAAGGGAGGTTGTGTATCCTCTTCCCCCCAACAAAGTGGTATCAGAGCTGAGATTCAGTTTTGTATTCAGTTTTACAACAACGTTTGTTTTGGGTTGATTGCATTTGCTTGTGGTAAAAGATGGAAGTGAATACCAACATAATGATTTGTTTGAATGGTACAAATTATCAATCTTGGAAGTGCAAGATGAAAGACTTGTTATATGTGAAGGATTACTGGATGCCGGTATTCTCCGCTGAGATGCCCAGTGATATGAAAAAAGATCAGTGGGAGGTACTTCATCTCCAAACTTGTGGGTTCATCCTACAATGAGTGGATGGCAATGTTTTAAACCATATCACTAAAGAAACACATGCACGTACCTTATGGCAGAAATTGTAGGAGTTGTATGCCCGCAAAGAAGGTACCAACAAGATGTTCTTGATCAATAAATCAATGCGTTTGAGGTACAAGGAGGGCACTCCAATTGCAGATCATGTAAATGAATTTTAGGGCATTATAAATCATCTATCTTAAATGGGAATTACATTTGAAGATGAAGTCCGAGCCTTGCTGCTACTTGGCTCATTACCGGACACTTGGGAGACCTTTAAGGTCACTGTGTGCAATTCGGCACCTAATGGAGTTGTCACTTGGAACCTTGTGAAGACCAAGGTACTAAATGAAGAGTCCAGAAAAATTGCTAATAAGGACGATTCTTCCTCACATTCTGAAATGTTAGTGACCGAGTCACGGGAGAGAAGCAAGAGTAAAGGTCCGAGTAAGGGAGGAGAAAGAAGTAGAAGCAAATCAAGAGGCAAAGAAAAGTATGCTGGTGTTATATGCCATCACTGCCATGAGAAGGGCCACATCAAGTGGCATTGTGAACAATGGAAGAAAGACAAAAATAAAAAGAAGAAAGTTCAGAAACAAACCGATAGTGATAGTGACAGTGAGGGAGGGCGGATTGTTGTGGTAGAGGGGATCATGTTTCTCATGCATGAAGAACATGATGACAGCAGTGTTTCCACCATTGAGGAGAGGATCACTATAGTTTCTGATGATACCATCAACCTTGCAAATGGTGATGAGATGAATTGGATTCCGGACAGCGGTGCTACCATACATGCTACATCTCGTAGAGAGCTCTTCACCAACTACACAACAGGTGATTTTGGTGTTGTGAAGATGAGGAATAATGATAGAGCAAAAATCATTGGAAGAGAAGATGTGCACTTGGAGACTGAAAATGGTACGACACTAGTCCTCAAGTCAGTGAGGCATGTTGAGGCCCTTCGGCTCAACATTATCTCAGTTGGATTGCTTGATAGAGATGGGTACTGATTGTTGCTAAAGGAAATCTGATTGTTGCTAAAGGTAACATGGTTCAGTTTTGTATCATGTTCATGCTAAGCTTGCTGCTGCTTGTGTCAATGCGTTGCAGAAAGAGGATGCATGTGCCTTATGGCACAAGAGACTTGGGCACATGAGTGAGAAGGGGATGACGGTGCTAGTGAAGAAAAATCTATTGAAAGGTGTGAAGGGTGTTCACATCAATAAATGTTCAGATTGTCTAGCGGGGAAGCAACACAGAGTTGCATTCAAGAGTCAACCTCCTCACAAGAAGCCCGAGGTACTGGACTTGATACATTACGATGTTTGCAAAATGTCAGTGAGGTCAATGGGTGGAGCAAAATACTTTGTCACATTTATTGATGACTTTTCCAGAAAGGTTTGGGTCTATGTTTTGAAGAACAAACATCAAATACTAAGTATGTTCAAGCAATTCCAAGTCTCAGTTGAGAGAGAAACTGAGAAGAAGATCAAGTGCATTCGCACTGATAATGGGGGAGAGTATATTGGCCCATTTGATGCCTATTGCAAGGAGCAGGGAATTTGGCACCAATTTACTCCTCCGAAGACACCACAGCTGAATGGTCTTGCTGAAAGGATGAACATGAGAATTGTTGAGAGAGTTAGATGCTTGCTATCGAGTGCAAAGCTGCCTAAACATTATTGGGGAGAGGCTTTGTCGATTAAGCCTAACTAGTGAAAACAAGAAACAAAAAGACAAAATTGTAAAATCTAAAGGAAATAACTTCGAGCACTCACATCGGAGGATGTGAGTACCTTTTACCTTACCTCCCCGGCAACGGCGCCAGAACATAGCTTGATGTTTATGCACTTCTATTATTGTAGACAGTTGTTGGGCCTCCAAGTGCAGAGGTTTGTAGAACAGCAGCAAGTTTTCCCTTAAGTGGATCACCCAAGGTTCATCGAACTCAGGGAGGAAGTGGTAAAAGGTATCCCCTCTCAAGCAACCCTGCAATCAAGATACAAGAAGCCTCTTGTGTCCCCAACACACCCAATACACTTGTCAGATGTATAAGTGCACTAGTTCGGCGAAGAGATAGTAAAATACAAGTGGTATGGATATAAGACAACGGTACCAGAAAATACTTTGATGGCGTGGAAGAGACTAAAGACAAATTGAAATAAACATGGCAGCAAGCAAACATGTAACAGATCTAGTTGCAAACGAAGTTTCAATGCTTAGAAACAAGGCCTAGGGATCATACTTTCACTAGTGAACACTCTCATATAAATATATTATCTTCATGATACTACTCTAAACTACTCTCCGGTTGAACACTCTAATCTATGGTAGAGCTATAACAGCACACCTCAAAGTTCGCTTTCCGCATCTAGATAACCCCACACTATCACCTTGAGCACTAGATGGTTCTAACAAACACCACAATTTCATAAAGATATCCAACTCCAAATATAACTCATAACAAGTATTTGTAATCTCTAGCCTAATTGCCACCATGGTGTGCACACTCTCAACTTCACACACATGGGGAGAGCAGAGATCTATTAAAGCAGTTGAGTAGCAAGGTTGATCTACTTGATTACAAAGCTCATGATCACAACATGATCATGCATAGAGAGAGATGAACACATAGCTACCGGTAGAACCCTTAGCCTCGAGAGAGAACTACTCCCTCATCATCATGGGAGTCAGCAACGACGATGGAGATGGTGGTGGAGATAGATGGAGATGGCTTCGGGGGCACTTCCCCGTCTCGGTAGAGTGCCGAAACAAAGACTTTCGATCCCCCGAATCTTCCCTTCGGTGGCGGTGGCGCTGCGGAACTTTTCGTGGCTAGAGGCTTGACTCTTTAGGGTTTATGTATTGGGAGGAATATATAGGTGAAGGGGCGAGGTCGGTGGCTAGCCAGGGGGCCCACACCATGCCCTGGCGCGGCCAGGGGGGACCCGCGCCTAGGGGTGGTGTGGCCACCCTGTGGCCCCCCTTCATCTCTCCTTCTGGCTCCATGAGTCTTTCGGGAAAATAATGACTTTGGCTTTTGTCTGGTCCAATTCTGAGAATATTCATTTTCTGACTTTCCTGGAACCAAAAACAGCAGAAAACAGGCAACTGGCACTGTGGCATCTTGTTAATAGGTTAGTTCAAGAAAGTCTATGAAAAGTACTCCAAAGTTGGAACAAAACATAAGAAAGTAGATAAAAACCAAGCATGGAACATCAAAAATTATAGATACGTTAGCAATGTATCAACATCCCCAAGCTTAACTCCTGCTCATCCTCGAGTAGGTAAGTGATAAAAAAGAAAGAATATTTTTTTAGGTGACATGCACCATCATAAACTTGATCAAAGTATTTGTAAAACATTCAAAGCTGGGATCATAGTACTTCAATCATAACATGAAAGACAAAGTTCTAGCAATAAGACAAAGAAGCTATGTTGCAACATGAAAAGGCACAAACAAAAGATTCATGAATAACAATGCTTTGCAAGACGTTTGTTTGTTTCACATAAAGAAAACATAGCATTCAGCTTGTCCCTCATAGAGTAGCAAACATAAATGCATAGGACACCTTCAAAGTTCATAAGAGTGACTAGATACAAATAGTTTAAAACAAGCAATATCAAGGTCATGCATCAATCAAGAAGTCTTGGGACAATGCACATAGATCTAAGAATGGTCACTATGCTCTCAAAGTAGGTGCATAAAGGTAGAAGGTGGAGACTCAACAAAAAAGGTAAAAGAAAGGCCTTCATAGAAGGAAGTAGGGATTCAAGTTTCATAGAGCTTCCAAAAAATATGGTACTTATTAGCTTTCAGCTCTCATTGCCCCTATCATAAGAATCTTGAAGTGATTAAGGTTAAAGTGAACAAACTATGGTGTATATGCTTGACAAAGTATAAGTTGGAAGTCTCATGTCCCTTGAATACGAGGGTCGCTCCTCATGCTACTCAATTTAGTTACCGGTAAGTTCTTGTCATCGTAAGTACATGTGTATCATAGAGAACCGCCAACGGGGTACCCCTTGCCCGATGATACGAAAGAATCCCCATAACAAAATGACAAGGCAAGTAGACAACAAGCATCTCAGCAATCTTCTTATCTACCATGGGAATATGGTGCTTTTCTCTCTCTTTCCTCTTTTCATAGTATCTCTTTTTCTTTTCTTTTCTCTTTTTTTTCTCAATATAGGACTCTTTTTTTATAAGAAGAATGCTTCATAGACAACTCATTATGGTTACGCTGCAGGTTTCCACCATGTCAGCATGGATTAGACCAGCGGTCCAAGCGTTTCTCTAACACATATACATAACTCCATGGACTTACAAGCTCCCCTTTCATTTCACACCGACGACATCCATATACAAAAGAGCATGATATCAACTAGGTACAAGTACCAAGTGCAATGTTGAAAGCGTTCCCCATGAAAGCATGGTTCTGCTAATTCCCAACAAATAAGTGCAAGCATATACAACATAGAAGACACAATGGTTCAAGTTTATTAGAGGCAAAAAGTAAAGTGTGCCATCAAGTTCGTGAGAGCTTTAATCACTAGTTTTCTCATAACAAGTGGAAGGTAAACAAAAGCATGAATATACTTGGAATAGCATAAGCTAGTAGGTAGGTATGGTGGACTCTTTGGAAAAACTTGGTTTAGGGAGTTGGATGCACGAGTGGAACTTATACTTTGTTGTTGAGGCTAGCAAAAGACTGGGAGAGACAAACTAAGAGAGCAATAATGGCCATAATCATGCAGAGTGACAAAACATCATTGATCAAAGCATAAAGTGATACTACAAGTTGAAAACTAAAGTATAATAAAGGCTATGGTGACTTGAGATAGTCATAACATGGTGTGAGCATGCGCCAAGTCAACCCGAATAAAGCATCAAAGGAGAATACCACTATACTATGCTTTAATATCCTAAAACAACGCATGATTCATCCAAGGCACATTAAGCAATCTCAATTATTTATAACAAGTCATGCTACAACAAATAATACTAAGCATAAATCCAAAACAATATCAAGCATGGCATGACAAAGCATAGGCCACAGTAAAAAACGAGCTCTTTTTACCACATAAGCATGAACTTTCCTACTCTTTTCCAAACCAAACCAAACTAATTGCAAACCAATGTATGAAAGAGGGGGTCCAACCAATTTATTCAGAAAACTAAGCAAACCAAAGCAAACAAAAACCAAAGAGAAAACGAAAAAGAAGACGCTCCAAGAAAAACACAACTGTGCATGAAACAATAAAAATGAAGCGTTTGGAAGAAACCTGGGATTTTTATTGATGAAGAAGGGGATGCCTTGGGCATCCCCAAGCTTTGACGCTTGTACTTCTTGGATATTTATTGGGGTGACATGCGTGGCATCCCCAAGCTTGAGCTTTAGTCCATCCTTTATCTCATTACTCATTCCTTCCATACACCTGAAATTTTTCCTTCATACAAAACTTCACACAATCTCATTAGCAACATTAGTGCACTTAAGATAAATAAGTCTCAAGGTTTAGTTCTAACACCAAATAAACTTTCACTAGAACAATAGATACTGTAGCACTTCCCTCAAAAAGCTCAATTCCCCAAAAGAACTCAAGAAGGAACCAACAAGAAGCAAATGCAGAAAATGACAGAAATCTGTCAAAACAGACCAGCAGGTAAAGACGAATTTTTTGGAAGACCTTCTGTTGCTCAAATCAAAAAGTGTTGAACTAACGAAAGTTAGATAACAACCTGGGGCAGAAGCACAAAACATTACAGCTCAATCCGACATACAGAGCTCTCTCACGAATTTTTACGGTGAAGCACGGCAATCTGTTTCGAGACAGCATGTTTCCCAATCATTACTTCTCTCTCATTAGAGGTTACTCTTGGCACAAAAAGCAAATAAAAAGGATAAGGAGAGGTTATTACAGAGGTAATAACTTCCAAGACTCATCTAAAACTCTTGGGTTATCTCCCAACAAGTACTTTTCTTTAACGCCTTTAAGTTAGGCATAAGAAGCAAAGAAAGAATCAAGTGTTCTCAAATGAAGAAGCATTAAGATTAATACCAGAAACATTTTCAACAAGGCAAGGTATATCATCCAAATAAGTTCTAGAGGATCCTCTCTCAATGCTCTTAGGTTCACTATTCTCATCAAAAGGGTTTGTAGGAACAATCCAATCAAGATTCTTTTCTATGGCATCATGTATTGCTACTAGTTTAAAGGGTATTGGTATCTTAGGTTCCTCCCCATTAGGTTCAGTTTTTTTCATCTTTTCTCGTGTACCAACAACATCTACACATGAGCCTAGCATATTGAAACGTTTAAAAACTTTTCTAGCTTCCTTGGAAACATCATAGAACTCCTTAAACAAAGTTTCTAGAATAAAATCCCTCTTTTCAGGATCCTCAATTTCTTTAAGCTTAAGAAACATTACTTGCATTAAGGGGTTGAGGTTAACAAACCTAGCTTCTAACATGTGAATTAAAGAAGCTGCAGCAATCTCATAATTTGGAGCAAGTTCTACAAGGGATCTATCCTTAGTATCTTCATGTTTGCTAACATGATTAAAGAATTCTTCAATGTTATCTTTCCCAATTATATAACCACTACCAATTGGAAGGTCTTTCATGATGAATGTAGGGATCAACATGGTGACCTAAAGAAGAGGTGACAACTAAAGGAGACTTAATTTTTTTGTGTTTTTGAAATAAGAAAGCAAACTTGTAAAACTAATTTTATTTTTATTTTTTGAAGAACAAAACAAGCAAAGAAAGCAAAAAGGAAACTAAGCAAAACAAAAACAACAAAGTAAAGAGATTGGTTATGAGGGACTCCCCTTATGAAGATGTCCTTGACTCCCCGGCAACGGCGCCAGAAAAATGCTTGATGGCTCAATGCACGACGCCTAGAAAATTGCTTGATGGCGGTGTTGATGTAGAGCTCGTTGGGAACCCCAAGAGGAAGGTGTGATGAGCACATCAGCAAGTTTCCCTCAGTTATGAAACCAAGGTTTAATCGAACCAGTAGGAGCAAGGAAACACCTCAAAGGTGTTACTAGCTAAGCTTTGGCAGGGCGCACTACCGGTGCTAGTAGCAACGTGGAGACCTGCACAACACAACCACAGAACTTTGTCCCCAACTTGCGATGAGGTTGTCAATCTCACCGTGTTTTGCGGAAAACAAATGATTGAACGTATTGAATGGAAAGAAGTAAAAGTTTGCAAAAAGTAAACACAAAGTAGTAAAAGATTGTAGATTGTATGTAACAGACAAGGACCGGGATCCATAATTCACTAGAGGTGGCTCTCCTTAAGATATATAACATGATGGGTGAACAAATTACAGCGGGGCAATTGACAAACACCGAGAAATCAATACATGCATATACAAATCATCTTGACTCCTCTGAGACTTGATTGGGCATTACAACATAATACATAGACCGCCATCCAACTGCATCTATGGCTAATAATCCACCTTCAGGTTATCATCCGAACCCCCTCCAGTATTAAGTTGCAAGCAACAGATTATTGCTTTACGAACTGCGTGTAAAGTAAACAATACGATTGTTCTATGAACAAAGGATTGTTGTTTTCTCCCTAGTAGCAACAACACATCTAGTACGTTAGAGATTTCTGTCACTTCCCCAGAGTACCAGAGGCATGAACCCACTATCGAGCATAAATACTAACTCTTGGAGTTGCTAGCATCTACTTGGCCAAGATAGCTACTAACAACGGAAAGCATGCAAGATCTCAAATAACAAAGACATGATAGAATCAATAATCAATCTGAAATAGCATCTCAATATCCATCGGATCCCCGCAAACACAACATGTACGAATTACAAATAGATGATCTTGATCATGAACGGAGCTCACAAGATCTAAACATGAAAGCACAAAGGAGGAGAAACCAGCCATCTAGCTACTACATGGATCCGTAGTCCAAGGATGAACTACTCACGCATCACACCGGAGGCTTGCATGGTGATGAAGAAGGCCTTGATGACCCACAAGTATAGGGGGTGTATCGCAGTATTTTCGATAAGTAAGAGTGTGGAACCCAACGAGGAGCAGAAGGTGCTGGCTAGTGGTATGGATCAGGAATTCTCTGCAAATACTTAGCAAACGGATTTTTAGGGGTTTTCGATAAAGCAAGTAAACAAAGTACGAGTAAATAAAAGACAGTAAGAATGAATGCAGCAAGTGGCCCAATCCTTTATGCAGCAAAGGACAAGTCAGTTGTATTTCTATAGATGACCAAACGTTCTCGAGGACACATGGGAAGACTGTCAAGTGATTTCGCTTCATATAGTCGATTAATCTTCTCTAGCTTGCTAAGTGTTGTGTGGGTGAACCTGTGCTAATGTACCGCCCCATCCAAGACTAAGTACATACTTGTCACTAAACCCCCTTGCAAACATCCGTAAGTACAAGAAAGTAATTAAGGTAGAAACCTAACCACAGCTTTAAACTCTAAGACCCTTACGTCCCTTGTGCAATGGTTTCCTAACAGGGGTTCAGGTTTCTGTCACTCCGGCAACCCCTACGATTAGTAGCCAAATACACAATGCATTCCACTAGGCCCATATAGGTGAAGTGCCATGTAGTCGACGTTCACATGACACTACTAGAAGAAGTACACCACAACTTAAATAACAATCTATTGAATCTTTCTCAACGCAACTCCACTACTAACAACAAGACTTCTCCCATGTCCTCAAGAACAAAACGAACTACTCACAAGACATCATATGGATCATGATCAGAGATGGAATAATGATGTATAACAATCTGATCATAAACAATAATTCAATGGTTCACTCAATAGCATCAACTACAAAGAGTAATCAACACCGGGAAAGTTTCCCCTATGAACTATGCAAGATTCAACCCAATTGTTACAGTAATATGGAGATGGTGATGAGGGTGCTGATGGTGATGATGGTGGTAGTGATGATGATGATGATCCCGATGAAGTCCAGCTTGATGGTGGTGTTGATGGCGACGATCTCCCCTCTCCGGGAAGGAATTCCCCCGGCAGAAATCTGTCTGCCGGAGAGATCTTTCTCTCTCGGTGTTTTCCGCCCCGCAGAGGCGGCAAAATCTTTCTGTGGTCGCTCCCCGAGTCTTAGGGTTTCGGGAGGTTGATATACGCTAGAGGGGAGAGGCTGGAGTGGGCCAGGGCGGCCACACCACTCCCTGGCGCGGCCTAGGCCTGCCCGCGCCATGGGGTGATGTGGGCCCCCTATGGCCCACCTCCACTCCATCTTCTGGCATCCTTAGTCTTCTGGAAAAATAGGATTTTCCGTATATTTTCCCGGATTTTCTGATCTTCGCAAATTTTGCCTCCAAACTGCACCTTTTCCATCAGAATCCTGACTACAGCGGTCCATGCTCCAAAAGTCATCAACCATGCAAAAATAGATGAAATAACATAAGTATCACCTCTCAATACGAAATATATCAATGAATAATAGTGAATTAAGACATAGAATAGTGATGCAAAATGGACGTATCAGGCCTCCAGGGTGAATTCCCCTCTCCGGCAGGGTGCCGGGAAGAGCTTCAGATCCCTCCCGATCTAGGGATGGAGATGACGGCGGCTACAGACTCTTTCGTGGATTTTTGATCGGGTACTTAGGGTTTTCGCCCCGAGGGCAATATATAGGCGGAAGGAGAGGCCGAGGGGGTGCCGGGAGCGGCCACACCACCCCCTAGCGCGGGCCAGGCCTGGCCACGCGTCCAGGTGGTGTGGTGGCTTCCTGGCCCTTCTCCATCTCGTATTCTGGCACTTGATCACTTCCGGAAAAATAGGCACTTTGGCTTTTGTCCCGTCCAATTCCGAGAATATTCATTTTCTGACTTTCCTGGAACCAAAAACAGCAGAAAACAGGTAGCTGGCACTATGGCTCTTGTTAATAGGTTAGTCCAAGAAATCATATGAAAAGTACTCCAAAGTTGGAACAAAACACAAGAAAGTGGATAAAACCAAGCATGGAACATCAAAAACTATAGATACATTTGCAATGTATCATTCACCGAGAGGAGGAAGTTTTTTCCTTCCATCTATCCATGCCCCAAATTCATGAGGGCCGCAGGGATTTCTCAGGACTTCCATACTTTAATTGCTAATGCAGGATTGGTGCATTTTGTGGGATATGAACCTTACCAATTTGTGAAACTAACTATGTCTGTGGTGCAGGACTTTCGATTTAGTTGCTCTTTGCCTAACCCTATGGTTCACTACAAAATTTATAATATAGCTGTCAACCTTCCTTTTGATGACTTTTGTGCAGCTATTAAAGTACCCTAGTGGGGATCGTGTCAAAGGATTAAAGAGCGACCTGCAGCACTCATGGACTTGTATGTGGAGATTTGCCAAGGGAGCAGCTTCTCAAAGGAGAGTGAGAAAATTCGTAATATTCATCTCCCGTCTATTTGCTACTTTGCTTACTTTATTGCCAAGTGTGTTCTCGCTAGGAAAACTGCTAATAAGTTATCTTCATATGATCTAGCATTCATCTCAGTTGCTTTAAAACGAGATAGGACTTACAATTTGGGTGCCTTGATAGCCTTCCGTCTCGCTGCTAACCGCGAGAAAGGTGGAATTTGTGGAGGCCTCATCGCCTCTCGTTTACTAGCTTTGCATGGTGTAGTGCCTCATCATCTAGACCTACAGTTTCCCATAGAGAGACTTGACATTAATTCCATGATACAACATAAATTTGTTTCTTCTTGGGCTAATTTGAGTGATTTGTCTTATGAAATAACCTTTCTCAAGGCTGGTTGGAGAAGGAGTAAGTCTGAGTCTGTTGTTCTTTTGCCTGGACTTGCTTTGTTTAATCTTGAAACCAGGGAAGGATGGTCACTCACTGAGGAAAAGCTCGCTACGTATCTGGGGGAGCTCTCCTAGCAGGAGCAGAGGTCTAGAAGGGAGGCTACAGATGATTCGGTCCAGCCCTCGAATGAGGGGGAGTCTTCGTACCAGCAGCCTACCTATGACTAGGGAGCTTCTTCTTCTTCCCAAGGGCCTAACCACGATCATTCTTACGATGACCTGCCGACTTGGAACCCTTACTCGCATTCGGGTTGATACCCACTTAGGCCAAAAGCCTAAGCTTGGGGGAGGGTTCAACAGTCCTTAGTGGAGTTGGGTTTCATGTTATTATTCAAGCCACACAAGTGAAGGGCAATAATGAGGATTAATGACAACTTGAGGTGTGGTAAGAGGCTGGTAACGAACTCCATTTGTTTTCATTTTTGTACATATACTCATCATTGTGGGCATGCTTAGTTTGTTCATGTAAGGTGTATGTTATTTATGGATGCTTAGTAGTTCTTGCTTTCTTATGATTATCTCCCACTTGCTAATGGTTTGTAGCATGTCATATGAATGTTTGCTTGCATTGTTCTATTCATAACTTGGTATGACACCGTGGTATCCTCCTTTGAATGTTTCACTTGAATTGACTTGGCACATGCTTACGCATGCATATGACTGAAACAATAACCAGTTAAGCCTCGATGAATTATTTTGATGCTATAATTAGTCCTATTTTGTTGCAAGCATGATTATGATAGTTACTGCTCTCTCGTTTGTCGCTCCCTTACTATTTCTAGCCTTCACTTGCACTGGTATGAGCTCTACTAATGTTTCCAACTCCCCAAAACCAATATTTCCAAAAGTGTCCACCATACCTACCTATTAGCATCAATTGCTAGTCCGTTCATATTCAGTATGCCTTGTTTTCTTCCGAATAAAATGTTTGCTTGTTATGAGAAAGTTAGTTAGTAAAGCTCTCACGAACTTGATGGCACACTTTACTTTCTTGCACTTAATAATCTTGAACCATTATGTCCGTCTTTGTTGCGTATATGCTTGCGCTTTGTGAGTTGAAGTTAGAAGAACCATGTATCATGGGGAACGCTTTCAACATTGCACTTATTATTCCGTTGATATCATGATTCTTTTGCTTATGGATCTCGGTGGTGTGAAATAAAAGGGGAACTTGTAAGATCATGGAGTTTGTATGTGTCTTAGAGAAAAGCCTGGGCCGCTAGCCTAAGCCATGCCTAATCATGGTGGAAACTTGCAGCATAACTATAACGAGCACTCTATGAAGCATCCTCAATAAAAACCTATGAAAATAGCAAATAAAAAGATCGCTGAGATGCTCATTGTCTGCTTGCCTTGTCATTTTGATTATGGGATAGCTCCTGTATCATGTGCAAGGGGAACCCCGTTGGCGGTTCTCTATGATACATATGTACTTACAATGACAAGAGCTTATTTGTGACTGAAGTTGAGAAGCATGATGTTCGGTACTCGTAAGCAAGGGGCATGAGATTTCAACTTATAACTTGTCAAGCATATCCTCTTAGTTGTGTCACTTTAACCTTAACCATTTAAAGATGCTTATGATAGGGGCAATGAGAGCTCAAAGCTAATGAGTACCATACTTTCAGCATTTGGAAGCCTTTCAAACTTTTCAAAACCTTTTCACTTCCTTGTTGAGTCACCACTTATTCTATGTGCACTTTATTGAGAGCATAGTTGTCATTCTTAGTGTGATGTGCTTATCTCAAAACTTGATTAATTGTGTCATGACTTTGATGCCTGTATCTTTGATATCTTTACTTCTAGTCTTCACTTGAACTTCAGAGGTGCCTTGGCATTTATGTTTGCTCTACAATCAAAGGCAACCGAGATACCACTCTATCATACCTTTTTATGAGCATTGCAATGTTGCTTATGTTTATGTTTCATGCTACTTACTATTTTGAGTTGGAATCTCTTCATAGCTTGCAATAACTATTGAGTAACCTTACTTGCATGCTCCTTATTATGAATTGACCAAGTACTTAATCATATGCTGAGAATATGTACATCTTATGAAGCGAATGTGTTCGTGAAAGTTTCTTTTATCGCACTTAGTTTTCAACTGAATTGCTTGAGGACAAGCAATAAGGTAAGCTTGGGGGGAGTTGATACGTCCAAAACGTATCTAATTCCCCGAACACTTTTGCTATTGTTTTTCCTCTAAACTTGTGTGATTTGGATACAACTAACATGGACTGACACTGTTTTCAGCAGAATTACCTTGGTGTCTAGTTTTTGTGCAGAAAATCAACTATCAGGAAAAATCCCAGAAAATATGCCAAAAATCCTATTTCACCAGAAGACTCACAAAGCCAGAAGACGAGACGGTGGAGGGCCACGAGGGGACCACACCACCTGGCTGCGCCTGGGGGTGGTGTGGCCACCTCGGTCACCCCCTCGGCCTCCCTCTTCACCTATAAGTTGCCTCTTGACCTAAAAACCAAGGAGGGTTCGACGTTTTCCAGAAAGAGTTCCACGGTGCCGCCACCACCAGATTCCATGAATTGGAACCAGAAACTCTATTCTGGCACCCTGCCAGGATGGGGAATTGGAGGAGATCATCGCTATCATCATCACCATCGCTTCTCCACCGACCATCAATGTTTCCCCCATCCATGAGTGAGTAATCCCCCACCGTAGGATATGGGGATGGTAGGGATTGGATGAGATCGTTCATGTAATGGCATCAGATTGTTAGGGCATGGTGCCTAGTATCTATTATTAGTGCTTTTTGACTTTGTTGCAACTTGTTATGCTTAATGCTTGTCACTAGGGCTCGAGTGCCATGATTTCAGATTTGAACATGTTATTGATTCATTATGATAGTATCGTTTATGGTCTTACCTGCAAGTTGTATACACATATTATTGTCCAGAACCAAAGGCCCCGAAGTGACAATAATCGGGATAATCTGAGGGAATGGCTTTGATGTGAGGATCACATGTGTTCACGGAGTGTTAATGCTTTGCTCTAGTGCTCTATTAAAAGGAGCACCTTAATTGCCAGTAGTTCCCTTGAGGCCCCGCTGCAAACGGGCTGGCAGGACAAAAGATATTGTGCAAGTTCTCATTGTGAGCACGTATGACTATATATAGAACACATGCCTATGATTATCTAGTACTTGGATGCTTTATCTTATTTATCTGCAAATGCCCTATGTCTTGATTGCTATATGAATTGTCTTGTCCATGCAACGCCCGTACATCCATCCCTATGCCTACCGCGCTTTAATCCTATTGTTTACTGCAATTGTTACTATTGTCTTTACTCTGTTATTACTTTATTATTGCTACTACAAAACTGTTGTTACTGATAAACTGATGTGAGCAAGATTGTTTCCAGGTGCAGCTGAATTGACAACTCAGTTGTTAAGGCTTATAAATATTATTTGGCTCCTCTTGTGTCGAATCAATAAATTGGGTTTCACTTCCCTCGAAAATACTGCAATACACCCCCTATACTTGTGGGTCATCAAGCAGCCTGAGGGGTTTCTTGTTAAAGGCAAAGAAGACTATGTGTGCAAATTGAAGAAAAGTCTCTATGGCCTGGAACAAGCACCAAGACAATGGTACATGAAGTTTGAATCTGTCATGGGGGAGCAAGGCTACAAGAGGTGGAGCTCAGACCATTGTGTATTTATTCAGAGGTTCTCAGGTGATGATCTTATCATGTTATTGCTCTATGTGGATGATATCTTGATAGTTGGCAAGAATGTCTCAAGGATTGCTAGGCGAAAGAAAGAGTTGAGAAAAAGTTTTGCCATGGAAGACTTGGGTCCGGCAAAGTGTATTCTCGGCATGAGAATTGATAAAGACAGAAAATCCAACAAGCTGTATTTGTCTCAAGAGAAACATATTGAGAAGGTACTTCGCAAGTTCAAGATGGACAAGGCAAAGGGAGTGAGCTGTCCACTCGCAGCTCATTTCAAGTTGAGTAAAAAGCAATGTCCCTCCAATGAAAAGATGGAAACGGAAATGCAAAAGGTTCCTTATGCTTCAGCGGTTGGGAGTTTGATGTATGCTATTGTGTGCACACAGCCTGACATTGCTCAAGCGGTTAGTACTATGAGCAGATTTATTTCCAATCCAGGAAAACCACATTGGGAAGCCGTGAAGTGTATTTTGAGGTATATTTGGGGCAACACTAATATGAAGCTTTGCTTTGGTGGTAGTGAGCCCAAGCTAATTGCATATTCAGATTCAGACTTGGCTAGAGATGTCGATGGAAGGAAGTCTACTTCAGGTTATTTGATTACCCATTTAGGGGGAGCAGTGGCATGGCCAAGCAGGTTGCAAAAGTGCGTGGCGCTGAACACAACTGCGGCCGAGTTCATCGCAGTAACTGGGGCAAACAAGGAGCTATTGTGGCTGAAATGATTGGCTTGTGAGCTTGGTTTTGAGCAAGACAAGTATGTGTTGTTTTGTGATAACCAAAGTGCCATTCACCTTAGTAAGAATGCAAGTTTTCATCCGAGGTCGAAGCATATTGATGTTCGCTATCACTAGATTCGAGATGTGCTGAATTTTACGCAAATGCAAATTGAGAAGGTGCACACAGATGACAATGGGGCTGATATGTTGACTAAGGTGGTGACAAGAGGAAAGCTTGAGGTATGCCGTCGGCTCGCCGACATGACTGCCGGTTGGTAGTGAGACCCTCCATGATGTTGGGAGGGGGAGTTTGTTGGGCCATGTCTCTCCACATGGAGGTGTGTTGGCAGCCCAACATCAGCCCGTGAAGTCCAACACATTTCAACCGTTGATCGAGGTTCGTATCCAACGGCTGAGGTTCTCCTTGCGAGAGGAGTAGAAAAGAAAACCCTAGCCACCCTTGGTGGCTGTGTGACTCAATCATTGAGTGTGAGAGATGAGCAAGCAAGCCATCGTGGCTGCTGCTGAGAGAGGGCGAGAGAACACACAAGAACACCACAACCTAGTGAGAAAAGAGGAAGAAGAAGGAGACGTGTTTTCTGTCCAGATTTATGAGATCTGACCGTTCTGTCTTCAAGCTGGTGTTTGGAGGCTCAAAGGTGCTTGGATTGACTCCAACCTTGGTGAACTCGTTCCTTGCTTTGAGTACTTCGATCTGGTTAGCTGGTTTGAGGTTTGGGTTAGTGTAGCTTCAGATTTGGAAGCGGTTTATTCAGTTCGAACTGCTATGAATTTGACCTCCTCTCTGGTCTGGAGGAGGTCAATAAAAAAATAAAAATTACTCAATCAAAGATCCAACTGATCCCCACGCCTGTATTGCAATTATGCAGTCACAAATAATCCCGCTAAAGTAATAGGAATTAGGCCTAAGACGATTCCAAATAGAAAAACTTCAATCATTTCAATTTGTTTGAGGTGATAAAAAAAGAAGAGATACGATCTATCCCTAAATATTACTCTAAATTATCCACGAATCTCAATGACCAAGAAAAAATTAGTAATTTAGTGTGGAAAAGAGTTATAGAATACCATGAATCTAAAAGAAAGATTTTTTTCTGACTTATTCAGTACAGTTTCAGCACAAAGCAGTTTTGGTAGACGAACAGTTTGGTCCTATTGACCTGCAATTTCGTGTGTATGTTGGGTACTCGTATGTCAGATTGTCTACCAAGTTTGGTGCTGATTGGATCTGCGGTTTAAGAGCAGTTTGCTGATTACCGAAGAGGACGGAAACTGAGATACTCTGCTTTGATGTAATCTTTATCTCAAGTGGTGGTTGTTGTTGTTGCCGGTTGGCAACGTGCTGAGTGTGTTGTATATCTCTAGATGTTGTAGAAAAGACTCTATACCCAGGTTGCTCATAGTGAAGCTCGCGTGGACCGGTTGGTCCACACCCGTGGTTTTTTCCTCCTCACGTTGAGGAGGTTTTTCCACGCAAATCCTTGTGTCACATGTGCATGTGCTCGTTGTTTTATTTCCGCTGCATATCTGTTGATTGAAACTATCCTCGAAGGTTCACCGCAGGCAGGAGTAGGGAGGTTGTGTATCCTCTTCCTCCCCCAACACTAAGCTCCCTTATGTCGTTCGCCGCTCTTCTCCTAGGAGTATAAGAATGGGAAGGAGGTGGCGCTCGTCACCACCACTGCCACATCGACGAGTTTGACCAGTACCCTGTCCACCTCCTCGACATCAGGATCACCAGCATCTCGATGTGCAAGTACATGTGAGCCTACACTGTACACGCGAATCTCAATACAGTATGAAAGTAAACAACACACAATAATATAGTCAATATTTGTAAACTGTAATTTCATGATGTATGTCTACAAATATTTCTGTATACCTACCAGAAAATGTTCCAAGAGGTCCGAAAAGAGTGGAATGTCATTTTGTTTGAGATATAAATCTCTTAATCATGACTTCATGCTTCATCCCTTAACCCATGGCTTCATGGTTCAAATGGAATACGGACCACACAATCAACATGTAGCAAGTAGATAAGGCAAAGTGAAACTGAACAGTGAATGTTCTTCCTAGGAACTCTGATCTTTCCAGGAAATTTCTGCAAACGGATCTTGACCATAGTTTTGTGTTGATAAAGTTTCAGCATACAGGGTTTTGCTTACCTGCATCAACAAAAAATAGCCAAGTATTCATGGTCAACTCTTGAATCACACAGAATTTCGGAATTTGAACTTTCTGCATACAATAGTTTTTGTTCTATAGCAGTAAAAACTATAGACTATAGCAGTTTGGGAATTGATGGGCCTTTGTTTCAAACATTGCTCTAGAAAATATAAACAATAGCAGTTTGGGAACTGACAGGTCATAACAGTTTGGGAAGTCAGTAACTGAACTTGCTATAGCTTGCATAATGACTTTGAAAAGAATAGACAAGTTCAAAAATAAAAAGGAAATAAAGAACATACAATGGCTTATAAATTTAGTGAAAAAGTACTAGTAGAAACGAGAAACAGAGGAGTACTTGCATAGTCCAGCATAGATAGTTCAACATAGACAGTTCTTAGTGCAACCAAAACATGTCTAGCATAGACAGATCATATGTGACAGTAGGGAACCATCCTCTCTTATTTCTGATGTGCCAGCATAGACAGTTCATGAACCAACTATCAAACAAAACACCACCTCATCTGAATAAAATATGCAGTATAAATACCATGTATGGCACTATAAAAAATGACACATGCTGCAATAAGAGTTCTATTGATTGATCTTTGTCAAATGAAACATATTCTCAAAGAATGTTGCATCACGAGATTCCATTATAGTATCAACATGCATATCAGGTGCCTTAGATTTAACCACTAAAAATCTATAGCCTATAATCCACGGAGCATATACTAGAAGATAAAATCCACTATCTTAGGTCCAAGATTGCGTTTATTGGGAATCGATGTGTTTTCCTTCACCAAACACCCCCATGTGTGCAAGTAAGAAAGTGATGTTTTCTCCTAGGCCACTCCTCATAAGGGGTCTTTTCTTTATTCTTGTTTGGAACTCTATTCCGGACATGACATGAAGTCAAGATAGCCTCCCCCACCATGCCTTTGATAAACTAGTAGTAGCTAACATGGAATTCACTAAGTTGGTCAGTGTGTGGTTTTTCCTCTAGGCAACCCATTTGATTGGGACGATTAGGGAGGCGTTCTCTCATGAATAACACCATGTTCCTCATAGTATTCATCAAGTATTTTGGGAAAATATTCACCACCACGATCCGACCTAAGACGCTTGATCTTCCTCTCTAGTTGTTTTTAATCTTCAGCCTTATAAATTTTGAAGTAGTCTAAAGCCTCATTGTTAGTTTGCAACAAGTAAACTAGCAGAATTTAGTAGTAGGATGGTCAATCAACGTCATGAAATATCTCTTTCCACTTTTTGTCAACACACCATTCATCTCGCATACATCAGAATGTATGAGTTCTAGCGGTGCCAAGTTTCTGTTCTCGACAACCTTGTGAGACTTTTGAGGTTGCTTTGATTGCACACAACTATGGCACTTAGAGTGGCAAACACTGGTATCATCATTAATACCGCCACAAATATGATTCATGGATTTATTGCAAAACTCTGAAAGAGAGAATCAGAACAAGCCTCCGAACTCATAACCTTTATCAAAAAATCGTCCATGTTTTGAAACAACGACTTTATTAGACTCTAAAACAACCTTAAACCCATCTATACATAGAAGGGAACTGCTAATGAGATTCTTATTCATAGTAGGGACATGATGCATGTTTCTTAGCTGCACGATCTTTCCTTGAGTGAACTTCAGATCCACCATGCCAACACCATGAATAGAAGCATATGATCCATACCCCATTAGGACGGAAGGATCCCGAGCGACCTGATAAGAAGTGAACATAGAGATGTTAGCACACACATGAACATTAGCACCCGTATCAACCCACCAACATGGAGATTGAAGTACCGAAAGAAAAGTAAATAAATTACCATACCCATCAGCAATATTGGTCATGATGTTGACAGTCTTACCCTTTTTCCCTATGCGATCTGCATGTTCTTGGTAGTCCTTGGAAAAGTGTGCGATCTCTCCACATGTACATCAACCTAGCTTGGTCTTGTTTGGCTTCTTCTTCTTCTTCTTCTTCTTTTTCTTGAAGGTTGTAGTATTTTCAGGCTTGTTGAAGGAGGGCTTATAGTTCCCTTTGTTCTTCCTGAAGGTTTTCTTCTGCACCATATTGGCGCTAGATTGACCCTCGCCTACTTTCTCATTAGTGTCCTTAGCCTGAGCCTTCTCCTTAACATCAAGAGATGCTATCACATTTTCAACTGATATATCCTGTCTCTTGTGTTTGAGAGTAGGGGCGAAGTCCCTCCATGAAGAAGGTAACTTTGCAATGATGCACCCAACCATAAAATTGTCGAGTAAGACACACTTAAGGAGTTCAAGCTCTTTGCTGAAGCACTATATCTCATGAGCTTGATCGACTAGAAACTCTCCTTGATATACAATTCACTGCCAACATCTGTTACACCAACTTTGCATCCAGTGTCTGCTAGAGTTATTTTGCATTTTTGATGTGCATGTACACGTCAAACAAATTGTTATTAATAACACTCAAAACGTATCCACAAATCCATTTTTTACTTCCTCGAAGTTTTCCTGATCCTCATCAGATATAGTTCCATTAGGTATGCCATTACTAGCCTCAAATACTTTCAGAGCAAACATATTGGATCATAGTATACGTAATGATCATTTGCCGATGAAGTCACTGGGGTAGAGACTTGTCGAAAAAGATGACATTGAAGACAACACACACGGGGTCCGGCTTGCCGACCGGGAAGATGTGCCGTGATGATGAATTTGAGTAGTTGCGTAGATCGCTTTCTAACCTTAGTCGCCCTCTCCCGTACAAGCAAGTGGTTTCGAAGACATGCTCTTCCATTCGTCGGTGCACACCGGCTCGCGGGATGGACTAGACTATGGGTTTTTGTGTTTTTTTTTATGAAAGCGCACGGACGCTTATATAAAGCGGCTCGGAAAAACATACAAGGTACAATATAGGCCGAGGCAACATCACGCACGGGTTCGGGTCGAGCGCGCATGCGCCCATCAAGACGAGCGGGCGAGCAAGCGACGTCGGAGGAGGAGGAGATATTCTCTTACAAAGTGGTGAGACACTCTACCTTATAAGTTACGGTCGTGCAAATCTCTTTCAACTTTTTGTATCGAACTAAACTTTATCTCCCACTCCTCTTGCCATACAGATATGTGAACTGCCACCAACTTGGGCCAAATCACATATGAGTTTCCACACACATGGGTTTTGAGATTTAGTGAAAATCTGAAATTTATATGGGCCAAAAGGGTTTAGCCCATTTGTTTCTAACAAATCCTACTAATATTTTCTAGCATATCTCCTAGTTAACCACAAGATCCATCGATGTGCAAGTTGCTAGGTGGATTACGGCCAATAATTACGAGGATCTTGTGAGATATGGCACATGATGATATTGAGGGGAAATATGTGCACGATATAGTTAATTAATGACAAGATCCTAGTAATATTTCCTAGCATATCTCCTAGTTAACCACAAGATCCTAGTAATATTTTCTATTAAAGTTTCCTAGCGGCAAGAGGGTTTGCCTATTCCATGGGAATCACAATATCTTCATCCTCTAGTAGTAATCAATATAAATAGAAGGAAGCAGGCACCTCACGGCGAAACACTCACTAGACCTGAGCGAGTGTGGCAGCGGAGTAGCTAAGCGCCAAGTTTTTCTGGTGGAGCTGTGCAGGCTTGAGGTGGCATTATGGGTCCTATGCAATTCCATCGATTCTTGGCCCCTCTTATTGTCCTGCTTCTCTTATGCCGTTATGGTGAGTTTCTGACGTTCTTCTTCATAGCAACAGACACCTGGATGTTTTTCATCAAAGATGTTGAAATCTCAAACAATAGTATCACCTTTCACTTCACAGCGGCAGGGGGTTGGACCTGGTGCGTGGCAAGCCCGGGTGCCAGCGAGGAGGCCCTACGGAGGGGGATAGAGTACGCATGCGGGGAGGGCCAAGCGAACTGCTCTGCAATCCAGCCCGGTGGGAGCTGCTTCGAGCCCAACACCCTCCATGACCATGCAAGCTACACCTATAACGACTACTACCGGGATATTAAACCGATAGCGCCCAAATATGATGTGGCCGACTGCGACTTCGACGGCACCGCCATCGTCATCAGCACCGATCCAAGCACCGCCACGTGCAGATACCCGCCAAACAGGTAAGGAAATCCCAAGAATTGATCAAACTGTATGCATGCAAACCGTTTGTGCTGAGAATTATTTCATCTCACTTGAATGATCAATGCAACATCAGGAATACAGCAATGTCTAACACAAGCGATCACATGGGCGAGACACGCGACATGGCATAAATTTCATGAAGAAGATGGCATCCAAGGGATAGGTTGCAAGCGGGTGCCGATGCGTGTGTGGTGTGTTGGTTAAGTATGTGGGTCCCTTATGTAAGTGGGTGTGTAAGTCCTGATATTGTTGAACGTATTTCGAAGGAATTGACGTGTGAAAACCGAGTAATTTACATTTCCTTGAGCCGAATTGAGAGAATCCTTTTTGTGCGGAATTCATGAAACCATGCAATAGTGAACTAGGCTACTCAGCTAAAGTCAGTACAGATAGTCAAAATGAATTAAACATCATGATTTGGTCCATCTCCAAATTACAGAAAACCACTTGGTCAAAAGTTTCTACTTCAGTTTGTTCAGAGCGTTGTTCATTATTATAGAGGATAGTTCAAATTGGGCCACAACATAATCCGGCATAGGATAGTTGGGTCGGCCAATTCTAAACGGTGACACATTTTTTGACGAGCCACATGTATCTATACCTAATAATAATAAAGAACGGATTGTTTCTTCCGGTCCAATATTTTTTTGAGACTATTTTATCCTCCCACTAAACCCCATATTACCGCCGAAGCCAAAGTGAAATACCGGGTTTTTCGGTCGAGGGGCGACCTGGGTCTCTGTCCGGGACGGGATTTTTTCATCGATCCAATGGGCCACCTCCCCCCGAACTGCGACTCTGCATTGATTGGAGTATTCAATAGTCCCACATCGCACTTTTAAGCTGAATTCAACCGGTTTATATAGGTTCTCAATGTGCCTTGAATCAGCAAGCCAATCGGGAATAAAGTCCCACGGATCGAGGAGGCTCCACGGATCAAGTCCCACGGCGGACATGGTCCAAGTACAGGCAGAACTTGGCCAAGGTCGGCGGGTGGCACTTGGCTCGATATGGGATGGGGAAGACGACGTAGGCGTGCACAAGCACTTGCCCGACGGGGTCTGGGTCGACGAGGACATGCACCTGGCAGCGGAGACCGAGCGGAGCGGAGACCTGGCAGATCCCACTCGCTAGATCTGGCCGGCTGGGGTCAGGGATCCCACCTTCCAGCGAGTGAGATTTCGCCGGCCGCAGAGGTTCCTCGACTCCGCTCCCCATAGCCAGTTTGATGCCATGGCCTCCTCTGTCCTCTCTCATGGAGCAGCAACAACGAAAAAGCAGAGCCTGAGATCTCTCTCACTCAGGCGGGCGTCCCTCTCTCTGTACTTTTGCTCTGCATCTTTGCGGCAGGAAGTGGCTGAGGTACATAGGTGGAAGCGACAAGATTTGTTAGCCCCGTATGTTCACCTTTTATTTATTTATTATTATTTTTCTACCATATGTTCTGAATTTGGACGCGTCAAAGAATACTCTTCCATGGCGTAATACTTGGTGACATCAATACTTATTTGATCTAAAAATATACAACTATATGAAACTAAAAATAATCGTGACAAACATATATCTTTTCATCAATCAAGAAAAAAGATGCACAATTAAGAGTTGCAGAATTACTGTAGTAGAAAACTAATGGTTTCCTTCTTGTTCCCTTCGGTTGTACTGTCCGGTGAATGAATCTTTGATTGTTTCAAATTAGAAGTTTTGGCAGTAAAATATTTGAACCCTCCCTAAGTAAGATACAATCTTCACAAAACTGGTACACGATTATTTAGAAATTTGAAGTCTTCCTAAATAAGATACAATCTTTTACAAAAGGAAGTGACTTGACTGATTCATTTCTCATAGTCTCACACTCACAAAATTAGTACATTTTTTAAAAAAAGTTCTCGCCTTTGATTCACTCGGTGCTTTCCTTTGATTCAGTCACTGCTCCTTTTAATTTGGCACGGTCTCGATAGGAACTCCTACAGGATAAGCGATGGATTTAGGATTCCAAATTACCATTCTTTTCATTTCATGCATAACTTGATGTCCAATCTAAAGTTTTTGGAGAGATTGAGATGAATGGGGATTTTTTTTTGAGAAGAAGACGGCCTGCCGTACGGGAGCACGTAGGTCAAGATTGGAAATAATAGAGATTGTTCATCTTAGCGAGGTTGCCCAGTAAAGTGTGGCATCAAAATAGAGATTGAGAGATGTAAAATTAAACCTGTCGTCGTGCTTTTTTTAGTGAAAGTCATGTGGCATCAATGTTTCCTCAGATAGACTCAACGATTGCGCATGAAGTCCAACTAGAAAAATTTGATTTATAGGAATAGAAAAACTAGAAAAGCGTCGTCTAACTTAAGCTGAATAACCAACGCGCTGACACCGTTTAGACTAATTTTTTTCATTAATAGGAATAGAAAAACTATAAGAATGGTCGTCCAACTTTAAACTGAATAACTAACGCGCCTACACTTTCACATTGAATTGATTCATAGGAACAGAAAACTTAAAAAAGAAATTTATTTTCGTGATTTTTGTTGATCCGTTGCAACGCACGGGTATTGTGCTAGTATATACATAGAAAAAAACGTGCTTGGCCTTCCTATCCTTTGACGTGTCAAGCCTTCTTATAGCCGCACGTCAAAGCTACTATTGGACTTGGACCACGTGTCAAGACGGGGTATTGGCACCTTTCTGGCCGCTATTAGTCCTTGGGGTAACCACGGTCGATTCCACGGACTCCATTTCGTCGGCCGCCTCCGCGAGAACACCGGCGAAGCTGTGCACAGAGTTTTTTTTTTCGAAAATTCCACCGATCCATTAATAATCATTAACAGTAGTACAAAGAGCCTAAAAATAATAAAAATTACAAATAGGTCGATGAACCACCTAGCGAAGACTACAAACATTAGCACGGCCGGAGCTCACAATAAGCAGGCACATGCATCCACTGCCTATGCACACCGCAATTTGTTATCGAGTGAAATATATTTCAAGTGTAATAGAAATTACAAGATGTAATACAAGCTACTTAATTCAGGACCAACACAATCAGTGATCTCCTAAGAAAATCTATTTCCTGTTTTCCATTACACGTCTTGTAGTACTTATGAACAATTCAGTACCATTTATTTTACTGAACAATGAGCACTGAATGGACAATACAAGAAGTAGTACACAAAAACAAGAAACGAGAAAACTAAAATAGAAAACGAAAATATACTAAAGAAAAAGGAAAGGTTAAGTAAGGAAAGGATAAAAAACAGAAAAGAAAAAAACCGACTGAGAATCCGGAGATGGGAAACAGCTGCCGGTAGGCACAACGAGAGACCACTACTACATCGATAAAACTGGGCCAGTAGGCGTCATGTCACCATAGAAGAAAACTAGGGCCCAGCCCATACGTGTCGGGCCCGTCCAGCCGGACGGGGCCCATAATTTTCAGGGGCTGCAGATTTTCAGGGGATGCAGTTTTTTGTGTAAGCCTATATAAGTGTGGAGCAAACAAATTTGCAGCCTTCTCTAGTAGTCTGGCCCGTGGCCACCTGGGAAGCAAGAAAAGTGCCGGCGTTCCCTGCCTTCCGAGGCCTTTTATGCTGTGATCGATTGGAGCCAGGGGATATATCAATATCGAATAGGATTGGATATTGCTATTTTCATATTCTTTACCATATTTTTTTGAGGATTCAGATCGGCGGATACAAGCTGGATGCGGATTATATCGGATTGCGGATATGAAACGGATTCGGAGCGGACTCGGATCAGAAGAGGATAACCGAACAAATACATATAGAAAAACAAAATTTTATTTAGCTTACGAAAAATAAAGACAAGAAAGCGTCCAACACTAGATATCAATAGTATAAATATGCAAGATTTTTTCTGAGAATGTATAAATATGCAAGATTTTTTCTGAGAATGTATAAATATGCAAGATTGGTACATGCTAACTATGAAATACAAAGTATTAAAAGCATACAACATTTAATTACTGCGGTAAAATATAGTATAAAAGCATGTACAAAGAGATGTTATGCTAAGGGCGATTGAAACGTGAAAAAGGGCCCTAAAATGACTTTTCGAGGCTATTTTTAGTGGTTCACGCGCTATGCTCTTTTTTTCCATTTTGAGCCAATGGACCGGAAAACAGGCTGAAAATGGGTCTGCCAGCCTAGATCCGGCACCATGTCGCTGCCCCACTCCACCTTTCCCCTCTTTTCTTTCACGCAGGTCGGAAGCGGCCTAGCCACTTGGGTCTCCGCGTGGCTGGTCCAGAATGTCCCGACCCGCTAGCGGGGGAACAGAGCTAGGGTTGCTAGCTCCCGGCTAGGGTGGCGACGGCGGCGGCGACGTTTGGCCGCGTCGGCGACGTTGGAGCGGCGGCGGGGGTTACGCGCGGTGTCCAACTAGGACAGGGCGCGGTGGCAGCGCAGCCACAGCAGGCAACGCGTGCTAGGGTGGTGCGGGGTTGGGGTGGAGGCGGTGAGCGGCGGCTGGGCGCGCCGGAATGCGAGCGGCATGCGCTGCTTGCACGCGCGGGGCGCAATAGAGGGATGTGGTGCGCAACCAGCGAGGCGCAACACGACCATTAGGGCTCGCGGCAGCGGGCGGCGTAGTGGTGGTAAGCACGCTTGGCTAGCAGGGCTGGCGTTGCTCGGCCAGCGAGGGCACGAAGAAAACTAGGGCACGGCCCATGGGGAGTGGAGCCCGTGCGGCCGAATGGGGCCCATAATTTTCAGGGGCTGCAATTTTTTGTGTAAGCCTATATAAGTGTTCAGAAAAAAAAGTTGCAGCCTTGCCTAGTAGTTTTCCCGTGGCCACCTGGGAAGCTAAAAAAGGGCCGGCATTTCCTGCCTTCGCGGGCCTTCCATGTTGTGATCCATTTGGAGCCAGGGAGTACTAGAGTATGTACGAGACTAGCGAGGCGATGCAACCAATCCACGCTAGGGCCCCGAGCCCCCGAGCGAAGCGAGGCAACAGTTCCTCTTCTGACCGAGACTTTTTTGGAAATGGCCGGCCATTTTTTAGCCGGCCGAATTGCCTAGGCGCGTGGCTGAGTGCATCCCCTCCAACACCTTTTCTTCTCCCCCTACTGGCCTACTGCCCTAGGTGCCTACGCCTTTTCTTCTCCCCCTACTAGCCTACTACCCTAGGTGCCTACACCTTTTCTTCTCCCCCTACTGGCCTACTGCCCTAGGCAGGGCCAGCCCTGGGATTTCGAGGGCCTGGGGCGAAACTAAAATTATAGCCCCCTTGCTATTTTTTTTTAATATATAAATATATGAAAAAATGTCAAGTATACCCAATTCCAATATATAAAAATAATAATGTTTACATATTACCTTAAAACTTTATCCCTGTATTCCTAAAAGCAAAGTAGGTGATAATTGAATCAATATCAATCTCATCCAATAACTTCTTGTTCATGCATAGAGTTGTTAAAACATTAAAGATCTCTTGAGACATTTTAGATTTTAAATAGTTCGTCAACATTGTCCCCTATACCGATATCGTCCTCTAGATATTCCCCCGCAAGAACCATTGCCAACTCATCTGGATTCCTCGAAGTGCCTTTTTTTCCTTTTCTTAGCACCGGAATCAGGCACCATAAACAATTAATCACATTGAAAATAAGAACAAAAACTATAAGTCAGAAGTAGAATTATGGCATAAAAAAATGGTACCTAACCCAAGTTTGATTGGGGAAAGATATTTCGATACCTTCCGTTCTGACTTCCGTGTAGACAGCTGACTGGAATCAGACCTACAGCACCTAAATAGCATGTCCTTGCGAGCTAGGCGATAGGTAGGGCGACGCGACGAGTGACGGGTCGACGGTGTGTGTACAGAGAGGCGAGATGAAAGACGATTAGACGAAGAGTTCATGAACGGGGAGGCGAACGGCTGAACTAGACTCACGTAGTCGCGTGATCGTTGCAATGATGCAATGACTACCTGAACTCCTGGCCTCTTGGTACATATGCTTTGTCTAGACTAGAAAACTAAAAGGCCTAATCTAGCCCAATTGGAAACTCTGACCTACTACTATTTTGGGGATCTATATTGGACCACATAAAGCATATATCTGGGAAGGGCCGCTCAAAATTTTGGGCCCGGGGCAGCCGCCCCTCCAGACCCCCCTCAAGGGAGGCCCTGGCCCTAGGTGAGTACGTGCATGTACTTCAATTCCCAATTACCGATCAATTTAGGTCTTCATCTCCTCATTTCATATACTACAATATATCCGCTTAATTGTGTTATTCATATTTTTGTTATGTTAGTGCTCGAAGAATCAAAACCGTAGTCGACATGGAAAAGGATAAATCCGGTTTTCAAAAGCGTAAGAAGAATAGTTACTCCAATCTCATTGATGGGCAATGGATAGGTTTATTAGAAAAATCACAAGTCCCCTCCGATAATTAGTTAGTTGATGATGATCTTTCTACCGTTTCACTTGCTATTATTGCTTACAATGATCCTAAATATGATCAGGCTGAGACAGAAAATTAAGAGGATATCATTGAGGATTTCATTTCGAGGAACACTAAAAGAATCATGTTGTTTAAATAAACATTATGCAACATGGGGTTGAATATGTATGACTTTTAATGTATATACAATTGATATGTCAGATATTATTACAAATACATTAGGACTGTTTAATATTTAAAATTTTATAGCGAGATACGACCCATTTAGAGTTTCGCTCAAGGCCCCTGTGTAGAATTGTATAGAATAATAATCAATGACAATATTGTGGTAATTACAAGAGATATATATATATGAGGGTCTAGGTGCACCGGCCTAGCCCTATAACAAACCGACTAGGACTCTTAAACCTAACAAGAGTTGTATTCTAACATCCCCGGCAGTGTCAATGGTAGGCTCGACAACATTGAGACTGAAATGAATGTCTTGAAACGGAGTAGTCGTCAGGTCTTTAGTAAAGATATCAGTGAACTGAGCTGAAGTAGGCACATGTATAACACAAACTTGACTGAGAGCCACCTTCTCTCGAACAAAATGAATGTCGATCTCTGTATGCTTGGTACGACGGTGTTGAACCGGATTCCCTAACATGTAAACAACTGAAATATTATCACAGTAAACAATAGTAGCTTGCTTAATAGGGCGATGCAGCTCCGACAACAACTGGCGCAACCAAACTGTATCAGCAACCGCATGAGCCACAACGCGATACTCAACTTTTGCTGACGAGCGAGAAACTGTAACCTGCCTTTTTGAAGACCAAGAAACCAAATTGTTACTAAGAAAAACACAAAATCCGGATGTGGACCGTCGAGTAGCGGGGCAACCAGCCCAGTTTGCATCAGAGTAAGCTGTCAACGAGGTAGGAGAGGATTTGCTTATATGAAGAACTAAATCTAATGTGCCTTTGAGATACCGAAGAATACGTTTGACATGGTTGAAGTGATTATCACGAGTATCATGCATGTAAAGGCAAGCTTGTTGGACAGAAAAAGAAATTTCAGGACGAGTAAGAGTAATATATTGGAGGGCGTCGGTAAGACTACGATAAAGAGAAGGATCAGAAAAGGGATCACCATCGGCAACAAGTTTTGAACCTGTATCAGTAGGAGTACGAGGCAGTTGACAATCAAGCATACCAGCACGAGAAAGAAGATCTAGGGTGTACTAACATTGAGATAAGAAAAGACCAGATGAGTCACGGATGACAACAATACCTAAGAAGTGATGAAGAAGACCTAGATCGGACATAGAAAATTCTTTGCGAAGAAGAGAGATAATATGATCTAAAAAGTGTTGTGAGGAAGCTGTGAGAATAATACCATCAACATAGAGAAGTAGATAAGCGGTGTCGATATTATGATGAAAGGTGAAGAGAGAAGTAGATAAGCGGTGTCGATATTATGATGAAAGGTGAAGAGAGAAGTGTCAGAACAAGAAGGAGTAAAGCCAATTGTTTGAGCATAAGTAGAAAAACATTGAAACCAAGTCCGTGGTGCTTGTTTAAACCATAGAGAGATTTTTGAAGAAGGCAAACATGATTAGGATAAGAAGAATTTTCGAAGCTAAGAGGTTGTTGACAATAAACTGTTTCTTGAAGAGAGCCATGGAGAAAAGCGTTTTTGACATCGAGTTGATGGATGGGCCAAAAAGAAGAAACGTCGATGCTAAGAACAGTACAAATAGTGCTGGGTTTGACAACTGGAGAGAAAGTCTCATCATAATCGATGCCGAGAGTAACCACGACATACCCATCGAGCTTTATAACATGCAAGACTTCCATCGGAATTAAATTTGTGTCCAAAACCCCATTTACTGGAAATTATATTAGTGTTTGATGGACGAGGAACCAATTGCCATGTGTTATTTTGAATGAGAGCATCATATTCATCTTTCATGGCTGCGACCCAATTAGGATCTAGGAGAGCTGATTTGTAAGATTTGGGAGTAGAGGAAGAAGGCAGAGATGCATTGAGATTTAGACAATCTTTAGCGGGTAAACGAAAACCAGATTTGCGATGTGTGCGCATGGTATGATCATTAGTGGGAGCTGGGACGATAATAGCATGAGGAGGAGGGACGGATGATGATGTGGAAGACGAGCCCGGCGCAGCGGAAGAAGCGGACGCGGGAGTCAGCGGTTGAGACGGCGGCGGCAGGAAGTCTGCCGCGGCAGAGTTTTCGACGGTTTCGGCAGCCGCAACAGAGGTCGTGGCAGGATAAGGCGCGGTAGGATCGGCTGCCGCGGCAGAGAATTCGGGCGTTTTTGCTTCCGCGGCAGGAGCGACGGCAAGAGGTGGTTGATGAAAGAAGGGAAAATTATTTGGACGAGAGGGACTAGTAGATGGTGCGAATGTTTTAGGATCGAGAGAGTGATGCTTAGAAAAGGGAAAAATATTTTCAGCAAAAGTTACATGACGAGACACATGGACGCGACCACTAACAAGATCTAGACAACGACAACCTTTGTGTTCATCAGAAAAACCTAGATGGACGCACGGGATATAACGGTGTGAAAGTTTGTTAGGAGAAGTAGAGTAGGAGTTAGGAAAACAAAGACAACCGAAGACATGAACGTTGGAGTAGTTTGGGTGAGAAAGAAATAAAAAGAAGCAGGGTGCGGTTTGAGGATTAACTTTAGATGGTCGAATGTTAAGTAGATATGTGGCTGTGTGGAGAGCTTCAGCCCAGAACTTTGGAGGCATAGAAGATTGAATAATAAGGGTGCGAGTGATGTCATTAAGAGTTCGAAGAGAATGCTCGGCCTTGCTGTTTTGAGGGGAGGTATAGGGATAGGAAAATTGCAGAAGAATTTCATATTGGAGAAAGAAATTTCAGTTTTTAAAGTTGTCAAATTCACGACCATTATCGCATTGAATAAATCTTATAGGAAGAAAAACGTGGACTGAGACATAGCGCTAAAAATTAAGAAAAATATTATGAACATCGGATTTGTTGCGTAAGGGAAAGGTCCAAACATAGTGTGTAAAAACACTTTCTATTGGTGACGTCCATAGATCACAATAAAGTAACTCAAAAGGAAAAGTACTAGAGGATAGAGAGGAGCTAAAGGGGAGACGAACATGTTTGCCTAATTGACACAACTGACAAATAGAAGAATTATGAGAATCTCTATTACAAGGTATTGAAAATTCACCAAGAAGAGTAGATAACACATTATTATTGTGATGGCCGAGACGTTGGTGCCACAGACCAACAGAGGCCACCATAGACGATGGAGGGGCAGGGACCGGAACACCATGGAGGGAATACAAATCACTGGAGAAATTGAACCGAGCGATCTCGGCCTTGGTCCAGTAATCCTTCATAGACAAACCAAAGGGTCAAATTCGACAGAAACGTGATTGTCATTGGTGAATTGGCGAATAGAAATCAGATTTTTAATTAGTGCAGGAGCTACAAGAACATCACGAAGAAGCAAAGGTTTGATTGGGGATTGGATTTGGGCTTGATCGACACAGTAAATAGGAATAGATGATCCATCACCAAGAGTAATAGATGAAAAAGGCAACGGTGTGCAAGAAGACAACAAATTACTTGATGCAGACATATGACTAGAAGCACCAGAATCGAAAATCCAATCCGTACCTGAGTTTCCTTGTGCAGCAAAGTTGTTCATGGCTTGTAGAAAAGCAGCTTGGTCCCAGCTCGGAGTCGAAGTAGAGGTTGGTGTAGACATAGGAGCTGGCGGGTGTGGCAGCGTCAGCAGTAGGGCCGGCATTGGCGTATAGATAGAGCCACCATCATTGTACTGCGACATATTGTACCGCGGCATGTAGGGTGAGGTTGTAGCGCCATATGAAGCATAAGGAGCAACATTGTAGATTGTTGGCGCGTAGGCGGGGGCGACGTGGTACGCGGCCGTCGGCTGTCGCGGTGCAAGGACGGGAGCGCCGGTGTGAGGGCGGGCACCGGGCTGCCAGCCACCAATGTAGGGAGGCGGGGCACCATAGGGCATTGGGGCAGACCAGGGCATAGGCCACGCCTGGACTAGCCCGGTCCACGGATCAGGAGAAGGACGCCAGCCAGGGCGGCGGTGATGCGGTCGGTGGTGCAGACGGTGGATCCGGAGCCGTGGGTGGAGGAGGAGCAGGCGCCATATGAAACTGCGGTGGTTTAGGGTTTCGACTCTTGTAGTTGGGACTTGGACGCCAGCCCGATGGTTGAGGAGGAGCCATTGGAGGAGGTGGCGGTGGTGCAGGCGGTCGAGGAGCAGCAATGAAGACCTGAGGACGGGAGTCCTTATTAATTTGGGCACGATCAGCCCATTGCAGCATCGAGCGAACCTCGGCGAAGGAGGGGTGCAGACGCATCATAGGGATGAAGGAGGCTTGTTTATCGACCCGCTCGCTGAGGCCAATGAGGAGGATGTTGATGAGCTACCGATCATCGATCGGATCATCGAGTTCGCGGAGTTCATCCGCGATCGCCTTAAGGCGTTGGCAGTAGACGCCGACGGGTGCATCAGCTTGCACCATATTCCAAAGCTCGGTGTGGAGATTGTTGGCGCGAGCGTCGATGTTGTCCTGGAAGAGCTGACGAAGGGCTGCCCATAGATCGGCGGTGGAGGCACCATCACGGTGTACGAGATTGAAGATTTATGTGGAGACTCACATGTAGATCCATTGAATAATGGCGAGATCATCCTTGTCCCATTGTGGATCATGAGGTTGACGGCGAGCGTCGTCGGCGACGTGAGAGCGGAGGTTGCATCGCCCGAGGTGGACGTCGAAGAGGTGACGCCAATGGTTGTAGTTATGAGCAGCGAGGTCTAGGGTTACGTGTATGTAGGGGATAATATCGGATATGGTGTCGGTGAAGGAGATTGAGGGGCTATTGGTGGAGGTAGAGCTAAAGTAGAGGTAGAGGTGGAGGGGGTCATGGCCGCGGCGACCTTGGCGGCGACGATGGCGGCTCGCCGCTCGAAGTAGCCGGGCGGCGGCGGCGGCAGGGTCGGCGGGTGAGCCATACCCTAGGATCGGAAGTCTGATACCATGTAGAATTTGTATAGAATAATAATCGATGACAATATTGTGGCAATTACAAGAGGTATATATGAGGGTCTAGGTGCACCGTCCTAGCCCTATAACAAACCGACTAGGACTCTTAAACCTAACAAGATTTGTATTTAACACCCTGGTTTTGAAGGCTTGGGCCTACAGAAAACCACGCTCCACCTTCTTGTCCTTCCACGTGTCAAGCCTTGGTATAGCCGCATAGTCCCTAGTGGTGGAGTCCGATTCACTGGAAGTGATACAAGCTGTACAAAACATGAATGAGTACAGAGGTGCTGGAGCGGTGATAATTGATGAATGTCGTGAACCGCTGCTGTTGATGGGCATGGCGATGATCCAACATTGCCCGCGAGAAGCAAATGAGGCCGCACATTTGCTTGCTCACCACAGTGCATCGCAGGGTGTTAGAGAATTCTGGTTTAATGATCCTCCCTCTTTTCTTATCCCTGTAATTGTAACCGACCATGTTATTATTCAATAAAAGTCGCTGAATGTTAAAAAAAAGGTATTGCCACATTTCTGACCTATTAGAACATGCGTCGAGCTAAGATTGTGCCACGAGGCGGTTGCTATTTCTGCACTTGTCTCCATGTTGCATTGCCTCATGCAAGTCCATCCGCAAATTTGAGACGTGAAGGTGTAATTGTTTCTGCAATACGTTCTAAATTTGGTAGAGAATATGCATGGTATGTATCATTTATAGTTAGTCCATTCCATGCATAGTAGATCTTCTCGACACATGATACCGCCATGGTCAAAAACTGGACCTTGTAAAGAATATTTGAGATCCTCGGTACTGTTTCTAAACTACAGCGCCCAAATATGATGTGGCCAACTGCGACTTCGACAACATCGTCATCATCGTCAGCGCCGATCCCAGCACCGCCACCTGCAAATACCCGCCAAAAAGGTAAGAAAATCCTAAGAATACATCTCAAAATGTATGCATGCAAACCGTTCGTGCCTAGAATTATTTCATCTCACTTGAATGATCGATGCAACATCAGGAATACAACAACTTCTAACACAAGTCATCACACCGGCGAAACAGGAGACATGGCATGAATTGTATGAAGACGATGGCATGCAGGAATAGGTTACAAGCAGGTACCGATGCGTGTGTGTGGCGTTGGTTAAATATGCTTGTCCCTTATGTAAGTGGGTGTGTAAGCCCTGACATTGTTGAACCGTATTTGGAAGGAATTGATGTGCGGCAATCGAGTAATTTACATTTCATTGAGGCCGAATTGAGAGAATCCTTTTTCTTTGGAATTCATGAACCCATGCAATAGTAAACTAGGCTATTCAGCTAAAGCAGGTACAAATAGTCAAAATGAACTAAACAGAAAATAGTATATATATATTTCGTAGGTTTTTTTTGCAAGCGAACATCCATATATATATATATATATACCCTATTCAGCACCCAGAGTGCAGAATAGTTATTTTGCACCCACATATTTTTATGTTCTCACGCACATAAATTTATATTTTGTATACTAATAACTATGTTCATATTCATCAGAAACGCAAAAAAATTGACATAAAAATACGATTTATGAGTCATTATAGTGTAAAAAACATAGAAAATACACATTTTACGTCGTATTTTTATACTGCATGTCAACGATTTTTTTTACGACATGTCTAAATTTTCTTATGTTCTTCTTCACTTCCGAGATAAGAGAAAATTTACGTGACGTAAAAATAATATACGATTTAAAAGATAGAGTGGCCACTATATATATATTCAATAACCGGTTACCGAATAACTATTCAGGAACCCCCTGTTTCCTTTCACGGGGGAACCCACAGCAACACGAGTTAACTTTGTTTTCTTTCGAAGTTAACTTCCAGTATGTAGCAGTCATAATGAATGTTAACTTTTATCTGTACAAGTTAACTTTCGCAAACTACTTAACTCTCCCCTTGTGTAAAAGTTAACTCCCACTTTCTATACTAGTTAACTTCATGACGGAACATCGATATTTCGTGTTTTCGCGGACTGTATATTGCTCGCAGTTTTTGAAACCACTTATCGGAATGATGCATGCGATATACCGTTGAAAAGGTATGGAAATTTCACATCTTTTTCATAAATAAAGTTTTTCCAAATTTATTATATTTTTTAAATAATTTCAAATATACCAAACAATGTTTTCACGAACTTCTCTATTACTGTAATATATTTTGGATGTAATTTTCAAACCGCTCGTCGGAATGATGCATGTGATATACCTTGAAACGGTATGAAAATTGCGAAACTCTTTTATTTATAATGTTTTACCAAATCATTTACGGTTTTTAGTTAATTTTGAATATATCAAACTTCATTTTCGCGGACTTTTCCTATTTCGTAGAGTATTTTGTGTCTTACTTTCTAATACATTGCAAATGTATCTATAATTTTTGATGTTCCATGCTTGGTTTTATCCACTTTATTGTGTTTTGTTCACACTTTGGAGTACTTTTCATATGATTTCTTGGACTAACCTATTAACAAGAGCCACAGTGCCAACTACCTGTTTTCTGCTGTTTTTGGTTTCAAGAAAGTCAGAAAATGAATATTCTCGGAATTGGACGGAACAAAAGCCAAAGTTTCTATTTTTCCGGAAGTCATCAGATGCTAGAATACAAGATGGAGAAGGTCTAGGTGCCGGCCACACCACTTGGCCGCGCGGCCAGGCCTGGCCCGCGCCAGGGGGTGGTCTGGCCGACCCCAACACCCCCTCGGCCTCTCCTTCCGCCTATAAGATGCCCTCGGGACGAAAACCCTAAGTACCCGATCAAAAATCCACGAAAGAGTCTGTAGCCGCCGTCATCTCCATCCCTAGATCGGGAGGGATCTGAAGCTCTTCCCGGCACCCTGCCAGAGAGGGGAATTCACCCTGGAGGCCTTCTTCATCACCATGCAAGCATCCGGCGTGATGCGTGAGTAGTTCATCTCTGGACTACAGATCCATGTAGTAGCTATGGCTGGTTCTCCTCCTTTGTGCTTTCATGTTTAGATCTTGTGAGCTCCGTTCATGATCAAGATCATATATTTGTAATTCTGCATGTTGTGTTTGTGGGGATCCGATGGATATTGAGATGCTATTTTAGATTGATTATTGATTCTATCATGTCTTTGTTATTTGTGATCTTGCATTCTTTCCGTTGTTAGTAGCTATCTTGGCCAAGTAGATGGTAGCAACTCCAAGAGTTAGTATTTATGCTCGATAGTGGGTTCATGCCTCTGGTAATCTAGGGAAGTGACATAAATCTCTAAGGTACTAGATGTGATGTTGCTACTAGGGAGAAAACAACAATCCTTTGTTCATAGAACAATCATATTGTTTACATTACACGCAATTCGTAAAGCAATAATTTGTTGCTTGCAACTTAATACTAGAGAGGGTTCGGATGATAACCTGAAGGTGGCTTATTAGTCATAGATGCAGTTGGATGGCGGTCTATGTATAATGTTGTAATGCCCAATCAAGTTCCAAAGGAGTCAAGATGATTAGTATATGCATGTATTGCTTTCTCGATGTTTGTCAATTGCCCCGCTGTAATTTGTTCACCCAGCATGTTATCTATCTTAAGGAGAGCCACCTCTAGTGAACTATGGATTCCGGTCCTTTCTTTTACATACAATCTACAAAATGTTTACTGCTTTGTGTTAATTTCTGCAAACTATTACTTCCTTCCATTCGATATGTTTAATCCTTTGTTTTCAGCAAAACCGGTGAGATTGACAATCTCATTGCAAGTTGGGGACAAAGTTATGTGGTTGTGTTGTGCAGGTCTCCACGTTGCTACTAGCACCGGTAGTGCGCCAAGGCTCAGCTAGCAACACCTTTGGGGTGTTTCCTTGCTCCTACTGGTTCGATTAAATCTTGGTTTCATAACTGAGGAAAACTTGCCGCTATGCTCATCATACCTTCCTCTTGGGGTTCCCAACAAGCTCTACATCAACACTGAGCCATCAAGCACTTCTCTGGCGCCGTTGACGGGGAGTCAAGGACATCTTGACAAGGGGAGTCCCTCATAACCAATCTCTTTACTTTGTTATTTTTGTTTTGCTTAGTTTGTTTTTGCTTTGTTTGCTTGTTTCTTTATCAAAAACACAAAAAAAATTAGTTTTACAAGTTTGCTTTCTTTATTGAAAACACACAAAAAATTAGTTCCTTTCTTAAGTTGCCACTATGTCTAGCCTTGCTCCAATCACTATGTCACCTGAGGAAAGTTTCAAGGAAGCTTGGTCTAGAATCTCTAATCTACATGAAAAAACTGAGCCTAAAATGACTCAAAGTTTGTCCCTTAGTAGTTTTTACCTCGGAATTGCTCTTTGCTATAGATATTCTTTAGATGCTGTTGTGGGAGGAGATTTCCTCCAATGTAATGAGGATGATGCTATTAATGCTATAAAGAAATTGATCCTTACTTACAACTTGCCTAGCCAAACTGATGTTTCTTTCGCAAGAATATTTGCTAGATTGGACACTCTTGAGACTGGCACTGCTAGCTTAAAAGATTGCTATAATACGCTTAGGGAGCATCATGATTATGTTCCAATAAATTCTGAACCATCAAAGTGGCTCTCTACAGTAAAGATTGAGATAAACACTGAAACTTTTCAAGCTCGCTGTGATATCATGTCTGAATTTTGTCTTATGCCCAAAGATATTTATGAATCTTTGAATCTTTGGGGGCTTACTGAAGGAGGAAAAGAAATATCTCTTGCTAATAATGCTACCATATTACCTATTAGAATAGCTGAAGGAGTGTTTACAAAGATCCTTGGGAAAATGATTTCAACTGATTATCTTGTTATTGAATGTGTAGGAAAAGGACAAATTACACTTGGAAGGTCCCTATTAGAACTCCTTGGAGCAATAATAGATGTGGGAAAGGGGACCATGCACCTTTCTTCTCCACCAAATAATCATATTTTCCCCAAGGTTAAGAATAAAAGTAAGAGAGGTAAGGGCAAGAAATTTGGTTTTAATGCTTCTTCATTTGAGAACACTTGATTCCTTTTCTTGCTTCTTATGCCTAACATAAAGGCGTTAAAGAAAAGTACTTATTGGGAGATAACCCAAAAGTTTTAGATGAGTCTTGGAAGTTATTACTTCAGTAATAACCGCTCCTTATCCTTTTTATTTGCTTTTTGTGCCAAGAGTAACTTCTAATGGGAGAGAAGTAATGATTGGGAAAGTTGTTGTCTCGAAACAGATTTTTGTACTTCACCGTAGAAATTCGTGTAAAATATCTGAACGTCTTTTTGAGGCACGAAGTTTTGTGCTTCTGCTCCAGGTTGTTATCTAACTTTCGTTAGTTCAACACTTTTTGATTTGAGCAACAGAAGGTCTTCGAAAAAATTCGTCTTTACCTGCTGGTCTGTTTTGACAGATTTCTGCCATTTTCTGCATTTGCTTCTTGTTGGTTCCTTTTTGAGTTCTTTTGGGGAATTGAGCTTTTTGAGGGAAGTGATTCAGTAGCTAGTGTTCTAATGGAAGTTTATTGGTGTTAGAACTGAACCTTAAGACTTATTATCTTGAGTGCACTAATGTTGCTAATAAAGATTGTGTAAAGTTTTGTATGAAGGAAAAATTTCAGGTGTATGGAAGGAATGAGTAATGAGATGAAGGATGGACTAAAGCTCAAGCTTGCGGATGCCACACGTGTCACCTCAAGAAATATCCAAGAAGTACAAGCGTCAAAGCTTGGAGATGCCCAAGGCATCCCCTTCTTCATCAATAAAAATTCTAGGTTTCTTCGAAATGCTTCATTTTTTATTGTTTCATGCACAGTTGTGTTGTTCTTGGAGCGTCTTCTTTTTCGTTTTCATTTTGGTTTTTCGTTTGCCTTTGTTTGCTTAGTTTTCTGAATAAATTCGTTGGACCCCTCTCTTTCATACATTGGTTTGCAAATAGTTTGGTTTGGTTTGGAAAAGAGTAAGAAAGTTCACGCTTATATGGTAAAAAGAGCTCGTTTTTGACTGTGGCCTATGCTCTGTCATGCCATGCTTGATATTGTTTTGGCTTTATGATTAGTATTATTTGCTGTAGCATGACTTGTTATAAACAATTGAGATTGCTTAATGTGCCTTGGATGAATCATGCGTTGTTTTAGCATATTAAAGCATAGTATAGTGATATTCTCCTTTGATGCTTTATTTGGGTTGACTTGGCACATGCTCACACCATGTTATGACTGTCAAGTCACCATAGCCTTTATGATCCTTTAGTTTTCAACTTGTAGTATCACTTTATGCTTTGATCAATGATGTTTTGTCGCTCTGCATGATTATGGCCATTATTGCTCTCTTAGTTTGTCGCTCCCAGTCTTTTGCTAGCCTCCACAACCAAGTATGAGTTCCACTCATGTATCCAACTCCCTAAACCAAGTTATTACAAAGAGTACACCATACCTATCTACTAGCTTATGCTATTCCAAGTATATTCATGCTTTTGCTTACCTTCCGAATTAAACTTGTTATGAGAAAACTAGTGATTAAAGCTCTCACGAACTTGATGGCACACTTTACTTTTCTTTCCCTTAATAAACTTGAACCATTGTGTCATCTTTGTTGTATATGCTTGCACTTATTTGTTGGGAATTAGCAGAACCATGCTGTCATGGGGAACGCTTTCAACATTGCACTTGGTACTTGTACCTAGTTGATATCATGCTCTTTTGTATATGGATGTCGTCGGTGTGAAATGAAAGGGGAGCTTGTAAGTCCACAGAGTTATGTATATGTGTTAGATAAACGCCTGGGCCGCTGGTCTAATCCATGCTGACATGGTGGAAACCTGCAGCGTAACCATAATGAGCTGTCTATGAAGCATTCTTCTTATAAAAAAGAGTCCTATATTGAGAAAAAAGAGAAAAGGAAAAAAGAGATATTATGAAAAGAGGAAAGAGAGAAAAAAGCACCATATTCCCATGGTAAATAATAAGATTGCTGAGATGCTCGTTGTCTGCTTGCCTTGTCATTTTGATATGGAGATTCTTCCGTATCATCGGGTAAGGGGTACCCCGTTGGCGGTTCTCTATGATACACATGTACTTACGATGACAAGAACTTACCGGTGACTAAACTTGAGTAGCATGAGGAGCAACCCTCGTATACAAGGGACATGAGATTTCTATCTTATACTTCGTCAAGCATGTACACCACAGTTTGTTCACTTTAACCTTAATCACTTCAAGATGCTTATGATAGGGGCAATGAGAGTTGAAAGCTATAAGTACCATAATTTTTGGAAGCTCTTTATGAGACTTGAATCCCTGCTTCCTTTTATAAAAAGGCCTTTCTTCCACCATTATATTGAGTCTCTACCTTCTACCTTTATGCACCTACTTTGAGAGCATAGTGGCCATTCTTAGTTCTATGTGCGTTGTCCCAAGGCTAGTTGATTGATGCATAACTTGATATTGCTTGTTTTAAACTATTTGTGTCTAGTCACTCTTATGAACTTTGAAGGTGTCCTATGCATTTATATTTGCTACTCTATGAGGGACAAACTGAATACTATTATGCTATGTTTTCTTTATGTGAAACAAACAAACTTCTTGCAAAGCATTGTTATTCATGAATCTTTTGTTTGTGCCTTTTCATGCTGCATCATAGTTTCTTTGTCTTATTGCTAGAACTTTGTCTTTCATGTTATGATTGAAGTACTATGATCCCAGCTTTGAATGTTTTACAAATACTTTGATCAAGTCTTTGATGGTGCATGTCACCTAAAGAATTATTCTTCCTTTTTATCACTTACCTACTCGAGGACGAGCATGAGTTAAGCTTGGGGATGTTGATACATTGCAAATGTATCTATAATTTTTGATGTTCCATGCTTGGTTTAATCCACTTTCTTGTGTTTTGTCCACACTTTGGAGTACTTTTCATATGATTTCTTGGACTAACCTATTAACAAGAGCCACAGTGCCAGCTGCCTGTTTTCTGCTGTTTTTGGTTCCAGGAAAGTCAGAAAATGAATATTCTCAAAATTGGATGGGACAAAAGCCAAAGTGCATATTTTTCCGGAAGTCATCAGATGCCAGAATACGAGACGGAGAAGGGCCAGAGGGCGCCCTACCAAGGCTCTGTGATTGGAGACAAAGTTCTGTGATTGTGTTGTGCAAGTCTCCACGTTGCTACTAGCACCGGTAGTGCGCCCTACCAAGGCTCGGCTAGCAACACCTTTGGGGTGTTTCCTTACTCCTACTGGTTCGATTAAACCTTGGTTTTATAACTAAGGGAAACTTGCTGCTGTGCTCATCATACCTTCCTTTTGAGGTTCCCAACAAGCTCTACATCAACATTGAGCCATCACTTTCGAACTGTTTGTCCGATTGATATATGTGATATACCGTTGGAAAACTGTGAACATTGCGCAACTTTTTCGTTCGGAATTTTTTTCTAAATTTCTTACGATTTTTAATTAATTTTAAATATATTAAAACTAGAGATGCTCGTCTACACTCAAATATTTCAAATTAACATGTTCTCGATGTTTGGGTTGGATAGAGCGTCAAGTTAGAGTGAAATTAGGTTCATATTTACTTCAATTAATTGAGAAGGGGTCAGTTTGGGTATTTAAAATACGTAGAAATGACTTTATTACATAGGATTTCCGTCCGTAAAAAACAGAGTAAGTAAACTGCTTTCAACATGCATGCTAACTTCTGGATATGTGTTAGCTAACTTCATGTTGCTATATAAATCCCGTGCGCTATGTAATAATGAATGTTAACTTCCATATGTGCAAGTTAATTTTCGCTAACTTTTTAACTCTCCTGTGTGTATAAGTTAACTTCCACTTTTATGCTAGGGAGCACCGATATTTCGTGTTTTTGCGGACTGTATATTGCTCGCAATTTTTGAACCACATATCGTAATGACGCGTGGGATATACTGTTGACAAGGTATAGACATTTCGCATATTTTTCGTAAATAAAGTTTTCCAAATTCAGTATATTTTTTAAATAATTTCAAATATACCAAACAGTGTTTTCGTGAACTTCTCGTATTTGTACAGTATTTTGTGTCTTATTTTCAAACCATTTATCCGATTGATGCGTGCGATATATCGTTGGAAAACTGTGAAAATTGTGCAACTTTTTCATTTACAAACTTTTTCCAAATTCTTACGATTTTTAATTAATTTGTCCACAAACACGAGTTAACTTCCGTTTCTTTCCATGTTAACTTCCGCGCGGTGGCTAGGTGGGGGAGGGCGATGTTGTGGCCCACCAGCACCTGCAGTAGTTAGGGTACTTAGGCGATTGGGGTGGAAGGCGCGGGTGGTAGAGGGATAGGGAAGAAGGTGGTTAGGTGAAGGGTTCTTGAATAACCTTATATATGAATCTCTTAAGGGTGAATAGTCCTGTCCTATATATATATATCCAATCAAGTTACAGAAAACTATAATTTGGTCAAAATTGTCTAATTCAGTTTGTTCGGAGCATTGTTCAATATTATAGAGGACAGTTCAAATCCGGCACAACTTAATCCAGCCTAGGATAGTCGGTTCAGCAAAAACGAGTTATAAATGGGGACACATTTTCTAGCAAGCCACATGTCGCCATAGAAGAAACCCACACTCCACCTTCTTGTCCTTCCGCCCGTCAAGCCCTGATATAGCCACACGTAAAAACAACTATTGGACCACGTGTCAAGCCGAGGTATTGCCACCTTTCTGGCTACTTTTGGAACATGCGCCGAGCTAGGATTTTGCGAAGACGCAGTCGCTATTGCTCCACGTCTCTCCATCTTCCATGGCCTCATGCATGTCCATCAGTAAATTTGAGACGCAAAGCTGTAATTTTTTCAGCATTACGTTTTTAAATTTGGCAGAGAATATGAATGGTATGTATCATCATTAGTTAATCAATTCCATGAGTAGTAGATCTCCTGACAGATGATATGGAGTACACTCATGGTCTCACGTCACATACAACAACTAAACCTTGTACATAATATTTGAGATCCTCGGTATTGTTTCTACTTAGGGTGTGCAACTATAACATTAGGGTGGTCTAGGAAAATGTAATGATGTCACGTAGGAGTGTTTTGTAAGAAAACATAACTGATATGTCGAATGTTGAGAGTCCCACGTCTTAGGGAATGTACAATGGTTCATAAAACCATTTTTAAGCGGCACGACAGCCTCCTCCGCTTGGGAGCGTCGATAGGTGGGGGGGGGGGGGGCATAGCGGCATCATGGCGGCTTGAATACACTTCCCGTCATGGACGACGCGGCAGGGCGAAGAGCTATCCCTCCTCTACTCGGGCAGAGGGTGCCAGGGGCGGAGTGGACGGGCCATGAATTCGCCCCGTTCGTTGGCCGATGGAGGGTAGCAAGACGATGGAGCGCAACACATTGAAGGCTAATTTCTTACCAGACGCATTAATGGAGCTGGGGCGACCGTTGGGCGTGGAGGAGGTGGTGCATTGACCGTTCCATGACGGGGTGGCAGACACGGGGGCCGAGTCCGGCACAAATTCGTTGTCAGAGGAGCCCTAGTGAGTGGAGCCCGATGCAGATCTAGATCGACGGAGCAATCGGAGGCGCGCTGGAGGGCGCCTGGGGGAGAGCCACACCATCTCGAGCGGCTGCAAGGGGAGGGGCTTGGGGGAGGCTGGATAGGAGGGCGTCAACGTTCTCGCCTTTCCGGTGAGCTCTAACATATTGTTGTTGTCTGCCTCTTATTAATTCGTCGTCTGATATCACAAATATGGGATTCTGACTTTTCACGGTTTCAATCCTAGCAGCGGTGTGCGTGCCCTCATTATGATGGATGTTTGACCTTTGTAGAAACAAGATATTTCTTCGGTTGTGCGAAAGAAATAAGAACCCAACATGCTCAACCTGAAATCGATTCAAAATACCGAATTAGATCAATCCAAAACTCGATTACCATATTGAAATCTCCTACTATGCATGGTGGACCTGAAAGAAGAAGACGTCTTGAGAGCAGCTAGATGATACCATATCAGTTATACCTCGTCGAACCGTTTCGCTCCGTAAGAAACGGAGGCGATCGCATCTGCCCCCAGCAACAATGCCGCCGACGGGAGGGGGCGAGGACCCTGGTGCTTCGGCTCCTATAGTTAGGGTTGGCCTAGTGTTTCCTTGAGGCGTTGTTTTCATGGAGGAGAAGGAGCCGCGTCGGAATAATTTGCCTCTGCTCTTCCCCCATCTCGACGTCGCTCTAACCGGTGGCGTTGGGAGGCAGGTTGCCTGGTCGTCTCGCAGATCTTTGGATCTGACGAGATTCATGTCTGGTGGTCGGCGGTTGGCACCCTCGCGGGTGGCGGTCTTGTCGGCTGCTCTAGTTGTGTTTGCTGTCTTGCAGTTGGGTGCGCGGATGACGGCAGGCGACGTCGTTCCTCTTCTTCGACTACATCGGATGAAGTTGATGGCGTCGGGATCTGGTGATCACGGGGAAGATCCCCGGCCGACGTGCCACAAAGTCTCGGTCTCGTTGCTTGCAGCGGTCCGATTCATCGGCTAAAAAAGCATCATTGTATGCGAAGGTGCCCTCCCAGATCTTGGTATGGTGGCTTTTCACCCCTTTTTTCGGCGTGGCTATGGTGGCGGCGGAGGACAATGGTGGACAACATTTCGGCAAGGCACAAGTTTCTCCAAGGGTGGACTTGTAGTTTTACTCCTTGTGGGGTTCTTTGTGCAAAGTTGCTTGACACACATTTTTATTTCATATGATGGCCATATGTGTAATCTCTGTAATGTTTTGTTTAATGAAATATATGGTTACTTCAAAAAAAAGATGAAACCATATGTGGTGACGTTCCGTTCGAGACTTGCCCTAAACGAGTCACCTGAGATAACCGCTCATAGTGAGAGAGGCGAATAAGATCATAAGAAAATCTTGTTGAGTTTAAGAGCAATTTAACCAAGATAAATGCTAAATAAAACATGAATAGACTAACATAAATTAAACTAATCATATGATTTAGCGGATACGAACTAAGGCAGATATCAAAGAGAATTGCAATGCATACAACTTGAGGTAATATCAGAGCAAGATCTGTAGCAACCCAGAAAGAACAACATACTATATGACTGAGATAAACAAGAATAAGTAAGAAGATGTACATCATAGCAGAGGGACTGCTGGAGGAACCGCCGGGGTTGGCATTGGCACCATCGTCAGCCATGTCGTTGAGGAAGAGGTTGCTGATATCGGGGAAAAAGTCCTCGTTGGGGAAGACGTCATTGTCGTAGTCGCTATCCGTGATGAAGCCGCCAGTAGTTGCGCCGATAGCGCTCCCAAAAAAACTTATCGCCCTTCTCCCGTACAGGACTCGAAGCAGCGGGGTCTCGGAGGCCTACTGTCCGGGCTAGCGATGCACGTCGCAAGATGGGATGGGGAAGAATGGAGCAGCATCGCGATGCTTTGGAACTGGAGGCGAAGCTTGTAACAGGAGAGGAGCGACCTCTCACTCTTATAGGCACAGGAGAACGGGTAGCACTGGGAGAGGAAACAACCTCCATTAAGTTCGAATTGAACCTCAGAGGAAACGTTCGAAGTAAACCGCAGAGGAAATGTTCGTATTAAATCTCCATTGAGTGCATATTAAACACCCACTTACGCAGACTGTTCATATATTCCCGCAACCCGCGGCGCGCGCGTCGTGACGAGGCGAGGCGGGCGGCGGAGGAGGAGGAGCGCACGTGTATATCTCTCTCCTTCTCATCCTTTTACCAAGTGGTGGAAGAACCCCCCTTATAAGGTGGTGAAATCTTCCTTCAACTAGCAATATGGAACTAAACATTTGTCCCACCTCTAGTCATGCATGAATGGGCCACATGGACCTCTAGAATTTTTTATGAATTATTAAAATGGAATATGGGCTGGGCCAATTAGGCAAGAATTCCAACAAATCTCTCGTCCGTGTCATTAATATGCGGTTATTTTCATGCCAAAATAAGCTAGTGAGGCCATTTGAATCCATTGCGACCTACACACAAGTGAATCTCTAGAGGCAAAGGCGACAAAATCAATCACTCGACTTACATGTTTCACAAAGAAACACAAGATGGAAATAGTGTGATCCATGAAGAACACAAAGATGACGGTCGTAATGTTCCTGATACCACAATAGATTCAGCCATAACAATTCATTGGTCGTGGTAATCATCCCCGAAGCATGTCGTCAATCCTGAAGTTTCACATGTGCAAGTATAATCAACCCTTTTGTGTCCTTTCTTGTCTTTCACATATGCTCATGACCCTTCACCTTGTCATCTGGAACATTTTGAAAGATCATTGCAGCATTGTCCATGAGGTTCTCATTTTTATAATGCTTTTTGCTGAATGAGCAAATGCTTCTTAGCATTCCTCTCCACATTGGACATGTGCATGTCCCCTCTTCTTCTTGTGATGATGCATTGACATAAAGGAGTATTGTTGATGGTATTTAGTATCTAACACTTTCCATAGAAGCTATTTCCTTTTTGACGAACTAGGTGTGACAGTTTCTGTCTAGGCCCACTGATTTTTTTTTGGAAATGAGCATATATTAATATTAGAAGATACCAATTACACCCAGTCTCTGCAACAACGCATTGCCCTAGCGGCTATATGGATGCACACAGCCAAAAAAGAAAGAAGAATTAAAAAAATAAAAGTCCCGCTACAGTGACCCATTCGTTAAAACAACAGTACTACCACCACCAAGACAGTACCAGAAGTCCAGCTTCTCCAAAAGCAACGTCTCCAAGAAGGGAATAGTGCACAAACAACGTTATCACCTGATCATAGATCTTAGATTTTCACCCTGAAGAAAGTCCACGCTCTCAAAACAATGCCTTCAACAAGGACATTGCTAGGCACAACCAATTAAGACCAGACCCTGGGTTTTCACCCTGAAAGGTAGGATCATGAACCTCTCTTGTACAGTCGCCCCCACTTGCATGCCACTGCTCCAAGTCACGAGTCACCAACACAATTCCTCATCACCACCCAGAATCGAACCACCATTGTCAGTCCCGAGAACTTGGTCTCCATGACATTCTCCATCAGCACCATGGAACGAGAACATGCCCCATGATATTAACAGCCAACTGAGCTTCGAAGCGCTCCCTCTGAACCCAAACGGTCAGAGTAAAACATGGGTGAGCATGACTGAATCCCTCCAATCCGGCAATCTCCAGGCATTATTCGCCCATGGGAGTTCGCCAGCAGAGCCTTCCGGAACTCACCATTCCGACCAGATCAACGAGGGCAAGCAACAAGCATATCTTTAAGGAGGAACTAGACATTTTTTGATATAATAGAATCGGGTCGGTGTGAGAATTCTGGAAATTCGTCCCTGTCAGGGATCAAACTATGGTCATTGGGATGCGTCAACTGCGACCCAACCACTAGGCTATTGTCTTGTTCTCACGCCGACCCGCTTCTACTATATCAAAAAGTGTCTAGTTCCTCCTAACATTGTTTCATTTCTTTTTTTAAATGCTCCATAAACATGCCATCTTTGACTGATATGTAGCTCCAACACAGAAAAGTTAGCAAATGGAATTTTCTCTATCTCAACCACAAAGTTCATCGCTGCACCCAATTGATACTGCAAAATGATACGTACAATTATTTGGATTTAATTTAGCTAGAAAATCTTGTAGAATCAAAAATAAAAAAGAAAGTTGCAATTATTTGGATTTAATTTAGCTCAAAGTTGATAAAATATTTCAAGTTCACAACTACTCCGAAGAGAATAATGTTGCAATGACATCCCTTGAATTTGAGGACTATGCAAATGTTTGGTGGGAAGACTGCCAAAATCACTGCGATAAGCAAGATGAACCTCCAATTGAAACTTGGACCGAGATGAAGGAAGTGACGTACAAGAGATTCGTCTCCAAGTATTATAGACAAGATCTCTTCGACAAGCTACAAAACTTGAAATAATGTACCAAGTCAATTGAAGAGTTCTACAAGGAAATGGAGAAAACTATGATGTGAGCTGATGTGAGAGAGCTTGAAGAGCAAACAATAGCAAGGTTCCTCAATGGTTTGAGCCGCCCAATAAGAAATATTGTTGACTTTCAACCGTACAAGAACCTCACCGAGCTCCTCCAACAAGCTACCAAAGCCGAGCGGCACTTGCAAAAGGAGAATGCTTTGCGTCTGTCCATGCAAATGCCTCCAACAAGCCAACAAACCAAGGCATACTTTGCGTCTGTCAATGCAAATGCCTCCAACAAGCCAACAAACCAAGCACCAATCTCATCCAAGAAAGAAAAGACCGTGATAGCACCCTCCTCCAACATGACATCGGATAGTCAAGTCACTTGCTTCAAGTGTGGAGTAAAAGGTCACAAGTCCTATGAATGCACCAACACAAGGGTGACGCTTATGGATGAGAATGGCGCAACCTACTCCGTGAGTGAAGAGGAATATGGAGCGTTGACTCAACTAGTGATTGCAAGGGAAGCCACAATGGAAGTGGATGACACCCTCATATGCGAGCATGATCCAAGCGCTTGCCTAGTCATTTATCAAGTCTTGACAACAAACTCCATACCAAGAGAAGACCAACAACTCAATATCTTCCAAACTCGTGCCGCCATTGATGGCAAGTCCATAAAGGTGATCATTGATGGAGGAAGTTGCCTCGCAAGTACGGAGCTTTTTGAGAAACTAAAGTTGCAATGCATAGAGCACCCTCACCCCTAACACGTCAAATGGCATGATGACAATGGAGCACTCAAGATAACATCAAAGGTCAACATCTCCTTCAAGATTAGCCCATATGAAGACACCATCGAGTGTGATGTTGTGCCAATGTCCATGTGCCACATGCTTCTTGGGAGACCATGGCAATATGATAGAAGAGAAATACATCATGGTTCCACCAACCACTACCCCTTCAAGTGGAACGACAAGACATTTGTGCTCCAACCCATGCCGCCAAGCCAAGTTATCGCATCCAACATGACATCCGCACACAAGATAAAGCAAGCTAAGGACCCTTGTGAGATGAGTGGTGAGAGAGTGAACCACCATCAAGAGAGTGAGTGCCACAAGCCAAAAATGAGTGGAAAAATCATGAGTGTCACGACGCAAGCCACCAAATGTGAGACGAGAGATTCGAGTGTGACCCATACTAACAATTCTTCATACAATTCTCTCTCTTTGTTGTCGGTTTTGCAGGGTACCCAACATAGACCACCACCTTTAAGGATCATGCTACAAGATCTCCAACCACAACATGTTGGCAAGAAGTACCACAAGCTCTTCAACATGTTTGAGAATGGCTTCGCCACCGGTGATCCGTCTGTGTCCAAGAACAAGACCAAGTGCACACCTCCTTCCTTATATGATGAAAGGACATTGTCGAGGTCAACATGTTTTCTAGTGGGGGGAGATGATGCAGCCCAACACTCGGCATTCACCATTGGTCCACATCATGCTACACCAATCACTCGTACAAAGGTGAATTCCTTCCATCTCTTATCTCCTGTTGGCTATCATATGAATGGAATACTACTTGAGACAAATGTTGATCGCATTACTAGGTCCATGACCATGATGCCAAGAGGATGCGTCAAGGATGAACCTGGAGCCAAGGCCCCCAAGCAAGAAGCGTGGAAAAGAAGAAGTAAGAAGGATTCCGGCGCCAGGGTTGGCGCCGCCGGAATCCACGTCGGAACTTTCGGCCCCAGGACCAGCCGACCGGAATCCATGCCGGAATTTTCGGTCTCTGCTAAAGCAAACCGACAAGCACCGAAACACCAGACAAAAGTGCAATCCAGCACCCGCCGAACCAAACCGGCCTCCATCGGAAATACAGGCGCCAATCCAGCGCGACCGGACTTATTGCCAGAATACCCGTCTACACACTGTGAAGGGTTTGATGCCCAGAATATTCCCTCATACCTACCCCTTGGCCCCTAGAACTATAAATACCCCCTTGTTGCTCAGATCTGGGCAGAGATGCTGATGAATTAAGGCATGTGCCTAACCCTAGATGGGAACCCCTTCTGAATAGTAGATCTATGAGTTGTACAAGGCCTTGGAGTCGGTGCCCTTCTCCAACTCGTCAAGGCCCTCCTCAAGTGTTTGGTCTCTCCCTATCAAGGATTCTAGTAGTGCTTGGTCTCTCCCCTTTGGGATTCTACTTGGTTGCTACTCTCTCCTTGATTTGGATTCTATCATCCGCTTGCCGATCTCTCCTTTGGTGATTGTACCGCAAGGTCTCTCGCTGTAACATCCCAAATTTTACAATTGCAGATGTTACTAGAAGCATTCATCATATCCTTGCATCATGACATCACACATTTAAAGCCGCATCGAATACCTTACCTAAACCCTATAGTCATATAAAGACTAAAAAGGGTAAAACAAAATCTAACCTACTAAACCTTTGCAAAAGTGTTATTTTATAATCCCATTCCAATCTTCTCCTTTTTACAAAATTTTAGAGACCAGTCTCACGTAATTCGGAGTCCGTTAGCAAAAGTTATAAGACAAATAGGAAAAACAGAAAAATAAAAGATTAAACAAAAAAAGGAAACCTAGCCTAACCGGGCCAGCCGAGCCGGCCCACTCCTATCTACCGCGCAACAGACGCAGCGCAGCAGCAGCAGCCGCGCGGGCCGGCCCAGCAAGCCCCGCCAGCCGCCGGCCGCCAGCCCGCTCCCCCCGCCTCTCACTGACGATGCGGCCCCACCTGTCATCCCCGTCCTGGCCGTGTTTGTCCCCAACTCCTCTGGCCAACGCGATCCTAACGGAATCCGTTGATTCGGAGACAAATCCGACCCCTTCCGCATGAAAGATTCCTCATATAAGCCTCCCCATCGAGCCCCGGCTCTTTTCCCAAGAAAAATACGCAAACCCTAGCACCGCCTACGTCAAGACCGACGCTCCGCCGGAGCTCCACCTCAGGAGGTTGTCTCCTCGTCGCTACCGAGCTCCTCTCCCTCCTTTTCTTCCAAAATCGGAACCGCCTCTAACCCCTACGTCTTCCACCCGTCTTTTCCCTCTCTATAGCGCAGTAAATCGCCGGCGATTGCACGCCGGAGCTCTGCCAGAGACGGAGGACATCGGCGGAGCGCCACCGCGAACAGAGGAAGGGAGGGCCGACGCCGTCTGTACCAGAGGGACCGCGAGGAGGAGGGCCACGTCGTCGTCCACTTCGCACAGACGGGAGCTCGCTAGAACGCCGCCGAGCATCGCCACCGACGCGCCGCCGCCACCGTCGTCGTCAAGCCATCGCCGCCACGGTGAGTTCCTCCGTCCCCGTCCGCCAGATCTTGATCCGGCGGTGCAGATCGGCCTGTCCCAGCAAAGTGGTACCACCCAACCGCGTGCCGCCGCGTGGCGCGCCTGCGTCAGCGCCGCGTCAGCGCCGTGCGCGCCCCCTGGACCAGTCCCAAGCCACCACATGGCGCTGCACAACTGGCAGCCGCCCTATTTTCTTTTAATTAGGCAGAAAACACTTTAATCTTGTAAAATTCATAGTAATTCATGTTTTTGTCCAAAAATTGCATTTAATATACCGTTGGATTCGTGAAGGAACTTCAGGAGAAGCTTGAAGCCACGACGAAGGACATGGAGTTATACAAGTCACTGCTGGAGACAGGAGGCTTCATTATTGAGGATGAGGAAGTGGATGATGAGTAGAGTAGTTGGACCACCTTTAGTTCTATAGTCAAACGTTGTTCGTGATTGTAATGAGTACCAAAAAAATTATTTTGGTTTAGTTAAACTTGGTTGAGTGTGTTAAACTATGTGCTTTGTGTGCCTTGCTTTTCCCGTGTGTTTTTCTCTTGTTTACATAAGGGTAGGAGTTTATTCCTTAGGCTTTCTATCCATTTCTTAACTTGTTTCCCAAACCCCACAAATGGCGAGACGTGGAAACAACAACAACAACATGCCCCCGAGATAGCACAACTTCTGAACTCCCAGAATCAGCTGAACCAACTCCTCACTCAAAACATGCAAAACAACAACAACAGCAACAACAACAACAACAACCCGCCACCTCCACCACCTCCACCGCCCCAACAGGATCGCCTAACTCGGTCCTTGAGGTTGAACCCTCCAATTTTCTCAAGTAGTTCTGAGCCAATTGTGGCAGATGATTGGCTCCACACCACCAACAAGAAGTTAGACACCGTCCAAGTTGTTGGAGCTGACAGGGTGCGCTTTTCCGCGCACCAACTTGAGGGACCAACTGCTGAATGGTGGGATAATTACCAGGTCACCCACCCCGATATTGAGGCTATCACCTGGAACCAGTTCGAGGCGGCCTTTCATACTCATCATGTAGCCGCAGGAGTCATGTCACTAAAGAGACGTGAGTTCCGCGACTTGAAACAACTGCACCGCTCTATCTCCGAGTATGGGGACCTTTTCAACAAGCTGGCACATTATGCACCTGATGATGTATCCACTGATGCCAAGAGATAGGAGGAGTTCTTAAGGGGACTTAATGACGAAATATCCATTCAGCTTGTGGCTCTGAAGTTTTATAACTATCAGGAACTTCTAGACAGGGCAGTTGTGGTTGAAGCAAAGCAAAGGAGTATAGAGAACCGAAAGAGAAAGTCCACCTCACACAAGCACAACTCGGCCCCATATCAGAAGCAACGCACTTCGTCACCACCACCCCACAACCACAACGGCCACAACCACAATGGTCATCGTCATGGAGGACATAACCACAATGGACATAAACACCGCAATGGAAATGGCAATGGGAAGGATCTGAGTGAAGTGACATGCTTCAAGTGTAACAAGACAGGGCATTATGCAACTACTTGCCCCGAAAAGATGAGGAATGGGAATGGGAATGAGAATGGTAATGGGATCGGCAACGGACACAACCATGGCAATGGTAATGGAAATGGGAAGAAGCCGAATCCATTCGTCAAAGCCACGGTGAATCATGTCTCCGTGGAGGATGCTCGTGAGGCACCTGACTCCGTGATTGGTAAGTTCAAGCTTAACTCCACCCCCGCAGTTGTACTTTTTGACACTGGTGCATCGCATTCATTCATATCAAGGGTATTTGTGGATAGAGGCAAGATACCTACGGAGACTATTAGTACTCCCCTAAGGGTAAGTTCTCCTGGAGGAGAAATAGTGGCAAACTCTGGATGCCGTGGGTTAGAACTAAGGATTGGGGCACACATCTTTCCCACCAGCCTAGTCGTTCTAGAGTCACAAGGCTTAGACATAATTTTGGGCATGAATTGGATGACCGAATATGAGGGAGTCATAGATTGTGCCAAAAGGACTATCGCACTCACAACTCCGGACAAGAAAAGGATCCGCGTTAAGCCAGCTTTCGCACTCAAAGGAAGTATGGTGAACTCTCTTAAGGGGGTTAGCTTGGAGGATGTGCCAATCGTGAAGGATTATCCATATGTGTTTCCGGAAGAATTGCCAGGGATGCCTCCTGACCAAGACATCGAGTTTCTCATTGACTTGATGCCTGGTACTAGACCGATAGCAAAGAGACCATACAAGATGGATGTTGATGAGTTGAAGGAACTTAAGAAACAACTTAGGGAACAATTGGACAAAGGCTTCATTCAACCAAGTGCGTCGTCTTGGGGAGCGCCTGTCTTATTCATGGAGAAGAAGGTAAAACCAAGAGACTAGTCGTGGACTATCGGTCGTTGAATGAAGTGACAATCAAGAACAAGTACCCTCTACCCAATATTAACGACCTGTTTGACCAATTAAAGGGAGCTAGTGTGTTCTCTAAGATTGATCTCCGATCAGGTTATTTCCAGTTAAAGATCCGGGAACAGGATGTACCCAAGACAGCTTTCACCACAAGATACAGATTGTATGAGTATACCGTGATGTCTTTTGGCTTAACCAATGCCCTAGCATACTTCATGACTATGACGAAAAAGGTGTTCATGGAGTACCTGGATAAGTTTATTGTGGTATTCATTGATGATATACTCATATACTCCAAGGACGAGAAGGAACATGAGAGGCATCTGCGCCTAATTATGGAAAAGTTAAGGGAACACAAGTTGTATGCCAAGTTTAGCAAATGTGAGTTCTGGTTGAAAGAAGTGGGATTCCTTGGTCATATTGTGTCAGCTAAAGGAGTTTCCGTGGACCCAAGTAAGGTAGCTTCCGTGACAGAATGGGAGTCCCCTAAGAATGTGGGTGATATCAAGAGTTTCCTAGGAATTGCGGGATATTACCGAAGGTTCATTGAAATTTTTTCCAAGATAGCAAAGCCTATGACAGAATTGTTGAAGAAAGATAAGAAGTTCCAATGGACCGAGGCTTGTGAAGCAAGTTTTCAAGAATTAAAGAAGTGCCTAGTAACAACACTAGTTTTGTGTCTCCCTGACATCCAAAAGGATTTCCAAGTCTATTGCGACGCTTCTAGACAAGGACTTGGTAGTGTACTGATGCAAGATGGAAAAGTAGTGTCTTACGCCTCTCGGCAACTTAAGAACCATGAGAATAACTACCCCACACATGATTTGGAACTAGCATCAGTTGTGCATGCGCTCAAGGTATGGAGACATTACCTATGGGCAAACATTGTGATGTGTTCACGAATCACAAAAGCCTTAAACACATCTTCACTCAAAAGGAATTAAATATGAGGCAAAGGAGATGGCTTGAGCTCATCAAGGACTATGACTTGGACCTGCAGTACCATCCTGGAAAGGCCAATGTTGTGGCTGACGCCTCAAGCCGGAAGGTCTATGTAAATGGACTTACCGTGGGAGAACTTCCAAAGGATTTGTGTGAACAGTTCAAGGACCTCAGGTTGGAGATAGTTCCTAAGGGGTACTTAGCGACTATGGAGATAGTGCCAACGCTTCTGGACCAAATCAAAGAGGCCCAGAAGGGGGACAAAGAGTTGGAGGATATAAGAGCTAATATAAGCAAGGGCAAAGAAAAAGGGTTTCATACGGATGAACAAGGAACACTTTGGTATGAGAAGCGTTTGTGCGTTCCCGATGATCCCGATATCAGGAAGATAATTCTTTAGGAAGCTCACGATTCGCCTTACTCAATTCATCCTGGTAATACAAAAGATGTACATGGATGTGAAAGATAGATTCTGGTGGAATAACTTGAAAAGAGAAATTGTTGAATACATCTCCTTGTGTGACTGTGCAACAGAGTCAAGGCCGAACATCAAAAACCAGCAGGGCTGCTGCAGCCATTACCTGTGCCCGATTGGAAGTGGGACAAGGTAGGCATGGATTTTAGCATAGGACTACCACAGACTTGTTCTGGGTATGACTCCATCTGGCTAGTGGTCGATCACTTCACAAAGGTGGCTCACTTTATTCCCATAAAGACCACCTATACCAGTGCTAAGCTTGCCAAGATTTATATGTCAAGGATCGTAAGTCTTCATGGTGTACCCAAGGGGATTGTCTCTGATAGAGGTACCCAATTCACCTCGAAGTTCTGGCAACAGCTACACGAGTCTCTAGGGACACGGCTGGAGTTTAGTACTGCTTTCCACCCGCAAACAGATGGACAAACGGAAAGAGTTAACCAGATCTTGGAGGACATGTTAAGAGCCTGTGCACTAGACTATGGGTCTAGTTGGGATGATAATTTACCATATGCGGAATTCTCATACAATAACAGTTACCAAACTAGTATCAAGATGGCTCCATTTGAAGTTCTATATGGTAGAAAGTGTAGAACTCCGCTGCTATGGAGTGGAGTTGGAGAACGGAGTTTGTTTGGACCTGAACTAATCAAGGATGTCGAAGAAAAAGTAAGACAGGTTCAAGACAGGTTAAAAGTAGCCCAATCCAAGCAAAAGAGTTATGCTGATTCCAAGCGCAGGGATGTAACTTTCGAAGTGGGAGACCATGCATATCTCCGAGTTTCACCACTACGAGGAGTTAAGAGATTTGGAATCAAGGGTAAGTTAGCACCTCGATTCATAGGACCCTATAGGATTTTGGCCCATAGAGGGGAGGTTGCCTATCAGTTGGAATTGCCCGAAGTGTTGACCGTTCATGATGTTTTCCATGTGTCGCAACTAAAGAAGTGTCACCCGGAAATGGCTGAAACACCACTAAAGGATACAGTTCCTTTGGACGAGGTTCAACTGGAAGACGATATTACCTATGAGGAAAAACCCACCCGGATTCTGGAAACATCTGAGAGAATTACTCGCACCAAGACTATCAGGTTTTGCAAAGTTCAATGGAATCACCATTCCGAGGAAGAGACCACGTGGGAACGTGAAGAAGACCTGAATAAAGAACACCCACACCTATTTGCTAACCAACCTGAATCTCGGGGACGAGATTCTTCTTAAGGGGGGTAGGTTTGTAACATCCCAAATTTTACAATTGCAGATGTTACTAGAAGCATGCATCATATCCTTGCATCATGGCATCACACATTTAAAGCCGCATCGAATACCTTACCTAAACCCTATAGTCATATAAAGACTAAAAAGGGTAAAACAAAATCTAACCTACTAAACCTTTGCAAATGTGTTATTTTATAATCCCATTCTAATCTTATCCTTTTTACAAAATTTTAGAGACCGGTCTCACGTAATTAGGAGTCCGTTCGCAAAAGTTATAAGACAAATAGGAAAAACAGAAAAATAAAAGATTAAACAAAAAAAAGGAAACCAAGCCTAACCGGGCCAGCCGAGCCAACCCACTCCTATCTACCGCGCGTCAGGCGCAGCGCAGCAGCAGCAGCCACGCAGGCCGGCCTAGCAAGCCCCGCCAGCCGCCGGCCGCCAGCCCGGCCCCCCGCCTCTCACTGACGATGCGGCCCCACCTGTCATCCTGTCCTGGCCGTGTTCGTCCCCAACTCCTCTGGCCGACGCGATCCTAACGGAATCCGTTGATTCGGAGACAAATCCGCCCCCTTCCGCACGAAAGATTCCTCATATAAGCTCATACGTCCAAAACGTATCTACTTTCCCGAACACTTTTGCTATTGTCTCTCCTCTATACTTGTGTGATTTGGATGCAACTAATGCGAACTAACGCTGTTTTCAGCAGAACTGCCTTGGTGTCTACTTTTTGTGCAGAAAATCAACTATCAGGAAAAATCCCGGAAAAATGCCAAAAATCCTATTTCACCCGAAGACTCCAGGAGCCAGAATACGAGACGGAGAAGAGCCAGGGGGTGGCCACACCACCTGGTGGCGCGGGACAGGCCAGGTCACGCCAGGGGGTGGTGTGGGCCCCCCTCGGCCTCTCTCTTCGCCTATAAGGAGCCTTCTGGCCTAAATACTTCGGGGGGTTCGACGTTTTTCCAGAAGGAGTTCCGCTCCGCCACCACCATCAGATTCCACGAAACAGCACCAGAAACTCCGTTCTGGCACCCTGCCGGGACGGGGAATTGGAGGAGATCATCGCCATCATCATCACCATCGCTTCTCCATCGACCATCCATGTTTCCCCCATCTATGAGTGAGTAATCCCCTGCTGTAGGCTATGGGGACGGTAGGGATTGGATGAGATCGTTCATGTAATGGCATCAGATTGTTATGGCATGGTGCCTAGTATCTTTTATTAGTGCTTTATGACTTTGTTGCGACTTGTTGTGCTTAATGCTTGTCACTAGGGCCCGAGTGCCATGATTTCAGATATGAACTTATTATTGATTCATTATGATAGTATTGCTTCTGGTCTTATCTACAAGTTGTGTACACACGTCGTTGTCCGGAACCTATGGCCCCGAAGTGACAGAAATAGGGATAACCGGAAGGGAAAGGCTTTAATGTGAGGATCACATGTGTTCACGGAGTGTTAATGCTTTGCTCTGGTGCTCTATTAAAAGGAGCACCTTAATTGCCAGTAGTTCCCTAGAGGCCCCGCTGCAAACGGGCTGACAGGAGAAAAGATGTTGTGCAAGTTCTCACTGCAAGCACGTATGACTATATATGGACCACATGCCTAGGATTGTCTAGTACTTGGGGTGCTTTATCTTATTTATCTGCAATTGTCCTATGTTCTGATTGCTATGTGAATTGTCTTGTCCATGCAACGCCCGTCCATCCATCCCTATGCCTACCGCACTCGAATCCCACTGTTTACTGCTATTGTTACTATTGTCTTTGCTTTACTACAGCTGCTACTTTACTATTCCTACTACAAAACTATTGCTACTGATAAACTGTTGTGAGCAAGATTGTTTCCAGGTGCAGCTGAATTGACAACTCAGTTGTTAAGGCTGATAAATATTCTTTGGCTCCCCTTGTGTCGAATCAATAACCGCAAACCCTAGCACCGCCTACGTCAAGACCGACACATCGCCGGAGCTCTGCCTCGGGAGGTTGTCTCCTCGTCGATACCGAGCTCATCTCCCTCCTTTTCTTCCAAAATCGGAACCGCCTCTAACCCCTACGTCTTCCACCCATCTTTTCCCTCTCTATAGCGCACTAAATCGCCGGCGATTGCACACCGGAGCTCTGCCGAAGACGGAGGACGTCGGCGGAGCGCCACCACGAACAGAGGAAGGGAGGGCCGACGCCGTCTATACTAGAGGGACCGCGAGGAGGAGGGCCACGTCGTCGTCCACTTCGCACAGCCGGGAGCTCGCCGGAACGCCACCGAGCATCGCCACCGACGCGCCGCCGCCGTCGCCGTCGTCGTCGTCAAGCCATCGCCTCCACGGTGAGTTCCTCCGTCCCCGTCCGTCAGATCTTCATCCGGCGGTGCAGATCAGCCTGTCCCAGCGAAGGGGTACCACCCAACCGCGTGCTGCCGTGTGCCGCGCCCGCGTCAGTGCCCCCCCTGGACCAGTCCCAAGCCGCCACATGGCGCTGCACAGCTGGCCGCCGCCCTATTTTCTTTTAATTAGGCAGAAAACACTTTAATCTTGTAAAATTCATAGTAATTCGAGTTTTTGTCCAAAAATTGTGTTTAATATACCGTTGGATTCGTAAATTTGTGTAGAACAAAGATCTACAATAATATTGCTATTTTACAAAAGCAATCTTGCGGTAGGATTTAAAGTTTAGATTAGAGTACTTTAATTCTAGAAAATTATCCGTAGATCCGTTTTAGTTGATTCTTGTTGCGTTGGCTTTGTATCCACGGGACCTTCTGTGGAAAATTTTTATCTCTTGCTTACAGTGTTCAGATATGTTTCAAGGTAGATTGGAGTTGTAGATCTATTTATGAGCTTGTTTATTTAGGTATTAACCCAAAATACTTATAATCTGTGGGGAATCGATTCTAATGACATCCCCAACTCAACAACACCTCCGAATAAAACCCTTGGTCAAAATTGAATCCAGCCTTGCATATTAACATGTTGCGTGCATGCATATTCACCTTCGTGACATTGTTTTGTGCAAATTGTGATTGGATCTATGTTTGTGTTCCCTTAGATTGTTCAGAGTGCGCTGAGGAGTACTGTTGTGTAGAGTGCTGCTCGGATCAAGGCAAGTTACACCACTTGTTCATGTTTATGTGCCAGTTTTGAATACTATGCATGTTTTGCTCTTCAAAATAGTAGTATGCATGTGTAGGATTGTTTTGGTAGATCTACTTGAAAATATTTTGCAAGTGCGATGATTTTATAGTATGCCATGATAGTTATATACATAGGATTTCTCCGTCCTATTAGGTTCCCTGTTTTTGCTAAGTATTGCTTGCTACGCTATATATATACTAAGTACTGTTGGGGGGTTCGAAAGACTCAAAATTTTCTAAGTATAAGAGCTCTCTCGAGCGAACCTTTCTTCTCAAAACCCCCTTCAAAATAAAAACTAAGTTTTCTTCTGGGCGGAATGGTTGTCGGGACAACGAGTGGAATTTTGGTGGTGGACGGCCGCCCAGGAATCAAAGAAGTCTGCCATGTTTCAGAATTCAGAAACTTCCAGTGCAACCACAATACATATGGGCTCTGTCTTGGCTTAGTACTTAGTGGGAAACCTCACCGGGGTACCAACATTTGGAGGTTCTTGGCACGGTTGGATCCAGCTGGTCGAGGGGCTACTAAGGGAAGGCCTCGCCATGGTCTTGTGTGTAAAAGGATTTGATCGTGGATTGTGAGGAAAATGCACAACCTCTCGAGAGTATTGCAATCTGATCGATCAGCCGTGTTCACGGAAACAGAACAACATTGAGCATCTGAAGGATGGAGCCTCTGAAAGATCTTCCTCTCTCTTTTCCAAACTTAAAGTTTTATAAACCCTAAGGCATGAGTAATATCGCCATTGGTGGGATTTTGGGAACTTGTTGCGTAATATCCAAGTGCTAGGTTGATTGGGCACTTGGTGAGTAATATCCACGTGTTCCATTCGACCCTATACTACTTATCAAAGTTTACAAAGTAGGGTAATCTCTCCCTCTTTTCTTGTTACAATGAGAAAATTGGCTTTATCCAAATGACTCCCCAGAGCCTACTTTTAGCCTTGCATGTAGAGATAGTCTTATTCTTTCCTTGGTGTAATTTGCCAATACATTCAAAGTATTGACCCAACTTGTTGGCTGCACGGCTTATGTGCAGAATCCGAAGACTGAAAGGTGTGTAGGGATCGTAGGTCTTCACGCAACTAGCCTGAGGCGTTGATGGACTCAAGTTTTACTTAGTTTCCGCAGTTTTATTTGAGCTAAGTATAAGCTATGCAAGTTGTAATAATATACTCTGGATTTTCCGTGTAATAATGACTTGTGTTTTACATAATATTCATCGACTGTGAAGTGCTAGCTATTGATCCAGGGACTAGCATGTTATTCACAGGGACTTAGGATCCTTAACGATCCGAGGTCGCAACACTCGCCGAGGATTCTATTGGATTGGTTGTTCGAACCAACGGGAGCAAATCGAACCGGGTGTGTTTTTGCGTGTGTTTGTATCTTTACCTTGCATTAAAGTTGTGTTCATCACATATTCCCTCACTCCTCGCCTCAAATCTGTGAAGATCAGGCCACTCCAAGGGTAAATCTACAAGGAGACACATAACACTAGTGTTTCATCTCGGGAAATATAAAATATCGACGAATCAATACGATATGTTTTGATTCAATACTACGGTTCACACGATAAAGATCTTGGTGTTATTTGCGAGGCTTGCCACTTATATCAAGACACTAATACTAATCATTGTCATGGAATGAGTTTCTGACATGTCTGCGATCCGAACCCACAGGGTCACACACTTAAGATGTTTTTGGAATTTTAGAATATGAGTACGAATAAGATAGTTGAATGAAGTAATCCCGAAAATAAGTTTTAGAGTGTCTCGGAATATTCTGGAGGTGCCTAGGATATCACTGGGAGTGGACGGAACTTTTTCTGGACATTAAAAGAGGACACTGGGAATATTTTAGGAATGTTCTGAATTAATTCGGAGATGCCCGAGATTTAATTCGGGATTCTACAGAATAAATATTTATATGAAATAATTAATAAGTAATTATTATTATTTATTATCCCAGTGGGTCCCATGGGCCGAAGGGCCGCATGGGCCCACTAGGCCACATGTGCACGGGAGAAGTGGGAGGAGTCCCTACTCGAATTAGCCAGGGCTCCCCCCCATGGTCGGTGGGTGGGGGCGGTGCGGGTGAGGCGGTTAGGGAGGAGTCCTCCCCGGACTCCAACTCCCTCAAGTAGGCTTGGAGGAGAGCAGAGGGAGGAGGACTCCATAGTGGAGTCCAATTGATCCTCTCCTACTCTCTCTCTCTCTCTCACTGGTGCTAGGAGGCAATGGATGAATCCTTGTAGGATTCAGAGTGCTACTCCTACGCTCTCCTCCACTTATATATGTGAGGGGAGAGGGCAATGGTACTACACACAAGTTCCAAGGAGCCTAGCCCCAAGCCGCCGCTGCTACCCTAACTGCCATGTCTGCCCGCTGCCGCCTGCCACCGCCGCCTCCGCCCTGGCCTCCATCACCCATCCTCGCGTCATCGTCATCGTCGCGTGGAGGAGATCTTCATCAACACCCGGAGTTGCTCGTCTTCTACCCCATCTATATTCAATCTAGCTGGATGACGGAGTGTTGCCAGATCTTCATCGACACAGACCAGCCTCGTTTGCGAGTTCTTGATCTCGCCTCGACGCGGTGTCGTTCTCGTTGCACGTGTGGATACCGTTGGAGGTGCGATACTTGCAGGACTAGATCATTAGAACCTTCAGTGGGATAATACATCTCCTCGTGACTCGCTAAGGCTTGTCGCGGGGATCGAGGCACGACCAAACTCGTCATCGACAAACTTCCGCTAGCTCGATCTTCGAGGGTATGATCCGTTACCTCCTCTCTCACATTGGATCTTGGTTATGCGCTAGGAATTTGTTTTTCCGTAGCGTGTTCCCCAACAGTGCAAGACCTCCTCGGCATCCTGGCAGCGGTCGTTATGGGGGCGAGGCGTCTTATCCCGGGGCGACTTCATGTCACGCCAGTCTCCATGACCACCTCCTAGTGGTGAGAGTCCCGTGATGGGTCGCGTTCCCTGGGCAGGAGCTATTTGTAGGAGCTCTTACTTAGATCTGATATGCGTGATATGGGCTCCCCCTGCCTGTCGTGCCAACTAACGAAGGATAGTTTTCAGGATCCCTCTGTAGTCTCGCTTCCAAGAAATGGAAGAGAGTTTATTTGTTTGGTGGACGGCTCAAGCCAGCAGGTTTGGATCTCAAAGATGAAGATATCTGTGTAATGGGAGGAATCCCTCATACTGTATTAATAAGGTGATCAACACATCATATAATGTGTTTACAAAATGATCTCAATGGGTTTATAATGATAACCAACGAGAGAGATGAATATAGAGCTATTACAAAGGGTAATGGCAAAGACTTGAGCGATTATGACATGTCCTTTTAGGGTGAATGTCTTCAGGTACTTATAGACGTCGATCGTAGCCGAGTCCTTCCTAGTCACGTCATATCTTCATCTTGTCTTGCGCGTCATCCCGATCTCCCTTGCACGTACGTCTAGTCTTCAAGATCTCCAGAAAGCCATCTGGCAGCCCCACAGGTCAGGACGGTTGACGTTAGGTGAGCTTCTAGATGTAGGCCTCCAGGTCCTTGATCGTCAGAGGTCGTCGTGGTTAGGAATCGTGGGTTCAGGCCCATGTCTGGTATAGGCTTGAATCCACCCATCACCGACAAGTTTCTCTAGGAATGGAGTGGCGTTGTTGTCGCATGTATCTCCAGTAACCTTGAGCACGCGAAGACGCAGACATCGTGTGACCAATGAGGCAAGGTCGATTATACCGCAGCTCTCTAAGATCGTCAACATCTCAAGTGCCAAGATTGCGCCATCTTGCAGCTGCATGAAGTAGACGGGGTACAAGTTCATCTCGATGGACTTGGTGTTGTGGAAGCAGGTGACCCATCCAATGGATAAAGATTTCTTGATTACATGGACGTCAGATGTTCTCTCGAAACAGGCATGCGTCCTGCTTTATAAATAAAGCAATATCCAGACACAAACGAGAGTCCACACACCATTCAACCAGCCGAGGCCAAAAAGGAGAAAAAGGGGTTCACGTCTGCTGGGGTCACAGCACAACAAAGGCCAAAGACAAAGAAAAAGGTGGCCACGCAAGGGGAATCCAACATCACGAGCCATCTGGGGCACGTCAGATGTTCTACTTCTATAGGATCTGAAAACAATAGGCACGCTGAACTTATCGAGCCAAAGATAGTACAAAGAATAGCCCGAACTGGTGACCAATCCCATGGATAAATATTTCTTGATTAAATTGCTTGTAACCAGCCTAAACATACTTTAATTCTAGAAGAATCCTAGTTCCACGAAGAAAAATGTCCAACATTAGATGCACAGGTGTGCAATGTATGTAAACATTGTTATTCCATCTAGGAGCATGCTAACCATGCGCACGCCGAAACACTCCACCAGCATAGAGATAAACATAGTTATTCACATAAGGGTAGGCCAAGAAAATATTGTTTATTTTCCGAATGCCACCTCGAAAATTTTCTCTATTAATCTCCTGTGGGAGCTTCACAGTTACTGTTTTAAGCATTGGTGCGCTTCCCAATAATAGCTTCAACAGTTCTAGTTGTTGATTCTCTCCACTGAATCCTTCGATTTTCACTTCTTCAAGATGAGGCAAGGAGTTGCTTTGGCTTGTCCAGCCCTTTAGTTTCCTACCGAGGAAGTTATTTTGTGCCAGCTTCACACTTAATGTTTTAAGCATTGCTGCACATCCCAATACTAATTTCAACAATTCTAGCTGTCCAAGCTCACCATTGAAGCCTTCGATTTCGACATCTTCAAGACGAGGCAAGGAGATACTTTGACTTCTCCAATCCTTGAGTTTGTGGCAAGGACAATTTTGCCATTCCTTTGTCGCCTGGACCAAATAAAAATTATCGCAAAATATTTCTCTATGCTTGTCAATCTCAATACTCCTAGATAAATCATGCTTAACAACCACACTACACTATGCATAATGCATCTTATGTATATATAAAGAGCGCGAGGACTACCTTGAAGGGGTACTCTAGGATAACCCTAAGCCTTTCAGTAGCTGTTCGAATGTGGTGCATCCCAAAGAGACATGACACGAGCGCTCCAAAAACATGATTCGCTGCTTGGAGATGTAGCTCCAGCATAGAGAATTCAGTAACTAGAAATTTCTCCATCTCAAGTGCAAAGTCCAGTTCCGGACCTAGACGATCCTGAAAAACAAATTCAGGTAGAATAACTAAATTAATCCTAGGCAAGTGTGTAAATCCATTAATTAGATTGAGCAGGGACCATATATATATGAAACCTACGTACGTTGGCAGATATGTGCAAGCACAAGACAGCATGTACACGTGAGAAGTGGTGAACTGTGTTTAAGCTCATGTATTGAAGGCTCCAACAACCAAACAGAGAAGCTAACCCTATGTAGGAGCGCTTCGACATGACCTTGGTAACCATTGGTGCTGAGATGGACACACTTAAGTCTGTGTTGGCGTGCACGTTGAGCATCAGCTGCTGAAGAACCGGAGTCACGATGTCGATGCTCCAGCATTCTCTTAGCCTATAGATATTGAGCTCCTGGAGCGTCATCGAGTGGATTGTGATGTTGCTTGTAGACTGAGGAAAGATGAGAGTGAGCACGCGTAAGCGCGGGCAGCGAGTGACCAATAATGTGGCAAGATCCATGATCGTGCATCCCGAGAGGGACAGCTTCTCTAGCGCCAAGAAGGCACCCGCTGGCTGCGTGAAGGTTATCTTTGGCAAGGACATCTCGATCGATGTGGCATGGTTGAAGCAGGGTAGTTCCGCATCAATCAAGTTCATGTCGTCTTGGGTTCGTCCGTAGGCAAAGTCACGAGTTGAGGCGCACGCTCCATGGCCGCTCAGTTCTCGTCGTCGCTCGAGATGACGACGATGTCATGGAGCGTGCGCCTCCGCCGCTCCGCCGCGGCCTCCTCCTCCTTCTGGCGCTTGAGCTGTTCCACCGCCTCCTCCTCCTCCTTCTGGCGCTCTATCAAGCCGAGCGCGTTGGCGAGCTCCTGATCCTCCCTCGCCTGCTCGTTGAAATGGGCGCGCTTGGAGCGGCGTCGCAACCGCGCCAATGCGCACTCCTCGGCCACGTCGGAGGTGACGAAGTCCCTCTTGACGACGCTGTCGCTAGATCTTGCGTCGGAGCTATCTAATTCCTCGGACGCGTAGTCGTAGTAGCCCGAGGAATCGCTCTCCGGAGGCGGAGAGGCAGGGTGGCGCCGGCTGCTCCCCGCACAGGAGGAGGAGGAGGAACCAGTGGTATAGTGGGCGCCGTACCTGGCGAGCGACGACGGCACGGGCTTGTCCTACTTGACAAAATTCCTCGTGGTGCGCTTCTTCGCCCCCATCCGAGTGGCTCCGGCGAAGCTCAGCGCTGGAGAGGAGGCGCTGACCTCAGGAGCCGTAGCGCAAGAGCGAGGGTGGCGTGTCGGGCTGCATCTCGTCTCGGCTGAGGGAATGGCGGTGGAGGATTTGGCAAGGGGTGGCCGACGGCGGCAGATTTGGTGGCTGGCGGGTGGCCGGCGGCGGCGGATTTGCCAAGGGAAGCGGCGGATGGGGTTAGGGTTTATGGCAGAGGGGATACGGTTCCGACTGCGTAAGCTGTAGATATACTACTCGCGTGGGCCGCGTTACGGGCCACCTTAAACGATTTACGGGCCGGACCGTGAATACGGGCTCTAGTGGGCGCGAGAAACTGTAATCGATTTGTATGTCGTCGGAATTTTACGGTTTCAGCTCATTATAGGGTAGCTGCTAGAGTTTCTCTGGGAAACCTTATATGTTGCAAACTTACAGCAATTAATAAACTTATGTTGATGTCATGTGTTACCACTAATCGGAACTGGGTGCTTTTTTTCTAAAAAAAAGACAAATCGCTGGTAAGCTTGTAGACTTATGGGCCATGTGCGCTGTCTCGTGGGCCTTACGGTACGGACCAAATAGACGAATCGCTGGTTTTCTCCAAGCCTTCAGACGCAACCGTGCAGGGTTCTCCTTTGTTCGGATGGAATCGCGACCGGGGCGCCGCCACAGGCGGTCGCCGCCGCCGGATGGATCAGACCTCATTAGCGCCCTTCCAGACGAGATGCTGCGGCTCGTCATCGCTCGAATAAGCTGTGTCCGCACCACCGTGCGGACCGGCCTCGTCTCGCGCCGGTGGCGGGGCCTCTGGAGCGGTGTCGCTCACCCCAGTCTCATGCTGCGGGATTTTACGCTCGCCATGACCAAAGCTCTGTCCGTCCGCTTCTCTGCATCAGCACCGCTATCCACCATCGACATCCGCCTTTCGTATGTGAACACGGTAGACTCAGTCAGAGAAGCCAACTCGTTGCTGCGGGCCGTCTCTCTGTTCTCGCCGGCGGAGTTGGTCTTCACCCTCACCGAGAATTTCGTGAAATCTGCGCCCCTCGAAATCGAGCTGCCTTGCTTCCACCGCGCCACCTCTATCGAGCTGGACACCGCGTCCCTCTCCCTCCGCATGATGCCGCCGGCGAGCGAGTTCACCAAGCTCGAGAGCCTATCCCTCAAGGGGAAAATCGTGGACCTTGGTGCCATGCTGGACCGCTGCCCGCGCCTTCGCACCCTCAGACTCGCCTTCCGCGAGGTCGCGCTAGATTCAGTCGATGCGTCGCTCAAAGAGGCACTACCTGGCGTGTCGGTTTGCCTCCTTGACATCTGCATCCTCCGAGGAGAAGGTATGATGGATGCCGCTCGTTTCGCCTCGCTGCTGCGCGCCGCCACGAGGCTAGCGCCGCGGGAGGATGGTTGAGCCGCACGCTCCATGACATCGTCGTCATCTCGAGCGACGACGAGAACTGAGCGGCGTCGCCGCGGCCAAGAAAGGTGATCGTAGCCGCTTTGAGGCTTGTTTGACCCGGATTTTGTTGTTTCTGCGCACGGCAATGAATTGTATGTAAAAATTATGCATGTAAGACTGATGAATCATATGTTCTTCGCTTTAACGATAACTGAATCGTATGTTCTTCTCTCTGAATTCTGCCGCGAAGGCATTTTCGGCAAGATTCCGAAATTGCGGTTTCTATTTTACGGTTTCTATTATTTGTTTTACATTTTCTGTTATTTGTTACTAGGCTTCTAATATATACCTAGTAATAAAGAAAGGAGCGTTCTCGCAGTTCCTACACTTTTTTGGACCGTTTTGTCTCTATAGATAAATCAATATTGCACACATTGTTACCGGTTATACCTAATAATAAAGAAAGTAGTGTTTCTCGCCGTTCCTATACTTTTTCGGACCGTTTTGCTCCTATAGTTAAAGGGAAATTCGCGTGCGTACGAAGTTTGGTGGGACCACACCTTCATCTCTCTCCAATACGTTATACTCTCCTCTCACGCACACGCACCGCACCGCACGCAGTTTCTGCCGCCGCTGGTTTCTACGCGCCGCTGAGCCACGGGTTCCTATGAGTTTCGGCTGCAGCCGCCGCGACGCCTATTCCTGCGAGTTCCGACTGCAGCCGCCGCAACGCTCACCGCTGCTCGCCACCGCGCCGCCTATTCGTGCGAGTTCTGCCGCTCGCCGCCGCGCCGCCTATTCGTGCGAGTTCTGCCGCTCGCCGCCGCGCCGCTAGACGACAGTGCTACAAGCCCGAGGAGGCGTTGCTACAAGCCCTAGACCGTGCTGCTACAAGCCGAGGCGACGAAGTTGCTTTTTTTTTTGCTATACTTACTGGATTTTTTTGCTAGAATTGTTTTGAGGCTTTGTTACAATTGTGCAAAAATTTTGCTACGAGGTGTCCGACGATGTTTGCGGGCGAGAGTCTCCTACGAAGTTAGTTTTGCGCTACATTAGAAAAACTTTGTTGCTACAAGCGTCTTGTGGTTTTGCTACAATATTGTCAAGTTTTTGCTACAAGATCTTCGTCGAGAGTCACCAGCGAGTTTATCCGACGATGTCTCCAGCAAAGTCATTTTTGCTTCATTAGCATAATTTTTTGCTGCATGATCTCCGGCGAGCGTTTTATTTTCTGAAACGAACCCTTTTTTTGCTTCGGAAGCAAAAGCGAGAACATCTGTAGTAAAAATAGTGTTTTGCAGCAAAATCGGGATTTTGGGGACACGTGGCACGCGGTCAAGTAGCACGATGGGAAGCCCCGATCGTCCGGGGTCGCCTAGCGCAAAATCAATATTGCACACACTGTCACCGATAGGGCAAACAAACACGCAAAATTTGGACCGCGCTGGCGAGAAGCGCACCCGGAAAATGTACTAGCGAACGCGGCCGGCCGAAAGTGGGGCAGGAGGCGCTTCTCCAGCTTTTCAGCGATTCCCAAGTTGCGACGGACGAGTTTGCCCTCTACACTTCAAACAAATTACCAGGTAGCTACCACCGAGACGAGGTACTCGACCTGCCCCCATCCCGATGCGGAGAGCCATGGAAGGGTACCCCGCCGCCTTCCTTCCCAATCGCCGCCGCGACCCACTGTGCCGCCTCCCAACGCCTCCTTTCGCAATCGCCGCCGCGACCCACTGTGCCGCCGCCCTCTCAACCTCCGCCACCAGTGCCAACCGTCGAAGTCTCCGCCATCCAAGATCCCTCGCCTGCTCCGCTCCCAGCCTCTCCGAATTCATTCCCGGTGGAAGAGGGCGCTGCTGGAGGCGCGCATTGCTAGAGAAGGACGCGGAGGAGGCGGGTGGGACTGGAGGCAGCCGCCGTGTTGATTCGCGTGGGGCGGCCTGCGCCACGCGTGGGGTGGCGGCGGCTATGCCTGCGCGTGGGGCGGCGGCCGCGATTCCTGGGCGTGGGGGCGGCGGCGGCACTGCCTGGACGTGGGGCGGCGGCGGTGGTTACTGGGCGTTGGGTGGGACGGCGGCGCTACCTGGGCGTTGGGTGGGGCGGCGGTAGCTGGATAGGATTGAGTTGTGTCCGTCATGTGCGTGTCTTTTTGTTTGACAGAGAGACGTGTGCGTGTCATTTTGTTTTGACAGGTTCGAGCTGTGCTTTCCGACTTTTTCTTAGCACACTTTCCAAAGTAGCCTGACGGCTAAGATTAAGGACGCTAATCACACCTGGTTTGGCTAATGAAAAGAAAACTGACGTCAGATCCCGCACGATCCAAATCCAAACCCAAGTAGGCCCATTGCCCCGCCCGTGCTCCCCGCACGATCTACCGGTCGGCAGTCGCCTACCCGACACCCCATCCGTTCCATCCGTGCCGCCGCGAGCTCCTCATGTCCCCCGCTGCTGCCGAGTCTCCTCCAGGATGAGGATGCCCCTCCCCTCCCTCGTCTATTCCCGCGCGAGCTCCTTGTCTATTCCGCGTGAGTTCCTCGTCCAACGCCGCCGTTTGGAGCGGTTGCACGACCCGGTGCCGTACAGCCGCGCGCTCTGCGCTTCCTGCTCTGGCTCCAGGCCGAGTAGCTCGGCGCGCCGCTGCACCTCCTGTGCCAGCTCTAGAAGGAGTTGCTCGCGGCGCAGCTGCACCTCCTGCGCCATCTCCACGCCGATTCACTCGCCGCGCCGGTGCACACAGAACCTAGCTCTTCGCCGCCCCTGTACGTCTGTCCACCAGCGGTGGCATGGTCTCGGCCGCCAAGTCGGCCACCTCTGACGGTTGCCCTTTGCTCGTCTCGGACATCACCGGCTCCATGGTCTCAAAGGCCGAGGTCCAAGGGGAAAATCAACAGCCGAAGCTGTACTCAGATACACGATTGAGAAGGTATTAACAAGTTTGGCTCTCTCTCTCTCTCCAACTTGATTTGCGTGGTTACTTCCTTGCTGAAGAATTTTGCAGAGTGCAGTTTCCCTGTCTAGTGTAATTGGTTCAGAGTACTCACTCTAGTTTCATATACCATTCTGCTTTCATGGCATAACATTAGCAGCCATGTACAAAGATCACACTTGGAGGATAGAACTTTAGTTATGACCAGGTGCTTCTCCAGCTTAACTAAACAATCAGTGTGTCGTGTGATTGTTTTTCCTAAAAAATGCCATATATAGAAAGAGCCGGAATAAATAAAACCATATGTAGGTATTCTAGTAAATTTGCCCTATCCCTTGGAATCGATTATGCACTTAACCAGTTGGCTTAATCTTGTGCATAAGTTTGGAAACTTCTTCCTTCACTACGTCTTCTGGTTTATGTGGGAGAAAATTAACTCGGCGAGCATCTTGCCATTAGAATTGTATATATCCATCTGCAGCAGAAAATGGCAATAGTTCAGTCCACATAGAACTTGTAACCAATATAGATATATTTCATACTGAATAAAAGTCACAACTAGATGACGTTTTACTTGTGTTGACCAACCTGTGAAAAATCAGTTTTCATTTTTGTAGTCTCCCAGTTGTCCATGTACCACAATACAAATTTTCCACACGAGAACCTGTTATAGAACAAATATTTTTAAATATAGTAGAATTATGATGCAAGTTAACGTTTATGAAACATAATGCTATAGACTCACCCATCTTGTTGCTTTGGAATGTTTTGTATTTCTCTGATTGGCCACTTCGTCACATCGGGTAAATGGGGACTGCCATGTTCTCTTACAATAGAGACTTCTGCCTCTATCCCTTGAAGCTGTATATTTGCGCGGGATTGATGCATTTAGTTTGGCCTCGCTCGATAGCAGGTGTTAATATACATAGAAAGAAAATTATACCAGGTTTATGATTTTATCCTTAGCCACATGAAATGCTAATAGGGGATCGAGAATCTGAAAATCCTGCTGCATTGTATCCATCGTAGCAAGGATCCAGTGCACCTTTTTTATGTTCACGGCAAAATGCACCTACAGAGTTGTGAAGGAAATATGCCCTGAGAGGCAATAATAAAGTTGTTATTATATATTCCTTATATATATGATAGATGTTTATTTTACATGCTAGAATTGTATTGATCGGAAACATCAATACATGTGTGTTTAATAAACAAAAAGGGTTCCTAGTTATGCCTCTCTTATAGACTAGCTTGTTGATTAACAAGATGATCAAGGTTTCCTGATCATGGACATTGGATGTTGTTAATAACAAGGTCACACCATTGGTGGAATGATGTGATGAACATTCATCCGAAGTATAGCATTACGATCAAGTCATTATGTTTATATTGCTATAACATCATACGAAGTAATCTTTATCCTTAGACCATGAGATCATGTTAATTGCTGACACCGGAACAGTATCTTGATAACATCAAACATCACACCGTAACAGGGTGACTATAAAGATGAGTTCAGTACTACGAAGGTGTTATGTTGAGGCTCATGGATCAAGAGTAGAATTTGTCAATCCAGATGACGGATAGATATACTCTGGGCCCTCTCGGTGATATCACATTGAGATAGCTTGCAAGCAAGTGATATGATCACTAGAATGTTATATCACGGGAACGAGAAAAGAGTGCATGTCGGTAACGAGATCAAACTAGGTATGAAGATACCGATGATCGAATCTCGGACATGTAATATATCGAGAGACAAAGGGATTTAGTTACAAGCGTTAAAGATTCTCACGATCACAGAAGTCATCGTTAAATGTGTAGGAGTCAGTACGGATCTCCAGGTCCCGCTGCTGATTATTGATCAGAGAAGGGTCTCGATCATGTCTGCATTATTCGCGAACCGTAGGGTGACACACTTAAGAGTTACCGGACACCATTTTGGAGCACATATGTTTCAGACAAAAGAATTACAAAGCGCAGGAATTGTTTCAATAGAAACCGGAAATTGTTTCGGGTGAAATTGCAGAAGGTGGTTCTGCTTGTGATATTTAAATATTGCAAGGAGCTATATGTGAATGTTTGTTAATTAAAGTAATTAACAAAATTCTGAATAAATTTAATAAAAAGAGTTTTATTAAATGAGAGAGCATTAAATTTGGAGAAATTTAATGCATTTAAAGTGGAGACTTTAAAAGGGAATATGAAGAGGCATTTTAATGTGGAGGGGTTACCACCACATGAATGGGGGAGGTGAGGGGTCACCCCCCATGCGCCGGCCATGGAGAGAGGGGGCACCCCCTCCTCCTATAAAAGGCCACCCATTCCCTCCTTCATCCACACACCTCCTTGTGAAGGATCTCTCTCCCCTCTAGAATTATTCCCCCATGGTCTCGGATTAGCAAGATACATGTTCCCAGTGGCATTTCGTCTGGAAGGAGTTGCTGCTTCCGCTGGATCGCTGGAGCGAGGAGGTGGAGGTTGTCCGATGGCTTGAACGTGTGTGCGAGTGCGGATGCGCTGCTGAGTTGCGGCGCTCAGACTTCCTCACGATCTTGAGATCGGCAAGTGTACGACTACATCAACCACGAGTTCCTACTCGTTAACAAAGCTTGTTGTCTACGAGGGTAAGTTCTCGTTGGATGCATATCCACCTGTTGCTTTGTACCTAGTAGATAGATCTTGGCGTGTAGTTCACACCGTAGGAAATTTTTTGTTTTCTATACTGCGGACCCAACAGTGGTATTAGAGCCTGATCTATGCGTATGTGCTTAGCACGGGTAGTACACATATGTTGATATGTGGGCGATGATGATCATGTTATTGCATCTTCTATGTATTTTGGATATTGGTGGCATAGTGGGATGAAGCGGCCCGGACCAACCTTACATGTCATCGTACATGAGACCGGTTCCACAACTGACATGCAACTTGTTTCGCATAAGTGGCTCGTGGGTGTTTGTCTCTCCTACTATAGTTAATATCTGATTTACAACGAGTTGCTAATAACTTAGTTATCCTCGTTGTGGTTCATGTTCTTAGGTGAGAACGGTTCTATCTCCGAAAGCCCTAAGCCACGTAAAACTTACAATTGATAAATTAGAGGCGTCTAGTTTAGATCGTTGCTGGGCTAGTGTATTGATATGGTATTGTTGTAAGTAGATGTATGGTAGATACTCTTACAACATAGTCAACGTGTAAGTTCCATAGACCTTGGCCTTACACACAAAGGAATGATAGAGATCATACCACGATGCAAGTGATAGAGATCAAATGCATGGACCATATCATCTCACTTTACACATTAGATGTTAGCATCTTATACTGCTAGTTTGGCGCGTTTGGTAGACGAGGTTTAACTCATCAATGCCCATTGTTATGGACTTGGGTTTTGGAGAAGGAGGGAGTGCTGGAGACATCTATCGGCTAGCAAACAAGCACACAGGGGACAAAGGATTTACCTAGGTTCAGGCCTCATAGAGGTCCCTACTCCTGCTTGTCTGCTCGTGGAATTATTGAAGGAGTCGAAAGTTACAATGGTGCGTAGATGCAATCTGACGAGAGTTGTGGAAACTAGGGTTGCGCGTCTCCTCCTCGCTGCCCCCTCCTAGCCTTTATATAGATAGGCTAGGTCTCGGGTAGCAGGCCGAGTCGGTTACAAGTTAGGGTTCCCCCTTCAAACTTTCTATCTTTAGCTTCTTCTTGCCTCTCAAGCAATCGAGAGTCCGCAGGTCACTCGAGTCCTTTCGTCTGGGCCTTGGCGACACCGTAGGCCTATAAGTATTTAGACCGTATATACCAAGCTCGAGTACCTGTAGGGTATACCCATGTCAGTAGCCCCCGAGTATCCAGTGGAATCGCAGATTCGACTGGGTACTTTTTGAAGGCTTCGAGTGCTTGAATGAGTACGTTTTCCGACTGCTTTCATTTATGTCATAGGGATTGTTGATATACGTGCCTGATATAGCCGAAGTATCGGTATCAGTTAACCACCTTAGGGTGAAACAACGCAATCTACTCGAACTCGAGTCCCCGGACTCGAATCCGGAAAAGTGCATGCGTAATTCGACTCAGGCCGCGGAGGTCTTATAGGAGTCGAATTCCAGTTATATGGGTGTAAGCACTTAACGCGTTCGTCAAGGCATGTTCATCGTGCCTGTAGGCATGGATATGTTTCTGGTAGTGCGCAGTTAAATGCGTTGCCAGGCCTTTATTCAGGTCTTACCTTCACGATGTAAGCGCGGCATGCGAATTTTATCATCACAGAGATGATTCGGGCAACCCAGGAGACGTAATCTCTTTGTAGGGAAAATATGAGGCGGTGTTGCCATGATCCGCGAGTGCTGATGTAATCGACGCACAGCTTTTGTGCAAATAATCATAGGGTGCGCGACCAGCGCTCCCTATGGGAGTAGCCCCCGAGTGCCTGGTTGAGTCGAAGACTCAGGCAGGGACTAAAGAAATTTTGCGACTGCTGTCATTTTTGTTTGTCTGAGTCAAAAACTTGGGTTGCGACTGCTGTCGTCTTTTGCTTGCTTGTTTCCGTCGAAAATGTTTCCAGCGCTCCCTATGGGAGTAACCCAGATCCATAGTCGAATCGTATTTCGAGTGGCTGGGTTTGATTGCGATTGCTTGTATCCCTGTAATAAGAAAATAAAAATCATAGGGTGCGCGGCCAGCGCTCCCTATGGGAGTAGCCCCCGAGTGCTTGGTGGAGTCGAAGACTCTAGCAAGGACTAAAGTAGTCGTAGTTTTCCGCTGCGTAGCTGTTGGTGACGTCAGTGCTGACGCTTTCATGACCTCAGTTGTCCGCGTGAGCGGCTTTGACGGGACGTGACGAGCGGTGGGTCCCACTTTCTAACTTTGATTTGACTGGGTGTGCGTAATTTTATTATTAACTGTGCCTCCTCGATTTCCGCACAGTAGAGGGACGGTTCGCGCTTCCTCTTCCCCACGTGTCGAGCGCGATATGTGCCACGCGTCCAATAGGGTTTTTGCGAGCCGTTGGATTGCATCTCTTAGGGGTTAAGTAGCGATGCTATGGCGGTAAATTTCCATCTGCGCCCTTTTCTTCCTTGCTGCCATCGCCATTGCCGCTTCTCCTCTGCTTTTCTCCTGCGCTCATATCCTCCTCAGCTCTGGACCATCTCCGCTCGTTTCCAAGTTATTTTCTGTGTTCTCATCGCCACTGCGCAATGGGAAAGAAGAAAGGAGGTGATGCCGCTGAATCCGCCGCCACCGCTGCTGCGGCGAAGAAGAGGGGTGGCTCCGCTGCTGCGGGCACCAGTGCCGCTGCCGGCAGGAAAAAGAAGGTCGCGGGCACCCACGTGACCAATGGCGCTTGGCGCCCTTCAATATCAAGGCGTTCGATCTCCGTCTTCTTCGCCAAGATGGAGTTATTTCCGCAGCAGTCACCGACGCGCGCGTCCCTAGCAGTGAGACCATTCATGTGCCTCCCGCTGGGTTTCGAGTGATGTTTCTTGCTTTCATCATTCGCGGCCTTTCTTTGCCTACCCACCCCTTTCTTAGGGGTCTCCTCTGTTTCTACGGGCTCCAGCTCCATCAGCTGTCCCCAAATTCAATTCTTCATATCTCTTGTTTTATCACCCTTTGCGAGTGCTAGCTCGGAATCGAGCCGCACTTTGGCCTTTTCAAACGCTTATTTAAGCTAAAGCGTCAGTCCGCATCTGGCTCTTTAGTTTACGACGTAGGTGGTTGTGGTATCCATGTCGACCCATCTGCCACCTATTTCGACATCAAGCTCGCCAAGTCCGTCCAGGGATGGAGGGACAGATGGTTTTATGTTCGCGACCAGAAGGCCCAGGACGAGCATTTTGGACTCGCGCCTTTCGACCCCGCGACTCCCTGCATGAAGATGCGTTCTTGGAAGAACGTGATCATGCCTTCCGAACTCGCGAAGACAGATGTGTTATATCAACGCGTCTGCGACCTCGAGAGTCGCATAGGCGCAGAAGAGGGAGGCTGCGCCCTTGTCAGGACTTGGCTGCGTTGTCGTGTCCAGCCTCTCTAGGCTAGGGTCCATCCCATGTTTCAATGGGGTGGCGCTGATGATGTCACTCGTGTGTCTGCCGATGGCATGTCCGCGAGTGAGGTAGATAAGAGGGTGCGACTAGTCACGAAGTACACCTTCAAGGATGTGCTTCCGAATGAGCCAGTCGTTCCTCCCTTCGATGGTTCGAATCCTCCTCCCGAGGTACAGTCGTGCTACGCAGTAGCTTATGTTCGCGATTGCTTTTCTGTTGCTTACTTGCTCCTTTTTGCTGTTTGTATGCAGGATTGGGCGGTGTCGCCTTGCATGCCTCCTCTCCCTGAGGGCATTATTCCTCGCGAAGCTTTTGAAGAGGATGAGTCTGAGTCGACCATCCCTTCTGATGTGGAAGAGGAAGCCCTCGAGTCCGGGAGCCCGGATACTCGCAAGCGTTCGCGCAGCGAGGACTCCGATGCGTCTACTCCTTCAACTCCAGAAGGCACGGTTGTTGGCGCGGAGTCACCAATTCCCGCCGTCCCTGTGAGGGCTGTAGCACCATCTTCTCACAAGAAGATGCGATTGCCCAAGGAGTCTTCGTCGGAGTCAGCGGAGGCCACGTTTGATCTTGACAAGTTTGACTGGTAAGTTTAAGAGGTCATTCATTCTTTTCTGTTTTCTATTTGTTGGCTGTGCCCTGGAGTTTTACCTTTTCTTAATGCGAACTTGGTCTTGCAGTCAAGAGGCGTCGTCATCTTCTAGCGACGTTGAGTTTTTGAAGGAATCAGGAGTCGCGACCTCAAGGGCCAAGGTAGAAGTCGAGCACGCTCCATCTCCTCCGACAGCGGCCCACTCCAGGCATAATTCTTCGAGCTCTCCTCACGGAGGGGAGCATCGAATAGTTGCTCGGATGACAGCTCAACAGACTTCTTCGGAGTCGCTAGAGGACCATGTGAGTATATCTTTCCTTCTTTTGTATTTTGGCAGTCAACGCCTTTTGTTGCCCTCTCTGATTCCTTGATTGGCGCAACAGCTCCTTGTAAAGGAGGCCACGCGAGTGGCGGAGCAGGTAATGGCGATGGGTCGTCAGCATGCGATGCTGGAGACGCGTCACCGCTTGGTCGAAAGTGAGTGCTTCCACGCTTGTTCCTTTCATCTTCTCTCTATTTTGGTATGTTCGACTGATAGCCAATTATTTTGACTGCCATGTAGCTGAGCATAACGCCCTTCTGCGCAATGTCGCATCCTTGGAGAAGACATTGGCCGCAGCTGTCAAGGGGCGTGATGAGGCAATCGTGGCTCGTGATGATGCCCGAAAGCGCGAAGAGGATCTGCGCGCCTCTTTTGCGGCCAGGGAGAAGTTGTTCGAGGAGCAACTATTCTCAGTCGCCAAGGCCCTCTCAGGTACCTTTTACTGGTGGATTTTTGATTGATGCTTTTCTCTGCTTCTGGAGTTTTGCCGGTGGCACTAGAAATTTGATCCATTTTTTTGGTGTAGATGCTGGCGACTTGAGTTTTGACCCGCAGGCCCTTCTCGTGATGATGCTCTGGCCGGCGCGGTGTCCGCGGTCGAAGATCGAAGCGCCGTCGTCCAGGATACGTTATCCAAGGCCAAGGTCGCCCTTAGTCGCCTCCGGGAGGAGTTGATGCCAAAGGCGGAGCAGGTCAATACTATGGACGAGCTGGTGGAGTCGCTCGCCGGGGGCGTGCCTTCTACCTACAAGAACTCCCTCCGGGTGGCTGGTGCAACGATGTCACTCGCCATGGTGCAGGCCCACGGAGTCGAGATAGATCCCTCTGCGGTGTCGAAGACAATGCCTGTTGGCACGGATGGTCAGCAGGTAGTTTTCGCTCCCTTTGCGACTGCATGTGCCAAGTACGGCCATTCTTTGATTAATACCATTGCCAAGTATTCAGAGGAGCTCCAGCGCGCTAAGAAGGCGGCAAAATATTCGGCTTCAGGGGCAGGCGGAAAATCAGTGGCGTCTGATACTGCCACGGACTTGATGAAGCCTCCGAAGGCGTCGAAGTCAAAGAAGCCAGCTGCTCCGTAGTTAGCTTGTGTAGTAGATGATGAATTGTCCTTTTGCTCTAAGAACATGCCTGCTGGCGAGTGTGCTTGTGAATATTTTTTTATGCTTATCCTGAATGCATCTGCTATCCCTGCCTTTGTGTTAGTTTGGTCGCCTTATTTTCTTCTGTCTTGATCTGTGGTAGGGCACATCGAGTGGTCCCGTAGGGGGAAACCAGGATCCATCATCTCTTGATGAGACAGTGGTACCGCCGCGCTCTAGGGTAGAGGAGCTGTCTTTGCTATCGCGATTTCGTGACCGCGTGAAGCAGCTGGAGCGTGAGTTGCCCTTGATCCGCGGTAACGCAGATGTGTGGAAGTCAAAGGCGGAAAAAGCCGCCGCCCGCGAGCAGTATCTTCTTGGCGAGGTGACGCAGCTGGGCGACCAGTTTAAGTGTTAGTTTGCTCGTCCTCATCTTTTTCCTTTGTAGATAGTCGCAGTGGTACGTTGTACTCATGCTGTTGGTGCTGCTTCGTGTAGTTGTTAGCGCACAACGTCCGCAGGAGGAGAGGGATAGGATTGCCATCCGCCTTCATGGTCTCACCCAGGAGCAACTCCAAGAGAGTGGATACTTCTGGGTGGATCATGATCGTGCGACTGCATTGGCAACCCTGCAGGATCACGCTTCGCGAGTGCTGCTCTTCCTGAAGAAGTCACAGTCATGTTTGAAGAATATCTACCGAGCGATGTTCCTGTTGGATGACACGCCGTCAAGCCTGTTGGCTCTCCTGGCCAAATTTCAAGATATGTCCGCGGTTCGCGAGTGCGTGAGGCAGCAGTTGGTGGCTGGTGCCAAGGCTGCCCTTTCGATGGTGCGATTGCACAGGCCTGACGTGGATGTCGCTGTCGTAGCTTCCGGTCTGCCAGCGCCGCCAGCCGGATCTGCTTGGAATATGGTGCCGCACTATCAAGCGGTGGACCGCCCAGCAGAGGAGATTGTCGACTTCTTCGAGGAGCAAACCAATGTTCTTCTGTTGCAGCAGTAACCAGATTTGTATCCTGCACATAAGTGTATTTGTGTTGTAAAGTTCATATATATATTTGTATGTAATTTATTGTTGAACGCGTACAAATAGCTTTTGTAAGCGTAAGGTGCATTGCACTATGCGAGTCCTTTTCGTTAGCCTGGCCATCCCTTTTATCAACCTGCCAGGTGCGTTGCAGCTGGGTCGAATTTGCGTTAAGGGGTTCGATTGATGTGCCAGCTACTCAGGATGTCGCGTTTATTAGTTCGAAGAACAAATGTGTGTAGGGTGGCGTAGCCCCCGAGTACAATAGTAACAGAAGTGAAAAGAAAAAAAACACAGAGTTTTGGGGCCCTTAGCTTTTATTATTTGGAGAACAGTACGAGGTACAATGTGTGGCTAAGTAGCCTTGGCTGGGTAGCCTTATTTGCAATGTAAAAGTGAAACAACTAGGGGTAGAAGCGTCGCAGTTGTGCGATGTTCCAAGGATTGGAATATGCGACTCCTGTTTCTAGGTCTTGAAGGCGATAGGCGCCACCTGGGATTACTTCTGTAACCAAGTATGGTCCTTCCCAGGGGGACTCGAGCTTGAGATGCCCCTGCTGCTTCAGTCGCAGGACCAGGTCACCTTCGACGAAGGATTTGGGGCGAAGCCTTCTACTGTGGTAGTTGCGCAGGTTCTGCTGGTAGATCGTGGACCTTTCTGCGGCGATTTCTCTCGCCTTGTCGAGGAGGTCGACGGAGTCTTCGAGTGCAAGAGATGACTCTTGTTCGCTGTAAGCGACTATGCGCGGCGCCTTGTACCTTACTTCGGCGGGTAGTACCGCTTCTGCCCCGTGCACCATAAAGAATGGCGTGTAGCCTGTGGCGCTGTTTGGAGTTGTACGTAGGCTCTAGAGTACGGATTGGAGCTCGTGTGGCCAGGAACCCGCAGCTTGTTCGAGTGGTCGAAGGAGTCGCTTCTTGATGCCGCTGCAGAGGAGCCCGTTTGCTTTTTCTACTTGACTGTTGGTCTGTGGATGAGCGACTGAGGCATAGCTGATGTTGATCCCCAGGTTTCGCAGAATTCTTGGAACTCCTTGGATGTGAAGTTCGTCCCGTTGTCAGTGATGATGCTGTGCGGCACGCCGAAGCGGTAGACGATGGACTCGAAGAACTTGATCGCGTTGTGACCCGATTGCTTGGTCACCGGCATGGCTTCGATCCACTTGGTGAATTTGTCGACTACGACCAAAAGATAGACGTAGCCTCCTTGCGCGGACCTTGGGAGCTTGCCTACCATGTCAAGCCCCCATTGTGCGAAGGGCCGGGCCAATGGGATAGGTCTTAATTCCGCGCCTGGAGCGTGTGGTTTGTCCGCGAATCGCTGACAAGCGTTGCACTTTTGGACTATGTCCTTGGCGTCGCGCATGGCTGTGGGCCAGTAAAATCCAGCTCGTAGAGCTTTGGCAACGAGGGCGCGACTGCCGGCATGGTGTCCGCAGGTTCCTTCATGTATGTCGAGGAGGACTGCTTTTCCATCGGCCAGGGAGACACATCGTTGTAACACGCCTGTGATACTACGTTTATATAGTTCGCCGTTGATAACAGCGAATGCCTTGGAGCGTCATGCGATGTGCCGTGCGTCCGTTGGGTCGTCCGGTAGGCGCTTGCTGAGGAGATATGTAATGTACGGCTGCGTCCAGGATTGTTCGATCATCATGACGCTCATTGGCCCTTCGAGTCCTGTGTCTAGCTCCAAGTTTTCGAGTGCCATTTGCTCATTGGGTGGCGTAGCCCCCGAGTCTGTTGCTGCGCTTGTTTTCTTTTCTGCGGCCTTTGGTTTGATGGAGCGTTCGCAGATGCGCTCAAGAAATACCCCAGGTGGTATGGGGGCGCAGGTAGAGCCTATGTTGGCGAGTGCGTCCGCCTCCTCGTTGCTTTCGCGACCTACATGTCGCAACTCGCAACCATCGAAGTCTTCCTCGAGTGTATCGTAGAGGTCGCGGTATGCAATCATGTTGTCATTGAGTGCGTCACACTCGTGCATTTTTTGGTTGACGACCAGATTGGAATCGCCATATATGATGAGCTTCTTTGTGCCGCAAGCTTTTGCCATCCTCATCCCGTGCAACAGGGCCTCGTATTCAGCCTCGTTGTTTGAGGCTGTGAACTGCATTCGCAGGATGTATTTCAGCTTGTCTCCTTGAGGTGACGTCAATATGACACCTGCTCCTGCTCCGTCTTTCCGCTTGGATCCATCGAAGTGCATTGTCCAGAGGTAGGACATATCTAGATTGTCCGAGAGTTGGTTTTCCATCCAATGCACGAGAAAGTCAGGGAGAACTTGCGACTTGATTGCGTCGCGCTTTTCGTATGTGATGTCTCGTGGAGACAGTTCGATTCCCCAAAGCGCGACTCGTCCCGTGGCGTCGGGGTTATTGAGGATATGTCCCAATGGGGCGACGCTGACTACCACGATTAGGTGTTCCTGGAAGTAATGGCGCAGTCGCCGGGCAGTCATGAAGACGCCGTATGCCAACTTCTGGTAGTGCGGGTACCGCTGTTTTGTTGGCGTGAGGACCTCACTGAGGTAGTATACCGGGCGTTGTACTCCATGGACCTTGTTTTCCTTGACCCGCTCGACGACGAGCACTGTACTAACCACTTGGTTGGTAGCGGAGATGTATAGCAGTAGTGGCTCCCTTTCTCGTGGAGTCACCAGTACTGGCGAGGTGGATAACAGGCGCTTGAGGTCTTCGAATGCTTCTTGCGCTTCCTTGGTCCACTCGAATTTGTCAGCTTTGCGGAGGAGCTGATAGAAGGGCAGTGCCTTTTCCCCCATTCGACTGATAAATCGATTGAGGGCCGCGATTCAATGTTCTTTGGCTTCTCCATGGCCAGTATGGCCTTTATCTTTTTCAGGTTTGCCTCAATCCCTCTCGTGGAGATGAGATACCCGAGCAGCTGCCCAGATGGTACGCAAAAGGCGCATTTGTCCGGATTGAGCTTAATCCGGTAATGATCGAGGTTGGCGAATGTTTCGCGCAAGTTGTCGATTAGAGAGGCTTCCTCCTTGGTTTTGATTACTATGTCATCGACATAGACTTGGATGTTGCGACCCAATTGCTCCTTGAGGCAAGCCTGCATGCACCGCTGGTAGGTGGCTCCCGCGTTTTTTAGCCCGAAGGGCATTGTGTTGTAACAGAACACACCGAAGGGCGTTGTAAATGCGGTCTTCTCTTGGTCTTCCTCCTTCATTCGAATTTGGTTATAGCCTGAGTAGGCATCGAGGAAGCAGAGGCGCTCGCATCCAGCGGTGGAGTCGATGATTTGATCGATCCGTGGTAGCGGGAAGTGATCTTTTGGGCAGTGCTTGTTTAAAGAAGTGAAGTCCACGCACATCCGTAGGATATCCGTGTCTTTTTTTGGCACCAACACCGTATTGGCGAGCCAAGTGCTTTCCTTGATCTCGCGTATGAATTTGGCCTCGAGGAGTCTGTTGATCTCCATGCCGACTGCCTGCGCTCGTGGCTCAGACAGTCGCCTGATTGTTTGCTTGACTGGCCTTGCGTCGGGGTTGACGTTCAGTGCGTGCTTGGCGAATTCCCTGGGAACTCCTGGCATGTCCGCAGGACACCAGGCAAAAATTTCCCAGTGCTCACGGAGGAATTCGACGAGCGCGAGTTCCTATGTGGGACTCAAGTTGTTGGCGATGAGGGCCGTTTTGGCTGGATCTGTCGGATGGACCTGCACCTTCTTTGTGTGCACATATGAGTTGAAGGAGAGATCAGGTGAGCTTGGCCTGCTCGGGGGAGGCAGGCTATTGTCTGTCGTTTCCATCAATCGCGCGAGCTCTTCCTGCATGCCGAAGGACTGGGAGATTCTGTTGAATTCCCTGTCGCAGCTGTCAGATCGCTCAAAGCTTCCGTTGATCGTGATGACGCCGTTGGGACCTGGCATTTTCATCTGCAGGTAGGCGTAGTGGGGTACCGCCATGAACCTAGCGAACGCGACGCGTCCGAGGATGCAGTGGTATTGTGAGGGCCAGTCGATGACCTCAAAATCGATGCGCTCGCGCCGGAAGTTCCTTGGCGTGCCGAATATGACGTCGAGGTTGATTTTGCCTAGGGGGTATACGCCTTTCCCTGGGACGATGCCGTGGAATGTTGTGTCCGATGCCTCCAAGCAAGTTAGAGGGATCCTCATTTCTCGCAAGGTACTCGCGAATATGAGGTTGATGCCGCTTCCGCCGTCCATGAAGACGCGAGTCATGTCGAAGCCTCCAATTTGCGCTTCGAGTACGAGGGGGCAATGGCCTGGGCGAGGTACTTGAGGTGGGTGGTCTCGTTTATCGAAGGTGATGCATGACTCACTGCCACTGAGGTACTCAGTGGTGGATGGTGGTGAGTGCGTGGCCAAGTTGACTTGGCGAGTGATGGCTTTCTGCACCCTGTTGGAGGGGCGTCCCTTTTGGATCATCATGGTACCCATGGCCCATGGGTACGGTTCTCCTCCGTGGTATTGGTCTGATGCAGCTCCGTTCGGTGGTGGCCCCGGTGGAGGTGGCGGTGCGCCATGTGCCACGGCTCCTGGAGCGGACCCGTAGCCTCTTTCGACTGCGTTGCGGTTCATCCGAACCAATCCCTCGTGTAGTTTGAGGAACTCGCGGCAATCCTTGAGGAGGTGGCTGGACTTTCTTTTGCCGTCATGCTTGCCGATGTAAAAGTGTACCATGCATGGTCCGGACAGTTTTTCCTCGATGGAGGTCGCGGGTGCCTCGTCGCGAGTGCGGCGTTGCCATACTTGCATGGTTTTCCCAGAGTCGCGGTATCCACCGCTGCGGTATCTGCTGTTGCGGTTGTCGTCGCATCTATCGGCGTAGCCGGCTGCGACCATGTTGACGTCGTCACGGTCGTCGTAGATGCGCATGCGGCATTTGCCTCAGCGGTCGCGTCTGCGTTCGAGTTCTGCCTCCTCGTCGGAGTGAACGCGGTTCTTCACCGAATCTTCTCCATCAGCCCACCTATTCGCGATCTCCATCAGATGGTCGATGGTCTGGGGCTTTGAGCGGGCTAGCTCCTCCCTGAGCTCTAGACGACGGACGCCACCGTTGAATGCATCAATCGCGTGGTCTTCCGAGATGTTTTCTGCGGAATTCTTGATGATGGACCACCTTCGTATGTATGAGCGCAGCGATTCGCCAGATCTTGCTGGCAGCATCTCAGTTCTTCGATTGATGCAGGCCGTTTGTATGTGCCTTTAAAGTTGTGCACGAAGCTATAGACCAGCTCATCCCAACTGCGAATGGATCCACGTGGGAGGCTATTGAGCCATGCTCGGGCGGTGCCCTGCAGCTGTAGCTACAAGCATTGCATGGAAGTACTTCGACTGCCGCCGTGGAGCCTCACGGAGGAGATGTGATCTTCTAGCCAGATTTTAGGGTCTTGTAGACCGTCGAACTTTGGATTTTCTGACGGAAGTTTAAACCCCTTAGGCATTCGCTTCTGCCTAATGGATCTGCTGAAGCATCTAGCGCCGCAGAGTTCCTCGTCTTCCTCTTCGGAGTCAGTCGACCGAGCACGTCGTGCTCTTGACTTGTCGATCTTGCGTTGTGTGAGGTCGTTGCGTGCATCGTAGTCGCGATCGTTTCGCCGTGAACGACGGCGTCGAGACAGGTCGTGACTGTCATCGCTGGATGAGGGTGAGTAGCGTTTTGCTAGTGCTTTGCCCTTCTTCGGGTCTGGTACCGGCTCCTTGTCGAGGGCGGCCTCGATTAGCTCTAAACATGCGATCGTAGATCGGTGCATGGCGGTTCGGGGATCTCCAGCCGGTGGCTGGTTGTTGAGGAGGTACATGGTGGCTACTGTCACCGCGGCCTGCGGCGTTCTGGGGACCACGTTGCCTCTTGTGTCGACTGTCATAGAGCCGAAGTCGAGGACTTTCGCGGCGTCTATGTGCTCTTGTTCGGTGAGGTGAGCCATTCGCGACTGCCTCTTCTTGGCGATGTACTCGTTGCCTCGTGAGGAGGATCCTCCGTAGGAGGAGAGCCCAGCGCGACGAAGGCTTGACTCATCCGCCGCCTTTTAACACGCCTCAAGTTGCGTGATTGCTTGTTTTTGGCACGTGAACTCCTCTTTTAGGAGCCAATGGTAGCCCATCAGTAGTTCCTTCGGGGACCCGAGGGGTAGCAGTGTACCTCGTAGGGCCTCGCGGCAGCGCTCCCACTCCTGCTCGTTGAGCTTGATTACGACGCGTTCGCCAGTTTGCTCGTTGATTATACTGGGAGGTTCGACTGCCCCCCCGCTGGCGCCGTTACCGCCGTTGATAATGGCGTTACCGCGATTGGCGGAGGTGTCGCCTGCGTTAACGACGGCGCACATGAAGTGATTGGGGAAGCTGCTGCTTCCACAACTTTCAGATTCAGAACCGTAGGTTCCATCTTCTATGGCCAGATCGCTCAGATCGGAGTCGCGACTGCTGTCGCTGATCGTGTTCCCGACTGCCACCGGAGCATTGAGTTCACTGAGGGTGCCGATTGATGGAGGGAACCATGACGCCGGGGCAATCGCCGGTGTCGTAGGTTGATCAGGCAGGCGAAGCGTGCCCATCTGACCAACCTGGAAGCAGAAGTTCCCAATCGCCAGGCTGATTCCGTCGCCCACGGATTCGAAGGCCGGGCGGGTGGCCGGCGTGTGGACGGTGAAGTCGAAGGCGCGGAAGAGCTGGCGAATCTCCGCTGTTGCGGAGTTGTAGATCGCGGTTGATGGGGCCGAAGAAGCCGCAACATCAACACTCCCAATTCCCACAGACGGCGCCAATTGACGAGGGTTTAACTCATCAATGCCCATTGTTATGGACTTGGGTTTTGGAGAAGGAGAGAGTGCTGGAGACATCTATCGGCTAGCAAACGAGCACACAGGGGACAAAGGATTTACCCAGGTTCAGGCCTCGTAGAGGTCCCTACTCCTGCTTGTCTGCTCGTGGAATTATTGAAGGAGTCGAAAGTTACAATGGTGCACAGATGCAATCTGGCGAGAGTTGTGGAAACTAGGGTTGCGCGTCTCCTCCTCGCCGCCCCTTCCTAGCCTTTATATAGATAGGCTAGGTCTCGGGTAGCAGGTCGAGTCGGTTACAAGTTAGGGTTCTCCCCTTCAAACTTTCTATCTTTAGCTTCTTCTTGCCTCTCAAGCAATCGAGAGTCCGCAGGTCACTCGAGTCCTTTCGTCTAGGCCTTGGCGACACCGTAGGCCTGTACGTATTTAGACCGTATATACCAAGCTCGAGTACCTATAGGGTATACCCATGTCAGGTAGCATTATAAGATGATCCCTCATTTAGATATCAAGATAAAAATGTGTTCTTCCTTGAGTATGCACTGTTCTATGGATCGTGTTTCGAGACATCACGTGATGATCGGGTGTACTCGAATCTACGCTTTCATAGGAACGGGTGTAAGATAGTTTTACACACGCGAATACTAAGGTTCTTACTTGGCGAGCCTAGCATGTACAGACATGGCCTTGGAACACGGACCGAAAGGTTAAGCATGAATCATATGGTTGATATGATGCCCATATAGATGCTCGCCTTTGAAGCTATATCAACTCACGTGATGATCGTACTTGGTGTAGTGGATTTGGTTCATGTAATCACCAAAAGGACACGGGGGATGTCGTTTTTGAGTGGGAGTTCATTAGTAATTTGGATTAGTTGAACTCAATCTCTCATAAACTTAGTCTAAATAAACTTTATAAATTCTGTTGTAGATGGCACCACCTGCTTTTAATTTCAATGTGTTCATGGAGAAAGAGAAACTTGCTGCGAATGGTAGCAACTTCACCAACTGGGCTATGAATTTGAGGATTCTCCTCACTGCTGCACAAAAGCAATATGTGCTAGATGCGCCGCTAGGCCCCCCACCAGCTCCTGATGCCCCTGACGAAGAAAAGAATGTCTATGTGACTCGTCAGGAGGACCACAACTTAGTTCATTGCGGCATACTGTCTGGGCTAGAGCCAGAACTTCGAAAGCGTTTCGAAAATGGTAATCCCTTTGATACCATGGGAGAATTGAAAATGATTTTCGATACCCATGCTGTTGTAGAGAGTTATAATGCTACCGAAAAGTTCTTTAGCTGCATGATGGAGGAAAACAGCTCCGTTAGTGAGCACGTACTCAAAATGTCTGGGTACGCCGATAAGCTTGTGTCCTTGGGAATAACGATTCCCATTGACTTAGGCATACATCGTGTTCTCCAATCTCTACCACCTAGCTACAAGAGCTTCGTGATGAACTATAATATGCAGGGCATGAAGAAGACTCTTCCCGAGCTTCTGTCAATGCTTAAGACTGCAGAAGTGGAGATTAGGAAAGAACATCAAGTGTTGATGATCAATAGAACCACCGGTTTCAAGAAGGACAAGAAAGGCAAGCACAAGGGAAAGAAGGGTGGCAAATCTGTTGCCACGCCTGAAAAGAAACCCCGGGCTGGCCCTAAGTCTGACACCGAGTGCTACTATTGCAGGGGGACTGGCCATTGGAAGCGCAACTGCCCCAAGTATTTGGCGGACAAGAAGTCCAGCAAGGCAAACAAAGGTATATGTGATATACATGTTATTGATGTGTACTTGACTAGTACTCACAGTAGCACCTGGGTATTTGATACCGGATCGGTTGCTAATATATGTAACTCGATTCAGGGGCTACGGAACAAGCGACAACTAGCAAGGGATGAGGTCAGGATGCGGGTCGGCAATGGATCAAGAGTTGAGGTGATCGCCGTCGGGACGCTACCTCTCCATTTACCATCGGGATTAGTTACAAAACTAAATAATTGTTATTTGGTGCCTGCACTGAGCATGAACATTGTATCTGGATCGTGTTTGATGCATAGTGGTCATTCCTTTAAATATGAAAACAATGGTTGTTCGATTTATAAGAATGATATCTTTTATGGTCATGCACCTATGTTGAATGGTTTATTTCTGTTGCATCTCGATAGTAATATTACGCACATTCATAATGTTAATGCTAAAAATATTAAACTTGATGATGATATGTCTACATATATGTGGCACTGCCGTCTAGGTCATATTGGCGTTAAACGCATGAAGAAACTCCATTTTGATGGACTTTTGGAGTCACTTGATTTTGAATCATTTGATACATGTGAGCCATGCCTTATGGGCAAGATGACTAGAACGCCGTTTTCCGGTTCAATGGAACGGGCGACAGATCTATTAGAAATCATACATACTGATCTATGTGGACCAATGAGTGTGTCGGCGCGAGGTGGATATCGTTATTTTGTTACTTTCACGGATGATTTGAGTAGATACGGATATATCTATTTGATGAAACACAAGTCTGAAACTTTTGAAAAGTTCAAGAAATTTCAGAATGAAGTGGAAAATCATCGTAATAGAAAGATCAAATTTCTACGGTCTGACCGTTCAGGAGAGTATCTAAGTTACGAGTTTAGCACACACATGAAAGAGTGTGGAATAGTTTCACAACTCACGCCTGCCGAAACACCACAACGTAATGGTGTGTCGGAACGTCGTAATCATACCTTATTGGATATGGTTCGATCTATGATGTCTCTGACTGACTTACCTCTGTCATTTTGGGGTTATGCACTGGAAACAGCTGCATTCACTTTAAATCGGGCACCATCTAAATCCGTTGAAACGACACCGTATGAATTATGGTTTGGAAACAAACCTAAGCTGTCATTTCTTAAGGTTTGGGGATGCGATGTTTATGTGAAGAAACTTCAACCGGATAAACTCTAACCCAAAGCGGAAAAATGCGTCTTCATAGGATACCCTAAGGAAACAATTGGGTATACCTTCTATCACAGATCCGAGGGCAAGGTTTTTGTTGCCAAGAATGGATCCTTTCTTGAGAAGGAGTTTCTCGCGAAAGGTGTGAGTAGTCGGAAGGTAGAACTCGAAGAGGTTATTGAACCTTCTCTTCATGGAATGGCGAGTGGCGCAGCACCGGAAGTTGTTTCGGAGTTGACTTCACCTGATGAAGAGAGAGCTAATGATAATGATCATGAAACTCCGAAAGAGGACACTACCGAACCTCGTAGGTCAAGCATGACACGTGCAGCTCCTGAACTGTACGGCAATCCTGTTGTGAATTTCATGGTTGATGAAATGGATGACCCTACGACGTATGAAGAAGCGATGATGAGCCCGGATTCCAACAAATGGCTAGAAGCCATGAAATCCGAGATGGAATCCATGTACGAGAACCAAGTTTGGAACTTGGTGGACTTACCTCACGACCGAAAGGCCGTTGAGAATAAATGGATTTTCAAAAGAAAAACTGATGCTGATGGTAATGTGACCATCTATAAGGCTCGACTTGTCGCAAAGGGGTTTCGACAAATTCAAGGAGTTGACTATGATGAGACATTCTCTCCCATAGCGATGCTTAAATCGGTTAGGATTATGTTAGCAATTGCTGCATATTTCGATTATGAAATATGGCAGATGGATGTCAAAACTGCGTTCCTCAATGGTAAGATTGAAGAAGAGTTATATATGATACAACCTAAGGGTTTTGTCGATCCTAAGGATGCTAATAAGGTATGCAAACTTCAGCGATCCATCTATGGACTGAAGCAAGCATCCCAGAGTTGGAATCTCCGCTTTGATGAGGTGATCAAAGAGTTTGGATTTGTCCAAACTTATGGAGAGGCTTGTATTTACAAGAAAGTGAGTCGGAGCAATGTGGCATTTCTGATATTATATGTGGATGACATATTATTGATTGGAAATGATATAGATCTTTTAAACAGTGTTAAAAGTTATCTAAACAACAAATTTTCCATGAAAGACCTTGGTGAAGCGTCATATATATTAGGCATTAAAATCTATATAGATAGATCAAGGCGCCTAATTGGGCTATCGCAGAGTACATACCTTGATAAGATATTAAAGAAGTTTAATATGGACGAAAGTAAGAAGGGGTTCTTACCTATGTTGAAAGGCAAGACATTGAGTAAGACTCAAAGTCCGGCTACGGCGGAAGAAAGAGAGATGATGGATAAGATCCCCTATGCCTCGGCCATAGGCTCTATTATGTATGCCATGCTATGTACAAGACCGGATGTGGCACATGCTATTAGTTTGACTAGTAGGTACCAATCTGATCCAGGTTTGGAACACTGGATAGCGGTAAAGAACATCCTCAAGTACTTGAGAAGAACTAAGGATATGTTTCATATATACAGAGGTGAAGAAGAGCTAGTCGCTAAGTGTTATGTCGATGCTAGATTTGACACCGATCCGGATGACTCTAAGTCTCAATCCAGATACGTATTTCTCTTGAACGGAGCAGCAGTTAGTTGGAGGAGTTCCGAACAACCTGTGGTGGCTGGATCAATGACGGAGGCGGAATATGTTGCTTCTTCAGAAGCGACGCAGGAAGAAGTTTGGATGAAAGAGTTCATTACGGAACTGGGTGTGGTTCCTAGTGCGTTGGACTCGATGGTGATCTATTCTGACAACAATGGAGCCATAGCCAACGCAAAGGAACCGAGGTCTCACAAGAATTCCAAACATATTAAGCGCCGGTTTCACTCCATCCGCGAGCATGTCAAGGATGGAGATATAAAGATTTGTAAAGTACAGACGGACCTAAATGTAGCAGATCCATTGACTAAAGTTCTCCCTAGGGCAAAACATGATCAACACCAGAACTCCATGGGTGTTAGATTTATCACTATGTGAACTAGATTATTGTCTCTAGTGCAAGTGGGAGACTGAAGGAAATATGCCCTGAGAGGCAATAATAAAGTTGTTATTATATATTCCTTATATATATGATAGATGTTTATTTTACATGCTAGAATTGTATTGATCGGAAACATCAATACATGTGTGTTTAATAAACAAAAAGGGTTCCTAGTTATGCCTCTCTTATAGACTAGCTTGTTGATTAACAAGATGATCAAGGTTTCCTGATCATGGCCATTGGATGTTGTTAATAACAAGGTCACACCATTGGTGGAATGATGTGATGAACATTCATCCGAAGTATAGCATTACGATCAAGTCATTATGTTTATATTGCTATAACATCATACAGAGTAATCTTTATCCTTAGACCATGAGATCATGTTAATTGCTGACACCAGAAGAGTATCTTGATAACATCAAACATCACACCGTAACAGGGTGACTATAAAGATGGGTTCAATACTACAAAGGTGTTATGTTGAGACTCATGGATCAAGAGTGGAATTTGTCAATCCAGATGACGGATAGATATACTCTGGGCCCTCTCGGTGATATCACATTGAGATAGCTTGCAAGCAAGTGATATGATCACTAGAATGTTATATCACGGGAACGAGAAAAGAGTGCATGCCGGTAACGAGATCAAACTAGGTATGGATATACCGATGATCGAATCTCGGACATGTAATATATCGAGAGACAAAGGGATTTAGTTACAAGCGTTAAAGATTCTCACGATCACAGAAGTCATCGTTAAATGTGTAGGAGTCAGTACGGATCTCCAGGTCCCGCTGCTGATTATTGATCGGAGAAGGGTCTCGATCATGTCTGCATTATTCGCGAACCGTAGGGTGGCACACTTAAGAGTTACCGGACACCATTTTGGAGCAAATATGTTTCAGACGAAAGAATTACAAAGCGCAAGAATTGTTTCAATAGAAACCGGAAATTGTTTCGGCTGAAATTGCAGAAGGTGGTTCTGCATGTGATATTGAAATATTGCAAGGGGCTATATGTGAATGTTTGTTAATTAAAGTAATTAACAAAATTCTGAATACATTTAATAAAAAGAGTTTTATTAAATGAGAGAGCATTAAATTTGGAGAAATTTAATGCATTTAAAGTGGAGACTTTAAAAGGGAATGTGAAGAGGCATTTTAATGTGGAGGGGTTACCACCACATGAATGGGGGAGGTGAGGGGTCACCCCCCCATGCGCCGGCCATGGAGAGAGGGGGCACCCCCCTCCTCCTATAAAAGGCCACCATTCCCTCCTTCATTCACACATCTCCTTGTGAAGGATCTCTCTCCCCCTCTAGAATTATTCCCCTATGGTCTCGGATTAGCGAGATACATGTTCCCGGTGGCATTTCGTCTGGAAGGAGTTGCTGCTTCCACTGGATCGGTGGAGCGAGGAGATGGAGGTTGTCCGGTGGCTTGAACATGTGTGCGAGTGCGGATGTGCTGTTGAGTTGCGGCGTTCGGACTTTCTCATGATCTTGAGATCGGCAAGTGTACGACTACATCAACCACGAGTTCCTACTCGTTAACAAAGCTCGTTTTCTACGAGGGTAAGTTCTCGTTGGATGTATATCCACCCATTGCTTTGTACCTAGTGGATAGATCTTGGCGTGTAGTTCACACCGTAGGAATTTTTTTGTTTTCTATGCTGTGGACCCAACAAGTTGTATAGATGTAACAAAAAGCTTAATCATAAGATGTATAGGTTAATGCATTATACCATTTTACATCTGAAAATATAATTACCCGTTCATAGTCGAAATATTCTTTCACATTGGCCTTCTTATTTTTAATTACTATCGGACTTGGGTTGGGACGAGGCTGCAGATTTTTTGTCAGCCACTCGGTTCTGTTTATGCAGTACACAAGTGTATTAGGACCGATGCGACTTGGCTGGTTGGGACTTATGGGAGTAGACATGAGTTCGGCGTATGCACTGATGACCTGCATAAATACATGATTCTTATGTGAGAAGCCTGGTTTTAATAATTAGTTGAAAATATATAAATCGTATGTCACTGACAAAGGTTTTAATCATGATTTACCGTTCCAGACATAAATGAAGTGTCTTCAGGTGTGAAACATTTCAGAACGTGTCCCGTTAAAGTATTTTGTGCACTCTCGAACACCACTGTTTGTTTTGCAACGTTTTCTCGCTCTAATGAGGCGACATACTCCACGGCTGCATCTATGTGTGCTGAAGTTATGGCACTTAGAGTATCAAACAGACAACCTGCATAGGAAGGAATACATTAGGCTAACAGCTTCTAGAATCAGTTAATGTAAATATCAAATAATTGTAAGAGCTACAATTACCACTCCATGACCGACCTTTTGGGCATTTAGATGCTTTCTGGAGGTCTTTTTTCGTGAATCTTGAATGCTTCTTTTCTATAATCGGAGACTTGAAAGTGTGCTTCGTTTTCTTTTGGATGTTCTTACTCTTTGTGCTACAGTATCAACCACGGTCTCTATAGCTACTTCTGGTGAGCTACCACTAGTAGTGTCGGAGGTGGAGTCTGACTTTCGGGCTGAATTAGGTTCACAACAATCTTGTTCTTCAGAATTTCTGTAGCCATTTATATATATCTGGATTGTTTCCATTTGTTTCATCCCTCGGTGGATTGGAATCATTTTTGTCCAGACGGTTAAGGATATCCTTAAAGGGGAGTAGTAATTGATAAAAATCATCTCATCAAATGGTGAAGAAAAATAAGAGGGCGACATGATTTATACCTGTACGCATCTCAATACGTCAGGTATGAGAGCGACATGTTTCTGCGTGTCACATATCTGTTTCTGCATGTCATCAAGGACATTAAAATTTTTCTTTGTGCTAGGATTGTCTCTCTTTGTACCTGCACTTGAACCTACACCATCGTGTGTGTATTGTCGTGCACTGATTTCATTGACAATCTGCAGGAAGTAGTGTACTGTTATCAGATGAACACAATAAATCATGTAAAACACTTAGGGTTTGAAAACAATGTAAGAAGTTACTTTACCTCGCCACGACCATAGCCATACCCCTCGTCACAAGCATCTCTATTTGAGGCAGCAGCTTCATCCCAGTTTGTTATAAGTGGGTCCCATATATGAAGGAGGAGTCATAACCGTTCTTGCACGTACACTTCAAGTCAACCTAGGTAATATCCAACCATTGGCAGGAAGTCACCGTCTTAGTTTTTCCACTCTGAGAGCTTGTGTTATGATTTCTAGAACCAATGATAGATACATCCTTGATATACCTTGGCAGATCATTTGATCCCAGCTCCTTTTCCTAATGGTCTATTCTCTATCGAGGAGAAACGTTTGCATTATGATGCGTAGGTTGAGGCAGGTCTACCCCAATAAGAAGTACCATGGGAGAGGAAGGAGAAGATGAAGACGTAGAACAAGAACGACCCGAACAAGATGTGCAACCACCAAACTACTACACCACCTATGAAGATATTTATGTTCTCGAAGGAAATATCCAAAACATGAACAACCTCTCCATCAACCTTCGAGATGCTACTACCAACCTTACCACCCAGTTCCACGATTGGAGTAGCCAAGGGAACGTGGGAGATTATTCACCACCACCACAATAAGCAACAAAAGGGCTTGCAAAAGCCTGATCTTGGGGATGTGTTCCCAAGCAATTTTATTTGTGTAATAATGAGGTTGTACTCTAGCTCCTTGCCAGATCTGAAACACTTGTGTTGGTTTGTTCCAACACTTTGCTTTTCTTTCCTTTTTCATTTGCTTTCATTTTTTGTTCGCTTTTGTTTTCGTTTGTTTCTATTTTCTTAGCTCCTTGCTTGGTCGCAAGTTCTTTTCTATTCTCTAATCCCTATCCTCAAAAATATAAAAAGATTTTTCTCTTTTTCCTTTTTCGTGAAAGTGGATTCACACTTTGCTTCTTTGCTTTAATTATGTGAGTGATTTTACTTGAGTTTTGAAGGAACACATCCCTATAAGGAAGAAGATTATGGAATTGTTCATGAGAGGTATGTCCTATGTCTCCCACTTTCAAAGTTTTGGCTATTTATTTTAGTTGGTTGATTTGCTAAGATGCCATGCTAGTGGGAGTAATTCAAAATAGTTAGAGTAAACCTTTTTATTTGAATGAGTGATTAGTTGTGGAACCTTTTTCTCTAGTTCTTTTAGCTAACCAAGTTTTGCCTTAGAAATAATATTTCCAAATAAGTACAACAAGAAAAAGTTTGAAATTTATGACTTGTCTAATGAATGATTGTCTCGAGAGTTTACCCTTAAAGATACCTAACCTCATAGATGTTTGATATACTTGACGACACTTTTGAAAGGAGTTGTTTGATTGAAATAAGGTCTAGTGGTAATTGTGATGCATGCCAAAGGTAACCTTGTGGATCCACCTATGGTACTATTTAAAGAGTTCTATGTTTCTCATGCACACCTTTAGATGCCAACAACTTCACTGGCCTATGAACGATCTATGGTACAACCCCTGATTTTGGCTATGAGTTGACGGGTGGCATAAATGTCACCATAATGGGCAAACGTATTGCTACTTTCAATTGTTGTGCAAACCATCGTTCAAAAGAATCACTCAATGATCCTTTAAAGAAGGAAGAAAAAATGAAGATCCACATAACAAGTCCTTGGCATGGTCTCATTACTACTTTATGAATTTTCTTGAAAGGCAATGATTGGAATAGAAGTGTTTTGATAGCCTTGATTTACTGATGTGGGTGTCAATAAGACACCTCACTGTTATGCAACTTAGGACATGAACTCTCTTACTGAATTTTGCTATATTAAAACATCCTAGTGTTCCCTAGCAAGCTGAGAGTTAAGTAGAAGAATTGAATTGATTGTTACACTTCTAGTTATTTATACTTATATTAAACTCTACTTTGATTGTCTTGATTTGACGAAGCTACTGTATATTCTTGTCATCTCTTTAACTTTGATGAACCTTTTAAATGGATGAAGTGCTGGACGCATATGACTGCCAACCGTAAGTGAATTCAAATTCTCATTGTTTCAAGTTTAAATGCTGAATTCCTTATAGTTCTTTTGTTTCTTCTTCCTCGAGGGTGATCAAGGTTTGAGCTTTGCGGAGGTTGATGGCTCTCAAAATAGCCATCTTTTCCCGCATTTAAAAATTGTTTTTAGTCAAGCAATTGATAAGAAACTCTCTAGCCTTGCCACTAATGACTAATAATTGCAAAGATATGTAAACCATTGCTTTGATTTATGTTGTGCAGGAAATCACGCTTTTTAATGTGAAATCAGGAGTCATAATGAAGATTTTGAGGAAGTTCACACAACCAAGTAATTCTGGAGCAATTGCCAGGCGTCGGCAGCTGTAATGACCACTGGTACGGGCAGGGTCCGCCTGTACCATGTGGTGGCGGCTTCGTCTCGTCAAACCCTACAACTTTTGTGAACACTCCTATATATTTCGAGGCCTTAGCCGCCACAGAGGGGGCCGCCATTCTCAGATTGTATCACACCACCACTAAAGGAGATCCACATCATAGTTCATCAATTCCATCTTCCATCCCCTCCATAGCCATAGCCATTACTTTGTACTTGAGATCTCCTTGGGATTCGGCGACTATTGTAAGAATATTTGATTTCAATCTAAGTATTTTGCACAATATTTTCTATCCTTGATCTTATTGTTATGAGTGAGTAGTCCTCATGGGCTGTGGGTTGGGGAGAACCCTTGCAGCAATTATGTGCATATAACCTATGGGAGTATTGTGTATTGTTTGAAAGAGGGATTTGTATCTTTTGTTTCTTTGTCTTTTGCCTCGATCTTTGAACTTGTAGGTACCCAAGATCCCCGAGATCGATAAAGGCTTGAGGTGAGATACTTGGCAAGCGGAGATCTCATAGAAAACCAAGTGATAGAAAGGACGATACGGTCTTCGCTTAGCGACCCATTGGGGATCACAGCAATATCACTTCTTAAGGCTTTGATTTGTGTTTTCACTTAATAACGATTTGTAGCCCGGTGCTTCGTGGTTCACTCGGTTGGATCAAAAGACTATTGATATGCCTGCTACTCGTAGAGGCTCTAGTATATTAGGATGTGTTGCCCACAAGAGATTATCTCTATTAAAGCATTACACATGACTATGCTTATTATTATATTGTATCCCATATGATATGTAGCTGCAGGTTGATCTTCAACCCTAGCCTATCTCCATACATGGAATCAACCCATGATATAAAGTAAACTAGATTGTTTCGGTAATCAAAGGTAAAACAAAAAAACAAAGTCTTGCAAATGTGTCCTTTTTTATTCCTTTTAGCGTTGTTTCTCAAGGTTCGATTAAACCTAGATCTACTAGGGAAAAACACTATTATACTACATCCGTGAATTCAGATCAAAGGTATCAGCCCACCCATAAGCCTTATCCCTCGCCTGTTTCTTTCCCTTTGTTTGCCTTCTCTCTAAAAAAATATTCAGCCCAAACAATAAAACATGTGGGCTGCATATACAGAAGATGGGCCCCTCCTAGCCATCGGCCCTAGGCCGTCGCACATGGTCTCCTAGGTTCAGATCCGGCCCTAGGAGGGATGGGCCTGCCGCTGCTCCCCATCTCCACGGTGGTTGGCAGGGGGGGCACAGGAGGTGCGAGGGCGGACACGACACTGTTGAGCATGTGTTGTAGTTTTATCATTAGCTGGGTGCCGCAACAAGATTTTGGAGCCTCATATATGATGTGCACGCGAAGACTGGGAGATGAATCTGTACTACCAAGAATGGTACATAACAATGTTTTTTGTGAACGATTCAGGGTAATACAGAGTCATCCCCTGGAAACATGGTGCTACGGATTTAATCATCGGCGTCATGTAAAGGTTAAACAGAGAATATTGCCCCAAAGTACATGTCACATACACGCGGGAGCAACGATCCTACCAAACCAAGGTGCAAAATAGACATTTGATCTCACGACCAGGTTCGAAAGGTTAATCCCTTCCACTACGTTGTGCTATGGACTAATCATGGGACTACAACATGAACCGTGCAAAAAATCCTCATTTTTCTCATCCAAAAAACCCTAAACAGTGAATCTGCCGAAGCCTACCCAATCAAAACCCTAGATCGAAGCAATGTGTCCGTAGATCTAGATCTTCTCTGTACCAAGGTACCGGCCACATCAGATGAACTAAGAAGATATCACTACTAGGAAAAATGCCTATCAGTGGCGCATGTTTTTTGAATTCTGTGGTGCATATTAGATGCGCTGGTGTTACCTTGCCACTAAATTTGATTTCTATGGCGCATATTGATATGAGTCACGAATTTTTTTTTCAACTTTCAAAAAAAGCGGGCCAGATCTCAAATTTCTGTGGCGCATATTGCCAATATGCGCCACATATTATTTTTTTCAAATTTCAAAAAAAGCGGGCCAGATGTAGATCTAGATCTAGCACCACAGGAGCCGCCGGAATTTCGTTGAAATTTTGTCAGAGGCCGTGGCCGTGGCCGAAAGTGGGGGTAACCGGAGGAGGCGAAGTAGGTCACCGGAGGTGGTCGTCGTCGTGGTCGGGTCGCCGAAGGTGGTGGAGGAGGAGGTCGTTGGAGGAGGAGGTTGCTGGGGTTGAGGAGGAGGAAGCCATGGACGACGGTGGAGGGGAGGAGGCCATGGCCGGAGGTGGAGGACAAGGAGGAGGAAGGAGAAGAGAAGGGAGGAGAAGAAGGAGAGGAGAAGTTCCACCCAAAAATTTGAAATGTGGAGGAGGAGAAGTCTGGAGGAGAAGGGACGCCAACGGGATTTGAATCCCGTTCAAAAATTCGGTGGCGCATATTGGAGATATGCACCACAAAATTGTTTTTTTTGTTTTTTCTAGAAACAAATGTTTTTTATTATAACTTTTTATTCTTTTCGAATTTAGGGATTCTGTAAAATTCAGAACGGTCTTTCGACTGTGACTAAAAATTGACCTCAGCCGGCTCAAACGAATAGAAACAGACCATTTTGGTTACCTGTTTGGATCATGAGATGCCCTTGTATACTCATCCTGAGAGTGATCCGACGTAGCATCAGTCAGATTTGCTTTTTTGTTTTTTTGAGACAGCTGCAGCAGTCAGATGTTGGAGAGTAGCCAAAGCGTAGCGCTCACAGTCACAGCAGTTGCCGTCGGGCCCAACCCATAGTTACCCAAGCCCGAACTGTCACTGGCCACGCAGCCAGCCCATAGTTACCACAGACGGCCCACGAAGGAACAATATCTCCCTCTCCTCACTCTGTTCGCCATTTCGGATAGGAGGCAGCACGGCAGTAGGCGGCAGCACTCACTCACTCTGAAGCTCTCGTGGCGATGGACGTGGCGGGGGCTCAGGCCCGAAGGCTGCCGCTCCTCCTGCGCCACCCCGCCGTATCCCACCGGGGCTCCGTCTCGTTCTTCCCCGGCGGCGCCCGGCGGAGCTGGGCGGCGTCCGCGACTGCGGAGGGAGAAGACGGCAGCCGCGGCTACGAGCGGGTGGCCATGGACACCCCCGGTGCGTACCGGCTCGTGGACCGGACCACCGGACGCAGCGTCATCGTGTGGGGCGGCGTAGACGACGGAGACGAGCCCAGCGTGCCGTCCCCGGAGGTCCTCTCCATGACCACGCGCGGCGGCAGCGCCGACCGCTCCGCCTCCAAAGGTTCGACGAAATGCGTGCATTATTTCGGAAACTCAATAGTCCGGAAGGCGAATTTCGATATTAGTGTACCTGGCGGAATTAGATTTACCCAGAATTTCTGCAATGCTTTTCCTGAAGATGGGGCCGTTTTTGTTTTTTGACACTGCAGGTGCAGCAAATGGGGGCAGTGCAGGTGTTGGGAGTTTTGGAAGACTCAAGGCACAGAAAGTGCAGGCGTTAGCCAGGAGGTCATCAGCTCAACTCAAGAGAGAGGGTAGTACTAGTTCTAGGCGCACAACCACCCCGTCGCGTAGTGAATATTTTGCTGATTCTGATGAAGATGAAAAAAGTTCTGGAAGAAGAAAGTTTGTTGCAGACCCAGCACGCAGGGCTAGACCAAATAGTAACTATGGGGATGAAAGAACCCGGAGTTCGCCTTCTCTGAATTCTGTTCTGAGGCAATACAAAGGTGACGACGATGATATGGAGTTTCGGGGTGAAAAGGATACTTCTGGCCCCAAAGTATGGGGTAAAGTCACCGATGCCACGGCTTACAGAAGAGAGGATCGGAGGCAAAAGTTGCCTCTAGACAGTGGGTTTTTCAGTCGCAGCTCTTTTAAGGAGATTGGCTGTGGCGATGAGATTCTAGGTGCCTTGAGTAGTTTCGGGTTCCCTCAACCATCACATATTCAGGTAAGCACCTTTCCTTTTCTTTTCTTTTCTCTTGCAGCGACTAAAATATTTTGAATTGTTAGCTGGCGTCCATGAATGTTGTATACTACATGTTGTCTGTAAAACACATAGCAGTCAGTATCTTAGTCCATTAATATCAAAATACTGAATAAAATTCCACCTATGTGCTAAGCATGCCTTCCTTATCTGGCCTGTAAAATTGTTTTAGGCTATGGCATACGGTCCTGTCTTGGAGGGAAGGAGTTGCATTATTGCTGATCAAAGTGGATCTGGCAAGACATTGGCCTATCTTTGCCCTATAGTTCAAAACTTAAGGAAGGAAGAAGCTATGGGAGTCAAATCATCCCCCAGGAACCCACGAGTCGTAATATTGACACCTACTGCTGAACTTTCTTCTCAGGTATACTACTTGCTAAATGTGATGTTCTTGTGCTAATTTGAGGAAAATAACTATGGAATTACCCATTGGGTCACTTTTTCCTACATACAGGTCCTTCAGAATTGCCGTTCAATATCACGATCTGGGGTGCCCTTCAGGTCTATGGTTGCAACTGGAGGATTTCGACAGAAGACTCAGCTAGAAAGCCTTGAGCAAGAGCTAGATGTACTTATAGCAACACCTGGTCGTTTCTTGTATCTGCTACAGGAAGGCTTTGTGCAACTAAATAACCTCAGATGGTATGGCTGTTCCTTTTACCAGTCGTTGAACTGACGAAAAATTAAGTCGATGTACTACATAGCCTAACACCAGTAAATTAATAAATTGTTCCATCTAACTGCAGTGCTGTGTTCGATGAGGTGGATATTCTATTCAGTGAAGAAGGTTTTGAGCAAGTGCTTCATCAATTGATTACTGTTGCACCAGTGACCACACAATATCTTTTTGTCACTGCCACTCTTCCTCTTGATATATATAACAAGGTTGTTGAAACATTTCCTGACTGTGAGGTAATCATGGGACCTAGTGTTCACCGAACAAGCGCTCGTCTTGAAGAGGTGAGTCATTTATCACCTTCTTCACCTATTTAACACTTCACTGAGCTACATACACTCTCTGAAAACGTTTCTAGGAGACATGCTTGCAAGTCACATGTTTCTCTGTTGGTACTGATATCATCTACAGATCTTAGAGTTGTTTGCATAAGATTGACTTGTTTGTAGATAAAGAATTTTGCATAAATCAAGAAGTCCATAGTATGTTAATTGTATGATGTGGCATTGTTTTCCTAGAGTGGTTACATTTGTATGCGTTCAACTGCAGATTCTTGTGGACTGCAGTGGAGATGACAATGGTGAAAAGAATCCTGAAACAGCGTTTTCAAATAAGAAGACAGCACTTTTAAAGATCATTGAGGAATCTCCTGTTCGTAAAACAATTGTTTTCTGCAATAAGGTTGTTCCTCTCCCCTGTATCTCGGTGTATCATTCATATGAAACAAACATAACAAGAAGTCCAAGTGTCTGACAACTAGTCTCGTGCTGTCGGTTCCCAGATCGAGACATGTAGGAAGGTTGAAAACGTGCTGACACGGCTGGACAGGAAAGGTTCGCAGATCAAGGTTTTACCGTTCCATGCCGCGCTAGACCAGGCGAAACGCATCGCAAACATGAAAGAGTTCCTGAAGAAACAGACTGATGGCTCATTGTTCCTTGTGTGCACAGACAGGTGCGGATCAACCGAATGAACATTCCTGCTTTACTTTACTAGTTTTGGCATCGAAGCCATTGTTCGTATTTTCGCCAAAACCGCGGGACATGATGTGTATCGTTTGATGGTGTTGTGGCAGGGCGTCGCGAGGGATCGACTTCACGAATGTGAACCACGTTGTGCTGTTCGACTACCCCCGCGACCCGAGCGAGTACGTGCGCAGGGTGGGCAGGACGGCCCGCGGCGCGTCAGGTGACGGCAAGGCGTTTGTGTTCGCAGTGGGCAAGCAGGTGTCCCTGGCCAGGAGGGTGATGGAGAGGAACCTCAAGGGGCAACCCCTGCACGACGTCCCGTATTTCTAGAAGGCTCTAGTTTTTGCAGTAGTGTATGATGTGAAATAGTTTAAGCAATGTCACACCTACGATCTGTAAAACCTTGTTATGCTGATCATGCATGTCTAAACAGCGAGGTGGCACTTAACATTCAGAGTAAGTGTAAAGGAGCATTCATGTTCAGATTCAGTAGTGGGAACCCACTGTAAGTGGCAGACCCATACGTGCATAGCTCATCGCTACAAGGAGGTGATTGATCTGTTGGGATGATGATGTTGCTGAGGTCAACAAACCAGAAAACGTTCCTAAGAAAAAGAGGAAGAGTAAGGCGACTGCTAATGCTGGACCTGTCAGAAGAAGCATCAGAATTGCCAAGTACATGGGAGGCTACAAGGATGTTGCTAGTGCTGCTGCAGCAGGATATGTACTCCCTCCGTCCATCAAAAGATGTCGCAAGTCATCTACCACCCAGTTCAATTTTAGTTTTGCAAAAAACTCCCTAATTTTGCAAAATCGTTTCAAAATCGACCGATTCAAACTCAAATCTTGTCGCTGTCCTGCTGTCCGCCGCTCCCCCTAGTCCCTGGCATCCGCCGCTCTGGTCGCCGTCAAGGGATCCCGCGTGGGTCGCCCCACCTGACCTTCTTGCCATCGAAGGGATCTCGCGGGGGTCACCCTGCTCGGACGCGGCCCGAGATCGCGGGGGTCGAGCTCGGGTGTGACGGTGGCGCCTCCCTCGTCGAGCTTGACCTGACGGCGGCGCCTCCCTCGTCGAGCTCGGCTCCGACGGCCCTTCCCTCTGAGCTCGGTTTAGCTAGCTGCTGAGCAAGATTGGACGAGCACCAGCTGAGCAGGAGCAGCAGCGCGCCCGCGGCCGGCCAGCTTAGCCTTGGCAAGCATCGGCAATTCGGCACATCGAGCAGCACTCCAGCAGCAGCAACGCACTGGTTCTTATTCTATCTGTTCTATTACTAGCAAAACTGCAATAACCTCTTTTTATGTGAATGAACTCCTAGTTTTTATTCTAGTTTGGCGTTACTTTTGTTGTAGAATTATCAAAATGAAGAGAAACATTGGTGACCTTTTGTTCCCTTTTCACTGTTCTTTTCGGTCAGATTGTGTATTATATGTGGTGCAAAAAATGAATTCAGCGAAGTTATCTCCTTGGGAGCTAAATGTTTTGATTTCTCCAGCATACACTAAATCAACACCTCTGAATCTACCATCAGAGGCTTGCTTAACATAGGAGATCTGAGGAATTGTTGTCCGTGTTTTTGGTAGTTCCTTCATGTGTTCTTGGTTTGCTATTCTTCTGTGCAGATCGATCTGGGGACTTCTGGCATGAGTCTACGCATTTTTGCCACTGTGAAACTTTGGATATTTGCTGTTGCCTAGTGTATTCTGCTAGCTCGGCGATTCTCTCGTTATGATTCCCTTTCTTTTAATTTGTTTTTCAGTTTTGGATGTCTTGTTTTGCACTGCAATAGCCACTTAAGAAATGTACAGATGAAGTTTACAATACTAGAAACAGTTCAATGTTCTCGGTTGCTATTTAGAGCATGGCAAGAACTGATAAGAATGCTAGAGGCCAAACCACTATTATTAAAATAATGGACTAGTTCTGGAATTTATGTCATCTATTATGCTGGCTGTAAATTCAGAGACAAACTAATCACAAATGTGCTGGATATCCACAAACTGAGAACTTGAGATTTTTTTTCAAGAGGACCATCTTCTTTACTTATTTAGACAACAACATTCTGAAGAATAACAGGCTGTTAAAACATCTATCCTATTACTACAACAGAAGCCACATCTATACACCACCCTATTACAGGAAAAATAGAGGAAAACATTTCCTCCAAGGCTATCTCAACACCAGCTATTTTATTGACAGTGGATGCCTCCTCCTTGACTTTCCTTTGTGCTTTTCTTATCGCCTTTTGCATCTTCTCCAAACAAGTAATATTGCATACAAGACAGAGTGATACAACTGATGGATCATGGCACACTACTCCAAACAACATCTTTTGCTTGGTACTTGTTGCTCCTGCTGCCGACAACCCCAGAAATAGATTCCACCTGAGAACATAGATGCCTAATGGAAGTTAATTCCTCTGGTTGAACATATTCAGGAAGTACAAACAAAGAGTATCTCTTTCATCAAAGAAAACTCGAAACTACAGATATAGCTAGCATAACCAGGCAGTTAATTTCATTCAGTATAAAATGAAAAAGGGTAATCATTAGTACAGAATGCTGATATTCAGATATAATAAAATCAGCATGGTTAATGTCAAATGAAGTCAGAGCTTAATTTTACAGCTTGACTGCCTAACATAAGCAAAGAATAATGCTTAAATGTCAAAGGAAAAAATGGTTGACCTCTTAGTTATATTGTGTTCTGAATATTGCTACAAACCCTTAAAAACGATAGAAAAGAGTATGGACTAGTAACCCAATTCCTAAATCTTTATAGAAAAGAGCATATTTAGCTAACTAAAAGCAAGTGAATCATCTGCTCTTGTCTAGTGTAATACCATGTAGAGTTGTTTCAGTTAACAACAAGTACAGTTGAGCTCTAGAAACTAGTGAATCATCTATGCAACTGAGCCAATACATGGTGCTAATGTACTGATAATAAACACCGTCGTGCAAACTGCAAAACAATATCCACTCAATTCTAATATACTCAGTCAGCAACAATGATCCTGGCTATGGTTCCTAGATAACCAATCATGCTTTGTTACCTCGTTGCAGAAAGGGAATGAGATGAGGGAGTGGAGAACTGTGACGGTCCACCATTTTCCACAGCAGCCGACACCCCTGATGGTCTTCTAAATACTTCATTAGCTTGGCCATTGTCCAGATAAGGTAACCATTAGAGGAAAATAGGTAACCAGGACAAGCTGCAGAAAATTATAGGAACTGGAAATGACAAACTTATAGCATGTGCATTTGGGAGTAGCAGTTATTACTTTGACAGTACAACACCATGCTACACTTTTGGAGAATTCATTTTGATGAGCACATATTTTAGAGAATAAAGAAAAAAAGGAATTCACTTTCTGACAGAGAAGACAACTAGTAATAACAGGGCTCAAGATTTGACAATGGCTAGCACCTAATGCAAATTGAAAGATAGCTCCTAATGCGAGCAGCTCAGCTCACGTTGACAGGCAAGAGGACAAATGTTGGTTTCATAAGTTGTTGGAGTAAACTAAAATGAAAATATGCTGATGAGCTCGCATTGCAAATAATATGTATTGTGCTACTACAACCAAACAACATTCAGGTTCCTGATTCAATTGTCAGTGTAGCTGCTGGACACATATTCTGACAGAGCAACATTAGTCACCAAATCATTACCCACTACTGTAAGTAGTAATAGAAACCAATCACCGAATAATTAACTACTTGGGAGTAGTAACATTGGGTAATAACAACATAATGTGCAAATAAATTAAAATTATGGCATGATCTGTCAGAAGTAGTTGGTTGTGAATAATTATGCACATCTCAAGCTTGAAGAATATCACAAATGTGAAATGTGCACACTGTCTCTAGTAAAAAGCATTAAGCCACTGGTGGAATTTGGCTTAAATAAACAACGGTGACCATTGAGGCAACAATAGAGAAGCAATGGCTTACCCTGGTAGTTTCATCTAACCTTGGAGAGCTGGCCGAGGAGGCAGTAATTGTGCCCGGGCTGCAGCATAGGATCCCTACAAAACCACAATCCACGTGAACAACAAACTCCCATACACGGACTGATGCCTTGACGGATGGGACACACTTGAGCTCGTTGGGGATGACCATGCGGTTGGTCCTGTCGTACGGTGGCAGCACGCCCTCGTAGGCTTTGAGCTTGGCCAGTGCAGCCTCGCCCCTCTTGGTCTTGTGCGGAATCGATCTGGGGAAGAAGAACTTTGCTGTCAAGAAATCGAAATGGGGAAATTTTACTATCCAGAGAGAGAGAGAGAGAGAGAGAGAGAGAGAGAGAGAGAGAGAGATGGGGAAGATGTACCTTGGACAAGGAACACAGCGTCCCTGCGTAGACGACGCCGAGTGGTAGGCGTGTGGATGTCGCTCGCGGTCCTCCGTGCTAGGGTCGCCGGCCGGAGCGGAGCGACCAAGGCGCGCGCTTTGCAGAAAAATGGATCCATTTACGGACGAGGCGCGGTCGAGGGCGACGGTGCGAGGAGCAAGCGGGAGAGAGCTCTCGGTAGAGGTCGGCGGAGCCTGCGGCGCGGGCGATGGCGTGGTGCCGGGCAACGGCGAGGGCGGCGCGGTCGAGGCGTGGGCGCGGGCAGCGGCGGTGGCGAGGCTCTGAGATAGGGAAGGAGACGAGGAGCGTGGGTTATGTCGGGAAAATGCGGAGGGCTTTTTTGCAAAACGGCCGTTGCGACATCCTTTGTTGGACGGAGGGAGTACCTGAAGATTTTGCCATTGAGGAGACTGCATATCAGATGAATGTGGAGACTGCTGCAGATCTTGCTCCTCGTTTTGAAGTTGTTGCCAGGGACGATGAGGGCACACCTCCTCCTCCTCCTCCTCCTCCTCCTCCTCACCGTCCATTGGAGAAGGTACTGCTCTCAGTCAAATACCACATGATGCGGTGTCTGCCGATGCTCCTCTCTCCGACAGCTCCAATGATAGTGTGTGAGCAAGTTTATCAGAAGGTTGTGGACAGTCCATCCCTAGTCGAGATGTTGCTCTGCTTAGCTCTGTTTTTTTTTTTTTTTGATTAATCTGTTGCTGAATTATGGTAAAGGTATCAGTATACACCTTCTCACGAAATTGCTGGGTACAAGTTCCAGAGTAGGATATTTGAGAAACACATTGGCGTTGCTGGGTAGAGAACATAGATAAAAACAGTAGACAACATTTTTCTCACCATGGGCACAGGTTGTAAGGACGGAACACACAGTGCATGTATATATGTCTCCTTCATGTGGTTTACATCCAGCCAGTGAAAAAACTTAACTTAATCATACATCAGCTACCGATGGAGGTAGATGGCATTGTGTAAAGTATATATGGAGTAGTCAGAGAACCACAATGCTCTTCGAAGCGTTGAGGGCATCTCTATCAAGCTGTTATTTTTTTGAGAAACACAGTATAATCGTAGACGCTGACAACACGTACATGCACTCATCTCTATGAACACACACGTACACCCTATCCCTATGAGTATTTCTAGAAAACTCATTTTTTTCCAGGAGCATACGATGCATAACAGTACAATGACAAGTGCTGATCATGCATGCTTGTCTGAGCAAACACATCTAGGTACAATGGGAAGTGCAAGACATCCAACATTGAAAAGGAGTGTAAACTATAGAGTATATTCAGATTTGTATTCAGATTCAGAGCTGGCATCTAGCTGTTTGTGGACTAGTACATCAAACTCGACACGTTGACGTTGTTGTGCTGATAAGTCCTGGAAGAAGAATCAAGAAGTTCATGTGATCCATGGGTCGTCTGCCAGAATCATTATGTGGATGGAGGGACTGCTGAACCCAACTCAACAACCAATAGCAGGAAAACGCAAGAAGGACTACACAAAACTGTCGCACATCTATTCATCTCAGTGTTTTGACATATAAGTACAGGTGCCACAACAGATCGTGTCGTTGTGGGCTTTAGTCATGCCGCCATGCGAGGCGTCGGTATAACGCCTATTTTTCGTCCGGACGGCGAAATTTCGCCTAGTCGCGTTCCCAGGATGCCGGTTTCATCCGGATTTGGCTCAAAATTGGTCCGGTGTTCCCAAGCCGAACCCGAGACGCCGGGAACGGCCTGGGAACGCCGGTCGAAGCGAATTCAGCGCGTGGACCTGCCCAGTCAGCGACCGAAGGCCCGATCGTCCTCATTCTTCCGCCTCGGCGACACGCCGGCCCCGCCTCAGCTTCCCGCTTTTTTTCCCTTTTCCCGCCACGCCGCTACACCCCTCCCGCCTTCGCCGCCCGCACTCAGCCTATAAAAGCACGGCTCCGTCGCCGGTTCACAGCTTACCGCCCCCGGCCACACCACTCCACCACGAACTCCGGCGAAAAGGACCACTCGGCGAAGACGATGGCCGAAAGCGGCGCCTTTGGCTGACGGACGCTCCAGCCCTGGAAGGCGCGGATGCTCCGTGACGCCGGCTACATGGCGCCGCCGGACATCCGCTGCCCGCGCGAGTGGAAGCTCATCGTCGGTGGCGTCTGTTTCAAACACCACTCGATCAGCACCAATGCTTGAGGCTAGACTAAAAGCTTGATCCAATGCAGCAAGTTCCGTCATAAACACATCATTAATACCTGGACATTTACCAGCAGCAGCAGAAATCACTTGACCCGCCTCATCTCTCGCCACCACTCTCCATCCTCCTACATTGTCCCCTTTCTTAAAAGCGCCATCAATATTCAGTTTGAGTATCCCACTCCCAGGTGGTTTCCAACGGCTCGGCGAAGACACCTTCTCCGGACCAGAATGTTTACAAAATCTCAAACAATCTGCAGCAAGGCTTTGAGCTCGGAAAGCAACAACCGACACTTCCAGTTTCGCACCCCCTCCCTCACCTTGTTTCGCATATTCCACCAGGACCACCAAAGAGCAAAAATTTCCACCCTAGTTTGCTCATCCAATTTCCATATCTCCTCCATTACTGTCGTTACCCCAACGCACGTGAGTAACTTTGCTCGCACATGTAGGAGCTTCATCTCTTTCCAAACCACTTTAACCTCTTTACATTTCAGAAAGAGGTGATGGCCGTCCTCCTGTAACCTTCCACACACCACGCATTTATCATCTTCGATCTTAAGCCCTTTCCGAACAAGATTCATCCGAAGGGCCAGGGAATTGTGTGCAAACCTCCAAGCAAATATTCGTACTTTAGGCGGACACGGAAGCTTCCATATATTCAGCCACCTACTCTCTCCATTCCCTCCTAGCGCCTCTGGAATTCACGAGCTCGATTCCCCACCATGGGCACTATCTTTAAGCTCAAGATCCCTATGGAGTTTGTAGGCCTGTCGGACTGAGTGTAATCCTCTCGGATCGAAGTGCCACGCAAGAAAGTCCTCCACCCCTTGTCTCAGAGGGATAGCAAGTATGAGCTCGGCATCTGCTTGCGAGAAAGTATCGCGCACAAGCTGCCCTCTCCATTGGCCCGTATCAGGATCAATCAGTTCACTAACCATATTAAGAGTGCAGTCATTTAGAGGGGAAGAAACCTCCGATCCCACAGCTTTGGAATCCAGGAATCCTCCCAAATTCTCACCCTTCTACCATCTCCAATGCGCCAGATCACTCCCTGCTTGAGCAACTCCACCCCATGGAGAATACTACACCATGCATATGAGATGCCCGGATCCACTTTTACATCAAAAATGTTACCACTTGGATAGTATCTTGCTTTCAACACTTGGGCACACAAACTATGCGGCGCCTAAATCAACCTCCATGCATGTTTCGACAACATAGCAATATTGAAACTATGGATATCTCTGAAGCCGAGCCCCCCTTCTCCCTTTGGTTTAACGAGTCTGGCCCAAGCGATCCAATGCATTTTATCCTTGTCTTGCTGACTCCACCAGTACCTTGCAATCATCGAGCTAATCTCGTCACAGAAGCCCTTCGTCAAGTAGAAACATGACATGGCATAACTCGAAATTGCTTGTGCAACTGCCTTTACAAGAATCTCTTTCCCAGCTTTTGACAATAATTTCTCCTTCCATCCCTGAATCCGTTTCCAAATTTTGTCCTTTATATATTGGAAGGCCCTCCTTTTTGACCTGCCCACATACACCGGCAAACCCAGGTACTTTTCATTCCAGGCCTCGCACTGAATACCCAGCATGTTCTTGACTTCATTTTTATTTGCTGCGCTGGTGTTTTTGCTGAACATAATGGCAGATTTCTCCATATTGATGCATTATCCCGACACATTTTCATATAAATTGAGAATCCTTCTTAATTCAGCGGCCTCATCCCGACTCGCTTTCATCAGAAGGACCGAGTCATCCGCAAAAAATAGATGAGTGATTGTTCGTGCCCCTTGACACACCTTAACACCACTAAAAGTACCTCTCTGTTCCGCATCCTGCAACAACGCCGACAATCCCTCCGCGCAGATGACAAAGAGTTAAGGGGAAAGAGGATCACCCTGCCTCAAGCCACGCGTCGGCGAGAACTGCTCCGAGTAAGTCCCATTCACCTTCACTTGGTACTTCACAGAAGTAACACAATTCATTATCAGATCCATCCACTCCCGGCAAAAACCCATCTTCTCCATCATGGCCCTTAAAAACCCCACTCAACTCTATCATATGCTTTACTCATGTCCGCCTTAACCGCCGCAAACTTAGTACCACTTTTCTTGTTCATAAGGAAATGTGACACTTTGTATGCTAATAGAACGTTGTCCGAAATAAGTCTCCCTGGCGTCCGGCAGTATGATCTTCAGCCTGTTGGCCAAAACCTTCGACACTACTTTGTAGAGAACGTTGCAAAGGTAAGCGGCCTCAAATCTTTGATTCTAGTAGGGTCCTTCACTTTAGGTATCAACACCACGAAGGTATCGTTCCATCTCTCGGGCATGGGACCACCCCGCAGCACCTTCAGTACCTCCTCCACCACATGCTCTCCCATGAAATCCCAGTGTTTTTTGTACACCAAAGCGGGCATACCATCTGGACCCGGCGATTTAAGATCTCCAATACTATCTAGGGCAGATTTCACCTCCGCCGCCGTGAACTCCTCCATCAACCCCATGTTCATCTCATTTGAAACATGTGGCTGAACCACATTGACCAGTTCAGCCATGCGATCACCCCCACACGTGTGAAACAGATCCTGAAAATAAGATAAAACATAGTTAGCAAGATCCCTATCTTCCTTCACTACCTCCCCGTTCTCCTTCCTCAACTCCTTTATTCTACTCTTGTTCTTCCGCTCCGAAGCGAAGGCATGGAAGAACTTCGTGTTTCTATCACCGTTTGTGAGCCACCACACGTGTGATCGCTGCTTCCACTTGGTGTTGCGCATATCCTCTAACAGCTCCAACTCTCCCCTAAGCCTCCCTTCCTCCTTAACCTTCTCCTCGGATACCACTTCTCTCCTCCATACCTCTAATTCTTTTTTTGTTTTCTTTATTTTTTTCCAGAACACCAATCGCTCTCCTACTCCACACCTCCAGTTTAGTGGCTACACCCTTTAGAGCACCCGCCACCCCTCTTTTCTCCTCCCCCACACACCGCTTCCATTCCTCCTCAATAACTTTTGAACACTCCTCCTCGTGTAACCAACTAGCTTCAAACCGTAACTTATACTCCCCATGCTGAGTGACATCACCACCATGCAGAGAAATGATGACTGGCCGATGATCAGAATGCCTAGGGTCTCTATTTATCACTTTAAAACTGGGGAAAGCTTCTTCCCATTCAATATTTGCGACTGCACGATCCAATCTCTCGCAAATATATCAACACACGAGCTTGCTATTGTTACGGCAAGTGAACTTGTCACCTTCATACCCCAAGTCCTCCAACTCACAAATGTCTAAGGCCTCCCGGAAACGATCCATATACCCTTGGGGCCGAGCCGCCCCACCTACCTTCTCTCCTGCCATAAGGATTTCATTAAAATTGCCCAGACACAGCCAAGGCCTCCCATCCTCGTGCTGTTGTTTCAAAATCTTCATCAGTTTCCACGTTTCAACCTTTCTCTCCGTTTGTGATTTGCCATAAATGCATGTTAGCCTCCACTCCAATCCACCCTCTCCCTTTACATCTACATCCACATGTCTTCTACCAAAAGACCTCAATGACACTTCCACGTCCCGCTTCCACAACATGGCCACCCCCTACTCCTCCCTTCCGCCTTCTTCACACACATGTTAGGGAGCCCTGATAACCATCCAAACCTCTCCACCTCCTTCTCATCAAGTTTTGTTTCAGCTAGAAAGAGGATATCCAGATCCTCTACCCTCTTGAGATCCAAGAGGCCTTGAACTGCCGGGTCATTACCGAGACCACGGCAGTTGAAACCTACGAGTTTCATTGCGTCCGGCGGGGCTGTTCAATCAGCCCGGCCGATATATCAACGTACTCATGATTAACCTTCTCGTCCACATCCATGTTGTCACACCTTAGTTTCTTCCCTGCCTGTTCCTCTTCCACCTCCGACGCAGACCTCTTCGACCCCACAGACAAAGCACATGTGCCCTCTACCCCTCCACCTCTCTTGCTACCCTTTCCCACCTTCGTATACTTCCGCTGGGTGGACGACACCTGTCGAGCATCAGCAACAGTCTTTCCCTCAACAATTCCTACCGAGGCAGGCACTACACTCCCACCTGCTTCGGGTAGCATTGTTTGATCCTCTTCTCCCAACCTCTTTCCATCTGTTGTACCAACAATGCTCCCTGTTAACACCTCTCCATTTTCCACTACCTCCTTCCCAAAACATAGCTTCTTCTGGGATTCCGAACTCTTTGTAGCCGCTGCACTTTTATTTGGGCTATTTACTTCACCTTCCCCAGCCCTCGGTTCTCTCTTTCCTCCCTCTCCCGCATCACCATCCTTCCGCCACGACAGACTGTCACTGCCCGACCTAGAACCACCTTTCCCAAAACTATAGCCCTTCTGACTACCATTACCGCGACCATCACTCCATCTGCTTCTAAACATCTCACTCCCCTTCCGTCCTTCCATGTCCGCATGAAGCCAAGCCCCGATTCACATTTCTCTCCCTTCTTCAGCTTAATCATACAATCCTTCTCACCATGACCGATCACACCGCACTTGTAGCAAAAGTCCGGTAGGTGTTCATATTCGAATCTGCACCACACCTCTCTTGCCTTTCCATTCTCCACCTCATTGACGATATCAAGATTTGTACCTCTCATCAGGGCCTTAGTGATATCCAGACGAACCTTCACACGAAGAAACTTCCCTGGTGCAAGATCATCATCTCCTACATCGACCTCTTCTGCTTCTCCTACCAAGTCATCGATGCCCTCTCCCATAGATCTATTCATTAGTCCGATCGGTAAACCAAACACTCTCATCCAAATAGGGATAGTATTGAACACATAGTCGTCCACCGTCTTCCTTGGGTCGAATTTCTCAATCACTAGCAATTCTTTCTCGAACCACCATGGACCCTCCTCCGTAGCCCTCTTCCAGCCAGAGTCTTGTCTGAATGAGAAGAGGAATACATTCTCCCTCAACTCCTTACAACCAATGCCTCGTATCGGGCACCAAATCCTCCCGAGGGTCTACCCCACCACCGACGCATGAGCGAGCTTCTCTGACATCAATCTGTCCACCGCCTGCGGCAGCACCTCCCTTAGCTTCTCCAGATCCGAACCCGCAAGTTTCAACCCCTTCTTCTCCTTCTCCGATAGCTTCAGACCTCTCATCAAGCCTTCCACGCCCTCCATCCTATCGAACACTTCCGAAACTCTAGGATCCAGGAAAACGAAGGTGTTTTACGATCGTACTCCTGGAGGCGTACGAAAGGCTTATGTGGATGGGACCGACTCTCAACTACAAAGGCGCTCAATTCCGAACCGATCCCTCCCTGCCTAGACGCCGGAGAGACACCGCAACCTTGCCGCCAAGAATGAGGCGGCGTCGCCCAACACCAGAACCCTAATAATCGCCCCTGGATCACAGGACCCAGACGTAACCGTCACCACACGGGACAGACCAAAAGTATATTTCCCTAGTCTAGTCTATTCCCTTTTGGGGACAATGGTATTTAAGGCTTAAAAATGGGGTGGAGAAATTAGTCTATTCCTTTTTTAAAATTAGTCTATACTGTCGTCGCTACCGCGCCGAACATCTACTCCAACTCGACAGCCCTAACCGCTGCTCTACTGGGACGCATGACTCGTCTCCGTGTCCGTCGTCGCTACCGCGCCGAACGTCCACTCCGACTCGACAGGCCTAACCGCTGCTCCACTGCGACGCGCGGCTCGTCTCCGTGTCTGTCGTCGCTACCGCGCCGAACGTCCACTCCGACTCGACAACCCTAATCGCTGCTCTACTGGAATGCACGGCTCGTCTCCGTATCCGTCGTCGCTACCGCGCCGAACATCCACTCCGACTCGACAGCTCTAATCGCTGCTCCACTAGGACACACGGCTCGTCTCCATGTCCACTCTGACTCGACAGCCCTAACCGCTGCTCTACTAGGACGGACGACTCGTCTCTGTGTCCATCGTCGCTACCGCGTGGAATGTCCACTCCGACTCGACATGCCTAATCGCTGCTCCACTGGGACGTAGGCTCGTCTCCGTGTCCGTCGTCACTACCGCGCAGAACATCCACTCCGACTCGACATCCCTAACCGCTGCTCCACTAGGACGCACGGCTCGTCTCCGTGTCCGTCGTCGCTACCGCGCCGAACGTCCACTCCGACTCGACAGGCCTAACTAAATAGTGTCTAGATTCACCTCAATTTTAACAAATCCACGACATCTATTTTATGACAAATGGAGTATTATCTTAAGTTAGGCCAGCTATGATCGTCTAGAAACTAAACAAGAGCAACAGATTATTCTAACGAAATTAAAAAGAGTAGAGAAGCCGTTCTCAAGTGCCCACGTTGCCTGCCCAAAAGACCGAACAAAAAAGGGGAAAAGAAATCGTACTCAGGTGGCCACGTTTGCTGCTAAAAAGAGAAATTAGGGAGACACAGGGAAAGGTAATTAGGGGCGACCAAAGGCGCGTCGCGCGCTGCCGGTATTAACCGTGGCCACGGTCACCCGGCCGGGAAGAAGCCCGTTCGCACCAAGTTACATGCTTGTAGGAGTAAATTAGGGATATTGTAACTTATCCGCAAAAATGTCTGTGTAGTTGTGTTTTTATAAAAAAAACAAAAATACAATTTTTTAAGGTTTCAAACTTTCGTACGACACGTAACTGCATCCATTACCTATGTACATTTTTTTTTTTGGAATTTTACGATTTTCCAGAAACTAGTACGTAGTACTACGTTTCTCCCCGCGCCTATGCGCACCTTTCTATTGGTTTGGATCTAGCAGATTCCGAGTTCCCAAAATTGCATCCTGGACTAATGTTAGTTTGCTACCAGCGGCGGACCTACAGGGTATGCCCGGTATGCCGCGGCATACCCTGTGGTCGAGTCATTCTATGTACTCGTACTAGTATTGGATTGCATGAAAAAAATAAGAGTCCGATCAATGTAAAATTAGTTGGCTCTGATCTGGACTCTAGCCCGGTATGTATCAGCTAGCAGTGGCGGACCTACCAATTTTTGGAAGCCCGGGCACACTGAAATTAAAAGACTTTACTTTGTGCTAGTAAGAACCATAAATGTCACATATTTGGATATACATTAGATGAATATGATCAATTATATTTCATATATTAAAAATGTAAAAAACATGAACTAAGGTAGCAAATATCCTGGTGAAAATACTAACTAGACAATGATAAAATCAAATTTTCACAGAGTAAATCAAATTTTGACAGAGTCGACAATCAGTAATATGCAAATTTCCTGCAAATTAGGAGCAAAACTCACCTGCGACCGGTGCTGATTGCCATTGCATCGTCGTCGGTCTCTAGCTGCTTCTTTCCTCCATGTGCACAGGTTGGAAAATTGTCGCTGACTGCCGCCCGACTACTAGCCACCGTCGGCCCGATCGGAACTCCCGCTGCTATTGTTGTCTTGCCGCTTCTGGGCGACAGCGTCTCTTGGTAGATTCATAGCCTGATGGAGCAATGACCAGGAGCTATAGTTCCTTCTCCATCTCGCCCACGCCAGGCGCGCAGTCGCCGATGTTCCGGGCTATCAGTTTGACCTAGCGACTCGCAAACAGAGGAACGGATGAACCGATCAAACGATTCTTGTTTTGTCCTTGGTGAACGTGTGTGCTGGCCCAGTATGGACACTATGGAATGTAATGGACCACTCCGTTCTCCTAGGAAATACTGATGAATAGGCCCAAACTGCCTAGGCCAACGCGATGTAGGTATTTTTGAGCAGAAACTTACAGTTACAGCTATATATGTCGATCTAAATCCTCACCGGAGTGCCATCAAGCTGCGCCGTCGAGCCCGGGCACGTGCCCAGGGTGCCCGGATGGTAAGTCCGCCCCTGTCATCTAGCGGAAAACTACCGATCGAAATAACCAGACTACCGATCAAAATAACCAAACGCCCAGCGCATCCGCATCAGTGACCAGCTACGCCATCATCAACTCGGTCAAGATCGCAGTCTACAGAGTTGAACGCAGCCGCACTAGACCTGGACAACCAAGATTGAGGCCTAGTTCGTCCTTCGCCGGCAACTTCCACGCTGGCTGCCGGAAGTGCAGGACCACGAGACCTGGATGATCGAGGTCGGCATGTCGCGTCCTCGCCCAAGGTAATGATCCAGATAGCTGCTTTTATTTTTTAATTCTAGAATCTGATACTATCCCTAGGGTTGAATAGTTAAATACAATTTAATTCTAGATTAAGATACTATATATCCCTATGATTGGGTAAATTTTCCAACCCGACAGTTCCGTCAAAATCTTTTCAGATCCTAGGATTTGGCCTAGCGTCACCACAAACCTATGCGTCGAGCGCTCTGTCCTTTTTCCTCTTTGGACCAGAGTGATTTTCCATCGTAGTGATTTGCCCAGTGACACGGTATTTCGAACAGAAGAAAAGTAGCGTCTGAACCTAGCGTCCGTGTTGGAGTTCTGGACTACGATGATCAATTCCTCATGATTTTTTTTCCTTTTTGGCAATTTAAGCGCCTACCCGAGAGGCTAGAGTTATACATGTCCTTATTTTCGGAAAGATAATGTATCCTCTATAGGATTGAACTATGATTCTATCTTGTCGGATAGTTTTGTTACACGTGTCTACGTATTGCCAATTGTCGGATTTATATTTTCTTTTGACCTAGTTATGAAGAAAGGCAGTAAAACCGAAGATATTGCATCCCTTTTCAGAAACAGAAGCAAAGAAGGCTGATCTTGCTTCAAATCTTTCTTCAGCTTTTCAAAAACATTGTACGGTAATGTATGCAACTTTCCAATTTTATATTTCAAATTTTCAATTGCATATTATTTATTGCTTCTAATACCGTATTGCCATGCAAATTTTATAATTATTTGTTGAATAGAAAAACATAATATCTAAAAATAGTCGTCAAAATTTTGATGCGGCAAACCCATGGGTAAAATCCTAGGTCCGCCACTGTTTGCTACTAGTTGGAGTTTGGCGAGGAAAAAAGACCCAACAATCGATCGATCCGTGGTCTCTGACGTTTTTCTTTTTCTGCAAGAAGATCAATCTGGCCGATCTGACGTACAGCCAGGCCGGCCGGGCCCTATATATAGTACTACCAATATTCTAGGAACCGATTATTAGCCCTAGATAGATAGATAGAAGTTTCCCTAGCAATCTCCGGCGGGCGCGCGGGCATGTTGTTTGGGTTCGCCCTGGGGTGGCTTGCCCACAGCGAGAGCCAAAAGGAGAACGTGTACATCATGCACTACGTCTCCAAAGGCGGCTGCCTGAGCGAGTTCAGCACCGCCATGAGCAGGTGCCGCTTCGACAAACGCCCCGACGAGGACAAGTGCATCAAGGCCACCACGGCGCTGCGCAAGTGCTTCGCCAAACGCCCCGACCACTTCACCGCCTACTTCACCGACCGCATCGACAACGGCCTCGACCAGGACACCAACCCGACGCCCGAGGAGATCGAGGCCGATGCACGCAGAGGGACCTATAGGTGGTGGGCGGGCATGAAGAGGAGGGACTAACTAGTAGCCTTCTTTTCTTTTTCTGCGAATAATTATTCCTCGATCGATCGATTTCCTTACTCCTAGTTAGGTTGATCTTTAATTCTGTCATTGCATTAGAGATTACTATTTATTTATTTGTCAGATACATATATATTATTACTACATCTTATTCTGGTATGAAAGCAAATTCTCCTAGCTAGATCTGTTTATATAACTGCACAGGTCACAGCGGTCGTCGTACCATTACAATATATGTGCGCATGTAGAGGAACCTAATCGATTAAAGTGGGTGCAATCTACTCTTTAAAATATAATGCATTCATGTACTAGTATTACTCCCCCTGATTTTAATTATTATGCAGTTGATTGATAGCAGCCGGCCATTGTCCATTGCCTTGGTTACGGCTTCTCTCCATCTTCTGAGTTTCGTCTAATCGAGAATTCCTTCCTCTCATGGGTATATATAGGAGCCACCTCGCTCGAACAGGCCATGCTACTAAAATGCCCATCTTCCAACCAATTTTTATTTCAATCTAAGTTGATTGTTGAATAAACAGTCATGAACAACTGATCGGACTGAGAAAAAGAAAGAACCTGTTTTGGTTGTTCATCTCATCTCGTCCATCCAGTCTTCTTGACCGCGCCATCTTCTTGCTCGTGTCGTCTTCCTGTCTTTGATACCCTACCTGTGTCACCACCACGCCTCCATGGACCGGCGCCGCCCCTACACTCGCCCGCCTACAGTGTGGCGGCCACATATGCCACATCGCCAGCTTAGTCAACCACCTGCTACTCAACGTGGCCAAGGTCACCAAGGCACACAATGACGACTTCGACGTCCCCTAGATTCTCACCATCGCCAGGATAATAAATATGTAAGTGCTCTCTTGGACGTATTGTTTTTATTCCCCTAGTGTTCGGGTATTTTCGGTGCACGAGGTCATGTCCGGTTAGAGTGGAATTAGGCGGGATTTTGACTTGTTAGAAATTTAATCTCGGTCGGTCCCTTTCAGTCCACTTCAACCGCAGTTGAACCAAACATACCCTGGAAGGGATAGGGGAGATGGAGAAGGAGAGGTGGTTTCTATGGGAGGAGCTAGAGAACCTGCACGATGCATCAAGGTGCACCGTGAGTGAGTGCTCATAACCTTGTTTTTTGTTCCGTAATGTGATGAGGCATGCGTGATGTGTGATTTAATTGATTCGGAATAGTTGCAAACCTCCATGGACTGTACAGATAATGGCTGAGGAGCTTGATGGTAACGAGAATCAGGCCTTCTTGGAGTGTCAGCAAAACCCTGCTAGGTTTGTGTACTTCATCGTCTTCGTTTCTAGACTTCCTGGAGTGTTGGCGGAATGTCACTAAGTTTTTGTACTTCGTTTCAAGCAGTGGTGTTGGAAAAAATATGTTACCATCGAGATAGTAATTGATTTGTTATAGGGCTGTTTCTGAAACCTTGTCTAAATAGAACCCATGTCGTTCATACAGATAGTAATTGATTTGTTATAGGGCTGTGTCTGAAACCTTGTCTAGATAGAACCCATGGAGATAGTAATTGATTTGTTATAGTTCACGGTTCACAACTAAACACGGACTACACCTGGCTAGCCCACTCCAAACGATTGAAATATGGGAGTGTCTAGATCTCAGGCGCCTGAGAACTTGTTAAGTCTAAGTCGCTGATGTCATCCTAATATTTGTACTAATTCTCAGTTGCAACCTAGTTGCAACTCATAAGATTTGTACTAATTCTCAGTTGCAACCTAGTTGTAACTCATAAAATTCTTAGTTACACCCTATTTGCAACTCATGTGTAACTTTCACTTTGCACGAATCACGAGGTAAATCGAACGGTGAAAGAGGCGACTGAGACCTAAGAAGTTCTCAGGCGCATGAGAACTAGCAAAACCGTTGAAATATATAATCCGACAAGATAACCTTGATTCCTTGAACTGCTACCGGGTCCACTTGGCACAAGTCCAAAACACACATGTAGCTACAAAATTGATAGAAAACCAGAGAATTAAACTGGCAGATGCTTTGGCAAAAGAAAGCACCTGGACAATCTCTCAATGCTCCAGGCCAGAGATGGCGCAACCCTGCCGAGAATTGCAGATCAGTGTGTTGTTGTAACAAGTAACCAAAAAAAAGCTATAAGGAAATAGACCAAGACAAATCAGCATTTATAATACCTTACGGTGTATTAGGGCATGTACAATGCTAGGGAAGACACGCCTTTTCTTAGCTTTCCACATCATTTAGAGAAGACACAGTACGTAACTTGTACAATGCATTATCTCCTATTGCTATCTCTAGCAATTAATGAAAATTAATTATTTTTTAGTAAGAAATTAGTTGGCTAAAGGAAAACATATGATACAATAGAGAAAATAGTCTTCTCTTATTTTTAAGAGATCATCCCTTAGCTAAGGGGACAACCTTATCTTTCTTAATTATTTCTCTCGCCTCCAACTAAGATAAGATCCAACATGACAAACCTAAGAAAATGCTTACGTCACCGCATTGTACGTGCCTTATGCTACGAGACAATGCCTTTGGCATCCTCCATTTCGATGGAAAAAACCTACCTATGGACAAATCATTATTTTTGACCGATGCACGAGAGATATGGCACACAATCTTAACCTTGGAAAGACTGAGGATAAATGGTAGCAAATATCTCCTAGTTATTCATACGATCGTACCAATATTGTGTACTCCCTCTATCCCAAGGCTTAAGGCATATAACTTTTTTAAAAAGTCAAACTATGTAAAGTTTGACCAAGTTTTTAGAGAAAAATATTAATATTTACAATACATAATGCATACCCTTTCATACATCATGAAACATATTTCCAAATAGTATCTATATAATATAATAGTTTTTGATAGTTTTTTCTAAAAATTTGGTCAAACTTTATATTCCTTGATTTTTTAAAAAAGTTATATGCCTTAATCCTTGGAACGGAGGGAGTAGCATATATCTCCTAGTTAAGTGCAAGATCCGAGTAATAATTGCGAGCATATTTCCCAGGGTGGTAGGTTGCCTATTTTAAGGGCATCACCATATCCAAATAATTGATTTGTTGTGATTGCGATCCTCATCTTCAATTTGTAATAGTCAATATAAATAGAAGGAAGGCACCTCACGGTAAAACTCTGACCAGACTTGAGCGAGCGAGGCAGCAGAGCAGGTGAGCTCACTTCAAACTCGCACAAGTTTTTATTTTGGTGGAGCTGTGCAGTCTCAAGGTGGCACGATGGGTCCTGCCCAAGTCTATCGTTGTTTGGTTCTTCTTACTGTCCTGCTTCTCTTCTGTCGCGACGGTGAGTTTCTGGACTCCGTATAGGTCATAGCAACTGACAAACGGAAACTTTTTCATCATCAAAGATCTCAAACAAGAGATTTCTTTTGCTTGGTAGCGGCCTCCAGGGGTGAAATGAATACCTGGTGCGTGGCAGGCCTGCGGGCCCCTGAGGCGGCGCTGCAGGAGGGACTGAACTACGCGTGTGGGCAGGGCGGTGTGGACTGCTCTGCGATCCAGCCCGGCGGGAGCTGCTTCGAGCCGGACACCCTCCGTGACCATGCCAGCTACGCCTTCAACTCCTACTTCCACAAGGACGCAGGCGGGACCGCCAGGTGCGACTTTGGCGGCGCCGCCATGTTTACCTTCACGGATCCCAGCACTACCACATGCAAGTACCCGTCGACGAGGTAAATACTTCCCGAGAAAGTGTAGACAATTCTCCATCAAAGGAAGAAACTGCAACCGATGCCGATGTGTGTTTAGTGTTGGTTAAGTATGTGGGTTCCTTATGTAAGTGGGTGTGCAAGTCTTCATACATCCATGGCCACATGAATTTGCGTAGATTTGTTTGAACCGTATGTGGATTTCATAATCGAGTAATAAACATGATAATATTGCATCTCCACCGACCCCCAGCACTACCACGTGCAAGTACATGTCGACGAGGTAAATAAGATATCCTAAGAAACTCCCCAAAACTCTATGTAACCGATCCTTCTGAGAATTATTTCATTTCCTTTGAATGAACGATGCAACATCAGACATGCATCAACGCGTGACATAGGCGATCAAACGGGCAGAATAGTGCACAAGACCTAAATTCCATGAAGGTGCCATCCAAGGAAGAAGTTCCAAGCGATGCCGATGAGTGTGTGGTGTGGGTTAAGTATGTGGGCCCCTTAAGTAAGTAAGTGGGTGTGTAAGTCGTGATACATCAAATCTTCTAGGAGCATATGTGTCACATCCCAAGATTTTAGAAATTTGGGACTAGAAAAAAAATGCAATTGCATTGCATCATTTGCATTCATGAAAAAAAATTGAAATGCAAAACACTATATTCAAACCCTATTTTAAATTACTAAAATGCATCTACAATAGGATTGTATTAGGATTTTAAAACCCCTATTTGCAAACTAGTGGAAAAGATACAAAAATGATCCTAAGTTGACACTCTGGATTTTAGAAAAATATAGAAACAAAAATGGACTCATTTGGAGTTTATTTGTAAAAGTTATTAAACAAATAAGAAATAGAAATAAGAATCAGAATAGAAGAAAAATAATCAGAAAAAAAACTAAACTCTACCCCAACCAGCCCGCGTGGCCCAGCCCACCTATGCCCGCCTATCCACCGCTCGCTCCCCGCCCCGCGCAGCGCTGCAGCCGCACTGGGCCAGCCCATCCGCGGAGCTAGCCAGCAGCCCAACTACGACCCAAGCAGCAGCGCCGCACTAGCCCCGGCCCTCTCAGCCGCCCCTCTCTCTCGCTGACGCAGGGGACCCACCGCGGCCGTCTCCTTCCTCGCGTCTGTAACAGACGAACACACCGTATCGATCCCAATCGATCGATTATGCCGATACCGCGACGAACCCGTTTGGATTTTGCCCCCTCTCGCCCTATAAATCCGCCCTCACCGATCCCACGCATTTTTTTTCACTTTTCGCGAACCCTAGCGCCGCCCCGAAGCTTGTCGATTCCGCCGCCGCCGGAGCTCCAGGCCGTCGTCGATACCGTCGTCCCTGACCGATCCCTTCCTTCTATTACTCTTCCTCGTGTTCCACCTCTTCGCCTCACCCATCTTTCCCCTTGCGCAGATCCTCGGATCCTCTCCGATTGCTCGCCGGAGTACCACCGACGCACGCCTCCAGCCGCCCGCCATTGCCGCACGAGGAAGCAAGGCAGCCCGACGAAGCCACCAAGGCGCTTTAAGAGGTCACGTGCACCTCGTCGACCACCTCTCCCTTGCCGGAGACCGCCGGAGCGCCGCCACGCCGCCGTCACCAAGCCGCCGCCGCCGGTTGTCGTCGTCAGAAGGTGAGCCGGAGAAGGTCGCGCTCCCCGCCGTCGGATTCCGCGTGGACGGTCAAGATTAGACCCAGAGGCCAAAGAGGTAATGACCAATGACGTGCCGCCACTTGGCCATCCTCGTCAGCGTGCCTGCGTCAGCGCCTAGTCAGCCCGCCCGGCCAACCACTTCACGCCGCGTGGCTTACGTTGTCGGCTGACTGTGTAACTTGGAAAATCAATTATAAAATTTGCAGAAATTGTATTAAACTTGTAAAATTTATATAAAAATATCTACAGTTCCAAAAATAGCATATAATATACTGTTGGACTCACAATTTTGTGTAGAATATTAATATGTAATTGTATCAGACATTTACTATAAGTATTTGTCGTTATTATTTAATTGGTTTAATACCCTTTTTGGAGCAATTAATTTACAGAAAATAATATACAACTCAGAAAAATACAAATGATATACCCCTGGATTCACAAAATTGTATAGAACATGATTCTGGAATAAAATTACAAGTTTACACTACAGATAATGTTTCACACATTAAAAGGATTTTTGTAGTATTTTAATTCTACAAAATAATCTGTAAACTATTTTGACCTGAATCCTTTTGCTACTGGCTCTAAATTGAAACCTCTATCCAGGAATATTTTTTACCAAGAATTTACCACACTGTTTACAACAGAGGTTGAATTAAATTGCATAAAGTCTATTAAATGGGTCTAATTAATGCAATAAATGGTTTTAATGCATTAAAAATCATTCCTTGCATGTCATCTGTAGTAGAATGATCAGACAACCTAAATACACTACTGAAACTTTTATTAAATTGTCATGCATGCATTTGTTGCACTGGTTTGATGTCTATGTGTTGTTGTTTATTGTTGCATTGCTTTTGTGTAGATTGTGAGGTTTGTGACCCTTGTGATTGCCCGGATTGTGTGTTTGACTCCGACAACTACTAAGGCAAGTGGAGCTTCATAAATGTACTACTTATTTTTCTATATGCATTGTAGCTTGTTTTTGTATTTGCAAGTATCTACATACTTATTGCTATGCTATATCCCATTATACCGTAGTCTATCTCGTTAGGCGAGCCGTCGTAAGTAGCTATGCTTATGTAGACAGGGTGGGATACACCATGGCAAGCTTGTTTTTGAAAGAACGTGTTTGGAAAGTGAAAACAACTTAAGTAACGAACTATCTGGGTAGATTGGTAATTGCTTGGTTCGTGAATGCCGGGCCCATGTCTATGGTTTACCCGAGTAGTTCACTTGTGGATTGTAACACCCTCAAATCGGTCCTATGCAAGTTTTAGCCCTTCCGCCAAAACCCGCATAGAAACGATCCAAGGACGCCCACCAGGCACTTTCGTGCAGGTGGAAAACAAAGTAATACCATTACACAACAGCCCTCGATGGAACCCACAGAACAGATATATATATATATATACAACAGCGACTCCATTAGTCAAGAATAACGATATACAATACAAAGATCCAAATCACCTTGAAAACGATAGAGCGTCCGACTACGGACAAGATGCAAATGGGGCTAAGAGCACTGAAGAATAACCAATGGCGTCCATAACCCTGCCCAGGCCAAGCCGGAAGGGTAACCCTGCTAACGACGACGATCTTAAACCTGCTAAAACAAAAGGGGTGCCGACAAAAGGGCAAAGGAAAAAGAGGAGCGTCAATACTGAGGCCAGTACACGGCGAGGCTAGAATTCGGCGGTCCTCGCCTACACAGGTATGGTGGGCTGGAGCGGCAGCGCAGCAGCACTAAACAACCTATAGAGACTCGGTAAAACCGGCGGCTATTAGAGAGGGATAAGAAAGACCTATTCGGTTCCAACCTGATAGTAACACCAAACATACCCATCCTGGTATTCCCCCTCGAGACCAAACGAGGAAGTCAAACCGAGGAACTCACATAGTTTGCAGTTTTATTCATTCGATTATAGTTAAAGCACTTACTAGTCAGATATAGATAGCATGAGTCATCCTGATAGCAGAAGTAGTGGGCAGTTTTAATCACCATTCCGTTGTAGTTGGAACATTTAGTAGTCAGATAGAATTGTCCTGAGGAATCCCAAAACCCAGCAGTTGTTGGCACTTTTATCACATTCCATTGGAGTTGCAATACTTACTAGGCAGATATAACAAAACAACCCAGGTCCACCAGTGGTTGGCATTTTTAATATCCATTCCGTTATAGTGGAGCTGATTACTAGTCAGGTATATTAAGTCAAATTTATAGCACTACTTTAGTTATGCTTGTCTATGATCGAGATATTGTGCTCCAAGTCGTCCATAACAGCGGACACGACTTTCAGATAGTTTTAGCCTGCAGGGGTGCACAAATAGCAACACACACCAGGTTTTAATTTGAAATAAAGACGGGGCGTTTAGAAAACAAAACCAGCCTTTTCGAAAATAGTTTTAGACAAACCATGCAGGATGACATGACGATGCTCAAATGCAATGTTGCATGATGACATGAGCATGAAGTCATGATGATGCAATGCACAAAAACATAGCGATTTTCTAGTAGTGGTTTTAGCGGGGCGCCACATGGATGGCCACCCAGGTTTCTGAGAAATGATTAGTGTCTTGATTTGGTAGCTTCCGTGTGCAACCATATGCCAGTGAGTTATGGGTGGCTGGATGGACTTAGTAGGTTGTGGCGACCCGAGCTCTTCGTATCCAGAGATGTAGTGATTGTGATAGGTTGGTACGGTGCGTGGATGGGCTTGGGGAGCTACTTCCCGAATTGTCTCTTCTTGGACTTCTCCCTATCACGACTCAATATGCGTGTCGTGGTACGAGCGGGTCGACCAAGTCATATGGGTAAAGTGTGCAACCCCTGCAGGGTGTAAAACTAAGTGCTTAGCCGTGTCCCCGGTAATGGACGTTTGAGTTGCTGAATTGTGGGTGCTATGACATGTTCTCATTCATTCTAACTTGTAATTGCTAAAACTTGTGGTTGAAACTTAATTGGGTTGTTTGTTGAAGATTAAATGCTTTACAAATGATTTACAAATGTTAGGATAAAGTATTTTGCCGCTGCAACTAAGCTTGAACCCCACAAGCCAGATATGCATATAGCTATTAGTCTTGTTGTTTCTCTCTTTGTTCCACTTGCCAGTGCATTCCAAGTGCTGACCCTTCAGAGCTGTTACGTTTCATGTTGCAGGTTACTCTTACGGTTACTCTGAGTAGTAGTGTTGGTTGCGACCCTCCACTCAACATTTTGTTCGCCTGTGGCGTCTAATGGAGACTGGAGCTACTTTATTTATGCTATCTATTTGCTACTTGCTTATTTGTGCGAGCGTTATGCTTTGCAAACTTTGTAATAATGCAATATTCTAGATCATACCGCTGTAATAATGATGCACTGTTAATTCTTTGATGTCTATCGATACTATGTATGCCAATGAACCGATCCAGGGATTGGCATGATACATAGAGGTGCAATCCTTGCGGGGTTGTGCCGTTTCAATATGGGTGTCAATGAGCGGTGTAATACTCAGATTCAGGCATTCAGAGTATGGTGTGTAGAAAACGTGTTTGTCTAGGAGGAACGGTCGTACCCTTTGGGGTCGCCGGTTGGGTGTTATATATCAAGGAATAGCCCCTTGTGTGGCATATTACAGAGTTGGATACGTATACGTTGGTGTACTACACCATACATATACGTATCATATATTACATCTCTAATACCCCCTTAATGTAGACCTGGGAGAGGTTTAGATTATGCTTAAACTCATCTAATTTCTCAGTACATAACACTTTGGTAAAACCATCTGCAATCTGATCCTTGCTAGATATAAACCTAACATCAAGTTGCTTAGTGGCAACTCGTTCTCGAACAAAATAAAATTCTATCTCAATATGTTTAGTCCTAGCATGAAAGACTAGATTTGCAGACAGGTAGGTGACACCAAGATTATCACACCAAAGACAAGGTTTCTCCTTGAGTGAAACACCAAGTTCGCGGGCCAGAGCTTCAACCCAAATAAGCTCAGCTGTAGCATTTGCAAGAGCTTTGTATTCAGCCTTTGTACTTGACCTGGACACAGTAGGCTATTTTCTAGCACTCCAAGAAATAAGATTGGGCCAAAAAAATAGCAAATCCACCAGTAGAACGTCTATCATCTAAATCACCTGCCCAGTAGGCATCAGAATAAGCACTAAGAAGTGTTGAATCCGACCTCTAAAACGTGAGACCAACCTTTCTTATGCCATGAATATACCTCAAAATCCATTTAACAGCTGTCCAATGGGCAGTAGTAGGAGCATGAAGATACTGACATACCTTATTAACAGAAAAGGAGAGATCAGGACGAGTAAGTGTCAGATATTGGAGGGCCCCTACAATGCTCCTATAGTGTGTAACATCTTCAGAGCCAAGAGGGGAACCATCTGTTAGATTCAGAGTATCTGTAGTAGAGAGAGGTGTTGGGCATGGAGTGCAAGAACTCATACCAACATGACTCAGTAAATCTGCTGCATATTTCTCCTGATTTAAGAGCAAACCATTGGACTTTTTATGTACCTCAATGCCTAGAAAATAATGAAGATCACCAAGATCTGTAGGAGCAAAATCAGAACTCAAGTGATGAAGGAGAGATGTGATGGCCGAATCAGAAGAGCTTGTAACAATAATGTCGTCGACATAAATCAGAATGAACATGGTAAGCTCTGACTTATTGTAAAGAAACAATGAGGTATCAGCCTTGGATGGAAGGAAACCAAGAGTATGTAACTTTGTACTAAGACGAGAGTACCAAGCTCGAGGTGCCTGTTTCAAACCATAAAGAGCTTTATCAAGTTTGCAAATATAATTTGGAGTAGCGGAATACTCATAACCAGGTGGTTGTTTCATGTAGACCTCCTCTTCTAGAACACCATGTAAAAACACGTTCTTGACATCTAGCTGCCGTAAACTCCATCCTCTAGCAACTGATATAAACAGAACAAGCCTGATAGTAGCAGCTTTAACAACATGACTGAAAGTGTCTTCATAGTCTATACCATAGCTTTGCTTGAAGCCTTTTGCAACAAGACGTGCCTTATACCTGTCCAGAGTACCATCAGCACGTTTCTTGATTCGATATACCCACTTGCAGTCAATAATATTTTTGTTAGAGCTTGGTGGAACAAGGTGCCAAGTATTGTTAGCAAGAAGAGCATCATATTCCTCTTGCATAGCTTGTTTCCAGTTGGGATTAGCTAAAGCCTGAGTGAGTTTTGTAGGTTCTTCTGTAGAGGTAAGCAAAGCATATCTAACCGTACCATCAATATTTTTTTTCGGGTTTCGTATACCTTTTTGAAGACGAGTTTGAACTCCAGGTGCATTTACATGCGGAACTGCAGCATCGAGTGGAGTAGAAGATCTAGCACTGGTACTATTACCATCATCATTAGCGGCGCCAGCTGATGCATGAAGTGGCGGGAAAAGTGCACCCTGGCGCGGGATAGGGGATGTGGCGCGCGGGCTAGGCGAGGGAGAGGACGTCGCGTGCTGGGCGGGAGGCGTCACTTGCGACACGGGAGTCGTCAGGTGACGCGAAGCGGCGCCCGGGGACTGGCTTGCACCAGGCGACACGCGCGCAGGAGAAGGGACGTCGCCATCAGGTGCTGTCGGCGCATAATCCAAGGTGGATTCCGGCAGGATATCTGCCTCGGGATCGCTGCCACTACTACTGTGTTCAGGTGTACTGATCTCCAACTCTGTTTCATTATCGGATGTGCCATTTTCAGCATTGTCTTCGAGATTTGTGTGAGCATCTTCAGCAACAATCTGAGAAGAATCAACATAAGGAACACGTTGCAAATGATGATCATTAGTATGCACTCCCCTATCGTTACATGCCGAAGATGAATTATCTGTTGGAAGGAGAAGAATCTCGTCACGTAAACGACGGCCAGCATTGGGATGAAGAGATGCAAAAGGAAAGACAGTCTCATCAAAAACAACATCTTGAGAAATATAAACACGGCCAGTGGAAACATCAAGACATTTGACCCCTTTATGACGAGGACTGTAACCAAGAAAAACACAACGTGTGGAACGGGAAGAAAGTTTGTGTTTGTTGTATGGACGAAGGTTGGGCCAACATGCACAACCAAAAACACGTAGAGACTCATAATTTGGTTTAACTTGGAGAAGTTTTTCTATGGGAGACTCATAATTGAGAACTTTGGTAGGAAGCATGTTGATAAGAAAAGTGGCTGTGATAAAAGCATCGTCCCAATATTTGAGAGGCATAGATGCATTGGCAAGTAAAGACAGGCCTACTTCAACAATATGACGGTGTTTTGGTTCAGCAGAACCATTTTGTTGATGAGCATGAGGACATGAAACATGATGAATAATGCCGACATGTTGGAAAAACCTATTTAGTTTCTCATATTCACCACCCCAATCAGTTTGCATGGTGAGAATTTTGCGACCAAATTGGCGCTCAACATACTATTGAAAATCAAGGAAAACTTGATACACTTCAGAACGTTTCTTAAGCAAATAGATCCAAGTAAACTTGCTAAAATCATCAGTGAAGCTTACATAATATGCATGTTTGCCTACAGAGAGTGGAGCTGGACCCCATACATCAGAGAATATTTGTTCCAATGGAACTATGGACACACTAGTGGAAATAGGGTATGGTAACTGATGACTCTTGGCCTGTTGGGATGGATCACATACGTAAGGATTTATTTCTGGAGAATACAAAAGTTTATGCTTCCTAAGAATTTGATGAACAATAAACAAAGAAGGATGGCCTAGACGACAATGCCATGTAGAGGATGAAGGCTTGACGGAGACAAGAGCATGCTTGGAGGATTCTGAAGACACTGGAACTAGAGGATATAAGCCACCATGACACGGACTTCTAAATACGATGCGCTGCGTTGCCTGATCCTTAATCAAGAAAAAGAAGGGGTGAATTTCCATATAACAATTGTTGTCTAGGCTAGGCTTATGAGCAGAAATAAGACTCATGGAAGCATCAGGAACATGTAAAATATCACAAAGTTGCATAGCGCTATTAGGGGTGTGCAAAACAGAATGACCAATATGAGCAATATCCATACCTTGTCCACGAGCATTATTAACTTGATCACGGCCATTATAGGGTTCATGAACCTGAAATTTGTTGAGTTGACCAGTGACATGTGTTGTAGCCCCTGTATCTAAGTACCAATTTGTATCAACTCCATAGGCACCTTTTTGCTCCTTCGGGGGCTTGTCCTCCTCATCATCATCAGCATAGCACCACCAACACTCATCAGCCGGGTGTCAACACCCGAATTTTTAATCCCAGATGCCTGTTATGCCATACCTCGCAATCCTAGGATTACCATTTTTGCGAGACATAACAGATTGGATATCACAGTACATCATCAATTACAAACCATACATAAGGTCTTACACAAATAAAGGATCCCATGATCCAGTCTTAATACAACCAGCAACGGATAAATAGTAAGCGTAGCGGTGGGGTCCATCTTCAGGGGCACAGGAAATGCTGACGAAGGAAGATAGTCCTAGTTATCATAGCCATCCTGCTGACCGTCATCTTGATAGTCTCCTTCATAGTCTGGCCATAGGAATAGCCAGGGACAAAAGCCATGAGTACTCTTTAAGTACTCGCAAACTACCACTAACAAGTAAGATGGTACTAAAGTAAATGCTAACTCTAAGTTTAACTATAAAGTTAAGTTTGAAACCTAAGCTGAGTTCTGAAACAAAGAAAGATAAAATAAAGTTCTAGAATCACTTAAGTTGGGAAGCTAGTGTCATAGTCACAACCCTGTTGTGGTCAAGTCAAGGTTCATAACTCATTTTGAAAACATCTGACAACGAAACAGTATGGCCACTCCAACTGTCCATAAACGCGGACGCGGCTATTCGAATAGTTTGACACTCTGCAGAGGTGGTACACTTTCACCACAAGATTCGATACATCTATCAGGGATAGCCCTGAATCATCATACTGAGTATGCAGATAATCAAACATAACCTTTGCTTTACACACCATAGTATAAGCACCTCTCCTATGAGCATGGCCTCCCAACCATGACCATCTGTCATCTTGGGCACTACATAGGTGGACAACATTGAGAGGTAGCCTCAGCACAAACCTCTCCCGCGAGGGAACTAATACTAATGCATATAAATTTCCGGCTAAGCCTTACCCAATTCAGGTATTGTGGTTGTACGGTAAAATTGGAATGGTATCGCATCCGAATCCAACCATCTGTTTTGTAAAAGGGTTTTATGCCCTGAGAGGCAATAATAAAGTTGTTATTATATATTCCTTATATATGATAGATGTTTATTTTACATGTTAGAATTGTATTGATCGGAAACATCATTACATGTGTGTTTAATAAACAAAAAGGGTTCCTAGTTATGCCTCTCTTATAGAACTAGCTTGTTGATTAACAAGATGATCAAGGTTTCCTGATCATGGACATTGGATGTTATTAATAACAAGGTCACACCATTGGTGGAATGATGTGATGAACATTCATCCGAAGTATAGCATTACGATCAAGTCATTATGTTTATATTGCTATAACATCATACGAAGTAATCTTTATCCTTAGACCATGAGATCATGTTAATTGCTAACACTGGAAGAGTATCTTGATAACATCAAACGTCACACCGTAACAGGATGACTATAAAGATGGGTTCAGTACTACGAAGGTGTTATGTTGAGGCTCATGGATCAAGAGTGGAATTTGTCAATCCAGATGATGGATAGATATACTCTGGGCCCTCTCGGTGATGTCACATTAAGATAGCTTGCAAGCAAGTGATGTGATCACTAGAATGTTATATCACGGGAACGAGAAAAGAGTGCATGTCGGTAACGAGATCAAACTAGGTATGGAGATACTGATGATTGAATCTCAGACATGTAATATATCGAGAGACAAAGGGATTTAGTTACAAGCGTTAAAGGTTCTCATGATCACAGAAGTCATCGTTGAATGTGTAGGAGTCAGTACGGATCTCTAGGTCCCGCTGCTGATTATTGATCGAAGAAGGGTCTCGATCATGTCTGCATTATTTGCGAACCGTAGGGTGGCACACTTAAGAGTTACCAGACACCATTTTGGAGCACATATGTTTCAGACGAAAGAATTACAAAGCGCAGGAATTGTTTCAATAGAAACCGGAAATTGTTTCGGGTGAAATTGCAGAAAGTGGTTCTGCATGTGATATTGAAATATTGCAAGGGGCTATATGTGAATGTTTGTTAATTAAAGTAATTAACAAAATTCTGAATAAATTTAATAAAAAGAGTTTTATTAAATGAGAGAGCATTAAATTTGGAGAAATTTAATGCATTTAAAGTGGAGACTTTAAAAGGGAATGTGAAGAGGCATTTTAATGTGGAGGGGTTACCACCACATGAATGAGGGAGGTGAGGGGTCACCCCCCCATGTGCTGGCCATGGAGAGAGGGGGCACCCCCCTCCTCCTATAAAAGGCCACCCATTCCCTCCTTCATCCTCACACCTCCTTGTGAAGGATCTCTCTCCCCCTCTAGAATTATTCCCCCATGATCCCGGATTAGCGAGATACATGTTCCCGGTGGCATTTCGTCTGGAAGGAGTTGCTGCTTCTGCTGGATCGCTGGAGCGAGAAGGTGGAGGTTGTCCGGTGGCTTGAACGTGTGTGCGAGTGCGGATGCGCTGCTGAGTTGCGGCTCTCGGACTTCCTCACGATCTTGAGATCGACAAGTGTACGACTACATCAACCACGAGTTCCTACTCGTTAAAAAAACTTGTTGTCTTCGAGGTTAAGTTCTCGTTGGATGTATGTCCACCCGTTGCTTTGTACCTAGTAGATACATCTTGGCGTGTAGTTCACACCGTAGGAATTTTTTTGTTTTCTATGTTGCGGACCCAACAGCTCATGCCTCAATATTTTCATCATCATAAACCATTTGTGTTTCTCAACACATGTCAAAACATCTCAATAGAATGACTCATCATTCCAAGGTTTTCATAATTCATTTTCACCAAGTGTCCCGGCTAAAGTGAATCAAGTTTTGATTTAGCTCTAAACTACTAGGTTAAGAGTTTTCACTAAGGTGGGATGCTAATCCCAATCTCATGCCATAGAATGACATCTAAGGTTATCCAGATAGGTCAAGTTTTATACTCTTTATGCTACTTTCAAAACAAGTAAGGGACTTTCATAAATTAAAGAAGTAAAAGCTTGGAAGTAAACTTGGGGTAGGTAATAGTCAAAGTGGTATAACCAAGGCATGCCTAATGCATCTTGCTTAGGTTATCTAACTTAATTCTAGCTTGCTAACAATAGCTTGCATTGTTAATGATGGCTTGCTAGTATAATACTTGCAAGTGTTAGCTTGCCTTGGTTGGTGTAGTGGTTGAAATTTTCCTCATCCTCTTCTTGGTAGAACTCCTCCTCCTCAAAAGCTTGGTCGGTACTATCTTCTATAAATACATACGGAGTACACAATCACCAAAAAATACTACTTAGCACTCTAAGACACACATTGATGATTTATTATCATCACAAGCATCACAAGGTTTTATTAACTAGCTTCATGCTTTTTATTTAAGAAAAGTAATTACTACTCATTGAAAATAACTAAGATTTAATATTCTCCAATTAAAATATGGGATCATATGGACACATGTCATCACCACATATTCTAACATATGGGAATGTGATTTAAGGGTTGGATCACATTTTAACAAGTTCAAGTTTAATAATTAATGATTTAATGTGACTAGAAATGCCTATATAGCATTATTTTGGTACTAGTCCAAAGTCATTGCATGTAAACCTTAATATTATTACATATTCAAATAGGCATGGTTAAATGTGATTTTTGAGAGTTGGAATCAACTCAAAAGCTATTAGGGTTGATTTTATAAAAATGTTTAAATGTGCAAAAGCTTCTGTCTTGTTATTTTTACTAGGAGAGATCTCTAACTCTAAATGAATTAAATCAAACGGGCTTGGATAGATCCTTTTAGTAGCTTTCTAACAAAATTTGAATCACTAAATTTGGTTTAGTGGATCTTCTTGAATTGATTTTTGAACTAAGGGACAGAAGTGAGTTCAAACTAAAATGAAAAAACCTATATTTGAATTAATGCGCTAGCGCGGGAAAACTAATGGGCCGACCCAGTGACGCTCAGCGGCGCAGAGAACGGCTGACAGGTTGGTCCCGCTTGTCAGCGAGACTTAAAACCCGAAACGATATCGGATGATCTGGGCGCTACAATTAGAATAGAGATCAACGGTCCACAGTCGTCGTCGACGACGGACTCGTTGCCGGCGAGACCGAACCCTAAATGGCTAGTGGGGGTACGGTGAGGGCATACCAGGGCTCTAGCTACTGCGGCGAGGCGGGCAAACGAACTGGACGGCGACGGCGGACTCAGGTGAGGTCGTGGCAGCTCCTGGGGTGGACGAAATCGACGGCGCCTCTCCTCCTCTGCTGCGTCAAGCTCTGGCTAAATTCCGGTGAAGGACAGCCCGCCTCGCTCCGGGGATGGGGTGGAAGGATCAGGGGAGAGAGGGGAGTGAGATGCGGTGAGTAGTTTGTGTTGGGGTGGCCTCTATTTATAGTTCGACGAGGTGACCGAACGGGATGGGCTGGCGACTCCGGCGAGGGCTACACAACATGCTAGCAGCGTGGCTAGAGGTAGGGGACGGTGGCCTGCCTCCTGGCGGTGCTCTACGGCTTAAATGTGCGGTTAGGGGCGGTGGCATTTGGTCGGGAGCCTCCCGCGCTCTAGGAGACAGAGGCGGTGCTCGACGCGGCGCTCTACGACTGTGGGTCACGCGGCGGTGCACGGCCGTGTCTGGCGGGGTGCTGGGGTCGAGGCAGAGCGACGTGCACGGTCTTGGGTCGAGGGGCGGTCAGTGGCGTGCTGGCGGTGAGGGGGCTCTGGCGCGCTCTGGCTGCGCGCAGAGAGAATGGGCGGCGAGGCTAGGGAGTGGTCCAGTGGCTGGCAGTGGCCGTGGGGTGGACCGTGGGCGGTGGTAGGGTGGCGCCTAGCTTGCTGGAGCGGCGGAGCGGGGCTGGCGGTCTGCTGCTGTGTTGGCAACACTGGCTGGCGAGCATGTCGTCGGGGCGGCGTTGCACTAGCGCCAGGGGCTAGAACTAGGGTGGGTTTTGGTCTGGTTGTGCTCAGGGGAGACAAGAGTGATCAATGCAAATGAAATGGCTCGACAAGAATTGATCAAAACAGTAATAGTTAGGCCAAATTGATTTTGTCTGCAAGGTGTTCGACACAATGGCCGCAAGAGAAAAACATTTGAATTTTGGGCTGAAATTTGGTGGAGTTGTTGATCACATGCTTGAGCATCTAGGTGTGCTTGGGTTTTGAAAGTGGAGTTCATTTGAGTGGTTTTTGAATAAGTGTGATCTATACATATGAACTATATTCAATTTTCAAATGTCATTTAAATTTAGTGTTTGCAAGTTTTTGGTAGATCACAAAGTGGGCCTTGGTACCTCACTACACGTACTAGTAAGGGGTGCAAAGATCCATATTTGTTTCTGTTAGGATTTGAGTTCTTGGAATAGCCAAAGTAGGCATGATAGTTAAAATGGCACAAATGACCATTTGGTTATTTTATTCATTTTTATTTGTTTTTCTTTGAGATTTGTTTGGGAATGATCTAGATGATGTTTATTTCACCTAAGAATCATTTTACAATCAATGGATAACTAAATCATGGCAATTCAAAACAACTCCTATTTAAATGCACATACATATGAATGCTTCAATATTTTTAATTGGAAAAGTTTTTGTTAACTCTAAATTTGATGATTTGGATCTTACTAACCTTGGATTAGAGTTTTGGGATGTTACACCGGGTGACCTTCCTTCTTGCAAATCTGATAGAAGACACCATCCTGCCAAGGGGTAGCACGCCTGTCCTTGCGCCCCCCTTTGGGACGACGATCCTAACGTGGGCGTTGCTGAGGAGGCTGCTGAGGAGGACGTGGGGGGCGTTGCTGCTGCAGGTGAGTTGATACGTCCAAAACGTATCTACTTTACCGAACACTTTTGCTATTGTTTCTCCTCTAAACTTGTGTGATTTGGATGCAACTAATACGGACTGACGCTGTTTTCAGCAGAATTGCCTTGATGTTTCCCCCATCTATGAGTGAGTAATCCCCTGCTGTAGGCTATGGGAATGGTAGGGATTGGATGAGATCGTTCATGTAATGGCATCAGATTGTTAGGGCATGGTGCCTAGTATCTTTTATTAGTGCTTTATGACTTCATTGCGACTTGTTGTGCTTAATGCTTGTCACTAGGGCCCGAGTGCCATGATTTCAGATGTGAACTTATTATTGATTTATTATGATAGTATTGTTTTTGGTCTTATCTGCAAGTTGTATACATACGTTGTTGTCCGGAACCTATGGCCCCGAAGTGACAGAAATCGGGATAACCGGAAGGGAAAGGCTTTGATGTGAGGATCACATGTGTTCACGGAGTGTTAATGCTTTGCTCCGGTGCTCTATTAAAAGGAGCACCTTAATTTCCAGTAGTTCCCTAGAGGCCCCGCTGCAAATGGGCTGGCAGGACAAAAGATGTTGTGCAAGTTCTCATTCCGAGCACGTATGACTATATATGGAACACATGCCTAGGATTGTCTAGTACTTGGATGCTTTATCTTATTTATCTGCAATTGCCCTATGTTCTGATTGCTATGTGAATTGTCTTGTCCATGCAACGCCCGTCCATCCATCCCTATACCTACCGCACTCGAATCCCTTTGTTTACTGCTTTTGTTACTACTGTCTTTTCTTTGCTACTACTGTTACTTTACTATTCTTACTACAAAACTGTTGCTACTGATAAACTGCTATGAGCAAGATTGTTTCCAGGTGCAGCTGAATTGACAACTCAGTTGTTAAGGCTGATAAATATTCTTTGGCTCCCCTTGTGTCGAATCAATAAATTGGGTTTCACTTCCCTCGAAAATACTGCGATATAGTGAGGAGGCATGTACAGTGCCATGTAAGGTGGAAGTGGGTACGACTGCTGGTACAAAGGCATATAGGGGGCCGACGGTGGGGGCATGTACGAAGCTGGCGGTGGTGGCGTGTAAGGAGTCGGCGGTGGAGGCATGTAGTGTGGTGTCGGCGCATAAGACTTATATGGTGGCATGTATGGCGCAGGTGCAGGAGGCCTCGGCATGCTTCCCCCATATCCAGGGTTTGGAACACGAGGAACAACATTGACGGATGACATAAACGATCCTAAAGCCTGACCAGTGGAGGAGAGCATGGCATTATGATTCTCATAAGACAGCATCTGAGAGGACATATCATTGAGGGATGTGGAAGGCACAACTTTGAGAGAAGCAACAAAACCATTGTAGGAACCATCAAGTCCATTCATAATATAATCCTTGAGCTCATCATCATCAACAGTTTTACCAGCCGTAGCAAGCTCAGAGGCAAAACCTTTCATCTTGGTGATATATTGTTGAACAATCATGTCAAGTTTCTTGGTGTTGGTAAGAGCACCACGAAGGTTCGAGACACGCGACTTGGATTGAGATGCAAAGAGATCATGAATAGCACGCCAGACATCAGCTGCACGAACAATACCATAGACATGAGAGAGGATATCCTCAGAAAGAGAATTCACGATGTAGCTCACAACTTGCTGATCCCGAGTGATCCAAACATCATAGGCGGGGTTGGGAATATGAATCTTTTTCTTGTCAGCATCTTCCGCATCGAGGAACTCAGGCGGCGCCGGATCGGACCCTTCAAGTAGGAGCAGAACACGTGCCCCACGTAGGGTGGGCAGCACTTGGGCTTGCCATGAGAGAAAATTTTCACGATTGAGCTTGGTGGCGGGGGGCACCGATGGAAGGAGCCCCAGCAGTCGTCAATGTAGTAGCCATGTAGAGTCGGATCGATCTAGAAAATTCGATCGAGGATGTCGAGTTGGATGTGTGTAGAGAGAGATCTAGGGTTTAGGATGTGGTGGGTGTTTTTTGGAGAAACAAAGCGTGAGAATTGTTCTAGGAGGGAGAGATCTTGGTTTTGGTGTAGTTTTGGTCATCGGAATTGAGGGGAGAAGGCGGCGACGAGCGGCAGGGCTGCCGGCGTCGGAGGCGGCTAGACCGAGCGGGGAAGAGGAAGGCTCGATACCATGTAGAAAACGTGTTTGTCTAGGAGGAACGGTCGTATCCTTTAGGGTTGCCGGTTGCGTGTTATATATCAAGGAATAGCCTCTTGTGTAGCATATTACAGAGTTGGATATGGTGTACTACACCATATATATACATATGAGATATTACATCTCTAATATGGTGGACGTGTGTGAGCTTATGGATTTAGGCTATACTGGCACGCCATGGACGTGCCATGGACTTTGAAAAAAGGGTCACTATCGTTTTGGAGGACAAGACTTGACCGAGCTTTGGCTGCTGAAAGCTGGTCCGAGCGCTTCCCTTTGGTCTATGTGAAACATCTGACTGCTGCTGTGTCAGACCACTCACTGAGCATACCCCTACACGAACCCAGGGCTGGCCCATGAGGTGGGGCAATGGGGCAGCCGCCCAGAGCCCATCGGAGGCAGGGCCCGGTTCATTTAGTAGTTCATAACGTGTCAAAGTGGAATTCTACCTAAATTTCACTTCTAATTCATGCGCCAAAATCTAGTTTAAATTAAACTAGACTAGCTACTTAGCTTTTTTTTCATTGGACAAGTTCACATCGTATATAGAAAATATAGACATTATATTAGGAAACATTTACGTTATTTCTTTGCATAATTCAATGGCATATGCGTAGAAATGAAGGTTTTTTATGAACTCCAATGGTCTATCCAAATCTCACTCTATAAAATTTGAAAGATGTTGCTTTGCTGCCAAATCGATACAACACTAACAAAAGCAATGATAATTGATACAAAATCAGTCAAAGATCAATAAATAATTTATTCCAAATTTTACAATCTAATTTTAACGTCTAATCACTACTCTCTCTGTTTCAAAATATAAGATGTTTTAGCTTTATGAATAGAGCGTATCTTGATCCCTTTTAGTGTGTAGGTACACTCTAAACCTAAATGAACCTATCCACTAAAAAAGGTCTAGATACACTCGCTTCACAAAGCTAAAACATCTTATATTTTAAAACAGAGAGAGCACCATGCTACAACCCGTTAACTGAAGCTCCCCCGCCCTTCTCCACAATGCTCAGCCGACAGCCTTGTTCCCGTAACAACGAACTGCATGGGGTTAACCATGGATAAAATATATAGGAAGGTCTAAAAATGAAAAGATGCCAAAAAGATAATGTTACATCGTTCATGTGTCTATGGACCTGTGTGGTAAATTCCTCACGAATCAGCCGATTCGTTCTCCTTGCTCAGGAAGATGCGAAGCCGTAGGGCGCCATGCCGGCCGCGATGCGTTGTGGCCCCAGTGCTGCTGTTTCTTTCCTCCCTGAGGTCCCCGGCTTCCTCCTCAACAGAGAGGATGCGCTCGATCGGCTGTACCTTAGCGCTCCGACGGCCGCGCGTCCAAGTCTTCCTGCTTGCCTCCGACGCCCTACGGCAGGTTGCCAGCCCTCCTTCAGCAACCGCCGCCGGCCAGCTCGACCGACCGACCGCCGCTCCTCCCTCCTCTGCTTTTCCTCTGCTTTTCCTCTGCTTGCCGGCTCTCCTTCCTCCCGTGAGAGCCCCGCCGCCACACGCGCTCGAGCTAGCCCCCAAGCTCCGCTGACACGTGCTCCAGCGCGCCTCCAGTCGGCTCTCGTCTGCCGGTCAGGGATGCCTGCCCCGCCCCACCCTACGCCCTCGCCGGCGGCCGCATGTCCATGCTCTCCTGCCACTACCCGTGCATGCTCAAGCCCAGCACGAGCCCGTGTCGCTCGTGCAACCCCCCTCCCCTCGCCGGCTGCATGTCTGGCACCCCCACCCCTACTGATGCGCTGGGCGGCCTACCCTGACGCCAGGACCCTCCTTGGCTCCCCGCCGCCCTCTTCTCCATCTATCACTGACAGACCCGAGGGGCAAAGCTCCAGGGGATAGCCGCCAGGGACCCGCGTATGGCCGGCGCTGCCGGACGCTAGATAGACCCGCTGAAAGGAAGAAAGGGGCAGGAGGAATAGGTCGCCGAACCCAACACATCGTTCTCCTGTGTTTGACCCAACACATCGATAAGCAGTTTGACCCAACACATCGTTCTCCTGTGTTTGTAGTCGTTGTAGTCTACTCGTCTTCTCCCCAAAATTCTCCAATCCTAGAGAACAGCGGCGCCACCCCGTCCCCGTGCTTTTCCAATTCCGAGATCGCCGCGGACATAATGGAGACCTACTGTGCTATTTCTCTCCCCAATCATCTCTCTTTCCATCCTCAACGTTCTAGTCATGCCCCGTCAACTAGATGATCGAGGCATCAGATACTACGGTACGTCTCCCTCCATCCTCTAATCTCGTTTCTCATTTGATTCGTTGTTAAATAGCCCGGCTCCCTTCCTATGACTGCTCCACACCTCCAATTCTACTCTTCTAAAGTCTGTTCTTCAAGGCTGATTAGGAGAAGAGAAGAGTACGTACGACTCCTTGCCAAGCCTAGAGTGTTCGACTTGCGGTAAGCCTGAGTTCCTAAAGTGCATGCAGCTGCGGCGGTACTTGTCAGGATTTTTAGCAGGTGGACCGCAAGTAGGCGGGTGAGGAGAACACAACCGCACCGAGCAGCTCGAGCATAGTGCTTGCAAAAAAAAAAAGCAGCGCCAACATCCTTGGTCGAAGTACCCATCCAAAATAAATTACTCCATCGGTCTCAAAATAGACGTTTAATTTTTTTTCTAAATTTGGTTGTATCTAATACTAAATAATATCCATGTACATCAAAATTTAGACAAATTTTGATATCTATTTTGAGACGGGGTGAGTAGCATATTAACAAGTCCCTTCTCCAATTTTTGACATTGTTCTGGATTCACCATGGCATAAGGCCATCCCAAACGGGTGACCCTATTCGGACAAACAATGTCCGTTTTGGGCCTCGCGGACAAGAGGACGTGAAAACCAAACCCCAACGAGGCACCACAAACGTTCCCATAGGCTCCGGACAGAGTATTCTCGGTCCAAATCGGGGCCGCGTTTGCGGTGCCGCGTTTCCCGCCCGCTCGCCGCGCCATTTCTTGCCCAGCCGCTTCCATCCCAACTTTGTTTCACCGCCGTTTCCTTCCCGCCTTTATTATGACCTCCTGGCCAACCGTCACAGAAAGCTGAAGCCGTAGCGAACCGCGCGGAGATGGCAGCCACGGTCGAATGGCACACACAAGCGACTTGGAAGCGTCGAGCGCTGACGACAGCAAGGGAGAGGGAAAGGTTGTCCCTCGCCAGGATGCGGAGGAGGAACGAGGTGGCCCAGCGGCACCGCCAGGTGAAGGAGGCCATCGTGGACAATGTAGAGGTGGTCGTGCGGTGGTGACGGCGCATAGATGGCGACGCTGGCGCGTGGATGCGTGATCGGAGGAGATGGCGGTTCAGGCTTCACCAAGAGGAGCAGCCACGACATGAAGCGCGGCGGGGTGGAGGTCATCGTCGAGTTGGAGGAGCACGAGGCCGACACCGATGAAGAAGACGAAGCCCCTGCCATCGTCCTTGGCAGCCACGAGCTGCCACATCGGCGGGAGAGGGATGCTAGCCTTGCTGCCGGGTACTGGAGGCACGGGTAGTTACCTCCCTTGCTGTGATCGAGGATGGCGGTGGGAGTGTGCCCCAACACACTCCACCAGAGTCGGCGACCAGCGTGTTCGGCGCTGGCGCCGACGGCCCCTCGTACGCCGCCATCTCTCGGGTGTGCCAGTCCTAGAAGTACGCGCGCCATCTCGCGTGGTTGTCGTGGTGCCAACGGGGATCTTCCCTGTCTTTGTGCGTCATGCCGGCAAGGACGGCTTGGATCTCAGCGACCATGGCAATGCCTTCTGGAGGTGGGGGGATGGGGATGCCGCCCGCGTCGAGCCTCTAGGTCAGCATCGCACTGAAGTCTGGCGATGCTGGGTAGCCGACCTCGTAGAGGAGGCAGCCCTCCCACTCACCGAGGGAGCGCCAACAAAACCCATTCTCCTCCGTGTCGTCGCCTGGATGAATTTTTTTGGCTATGCGGTTCTTTCGAGGACCTAAGTGGAGATGCTCTAATACCCAGGATAGCCCGAGACTGCAAAAAGAGATAGTACTCTCTTCGTCCAAAAATAAGTGACTTTCATTTGTCTAGATTTATATGTATCTATATAATAAAATATGTCTAGAGACATTTGAACCTAAATCCAAATCAGGTATTCCCGGATGGAGGGCGTACCATTTAGCTGGACACGACCTTGTATTGAAGTATTTTAAGATCATGTCTACAATTCTACATATACTGTGCAGGCGAAGCAATTCTGGTCCTTAACCTAAATGAACCAAAGTTGCAGAAATTAATACAACCGTCACAGGCATGGAGTGGCCTAGCGAGCGTCGCCTGATGCAGTAGCAGAGGAGCGGCCAGAGCAAAACCAATGTCAAAATCGGGTCCGGACCATGGGTTTGAACTGTCTGGAACCATAACCATTGGAACTCATACCTGATTATACCCAACCATTAGCTATACAAAACTGAACTAAACTAAACTGTTTACAGAATCAATCCGTTAACACCCAAACCATACAAACCCACACGGAAAAACCAACCAAGCACACCCGGTTATTGCATAACCATTCTCAGATTTAGCCATATTCCCATATCCAGGTGATTTTGTTCCGTGTATTGACTGTTTTTATATACATTATTTGGTTATACATGTCTTCCAAAAAAGGTTTATCTAGTCATGAGAAAAGGAAGAGAAAGAAACAGAGAGACAAACTGGTAGAATCCCACAGAGGTTCAATTGACAAATTTTTTTAGTAGTTCTCCTAAAAACTCTGTGGAACTAGCCCTAGTAACTGTTGAAGAGCAACAAACTGAGAATTTAGATGCCTGTTTACCAACGAGGTTGATAATAATTCTAGTCATTGTGCCACAAACCCATCTAGCAACTGCATATAAATTGTGCCACAATGCTACTTAGAAGATCGGTAGAACAATAGTGTTTCCTTACTATTATGATGTAGTTCTCTGGACCGCTACAAATAAATAATTGGAAGTGTGAGTTTTGTGCAAAATTGCATTGGTGTCTAGTTTTTGTGCAGAAAATCAACTATCAGGAAAAATCCTGTAAAATATGCCAAAAATCATATTTCACCAGAAGACTCCTGGAGCCAGAATACGAGACGGAGGAGGGCTAGGCCCAGGCCACACCACTTGGCCGCGCAGGCTAGCCTAGGCCACGCCAGGGGGTGGTCTGGCCGCCCCAGACACCCTCAGTCTCCCTCTTCGGCTATAAGAAGCCTTCTGACCTAAAAACTCTGGGAGGTTCGACGTTTTTCCAGAAGGAGTTCCGCTCCACCGCTACCACCAGATTCCACGAAACAACACCAGAAACTCTGTTCTGACACCCTGCCGGGACGGGAAATTGGAGGAGATCATCGCCATCATCATCACCATCGCTTCTCCATCGACCATCCATGTTTCCCCCATCTATGAGTTTGTAATCTCCCGCTGTAGGCTATGGGAATGGTAGGGATTGGATGAGATCGCTCATGTAATGACATCAGATTGTTAGTGCTTTTTGACTTTGTTGCGACTTGTTATGCTTAATGCTTGTCACTAGGCACGAGTGCCATGATTTTAGATCTGAACATGTTATTATTTCATTATGATAGTATTGTTTATGGTCTTATCTGCAAGTTGTATACACACGTTGTTGTCCAGAACCAATGGCTCCGAAGTGACAGAAATCGGGATAACCGGAGGGAATGACTTTGATGTGAGGATCACATGTATTCATGGAGTGTTAATGCTTTGCTCCGGTGCTCTATTAAAAGGAGCACCTTAATTGCCAGTAGTTCCGTTGAGGCCCCGCTGCAAACGGGATGGCAGGACAAAAGATGTTATGCAAGTTCTCATTGCGAGCACGTATGACTATATACGGAACACATGCCTAGGATTATCTAGTACTTGGATGCTTTATCTTATTTATCTGCAAGTGCCCTATGTTCTGATTGCCATGTGAATTTTCTTGTCCATGCAACGCCCGTCCATCCATCCCTATGCCTACCGCACTCGAATCCTACTGTTTACTACTGTTGTTACGACTGTCTTACTTTTACTACTGCTATTACTTTGCTATTCCTACTACTAAACTGTTGCTACTGATAAACTGCTGTGAGCAAGATTGTTTCCAGGTGCAGCTGAATTGACAACTCAGTTGTTAAGGCTTATAAATATTCTTTGGATTCCCTTGTGTCGAATCAATAAATTGGGTTTCACTTTTCTCGAAAATACTGCGATACACCCCCTATACTTGTGGGTCATCATCCAGCTCCACCTCAGCCACTTGTTCGACGGATGGAGGACGAGCCACCCTTGGGCTGTGGTTCGTCAACCTAGAGCACAACAAAACTCTTGATTTTTGGGCACCGGCTGGACCTCCGTGGAAACCATAATTGTCTTTAAAGACGGCGTGCCTCTTGCGGAGATGACCGTCGTGGCTCGCCCCCATCTAAGGTTGCCAATCTCGCGTTGCTCACTGCCGCTTTGACGCCATAGGGTTTGCCACCACTATAATCATGGTGGGCGCCTGCTTCAGCCTAGCTACGCCTCCTCTAGCCCTCTACATTCCGGTTTCTCCTCCACGACCGACTCTTCCTTTTCTCTCTTGTCGTGATTCCCATGTCTTCTTGTATGTGCTTGCAAGATAGGATGTAGGAGTCTGAGCCCGTGCTCACTGTTACTTTCATGCTGGTCGGCTAGCCATTGTCGATCTAGACTTACAAATGGGTGTTGGTGTGGGATATAAAACGCGCCATAGTATTAACATTGGCTCAAGGACGAGGAGATGTCCACCGCTGCAGCTGTTGGTCTAATCATGTCTCCTTGTCTGCGTCACGTATACCTATCATCATTTGCTAGGGAAGGCAACATCTAACTTATGATATTCTAGCACCTTATGTATTGCATCAGGTTGCAACTCCAACATGAAGGCCTACCATTTATAAGATAAAGTGGTAGCTATCTACATGATATCAGAGAATGTTTATTAAGCTTCTTGAAAAACTATTATGAATAAGTTTTCTAAACACAAAGCTTTTTTTAGCTTGGAAGCATAAATCAACCCTTGGTAGTACTAGGGTGTCAAAGTGCTGGTAGCCCATTTTACAGGAGTTATACCCGATAGAAATGCATCCAAGCACACATGCTAATCCTCCACGTTGACCACACAATGCCTAAACGTCCTGAAGACGGCGCGACGAAGCGCACATACCCATCTAGTTATATTGATGATTGGGATGGAGAAGGAAATAAAGGCTCTTGCATGGTCTAAGTCATATGGCATGTAAAGCTTTATAATTCAACATTTTATTTTCTGAACATGTATTGTACCTCTACATGGTTTTGATAACGATGTCGAGGAGAAGTTCCTTCTCTGAAAATGAAAAACTGTGGTATCTGTGGTCTCTATTGAGGTGTTTTTTTTTGCGTAGGAGCTACTTTAGGAATAATTCCATGTGGTTGGCATCCTTGTGGACTGAAGAGGGGGTGTGTTCCGCACATTCACATCGAGGGGCAACATCCGGTACTCGATGTCGAGGTCCTTCAAGACTTTAATCATCTCTTGGAGCACTAGTTCCCTTCTCACGAACCTCATTCCCATGTCCTGGAAGTTGAGTGTGTGCCGGAGCCATATGGACACTTTTAGCTTGTTGGTGTTATCGACATCTCGGAGGACAACCATTGCGCCAGGGTACCAATGTTCCCTTTTTGATTCTATGTAACTGCAGCCACAAGGGGAAAAATTGGTTAGTCGTTCCCATGTGGTAAAAATCAGCAGCAAAATGGCACTATGGATTAGAAATGCAAAACGGTCTCAAATCGGACATGTGTTCCTACCTACTGAGCGGATGAAATATGAAAGTGAGATAACAGGAGCGGTACCGTAATATTCTTTCTTTCATTAAGGCCAGTTTTTCCAAAGGTGTGGCAACATGAATAGAGAAGTCAATGCCTTCTCCCATATCAGGACTCCTGTGGAAATTAAAAATCGGTTTGGTGGCCAGTACACTATTTGGATAATATATCTTTAGGTTATCATAACGGAGAAAGACTGTTGTCATGATATTCATCTCCTCTACGACGACCTGAAATTCAAGTGCTCAAACTTGAGTCAAAGAACGCAATGGTAACATTCAATTTAATAAACAAGGTTATATTCAACGGGCTGGGTGCCGATGCCGGTACAATAATAGAGTTAGTGGTGCATAAGTACTACATGTTTTTTCTGTTTTGATGGTTGATCTTTATATCCATCCTCCGTGATTTATAATACTTTGGATGATAATATTGTACTAAACTGGTTTTTTCTGCATCGATTTATCCAGATGTCGGGATATTTCCCCTTTTCATTAAACAAAAAAATAAACACAGATAAATAAGAAGATATCCATTACCTGTACTTCTTCGATCTCACACCGGTCACCGACATCGAAAGGATGCATCGCGAATAAGAATATTATGGCCTCGAAAATTGTCTTCATAGTATTTCCAAATACAAAGGCTGCCACAACAAGTTGTGAACCGATGAAGACAAAGAAATGCGTGGTTGCTATTCCAAGAATAAGAAGCCAGATAGCAGACACTATGAGGCCAACAACAACATTGGCCATCAGGTTGAGCTTGTTAACTGCAGTTTTCGTGTCGTTAAGCGTTAAGGCAAGAGCTTTGCGCTCTCTGAATGCGTTCACCTACAGGGGTAACCATACAACATGTTAGGAGCACATATTGATACCATGAGTCAATGATAATCCTTGATGCAACTAAGAGGGACAAGATCATTACCACCCAGTTCTTGAGAGACCTCTTGCTGACCCTACAATGCTCCTGTGCTCCTTCAAAAAGATGCATAGCTTTGATGGCTTCCTCCTGCTTCATGAAGCGCATCAAGTCTGCCAAGTATATATGCCTGCATTGTACGTCCATTCACGGTCATGATGGTTATGAACCGACAAGCGGCTCCTATATTTTGAACTAAAGCATTCCGAATACTGAAACGAGGGCATTTTGGTTACAAATTCTTGTTGACACATGTAATCCGTCCTCTTTGGAATGTACATTAAACAAAGACAGTGTCATACATAAGCATACTCTTAGAGTGAAAGAAAGGAATATACCATGCTGATGCCTTATATGCTTAAAAATCCTACGGTGGCCTATGTGATCTAGAGTGGAGAATATGAACCTAAAACGGTGTACCTTGTAGCTAAAAGATAAAAGGGTGTTTTTTTTTTCTAATTGAATAAGTTGTAAAAGAATGTATAACCACGTGTGGTAGTAAAAATCTTATATTGACTTATGCTCTGCTATTTGATAGAAAATAAAAAAGATAAATTTAATATGCACATGTATTTGCTACCACTTGTTATTTTTGTTTCGGCCACATACTGTAAGATTTCCCTAGGGACACTCTTTAGTATTACTATGTTCATATTTTTCCGTAATTCTTTTTTTTTGGGGTGATTTGCTATTAAAAGAACAGAAGTTAGTTGGTGTGTGTACGCGTGTCATGGTGCCCAATTAATAATATCACAACTTTGTGAAGAGCTAGAAAGGATGTGCCTATATATCTAAGGAGGTGGACGTACGTATAGAAATGCTTACTTGGATCCAGGCTTGGCAACATTAGTGAAGATCTTCTTGGCGGCGACTTGCGCCTCATCTTCACTGCGAATCAGGGTGGCCGACTCACCGGGACCCTCTCCCGTTGCCTGCTGGACCTGCTCGTCCATGGTGGTGAGCGTCCCGAACCGGACAATCTTGACGAGCCTCTTCATGTTCCACGCGGAGACGTTTCTCTGGTTGAGCCTGTGGAGCTTGTCGATGGTGATCCCTTCTTCCATCTCACGCTTTCTTTTCTCCTCCGACAGCATCTTCATTCCGTGACCACTAGAAATCAAGCCCGAGACCCGATTATTGCCCCGTGGGGTTATGGGTGCAGGAAAGCCGGCACGGAGCTCTTTGGGGATGGTTGCCCCTGCACGCTGGAGCTCACGCACCTCCGCTATCACGTAGTCCTCGCCGACCAGCTGCGGCCCGGAGAGCGTCTCGACGACGTACTGGTTGAACAGGGCCTCCTGAATCCGGTCGAAGTAGGTGGAGACATGGAAGGAGGATGCCAGCACCTTGAGCAGGAGCGTCTTGACGAGGCGGATGAGCGTGGCGACGAGGAGGCAGAGCAGCGTCTTGGTCACGTAGGGAAGCACCGCCGTGTTGGTCCCCTGCTGGTGAAACAGGAAGTGCCAAGCGGCGAGAACCAGGCCGAGCCAGAGCGCGTTCTGCACGGCGCCGCGGACGCCGTAGACGAAGTAGAGCGCGCGCTTCCGCAGCACGAAGCTGCGCTCCACGCCGAACATGGCGATCCGGATGGCCCACCCGGAGACGAGGTGGCCGCAGATGAGCACCAGGACGAGGACCTCCCACTTCCAGAGGAGTAGCTCCCAGAGCTTCTTCTTGGCCAGTCTCCTCACCGTGAGGCTGCACAGCAAGGCCCCGGTGATGAGCACCAAGCTCACCCACTGCAATATGGTGGTGACGGTCCCGCGCTTCAGTTGGTCGTCGTGGGACTGGGAGATGTCGTCGTCGTCGTCTAGGAAGGGGTCGTCCTCCTCCTCCACCGAAGCAAACTGGCCCGAACGGAACTGGCCGGACTTGCGCCCTGTAGGGTTGGGGCCCGACCTCAGAGGCCGCGAAGCAGACGACTTGTTGCGCTGCTCCTCGACGGCACGAGCCGACACGGGTGACTGCGGCAGCGGGTCCATGAGCCGGGAACGTGTCCTACTCATGGCTCGCAATAATGGCCGCCCTCCCGCCACTGGAGTGGATACCGATGTGCGGCCTATCGCCTCGCCGTCGTCGGAGTCAGACGACGAGCTCTGGTGGGGGTCGGCGCGCGCCTCCCTTTCCCGGGAGTACCTCCCGAGCTCCTCCATCTCCAGCTCCAGATCGAGGTCCAGCGACAGCTCCACTCCGGATGCAATCTGCTCCCGGAGGAAGTTCCCGATGAGCCGCGTGGGCGGGTCCTCGCCGCTGACCTCCACCGCCGGCCGGTTCTTGAAGCTGAAATCCTGGACGCCTTTTCCGCCGCCCTCCTGCTGCTTCCACGGGTCGTGGCTCTCGTCGTCCCATCCCTTGGCCGGCCAGCTGGCAGCGGTGGACAACTTCCTGCTCGCCGCCGACGAGCTGGCATTCCCCACGCCGGGGAATGAGAAGGGCAGCACCTCCGAACGTGACACCGATTTGGCCGGGCCAGACCTCAGCGCCTCATCCATCCCACGCACGCCTCGCCAAGTTGGATGGATGTACACTCCTACTCCGCCAAATAGGCCGGCCGGGAATTGAACTGATGTGTTGCCCGTTGCCGAGCTAGCTATCTAGGGCCCCGGCCGGAAGGCATGGATGGAGAGATCGATGGTTCTTCTGGCAACACTTGGCCAACGCACCTTTCTTTTGTAGGCACCAGCGCATGTACAAGTGGGGGGCGCATGAGCATTTTTTTTTTCCTTTTTCGAATAGATACTATTACTCAAACCTCAGGAATTACAAAGTTTTGGCAGATGTCAGCTAAACCCTCCGGGCCTGAAGACAACCACAATGCGGTACGTTCACCTATCCTAGCATAGTTATTAGCCATGAAATGGCTGCCAGTATTCTGAAATCTACTAATATGAGTAATACAAGTTTAGCGAGCCTTAAGCAGGGATTTAATGTCCTCTATGACAGTCATATACACTGACCTATCCAGTTGAACATTCTCAACCATCTTCACCATCTCTAGGCAGTCAACCTCAATCATAATAGCTGATTACACCAGTGGAGCGCCAAGGATAGACCATCTCTTAAAGCCAGTAATTCCGATTCCAAAGCGTCTCTGCAATTAGATAACATGCAGTAAGACGATAATAATATAGCACCCACATGATCTCCAACAATTCCTGCACCGGCATAAACTGCCACACAAAAAGAACCATCCGTATTCAACTTGATTCAGCCGAGGGGAGGAGGAGTCCACTGTGGATGACTCAGAGCAGCCACCGCAGGCGCATGGAAAATACTATCCTCATAGTTCAGAATAAATTCCCCCTTCAAGATATCTTCAGATGAATGGTGCTTGATCTGAATTAACGACTGTACATAGCTCAACAAAAATCCCTTAGAAACATCAAGTGGAGGTGGAGTTTTATCATGAACTACCTCGTTGCGAATGAGCATCTTTTTAACCAACTAGCATGGTCTCGCTACGACAATTCACGTCATCTTCCTACTTCCCTCGATCCATAACAGGTGTATATGTTCCAAATTTAGTCGTCAAATATTTCTTACACCACCTGTGTGGCTAATATACTGAATGGAACTAACATACAATACGTTATTACCGTTACATCAAACTTACCAATAAAAAATAAGGCTACAAAATAATTACTACCTCGGTCCCAAAAATTAAGACTTATATATTTTGTATAGTCAAACTATGTAATGTTTGACAAAGTTTTTAGAAAAAACTATTAATATTTATAATATAAAATATCAATGTGGTTTAGGAAAAGAACATATGCAATGACTCTAGTGGATATCAATGTGGTTTATAAAAAGAACACATGCAATGACTCTAGGGGATCAATGTGTCAAACCATGATGACAGATACCAAAAACACATAGGAAAGCAGCTTCCACATTACATATTGCACCAGTGTGAAAGAAGCTGCATCATAAAATCCATTGGAGTGTGTGTGGTCATGTAGATATCAATATGGTTTTGGAAAAGAACACATGCAATGTGGACATGTGGATCAATGCTGACTCTAGTGGATATCAATGTGCAATGACTCTAGAGGATCCATGTGTCAAACCATGGTGTACAGAGACCAAAAACACATAGGAAAGTAGCTTCCATATTGCATGTTGCACCAGTGTGACAGATGTTGCATCACAGAATCCACTGGAGTGTGTATGGTTATATCAATGTGGTTTTGTGTAACTACCTCGGTGAATTACGCTCTTAGTTAATGCCTGGATGAACGAAAGTGGTTAAAATAGTACGGTGGGGCCCAGGGCCACTCACGGTAGACCTTTCGGCCGTCCTAACCACTTTCAGACAAGGGGACAAGAACGAGCGGCGTAATCGGCAGGCGAAGGGATCAACTACATACACAAATGAGTATGTATGCAAGCCACATACAACAGTCCTCAGAGCCATTCCATCTAAAAGAAATAGAAATATTGCAACGCCATACGGCAAGATCCAAATGTCCTAGATAGATATAATAATTTAGGATAGCTCCTCATACATCACACAACAGAGTATCAGGCGGAAGCGGAAAACAAGATCCAAGTACGGATAAGAAGCAAATTGGCATAAGATGCCCCATAAGTAAACACATCCCGCCCACAGATCTCACGGATCCCCGTTCCCGGAATCTCTACACCGAATGATCGTTGCCAACATCATCTGTCTCTTCCACCCAGTATCCATCTTGCGGGTACACCTGTTCATCTGAATCAAACAATTTATCGTGTGAGACCCTAGGGGTACTCAGCAAGTCTTTATGCCGCTAAAGGGGACACAACCTGGGGTGACGCAATTGCAGCAAAAGATAATACCTAACAATTCTACAGATACTCGCTAACCTTCCGCCTAACCAATGATAGACGGAAGTCCGTGAATTAAGGACAACAGTTATAACAGTATAATTAACAGATCCATCCTCCTCCTCGCTTACCAACGAGGAAGCGGACGAACAACCCCCATCATCCGTTGGCAGTTTTATTAACCATTCCATGAGTATTGCACTATTTACTAGTCAAGTACTTAGTTAATTTAAAAGCGGTACTTTAGTTATACTTGTCTATGATCGAGAAACTGTGCTCCAAGTCGTCCATAACCGCGGACACGGTTTTCAAAGATTTACCCTGCAGGGGTGCACGAATAGCAACACACACTCGATCAACCTCGGAAAAACCAAATCAAAACCCAACGAGGCATTCACGACAAAGCGGTCACAGGATTCAGTAATATTTCAGGGGACCACCCCATTAAGCTACCCGCAACGAAGTTGGCCGGCTCCGAGGCGGACCCAAGGTTTGCGCCAATGGCTGTAAACGACTGGGAACCCGAAAATGTGACTGGGCTTGTCGATACCGCGAAAACACTTCGCAATTCTTAAACAGTACAGGTGCTCCTCGCACAATCTTAATAAGACAGTAACATGGCATAAGTACATGATAGTAATAAAGCCCCAAACTACTTTGTGGCCCCAAGAAATAAGAATGAATCAAGCTCTGGCTCAGGGGGGTCCATAAGGCCTCCCGGATGTGGACAGTGCGAATAGTCAAGGAACAGGAATCAAGTACTCGGGGTCCTACGGGACACAAGTGAGCATGGAAAACCAAATAGCAGATATTGCTCACCGGTACCTCTTTCATTAGTTATCCCATTACTACTCAGGTTAAGTTATTTAGGTACCTCATTATTCATCCGACACTCACATACCCTACTCATGCTTTTCTACGACTCGCATGGCTCAAACAACTCCTGTAGTAATGGCTCATGGGATGGAGGAACAAGCTTCGGTGGGGTTTAAAAGTAAAGGTTATACAGTACTTGGGATTCACTTTAATGCAATCGCCACTCCATGATGCAAGAATAAGATAGAGGCAATAGGTAGTGTATGTATGCAAGCATGTGATAGTGCTTGCCTGGCAGCTCAGTTGAAGCGAGAGATGGATCTGGGTAGTACTCCTGTGATTCCTGGTAATTGTCCTGCTGGGCGTCTATTCGAAGAAGAACCAAACAAACAAGGGCCAACATAAATAAAACACACAAGCATAGGAAATAAAATGCGTCAAGCAAACAAGCATGCCATGATGAATGATGCACAATTTACATGGCATTAAAGTAGCATGGCAAAGGTTAGGGGTGGATACAAGAAATAAAGCATTTTATTATTTATTTAAACAAGTTTTATTGTCATAAACAGTTCAGATTTCTAATAATGACATGATGCATGCTTCAATTCAGAACAAGGACTGCATAAATAGAACGGGCTCGTCGCGCTGATCGATTTAGACATATTATTTGCCCAATTTGGAGTTATAGAATTAAAGTTATTAATTAAGGAAAAGGGCATTTTATTGTAATTTTAATCATCTCGAAAATTTAAAGTGCTCAAACAATATTTTGAATGGCATATTTGAATTCCTCACATTTTTCTGATTCCAAAACATATATTACTTGTATTATTTGGATTTGTATTTTAGAAATTATTTGAATCTGATTTGAATTTGAATTAAATCAATTTGAAAAAGGTTTAATTAAAAACAGACAGCCAGGAAAACTTTTCTTACTCAGTCAGATCCAGCCACAGCCACTGACGGGTGGGCCTTGCGCTGACTGGGGCCACGCGCGGGGAAAACTTTTGCCACCGCGGCTCTGTCTAGCCCGTGCGACTGCGAGGTGGGCCAACTGGCGCAGGCCCACGTGACAGCGGTGAGGATGGCAGAGGCTGACAGGTGGGGACACGCTGGACCGCGGGTTACGGCACGAGGAAAGCGGAGGGGCTTTCTGCAAGACTGCCAGGGCGACTGACTAGTGGGGTCTCTAGGAGCGCGGGTTAAGAGCGAAATAAAAAGGGGGGGCTTAATGTAAATCTACCACGGCCCGGTACTGTTCTTCTTCTTCTCGGTCTGACGAGAAATCGGCGCGCGGCGCGGGGCGGGGGATCGAACCCAGGTCGCGGGCGTGCACGCTGAGGGGGCTAACCAGTGCGGTAGGGCGAGGGGAGTTGACAGGAGAGGGTTCGGGGCCTAGGTAAGCTCTAAGCGGCGCGGAAACCTGGCAGACAGCGGCGAGCTCTGGCGCACGGTGGGCGTTCGACGAAACAAACGGCGGCGCTAAACGTCGACGGCGAGGCGGAGCATGTCAGGGAGGTCGAGGGACTCACCGCGGGTGGGCTGGTGTGGTCGGATCGGGGAGAAGCACGGCGGATCGACGACGACGCAGACGCTCTGGCGGGCTAGGGTTTCGTCGAGGCGGCGCGGTACTGGCGCATCTGGGGCTTCTCCTTCGCGACGGCGTGTGCAGGGCGACGTAGAGGAACGTTCTCGGTCTTCCTAGCCACCTCGACGTCGCGGTGACTGGCTGGAACGACGGGGGCGAGTGGTGCTGGCGGCGACCGGCGGCAGGTGTTGTTGTCGGAGAGGAAGAAGGAGAAGAAGAGGGGCGGCTCGGGGCGGATCTGGCGATGCAGGAGAGCCGTGTGGGTGAGGGAAAAGTGAGAGGGAGAGAGAGGAAGGCACGCGTGGCAGGGGTAGATAAAGTGGCCTCGGTTGCCACTTTTTCCTCCTCCTCACATGGCGAGCTGGGGCTTGTCCTGGGGCTAGGCAGTGCAGAAGGGAGGCTGCAGGTGGACCAGGGACGGCGTGGAGGCTGCAGGGTGGGGCTAGCACGCGGTGGAGAAAGAGAGAAAGAAGAGTGGGGTAGCTCGGGCTAGGTAGATGGGGTAGCTCGGGCTAGGGTTTTGCTTAGGTTAGATAGAGGGTTAGGGTTAGCTGAGGTGGGCCAGGGAGAGAGAGGGGATCAGGTGGTGCTCATAGGAGAGAGAGGTAGAGAGAGAGAGGAGAGATCAATGTTAGGGTTTAGTAGAATTAGGTTAGGAGAAGAATAGAGAGAGGAGCTAGGTTTAGATTTTTATTAGGTATTTAGATTTTAATTTTGTTTATGAGGCCATACCAAGAAGGAACATGGAGCTTGATCTAGCTTGAGCTAATGTGGAAGAGAAACAAGAAAGATAGAGGAAGAAAAGAAATAGGTGGAAAGAGTCTTATATGATCATGCATGTAGAAAATAAAATAAAAGAAAGGAATGTGGGTGAGGATATGGGAATGGTGGAATGGAAGGAGATGGTTCACAAAGAAATAACCACTAAAGTCAAAGGCAAAAACCCATGGGATAAAAGGTGGTGGTACTTATGCATGGCCCATGCAAAATAATAATGCCATGATTTATTTTGTGAAAACAATAATAATATTATGGCATTATTCTTATGTATTTCCATGAAGTGGAGAAAAAAAAACCAAGCACAAGGATTTAGAGGATTAGATCCACCCCACCACATGAGCTAGGATAACATCAAAAGAAAAAGAATTGCAAGCTCATGGACTAGTAGGATGGTGGAATTATAAAGTGGTGAAAAGAAAAGATAATGGAGGTGAATAAAAGATATGCCCCCAACTCAACTTGGGCATTTGAACAATATATCAATAACCAAATACAATATCAAGAGGCAAATACAATTAATAATGCATATGAGAGAAAAACCAAAAGAAAGAGGGTTTTATATGATGCTCAAATGCAAGGTGGCATGATGACATGAGCATGATATAATTATGATGCAACAATAATATATATGAAGTAGCCAATATCTTACTAGGACAAGTAGTATTACAATTGTTAGACAATTGGGATGCTACATTTTGGAAAATAACACATGCAGTGTAGTCATGTTGATCAACGCTCACTCTAGTAGATATCATGGTTTAGGAAAAGAACACATGAAATGACCTAGGGATTAATGAGTCAAACCATGGTGTACAAATACCAAAAGCACATAGAAAAACAGCTTCCACATTACATATTGCCCCAGTGTGAAAGAAGTTGCATACTAAAATCCACTGGAGTGTGTATGATCATGTAGATATCAATGTGGTTTTGGAAAAGAGCACATGCAATGTAGATATGTGGATCAATGCTGACTCTAGTGGATATCATTGTGCAATGACTCTAGAGGATCCATGTGTCAAACCATGGTGTACAGATACCAAAAACACATAGGAAAGTAGCTTTCACATTGCATGTTACACCAGTGCGTGACAAAAGTTGCATCACAGAATTCACTAGTGTGTATGGTTATATAGATATCAATGTGGTTTTGGAAAATAACATAGGTAATGTGGTCATGTTGATCAATGTTGACTCTCGTAGATATCAATGTGGTTTAGAAAAAGAACACATGCAATGACTCTAGGGGATCAATGTGTCAAACCATGATGTACAGATACCAAAAGCATATAGAAAAGCAACTTTCCACATTGCATGGTGCACCAGTGTGTGACAGAAGTTGCATCATATAATCCATTAGAGTGTGTATGGTCATGTAGATATCAATATGGTTTTGAAAAAAAACACATACAACATGGTCATGTGGATCAATGCTGACTCTAGTGGATTTTAATGTGCAATGACTCTAGAGGATCCATGTGTCAAACCATCATGGTCATAGAGATCAAAAACACATAGAAAGCATGATGCACCAGACTGGTATGCCGAGGGCAGCCGTCAGTGTAGACTACGTCGATGGCTTTTCGATACGCTGACGGCCTCTGTGGCTCCGCCGAGGGAGGTCTACGCCGACAGCTTTGGTTTACCGATCCAGTCGTGTAGTGTATTTAGAGAGAGGGAGTATAAGATATTTTTGCTTATAATATTCTGGTGACGAGGCTGTGATGGGTCCACCGACTGAGTGCATGCGTTGGTGCTAATCTAGATCCCCATCGATCGGGACGAGCGATCGTGCCGGTCATGTCGACGGTGGAGAAAGAAAGATTAGCACCATCGGTACAAAGGTCTTGTGCAAGCACGCTTTGCATGTGAGTATGTGACCCTTCTCTCGATCAGTCACCAGCTAGCCGTACGTACAAAGGTCTTGTGCATGCACGCGCTGAGATCTCTCTATATGCTTTCGGCTCCGACAATAGCAAGCGTAGCACGTACGCCAGGTCCACCACCACTATATATGTCCATTTCTGGCTCTTACAGCACGCAGAAATCAACATCCATTTTAGAGGCGGAACCAAAACGTAAACTTTTCACGTCGTGTGGGCCGAGCTGAGTGACGCCGTTGTATGAAAAGATCGATCTTCATGTTTGATGCTTAATATTTTTGGACATTAGCGGATGGATGGTTGACCCATAGAGACCGATTATCATGCGAAAGATTGTGATTTCGCCATCGAATGTTTGGGGAGAAAGAGAGAACACGATGTGTACACGTACGCTCAGAGACTCTGTTTTCCAAACCAAAACGAATATGATTGCTAAAAGGTCGTCCAACGGCACCCAGATAAAAAACAAAGCTTACGGCGCGGAACCTACTGTACGCAAGTACTACCAAGTTTCCAATACCCTTCCGGAACATTTGCGCGTACAATTGTTTTCGTCAGTATATGTACATGCAGTTTTGTCATGCAAATAATTGCTTGGGTAACGCTTGTACTGTTTCTGTAGCAGCCCGAATGAGCTCTCCCGATAGTAAAAAAAAGGCGTTGCCAACGCACTCTAATCCACGTCTGCTATAAGACCATTTCCAGTAGGCGCGCTATATTTTGGCGCGGTAAACGTCGCTGCGCTGGCGCTGTATAAATTTTAGAGCGCGGCGCGTAATGTTTTCCTCCACCGGAGACGCTAAACCGCAGCGCGAGCACGGCCGCAAAAAGGGGTCCTCCACCAGACGCTGCAAACTAGAGCGCGCAGCAGCGATAGAAACAACGTTCACACAGCGCTATGCATTCAACAAGATCAAATACTCAAATAAATCATGAACCAAAAGATCTACCATAGTTCGAATATCATCACATAGTTCAACAAACACGCAAAGTGCAACACAACATATTAAATAGACGCAAAGTGCAACATTGCATTTGCATATGACAAATGCAAGAGAGAATCTCACACTTCCTCCTTATCTTTTGCTTCTTCTTCTTGATTGACACCTTGGCTTGATGGAGGAATAGAAGGATCCATAGAGACCACGAATCCTCCCGGTGGTGCTCCCATGGCTCCATAGACACCACTCACCGGTGCTCACATGCCACCTCCGAAGACTCCTCCATAGCTTGGTCCTCCCATGCCGGCCATGCCTCCCATGCCCCCATGCCCCCATGCCTCCTCCAAACATGCCTCCTCCAAACATGCCGGTTGTGGGTGTGTTCATGTTGGCCACCAACATTCTTTTTTTGCCAACGCTTCGTCGCGAGCAAGGTTGATGTACACATTTTGCCTCTCATCCAAGTTGGAAGTGTACATCAAGAAGAGCTTCCTCTCGTCCTCCACTAGGCGTAGGTGCTCCTCATTGGCGAGCTTCTTCTTCTCCAATGCCAACTTCCTCTCCTCGTTGGCGCCAAGCCTCTCCTCCAAAGCGGCTCTCCGAGCCTCCATAGCCTCTTTCTCCAAGCTTCTTGCCACCTTCCTATCTTCATTTGCTTGCAACCTTGCTTTTGCAATCCTATCCATAGAAATCGCTATATCATCATCTTCGGCATTCTTTCTGTTCATCTCTTTGGTGACCTTCCTACCAAGCACATTCCTCCTTGTGTTGGTAACCGAGTGAGGAGTCGAGCTTCTCTTCTTGCCTTCGTCACTTGAGCCATCATCATCGATGATTGTTGCATCGCCGGTTGTATTGGCAGCCATGGTTGCCGCATCCAATTTTCCACGGGTCTTCCACTTTTCTTCATTCCCTAGCACTTCAAAGCAATGATGCACGATGAATGGCTTGCCAAGAACCCGGTTGCCTTTCTTGTTCTTTTTGCTCACATCTCTAAACAAACCTTGACCCATGCCTTCCTACAAAGCAAACAAAAGAGAATAGATGAGCCATATAGAACAACAACTGTGCGTAAAGATGATCAATAAAGTAGTAGAATTGCTTACCCTATCGGTATCATTTGTGCCACTTGGGTTAATGACATCAACAGTGGCTTGCACGCCCGCCTACTTTTGACAATCGGTGTTGATGCCCGACCAACGAGACCGAAGAGAACGCACGCCCCGCTCATTCCCACTTGTGTTGTTGCCGTCGAAGTACTCCTTCATCCTCATCCAATAAGTCTCTCTAGTTTGGTCGGAGCCGGTTGTTGGATCCATTCCAATTGTTAATCATGTCTTGCCAAGCAGCTTGTCCTTTGCTATGGTGTAGTTTGCCGACCAACCGGTATGGCGCGGTTCAATCAACCCCTCTCCTTCCTCGTCAACATCCTCATATTCTTCCTCTTCAACAATATATTCATGGACGAATGAAGAACCAACATTCATTGCGTCCATGAAAGCATCGTCATCGACTCTACATTGCAATAAAACTCATGGCTATCCAGCATTGTATGCATTTAAAACTAAAAATCATCGACTCTACATTGCAAAAAATGTTTTTACCTCTCCGGCATTTCATTGAACACCATGTGCACGCTGGTTTGGTCGGCGGATGGCGGTGGTGGATTGCTCCTTGGAGCTGCCGGCCGAGGCTGTTGCACGCGCCTAGCTGCGGACGCCTTCGCCTTCTTCTGCGCCGGCTTGTCGGCACCCACCATGGCCAACGGGCGCTTGTGGACGAGTACCTTCCTCTTTGCCGGCGGTCGCGCCTTGATGGCGGCCCGCGCGGTGGCCTCCTCCGCGGCGGCGACGCTAGTGTGCACCGTCGGGCGCGGCGGGACGAAGAGGGCTCGGGCGGCGCTGCTGCCGACGTCGGCGGCACCGCTAGGGTTTGGGGTGACCATAGGGTTTGAGGCGGCGGCGGCGGTATGTGGAATGGAGTAGGGAGGCGTCGGAGGGGCGCCGGAGGGCCCGTCCATCACCGGAATTCCGCCGACGGCCGTGCGGAGGGGATGATTTGGCGCTGGGAAGGAGAGAAAATTTCAGCGCGGGTTTTCTTCGCGAGCGAGCGGAGCGATAGAGCGCGCTGCAGCCGGAGCCTAAAGTATAGCGCCCAGGATAATGCAAAGCGACCCGCCTCCGAATTTTTTTATAGCGCCGCACGGTTTACACCGTCTACTGGAGGAAGGTTTTTTTGCTCCGTGCACTGCATACCGACGGTTTTTTTAGCGCGTGGCCGATATAGCGCACCTGCTGGAGATGCTCTAACACTCGGCATTATCACTAGTAGTTTTAAACCAACTCCGAATGAAAGTTCATTCCGGAATTGGTTTCCATGCAAAACCGGACGTGATATATTCACATGTATGCAGTGGGTTTTTAATATAAACCATATCTAATCAATCAGCCGACCTAGGAAAACCGACTTTGGCTAACGGAACGTTCCAGCTAGTTTTGAGATGTCCGACTAGTTTGCACTTGGTTTTTCTAACCTTGGAAAACCAAATCGGGTAGACGTACATATCACTTGCATCTCATGCATACATCTCTGGGTCATGTTATTTCTTCCGTGATCGGCGATGCGGAATTTAAATAGCCAAAACAAACCTGGAGACATGGCCGGCGGGAGGTCCAATATTCTGGTCCCCAAAAAATAATCGCGCCACCCAATTTTGCGAGATTTGTCCAGTTCCCTTTTTTTTTTAACAAACCGGAAAGTGGTGACCTCTATAGGGACGGGACGATATGACGGAAGGCTTGCCTTCCCTTAGCCCTCATAGAGAAGATAATATATATAAACTGTACAATACATTATCTTATATTGTCATCTCTAGCAATTAATAAAAAATTACGATTTTAAGTAAGAAACTAATTTGCTAAGGGAAGACATATGGTACAACGGAGAACCAATTCTTCTCTTATTTTTAAGAGATCACCCCTTAGCTAAGAGAATACAATATTTTCTTTCTTATTTCTCTTCTCCAACGAAGCAAAAATCTAACGTGACAACCATAAGGACAGACTGACGTCACCGCATTGTACATGCCCGCCCAAGTGTAGCACCTACGCCAAATTAACCACCACTACATTCATTTCTCGATTACCATCCTAATCGCGTTCGAGATTTGGATAGATGATAAGCATTGCATGGACAACACACATCAAGGAGCAGGTCGGCTGAGAACGAATATCACCCGGGATCAAATCCAAAGTTTGACGCTTTGGTGTCTTATAAAACATAATTTTCTCTCGGTGGGAGAGGAGACATTCTCGTCGATAGCGAGATGTTTTTGGTGACTCGTCAATTTTAAAACCCGCCGGCTAAGTCTCTCTGAGGCGATCATAGAGTTAAGATTTGCGTGCTTGGGTTTGTAGGGTTGAGTTGTTCGTAGTGTGTTTCTTAAAAAAAAAAGCACGTCGGCCCTTCCAAAGTTCAAAGTTTCGGAGAGCATGCTGGGAACCAAAACGTAAACTTTCCAGGTGTGGGTGGAGCCGTTGCACGAAAAGATCTCGGGGTGTGATGTTTTTTGTCCTTTAGCGGTAAGATTCAAGAGGCCATGCTTGGTTGCCCCAACTGTGATTTTGAACGATTGTTATTTCTCCATCGAATGTTTGGGGAAGGGACGGAGAAATAGAGAACGCGACGTGTACACGTACTCTCGAGGTATTTTCAAAACCAAAACGAATATGATCGCTAATAGGTCGTCTGCGGACACCCACGCAAATAAAAAGTGAAACCGAAACATACCAGTGCCGAACGGGCCACTTGCTTTTTGATTTCAAGTTGGAGTCTCTACCGGGACCAAGTTGAGTGTTACCGCCATATTTCGAAAAGTTCGGGAGCCAATTGTCGAGATAGACCATTTCAAGATAAACTCATCTGTCTTAAAAATTTATGCGACTTTCCCCGTTGAGAAACTGGTCAGCACACATTCGTTATGCGAGTGTCATTTATGGTTTAAACCATAAGCAATGTACGTGCTCAAATTCAGAAATCCATTCCACCCTTTCCTGGACCCTAAGCCAGTGGCGGCAAAATCCTCCACCAAACTCGCTTCTATGGTTGTGAGAACGTATGTTGCCTTCCACTACGGAGCTACCTTTCCCGCTCGCTGATGCCACCCGGGCTGCTGTCTACTAGGGTCCGGAGCTCTCGGGCCAAGATGTGTGTCGTCTAGTGCATGCCCTCATAGAAGGAGGTGGAGTGATAATATTGGAAGCTAAACTTGATTACCCAAAAACTGCGGCCGTGGGCGGCGGAGAGAGCCTTGTGGGTACCACACGGAATCACGTGGCGCCTATGGTAGGGGTCGTAGCAGCGCCAGTCGAGGTTGACGGTGATCACGTTATAGATAACTAATTAGGATGCTAATTCTTGTTGTATACGGCTGAATCACATTACTTTTCATGGTATCAGTGCCCAAGGCTCAATCCTAGATTCGATCTACACGTACACCTCACTGATCCAATCTAGCTTCCGCCGACGGCCATGGCGACCTCTCCATCTGCCAATGTTATCTCGTCAGGCTCCATCACCGGCAGTGGCTCGAAGCTGCCCAATCCGCAACTCAACTTCGCCGACTCGTCCTCTTCATCGACAACGACAACGCAGGAGGGGTCGTTCAACTTCGCCCCGCTAATCACCACCAAGCTTGGCTCCGCCAATTACCTCTACTGGAGGGCGTCATCTTCTTACGGGCTTCATCAACGGCGAGTTCCCTTGTCCGCCGGAGTTCATCGACAACCCTAAGTCCAAGGAGGATATCGTTGCTCCTAAGATGCTCCCCAACCCGGAGTTTACTGCCTGGCATCAGCCTTGAGGTGTGGAAGCTACTGACGCAGCCTTCTAGGCGCCGCACGATTTGATGCTGAGCCATCGAGGTAACCTTGCCGTGGTTTGGGTTGAAGATCTGGCCTCTCATCGCCCTGCAGGTTGGCGCCGTCGCGGGTGGCATTTCAGTGCTGGAGATGGGCATGCGTTCAAGGGCGTCTGATATTTCCATCGAGGGCTGCTTAGCCGGGAACGTACACGGCAATTCCGTAGTTGCGTGCCCGTGTGCTTAATCTAATGGCACCTGATCAACGCACGTGGTAGAGATAGTGTTGGGATTTTCTCCACTTTGCTTTCTCCACGGGGAGTGTAGCATGTTGTTCCGCCGTGGTGGACGGTGACATCATGAATCAACCCCATTCACCTTGATTTCGCCATGGCATTGTTGCGATGTTCAAGGTGTTGATTGGGAAATCTTGGCGCTCGCGTTTTAAGAAGATCGGATAGGTTCCAGAGGCTCCATCTCGCAGGCTCGAATCGACTCGAGAGTCGGTGAAGTTTTATGGGACTACTCGCAGCTGATCGGGAGAAGTACACATGTCGGATGATCTGTGTTTTGCAGCAGCGTTCTTCAAGTGGTGGCGATGACACTGGCTGACTTCTTTCTTGGTGGTCTCAGTATTCCGAGGTGAAAACCCTCGTGCTGACCTTCGGTGGTTGCATCTAGCAATGCCTGCCTTCAAGTCGTTTGGAGACTGGACCCTTTTCAGACCGGACGATGACGGTGTGTGTATACTGTCTCCTTTCTGGAGGTGTCGTTTTGTAGAACCTTTTTCGGAGTATAGGTGTCGTCAACACATGGTGTTGTTGCTGCTACGAGTCTATGATTGCTTAGGTGGGGACTTTTTTCTTCTTTTTTTTTTTGGCTGTGTGCATCCTTGATGCCTGCTTAAGGCATTATGTTGTTGCAGAGGCTGGATGTAATTGATATCATCTTGGTATTAATATATCTCTTTTATAAAAATGAGGCAATTGATTAATAAATATTTTATTCAGGCCACAGTACGGCCTTTTTCCTGCAGATTTCATGGACTATACAAATAGTGTATTAGGGTATTCCTAGAAGTTAGTGCACGCAATCAAAAAGCAATGGACAACTGATTCGGTCGAAATCAGCATATGTATTCGGGTACATGAGGTTTTCTATTTCTTGCTAGGGAAAGTGTTCACCTCCAGTAGAAATATAGTCAACTCTCTGTTCCGAAATATAAAACAATTTGATCTGCTATTTTAGACTAATCATGATTTGTTAGACCATTGATGAGGAGATGATTAAATTACTCCTTTTAATTACTGTAAACCTGTTCCAGCACATAAAAAATTAGACAATGGGTTTCGTAGTTTGATGTATCGATCAACAAGGCAATGAAGTCTTATTATTGGTTTAATTAGAACTCGGACGGTGTAAATCATGTGTATGCTATGATAACACCACAACCACGCCGTACTATTGATTATTAGGTTAACTAGAATGATCGATGAGAAGTCCCTGTGTCCAGTGAGTGTTAATGCGTTGATTTCGGTGAAGTGGAAATGCCATCCTTAATTTCTTTAAGTCCCCAAGCCCAATGTAGCATGGGTCCTGCAGCCTGGGAGACCCACCGTTCTGTGAGACAAGGTCAAACTTTTGTAGCTAGTCTGCAGCGTGGGAGGGTGGCTGCCAGAAACTATGGTGAACGTTTGTTTTGAAGATCGTGTGACTAACAATAATCGGGACAACGTGGGTAGCCTAAAACGCCGAGCATTCGACTCTCCTTATTTACTCCGATTACTCGATGTCCCTACGATAGATGATCTAACAAACGGTGAAACAAATTCTACGTAAATTCATGTGGCCTTTGATTTAGGGAGTGGCTATTGAGTAGCTAGCTGTTTTAAAATTGAGAAACAGACACATTTTTAACCAATAAAAACCTGACAGCTATACGACTCAAAAATAATAAAACAATGAGAAAAAACGTCTGTTTTAATTTAACCGAACAGACACATTTCCGGTCCCCTTTTCATCAGCCCCAACCTTGAGTTCCAATGGCTCAGTTTTGAGTCCAAGCTTTAGTCCGCGTTCTCTAGCTACAAAAGGCCAACTCCACAACTGACAAGAAAAAAAGCCCAACAAAAAGTCATCGTCTCCAGCAAAAACACCCGCATGCCAGCCTCCAGCATACCAATCTGCCGATGCGTCAGGCTGGGGGATCTAGATCGAAGGTTCTCCAAAAAAAAAAAGAGAAAAGAGAGTCCAAATTCAGGCATAGAATGCAAACCCAAAAACCAAATAAAGATAAGCTTATTCTGGAAGATGACCAACCTGGAATTGAAGAAATTTTGTAGTGCCAGGTATGCTCCTGAACTTGGTGTGATATGTATCATGAAGTGTGACGGGTATAGCTATTAGCAGATACAAACTGATTCAGCACATACCTTGAGAGCTGTAGTGCAAGGAATTATACCTAGGGAACTCATACGACCCATTCCTACCAAAACAATGAAAAGAAAACTTGTAACAATGATCACTTAGAGACAATAATATAAGTAATCAAGAACATCAGGCCCAAAATACATTGGTAGATCACATCACAAATTTGCAAACCCTGGAGGAAATAAGTTTTACAATAGACAGTTTAGGATACTAGTTCAAACTCATACACGCATAGTACGATACCAGTACTTTGCGCAACTCATACATTGGTAGATCAAATCACAAGTTTGATTTGCGCAATGATCTTGTACCTGGACTAGACAAGGTTGATGTGCATGAATGAAGCCAGTACTAAACTTATTCCATGCGCGCTTATTACAAAACTTATAGGTAGGAGTACTAAACTTTGAAGAATATCAACAAAAAATGAAATAATAGTGAGCAATCCTTGCATGCGCGCTGCAGTTTCTTCAAAATGAAAAATGAAACTTGACGCTGACAAGTATTATAGAAGTGAAACTCAGGGACTACCTATTTTTTATATCTATTTGTCTTGGAGACTGGCAGAACTTAAGACTCAAGAACTTATGAATCAAGAAATAACTTTTTAGAAAATGAAGAATGCACAGGTACTAAATAAATACTGAGAAAAATAAGGGATTTTAGAACTAAATACTGGCAGAAGTATTAGGATTGACGAATGACTGAAGAACATACAACATGTGCTACTTTAGTATATCCTGCATGCCAAAAAATAGCGAACCAAGGGTATGAAATAAAGAATGCACACATACTAAATAAGGACGTCGGAAAGAAGAAGAGATTTTAGAAATGAATATTGGGTGAACACCAAGGAAAAGGATGGAGAAATGAGGACATAGTGAGATATTGAAGAAGTGAAACAGAAACAGAAGTAAAAGTACCTAATGACTAAAAGACAAAAGGAACATAGGCAGAGATATATAGAATTAATGAACTTTGAGGGTTTCAAGGCTAAGAGAAGTACTAATTTAGCTAAAAAGACTAAAGACAATCAAAGAAACAAATAACTGAATAACTAGAGACTGAATTAGCTGAAAAAAGACTGACTGAAAAGACGAATGAAGAAGCATGCAGTGAGTATTACTACAGACCGATGTTTGGTAAAATGAGAAACTCGGAAGAAAGGAAATATTCAGACTGATGTGTATTTTGAGAAAGAAAGGCCAACAACTGAAATACTCAAGAACTGAGAGACGTAGGAAAACACACAAAAGGAAAGTCCAAAATTAGCAACACTGGCGAACAATATAGTCTGAAGAACAAAACTGAGATAACTGATAAAAAGGAAGAAGAACAAGACCGAGAATGACAATGATAACACCGAATAACCAAAGAGAAACTGAGATAAACAAAAGAGAAGAAAGGAAAAGGAAAACATTATAGGAAACCGAAGAATTGAGAAACTAAAAAACTGAGAAGAAAGATAAAATTGAAGAAGTGAGGGAAGACTAAGAAGAACACGAACTAAGAACACATATGAAATACTAGGACTAAAACAATGAAAACCTGTACAGTAAAAAACTGACGAAAATAGGACAAAGCAAAATAGTACTGATGTGTATTGGAATGAGAAACTCAGAAGATTTGATGGGACGGAGCAAAATAAGCTGATGGGGACGAGGCAAAAGGAACTGATGGAAACTAAATAAATAGGGACTAAGGGATTAAAGACTTAATAAAGAGGGACTAAGAAATTGAAGAAATAAAAACCAAGAAAGGGAAAGTGAAAACTGAAAAGGTATAGATGACTCCCATGCCCACCTATGGATAACATTCATGACACTCTTGATACAATTGACACCTAAAAATACAAGACTCGCCACTGAATCGTTTTGCTATTGTGTTGTAATATGATGTGTAATCCTCCACCATCATCCGTAACCAGCCTGCTCTTGGGGGATATTTAGCTGGGAACTAACTTACTTGGTTTTTAAGAGAACAAAAACATATGCAACAAGGAATAGAAGAAAATGTAAGACAAAATATGCATGATAAGAAACTAAGGAAAAGGAAGTAGACAAGAATAATGAAAATTTAACCATCATACCATGGAGAACAAATCAATGTTGGTCCTGGTTAAGAAATGCACGAAATGGTGGCCCCATATCCTCACTCCGACCATGCAGATTATCACAAAGGTGCCTACACAGAGTGATGTCCACGGAAATGGTAGGACTGAAATTTATGCTACACGTGAACATAAACATAATAACAGGCACATACATAATGAAGAGAGACGATGAAGAAAAGACACAAGACTGAATTGCACAGACAAAAGAAATGGGAAGAAGCTAATGAACAGAAAAATGTGAGGTGAGCTGAAGAAAAGAGAGGCTACCACATGAGGTCAGGATAAACCTGAAAAGAAGACCACAAGAATGACAACACTACGCTCTGTGCAAGTATAGCTGCCAAAAAAAGAATTAGACAGGCTGAGGGTGTTGTCTCACGAGAGGGTTCAAATAGAGATAGACTGCATCAAGCACCGAATTGTTCAGAGATGGTTCAGAATTGGACAAGGATATGAAGACTAGACACTCCAAGCTTCAAGGAAAAAATCGTAAAGAAAAACTTATCAAACTATCATCACTTTCACAAGCAGTTCACCATCCCCACAAGCAAACTAGAGACAGAATCCCAAAGTAGTAATCAGAGAAGAACAAAGAGCACCTGCTGACTGACAGAAGATTGACCAGAGCACTGATTCTTTCAGAAAGAACAGCTCCAAGCAGTGTGCCATACAATAAATAATCAGAAGAACTACAAATCACGAGTGGGATCAGATCCAGATCCAGGAAGCTAATAAACATCATAGGCAATATTTCCTGCCTATTAGATAACATTCAGGCAACCTACAACTTACAAGAGCCGTGTCCAGACTAGAACTGACAAAACTTCAGAGATTTGGCTGACTACAATCATTGATCAGAAACTTTCACAACACAAAATGCAAGTGCAATCTAAATGCAAACATTTTTCTTTCAATAGCTTCGACTACCATTATATTGAGCCACCAATTGAACACAAAATACAAGTTTCACTCACCCAGTTTGCCGCTAGCTGACATGATGCTGCTATGAAGATGAGGATGTATAGTTGAAATAAACTATGGGGGACTCAAATGCAAAGATCAAGGAGACATACCCGATTGAGAACGAACTCCCTAACGCATAAATTCAAGCACTCCAACTACATCTGCTGCGCTACCTCCAAACTACAAACAACGACCACCGCAGAAGAATAGATCAATGTATTCCCAAATTCGCACCGACAAACGCTACACAGGTACAACCCCAACCAAAACACGAGAGAGGTACTAGCTAAAATAGCACGAAATCAAAGAAAAGAGGAAGAATACCAGAGGAATAAGCAGGTCGTTAGTGGCGCACATGCCTTCTGCGCTCGCGAATCGCCGATTTCTTCATCGGAACTGCGGCTCTCTCCATCGCCGCTAGAGCTGGCTGCGGTGTCCCTGCTCTCTCGTCCTCCCCATCTCACGAAGAACCACCCCCTCTGACACCAACCTAGTTGGCTACAGCGTTGCCGCGGACCTCTTCGCCATGGCTTCCAACTCCTCTCCGCCGAGCAGAACGAGACACGCAGAGCGGTGCCTTCCGATGGAAATTGAAATTAAGAAAAGGGACTCAAAAAAGGAACGCGTTGACTACGACAGGGAGAGAAGGAATGAAAGAGACACTTGCGTTGAGATTCGGAAACACATCCGATGGACTAGAAAGCAACTGTTTTTCAATTACAAAACAGCTATCTGTTTAATAGTTAAAATGTTGATTTATCAAGATTTACAGACCCACTTATTACATAAGGGACCCACATACTTATTACCCCACACCACACGGACATCGACATCGCTTGCAACTTCTTCCATAGATGGCACATTCATGAAAGTTACGCCTTGACCCATGTTTTGCCCGTGTGATCGCCAGTGTTAGACGCTGATGCAAGCCTGGCGATGCATAAATGAAACAAATTAATTCTGAGCACCATCGTTTATCTGCATATATACAACTCAATCAGTTTCTTACTACTCCCTTCGATCCATATTACTTGTCACTAGAATGGATGTATCTAGCACTAAAACATGTCTAGATACATCTATTTTCACGACAATTAATATAAATCGGAGGGAGTAGGATTTTTATTTACCTCATTGATGGGTACTTGCATGTGGCAGTGCTGGGATTGGTGGTTGTGAGGCTAGCGCTGCCGCCAAAGTCGCAGGTGGACCCTGCCCCCGCCTTCTCGTAGTAGGAGTTGTAGGCGTAGCTTGCATGGTCATGGAGGGTGTTGGGGAGGAAGCAGCTCGAGCCGGGCTGGATTGCAGCGCAGTCCGCGCCGCCTATCCCGCACGCATAGTCAATCCCCTTCTGCAAAACAGTTAGATAAACATGGCCGGCATAGGGGAATCCAGGGAAGGAGAACGTGGTGATTCCACGCACAGATGTTCTTGTATTCTCTCTATCAATGGTATTTACAAATGCTCTTCAAGCTCTCAGTAAGAAGGAGACTATGTCTCTTACTCCCCACCAACTAGCTCTAGAGTTCTACCTTAGACAGAGAAAATGATCGATCCCCTCTATGGAGGCCCCGGTGCTCCTTATATAGGGGAGCCCGGGTTACAATTCTAGGGCACACGTGGCAGCATATTCGGAGAATATGCTCCTCACCTAATGCTAGATGCTTCTTTATTCTCTTTAACGGCTCGTCCGGGCTTTGGACGTAACCCACAGCGTAAACTTTGTCTTTAACATCACCAGACATGGGCCACGTCATCCGGCATTGCCCGCGTCACCTTGGCCGCCCCTGATCCGCTGGTCCTCTTCTTTACTTTGCTTCGCTCATGCTACAGCTAATAAAGCCACCTTTTGACCAGCGGGGGATTCCTTCTCTTGGAAGCCATAAGATAGTCCGGCTAGCATATAGCTAATCCGGCTATCAAGTTACCTGCAAAACAGTTAGATAAATATGGCCGGCATATATTTTATGCCGGCCAGACCACAGTCAAGGAGATGCTCCATGGGCCGGGTCACTCCGTGGTTCGGCCTGCCTTGAGGTGACCCGGTCAGCACTTGCTTTAACCGTTCCGTACCCCGGCTAACTCGGTCCTTATACCCTGGCGTTACCCTGCCCAGGGGTATCCCCCAACAGGGTCGTAGCAGCGCCAATCGAGGCTGACGGTGATCACGTTATAGATAACTAATTAGGACGCTAATTTTTTGTATACGGCTGAATCACATAACTTTTCATGGTATCAGTGCCCAAGGCTCAATCCTAGATTCGATCTAGACCTACACCTCACTGATCCAATCTAGCTTCCACTGACGGCCATGGCGACCTCTCCATCTGCCAATATTATCTCGTCAGGCTCCATCACCGGCAGTGGCTCGAAGCTGCCCAATATGCAACTCAACTTCGCTGACTCATCCTCTTCATCAACAACGTGGCAGTGGCCGTTCAACTTCGCCCCACTGATCACCACCAATTACCTCTACTGGAGGGCGCAGGTGGCGTCGATCCTCCGGAGTCATCTTCTTACAGGCTTCATCGACGACGGGTTCCCTTGTCCGTCGGAGTTCATCGACAACCCTAAGTCCAAGGAGGATATCGCTGCTCCTAAGATGGTCCCCAACCCGGAGTTTACCGCCTGGCATCAGCCTTGCGGTGTGGAAGCTGCTGACGCGGCCTTCTAGGCGCCGCATATTTGATGCTGAGCCATCGAGATAACCTTGCCGTGGTTTGGGTTGAAGATCTGGCCTCTCATCGCCCTGCAGGTTGGCGCTGCCGCGGGTGGCATTTCAGTGCTGGAGATGGGCATGCGCTGAAGGGCGTCTGATATTTCCATCGAGGGCTGCTTAGCCGGGAACGTACACGGCAATTCCGTACTTTCGTGCCCGTGTGCTTAATCTAATGGCACCTGATCAACGCACCACTGCCCAACGTTGCATGGGTCCTGCAGCCTGGGAAACCCACCGTTCTGTGAGACAAGGTCAAACTTTTGTAGCTCAGAGAGTCTGCAGCGTGGGACTATCGTGAACGTTCATTTTGAAGATTGTGTGGGTCACAATAATCGGGAGAATTTGGATAGCCTAAAATGCCGAGCATTTGACTACGTACCCTTATTTACTCCGATTACTCGATGTCCCCACGATAATCCAACATACAGTACAACAAATTCTACTCCCTCCGATCCAAATTAGGGTTCTCACATTTGTCTACATTCGGGTGTATCTAGTCATGTTTTAATGCTAGATACATTCGAATCTAGCTAAATCTGAGAACATTAATTTATATCGGAGGGAGTACGTAAATTCATGTGGCCTTTGATTTATCAAGATTCACAGACCCACTTATTACATAAGGGACACACATACATAACCCACACCACACAGATGGCGCATTCATGCAAGTTACGCCTTGTCCCATGTTTTGCCCGTGTGATCGCCAGTGTTAGACGCTGATGCAAGCCTGGCGATGCATAAATGAAACAAATGAATTCTGAGCACCATCGGTTATCTGCATATATACTACAACTCAATCAGTTTCTTACTAGGATTTTTATTTACCTCATCGATGGGTACTTGCATGTGGCAGTGCTGGGATCGGTGGTTGTGAGGCTGGCGCTGCCGCCAAAGTCGCAGGTGGATCCTGCCCCCGCCTTCTGGTAGTAGGAGTTGTAGGCGTAGCTTGCATGGTCATGGAGGGTGTTGGGGAGGAAGCAGCTCGCGCCGGGCTGGATTGCAGCGCAGTCCGCGCCGCCTATCCCGCACGCATAGTCAATCCCCTTCTGCAGGGCTGACTCGGTTGCACTTGTGCTTGCCACGCACCAGGAACCAGCTCCATCCACTATGAAGCAAAAGAAAACTTATCTTTCAGAGTTCAACATCTTTGATGAAATAGCATCGAAAATTTAAGTTTGATCTGACACCCTCTAGATCAGCTCCAAACAGCCAAAAAACTCGAAAAAGAAGCAGCAGAGAGTCCAGAAGAAACTCACCATCACGGCAGAAGAAAATCAGGACAATAAAAAGAGCCATGTATCGATGGACAAGCCTAGGACCCATATGCCACCCAATTCAAGCCTGCACAGCTCCAACAAAGAAAAACTTTGCGCTCCGGTGCCTCTCTCGCTCAAGTCTAGTCAATGTTGCAGCGAGAGGTGCCTTTCCTCCTATTTATATTGATTATAGCTTGAGGATGGAGATGCAAAGAGAACAAATCCATTAATAGGAATATTCATATAAAAAATATTACTAGGATCTTGTGGCTATAGGAGATATGCTAGGAAATATTACTAGGATCTTGTCATTAATGAACTAGTATTATTGTGCAAATGTTTCCCACAATCTCAACATGTCACATATCTCTCAAGCACCAGTTAATGATTTTCTGAATATACAGTCTCAACAATAATGAGAATTGATACTACATGATGTATACCTACCATATATATCAGATATGCTACAGTATACATCCACCTCAATCCAAATTGGGAGGCACGTGGTTAGATTGCGACATTATAGAGTCAACATATGTTTCATAACCATCATGGTGAATCCATCAGCAACCTAACCACCCATGCTATCTCGTGTAGATCGACAATCATCCATGTTGCCAGCTGTGTTTGCATATTTGAATACACTCGACAGTGTAGACGAGGAACGCTTGATCCACATGCCTTTATGTGACGATCCTATCACACACCGCATAATGCGTTTAATTGCATTTAACTGCTTCCCAGTGACCATCTGTTGGGCCTAGAATGAAACGGTCACACCCTTTTCGTCAAAAAGGAAGTAGCTTCTATGGCATGTGTTAGATACTAAATAGCATCGACAATACTCCTTTATGTGAATGCATCAGCACTAGAATAAGAGGGGACATGCATATGTCCGATGTGGAGATGAATGCCAAGAAGCATTTGGTCATTCAGCAAAAAGCATTATAAGAATGAGAACCCCATGGCTAGTCCTGCAATGATCTTTCAAAATGTTCTAGATGACAAGGTGAAGGTTCATGAGCATGAAGGTGTGAAAGACAAGAAAGGACACAAAAAGGTTGATTATATTTCCACATGTGAAACTTTAGGATCGGCAACATGCTTCGAGGATGATCACCGCGGCCAATGAATTGTTGTGGTTGAAGCTATTGTGGTGTCAGGAACATCGCGACCGTGATCTTTGTGTTCTTCCTAGATCACACTATTTCAATCATGTGTTTCTTTGTGAAACATGTAAGTCGAGTGATTGATTTCGTCGCCTTTGCCTCTAGGATTCACTTGTGTGTGGGTCCTAATGGATTTGAATGGCCTCGTTGGCTTATTTTGACATGAAAATACACAACTGGATATTAATGACTCAAATGAGAGATTTTTTTATGATCATATTCGCCTCTCTCCCTATGAGCCGTTATTTAACATGACTCGTGTATGGCGAGTCCCGAACAGAACGTCACCGTATATGGTTTCATCTAGCTCTTAAGACGTCTTCTTCTTTGAGGTCCACCGTAGCAGGAGAATTCAATGAGGTAATCAAGTTTTCGATTGATCTAATTCGGTATTTTGAATCGATTTCAGGTTGAGCATGTTGGGTTCTTATTTCTTTCGCACAACCGCAGAAATATCTTGTTGTTTCTACAAAGGTCAAACAACCATCATAATGAGGTCACGCACACAGCTGCTAGGATTGAAATCGTGAAAAGTCATTATCCCATATTTGTGATATTAGACGACGGATTAATAAGAGGCAGACAACAACAATATGTTAGAGCGCACGGGCAAGGCGACAGCGTTGACCCCCGCGTCCACCACGCCGCTGACGCCCTCCTAAGCCAGCCTCCCCCAAGCCCCTCACCCTGCAGCCGGTCGACACGGTGCGACTCTCCCCTAGGCGCCATGGTTCCTCATGGAAGAGAGGCACCGTCTCCAGTGCGCCTCCGAGTGCTCCGTCGATCTAGATCTACATCGGGCGCCATTGCTGGTGGAATCGTCTCCACCCCGCCCCACTCGCTAGGGCTCCTTCGACGGTGAATTTGTGCCGGACTCGGCCCCTGCGTCTGCCACCCCGTCCCGGAACGGTCAACGCGCCACCTCCTCCACGCCCAACGGTCGCCCCAACTCCATTAATGCGTCTGGTGAGAAATTAGCCTTCAATGTGTTGCGCTCCATCGTCGTGCTACCCTCCATCGGCCAAAGGACGGGGCGAATTCATGTCCCGGCCACTCCGCCCGCGGCACCCTTTGCCCGAGTAGAGGAGGGATGGCTCTTCATCCTACCGCGTCGTCCAGGACGGGACGCCATGTCGTCGCGATGCCCTCCCCCACCTATTGACGCTCCCAGGCGGAGGCTGTCGCGCGCCGCATAAAAAATGGTTTTATGAACCACTGTACATTCCCTAATACGTGGGGTGGGACTCGCTCAACATTCGACATATCAGTTATGTTTTCTTACAAAACACTCCTACGTGACAGTATTACATTTTCCTATACCAAGCTCATGTTATACCTGCACACCCTAAGTAGAAACAATACCGAGGATCACAAATATTCTGTACAAGGTTTAGTTGTTGTATGTGACGTGAGACCATGAGTGTACTCCGTATCATGTGTCAGGAGATCTACTATGCATGAAATTGATTAACTAATAATGATACATACAATTCATATTCTCCGCCAAATTTAAGAACGTATTGCTGAAAAAATTACACCTTCGCGTCTCAAATTTACCTGATGCATGATGGAACATGGAGAGACGTGGAGCAATAGCGACCGCGCTCTTCGCACAATCCTAGCTCGGCGCATGATCAAAAGTAGTCAGAAAGGTGGCAATACCTTGGCTTGACACGTGGTCCAATAGTTGATTTTACATGTGGCTATATCAAGGCTTGACGGGTGGAAGGACAAGAAGGTGGAGCGTGGGTTTCTTCTGTGGGGACATGTGGCTTGCCAGAAAATGTATCCCCATTTATAATTCGTTTTTGCTGAACCAACTATCCTAGGCTGGATTGAACTCTCCTCTATAATATTGAACAATGCTCTGAACAAACTGAATTAGACAATTTTGAGATATATATATATATATACACACACACGCTCATATAGGACACCATACCTGTATTTCGTACATACTTAGGGTGTACGTATCCAAATTTTACATACTTAAAATATATCTATTCAAGTTATATATACCTAAGGTATCACATATCTAAGTTGTACATACCTAAGTTGCATATATATACACGTATGTTGTGTACGTACACCTTAGGTATGTAATATGTTAGGTATATGTAACTTAGGTATGTATATCTTAGATATGTGATACTGATGCGCTCGACATTCAATGTAGAGCTCGTTGGGAACCCCAAAAAGTAGGTATGATGAGCACAACAGTAAGTTTTCTCTCAGTTATGAAACCAAGGTTTAATCGAACCAGTAGGAGCAAGAAAACACCCCAAAGGTGTTACTAACTGAGCTTTGGTAGGGCGCACTACCGGTGCTAGTAGCAACGTGGAGACCTGCACAACACAACCACAGAAGTTTGTCCCCAACTTGCGATGAGGTTATCAATCTCACCGTGTTTTGCGTAAGTAAAAGAACATGATATCAATGGGGTACAAAGTACAAGTGCAATATTGAAAGCGTTCCCCACCGGGATCCGTAAGTAAAAGAACATGATATCAATGGGGTACAAAGTACAAGTGCAATGTTGAAAGCGTTCCCCATGAAACATGGTTCTGCTAATTTCAACTTATAAAGCGCAAGCATATACGCAACAAAGAAGGACCCAATGGTTCAAGTTTATTAGAGGCAAAAAAGTAAAGTGTGTCTTCAAGTTCGTGAGAGCTTTAATCACTAGTTTTCTCATAAGAAGTGGAAGGTAAACAAAAGCATGAATATACTTTGGAATATCATAAGCTAGTAGGTAGGTATGGTGGACTCTTTGGAATAACTTGGTTGAGAGAGTTGGATGCATGAGTGGAACTCATACTTTGTTGTGGAGGCTAGCAAAAGACTGAGAGCGACAAACTAAGAGAGCAATAATGGCCATAATCATGCAGGGCGACAAAACATCATTGATCAAAGCATAAAGTGATACTACAAGTTAAAAACTAAAGGATCATAAAGGCTATGGTGACTTGAGATAGTCATAACATGGTGTGAGCATGCGCCAAGTCAACCCAAATAAAGCATCAAAGGAGAATACCACTATAGTATGCTTTAATATGCTAAAACAACGCATGATTCATCCAAGGCACATTAAGCAATCTCAATTATTTATAACAAGTCATGCTACAGCAAAGAATACTAAGCATAAAGCCAAAACAATATCAAGCATGGCATGACAAAGCATAGGTCACAGTCAAAAACGAGCTCTTTTTACCACATAAGCATGAACTTTCCTACTCTTTTCCAAACCAAACCAAACTATTTGCAAACCAATGTATGAAAGAGGGGGTCCAACCAATTTATTCAGAAAACTAAGCAAACCAAGCAAACTAAAAACCAAAACAAAAACGAAAAAGAAGACGCTCCAAGAAAAACACAACTGTGCATGAAACAATAAAAATGAAGCGTTTGGAAGAAACCTGGGATTTTTATTGATGAAGAAGGGGATGCCTTGGGCATCCCCAAGCTTTGACGCTTGTACTTCTTGGATATTTCTTGGGGTGACACGCGTGGCATCCCCAAACATGAGCTTTAGTCCATCCTTCATCTTATTACTCATTCCTTCCATACACCTGAAAATTTTCCTTCATACAAAACTTCACACAATCTCATTAGCAACATTAGTGCACTTAAAATAAATAAGTCTTAAGGTTTAGTTCTAACACCAAATAAACTTCCATTAGAACACTAGATACTGTAGTACTTCCTCCAAAAAGCTCAATTCCCCAAAAGAACTCAAGAAGGGACCAACAAGAAGCAAATGCAGAAAATGGCAGAAATCTGTCAAAACAGACCAGCAGGTAAAGACGAATTTTTTCGAAGACCTTCTGTTGCTCAAATCAAAATGTGTTGAACTAACGAAAGTTATATAACAACCTGGGTCAGAAGCACAAAAAATTACAGCTCAATCCGACATACAGAGGTCTCTTACGAAATTTTACGGTGAAGCACAGAAATCTGTTTCGGGACAGCAACTTTCCCATTCATTACTTCACTCTCATTGGAGGTTACTCTTGGCACAAAAAGCAAATAAAAAGGATAAGGAGAGGTTATTACAGGGTAATAACTTCCAAGACTCATCTAAAACTCTTGGGTTATCTCCCAACAAGTACTTTTCTTTAACGCCTTTAAGTTAGGCATAAGAAGCAAAGAAAGAATCAAGTGTTCTCAAATGAAGAAGCATTAAGATTAATGCCAGAAATATTTTCAATAAGGAAAGGTATATCATCCAAATAAGTTCTAGAGGATCCTCTCTCAATGCTCTTAGGTTTACTATTGTCATCAAAAGGGTTTGCAGGAGCAATCCAATCAAGATTCTTTTCTATGTCATCATGTATTGCTACTAGCTTGAAGGGTATTGGTATCTTAGGTTCCTCCCCATTAGGTTCGGTTTTGTTCATCGTTTCTCGTGTACCAACAACATCTACACATGAGCCTAGCATATTGAAACGTTCAAAAACTTTTCTAGCTTCCTTGGCAACATCATAGAACTCCTTAAACAAAGTTTCTAGAATAAAATCCCTCTTTTCAGGGTCTTCAATTTCTTTAAGCTTGAGAAACATTACTTGCATTATGGGGTTGAGATTAACAAACCTAGCTTCTAACATGTGAATTAAAGAAGATGCAGCAATCTCATAGTTTGGAGCAAGTTCTGCAAGGGAGCTATCCTCAGTATCTTCATGTTTGCTAACATGATTAAAGAATTCTTCAATATTATCTTTCCCAATTATAGAACCACTACCAATTGAAAGGTCTTTTAAGGTGAATGTAGGGATCAACATGGTGAGCTAAGGAAGGGGTGACAACTAAAGGAGACTTAATTTTTTTGTGTTTTTGAAATTAGAAAGCAAAACAAGTAAAACTATTTTTTTTGGATTTTTGAAGAACAAAACAAGCAAACAAAGCAAAAGAAACTAAGAAAAACAAAAAGGTTTTCCCTCAGTTATGAAACCAAGGTTTAATCGAACCAGTAGGAGCAAGGAAACACCCCAAAGGTGTTACTAGCTGAGCTTTGGCAGGGCGCACTAGCGGTGCTAGTAGCAACGTGGAGACCTGCACAACACAACCACATAACTTTGTCCCCAACTTGCGATGAGGTTGTCAATCTCACCGTGTTTTGCGCAAAACAAAGGATTAAACGTATCGAATGGAAAGAAGTAAAAGTTTGCAGAAAGTATACACAAAGCAAAAACAATTTATAGATTGTATGTAAAGAAGAAGGACCGGGATCCATAGTTCACTAGAGGTGGCTCTCCTTAAGATAGATAACATGCTGGGTGAACAAATTACAGCGGGGCAATTGACAAACACCGAGAAAGCAATACATGCATATACTAATCATCTTGACTCCTCTGAGACTTGATTGGGCATTACAACATAATACATAGACCGCCATCCAACTGCATCTATGGCTAATAATCCACCTTCAGGTTATCATCTGAACCCCCTCTAGTATTAAGTTGCAAGCAACAGATTTTTGCTTTACGAACTGCGTGTAAAGTAAACAATACGATTGTTCTATGAACAAAGGATTGTTGTTTTCTCCCTAGTAATAACAGCACATCTAGTACCTTAGAGATTTTTGTCACTTTCCCAGATTACCAGAGGCATGAACCCACTATCGAGCATAAATACTAACTCTTGGAGTTGCTAGCATCTATTTGGCCAAGATAGCTACTAACAACGGAAATCATGCAAGATCTCAAATAACAAAGACATGATAAAATCAATAATCAATCTGAAATAGCATCTCAATATCCATCGGATCCCCGCAAACACAACATGTATGAATTACAAATAGATGATCTTGATCATGAACGGAGCTCACAAGATCTAAACATGAAAGCACAAAGGAGGAGAAACCAGCCATCTAGCTACTACATGGATCCGTAGTCCAAGGATGAACTACTCACGCATCACACCGGAGGCTTGCATGGTGATGAAGAAGGCCTCCAGGGTGAATTCCCCTCTCCGGCAGGGTGCCGGGAAGAGCTTCAGATCCCTCCCGATCTAGGGATGGAGATGACAGTGGCTACAGACTCTTTCCTGGATTTTTTGATCGGGCACATAGGGTTTTCGTCCCGAGGGCAATATATAGGCGGAAGGAGAGGCCGAGGGGGTGCCGGGAGCGGCCACACGACCCCCTGGCGCGGGCCAGGCCTGGCCGCGCGGCCAGGTGGTGTGGCCGGCCCCTGGCCCTTCTCCGTCTCGTATTCTGGTACTTGATCACTTTTGGAAAAATAGGCACTTTGGCTTTTGTCCCGTCCAATTCCGAGAATATTCATTTTCTGACTTTCCTAGAACCAAAAATAGCAGAAAACAGGTAGCTGGCACTGTGGCTCTTGTTAATAGGTTAGTCCAAGAAATCATATGAAAAGTACTCCAAAGTTGGAACAAAACACAAGAAAGTGGATAAAACCAAGCATGAAACATCAAAAATTATAGATACATTTGCAATGTATCAGATACCTAGGTATGCATAACTTAGGTACGTATACTCTCGTGATTCAAAGCAAAAATACGCGTATCACGTATGGTGTCTAGGCACCATGGTGCACCTGTTATTTTACCTATATATATACCCATATATATAGGTATATATATATCGATGCGGATTTTCTATATACCAGGTATAGCTGTGCATATGCTTAGGTCCGTTGGATATAGAGATCACATGCATATGCTCTATTAGATGTTGGTGGCTGGCTCTTGGAATGGGATAACGGTGTGTAACGGTGAGTGTTTTATTCCGTTTTTATACATGCATGCAATGGCTAGGGTTTTGGACAAACCCTAACTTTTTAGCGCGCTGTTTGGCTAAGAAATTTTTAGCATCTAAAATGGGAAGGTAGTGAGAACAAGGCTTATAAGAGTTTTGCATGAAATGCTTCATGCTAAGTGCTTGTGCTAGTATGCAAACCCTAATTTAGTTTCGGTTCGAAAAAGAGAAAGTCGAGAAGGAATTTTTACCGGAAAGTCAGTTTCAATGTAGTGTCTCCATCCTATTGGTGATCCATTTGGGCATGATTGCTGAAACCTCCTAAGCAGTGCGTCGCATGTGTCTGGTTCAAATGAAATTCCTTGACCGAACTGTTCAATAATTTGGGTGGTGGAAATTTCAATGTACTTTGGGGTCCCGTGTCTTATCCAAAACCTATGAACAAAACAATGTTGTGAACATGCATGGATGGGTGTGGAGATATCGAATTAATTTTCAAATAGACATAGGATTCGTGGGACGAGGAAAAACTATTATTTTGAGGAATTACTTATTGGCATCTGTATCACAAGTCATGCCCATGTGTGAAACTCCTTTGCTGCTTGTTTTTTCCTTTCACATGATGGCCATGCTGTGTCTCTTGGTGGGTAGATTATCCAGCCCTCGTGAACAACTTTGCGCGTGATAGGTGATTGCGTGAATTCCAATTCTACAGCAATGTCATTTAGGTTTATCTTCCCTGATGATCTCTTGTTGAACATGTATTCTCCAGACTTTATTTTAGTCGCGGCGAGTGGCGAAGATGGGCTGGCTCTTCGCATAGTTTTTCTGGGTGGACTAGGCCCTAGAGGAATAAGGCTTAGTTCGGTTAGGGTTTTGTGCATGTAGCCTGTGTGTAGCTGGCTAATTTGATGAAAGAATGAATAAGTGATTCTATGGCCAGCAGCTCGTAAAACAAGAGATAAAATGAAAAGAAGTTGTGGTCTACATGCAGTAGCTAGTGTCCTCGTTTAGGGTTGTTGCTACTATACCTAAAGCAACGAAAACACATTGCATAATCTGAGAAGCTTAGTTTGATTAGGGTTTTTGCATGTCTTTGTCTTTGGTACATTGGGTTTTGCGTTACAAAAGGAATAAGGCTTAGTTCGGTTAGGGTTTTGTGCATGCAATACATTAGGGTTTGCACGTAGTCAAATGAATGTAATCTGAGAAGCTTAGTTTGACTAGGAATTTGTGCATGCCATGGTACTAATGGTGTTAATAACCTCATCTGGGGATCCAGCCTTTTGGGTATGGAAATGTGTGCTCTCTATATCAAAAGGGGAGAGAATCAACGGCAGATATACTGTGCGCAGCTATGCCCGTGTGTAGCTGGCTATTTTGCATATATATATATTAAATCCTATAGGTAAATATGGATGTTTCAATTGCAAAAAAAAACCTATACTAAGAAATAGTATATATATACTATTTTCTGTTCAGTTCATTTTGACTATTGGTACTGACTTTAGCTTAATAGCCTGGTTCACTATTGCATAGGTTCATGAATTCCGAAGAAAAAGGATTCCCCCAATTCGGCCTCAAGGAAATGTAAATTACTCGATTGCCGCAAGTCAATTCCTTCCAAATACGGTTCGGCAATATCAAGGCTTACACACCCACTTACATAAGGAACCCACATATTTAACCAATGCCACACACACGCATCGGCAGCCGCTTGCAACCTATTCCTGGATGACAACGTCTTCATACAATTACTGCCATGTATCATGTTTCGCCGGTGTGATGACTTGTGTTAGAAGTTGTTGTATTCCTGATGTTGCATCGATCATTCAAGTGAGATGAAACAATTCTCGGCACGAACGATTTGCACGCATACAGTTTGAGATGTATTCTTAGGATTTCCTTACCTATTTGGCAGGTATTTGCAGGTGGCGGTGCTGGGATCAGTGGTGAGGACGATGGCGGTGCTGTCGAGTCGGAGTTGGCCACATCATATTTGGGTGCTGGTAGTTTGATATTCTGGTAGTAGTCATTATAGGGGTAGCTTGCATGGTCATGTAGGGTGTTGGGCTCGAAGTAGCTCCTACTGGGCTGGATTGCAGAGTAGTCTGATTGGCCTTCCTCGCAGGTATATTCTATCCCCCTCCTTAGGGCCTCCTCGCTAGCACCCAGGCTTTCCACGCACCAAGTCCAACCCCTTGCCGCTATGAAGCGAAATGAAACTTTTGTTCGAGAGTTCAACATCTTTGATGGAAAAACATCCAGGTGCCTTGCTATGAAGAAGAACGTCAAAAACTCACCATGAGGGCATAAGAGAAGCATGACAATAAGAGGAGCCAAGAATCGATGGAATGGCATGGGACCCATAATGCCACCTCAAGCCTGGATTGCTCCACCATAAAAACTTGGCGCAAAGAGTTGATACATGCACTAACCATCTAAAGAAAGCAAGAATCAAAAACATACGACGCATCAGAATGAGATCCAACTATCAAAATGCCAACGGCATCGGCTGAATAATTCATGTGTGACCATTTCCAAATGGTTGTACCCAATATCCATGGCAAGCATGTGCACCTCCAGCTGAAGGAAAGACCACATATGGATCTAGTATGTGGTTCATGGAATAACCTGCATAAAAGATGAGTCTGAAGTAACGCTAAAAGTTAAATCATTCTGTATATAACATATATTTCACAATAAAGCGCAAACACCCACTCGTATTTGAACTTTCTCTGTCTTATCCACCCTCACGAAGCCAATTTATGAAAAAATTCTTAATTTTCTTTGGTGGTGCAAGATTATAAGTCATATTAACAATATGCCACACAATTTTCGCAAAGGGGCAACCAATAAATAAATGTTGAATTGTTTCCTCTTTGTCACAAAAACAACATTTTTTGTATCCTTGCCAATTTCATTTTGCAAAGTTATCTTTTGTTATGCGGTTTAGGAACCACATGAAAATTCTAATTTTCGGTGGTACCTTCATTTTCCAAATACACTTACGCAGTAACCTTGTGTGTCCATTCATTAAGTCTAGGTACATTGATTTGACAGAGAAAATACTGGGAGAAGTTAGATCCCATCTAAACCGATCATCATCTTCCACCAATTGAATATCCATCAACCGATTAACTAAATGTAGCCATCTTGACAACCTATTTTCAGTTAGATCTCTACGAAAACCAATATTTAGAGGGATGTCTAGTTATAAGGGATAAGATAAATAAATACTCATTGTATATCATCTTTAATTGTTATATCTAAATTACTTGACGAGATTAAGATAAAATGGTCTTATGAGCCATTGCACATTCCCTATGACGTGGGACTCGCTCAACATTCAAATTCTCATTTATGTTTTCATATAACACACTCATAGGTGACAATATTACATTTCCTAGAGCAAGCTAATGTTACGACTACACATCCTAGGCAGAAACAGTACCGAGGATCTCAAATATTGTGTACAAGGTCCAGTTGATGACCATGACGGTATCATGTGTCCAGAAGATCTACTATGCATGGAATGGGCTAACTAATAATGATACATACCATGCATATTCTCTACCAAATTTAGAACGTATTGCAGAAACAATTACACCTTCACGTCTCAAATTTGCGGATGGACTTGCATGAGGCAATGCAACATGGAGACGAGTGGAGAAATAGCGACCGTGTCGTGGCACAATCCTAGCTCGACGCATGTTCTAATAGGTCGGAAATGTGGCAATACCTTTTTTTTAAACATTCAGAGACTTTTATTGAATAATAACACGGTGGTTACAATTACAGGGAAAAGAAAAGAGGGAGGATCATTAAACCAGAATTCCCTGGCACCCTGCAATGCACTGTGGCGAGCAAGTGAATGTGCGGCCTCATTTGCTTCTGGCGGGCAATGTTGGATCATCGTCATGCCCATCAACAACAGCAGTTGACGACATTCATCAATTATCACTGCTTCAGCACCTTTGTACTCATTCATGTTTTGTACAGCTTGTACCACTTCCAGTGAGTCGGACTCCACCACCAGTGATTGTGCGGCTATACCAAGGCTTGACACGTGGAAGGACAAGAAGGTGGAGCGTGGTTTTCTGTAGGCCCAAGCCTTCAAAACCAGGGGCCTTGAGCGAAACTCTAAATGGGCCGTATCTCACTACAAAATTTGAACTATTAAACAACCATACTGTGTTTGTAATAATAACTAAAATATCAATTGTATATATTAGAAGTCATACAGATTCAACTCCCGGTTGCATAATGTTTATTTAAATAACATGATTATTTTAGGGTTCCTCGAAATGAATGATATCCTCTTAATATTCTGCCTCAGCCTGATCATCTTTAGGATCATTGTAAGGAATAATAGCAAGTGAAAGGGTAGAAAGATCATCAACTAACTAATTATTATCGGAGGGGACTTGTGATTTTTATAATAAACCTATCCATTGCCCATCTATGAGATTGGACAAACTATTCTTCTTACGCTTTGAAAAGCAGATTTATTATCCTTTTCCATGTCGTCTGCAGTTTTAATTCTCCGAACACTAACATAACAAAAAGATAAATAACACAATTAAACGGACATATTGCAGTATGAACTGAGGAGATGAAGACCTAAACTGATCGGTAATTGGGAATTGAAGTACACGTACTCACCTAGGGTAGGGCAGTAGGGGAGAAGAAAAGCTGTAGGAGGGGATGCACGCAGCCACGCGCCTAGGCAATTCTGCCGGCTGATAAAGCGATTTAACTAGAAAATCAGAGGAAGAACGGAACGACGACTCGGCAGTCTCGGTCAGAAGAGGAACTATCGCCTCGAGAGCTGTGAATCGACGGGGCCCTAGCATCGATTGGTTGCATCGCCTCGCTAGTCTTGTTCCACATACTCTGGTACTCCCTAGCTCCAAATGGATCACAACATGGAAGGCCCAGGAAGGCAGGAAACGCCGGCCCATTTTTAGCTTCCCAGGTGGCCATGGGCAGACTACTAGGCAAAGGCTGCAATTTCTTTTGCTGCACACTTATATAGGCTTACACAAAAAACTGCAGCCCCTGAAATTATGGGCCCCTCTCCTATGGGCCGGGCCCTAATTTTCTTCTATGGTGACATGTGCCTCACCACAGAATGCAGGCGAAACCTATATGCCGCCTAAAGCGAGGGCTGGCCCATTTTTATCGATGTAGTAGTGGTCTCGTGTGTGCCTACCGGCAGCTGGTTCCCATCTCCGGATTCTCGGTTGTTTTTTTCTTCTTATGTTTTTTATCCTTTTCTTACTTAACCTTCTTTTTTTAGTACTAGTTAAGTGCCCGTGCGTTGCTAGGGAGCAACCATGACTACATTCGGTAAATATTTGTGCTAAGTGTAAAATCCTTGGGATTTTCTATGTCTACCGTATCTCTCACCTTGTACCTCTTCAATAATCAGTATGTATAATTTTCTTACCTTCATTTCCTGCACACATAGCTAGTTTCTCAGTTGTTGCATTCACTTCCCCACTTCGTACACTCAACGCTGAATTTTTGCCATCATATGCGAAGATTGATGGTGGTGCTTTTGTTAAATGCCTCATTGTAATTGCATTGGCTAGTTGATTGGTTCTTTTTTACCAAATTAAGCCTAAATTTCTTATGCTCTATAAATAGAAGCACAAAGTAAAATTTGTGTTGTAAAATAGCAGAATAAAGCTTTTGGCAGAATTTTGCAAACAAGACAAGTTTCATCAATCTTAGTGTCAGCAACATGAAGCTTTTTTTTATGAATTTTGATCGCAAGGCTAGTTTCATCAACTTCTCTTGTATTTTACTCATTATATTCATCAAATCAGCAACTCGTGTGTGCAAATGTATTGCATTTTCCAACATACCTGAGAACCTCGCAAGATTAAAGCAACATATAACATCTCTTCAACTTGGACATGTAATGTGACATAATATATGGTTCCATGGTTAGAACCTAATACAAATGTCACCACAAAAACTTCTACAGTGATCTCCCTAGCAATAAATAGCAAAGTTAGTTGATATATTCTAAACCCAGAAGTAAGAACTACGTAGCATCGATAGAAAGATCAAATGGAGATATAGTTCTAAACCCAGAGTAAAAATAGAAGCATTAGTTATCTGGACAAAAAAAGATCACCCACTAGTGGCATCCTAAAAGAAAGAATTCGCCACAATATTAGTAAAGATCTGAATATATATAGCATGTTAATCCCCACAAGAAATAGTCATCATATTACCCTATACCCAACCTAAACAGTTCCCAAGCACCATAGTTCAATGGGAATCAAGAGTCAGTTCTAGAAGGATCATGCCAATGAGTTATGGAAATAAATTCTTAACGATCGGAAGAGCAATCAAGAACCCGATGAACCAAAACAGAGGTAAGAACGACGTAGCATCTTTGTCATGAACTTTTCTGTGCAGATAAAAACTTCTACTTATTTCTCCATTTGATAGAGCATGATATATATCATTGGAGTATCTTTAGGTGACGCATGAAATCCCAGAGGTAAGAACTACGTAGCGATGAATCAATTATCTGATCCCTAGACCCCTTACGGACAACAGGGAGGACCTTCCAGAATTCTCGTCTTTCCAAAAAATGGCAGTACTGGTAGGCTCATTTTATCACTCATATTGTTGTCTAATGCCTCCATTGCTTGTATATTTATCATGGAAGCCTCATCCCAAATAATGAGAGAAGCTGGCCGATAGGAGCTTGGCAGTACCGCTCTGTTTAGTGAAGCTACAAAACCCACCATCCTCAATGCTCAGCGGTATCTTGAACTGTGAATGAGTTGGCTTCCTCCAAGCATTATGGAAGCTGCAACAATGGATATAGTTGTTGCTACAACAATCTTTTCCTGCTCCCATAAGTTTTCGAGCAAAGTATTTCCGGTGCCTCTAGGACCAACCACGAAGAACAAACCACCCTCATCGCCATCAATAGAAGACATAATTTTATCATATGTGGCTCTCTAATTTGTGTTAAGTGAGTCTGATAGACTTTTGTTCTCGCCATTGAGCTCGACGGTGTACTCCTCAAAGATCTCCCTTGGCACACTGGTGGCGCTATCAAATTCCTCATTGGATATCAGGAAGAGGAAACGACTTTATGTTCTTTACCTCCACTGAACAACTTGCAAAAATAATGGCAGGGCAGAAACATAATAAAAAGAAATGAATAAGAACAATATATTTTTCTGTTATTCTACAACCAACTTTTATCTTTAAATAAAATTAACAATTCAAATTAATGTATACCTATGCATTTAATGATGTAGCAACTTCGCGCATACTTGGATCACCCGATGGAATTTGCAAGCCATGTAACCATGTGAAAACATGATAATTTAATCATATGCAAAAGCTAAGTAGAAAAAATATTATTATTGGAGAACTTCATTTAAAGCACAACCTGGGACAATTTATCAAAATATACCTATGTGCACAAGTTGTTTTCCCCTTCAACTATCCATATCTACTTCAATTAAAGCATAACATGTCCAACAGTTTTAAGTTCATCATGCATGCACGCTCAAAAAAGGTTCATTATAGAATATGCAGTACATTTAATAGTTCAATACAGAAACAAACCGGCATGCTCGAAATCATCCATGCCAGTTTTTGAAAATGAAGACCTCTGATTGGGACAACATATGGTGTTAAATTCTTTTAGGAATGTGAGTTTTCCGAACCATTCATATCTAATGCAAATAATCCATTTCTTCCACACAACTATGACACATAATCAGTGAACTCCTAGTCATGTGTACATTTCTAATAGAAAAATCTAGATCAAAGACGTGAATGAAAATATTAGCAAACATAGACAATCAATAATAGAACATACCTTCCAGCCCAAAGCATGGAGTTCCCAACACCTTGTAGGCAGAACAAAAATAAGACTCGTACATGAAAGAAGATAAAAAGGAAATATCCGCGCCTCGTTATGGCTTGATCAACTCCTTCATCAGCCTTCCCGTTGAGCACGCCATGTTGTAGGGCACCTTTCCTCGCTCCCTCTTGGCCTTTACCACATCCGCGCCTAGCGCCACCTGTTGCTGCCACCAGCCCGATCTCGGGCATTCTCATGAGTTAGCCTTTTGTGCAAATTTGGATGCAATACTAACCTCAAAAATACGGTACCAAGATGTTAGGGAGATATATGTGTGTATACATATATTAGCCTCAGGGGTTGTTATCAACATCACATCAGGGCCCCACAAAATCCAGAGCCGTCGCTGGACCAGAATTAGGCCAGAAACAATGGAAGCTTGATCAGGACTTCTTGTCATAGAGAATGACAACAGATGAACATCTCTGAACTTAGAAACTGCAGTGTGCAACTGACAACTCAGATCTATATAGTCTTACTCCGAGGTCTTATTTCTTACTTTTCTGTATAAGAGATAAAATGTAGTCATGGCATGGATTTAATAATGCATCTGTATGAACTTCTATGAGATAGATGTATACATGTTAGGACCTGAAATTAGACCACATGATTCTTGTTTTTTAGGGGGAAAAGTCCTACAATATTGCTTGGTAGCAAACTTATTACATATGACACTTTTCTGTGGTTCTCATTCGACGTCTGTCACACATGCATTGCTACCCAGACTGCCCTTGGTTATCCAACTCAAAAGAGGAATTGGGAGAAGCGGATTTAGCCGCCTCGCATCGCACATCCATCAGACAAACAAGTGTCGTACGATCTGGCACTTCAGGGAAGTACCTGCACAGGAGTATATCTTGGTCTACGTAGCTGAACCAGAACCCAAAAAAGCATCAGGTTATGTTTACAGCAAATACACATCATGACCTTTGTTAGGCTCTGTTTTTTATTTCTTTTTTAAATAATGTTATATATGAAACATTTAGGAAATTCAAATGACAATTTGGTTGACCTCTCTGACCCCGCAAAATGGTCTTGTAGAAGGACCAATATCACAACCTTGCAAAATGATTTAGTTAAGCATAGTAACACCAAGATAAACCGATTGTTTCAAATGATTCCTCCGTTTCAGACCCTAATCTTTACAACTATACTATTCTTACCAGATATTTAGTATCTCCAGGGATTGCATTGAGCCTCATCGGTATAGTTAGTACATGAACTTAAGTGGGAAAAAGGAAATAAGACCAAAAGAAATAATTGGAGGAAACATATATTAGAGGAATACAAAGTATACTTGTTGGAAATATGCAAGAGAAAATATAGACAATGCTGAAATACTTTGATTAATGTCATTAGATGCAATAAGATTTTTCATGTCAGGCCTCGGATTATTTCGAAAACTGAACTGAATTTACATATAGTAAGTACTGTCACCTTGGTAACTGAATCAAAGAAGTGCAGAGCTGAAAACAAACCCTGTCATCTGCCTTCAATCCTCCGTCAACCAAAAGATCTCACAAGTAAGAATGCATGACAATCGTTGTTCCGATTAACCTGGCTCTATGCATCTAGTATAAATCACGAACATTGGCGAGATCGCTAGAACAACCTGATAATTGCTAGCTGATGTACTCCCTATATGATTTTTCTGTTCACAAATGCTTAGGTTCTTGGGATATAAAAAATGAAGTAGAAGGCTTGCACATGGTATATGCAAAATACAATAATTACCTTTTTTTGCAACTAGTTGTTTTTCTAAGCTAAATATAAATCAGCAGATATGTTTTTGTTGTTTTGCAATCCATTCCGAAGCTATGATAATCCACGGACAAATAAGAACATCGTCCTAAATGCTAGAGCACCTTGATCACCTGCCACATGATGACACAATAGGGAAAGAGCATCATAGTGTTCTTAGGCCACATCGCAATGACAAATAGGGCAAAAAAAATCACCTATAACATACAACAAATTTAAACAAAAGAAAAAGAAAATCTTCTGAGGCAGACGCTGCTGCCTGTGTATATCCCGTACTGGGCCAGGGCCTGCAACCAGTTGAAGCAAAATAGTTCAATCAATTAATCTTTACAGCCCAAATTCCCTAGTGATATATTGTAAATGTATCTATAAGTTTTGATGTTCCATCCTTGGTTTTATTTACTTTCTTGTGTTTTGTCCACACTTTGGAGTACTTTTCATATGATTTGTTGGACTAACCTATTAACAAGAGCCACAGTGCTAGTTGCCTGTTTTCTGCTGTTTTTGGTTCCAGGAAGTCTGAAAATGAATATTCTCGGAATTGGACGGGACAAAAGCCAAACTTATTATTTTACCGGGGGACACTTGGAGCCAGAATACGAGACGGAGAAGGGCCAGAGGGCGGCCACACCACCTGGCCGCGCGGCCAGGCTTGTCCCGCGCCAGGGGGTGGTGTGGCCAGCCCAGGCACCCCCTCGGCCTCTCCTTCCGCCTATATATTGCCTCTGATATGGAAACCCTAAGGACCCGATCAAAATTCCACGAAAGAGTTTGTAGCCGTCGTCGTCTCCATCCCTAGATTGGGAGGGATCTAAAGCTCTTCCCGGCACCCTGCCGAAGAGGGGAATTCACCCTGGAGGCCTTCTGCATCATCATGCAATCCTCCGGTGTGATGCGTGAGTAGTTCATCTCTAGACTACGGGTCCATGTAGTAGCTAGATGGCTGGTTCTCCTCCTTTGTGCTTTCATGTCTAGATCTTGTGAGCTCCGTTCATGATCAAGATCATCTATTTGTAATTTTGCATGTTGTGTTTGCGGGGATCCGATGGATATTGAGATGCTATTTCAGATTGATTATTGATTCTATCATGCCTTTGTTATTTGTGATCTTGCATGCTTTCCGTTGTTAGTAGCTATCTTGGCCATGTAGATGCTAGCAACTCCAAGAGTTAGTATTTATGCTCGATAGTGGGTTCATGCCTCTGGTAATCTAGGGAAGTGACAGAAATCTCTAAGGTACTAAATGTGTTGTTGCTACTAGGGACAAAACAACAATCTTTTGTTCATAGAACAATCGTATTGTTTACTTTACACGCAATTCGTAATGCAATTATCTGTTGCTTGCAACTTAATACTGGAGGGGGTTCGGATGATAACCTGAAGGTGGATTATTAGTCATAGATGCAGTTGGATGGCGGTCTATGTATAATGTTGTAATGCCCAATCGAATCTCAAAGGAGTCAGGATGATTAGTATATGCTTGTATGCTTTCTCGATGTTTGTCAATTACCCCACTGTAATTTGTTCACCCAGCATGTTATCTATCTTAAGGAGAGCCACCTCTAGTGAACTATGGACCCCGGTCGTTTCTTTTACATTCAATCTACAAACTGTTTACTGCTTTGTGTTTACTTTCTGCAAACTATTACTTCCTTCCATTCGATACATTTAATCCTTTGTTTTCAGCAAAACCGGTGAGATTGACAACCTCATCGTAAGTTGGGGCAAAGTTCTGTGGTTGTGTTGTGCAGGTCTCCACGTTGCTGCTGGCACCGGTAGTGCGCCCTGCCAACGTTCAGTTAGCTACACCTTTGGGGTGTTTCCTTGCTCCTACTGGATTGATAACCTTGGTTTAGTACTGAGGGAAAACTTATTGTTGTGCTCATCATACCTTCCTCTTGGGGTTCCCCAATGAGCTCGATATATTTTGGGCCATCAAGCTCTTTTTCTGGCACCATTGCCAGGGAGTTAACACAAGGGGAGTCCCTCATAACCAATCTCTTTACTTTGTTATTTTTGTTTTGCTTAGTTTACTTTTTCTTTGTTTGCTTGTTTCTTTATCAAAAACACACAAAAAAATGGTTTTGCAAGTTTGCTTTCTTATTCAAAAACACAAAAAATGACTACTCTTGAAAATACTAAGTTGTGTGACTTCACTAGCACCAACAACAATGATTTTATGAGCACGCCTATTGCTCCACCTATGCCTGAAGCTACTTTCTTTGAGATAAAACCTGCTTTACTCAATCTTGTTATGAGAGAACAATTTTCTAGTATTGGTAATGAAGATGCTCTTGCCCATCTAAATAAAGTTGTTGAACTTTGTGAGATGCAAAAGCATAGGGATATAGATGGAGATATTATTAAGCTGAAATTGTTTCCTTTCTCTTTGAGAGGAAAGCTAAAGAATGGTTGAATTCCTTAACTAGGAATAGTATTGATTCTTGGACTAAATGCAAAGATGCTTTTATTGGAAAATACTATGCTCCTTCTAAGATTATATCTATGAGAAGTGAAATAATGAAGTTTAAACAATCTGATAATGAACATGTTGCTCAAGCTTGGGAAAGAATGAAATCTTTGGTAAAGAATTGTCCCACTCATGGACTGACTGCTTGGATGATCATCCAAACTTTTTATGCAGGATTGAACTATTCTTGAAGGAACCTATTGGATTCTGTTGTTGGAGGTACCTTTATGACCATTACTTTGGGTGCTGCAACAAAGCTTCTAGATAATATGATGGTTAACTATTCTGAATGGCATACTGAGAGAGCTCCACAAGGTAAGAAGGTAAATTCTGTTGAGGAAACCTCCTCCTTGAGTGATAAGATTGATGTTATTATGTCTATGCTTATTAATGGGAAAGCCCATATTGATCCAAATAATGTTCCTTTAGCTTCTTTGGTTTCTCAAGAAGAACACATTGATGTGAACTTTATAAGAAATAATAATTTTAGCAACAATGCCTACAGGAATAATTTTGGTAATAGCAATTATAAGCCATATCCTCCCAACAATGGTAATGCTTATGGAAAATCCTACAACAACAATAGGAGTGCTCCCTCTGAACTTGAAAAACTCTCTAATGCTGAAAGAAATATAGCATCTTTGACTGAAGCTCAATCTTCTTTGAATAAAATGGCTGCTAAACCTGAGACTAATGATAATCCCTTTGCAGCTAATAATGCCATACAAGTTAGAATTGATGAAAATGCTAGACTATTAGCTGAATTGCATGCTAAGTGGGAAAGAGAAGATGAAATTGCTAGAAACATTAGTGTTTCTACTATAACTACCACTAGTGTTGGGGCTAGTAATAGTTCTACCACTCTAGATGATAATTTTGATTTTGATCTTGATGGTTGCAATATCTCTGAAGTTATTAAGTTCCTACAAAAGCTTGCTAAAAGTCCTAATGCTAGTGCTATGAACATGGCCTTTACAAAACACATTACCGATGCTCTCATAAACATTAAATAAGAAAATATGAAACATAAAGCTTCTATTCCTATAAAACAAGAAGATGGTTGGGAACCCATCATTAATATGAAAGTGAATGATTTTGATTTCAAAGTTTTATGTGATCTTGATAGTAGTGTTTCTATTATGCCTAGAAGGATTTATGATATGCTTCATTTGCGACCACTTGAAGATTGTTATTTGAATGTCCTACTTGATGATAATGCTAAAAAGAAACTCATGGGGAGTCTTAATGATTTTCTTATTATGGTCAACAATGCCTATGTCCCCGTTGATTTCTATGTTTTGGATGTTGAATGCAATGCTTCTTGTCCTATTACTTTGGGAAGACCTTTTCTTAGAACTATTGGTGCCATTATTGATATGAAAGAAGGCACCATTAAATATCAACTCCCACTCAAGAAAGGTATAGAACACTTCCCTAAGAAGAGAGAGAAGATTTCTTTTGCCTCTCCTATGAAAACAAAATTTGGTCTTAATGCTTCTTCATTTGAGAACACTTGATTCTTTTTGCTTCTTATGCCTAACTTAAAGGCGTTAAAGAAAAAGTACTTATTAGGAGATAACCCAAAATTTTCAGTAATTACTTCAGTAATAACCGCTCCTTATCCTTTTTATTTGCTTTTTGTGCCAAGAGTAACCTCTAATGAGAGAGAAGTAATGATTGGGAAAGTTGCTGTCCCGAAACATATTTCGGTGCTTCACCGTAAAAATTCGTGTAAAATCTCTGTACGTCATTTTGAGGCGTGCATTTTTGTGCTTCTGTCCCAGGTTGTTACCTAACTTTCGTTAATTCAACACTTTTTGATTTTTGAGCAACAGAAGGTCTTCGAAAAAATTCATTTTTACCTGCTGGTCTGTTTTGACAGATTTCTGCCATTTTCTGCATTTGCTTCTTGTTGGTTCCTTTTTGAGTTCTTTGGGGAATTGAGCTTTTTCAGGGAAGTGCTATAGTATCTAGTGTTTTAATGGAAGTTTTATTGGTGTTAGAACTGAACCTAAAGACTTATTATCTTGAGTGCACTAATGTTGCTAATAAAGATTGTGTGAAGTTTTGTATGAAGGAAAAATTTCAGGTGTATGGAAGGAATGAGTAATGAGATGAAGGATGGACTAATGCTCAAGCTTGGGGAAGCCACGTGTGTCACCCCAAGAAATATCCAAGAAGTACAAGCGTCAAAGCTTGGGGATGCCCAAGGCATCCCCCTCTTCATCAACAAAAATCCCAGGTTTCTTCCAAACGCTCCATTTTTATTGTTTCATGCACAGTTGTGTTGTTCTTGGAGCGTCTTCTTTTTCGTTTTCGTATTCGTTTTTCGTTTGTTTTGTTTGCTTAGTTTGCTGAATAAATTGGTTGGATCCCCTCTTTCATACATTGGTTTTCAAATAGTTTGGTTTGCTTTGGAAAAGAATAGGAAAGTTCATGCTTAAGTGTTAAAGAGAGCTTGTTTTTGACTGTGGCCTATGCTTTGTCATGCCATGCTTGATATTGTTTTGGCTTTATGCTTAGTATTCTTTGCTGTAGCATGACTTGTTATAAACAATTGAGATTGCTTAATGTGCCTTGGATGAATCATGCGTTTTTTAGCATATTAAAGCATATTATAGTGGTATTCCCCTTTGATGCTTTATTTGGGATGACTTGGTGCATGCTCACACCATGTTATGACTATCCAAAGTCATCTAAGCCTTTATGATCCTTTAGTTTTCAACTTGTAGTATCACTTTATGCTTTGTTCAATGATGTTTTGTCGCTCTGCATGATTATGGCCATTATTGCTCTCTTAGTTTGTCGCTCCCAGTCTTTTGCTAGCCTCCGCAACCAAGTATGAGTTCCACTCATGCATCCAACTCCCTAAACCAAGTTATTCCAAAGAGTCCACCATACCTACCTACTAGCATATGTTATTCCAAGTATATTCATGTTTTTGTTTACCTTCCAAATTAAACTTGTTATGAGAAAACTAGTGATTAAAGCTCTCACGAACTTGATGGCACACTTTACTTTTCTTGCCCTTAATAAACTTGAACCATTGTGTCGTCTATGTTGTATATGCTTGCACTTATTTGTTGGGGATTAGCAGAACCATGCTTTCACGGGGAACGGTTTCAACATTGCACTAGTACTTGTACCTAGTTGATCATGCTTTTTTGTCTATGGATGTCGTCGGTGTGAAATGAAAGGGGAGCTTGTAAGTCCATGTAGTTATGTATATGTGTTAGAGAAACGCCTGGGCCGCTGGTCTAATCCATCTGACATGGTGGAAACCTGCAGCGTAACCATAATGAGATGTCTATGAAGCATTCTTCTTATAAAAAAAGAGTCCTATATTGAGAAAAAAAGAGAAAAAGAAAAAAAAATATTATGAAAAGAGGAAAGAGAGAAAAAGGCACCATATTCCCATGGTAAATAAGAAGATTGCTGAGATGCTCGTTGTCTGCTTGCCTTGTCATTTTGATATGGGGATTCTTCCGTATCATCGGGCAAGGGGTACCCCGTTGGCGGTTCTCTATGATACACATGTGCTTACAATGACAAGAACTTACTGGTGACTAAACTTGAGTAGCATGATGAGCGGCCCTCGTATTCAAGGGACATGAGATTTCTAACTGATACTTCGTCAAGCATGTACACCATAGTTTGTTCACTTTAACCTTAATCACCTTCAAGATGCTTATGATAGGGGCAATGAGAGCTGAAAGCTATTAAGTACCATAATTTTTGGAAGCTCTTTATGGGACTTGAATCCCTACTTCCTTCTATGAAGGCCCTTTCTTCCACTATTATATTGAGTCTCCACCTTCTTTTTTTATGCACTTACTTTGAGAGCATAGTGGTCATTCTTAGTTCTATGTGCATTGTCCCAAGACTAGTTGATTGATGCATACCTTGATATTGCTTGTTTTAAACTATTTGTATCTAGTCACTCTTGTAAACTTTGAAGGTGTCCTATGCATTTATAAGGTACTAGATGTGTTGTTGCTACTAGGTAGAAAATAACAATCCTTTGTTCATAGAACAATCGTATTGTTTACTTTACACGCAATTCGTAATGCAATTATCTGTTGCTTGCAACTTAATACTGGAGGGAGTTCGGATGATAACCTGAAGGTGGATTATTAGTCATAGATGCAGTTGGATGGCGGTCTATGTATAATGTTGTAATGCCCAATCTAATCTCAAAGGAGTCAAGATGATTAATATATGTTTGTATGCTTTCTCGATGTTTGTCAATTGCCCCGCTGTAATTTGTTCACCCAGCATGTTATCTATCTTAAAGAGAGCCACCTCTAGTGAACTATGGACCCCGGTCCTTTCTTTTACATTCAATCTACAAATTGTTTACTGCTTTGTGTTTACTTTCTGCAAACTATTACTTCCTTCCATTCGATACGTTTAATCCTTTGTTTTCAGCAAAACTGGTGAGATTGACAACCTCATCGTAAGTTGGGGGCAAAGTTCTGTGGTTGTGTTGTGCAGGTCTCCACGTTGCTGCTGGCACCGGTAGTGCGCGCTGCCAACGTTCAGCTAGCTACACCTTTGTGGTGTTTCCTTGCTCCTACTAGATTGATAACCTTGGTTTCATACTGAGGGAAAACTTGTTGTTGTGCTCATCATACCTTCCTTTTGGGGTTCCCCAACGAGCTCGATATATTTTGGGCCATCACCTAGCCCCAGGAGCTTCTGTAGGTAGATCAAACATGATCCCTACACGAAAACTCTTTTCTACCGGGGTCGGTACATGCCGGCGTCGCATCCAGCGTACGTCTGTTGGAGATTCGCGTAGCCCGTTTAGTCTCCGTTTTTCCTCCGTCCCCCTCCTCCCGCTAGTGGAACCCACACCCCGGTAAATATCTATCCATCAGATGCGCGTGGGAGAACCTGTCTTTCCTTCTTCCTCCTTTTTCCCCTTCTACCGTACCTGACAAAAATTTCTCGTCAGATCCGAAGAACTGGCGGGCGGCGCGAGCTGCGGACGGATGGGAGGCGCGAGCTGCGTGCATCACGGGCGGCGCGAGCTGCGGGCAGATGGGCGGCGCGAGCTGCGTGTGTCGCGGGCGGACGGGCGGCGCGAGCTTCGGGCGGACGGGCGAACAGGAGGTGGCTAGATCGATGGTCGGAGCGCAAGCGGCGACCGCCACTCAGGCGACGCGCGCGTCGGCCAGACCGTGGACGGCGCGATCTACGGGCGAGGCGGTGGTGTTCGTAGCGCAAGCGGCCGAGGCTTGGCCGAGCTCCCGGGCAGTACGACAGCGACCAAATAGAACACATCATCGGTTCTTGTCGTGCGAGCTGGGAACCTGCTTCCACCCCCATCCCTCAATTCTTCGAGGATCTATATTCTAGCTACTTCCAGTTCTTAATAATCTATGTCTTCCCTATCGTGGAGTTCTTCATACCCCTCAGCCGGAAGACTCTTCCCAATTTCTCTATATTTTTGCTAGGTTTATTGTTGATATGTGAAATAAAGGGTGATGAAACGAATTAAACATGGGTCCAGTTTTTGGAATTATTCAATCTTGTTTCACATTTAATGTATGGAAACTGAAACTGGTCTGATTTTCCATGTATAAACATTGAAACTAATTATGATTGGGGTATTTTTGTGAATCTTGTATGGAACCTTTCTTAAACTTTACCGAATGAAAAAATAGATGTGATTTTATTAGAGCAAGTCTAGCACTTACGCTAAATGAGTTTCCGATTTGTAGCGCCAGACACCGCGTGCGTGCTCTAAAAGTTTTACCGCGGGCGCTGCATAAAAGATCAAACTGTCACAGACTCTGCACCTCTTCACCACCGCGCCACCTGCCGACATCCGCACTGGCAACGAGCTCATTGATCTTTTCATGTTTGAGACCGCACACGAGGCGGCACCTTCGTACGATGTAGTGGCGTGCGGCTGATGTCTACGCACTTCTATTCTTGTAGTCACAAGCCGGTCTTTGTACTTCTCAATAGTACCATTAGCCCTAAGCTTCTTTTTAAATACCCATTTACATCCTACAGGTTTACACCCATACGGATGTTTAGATATCTCCCACGTTCCATTAGCTAAGATGGAGTCCATCTCGCTTTGAACCGCTTCCTTCCAGTAGTCTGCATCTACAGATGCAAAGGCTTATGAGATAGTAGTGGGAGTTTCATCTACTAGGGACACAATGAAATCATTACCAAAAGACCTTGTGATCCTTTGTCTCTTGCTCCTTGTGGGAGCTTCATTGTCATCCTTATCCAAATCTGAACTCTCATCATTTGATTGTTCATCAGTCTCCATGGGAGTTTCAGGTTCATAAATTGGATCATATTCCTTATTAAATATGCTAGACATATCTCTCAGAGGAAATATATCTTCAAAGAATGTAGCATGTCTTGATTCAAAAATGGTACCGGCACTCATGTCATACACTTCAGATTTCACCACAAGAAATCTGTAAGCGATGCAGTTAGAAGCATAGCCAAGAAAGACACAATCCATGGTTTTTGGTCCAAGCTTACGATTCTTGTTGATTGGTACATTGACTTTTGCCAAACAACCCCAAGTTCATAAGTAGGAGAGTGTCAACCTTTTATTTTACCATTGTTCAAAGGGAGTAATCTCTTTATTCTTAGTTGGAACACGGTTTAGGACATGAAATGAAGTCAATATAGCCTCCCCCACCATTCCTTGGATAAACCGGCAGTGTCTAACATCGCGTTAACCAAATCTGTTAGAGTCCGGTTTTTCGTCTCAGCAATCCAATTGGATTGAGGGGAACTGGGAGGCGTCCTCTCATGTATAATACCATGTTCTGAACAGAATAAATTAAACTTATTAGAAAAGTACTGATGTCTACGCACTTTTATTCTTGTAGACAGTTGTTGGGCCTCCAAGTGCAGAGGTTTGTAGAATAGTAGCAAGTTTTCCCTTAAGTGGATCACCCAAGGTTTATCGAACTCAGGGAGGAAGTGGTCAAAGGTATTCCCTCTCAAGCAACCATGCAATCAAGATACAAGAAGTCTCTTGTGTCCCCAACACACCCAATACACTTGTTAGGTATATAGGTGCACTAGTTCGGCGAAGAGATAGTGAAATACAAGTGGTATGGATAATTGTAAGTGGTAACGGTGATAGAAAATAGCTTGATGGCATGGAAAAGACTAAAGGCAAACTGAAATAAAGATGGAAGCAAGCAAACATGTAATAGATCTAATTGCAAATGGTGTTTCAATGTTTAGAAACAAGGCCTAGGGATCATACTTTCACTAGTGAACACTCTCATATAAATAAATTCTTCTTTATGATACTACTCTTAACTACTCTCCGGTTGGACACTCTAATCAACGGTAGGGCTATAACAGCACACCTCAAAGTTCATCTTTCCCATCTAAAAAACCCCACATTGTCACCTTGAGTACTAGATAAGTCCAACAAACACCACAATTTCATAAAGACATCCAACTCCAAATATAACTCATAACAAGTATTTGTAATCTCTAGCCTAAGTGCCACCATGGTGTGCACGCTGTCACTTTCACACACATGGGGAGAGCAGAGATCTATTAAAGCACTTGAGTAGCAAGGTAGATCTACTTGATTACAAAGCTCATGATCACAATATGATCATGCATAGAGAGAGAGATGAACACATACCTACCGGTAGAACCCTTCGCCTCGAGAGAGAACTACTCCCTCCCTATCATGGGAATCAGCAACAGTGATGGACATGGAGGTGGAGACCGATGGATATGGCTCCGGGGGCACTTTCCCGTCCCGGCAGGGTGCCGGAACAGAGACTTTCTGTCCCCCGAATCTCCCCTTCGGTGGCGGCGGCGCTGCGGAACTTTTCGTGGCTGGAGGCTTGACGTTTCAGGGTTTTCGCATCGGGGGCTTCTTATAGGCGAAAGGGCAAGGTCGGTGGATGCCAGAGGGGCCCACACCACCTAGTGGCGCAGCCAAGAGGGACCCGCGCCACCCTATGGTGTGGCTGGCCCCTGGCCCCTCTGTCTTGTCTTCTGGCTCCGTGTTCCCCCCGGTGAAATATTGACTTTGGCTTTTGTCCCGTCCAATTCCGAGAATATTCATTTTTCTGACTTTCTAGAACCAAAAACAGCAGAAAAACAGGCAACTGGCACTGTGGCTCTTGTTAATAGGTTAGTCCAAGAAATCATATGAAAAGTACTCCAAAGTGTGGACAAAACATAAAAAAGTAGATAAAACCAAGCATGGAACATAAAAAATTATAGATACATTTGCAATGTATCAACATCCCCAAGCTTAACTCCTGCTCGTCGTCGAGTAGGTAAGTGATAAAAAGAAAGAATAATTTTTGAGGTGACATGCACCATCATAAACTTGATCAAAGTATTTGTAAAACATTCGAAGCTGGGATCATAGTACTTCAATCATAACATGAAAGACAAAGTTCTAGCAATAAGACAAAGAAACTATGTTGCAACATGAAAAGGCACAAACAAAAGATTCATGAATAACAATGCTTTGCAAGACGTTTGTTTATTTCACATAAAGAAAACATAGCATAGTAGTGTTCAGCTTGTCCCTCATAGAGTAGCAAATATAAATGCATAGGACACCTTCAATGTTCATAAGAGTGACTAGATACAAATAGTTTAAAACAAGCAATATCAAGGTATGCATCAATCAACAAGTCTTGGGACAATGCACATAGAACTAAGAATGGCCAGTATGCTCTCAAAGTAGGTGCATAAAGATAGAAGGTGGAGATTCAACATATAAGTGGAAGAAAGGCCTTCATAGAAGGAAGTAGGGATTCAAGTTTCATAAAGAGCTTCCAAAAATTATGCTACTTAATAGCCTTCAGCTCTCATTGCCCCTATCATAAGCATCTTGAAGTGATTAAGGTTAAAGTGAACAAACTATGGAGTATATGCTTGACAAAGTATAAGTTAGAAATCTCATGTCCCTTGAATACGAGGGCCGCTCCTGATGCTACTCAATGTTAGTCACCAGTAAGTTCTTGTCATCATAAGTACATGTGTATCATAGAGAACGGCCAACGGGGTACCCCTTGCCCGATGATAAGGAAGAATCCCCATATCAAAATGACAAGGCAAGCAGACAACAAGCATCTCAGCAATCTTTTTATTTACCATGGGAATATGGTGCTTTTTTCTCTTTTTCCTCTTTTCATAATCTCTTTTTTATCTTTTTCTTTTTTTCTCAATATAGGACTCTTTTTTTATAAGAAGAATGCTTCATAGACAGCTCATTATGGTTACGCTGCAGGTTTCCACCATGTCAGCATGGATTAGACCAGTGGCCCAGGCGTTTCTCTAACACATATACATAACTCCATGGACTTACAAGCTCCCCTTTCATTTCACACCGACGACATCCATAAACAAAAGAGCTTGATATCAACTAGGTACAAACTACTAGTGCAATGTTGAAAGCGTTCCCCATGACAGCATGGTTCTGCTAATCCCCAACAAATAAGTGCAAGCATATACAACATAGACGACACAATGGTTCAAGTTTATTTAGGGCAAGAAAAATAAAGTGTGCCATCAAGTTCGTGAGAGCTTTAATCACTAGTTTTCTCATAACAAGTTTAATTTGGAAGGTAAACAAAAACATGAATATACTTGGAATAGCATATGCTAATAGGTAGGTATAGTGGACTCTTTGGAATAACTTGGTTTAGAGAGTTGGATGCATGAGTGGAAGACATACTTGGTTGTGGAGGCTAGCAAAAGACTGGGAGCGACAAACAGAGAGAGCAATAATGGCCATAATCATGCAGAGCGACAAAACATCATTGGTCAAAGCATAAAGTGATACTACAAGTTGAAAACTAAAGGATCATAAAGGCTTATGGTGACTTGGGATAGTCATAACATGGTGTGAGCATGCGCCAAGTCAACCCAAATAAAGCATCAAAGGAGAATAACACAATACTATGCTTTAATATGCTAAAACAACTCATGATTCTTTCAAGGCACATTAAGCAATCTCAATTGTTTATAACATGTCATGCTACATCAAAAATCACTAAGCATAAAGCCAAAAGAATATCAAACATGACATGACAAGGCATAGGCCACAGTCAAAAACAAGCTCCTTTACCACATAAGCATGAACTTTCCTACTCTTTTACAAACCAAACCAAACTATTTGAAAACCAATGTATGAAAGAGGGGGTCCAACCAATTTATTCAGAAAACTAAGAAAACCAAGCAAACGAAAAACCAAAACAAAAACGAAGACGCTCCAAGAACAACACAACTGTGCATGAAACAATAAAAATGAAGCGTTTCGAAGAAACCTGGGATTTTTATTGATGAAGAGGGGGATGCCTAAGGCATCCCCAAGCTATGACGCTTGTACTTCTTGGATATTTCTTGGGGTGACACGTGTGGCATCCCCAAGCTTGATCTTTAGTCCATCCTTCATCTCATTACTCATTCCTTCCATACACCTGAAATTTTTCCTTCATAAGTGTATAGGTGCACTAGTTCGGCAAAGAGATAGTAAAATACAAGTGGTATGGATAATTATAAGTGGTAACGGTGATAGAAAATAGCTTGATGGCGTGGAAAAGACTAAAGGCAAACTGAAATAAAGATGGAAGCAAGAAAACATGTAACAGATCTAATTGCAAACGGTGTTTCAATGTTTAGAAACAAGACCTAGGAATCATACTTTCACTAGTGAACACTCTCATATAAATAAATTATTCTTTATGATACTACTCTTAACTACGCTCCGGTTGAACACTCTAATCAATGGTAGGGCTATAACAGCACACCTCAAAGTTCATCTTTCCCATCTAGAAAACCCCACATTGTCACCTTGAGTACTAGATGAGTCCAACAAACACCACAATTTCATAAAGACATCCAACTCCAAATATAACTCATAACAAGTATTTGTAATCTCTAGCCTAAGTGCCACCATGGTGTGTGATACATTGCAAATGTATCTATAATTTTTGATGTTCCATGCTTGGTTTTATCCACTTTCTTGTGTTTTGTTCCAACTTTGGAGTAATTTTCATATGATTTCTTGGACTAACCTATTAACAAGAGCCATAGTGCCAGCTGCGTGTTTTCTACTGTTTTTGGTTCCAGGAAAGTCAAAAAATGAATATTCTCGGAATTGGACGGGACAAAAGCCAAAGTACCTATTTTTCCCGATGTCATCAAGTGCCAGAATACGAGATGGAGAGGGGCCAGGGGGCCACCACACCACCTGGCCGCGCAGCCAGGCCTGACCCGTGGCAGGGGGTGGTGTGGCCGCTCCCGGCACCCCCTCGGCCTCTCCTTCCGCCTATATATTGCACTCGGGACGAAAACCCTATGTGCCCGATCAAAAAATCCATGAAAGAGTCTGTAGCCGCCGTCATCTCCATCCCTAGATCGGGAGGGATCTGAAGTTCTTCCCGGCACCCTGCCGGAGAGGGGAATTCACCCTGGAGGCCTTCTTCATCACCATGCAAGCCTCCGGTGTGATGCGTGAGTAGTTCATCCTTGGACTACGGATCCATGTAGTAGCTAGATGGCTGGTTCTCCTCCTTTGTGCTTTCATGTCTAGATCTTGTGAGCTCCGTTCATGATCAAGATCATCTATTTTAAATTCTGCATGTTGTGTTTGCGGGGATCCGATGGATATTGAGATGCTATTTTAGATTGATTATTGATTCTATCATGTCTTTGTTATTTGTGATCTTGCATGCTTTCCGTTGTTAGTAGCTATCTTGGCCAAGTAGATGCTAGCAACTCCAAGAGTTAGTATTTATGCTCGATAGTGGGTTCATGCCTCTGGTAATCTGGGGAAGTGACAGAAATCTCTAAGGTACTAGATGTGCTCTTGCTACTAGGGAGAAAACAACAATCCTTTGTTCATAGAATAATCATATTGTTTACTTTACACGCAGTTCGTAAAGCAATAATGCGTTGCTTGCAACTTAATACTGGAGGGGATTCGGATGATAACCTGAAGGTGGATTATTAGTCATAGATGCAGTTGGATGGCGGTCTATGTTAAATGTTGTAATGCCCAATAGAGTATCTAAGGATTCAAGATGATTAGTATATGCATGTATTTCTTTCTCGGTGTTTGTCAATTGCCCCGCTGTAATTTGTTCACCCAACATGTTATCTATCTAAGGAGAGCCACCTCTAGTGATCTATGGATCCCGGTCCTTTTCTTTACATACAATCTATAAACTGTTTACTGCTTTGTGTTTACTTTCTGCAAACTTTTACTTCTTTCCATTCGATACGTTTAATCCTTTGTTTACCACAAAACACGGTGAGATTGACAACCTCATCGCAAGTTGGGGACAAAGTTCTGTGGTTGTGTTGTGCAGGTCTCCACGTTGCTACTAGCACCGGTAGTGCGCCGTGCCAAAGCTCAATTAGTAACACCTTTGGTGTGTTTCCTTGCTCCTACTGGTTCGATTAAACCTTCGTTTCATAACTGAGGGAAACTTGCTGCTGTGCTCATCATACCTTCCTCTTGGGTTTCCCAACGAGCTCTACATCAACACCACCGTTAAAGATTTTCTGGGCGCCGTGCATTGAGCCATCAAGCGATTTTCTGGCGCCGTTGCCGGGGAGTCAAGGACATCTTCACAGGGGGAGTCCCTCATAACCAATCTCTTTACTTTGTTATTTTCGTTTTGCTTAGTTTCTTTTTGCCTTGTTTGCTTGTTTTGTTATAAAAAACACACAAAAAATTAGTTTTACAAGTTTGCTTTCTTTTGAAAAACACAAAAAAATTAAGTCTCCTTTAGTTGTCACCCCTTCCTTAGCTCACCATGTTGATCCCTAAATTCACCTTGAAATACCTTTCAATTGGTAGTGGTTCTATAATTGGGAAAGACAATATTGAAGAATTCTTTAATCATGTTAGTAAGCATGAAGATACTGAGGATAGGTCCCTTGCAGAACTTGCTCCAAACTATGAGATTTCTGCAGTTTATTTAATTCACATGTTAGAAGCTAGGTTTGTTAATCTCAACCCCTTAAAGAAAGTAATGTTTCTTAAGCTTAAGGAAATTGAAGACCATGAAAAGAGGGATTTTATTCTAGAAACCTTGTTTAAGGAGTTCTATGATGTTGCCAAGGAAGCTAGGAAATTCTTTGAACGTTTCAATATGCTAGGCTCATGTGTAGATGTTGTTGGTACACGAGAAAAGATGAACACAACTGAACCTAATGGGGAGGAACCTAAGATACCAACACCCTTTAAACTAGTACCAATACATGATGCCATAGAAAAGAATCTTGATTTGATTGTTCCTGCAAACCCTTTTGATGAGAATAGTGAACCTAAGAGTATTGAGAGAGGATCCTCTAGAACTTACTTGGATGATATACCTTTCCTTGTTGAAAATATTTCTAGTATTGATCTTAATGCTTCTTCATTTGAGAACACTTGATTCTTTCTTTGCTTCTTATGCCTAACTTAAAGGCATTAAAGAAAAGTACTTATTAGGAGATAACCTAAAAGTTTTAGATGAGTCTTGGACGTTATTACCTCTGTAATAACCTCTCCTTATCCTTTTTATTTGCTTTTTGTGCCAAGAGTAACCTCAGATGAGAGAGAAGTAATGATTGGGAAAGTTGCTGTCCCAAAACAGATTTTTCTGGTTCACCGTAAAACTTCGTGAGAGAGCTCTGTATGTCGGATTGATCTGTAATTGTTTGTGATTTTGCCCCAGGTTGTTATCGAACTTTCGTTAGTTCAACACGTTTTGACTTGAGCAACACAAGGTCTTCGAAAAAATTCGTCTTTACCTTCTGGTCTGTTTTGACAGATTTCTGTCATTTTCTGCATTTGCTTCTTGTGGGTTCCTTTTTGAGTTATTTTGGGGAATTGAGCTTTTTGAGGGAAGTGCTACAGTAGCTAGTGTTCTAATGGAAGTTTATTTGGTATTAGAACTAAACCTTAAGACTTATTTATCTTAAGTGCACTAGTGTTGCTAATAAAGATTGTGTGAAGTTTTGTATGAAGGAAAAATTTCAGGTGTATGGAAGGAATGAGTAATGAGATGAAGGATGGACTAAAGCTCAATCTTGGGGATGCCACGCGTGTCACCACAAGAAATATCCAAGAAGTACAAGCGTCAAAGCTTGGGGATGCCCAAGGCATCCCCTTCTTCATCAATAAAAATTCCAGGTTTCTTCCAAACGCTTCATTTTTATTGTTTCATGCACAGTTGTGTTGTTCTTGGAGCGTCTTCTTTTTCGTTTTTGTTTTGGTTTTTAGTTTGCTTGGTTTGCTTAGTTTTCTGAATAAATTGGTTGGACCCCCTCTTTCATACGTTGGTTCGCAAATAGTTTGGTTTGGTTTGGAAAAGAGTAGCAAAGTTCATACTTATGTGGTAAAAACAGCTTGTTTTTGACTGTGGCCTATGCTTTGTCATGCCATGACTTGATATTGTTTTGGCTTTATGCTTAGTATTCTTTGTTGTAGCATGAATTGTTATAAACAATTGATATTGCTTAGTGTGCCTTGGATGAATCATGCGTTGTTTTAGCATATTAAAGCATAGTATAGTGGTATTCTCCTTTGATGCTTTATTTGGGTTGACTTGGCGCATGCTCACACCATGTTATGACTATCTCAAGTCACCATAGCATTTATGATCCTTTAGTTTTCAACTTGTAGTATCACTTTTTTCTTTGATCAATGATGTTTTGTCGCTCTGCATGATTATGGCCATTATTGCTCTCTTAGTTTGTCGCTCCCAGTCTTTTGCTAGCCTCCACAACCAAGTATTAGTTCCACTCATGCATCCAACTCCCTAAACCAAGTTATTCCAAAGAGTCCACCATACCTACCTATTAGCTTATGCTATTCCAAGTATATTCATGCTTTTGTTTACCTTCCAAATTAAACTTGTTATGAGAAAACTAGTGATTAAAGCTCTCACGAACTTGATGGCACACTTTACTTTTTGCATTTAATAAACTTGAACCATTGGGTCCTTCTTTGTTGCGTATATGCTTGCGCTTTATAAGTTGAAATTAGCAGAACCATGTACCATGGGGAACGCTTTCAACATTGCACTTGTACTTTGTACCCCGTTGATATAATGTTCTTTTGCTTACAGATCCCGGCGGTGTGAAATAAAAGTGGTACTTGTAAGATCATGGATTTTGTATGTGTGTTAGAGAAACGCCTGGGCCGCTAGCTGAAGCCATGCCTAATCATGGTGGAAACTTGTAGCTTCACCATAATGAGAACTCTATGAAGCATCCTCAATAAAAACCTATGCAAATAGCAAATAAAAAGATCGCTGAGATGCACATTGTCTGCTTGCCTTGTCATTTTGATTATGGGAAAGCTCCCGTATCATGGGCAAGGGGTACCCCGTTGGCGGTTCTTAATGATACACATATACTTACAATGACAAGAGGTTACTCGTGACTGAAGTCGAGTAGCATGAGGATCGGTCTTCGTAAGTAAGGGGCATGAGATTTCGGTTTATAACTTGTCAAGCATATCCTCTTAGTTGTATCACTTTAACCTTAATCACCTTAAATATGCTTATGATAGGGGCAATGAGAGCTGAAAGCTACAAGTACCATAATTTTTGGAAGCTCTTTATGAGACTTGAATCCCTACTTCCTTTTACAAAAGGCCTTTCTTCCACCATTATATTGAGTCTCCACTTTCTATCTTTATGCACCTACTTTGAGAGCATAGTGGCCATTCTTAGTTCTATGTGCATTGTCCCAAGACTAGTTGATTGATGCATAACTTGATATTGCTTGTTTTAAACTATTTGTATCTAGTCACTCTTACGAACTTTGAAGGTGTCCTGTGCATTTATATTTGCTACTCTATTGAGGGACAGGCTGAATACTATTATGCTATGTTTTCTTTATGTGAAACAAACAAACGTCTTGCAAAGCATTGTTATTCATGAATCTTTTGTTTGTGCCTTTTCATGTTGCATCATAGTTTTTTTGTCTTATTGCTAGAACTTTTTCTTTCATGTTATGATTGAAGTACTATGATCCCAGCTTTGCATGTTTTGCAAATACTTTGATCAAGTCTTTGATGGTGCATGTCACCTCAAAAATTATTCTTTCTTTTTATCACTTACCTACTCGAGGACGAGCAGGAGTTAAGCTTGGGGATGTTGATACATTGCAAATGTATCTATAATTTTTGATGTTCCATGCTTGGTTTTATCCACTTTCTTGTGTTTTGTTCCAACTTTGGAGTACTTTTCATATGATTTCTTGGACTAACCTATTAACAAGAGCCACAGTGCCAGGTGCCTGTTTTCTGTTGTTTTTGGTTCCAGGAAAGTCAGAAAATGAATATTCTCAGAATTGGACGGGACAAAAGCCAAAGTGTCTATTTTTCTGGACGTCATCAAGTGCCAGAATACGAGACGGAGAGGGGCCAGGGGGCCACCACACCACTTGGCCACGCGGCCAAGCCTGGCCCGCGCCAGGGGGTGGTGTGGCCGCTCCCGGGACCCCCTCGGCCTCTCCTTCCGCCTATATATTGCCCTCGGGACGAAAACCCTAAGTGCCCAATCAAAAAATCCGCAAAAGAGTTTGTAGCCGCCGTCATCTCCATCCATCCCTAGATCGGGAGGGATCTGAAGCTCTTCCCGGAACCCTACCGGAGAGGGGAATTCACCCTGGAGGCCTTCTTCATCACCATGAAAGCCTCCGGTGTGATGCGTGAGTAGTTCATTCTTGGACTATGGATCCATGTAGTAGCTAGATGGCTGGTTCTCCTCCTTTGTGCTTTCATGTCTAGATCTTGTGACCTCTGTTCATGATCAAGATCATCTATTTGTAATTCTGCATGTTGTGTTTGCGGGGATCCGATGGATATTGAGATGCTATTTCAGATTGATTATTGATTCTATAATGTCTTTGTTATTTGTGATCTTGCATGCTTTCCGTTGTTAGTAGCTATCTTGGCCAAGTAGATGCTAGCAACTCCAAGAGTTAGTATTTATGCTCGATAGTGGGTTCATGCCTCTGGTAATCTGGGGAAGTGACAAAAATCTCTAAGGTACTAGATGTGTTGTTGCTACTAGGGAGAAAACAACAATCCTTTGTTCATAGAACAATTGTATTGTTTACTTTACACGCAGTTCGTAAAGCAATAATCTGTTGCTTGCAACTTAATACTGGAGGGGGTTCAGATGATAACCTGAAGGTGGATTATTAGTCATAGATGTAGTTGGATGGCGGTCTATGTATAATGTTGTAATTCCCAATCAAGTCTCAAAGGAGTCAAGCTGATTAGTATATGCATGTATTGCTTTCTGGATGTTTGTCAATTGTCCCACTGTAATTTGTTCACCCAGCATGTTATCTATTTAAGGAGAGCCACCTCTAGTGAACAATGGATCCCGGTCCTTTTCTTTACATACAATCTATAAACTGTTTACTGCTTTGTGTTTAATTTCTGCAAACTTTTACTTCTTTCCATTCAATGCATTTAATCCTTTGTTTACCGCAAAATACGGTGAGATTGACAACCTGATCGCAAGTTGGGGACAAAGTTCTGTGGTTGTGTTGTGCATGTCTCCACGTTGCTACTAGCACCGGTAGTCCGCCCTGCCAAAGCTCAGTTAGTAACACCTTTGGGGTGTTTCCTTGCTCCTACTGGTTCGATTAAACCTTGGTTTCATAACTGAGGGAAACTTGCTGCTCTGCTCATCATACCTTCCTCTTGGGGTTCTCAACGAGCTCTACATCAACACCGCCGTTAAATATTTTCTGGGCGCCGCGCATTGAGCCATCACTGTGCACGCTGTCACTTTCACACACATGGGGAGAGAAGAGATCTATTAAAGCACTTGAGATCACTGTGCTGCGGAACTTTTCGTGGCTAGAGGCTTGACGTTTTAGGTTTTTCGCATCGGGGGCTTCTTATAGGCGAAAGGGCAAGGTCGGTGGAGGCCAGAGGGGCCCACACCGCCTGGTGGCGCGGCCAAGGGGGACCCGCGCCACCCTATGGTGTGGCTGGCCCCTGGCCCCTCTCCGTCTCGTCTTCTGGCTCCGTGTTCCCCCCGGTGAAATATTGACTTTGGCTTTTGTCCCGTCCAATTCCGAGAATATTCATTTTCTAACTTTCTGGAACCAAAAACAACAGAAAAACAGGCAACTGGCACTGTGGCTCATGTTAATAGGTTAGTCCAAGAAATCATATGAAAAGTACTCCAAAGTGTGGACAAAACATCAGAAAGTAGATGAAACAGAGCATGGAACATCAAAAATTGTAGATACATTTGCAATGTATCAGCGGCACGTTCGTACGATGCGGTGGCATGTTGAAACCACAAAATCATTGAAACCACAAGACCAAGTTTTAATTAATTGAAGTGGTGGTTTCAATTGTTTCAAACACGGTTTTATGGTTTCAGTTAAATGAAACTTGATCTTGTGGTTCCGGTTGTTCTTATGTGGTGGTTGCAATTGTTTGAAATATGTGTTAGTGGTTTCAAATGTTTGAAACGGGTTTGAGTGGTTTCAAATATTCGAACTGTGGGTGTGAATGTTTGAAACATGGTGTTGTGGTTTCAATTAATGAAACTTGGTCGTGTGGTTCCGTTCTTCTTATAAGCTAGTTTCAATTCTTTTAAACATATATTAGTGGTTTAAAATGTTTCAGACATATTTTAGTGATTTCAAGTGTTTGAAGTGGTGGTTTCAAATGTTTTGAACAAGCTTCCGTGGTTTCAATTAAACGAAACTTGATCTTCTAGTTCATGTTCTTCTTATGTGCTGGTTTCAATTATTTCAAACCAGTATTTGTGGTTTCAATTGTTTGAAACATGTTTTATTAGTTTCAGTTGCTTGAGTTGGTGGTTTCAATTGTTTCAAACATATTTATGTGGTTTTAATTAAATGAAACTTGGTCATGCGGTTTCGGTTCTTCCTATGTGGTGATTTCAATTGTTTCAAACATGTATTAGTGCTTTGAAATGTTTCAAACATGTTTTAGTGGTTTCAAATGCTTGAAGTGGTGGTTTCAATTGTTTAAAATATGGTTTTGTGGTTTCAATTAAATGAAACTTGGTCTTTGGGGTTCCGGTTCTTCTTATGTGCTGCTTTCAATTGTTTCAAACATGTATTAGTGGTTTGAATAGTTTCAAACATGTTTTATTGCTTTGAGATGTTTACGGTGGTGGTTTCAATTGTTCAACCATGGTTTTGTGGTTTCAATTAAATGAAACTTGGTCTTGTTGTTCCTGTTCTTTCTATGTGGTGGTTTCAATTGTTTCAAACATGTATTAGTGGTTTCAAATGTTTGAAACATGTTTTAGTGGTTTCAAAAAATTTAATTGGTGGTTTCAATTGTTTCAAACATGGTTTTGTGGTTTTAATTAAGTAAAACTTGGTCTTGTGGTTCCGGTTCTTCTTATGGGGTGGTTTCAATTGTCTTAAACATGTATTAGTACTCTCAAATATTTTAAACATGTTTTAGTGGTTTCAAATATTTGAAGTCGTGGTTTCAATTGTTTTAAACATGTTTTATTGGTTAAAATTAATTGAATTGATGGTTTTAATTATTTCAAACATGGTTTTGTGGTTCCAATTAAATGAAACTTGGTCTTGGGGTTCCGGTTCTTCTTATGTGGTTGTTTCAATTGTTTCAAACATGTATTACTGGTTTTAGTTTATTCAAATGTTTGAAGTGGTGGTTTAAAATGTTTCAAACATTCTTTTGTGGTTTCAATTAAATGAAACTTGGTCTTATGATTTCGGTTCTTCTCATGTACTGGTTTCAATTGTTTCAAACAAGGATTTGTATTTTCAAATGTTTGAAATATATATTCTTCAGTTTTACTTCACATCTGGTTCTCATGTATTAAGTAAAAGCCCCCAAAAAAATATATCAAAAGAACATATCCAACATGTACTGCTCAGGCCATGATTCTGAAGTTTTCAATTCTAAAAAAATCAACAAGATAAGGATAAAGAGGAGGATCGGAACCAGGATTCCAGTCAAACGCTCTCTTTCCTAAAGCGGAGCTCGATGGCGGGTACATGGAGCTCGACGATAGAGATGCAGAGCTCAACAGTGCTGCGACGGAGCTCGATGGCGAGGACGTTACCGCGCGCTACGGCCGCCAGCATGCCTCGTCTGCCACTCGTCCACCGGGTCACCGGGGCCTCGTGCACGGCGACGACGTCTAGACCACGCCGCGACAGACTAGTGGATGCGGTCGACATCATGGACAACAGGGTGCCGGAGGAGCAGGTCGGGGTAGTTGTCGTCGTGTCGGCAGGTCAATGCGACATCATGCACGGCATCACCGTCTCGTGCTCCGGTCGTTACCGCTCTAGATCGGACGGGAGTTAGCAGAGGTTGTCAGTTAGCTCGCGCTCTAGCCACCGGCTCGCCGCACAGCGAAACGGCAAGACGAATCGTGAACGCTCATGCGATGGATCAAATTTCCGGTAAGTACCACTTACTTTAGAAAGAAGTTTCCGTACATTAATACTAGTTTTTTATCTGGTTTCATAAACTAAAAATAGTTTTATAGATTAATACTACTGTCAACTTAACTTTATAAATTAGTAATCCCTCCTTCCTAGATTTTAGGGTGTAATTTTTTCATTTTTTCTAGATGCTTAAGCCGTCGGGTGCGTTTTCCTTCATATCTCTCCTAAATACCTCCTCAATCATTTACTGAGAAATTAACGTGCCATACATTTGCATGCAGAATAAAATTCTATCTGGCTGGATTTTTTAATATATTTAGCTGGATTTGATTCTTCTTAGTTCTCTCTTAATTTCCTTAATATTATACTGTCGTACGGTTTGTATGTTAGTGGCCATACATAGTCACTTCTTAATCTCCAGGATAATTAACTGGACTCTTCTTATACCCTGCGGTTAGTATCCCCGCTACTAAATTAAAGGATATATCAATTAATTAGGAGAGTATACTAGTTTAGAAAAAATTGGAACCACGCGTGCGACAGAAGAGCAAACATAGCAACCTAGAATTCATTGAATGCAAGTGGGGTTCACTCAAAAAGCATAGACGGGATAGGCAACAGCAAGTTACCCGAGACATGTGGCACGTGTCTCAAAATCAAGACTCTGTGGTCGATTCTACATGGCGCATACAAGCGCCGGTAAAATCGCCGCATTCACCCAGCGATTCTACCGACGGCTGTATACACCGGAGTCGAATCGGCCACACAATCCCGATTTTGAGATACGTGCTCAATGTCTCGGTTAACTTGCCCTTTGCCTTTTCTATCCTTCCCTTTTCAGTGGACCCCATCCACATGCAAATGTCAGTCTGCTCTTCTGTCGCACCCGTGGTTTTAACTTTTTGAGCAACTATTAGTACTCTTTTCTATTTAATTAATCTATCCTTTAATTTAATAGCATGGGATATTAAGCACCAGGTATAACAAGAGTGCAGTTAATGATCCCGTAGATTAAGGAAAGCCACACGCATGTATGAACAGTAACCTAGAAAACGTACGGGATAGAATTTAAAAGATTAAGAGAGAATTAAGGAGAATCAAATCCGTTCGCATATACTTAAAAAAAATCCAGCCGGATATAATTTTATTCTTGCATGCAAAATGTACACACATTAATTTCTCAATGAAAGGTCAAAAAGGTTATTTAGGGGAGATATGAAGGAAAACGCGCTATGACTTAAGCATCGAGAAAAAACAAAAAATAAAATTACGCCCTAAGATCTAGGACGGAGGGAGTAATAATTTATGAAGCGAAGTTGACAGTAGTATTAATCTATAAAACTATTTTTTAGTTTATGAAACCAGATCAAAGAACTAGTATTAATCTACATAATCTTCTTTCTACAAATTAAATGGTATGTACTAGCAATTGATCCACCGCACGAGAGTACACGATTCGTCTTGCCGTTTCGCTCTACGGCGGACGACGGTCAGAGCGCGAGCTATCCAACAACATCTGCTCTCTCCGGTCCGATCTATAGCAGTAACGGCCGGAGCACGAGACGGTGGCGTCGTGCACGATGTCGCGTTGACCCCCCGACGCGGCGGCGGCTACCCCGACCTGTTCCTTCGTGCCCCGTTATCGACGATGTTGACCGCATCGGCTAGTCTGCCCCGTTATCGACGATGTTGACCTGTTCCTACGCCCTAGGCTGCGTCGCCGTGCAGGACGCCCTGGTGACCCAGTGGACGAGGCGCGATGACGGGCGTAACGCGCGGTGGTTTCAATAATTTCAAACATGACATAGTGGTTTTCAATTTATTGAAACATGATTTTATGGTTTCATTTCTGCGTGGTTTCAAATTTTTGAAATGGTGATTTCAATTATTTCAAACATGATTTGTGGTTTCAATTATAGGAAACTTGTTCTTGTGGTTCTGGTTCTTTCCATGTGAGGGTTTTAATTGTTTTAAACATGTATTAGTGTCTTCAAATGTTTGAAACATGTTTTAGTAGTTTCAAATTTTTGAATTGGTGGTTTCAATTGTTTAAAACATGATTTTGTGGTTTCAATTAAATGAAACTTGGTCTTGTGATTCCGATTCTTCTTATGGGGTGGTTTCAATTGTTTCAAACATGTATTAGTGGTTTCAAATGTTTTAAACATGTTTTACTGGTTTCAAATGTTTGGAGTGGTGGTTTTAATTGTTTCAAACATGCTTTGGTGATTTCAATGAAATGAAACTTGGTCTTGTGGTTCCGGTTTTTCTTATGTGGTGATTTTAATTGTTTCAAACATGTATTAGTGGTTTTAAATGTTTCAAACATGTTTTAGTGGTTTCAATTATTTTAAACAAATTTTAGTTGTTTCAAATATTTGAAGTGGTGGTTTCAATTGTTTCGAACATGGTTTTGTGGTTTCAATTAAATGAAACTTGGTCTTATGATTCCGGTTCTTTTTACGTGGTGGTTTCAATTGTTTTAAACATGTATTAGTGGTTTCAAATGTTAAAAACATGTTTTAGTGGTTTCAAATGTTTGAAGTGGTAGTTTCAATTGTTTTAAACATGGTTTTATGGTTTTAATTAAATAAAACTTGGTCTTCTGGTTCCGGTTCTTTCTATGTGGTGGTTTCAATTGTTTCAAACAAGTATTAGTGGTTTCAAATGTTTAAAACATATTTTAATGATTTCAAATTTTTAAATTGGTGGTTTTAATTGTTTCAAATATAGTTTTATGGTTTAAATTAAATGAACTTGGTATTTTGGTTCCGGTTCGTCTTATGGGGTGGTTTCAATTGTGTAAAACATATACTAGTAGTTTCAAATGTTTTAAACATGTTTTAGTGGTTTCAAATGTTTGGAGTGGTGGTTTCAATTGTTTCAAATATGGTTTTGTGGTTTCAATGAAATGAAACTTGGTCTTGTGGTTTCGGTTTTTGTTATGCGGTGGTTTCAATTATTTCAAACATGTATTAGTGATTTCAAATGTGTCAAACATGTTTTAGTGGTTTTAATTGTTTTAAACATGTTTTAGTGGTTTCAAATGTTTGAAGTGGTGGTTTCGATTGTTTCGAACATGGTTTTGTGGTTTTAATTAAATAAATTTTGGTCTTTTGGTTCCGGTTTTCTTACGTGGTGGTTTCAATTGTTTCAAGTAGGTATTCGTGGTTTCAAATGTTTCAAACATATTCTAGCAGTTTCAAATGTTTGAACTGGTGATTTCAATTGTTTCAAACTTGGTTTTGTAATTTCAATTAAATGAAACTTGGTCTTGTGGTTCCGATTCTTTCCATGTGGCGGTTTCAATGGTTTCAAACATTTATTGGTGATTTCAAATGTTTGATACATATTTTGGTGGTTTTAAATTTTCGAATTGGTGATTTCAATTGTTTAAAATATGATTTTTTGGTTTTAATTAAAAGAAACTTGGTCTTGTGGTTCCAATTCTTTTTATATGGTGGTTTCAATTGATTGAAACATGTATTAGTGGTCTCATGCCGAGCGCGATCCTCCCGCTGCCCGCTCGAGTCGCTCCCGCTCCGGTAGCCTGCATGATGTGCGCGCCACAGTCGAAGCCGCACCCGCTTCGGCCGCCGCATGCCCCGCGCGCTCCGGCCATCGCTCCATCCCGTTGCGCGTGCTCTGCCTGCGCCGCCCTCGCTCCAGCCATTGCTCGCGCCGCCCACGTGCTCGCCTACCCACGGTCCTCCGGAAAATTATTAAAAATTAGTGAAACTTGTGAAAATAAATTACGGAAAATTATTAACAAGATATTCAATTTATTTTACATCTGGACCAGAACCTAGACCTCACTATCGGAAATTCTAAAAATATCAAAGAAGAAAGGAAAGGGCAAAAGGCACCAGATCTCACTGTCCAAATCGTGCCGCCATGGCCAGATCATCCCGAACTCGCCGGCAACTGCTCGTCGCGGGGTGAGGTCGCGTCGCTCGCGCTCCGGCACCGTGCCGTTTGGGCTCCGTCGCGCCGCCCACGATCCGGCCTCCGCGCTGGGACCTCGAAGTAGCAGGCCGGAGGACGCGCCCGCGAGGTCCTCCAAGATAGCCGCCGCCTAGGCGCCGGCGAGGTCGCTGCCGCCACACATGTGAGGTCGCCACGCCCGTGAGCTCGTATCCTCATGCCCACAGTCTACCCTCACCGGGACGCGCCTGCGAAGTCGAGGGACCACGCAACTCGACGACATGGACGCCACTGCGGCTCGTGCGCCGTCTCGTCTCGCGCAGCCCACGCCGTTCGCCTCCCCACGGTGCTCCGGCCTCCGCTCGCGTCTGGCCACCGCTCGGAACCATCGCGCGTGCGCAGGCCGCCGCCCGCTCCGGCCTCCACCCGTGTCGTGGCCTCCACCTGCGACGTGACCTCTGCCCGTGTCTGGCTACCGCTGGGAACTGCCACCCGTGTCCGGCAGCCGCCTGCCGCGACTCTGCTATCGTAGTTTGCTCCGGCCGCCGCCTGCCATGGCTCCGCTCACGCAGTCTGTTCCGGCCGTATTCAATCTCCGAGGATGCACCACCCGCGAGCTCGACCGCGATCTCCTCGGCGCTAGTGTCGCAAGCCCGCCTTCGCACCGCACCGAAATCCCTCTCGCTCGTGCACATCCGGATTTGAGCAGAGAGTTATTTTTGGGAAAGGGAAGGGGGAGAGAGAGTCATACGTCACGCCTCACGCGTCGTGTGCAGTGTTTTGCAGGTTGGTGGGGTCCACTAGGGCAGAGCCAGGGACGGAAGCGATAGCGCGCTTTGTTCGTGGGCGTGTCTAGCGATAGCGCGCTGTAGTTGGAGCACCAAATATCGCACACGGGATAGCGCAAAACGCTGCGCAACGCTAAAATTGTACATCGCGCTCGGATACGATGCCTGCTGGAGGGACACGCGCAGGCTGCCACGCACTATATCAACGGGTTTTTTAGGGCAGCGCCTACAAAGTCCTCTCTAAGATAGATGCAACCGTTGTTTTAGTCTTATACGTGGTCTGATTGTAAACTCATGCTTACCGTTATTATCTTGAACCTATTCCTGTAATATTTAGATCGTCTGTGTATATTTTTTGAACTCTGATCGTCTTTGTATTTACACAGGAGAGTGCAGGCAGGATCGTAATGTAGATACTGCTCGTTGGTAAGATATTGCTCGTCGGTGGACCGTGATATTCATAGACGGGCAACTATTGGTTCCGAGCACTTACAATTCAGTATTGGGGCCCTATGGGCTGGGCCGCGTGACGGATGAGCTGCTGGTATATTTTGACTGGGACTTTCCGTGCACGTTGTCCTCGTTCTCATTTCCCTCGTGGATGGAACTGCCCTCGGGACAGCGCCTCAGGCGCTCGCCGCCGCCGCCGCCGCCGCATGGAACTGCTGATCCAGACGAAGACGACCGCCTCAGCGCGCTCCCGGACGACATGCTCCTCCAGATCCTCGCGCGCCTGGGCTGCGTCCGCTCCGCCGCGCGCGCAGACGTCCTCGCGCGCCGGTGGCGTGGCCTCTGGACTCGGCTCCCCGATCTGGCCTTCCGCGACGTCCCGGCCGGAGAGATCCAGGCGGCCCTCGCCCGGGTAGCCCTTCCCGGCGTCTCCCTCCTCAACGTTCGGCTTCCCAGGTAAGCTCCTGCCGGTTTGGCCTGTTTCCATGAGTTCAAATTTTGTACTAGATCCAAAGTTTGAATTACACATGTAAAGGAGTCAGCGTCTGGTTTCCAACTATTTGAACGTTTCAGTTTTATCACACCCTTATTCGCAGGTGCGGGTCGCCAGCGGAATGCAAGCTCAACGACTCCCGTGCCAAGTCGCTACTGCGAGGCACCGCGAGGCTCTCTCCGGAGATACTCGTCTTCAAACTCCCAGGCTGTCATAACGTGAAACTAGGCCGTCCTGTCGAAATCGTTATGCCTTGTTTCCATCACACCAAGTCGATCGAGCTGGACACACACCTCCTCCGCATCAAGCCACCGCGAGCTGGCGAGTTCCCTGCGCTTGAGACGTTGTCCATCTCTGGAAACATCACTGACCTCGGCGCCTTGCTAGATCGCTGCCCGCAGCTGCGCCTGATCAAGGTCACCTTCCGCGGCGTAGATCCTGCCTCCCTCAAAGCCGGACTCGCCACGCTAGAAGCGGCGGTTGCGCATGGCCTTGTGGTGTCCCTCCTTGGCATCGATACCAATGTTGGGAGACACATCATCGAATCCTCTCGCCTTGTCCCCATTCTCGATGCCGCGGTGAGGGTCTACCCCCGGGAGTTCATCTTCACCAGTAAGTTCCTTGAATATGTTGATGTCGACCTACCGTGCTTCCACTGCACCATGTCGATCGAGATGAACTTGCACCCCGTCTACTTCACGGAGCTACAGGATGGCGTGTTCTTGGCACTTGAGAGACTGACGATCTCAGAGAGCTGTGGTGTTGTCGACCTTGCCTCGTTGGTCACACGATGTCCGCATCTTCGCGTGCTCAAGGTTTCTGCAGATATATGCAACAATGTCACAATCCACTCGGTGTCGCTGCAGGAGATTGAGCTTGATCTCTTTCGTGACAATGAATGCCAGGGGATTGACATTGCCACTCCGTTCCTTGAGAAATTAAAGCTCATTGTTTGTGTCACCATGGACCTTAGGGTGTCTATCTCGGCGCTAATGGTGAAAAAGATCTCGTTACGATGTATCTATGCAAATGAGTATCCTCTTATGTTTGGCTTTTGGTTGCTCGAAAGCATGAGGTCAGATCCGATACATGACTATAAAGGCAAATATGATGCATTGATCAACAATAAAGGGGAAGATGCATGTTCACAACTACCTTTCTCTCATGTCCTATCCTTGGGCATATCTGCTCCTGTATGTCTCTTGCCTGTCTTCTTTATCATTATATGAACTATATTTTTTATCCAAATTAATTCAATGCACTCAATGGGATATATTCAATCCAATTTATATTGCTTTCCAGAATCGATTACGCTTCGGTGTAATATTGGACATTGCGCAGGAGATGGAGAAGTTTATGGTCACTAACTTTTCTGTGCTAGAGCTACATCTCAACCCGAAGGGGCATTCTTTCGCATCGTTCGTGTTTCGTCTTCTTAGGACGCGTCACATTCGAACTACTACACGAAGGCTTAAGGTTGTCCTACCGGCATGGTCTGAGGTAATTCTTAACGCTACTTACGCATACTAATTGCACACATACTTGTTTAAAATACATTCTAAGGTTTATCATGCTCTAGGTGTCCCAAACACCAAAATGTCTTGGAAATTGTCCTTGTAATGAGCCTGAGAACTCGAGGAGGAAAAGTATCTCCTTGAATTATCTTGAAGAAGTGGAAATAAACTACTTAAGAGGAGGGGATCATGATATTGACCTTGTGAGATTGATATTTGGATGGGCGCCAATGCTTAAAAGGATGACCATCAAGCTAGCCGATGAAATTAAACCAAGTGAGATTGGAACCTGCGCCACAACTATCTACAATATTTGTTTGGCATATCCTTCTGTGAATTGTTCTATCTATATCAAATCCGGTGAAAGGTGGTCATGTCGCAGTTATCATCAGGCATGAATAGAATTAATTTAAATTTGTTCCCCAAAAAGGAAATGCTTAGAGAAAAAAGAATGTTTCCCTATCTGGATACAAGATGTATACTCAGTCTTGTCTTATGCTTAATTTTTTGAACCTATTATTACCTGCAATACTCCTTTATGAATCCTATATAGTTTTCTTGATGTTTTCATATTTTTAAAATTTGTAGGGTGGTTGTGATGCATAGTATATAGTAGTACTATAATTTTTTGAGTTGATTCTTTCATTTAGTTAGCTTCTACCCTTAGGTGAACAAGTTCTAAGGCTCACACTTCCTGTTTTACTGTGAAGCCAAAATTTATTAATTTAGCTAGAAATATTTGTTTGTGACAATATGTGAGGTGCCTTTTAGAATATTGGAGGTTTAGAGGAAGATGAAAAGAGAGGGTTTATCAAAGATACCACTATGAGTATAATTAGAACTTTTGTGATGGTATTAGTGGTGAATCTCTGTTCATTTGGTTGTGGGCACCATCTAAAGGTGCTTCAGGTGATTTTAGTGGGTGTTAGAGATGATAGTTTGATGTAGGAGAGTGTGTAGCTGGTAGATTCATACCGGTGTTGATAAAGGATAAGATAACACAACAATTGTTTAAAGGAAGTTTATTGTTGTGTCTTAGGCTACACATTCCAAATATAAAGAAGATTTTTAGTTGAGTTTATAATTTCCTTTTTAGGAGGGGAAAATTTGATTCAAAGAGATAGAAATAAACATAAGAAAATATCTAAATTGTATGATTTAATAGATATTATTAATCACTTTGGTTTAAATATTTAAATATTATGGGGCATTGTTTTACTCTATCAAATAACTAGGTTGATCCCTTGTAGGTGAAAATAGGTAGAATCTAATAACTACATGTGAACTTAATTTTACTTTAGCTAATGTTAGACATGCTTCTCTTAGTAATTGTTGGAGTTGTAGCTATGTTCCATAAGTTGTTTAGTTTGAATTTTGTTAGTTTTAATGGTTAGATATGTTTTACTTGTGTGAAAATGTGGAATGGAACTTTTTTATGCCCGCTAGATGATATGGAGAAGGGTGGTATAAAACTTGTTGAGATGTTATTTCTACTTAGTTAGATGATATAGATAGAGAAGGTAAGTTGGCCAGACTCTATCCAACTGAAAACGAACTTAGGTATGAGATCGATTTGCTGTCCAAGTTGAACAAAGTTCTTAAAGAAGAGATTAAATATGGAAATTGAAGGTCCAAGAAAGAAATGCAGATGAAGGGGATACAAATACTAAGTACCTTATGATGAAAGATACTGGTCTGATGGTAGGAGATGATTAGCATACTAATTCATGGAAGAGAGTTTTGAAACATTTGTTTGGCATTATTATGTTTTACACATGTATTTGTCTGAATATGTTACTATTTGCGTAGAAGATGCAACATACTTTTGTTAACCAACTAGTATTTTTTCCACCACTTTCTCAGCTAATCGGATTTCCTAACCAAACAAAGTTAGGGTAGTTGTTTTATAAATGGAGCATAATAGATACTAAACCTTAATGGGGCCCTTTCTTAGTTTTTTCAAAAGTTTTGTAATTATTAGTAATGATCGTATAAATTTTATTCTAGGTTTATGTGATCGTAAATTAGATATTCTTAGATTTAATTATCGAATAATCAGCCTCATGCCAAAAAGGCGAGGTCTTGACTAGCTGAGAATGTTAAGGCCTATTTGTTTTCTTTATGTTATTTTTATCATTTTTTACTGAAGTGTGGTTAATAAGATGGTGATTCTATTAGTTGTCATACATTCAACCTATTATTATTAAAGGCTGGTATATTGTCGATAGTGTAGTTTTGCTCCATGAAACCATGCACTAAAGTAAAAAACTGTGTTCTTTTTATGGCAGACTGCGAAAAAAGCCTTAGGGTTCCACTTCCTATTCTAGTGTGAAGTCAAATTTTAGAAATTTAGATAAAAACCTTTGTTTATTAAAATATGGCAGCTATTTGTCCAAACACTCAAAGTATAGGGAAGATGAAAAGATAAGGTTTCTCAAACATATATACCATATCTGAGTACAATTTCGATTTTGTTATTTCTATAAAACTAAAAAGCCTAAGTTTACATAGGAGGTTGAATGGTAGGTAATACTCTTTTCATTCGGGTGTAGCCACCATCTAAGGATGTTCGAGGTGTTCTTTTAATAGTTGTTAGAGATGATAAATTTGATGTGGGAGACTATGTAGCTGGTATTTTTATACTAGAATGCTTCTAAGGAATAATCAAAGCTGATTTTCAAATAGAATTTGTTATTGTGTATGAGGCTAAAAATCTAAGGATAAAGCGGGTTTTCTGGTTTAGATTGTAGAAGTAATGGGTTGGAATAATTCTCTTTTTGTCATTGGGGGTAAATTATTGCATTGTTACGACTGTGGCCCCAGTTCGCTTTGAAATTATGACTATGTCACTATGATCCATTGGATTGTAGCAACACCGCAAGAAATCACGGACTTGTTATGTCTATGGCCCTAGTTCCGTCTATTGCCGGCTGCCGCCACTACAACTACATCAATTGCCGTCTAGTTAACTCGCATCCTGACATGTGGATCCATCACTTGCCACACCAGCATCTCGGAAAACTAATATATTTGTCGGCCTTCTGGCATGTGGGACCAAGCCGCGTGTGGGACCTCTTCTGACGTAGGGGTCCCAGCAATAGCCCTTCTGGCTCGTGGCCCCTCTTTTGACTTGTGGGACCTCTTCTAATTTGTGTGACTTCTTCTGATGTGTGGGACCCAGCAATAGCCTTCTGACATATGAGGCCTTTTCTGACATGTGGGACCCAGTACGTAACACCTACTGAGTTGTGGGGTCTTTTCCAACACAACGGACCTAGCACATAACCATGTCAGCAGCGACAAAAACGACGGTCAACGCAGTCTTTCCCGATGTGGCCGCTCTGGGCATGCCGAGCCGTTACACAGGCACGTCGGTCGCGTTCTGCTCATTCCCACCATGATGTACGATTGACCATACGCTGTCGTGACCACACGTCTATTTTCATTGAAACATAATCTGAGTGGAAAAACCTAGTTTGAGTCAAGCATTAACCGAATATGAGAGTTGCACGTATGGTGTTTTTTAATGAAACGGATGAGAACTAATGAAACAAATCTTAAAACAGCATAATAAATGTGTAGAGATAAATACATCTAGTAGAGCAAGGAATGCATGGTATTCCATCATTTTGTGTTTGGCTATCTTCACAAACTACCCATGTCCGCTTGCGCCGTATTTTCGTCTACTCATTTCATTGTGCGGGAACCAACGGATTGCCATGTCCGAAAGGATGACGATACTTTCGAGAAAGTCTATCAGAGACCTCACAAGCCGCGTCGTGGCAGCACTGGGCATGCTGAAATGATACAAAAACATGTTGGTCATGTTCCTCTCATTTTTAACATTATATATGATTGACCTTTCCCGCTCAGTACCACACTTCTATTGTCAGTGCAAAGAAATGAGTTTGAGGCAAGTATTGATTGTTTACGAGGACTGCACATTAGGTATTTATTGAATGAACTATATGGGAACTAATTGAACATATCATATATATCTCCTCCTCCTACACGAGTACGGATAAAAGACGAGTAGAGCATGAACTGTGTAATTTACAAAGGATTAGTGTGGCAGAGGAGACGATCGATGAGAGCAACAATGAGGTTGGCACGATTTTATTTGCTAATGTGAGCAACTGCAAGAAGAGTAGGCAGTTAGCGCCTAATAATTTCACGAGAACTGCAAAACTGACTACGAACGAGGTGTAACCATGAAAACACTTCATTCAAGCATTAAGATAAGAGTTCCCTTAAGATAATAACAACATGAGTTTACATATATAGGACTCGCTGCTAAACTCTGTAGGTCTGGCGCCTCATCGAAACTAGCCCGACACCTCCTAGCGGCTACTCCCATGTGCTTGCGGCAACTCGTTAGCCATCAGCACCAAGGCCAACGCTAGCTCCGGTGCCACCACCGGCTGATGGGCCACCGGCACCACCAGATAATCCGGCGGCACAACCAGATAATCCAGCGGCAAAACCGCAGCCATCGGCAGCTCCTGGTGGACCCTGTGGATGAAGTGGACATTGTTGGGGAACTGGTCCTAGTAGTTGGTGAATATGTTGGTGCAGGTGAACACCACCAGCTCACAGGCGCAGTGGTAGATGTGGCTGTAGAGGAGACGGGTGTCCCTGAAGTTGATGAATCTGACCGTTAGCGTCCCATCCGAGTTGTTGGAGAGGCTGTACATGCGGTCCTCATAGCAGAGGCCGTAGCCGGCATCGAGGAAGGCGCATGCCAGCTACCACTACGTCCTCCTTGGGGAGAAGACCCAAATGCGCAGGGCATTGTCCTCCTTTGGGTCGAGGTCGGTGTCGATGCGCTCCAGGACGACATGCGGCAGCTTGAAGCTGGCCATGGATGCCTCACAGAGTCACAGGGATACAGATGTTTGCTGGAAATGGGGGATTGGAGATGGTTTGGTGCTCTTCTATCATGGGTAAGGGAGAGCATAAATAGGAAGGGGTGATCGGAGATTAAATATGGAAGATGAGCGGAACCGAGGAAAGAATCAATGTCGTTGATGAAGCTGATGCGAGAATCAAACGTCACCGACGAAGACAAGGAGAAGCTAATAGAATGATACGCTGACTCTGCTCCCAGCACTTGATGGCATAGTCATAATTTTGGAGTAAGCCCGAGGAGGAGACGAGCGTGCCACATGTTGTTCAAGATGGGAATCCAAGGGAGGTGAGCCTTACCTACTTGATGGCACAGCCATAATTTTGGTCGTTAGAAGAGGGGATCGGAGGTTAGCAATCTGCGTGTCGTTCGAGATGGGCAACTTTTTTTTGAGAGAATCGAGATGGGAACTAGTAAGACAGCTGGTTTGCGTAGATTTACGGGAAAAAAATTAATGTAATATTTAACTACTTAGTTCTAAACTTACATACCAAACTATACGGTACGTGTAGTTCAAATTTGAGAAAAAGCGTTCGAATTCAAAAATCAAATGGCTGAAATCAACATGAATGTGACCCACTACCCATTAAAAATTATAAACAAGACACACCAAGACTCTAGACATGAAAGACATCACCCGAATGACTATCGAGTAGAAGTTAACTTGGCTTTCAATCCTAGTGGTCATGGTTAGTGCCAAAAACATGGTACCCCTCCAAGTATTGAGCCCAAACTCGGCACTTAGCTCCCTCTCGACATTGAAAACAACTTCTCCAACTAGAGATTTTTGGGTTATGTGAAAAATCTTAATTTTCCATTTTATGAACCCCAAATTTTGAAGTTTTTCAAGTTTTTTCCAAAAGAGGTGGAAGAATTGAGCACGCACATGACTCCGATGCAATTTCCATGCATGATACATCACCGGGATATGGATATTTGTCTCATGGTATACTATTTTTTTTCTTAAGTTGAGTCTCCGTAATCGTGGATTATAACTACGGGTACCCTAAAAAATGCACTCAAATTTTGGGAAAAAATGAGTTTGGGTTCTCCATAGGATACCTAAGCTATATCCATGCTTAGGATCAAGTTTCAAGTGATCGTTGCATGATTGCGCATGCGGGCTAATTCGGCCTATCTTTTAAATCCTGGCAAAGAAAATATAAAAGCTGAAAACATGCGCATGAAATCCTTATATATCACCCAGTACCCATTAAAATTAATAAACAAGACATACCAAGACGCTAGACATAGAAGGTATCACCCGAATAGCTATCGAGTACAAGTTAACTTGACTTTCAACCCTCGTGGTCATGCCTAGTATAAAAAACATGTCACACCTCCATGGATTGAGCCCAAACTCATCACATAGCTTCCTCTTACATTTCAAATAACTTCTCTAACTAGAGATTTTTAGGTCATGTGAAACAATCTGGATTTTCCATTTTTTGAACCCAAAATTTCAAAGATTTTCAAAAATTTCCAAAGAAGGTGCAAGAATTGAGCACGAGAATTGTCCAAATAAATTACCATGGTTGCTAGGTCATATAAAACAATGATTCCCACCTTTTTCCTTTTTAATTTTTTTGTAAAAACGCTAAACTCAACTGAAATTTGGTTAAGCCATAGAAAATTCCGTTGACCGGCTCAAAACCCCGCAGGGTTTCGCACAACCCTAACGCCCAATTATGGTCGTTGATCCTAACCCGAGCGCCCAACTATGGTCGGTGGATCGGATCTTCTGGAAGGCCATCCGCGAGCAGACTGCTTCTTTCTATGAGTCGTTGATCGATGCGCGTGGACGGTTAAGATCGGATTTTCTCAGGGCTGCGCGTGGACGGTTAAGATCGGATTTTCTCAGGGCGGTCCATGATTAGATTGTTTCAGCGATCCGATTGTCTACGAAAATGCAATAGAATTATAGGCTCATATTCAACGAAAATGTTTCTAAAAATCACAAATGTTGTCCACACACATCACATACATATTCCGTACACGGGATACAACTGATGTCCGCACACATCACAGACACGTTGCACGTATCAGATAGAAATAAAGTCCACATGACTAGTTCAGTTTCAATAAAAATTCAAGAAACGATATTACTGTGCCTGTTTCTTTTTGCTCCTCTTATTAGTCTTCAAGCCCGAGCTACGTTAAACTACAGTTGATGAGGATTAAAACAAAAATGATCAAAATGCCATATAAAACAAGTTTTAAGCTTTTCTTTCACCTAGAGAATCGTATAAAGATGAAATTGGCAGGCATTTATTATTTCTTGTATAGTTAGACGAAAGATTCTCAAGAACATCCTTAATCACCCCAGCAACTTCTTCATATTCTAGTTCACCTCCATTATTTTCCTTTTTCTTTTCCGTCCCCTTCCCTTTCCCCTTAGCTTTCGCTTACCTTTTTCATTTCACTCCCGCCGGCACCTCCACTTCTTCATCAACTTGCTGCTTACCGACGTTTTCCTTCACATGCTCAATATCATTTTCCTCCACACGCTTATCACCGTTTTACTCCACATGATCATCACCATTTTCTTCCACCTTCTCCACTTCCTCAAGTTCTTCGTCATCTCGCTGCACTCCCCCAGTGCCTCTACCTCAGTTGTAGCATTTTTTGTCCCTTCTGCTCTTCTTTTTATTTGCCCTGTTTCTCAGAAGGAAAAGCCCCATCTTCTATTTTAGAAGCCTCGTCTTCTGCCTCCGACATGTGAACATGGACAGGATCAACATCTTCAAAATCATGTGGAAATGGGTTTTTGCATAATCTCTTTATATGACCCAATCCTCCACACCGTTTGCATTTCCTTTTTCTTACTCCTAGCCTTGAACCTTTTTCAGTCGAGGCTTTGATCCTTAGCTTTCTAGGCCTCCTAGGTGGCCTCCTAAGAACTGGTGGTTCCACTTTGAACGACTATCTACCAATCATTTTCATTACCATAGGTAGTACGTTTTCTGTATATAATTTGCAGCAAACATTTCCACAAAGAAATAGTTTATGAACATAGTTCTCTATTTTAGCACCACTAATCTGCCACTTAGATTTAAGACGTAGTATAGTGCATGTTAATATGGCAGCCCAGTAATCTACCACTTCCTGCATAAACAAGTCTTGTTTCCAATGTTTACAGGATACCTCCATTCAGTTACATGCATATCTTTTGCATAAAACTCAGCCAATGTACCGGAACTTCTACCATCCTCATCTTTATCGTTTTTATTGTCCTGGTTCTTGCATCTAGTAACAAAACCAACTTTGGAAATATTTTATTGCCTACAAATTTTCTTGCACAATTTTTTGCCTAAAATCTATCTTCACCATTATGCACTGTCTTTTGCATCTAACAAAATAACAATTGCAAGTGACTTCATGCTCCTAATCTTAGCATTGAAACTCTCTGCCAAATTATTGCAAACATAATCCACTTTGCTTAACTCACCAAACTTGCTTCTGGCCCATAGTTTGTTGTGATGTTACTCGAGGTATTCTTTCACCTTTGGCACTGTACATGTTCTTCATCTAAGTAGCATGCGTGCTTTGGATATATGTGTATGCTGGTAGCCACAAGTTATCCTCGAAGATCTTTCCTTTGAACTTCTTTATGAAGTTAGTAGCAAGGTGCCACATGCATTCCCTATGCTCAACACCAGAAAACACAGCATCAAAAGCATTCTCAAGCCCCTTGCATGCATCAGTGTGTATCACCAAGCCTTCAGCGTGACCAATTACTGCACGCAGTCTGTGCATGTACCATGTCCATCTTTCATTTGATTCATACTCAAAAACATCAAAAGCTATGGGAAAATCCAATTATGTGCGTCCACAGCATAAGCAGTAGCAAGTTGTCCCCTGAACTTCCCTATTAAAGAAGTTGCATCTATTACCAAGTATGGCTTGTAGCCTTTCTAGCATACCTTCATGCAGACAAAACATCTCCCGAAGAATTTCTTATCTCCCTTCTTATACTTGACCCTCCTTTAGACCTTTTCTCTTCCTTTCACAACCTCGTAATGAATGTCAACAACACTACCAGGTGATGTATTTTCAAGCTCAGCTTTTAAACTATATAACATGTGAGAACTATCATTCCACTTTCCTTGAGTAAAGTCTAGATCCATCTCCTTCCCATCAAAGACTTTATTGTAAGGAATCATAACGTTAAACTTATCGCTAACCTTAATTCTGAGTTCAGCGGGTCCAACGTTATGATCCTGCCTCGCCCAGTCAAGTATTCTAGTAGCAATCCACTTGGTTCTCGCCAGTCTAATTTTATCACTTAAAAAGTATTAGGGAAGTTGTGTTTCTTCGTGTTTACCTTGATTTGCATCCGATAAGAATAAAAATAAATCAGAGGACATGTTAGTAGAATAAATATGAGACAGACTGAAACTAAATGTAGCTATTGCAACCTGAAATGGGTGTCCACTCCGTATTGGAGATGCATGCAATCTCCATTTACACACCTTAATTTCCCTAAAATGCACCATAAATCTTTTTTGGTCGCTCTTTTTAATGATAAATTTGAACCCAACTCTTATTGGATAGGTAGCAATGGCATATCTACAGTCCTCCACCGTCTCAAAGGTAGTTCCTCATCAATTGTTGGGTTGTCCCTATCAAAGTATATCGCTGGTATGTCCTCGTCTAAGCCATCGTATCTGCATCTTCCGCATCTTCACATTCCTCTTCCTCATCAGTCCCATAGTCAGGCTCAGAGTTTAAATCAACCGAATATTCCCTACTCTCCATCCTATCTGGGTCAGCAGCCATATCTGGATATGCTTTCTCATCATTATCATCATCTTCGAGCTCAAAATCATTCTCATCGTCACCCATTTCAATGTCTTCATGCTCGCGTGACAAAGCATCATGCTCAAGGACAAGTTGGGCGGCTGCGCTCGGTATCGCGAATAGAGGCTGCTCTATTATGGCCGGTTCAGTTGTTCGCGTTGCACACGGTCCGGTATCATTGATGATAGTCTATTCCCCAGTATCTTTGTTACTAACGATGTGCACAGACATCAGCACAGTCCTCGTGTCGAGGTGTTTATCCCACATCATTGCTAGGGTCTCTCAGTCCTAATGTCGTAGAAAGTCTACGAACTTGTGTCCTAGTACATGCTTACGAATTCATCATGCTGGCCAATCAGAAACTTGCCAAATTCCATGTGCACGTCACTTAGAGTTAGGTTATCCGTGTCTACTGTCAGCTGATAATCAAAACCATTGGTAAGTGCAATTCTACCATCGGACAAGGTTTCAGTCCGACACCCATGCCGGATCTTCAACCGAAATCCGAATGCGGCAGACATCCTACAATTACCAACACATATCCTCGCCATCACCACGGGACTACAAACATTAATTGGGGGAATGTAGAGAATGAATTACAGTTCTTACCCTTCAGGGAAGATGTACAGCATGTTCACTGGGCTCCATACCTCCAAAGCTTTGCACCATGCATCCTATTCCCCTGTTTCGTTCTCCAGCCTTGAAGGATCCATCTCCATGCTCTCCAGTCGTGCAGGACCCATCTATGTGTTCTCCGGCCACGTAGGATCCATATTCGGGCGGGATCCAGATCATTGCCACCATCGTTGGCCGAGAACCCAACGCCCGCCTCATGCTTTTCGTTTCTAGACGCGATTGGGCAGGGACGACGGCAAGGAGATAGGGCAAGGAGACAGAGCATGGAGCGGAGGGGAGAGAGGGGAGGGCGGGAGGACGATGGCCCAAGGGGAGGGTGAAAGTGGTGCAAGATGGAAAAGAGTGGCGGCGGGAGGACCGTAGCAGTAGAGCATAGGGGAACTAGGAGCGATAAAATATGGAAAATCGCACAATAATGGGGGCACTAATGCTCAAATCTGTGATGCGCGTCGTCGACATTTGAGGTGGTAGGGCCCACCAGTCAGAAAACATGCCACGTAAGTAAGTGAACTAGACTGGACCCACATGTCAGTAAACGAGACAAGCAGGCGGCAACTAAACCATATTGTATCCACATGTCAGCAAATGAGTGAACCCACATGTCAGTAAATGAGTCAAGCATGCGGCAACTAAGCCATACTGGACCCACATGTCAGGAAACGAGTCAACCAGGTGGCAACTGAGTCAGTCGTAACAACGGATGTTGGTAGATGGCAATAGACGGAACCTGGGGCACATACTTAACGAGTCCGTGATTTCTGATGGTGTTGCTACAATTCTATAGATCATAGTGGCATAATCATAGTATCGTAGCAAACTAAGGCCACAATCGTAAATGTCCTAAGAAGGAGACACACATGAAAGCGGCATAAATACTAAGCACTTTACACTAGTGGAAACGAGGCCTTTGGTTGAGCCTGGAAATGGGCTTTAACACCGGTTCTTCTACGAACCGGTGTTAAAGGGGGGGCCTGTACCAGCGGGGACGTGCAACAAAAAGGAGCCCCCCCTTTAACACCGGTTCGTACCACGCGCCCTATTGGAAAGTCTTAGAGGTCCGCTCTTCAATCGACGTGATGCACGTGACGAAGAATGTTTGCGTGAACCTGCTAGGCTTCCTAGGAGTGTGTGGGAAGACAAAAGATACACCGGAAGCACGGCAGGACCAGCAACGTCTGAAAGACCCTGAAGAGCCTATGCATCCTGAGAACGAGAAGGGTAAACGATGCCACTTAACTCCTGCCAGCTACGCTCTTACCAAAGCAGAGAAGGAAATATTTTTTGAATGCCTGAGCAGTATCAAGGTCCCGTCTGGCTTCTCGTCGAATATAAAGGGAATAATAAATATGGCAGAGAAAAAAATTCCAAAACCTGAAGTCTCATGACTGCCACGTGATTATGACACAATTGCTTCTGATTGCATTGAGGGGGCTTCTACCTGAAAATGTTCGAGTACCCATTGTGAAGCTATGTGCATTCCTCAATGCAATATCTCAGAAGGTAATCGATCCAGAAAGCCTACCAGGGTTATAGACAGATGTGGCCCAATGTCTTGTCAGCTTTGAGTTGGTGTTCCCACCATCCTTCTTCAATATTATGACGCATCTCCTGGTTCACCTAGTAGAAGAGATTGCCATTCTCGGTCCTGTATTTCTACACAATATGTTCCCCTTTGAGAGGTACATGGCAGTCTTAAAGAAATATGTTCATAACCGTGCTAGGCCAGAAGGAAGCATCTCCAAGGGCTATGTAACAGAGGAGGTCATTGAGTTCTGTGTTGATTTTATTCCTGACCTTAAGGCGATTGGTGTTCCAGAATCACGACATGAGGGGAGACTGCGTGGAAAAGGCACCCTAGGATGTAAAGCAATGATATGTAGGGACGGGCATTCTCTCAATCAAGCACACTACACGGTTTTACAAAGATCTATCTTGGTTGCCCCGTATATCAATGAACACAAGAATTTAATATGCCTCAAACACCCGGGGCAGTCTGATGAATGGATTATAATTGAACACATGGCGAGTTTTGGCGGCTGGCTGCAAAGACTTCTCACGAATAACACCACTGTTGGGGATCAGCTGTACTTGTTGGCCAGGACACCATCTTCGACTGTATGTACTTTCCAAGGGTACGAGATAAATGGGAATACATTTTACACGATAGGCCAAGATAAAAAGAGCACCAACCAAAATAGTGGTGTCCGCTTCGATGCAACAGAAGACAATGGGCAAAAGACCACGTATTATGGGTTCATAGAGGAGATATGGGAACTTGACTATGGACCTAATTTTAAGGTCCCCTTGTTTCGATGCAAATGGGTCAAGCTAACAGGAGGGGGCGTTGAGGTAGACAAGAAGTACGGAATGACAATGGTGGATCTCATCAATCTTATGAAGGTAGACAAGAACTTAGACGAACCATTCGTCTTAGCCAATGATGTGGCTCAGGTTTTCTATGTGAAGGACATGTCTACCAAACCAAAAAAGAAGAAAAAAATAAGCAAACAGATACATCACACGATGAGCCAAAGCGTCACATAGTTCTTTCAGGAAAAAGAAACATCGTGGGATTGGAGGACAAGACAGACATGTCAGAAGATTATAATAAGTTTGATGAAATTCCGCCCTTCAGAGTGAAGACTGACCCAACCATCCTGTTAAACGGTGTTGATACTCCATGGTTACGGCCGATGCGATCATAAGATTGACTATATGTATTAATTGAGCCATTTTTGGCACACATATGTATCTCAACATGGAAATCAATGTCATATTTCTTCTGTTAACAGTATATGTATTAAATGAGCCATTTTTATTCCTTCTATTTCTTCCCTCCATTTTTCTTCCCGCCATTTTTTCCCGCCATTTTTCTTCCCGCCATTTTTTCCCGCCATTTTTCTTCCCGCCATTTTTCTTCCTGCCATTTTTTTCCGCCAGTTCTTCCCTCCAGTTCTTCCCGCCAGTTCTTCACTATATATATATATATGTAGGGTTGGCCTCCATTGTCATTGCACATCTCTAGACTCATATCTGCAACCTTATCACTCTTTCCCATGGCTTCCACCGTAGCACTAACCCCCAGGGAGGCGGAGGCGCTTTGCGCCTCGAACTACCCCTGCCCGCCGGGCTACTGTGTCCCCGTCGGCTGGATGCTGAGCGCCGGAGGCGTGCCGGTTCCTCCTGTCCCTCTAGGTGTGGCACGCCGGATGGCCATCACGAACCACTACTACTTTGAGCTCACGCCGGAGCAGCGGAGGAATCCCAGATGGCATCCCAACTATTTCCCTACTTGGGAAGCCTTCTTCGTGGATCGGCGTGAGAGGGCGCTCTCCAGGCACGAGGAGGACGGCCCACCTCCTCCGAACTTCAAAGAGGCCGGCCGTCGGCTATGGTGGCGCGGTCGGACTCTCCAGAGCGTCATGGCCTATGACACTGCCGCCGACTCTAACCCCCGTCTGCGCTACCCTCAAGTCTAGCCCACGCGTACTCAGCCTTCAAGGTTCAATTACGGCGACCCCGACGACGACAATGATGACGGCGGCGGCGAGTACGACGACTACAGTGGCGAGTATTACAGGTGTAGGCAGGAGCATGACTGAATCACTCCAACATTCCGAAACAAGTTCGGCCGATTGTTACTTAATCTGGCCATGTATCTTAATTTTTAGTTATTTTATGTATCTTAATTTTCAGTCGTGCTTTATGTAACTTACTATTAGTTGCATTCTGTATTTTAATTCCAGTTCTATCTCCTTCACAAAATGATACGATCTCATTCGAGGTTTCTTGGCTTTCGGGTCAAATGACCAATGTTATGGCTAGAATCAAGGCATAGTTTGTGATAATATGGCCATATTGTGCATACATGTGCATCATGGCATGGCAAACAATGTTGCAAGAGGAAGTTTTCCTTTTTATCGCACCAAAAAGGCATTTTCCATTTTCCGAGCATAAAAAACGGACGGTTTTGTGAAGCAACCACCAAATGGCTAATTTTCAGTCGTGCTTTATGTAACTTACTATTAGTTGCATTCTGTATTTTAATTCCAGTTCTATCTCCTTCACAAAATGATACGATGCTCATGATTTTTTACAAAAATCATTTTTAGGTTCACAATATGCTATTTTATCAAAAATCCAATGCAAGTTGAGCGAGGCTTTGTCAGATTCAAGTGTATACAAAAGATGCGGCATTTAAATATCCAATCAATTCAAAAATGTTAATACAAAATAAAATATGATTTTCTCTAATAGAATAGGGTTAGATTCCTTTTTAGATGCTTAATATTTCTTATGTTCAAAGTTTTAGGATTTGACAATTTATTTTTGTTTGAATGGAATAATCAAAATTTATATGTAAGTGTTTTAATCATTTTGAAAATTTTCATCTAAAGTAAATAAAAATGTTTTTACATGAATGGATAGATATTATTTTTCTGAAAATTATGATATATTATTCATATTTTTCTGAGTTGAAATGAATAAGATATGAATTTTCTAAATTCATATCCTATTTTTTGAATTATAAATGCCCCCACCCCTTTAAATAAATGCATGAAATAAATGCCCCCCTTTAACACCGGTTCCAGCCACGAACCGGTGTTAAAGGGGGGCGCATTTATTTCGTTTCGCGCGCGCACACCCCCCTAGAACCGGTGTTAAAGGGGGGGTGCGGGCGCGAAACGAATTCCCCCCTTTAACACCGGTTCTAGCCACGAACCGGTGTTAAAGGGGGGGGGTGTTATAATGCCCTTCCCCTTCCTTCTTCCCCCCAGCCAGATCGAAACCGTCGTCTCCTCCGGCCTCTCCGCCTCCGACGACCATCTCCGTCATTCGCGTCGTCTCCATAGCCCTCCTCCGGCCTCTCCGTCGCGCGCTACATGCTGAAGGTGAGCTTCCGGTTCGAAGGGACCACCTTCTCGTCCTCCTCCCGCTTTGTACCGAGCTCGCGTCGCGCGCCTGCCCTTCGCCGCCGTAGACCACCGTCGTCGCTGCTGCTCCAGTGACCAAAAGCTAGTTGCGCCGCTAGTTTCTGGTCCGCATGGACGCGCTCGCCCGAACGCAGCCCCGCGCGCGCCCTCTGTCGCCGTCACCGGTGATAACCCGACGGTGGCCACCGCGATGACATCATCGCGGCGTCACCCGACGTGGCCCGTGGGCCCGTTGACCGCTGACCGCCACGGTGGCATCCGATGTGGCCTCGGGCCCGTCCGTCTGTTGCAGTGGCTAGACCAAGCCCCGGTGAGAAACAACCTGTCCCCTCTGGTGACGTCAGTCCTACGTCATGCTGACACAATAAAAGGTTTTTAAATGGTTTAATAATTTCAGAAATTGGTTTAAATCTTATAAATTCAATAACTAATTATTTATAAGTTAGAAAAATATGTATAATATATCAAAATGTCCATAAAATTGAGATCTATTTGTTTAAGCTATAATCATGCATTGTTAAGCAACTTAAATGACAATTTTAATTAGAGAACTAAATCAGCCCCTCATAGGTGTTCCGGGGTTCCCCTGTTCTAGGGTTTGTACCCTTCGGACCCTGTTTAAAATGATCAAGCATGCCTTAGGGTTTCATTTAAGATCTATTTAACATGTCCTATCATCATACCTGCTTGATCATTGCATCGATGCCATGTGTTGATTGTTGTTCTCCCTTTCTTTCCGATGTTTGCTTCTTCCCGGTAGAATACGATACCGACTCCGAGATCGAAGACCGAGATCAACATCATCGAAGCTTGAAGAACAATACTTGATCAACTATAATCAAGTCAAGCACAAGGCTTCCGAAGATCTATATCTGGGTATCAAAAAACAAGGCAAGCATAGCCTCACACATAAAAGAATCCTATGATTTTGAAAGTATTTCATTCTTGCCATGATGCATACGATTCTACTATGGTATTTTATCGATAGATAGAGTATCCTATCCGTTGCATTATTCCCTATGAGCTTATATTACCCGATCCACTGCTCCTAGCATAACTAGGTTTGGCTTGTGTGCATTGCTCCCCGCGCGCCCGAGCCGTCGCCGTCGCCGTCGCAGTCGACCCCCCCCGCCGCGCCAGCACCGTCCGCCACCGTGCGCTCCCGCGTCGGCCGCCACCCCCGTCGCCGTCGCTCGGATCCGCTGCGCGCCAACACCGAAGCCTCCGCTGGTATTTAGTGTATTTAGTTTGGGGTTATTTAGTGTATTTTATAGTTAGTATTAGTTTAGGGTCGTCACCTCGCTGCTCTGCAAGCGCCGCCGCTGGCCGTCGTCGTTAACGTCGCTCTGGTGACCCCTAGGTAGTGGCGCCGCCCGTTTTAGGTAGGCCGCATCACGCTGAGGCGAACCCGCTACCTCGCGCGCCCTAGGTCGCTCTCCAGCGCCGCCAGCCGCCGCTTTCTGGAGCATCCTCCGGTCAGCCACTGTAGCTAGCCCCTCTCATATGCATCCGGGATTTCTCCGAATTAGGGTTTGGACCCCTCGGAACTCGTTTAAAATGATCAAGCATCCTTAGGGTTTTAATTTCATTTGTGTATTTATTTGTGTATTTTTGTATGAATAATATGTATATTTGTGTATGAATCCAAGTCCACTTGAATGTTTACTCTCTTACTCTAGATAATATTATTGTTTTAGAAACTATGGATCCACTTAGTAGATACCTTGAAGAAGAAGAAATAATGGAGAACATTATCGATGAGGACACCTCACAATATCTGAACTTGGAGAGACATGATGACAGCTCAAGTAGTCATGGGGAAGATAAAGACTCCGGTAAACGCAATTTAGTGATTACAAAGTCCGGCGAGGTATATGCATTGATTAAGCCTCTGCTGACTTCCACCAACAATCTTCTTCTACATGTATTAATTAACGCTTCTTTCTTCTTTTAGCCCTCTGGATCGACCAGCCAGCAACCATCTTCTTCTACGAAAAAGAGCAAGCGAGGCGCGAGCCATCGGTTGAAAGATCGTGCAAAGTTCACGATCGAAGCAGTCCGTGTTGATGGCAGGCAGACGGAGCCCAAGAAGGCCGCAGACAAATTTGTAAGTCAGGCTAGAGTTCTTGTTAGGGACCAAATCCCAATCATAATTGAATATAGGAATAAGCCAAAGAATGGCGACGGTACCTTTGTCGATGAAAGATCCAAAGAAACGCTTTGGAATTCGCTGTTGGTAAATTTCACCCTTCCGCCAGAGGAGGATAAAAACAAACCGGTTATAAAGGAAAAGGTCAAAGAGTGGACTCTAAAGAAGATGGCTGACGCTTTCCGCAACTGGAAGACAAAATTGAAAAAATTCGTCAAAGCTCGCGAGACTCCAGATTTCGAAGACGCATATTATGCGAAGATAAGACCTCACTGGCGCGAATTTGTGGTATACAAGAAAGGTGCTATAGCTACAAAGAGGTCAGAAACCAATACGCTAAATGCCCAGAAGAAGGAATATCACCAGAGGACAGGGTCAGGTGGCTACATATCTCAGAGGCCTAAGTGGGAGGAAGCTGAGAAGGCCCTGCGCGACAGAGGGATCACACCCTAGACACATGGGTGGGACCTACGTGCAAAGACTTGGTTCTACGGAATCAGGGCAAGGTTGGACCCAGAAAAAGGATTGTGTATCTCCCCAACCCTCCTTGCCAAACCTGTCACTGAACTCATCACGGCATACGAGGAAACAACCGCCAGGACCTTCCATCCCGACAGAGAGAATGACCAGCTCACACGCGCCATCGGTAAAAAAGAACACCCTGGACATGCACGAGGCACAGGGGGTATGACGTGGAAGGATGGGTTTGCCGAGTGGAGCGACTCTTACAGATGGCGCGGAAGAAAAGAAAAAGAGCGGAGCGGATGACACAGATAGAACATGCACGTGTGGCGCTGCATGCGCAAGTGAATGCACAACAGAGCCATCAAGCTACCGGCCCATCTCAGCGGCACGAAGAGCCTGCATTGGAATCTGCCGGCGGCCTAGACTCTACGCGGAAAAGCAGCGTGGCTTCCACGAAGAACGTGCAGCCCACACTTGAAATGGCGGGTCCTCGATACCCCGTTGATGAGATCACGGAGAGCGAACACGCTGAGCTGCATGTGAGATTAATGGGCTTATCCATTAAGGTGGCTGTCGACTATGCCTTACCTCCTGTAGCTGGTGGAACTTACCACTGCCGACCGATTCCAGATGGCTATGCTATTGTCGGGGTGGATGAGGTTGTGAAGGAATATGAGGAAGCACAGCTTGACCATGCTACAGGTGAAGGGGAAACTCAACTCAAATTTGAAGTGAAAACAACCATTCTTTGGAAGAAGGAACACATTGTGCTTCCAAATTGGAGGCCACTGGCACCCCCGCCGTCTCCGCAGCGTCAGCAGTCTGAGCCGCTTCAGCCATCTCCTGCGCGGCAGCCATCTCCGGCGCTTCAGCCATCTCCTGCGCGGCAGCCATCTCCGGCGCGCCAGCCATCTCCGGCGCTTCAGCCATCTCCTCAGCGTAAGCGGAAGAGCACTGCCACGAAGAGCATCACTAGCACTGCCACAAAGAAATCCGCAGGAAACCGTACGCCAAAGAGTTCAAAAAACTACGTCCCGCAGCCTTCCGCCAAGCCATTGCCGGTTTTACCGTGGAATCGCAGCGACGAGGAGACCAATAGGATCTCGGGAGAAGAGGTCAAGAAATTCTTTGCACCTAGACGGGCCGAGCCAAAGGAGAAAATAGATCCGGCGGTGGTGGAGAAGTTTTACAAAAATCTTTTGAAACCTGAAACCCCACTTGTGCCGGACTACGAGCGCCAGATTTTGAAGGCGGATGCAAGGCGCCGTAGGGAGACTGAAAGTAGCAGTCGTGCGGCACCCCAGAAAACAGTTCCCATGCTCGGAGAGCAGGAAAACCAATCATGTGCCCCGCTCCAAGTGTTCGACACACGGGACGCTCCTCCCGTAAATGATTATGAGGCAGAGCTACAAAGAAAGGCCAATGAGATGGGGATGACTTACATTGCATACTTGAACATCATGGGAGACAACTTGCCGAAATGCGATGCCAACCCCATACAGCCATGGAAGTATGGGAAGAATCTCGTCAAGAAAGAGGAGCTCAAGAATCTACCAACAAAGATGCGAAGATTGCACAAGTGGTACCTTGATTTCTGCAAGACGAGAAAGGAAGAATGGATCAAGGCGCATATAAGAGATGAGATTTTCTTGTGCGGAGACGACGAGATCGACTTCAACATTGAATACTTGCATTTTCTATTCAATCAGAAGGAACTCGACAAAGCTGCCATCAGCCTTTATTGTGTGTAAGTACTATTTCTGTATTTTCTATCTCATCTCATTCACTTCATTAATTCCATGTATATATATATGCTCACCATATATGTATATACTATTATGCAGGAAAAAGGTTATGAAATGCATGAAAGGAGGACCTTTTGATATTGGGTTCGTTGACCCAAATAGAGTTCATGAAGAAGTGGTAAGAACCAAACCCGGGCAAACAGAAGATTTATTGCTAAGGTCTTTACTGAGACAACAAACTAAAAGGGAAATACTATTGCCTTACAACTTCTCGTGAGTACTATTACCCTCTCTTGTACACATTCTGTTTCGGCTTACTCGATGTTAAGTGTAACTGATGATGAGTTGTTCCACTTTATTCTGCTAGTCATTCAACCTGACTTAGGAAAAGTCCTTGTCATGGACTCGTTACGAAAAGAAAAAGAGCTATGGGCAGACTTTAGAGAGATGCTCCAGAGGTAATTTCAATCATATTATCGCACTAGATCGGCAACTTTTGTGACAACAAGTAATTAATTACTCCTTTATCCATTTTAATTGCCGGACAGGGTTTGGAAAAGGTTCACGGGCAGGGCCGTGGGTGAATGGTCAGAAGAACTAAAATTTGTAGACCAAAATATAAGTAATACTAGCTAGCTAGGTCTGCGTATCTCTTTGATTTTTTTCCAATTCCATTATATCATGCTTTATTGATTATTATTTTGATTGAACTCTCTATTCTCGTAAAGTGCGCGCATCAGGGACACGGCAATAACTTATGTGGATACTATGTTTGCGAGTTCATTCGCAACACGATATGTGCGACGGGCCAAGCCGCACTAGAACAACTTAGAGTAAGTAAACAAAGTACACAACATTATTTTATTACCATCAATTATGTTGAGTTTTATTCTTATATATATATTGACCCCATTCTTCATATATATTCAGATCGAACGGATGCGGGACCAACTCCTACCATTTGACCGCATACGAGCCATTCAAGAGGAATTGGCGGGGTTCATACTTGATGAGGTCGTCACGCCTGGCGTAGAACTCTCTAAATATCCACCAAAATGAACGTTGTATATATGCTTGAACGTGTTTGTCTTGTACTTGATGCTTCAACGTTTACGGAGAATACCACACAATGACGATGTTGTGTATAATACTAGTTGCTTAATTATTCATGTACTCGTATGTACCGATGACGATGTATGTGTATACCGCTCCCGATCGATTCCCCCTCCCCCTCCCCGTCCCCGCAGAAATACGCCCAGAACGGGGCAGGGGCAGAACTCTGCCGCGGCAGAGATTTAGGCCGTTTTCCTGCCTAAATCAAGGAATGTTTGGGTCGCACACGCATCGTCGCATAGCGATGCCGTAGGCGCAGGCGGTGTTTGCTGTTTTTCTCAGCGAAATGGAAAATAGAAATACATATAATATACTCGCTGACTCCGTATCCCTGCCCTTCCGGGAAAGAGATTCTGGTCGCCTCGGCCGATGGCCCGGTACGGTGGAGCTAGACCCGTCGTCGCCTTCCGCCATGCTAGAGTATCTGGCTCCTGGAGGTTGGCAATATATATCCATGGATTGTTTGGAAATGTATAGACAGAAGATGCTAGAAGGTGTTGTTACCTTTTGCTAAGCTTGCTTTGTGGTATCTGTATCCCTGAAAATGACGCATGATCTCGTCGTCAGAAAAATTATGGTCATATCAATGTGGCGGGGTTAATTACTAAACGAAAAATACATGTGTTCGAAAAAGATAACGATGGACTAACGTCATCTGTCCCATACAGATAGTCGCAGAAGGTGAAAACAGTAGAGAAATTGCATTTGCTCTTCCCTCCTACACGGTGATGGTAGTCATGGTGTGGTGCTCCTCCATAGAACGGGATGAACTTCGTAGGGTTGAGCGGGAAGTCAAACCTGTAGTTTATATACTTCCTAATTAAGTGTAGACCACATAAAGAGAAACAAAGACAACCTTACGATCAAAAAATAGAAGAAGCAATTTTGTATTAAAAATATATATTGGACCAGGAACATGTCCCTTACAGCATCTTCAACATGTTTGTTATTATTAGCTTCTAGCCATGTTTGTTATTATTTGTTAACGGTTTAGATAACTTTACCCGATGTGAGCGTCCATGAGGACTAGGTGGCGTATCACGGACCACAAGCAGAATGTGGTCATGTGACAGGGCACAAGGGCCGGACCGACGAAAGGCGGGATCCCGAAAATGAGCTCGTCGGCCCAGTGCGCATATGGCCCAACATAGCCGACGGGCGCCATGAACTCGTGGTGGACGTGGTGAATTTTCTCATATCCCCACTTGGTGTGCATCAGCCGGTGCATCCAGTATCCGAGGTAGTCGTCCACAAGCAAATAGACCACCATCTGCGCCACCGTGTTTCCCACCGATGGCATCGGCAGCCCAGTCCATATCCCCACCATCTAATTGTCCAATATGCATGCATGTAACAAAAGTCAAAAAATGGTTAATACTCACTGCAGTTCACAGATAAATAAACATCTTAGTTTTTAATGAAAAGTATATGACCTCTGCATCAATATTAGCACATATTTTAGTGTTTACATGGTCTTGGTGTTGAAGTAGCAAGTAACACCTACCTTTATTTTGAATACATTTAAAATATCCAATACATGAAGTATCAAACTATTAGTTTTTGTAATTTATAAAGAAGTAGAGGCTAGCTCGTTAGCTCCAGTGTGCGACCCAATTTCTACCTCTCAGCTTGTCCATGGAAATATGTCACTATCAATTGCTGCATGACATGCAAAACAAGAAAATATATTGTAGCTACACAAAGGAAAAAGATTGAACTGCTAAGTGCACACAAAAAAAAAAGACATAAAATTGTATCATCACATTAAAAGATGATTCTGGGCCTAACAAATATAATGGATTGTATCTCAAACACGGCCCTGTTTCCACTCCATTTTTACGATTGGTTTCACATCGACGAGGGTTTGGAAACTAGATCCCATGTGATTATTTTTAGCACAAATTTTTGAGATCTTTGTTACAGGAAAGCTAATCATAATTTGCCAACCTACTTTGATTTGTAACAAGTTCCCACGTGGTAACTTTCTAAAAGGTGATACTTTATAAATCATTAGGTAGTATCTTTGAAGTCGAAAGAAAGATCTTAACATGCATGCATGGGGTTTAGTTTGGAAAATCACATTTATTTAGGCTAAACAAACAGCGAAGACCAATTGTAAATTGGCTACTAGGTTTGACAATTGAGATGGTAGTATGAAGTTTCAATCTTTGCAAGAGATATTGGTGATGCATGAATATTGTGGTGTCTTAGGTCATGTTTGCGTCTCGACTTGGAGATTGGAGCACACGTTCTCGTCCTATATATGCTTGTCTATAATTTAGAGAACAAATAAATACAGTATATGGTTTCATGTTTTGAACTATACAAAAGCTGAAATCCAAAGTGTCAATTTTGAAAGGTTGACCCAAAGTGTCACTTATTTGTGGACAGCAGTAGCTCGATTGATTTGATCGTTAGCTGTAGTAGTATAGCATATATATTCTTTCATGCAAGAATTGACTAGCTCACTCATGCAAAAACATTAGTTAGTTAATAGCTTATCCATAGTAAGTGTTGCTCATTTTGTACTAAGCTAGTACAAACTTTATACTAAGTAGACGATACTTATTATGGATCGGAGGGAGTATATAAGTAGTATTGTATATATATATATATATACATGGGTATATGCATGGACCTTAACGGCAGGGTAGGAGAGGAGCTGGACAGGGCCCATGGCGAGGAGGAACACGCGGACGGTGTGGACGTAGCAGCGGAGGAAGGCTGCCGGCGAGAGCTGAACTCTGGGCTGCAGCTTATACGGCAAGGTGATGGCCGGGGCCCGGAGCTCGAGCAGCGCGAGTGGGAGGGGCGCCAGCGTGTAGACGATGAGGAAGATGAGGATGTGGTGCCAGTTGAGGCAGTAGTCCGGCGTCGCCGCCGAGTACCGGAACCACGCCGCCTCCGGCCAGGTCATGCTGCGCCCCAGCGCCACCTCCGCCTCACCTGCCGTTGCGTAAGGGAGCATCGATGTGTATATCTCCGGCAGGCGAGTATCCCAGGCGATGCAGCTCTCGTATCGGAATGCTCGTAGCAAAGCTCCATCTGTTTTTGTAGTAGACGTTGGTCTGACTGACTCGTGGGCCAACAATATGCCAGACTGTTTGCACGTACGTAGAATATATCCGTATCGGTGCCATGCATGCATATCCATAGCAGCCGTGGCTGCGTGATACCCTACTAGAAGGGACAACAACGCCGGCCATGTAGGACTTCTGCTAGGCAAAGACAAATTTCCTCTTCCCAACGCCACCATATCTCTGCAAGGGACAATTTCGATGAGATTCGTACGTTGAATGCTTACATTTTGGTTATATATGTGGATTTCCTAATACTGCAAACCTAGATAGGGCTATCCTTTCTTCAACCTAGACTATAGTTAGGTTTTTTAGCTCTCTTTTTTCTTTGCTTTGTAAAGCTTTCAGTTACGATCGGTTGATTAATGAAAATGGTCCAGGCCGGCCTTGTGCCCGCCGTAGTACCCCTCAAAAAAACATTTAATCGAAACAGGCTCGCGCCCCGCTTTATAAATAAAGCAGCATTCCGATATAAGCAAGTTTCACACACGACTTTCCTAATGCTCGACGAGCCCCAGCTTATCCTTGCTTCGGTGCACCAGCACCTTGTGCGCATGCAACAGCGTATAAAGCATCAAGCGGATAAGCATCACAATGAACACGAATTCTCTGTTGGAGATCAAGTTTTGCTAAAGTTGCAGCCATATATCCAATCTTTAGTCACCCGACGAACTAATCACAAGCTGGCCTTCATGTTTTTCGGGCCCTTCACTATCCTGGAGCGCATCGGCCTGGTGGCGTATAAATTGGATCTGCCACCTACTAGTCACGTTCATCCCGTCTTCCATGTGTCCTAGTTGAAGCCCTGCATTGGTCCTCCTCGCCAGGTATTGACTCAGTTGCCGTCACCTGATGCCTTGTACCAGATTCCTATTCGTGTTCTCCAGCGTCGCCTTCACCAAGATGGTCATCACGGAGTGGCGCAAGTCCTGGTGCAATGGAGTGGCGCGGATGAAGATCAAGCAACTTGGGAGGATCTGGAAGCTCTTCGACAATGTTTTCCTCTTGCACCTGCTTGGGGGCAAGCTGGTCTTCAACAGCGGGGGATTGTCAGCGACCCTGCTCCTTCAGACAACGACGACCGTGTCTTCCCTTCTACTATGGGTCGGCCCATGAGGACAAGGCGGGCTGCGACCCGATACTCTGGAGACGAGTGGGACAAATGAGATAGTGGCCATGACACGCTTGTACGAGGGTTATTTAGCGAGGCTCGGTAGACTGATGATCTTTGGCTTGTAACGTAAGAAAGAACGGCGGTTCCGTGTATGATGAACAGGCTGTGAGGGAGGATGGGTGGAACGGCCTGATCCCCAACTTGATCCAGATCCATAGTGAGGAATTTTCGAGTGAATAGTTGTAGATCGAGTGGTACTTACAATCCCGGTGGCATTGGAACCTGGGCGGCGGCAAGGAACTTCCAGCGACGTGGTTCCTAGGCGGCATGGGACTCATGCGTCCTTAGTGGGCTGGCCTAGGAAACGCGCGTGTTGACATCCATCAAGGATCTCACCTTATCCAAACCCGAGTTCGACCCTGAACAAAATGGAGCTTGACCTGGAACGGCGGCTCTGCATCTTCTCACGGGACCTCCAACGCACTGTGGCTCTGCCCAGGACCTCTGACTCCCATGTGAGCCGGAGATCGACCCGGAACGCGCAACCGGACACAAGATCTTCATAGCGCCATGGCTCCGCCCCATGACCTCCGCCGCGCCATGGCGCCGTCCAAGATCTCACCCGACGCTGCGCCCCACTTCCGCCCACGAGTTGCGCCATAGCTCCGCCCATGACCTCGATTTAGGCGACGAACTCTCGGAATCAGAAGAGGAGCTGGATTGTGTGGAAGGAACTCGACGACCGCGAAGGGGAACTCTCGCAAAGGGAACTGGATTCTGGGCGTTGGCTCAGTCAGACATTTTTCTTCATATACGTGGAGCCCACCTCTAGCCTCATCGGAAATCCTGCAAATACGGGAGCGTACTTGGAGCAAGTTTAATGGTGTAGCCGGTTGTTGGCTATAAGATGTTGCCACATCATCTATAGTCAGTCATATAGCTAATACATACAATAGTTGAACACAAGGATGTCCTACTTTATTAAAGTGTGACCCACATTTCACTCTCACAAAGTACCTAGGAGCACGTGCTAGAGCCGTCTTTTAACTTATAGCCGGCTCATCTTCTCTCTCCTCTTCTCTCTCTTCCAACTCAGCACAAATACTATATTTTACTTCTTATAGCCAGCTGACATGACTCTATTGTACTTGCTCTTATTGAACACGGGACTGGATTGTGTGGCCCTCCACAGATGTCAGGTGTAAATATCGGGGAGGGTGGCACCGAAAGCTCCAATGTAATTCTCGTTTCCTATAGGCCCATAAAGAGACAATTATACGGGGAGGGTGACACCTGAGTTGTCTCCGGAATTGAAGCTGCTGCGAGAGTAGCTTGGTCTTTGAGAAAGGCTGCCTGGGCGTTCTCCAGCAGAACTCCGATGCTGAAGCCCTGATTTTTGAGAGCGGACACCCTCTTGTTCTTTTAGCAAAGTTTCATAGGATAGTGTTCTGGACCTGTATTTTTTCATTCCCTTCAACTCAAGTGAGGAAAATATAAGTAATAGAACACGAGTCTCGCAGTCTACTATCTAGGTGTTATATTTGGATTTCCAGATTCAAAGACGTGGCTATGGGACATTGCAAGAAACGTGTATTGTTTACTGTTGCAATGGGAGTTCTAACAGCCACACCAACTACAGTAAGGAGAGAGTGGGCCAGGAACACCCATTGGGTCACTTGCATAATCCAAATATTCGTTCCTTCTTCCTATGGACGGCATGTATGGCTCTGGTCTATAAATAAATAAAGAAAAAATAACTTCAAGTCAGATTGCCAGACTTCGTTGACCACTTTTCGGTTTGAGAAGCACATCACTTCAAGAGTAAGCTATTTTTTTTTCTGAAATAGGGAGCTCTACCTTAGCCTCTGCACCAATTGATTCACACACATTTTATTATTACACAGTTCAATGGCGAGCAACTGTCCAAGTTGGCAAGCGTCTACCTTCTCTAATGGCATTTCTCCCGACTCTTGTAAGCTCACAAATATCAATGTCAGCGCCTGAGTATAGTATAGTATATATAACTCGGCAGCACAAGCTATGCAGGAGTACCCAACATGGGAGGTCCTGCTCTTCCTTGGACCGATCGGTGTTCATGAGCTCGAGCACCCACGCTGAAACTCTATTCCGGCACGCAGGTACCTCCAATAATATGAAATTTGAAACCAACCTACTTGGCTTTAAAGAACATTCTAGTTATTTCATGCTAATGAGAGAAACGCCTCAGAACGGTAGTAAAGCCCTTCTCCTGCACCTCAGTTACCTAATAGAAATACAACACAAGAATGTGCATTGCTCACTACGGATAATTTGCCAAACAACATACACTACCCCGATACCGATAGACCATCACTCTATGTTTTCATCAGAAAAATTGCCCTCCCGTGAAGTCCGTCTCGTCATTTCTATTGAAATCCCTGCCCCACTTGTGTTTGTGGTTGTGGATCCAGCCCTGGCATGGAACAAGCTGTAGTGCCTTCTCATCTTAGCTCCTCTAGCCCATCCACGTAGGGACTGCTGCACATCATTGCTGAAGAACTCCTTGTTGAAGAAGCTTCCCATCTGCATGCATGCACAACAGATAGACAGTCCCTTACTACCCAGTATTATCGACTGGAAATATGTACACAATCGAGTAGAGACATGTCCCATGCATGCACCTGTGTTACAATTGCATACAGAGGCAGTGTGCTGTAGCTGCACACAAATTGGATAATGACCCTGCAATTACAAGTATGTAGGGAGTCAAGAGCAGGATCATGTTTACTTCTTTTCAAACGGGAGAAACATAAAATACCCAATGACAAGCCTGGGAACGGTAAATCCAGCTTTCCCCATGATGCAGGAGTTGAAGCCATAGGTGATCTACGAGGGAATAATAAGGCAAAGAATTTCGCGGTCGGTCATAGAATCCAAACTGAGTGCAATTCATAAGCGGCATAGCATAGCGCTTACCAGTATCCAGATGAAGAAAGCAATCTCAAACGCATTCTGGAAGAGGATGAAGTGGATTAGGTATAGGATAATCCTTGGCTGTCTAAACCAGAAGAGGTCATCTGATGGTTTTACAACCAAATCACCATCAACCACTGACTGCATCTCAGCGATATCCCGGGCTAGCTGATCTATGATGTGCTGTAGCTTGGTGCCAATGGCCAATAAAAGCTGGAAGGAGGATATAGCAGTGTCCAGTAAGCATATACTGCCAAATATATATACACTGTTAAATCATGGTGTGTGGCTGATACTTCTGTTATGTTTCTAATCTTGTCAGTCCGTCCGTAGAGTACTTTTCTGAATTTCGTTTTTTGATTCAGTAGACGACAGACACGGGCATGCTGCATCAGGACTCGCTCTTAGCGCTTTTGTAGCATCGTGATTGATCACGACCGGTTTTGTGGGATGGCACCAGATACCTGGATCATGCCGTAGGGGTAGGATACTACCAGGTCACGTTTACCCTTTCTGTTATAAATAAAGAGAAGAACGAGAAAAGCCGTAACTTGAACACGGCACCAAAATCCTCTGTGTTATCTTGTTCTCTGAACTTTGCCTTCGAGTGTTGAGTTTCAGGTTGAATTCTATCAACTTCTACATGTTGCTTAATACTGGCTGGGAAAAAAAATTCACTATTACGTATACTCGGGCTCCTGCTTTTAGTTTCTAACATCACACATAAAAGTGTCAAGCGGACACGCCTCACATTGAAATGTATGATGTGATATCACATCAAGTATTGGTCTAAGGCATCTTCAAAGAGCAAACTCCAATGTCATATTAAAACAGCATCTTATATTATATAAGCACTTACCAGAAGAGGAAGGAACGATATCCAAAAGTATGTGTGCCACCCTGCAGATTAGTAAAAACAAGGCATAAGATAGCTTCGAGAAGTTTAAACCAAGAAATGTTACTGACAAGGGTTAGAAAACCATTTTTGGGAACAACACAGTTTCGTTGCATGTTCTGGCAATTTGCCTTTAAAAGAGGTAACTAGTAAAAAAAATATTCATATTTTCAACGTAAAATCCTAATAAAATTTTAAATTACAGCTATTTCTGAGAAATTTTATTTAACAAATGATTTTCAATACCTAGATTACTGCATTATTGCAGTAGCTAGCAGCTGCCTGTCCAGTGGGACAGAATATTGTTTTGTTTCCCAAGGTGAATCTACCTCGGTACACACACACACTTAGACACACGTGTTCTTTCTAGAAAGGATCTAAAACCATACCATTAATATTCAGCAAGAGATAGAACATCACGAAGATCCACATGTACCAGCTGAAAGGAAATTAGCACTGTTAAGTTGACGTGCATAGCTTGTAGCCTTTCTTACTAAAATATTGACACATGCAACTCTTTGGATTACCTTAACCCGACCACTTTCTTGAAATCATTCTGTAAAAGCCTCATCATGTACTTATGGAAATCAAAACGTGGGTACTGACGACAGTACCTCTGCAATCGATTATGGCATCAACATTCACAGACAAGGAAATAAAGCACACAAGGCAGTGATGCTGAGGTGGTGCTTACCATGATAAAACCATGACGCATTGTGGTGTAGTCTATTTTAGTTACTGATCCATAGAACTGCTTTACAAAACAATGCTGAATGCCATATGAAAAAGCTTGATTAGTCCACCATAACCCAAAATGAGATGTCTGATGTAATTTTTCGTGGCATAATTACTGATACATAGAACTGCTTACCAGCCAACTCAATACTCTGGAGTCTTGGCCAAAACCGTTCAAATGATTCCTAATAAATAAGTTTTCTTGTACAGGGAATGTCCTCCATGTTGGTGTTGATTGATCTGTCACGTTTAACAGAGGCAAAAGACAGACTCAAATAAAGAGATAAATTAAATTAACTTTAAGTAAAAGGGGGCCACCAAAACCAACGAGATGGGCACCTCGTACCCTAACTTACGCACCCGGATCGGGGGCACCAGAACCAACCGATGGCTCTAGGTCCCCTGTCGCCTGGGCCATATAAAGGTGGGGAGGCTGGCAGCGATCGTGCTCTCTGGTTCACGATTTTCCCCGCTCCTCCTCCACATCTCCTAAATCCTACAGATCTAGGGTGGCCGCAGCAGCGACGGGAAGGCCAGGGTACACCCCGCCAGTGCCAGGGCAGTGTCACTGGAGGCCGGAGGGCATCCAAACCTTCTCCAGATCATCTCCGTCGACTACAGTACAACCTTGCACCAACCGGGTAGCAACGACGTCTTCCTCGACTCCGGCACCCAGTAAAGATCTAATTCTACCCATCCTCTTATGTTCATTAGGTGTTCTAGATGTTTCCCACTCCTAGGCCCTACAGGTAAATAGGGAATTATCATCCGATTGATAACAATACGTTCAAAATTATAATGAAAGCCTGCTTTTCTTGGTTTATCGATTTTCATTTCACGGAAGAGAAAAACTGTCAACCGCCAAGGTCACAACTATGTTGTTAGCAGCACGAGAGAGGAGTATCATACCATTATCTTCGAGTTCTCTCCGAATCTGAACTTCCCATTGTTTCCATTTACGTATCTGAGTAAGACAAGACGGAAATCAGCTAAAATAGCTAAACGAACCCTGTGGTTTATTGCGCTGCATACCTACCTCGTGAAAGGCTTACCTTTGCAACTCCTAAAAACATTGTTGAAACACTGAAGGTAACATGTGTGACTGCCAACACAAATATAAAAATTTCCAGCTGATGTATAACTTCACTGGACAGCAATGGAACTTTTCCCTGTTTAATCATACTCTTGCGCTCACGTGTGTCAGCAAAGCACAGAAAGAACTGAGGTATGCATAGTTTCCATCATCAACATTATTGAGAAATGTAAAATACGCCAGTCATTAGAAATGTAAAATAGGCCAGGTAAATACACATGCTAAAAAGGAGGGAGAAGTTACAGAAACAAAGTAGCAACCAAATAAATACGCATGGTAAAAAGGAGTATTAGACAGAAGTTGTGGTGTGTCCCTCTAGGTGCTTAGTGCTTTGCTACAGCACCTTTACCGCTTCCCTTGAGAATGATGCATATGTAGTATAAATCTGATGTAAGTCTTGCGTGCAATGTTGAGTATGCTACTGAAATTTTGTGTCTACTATCAGGAGGAGCCAAATAATCTTGTGCAGCAACCACACGACATGCTAGCTACAAGGTCCCTGACAGGCTACGGGATCCATAAGTCAACATATGTAAGTGCCATACGACATGATTCCTTCCCTCAGTCGCACCTCTAATAGGTGTTCGATCCAATGCTTAAATAGTAGGTTACTAGGTGCATAGACCAGGAACAACAATATTGATTCCTTTTGTATGTATTGGGAAAAATGATTCATTGTGTTAGTTATCTTCTAAAATTAGCAAGTTGTAGATATAAGATTCTACACCCTTCAACCAAGTATGCACTGCTCTTCTTTACTTTTTTCTATATAATTTATTAAAGTACACTAGTTGTAAGTATGCTATGTTTATTGTTCAGTAGCGACAACAGAGGTGAGAGCTGCATGTGCTCAAGTTGTTGTAGACAAGGCTTGCTCCAACAAATTGAAGGACTTGATTCACGGGGCTTGTAATTTGGTTATCTTAGCTGATAAAAGCCAAGGGTATGTAACCATGACTATCACCAACTCAATTCACATGTTTTGTTGCTTGACGAAATGCCACATCTGCATGTAACTTACGTAAGTTTCATACGACATATTTTGTACAACAAATTGTTTGAAAATATTGGTTGAGCTTCAATTGTTGCACATTAAAATTTTCACTCTAGGTTCAGAATTGCGACATAAGATTAGAGAGATACATCGATATTCGATTTCAGTCAACGTATACTATGTGAGCTCTCCTTAACCAAGATACACCCTCCGTCCTAAAATATATGGCATCTAAGGATTAGTCAAAAGTCAAATCTTGCTAACATTGACCAAATATTAGGAAATATATCTAGATCTACAATATTGAATGGACAAACTAAGAGAATATACTTTATGATGAATCTATTGATATTGATTCAGTATTGTAATGTTTATATTTTTGTGTATAATCTTAGTCAAAGTTAGAAAACATTGACTTTTGACTACTCGCTTGTCGTCTTATATTTTGGGATGGAGTGAGTACAATCTAGAAATATAGTACTCCCTCCGATGTACTAAATCAGCGACACATATTATAAATTGGAGGGAGTATTACAGTTGGATCATGCAATAGTTATCATCCTTCTCCTATCTCTTGATTTCTTACCCCCATCATTAGTCATTTTTTAAGTTTGAGAACCACGTGTAGTATATTTATACTTCTTATTGTTTTTGGTGGTCGTGTCCTTTGTGTACTAAAAAAAGTCTAATTAGATCTTTTTTGTTTATTTGAGAACCCTTTGAGAGGGCGTTCAAAGGGTTCTCAAATAAAACAAAAGTCCATTAGATGATATCCTTTCTATCCAGATTATTAAGACCTGGTTGCAATTATTTTTAGGGTTAATTGGATAGACGTTACTGCAATTTTCGCGTATTTGAGAAACGCTACTGTAACTTTTAACTTTGGAAAAATGGCACTTCAATTCTGTGTACGTTTGAGAAACGCCATTACACCCACTTAACCAACATATACCGGCCAATATATGCCGCAATACCTGCCGTATATACATACCATGGTGGGGTCCACCAAAATCAGCCAAAAAAATAAGTCGGCTACAATATAAAAATATGGAGATCACACGCATGCATTTAAATAAAATTTTGACAATATAATATGCTTCTGGTTTACAGTTGACAATACAATATGATGCACCGGACTACAATATATATGATCCAGGTTCACAGTTATCAAAACAATATACTGTGAATATTATATGATCCAGGTTTACAGTTAATAATACAATATATGATCCAGGTTCACAGTTAACAATAAAATATGCTTCTCGTAAAAAAAAATACAATATGCGCTAGGCGCACCAACATGGTACGTATATACAGCAGGGAGACAGAGAGCGCACGAGTGAGTATGGGAGAGCAGGCTAAGTCGCTTCGTCGAGTCAGTCCCGACTTATTTTTTTGGCTGATTTTGGTGGACCCCACCATGGTACGTATATACGGCAGGTATTTCGGCATATATTGACTGGTATATGTTGGTTAAGTGGGTGTAATAGCGTTTCTCAAACATACACATAATTGAAGTGGCATTTTTTTAAAGTTGAAAGTTGCAGTGGCGTTTCTCAAATATGCGAAAATTGCAGTGGCGTTTATCCAATTAACCCTTATTTTTATGCAGCATTGGTTTCTTTATTGTAATTTCAGTAACAATCACACTAGGACACTAAGTAATTTGACCATAAGAGAAGTAGCTGACTTTTGAAATCTGAACTATATGGACTATATAGTTAATATGTTTCTGAAATAGTACATGCCTAACTTGATAGTGAGGATATATATAAGAAATAATATTTAATTTTGTTGTTCATGTTGTATTGGGTGGAGCTAAAACCAAGTACGAGAAACAAGGGAGCAACACTTGAAGAGAGCGCCAAAAATCCAAAAAGTTATTGCAGCTATACGAGAGCGAGCACCAACCAGTGAAAAAAAGTGTGTGACACAAACAGAAAATAGTTTCTTAAAATGGTCCTAGAAAAGATATTTTATTCTAATGTCTCTAGAGATGTCGGTGACATGCGATCGTATAGCATCTTAAGCAAGGAAGATATAACCAATAGCATGATCATTGCGGTTTGATTAACCTGAATTGCATGCTCGTTTTATTAGTGTAAACGGTGCTCCCATTGAATGTTACATGTGAGGTCAGAAATGAACTTGACACACCGTAACAACACATGGGCATTAACCTAGTGTAGTATAAATCTGATGTAAGTCTTGCGTGCACTGTTGAGTATACTAGTCAACTTGCTTCTTATTTTTATTTTTCCTCGGATCCTTTGCCAGAAGCAGGTATGACGAGAGGCAACGTTAGCTGGATTATTCCTCCGACTTGTCCTAGGCAGACATACGGACACTGCTTGTTTATCTTTAGACCTCCTAGTGACCCATCCGTTGAACTTATCCATACTGGTATGTTATATCTCTTTTGTTGTGAATTATATGTTTGTAATGTTGTCTTTTGCTAACTTGATTTAGTACTGGAGTTGTTGTAGACTATAAGGCCTTGTTTGGTAGTACTAGAGTTTTTGTGAGGATTAGTGGGGATAATCCACACCAAATCCCAAATCCCCACTTACTTAAAAAAAAATTGGTTAGAGTATTGAGTGAGTTTAATCCCTGCTTATTCCCATATTTCCCCAAATTTTAGTGTATTTTTCTCAATTCCCAATACTCTACTCATACCTAGTGGATTGTGGGTGGGGTTTTATGGGGATTGGGTGAAGATAGAGGTTTCACCCAATACTCTAGAGGATTATCCCCACTGATCCCCACAAAAACTTAGTCCCAAACAAGGCCTAAGTTGTTTCATGGATTCCTTCATTAACTATTTAATCATGTATTGTTCCTCTTCCATCCCATATATGTTTTTTATATATGCACACTGTGTTTGGTGGGCTTCCTAGGATCTATATTATGCGGTTTCTAGTGGTGAAGCTAAATCGACATGGTGCCCGTCCCGGGCGTTACATTCCCCTTTGCGGAAAGTAAAAAAACTACCACCGCACGTTTACCCATAATATGTTTATTTCAGCCTCACTTATGCTGCATTCAAGTAACTTCACGTGCACGATTCTCATTCACAGTTCTTCTTAACTGCAATCTGCATGGCACAACAGCGGTTAAATCATGCATGCTGCAACCTCCTAAATTCGTTCTGCAACTCTCCATCAATCACCAATAGAGAATGGGAATACCGCTATTGCATCCCCAACCTTGTTTTACTCCCTTCAATCCAAATTAGTTGACTTAGATTTGTCTAGATTCAATTATATTTAGACATGAATTTAGTATTAGATACATCCGTATCTTGACAAATTTGACTCAACTAATTTGGGTCGGAGGGAGTACCAAAATTTAATTTTCATTATAGGTCGCTGGTGCTGGTGGTGGAAACAACGAAGGTCTAAAGTCGAAACATGAGTGGATAGGCTGCAAGTTGTCTGATATGGTAGAGAACAAGAGAACGCCAAATGGCCGGAGGATTGGACGCCGCCTGGTGACGGTGGGTTCCCTGTTCGGATTCGGACGCTATAGTAGTCAGTAGGCGGGGCCTGATCTGGTAACTAATGGCTCCTACCCATGGGTTAGGGTTCATCAATGTCCACATCTTCCTGTGCTTACGGTTTAGGGTTTGGAGTGTAGGGTCGAAGATCTAGACATCGGTGAAACCTAAACCGATAGGCTACCGTGAATAGTAAAAGCCCGAAATGTTGACCGAATTTACCCATCTTGTGTGAACTTTGGTGGGTATCGAATTTTTTATTTTTTCATTTTCCCCTTATTAGTGGTACCAGGCTGCGAGCTTTCTAGGGGAGGGAAAGGAGAGGCCTTCCCATCATTTATTTTGGTGGGTGGGGGGGGGGGACCTAGAATGAGGGTGGAATTGGGTCGATGGATGCTGGGACAGGGGCAACTCGATAGCGGCCTCTCCAGCGAGTAGCATGGTAGCAGGTATTGGCGGTGTGATTCGGCCATTTGGTTGGCTAGGTGTGCCATGGTGGGTGATCCTAGTGAAGCTATTGAATGGCGCCAAAACCCTGATGAGTATCTGGAGTCCATGGTCCATGCATGTCGTTGTGGGCATGTGTTTTATTCTTGCGACATGGAGGGTAGGTAGGGTGGACCGAAATCTTTGCATCTCGGCATCAGTCGCGATGATGCCTGTGGGCGTCAATTTCCAACTAGGGCATTGTCTTGGTCCTCTCTATTCTCTCCAACATTGAGGTGAAAACTTGTGTCCACCTCGTCTGACGTGGCAGCGCCGACGCTTTATGTCAGGTCCCTCATGGAGACGCACATGAGCTTATTCTCAGTACTTATTGGATGTGTCTGGTAGTGCAGTTTTGTGCATTTAGTTTGCCAGACTAGTTTTGTCATGTTTTTTCTTGTTGGTTAACCTCTGAGGATATCCTCAAAACCATGTATCTTTTGGCAATGTGAATTTATTTATAATGTGGGCACATAAGCGTGTTCTGAGAGAACAAGAGAACCAAAATGCTCTAGTAAGTGCACCTGCAGCGCTCCCCTGAGTTCTGCTACAAAAGTTGATCCCGGTAAGACATCTCTAGCATACATGGTAAACTCGCGGAAACTGAGAAATAACGGCCGGTTTTCGGTTTTCCATCGAAATAGTAACCCGAATAGACTCCATATAACTGGCGCATCCTGAATTTTTTTATCTATGGCTCGATAATTTGCACCCTGTAACCATATATGCTAGGTTCCGCGTCTGAACCGAGGGGGGCCTGTAGACGCAACGTTAGTTGGCATGAGGGACATTTCACCACCATCGATTCCTGCCTCCCCTCTTTCGCCATCGTAGATCCACTGTACCGGCCATCATTCAGCCTTGCCGCATCAGCGATTCTGACCTAATCGACCCTTCCAACATGCTGCCAGTCATCGGAGATGTCGTGCGGCCGCAATCAACCCCTCCCATTCCCCCTCTGCCTCTGCCGCCGCATGTGCATGCACACGCTGTTGGTCAGCCAAATCTGGAATCTGCGAGGACGAAGGGCCAGCGAGCGGGCCAAAACATCATCAATGGAGGAGTTGCAGCCTCGGCACCCGCATCTGCCTCCACCTTCGTGCCCGCATTGGAGATAACGGGCGCCGCCACCCACAAGAAGGTGAGGAAGAAACCTTGTCGAAGGGTGTCCCACATTGAAGAAGTCGGTCGTCAGCCGCTCCAGCCTGCCCCTGCCACGTCCTTGACCGTCATCTCGTCCCGTAATGGAGCCAGGGCCGCACACGAAGTGTTCGAAGAAACATCCACAAGGTATTGAACTCACCCTCCACCTACAATTTGCTTCCAATTGCCAATTGTATTGTTAATTATAGTAGTAGTTTCGATTTGCATGACATTATGACCTTGTTCACAAATATCTTGAATGACTATTCAGTTGACATAACCGAGAAGCCACTTGCGGCATTCTCTTGTGAGGACAATGTTGGGCGGTGATGAGGGTGAAGATGGTGACAATGGTGATGATGAAGGTGAGGAGGTAGATGAGGGGGTGTTCGTAACCTCATAAGGGAAGAAACCAAGACCAAGGGCGGTGAATTACTAGGAAGTTTAGGATGTCACCATGGTGCGGGCATGGGAGTTAATGTCCCACGATGCGGTCTCCGGCAATGACCAAACCGGGAAGAGATACTGACCAATGATTGAAGATACGATCTTCAAACTCATGCCTCGACTTTCTAACCCAACTCCTCGCACCTACCTATCACTCCAGGGATGTTGGGATGCCATCAAAGCTTCTTGTAACCGTTGGAGTGAATGTTTGGAGCAAGTGTGTGGTGCACCACCAAGTGGCTGCAACATTGATGACTATGTGAGTTATTTTCTTTATGTGATGACTATGTGGTTGTGAATGATCATATTGATCACTTGTGATTTGTGCATTGACTTTGTAGGATCGAATAGCACAAGGGAGGTACAAAAACATATGCGGGATCAAAGAAGAAACCATTCACATTTCAATGTTGCTACAAGTTGCTTGAGAAGAGTGATAAATGGGAGGTTGCGGGATCAAGAAACACCCCCAAGAGAGGGGCCATGGTACAATTGGATGATGATGAGAGTGACGAGGGTGGAAGGAACAAGAACAAGCCCGATAGCAACAAGAAAGCAAAGGAGAAGCTAACGAACATGGCTGAATCATCAAGATTGAGGGACAAGATAGATGAATGGTGAAGTACAAGGAGATGATGATGAGCATGACATTGGAAGCTAAAGTGATGTTTTCAAGGGAGAAACAAGAATTGAAATAAGCAAAGTGGCAAGAAATTCCCGAAGATGCCAAGCGCAATGCCGAATTGGAGGAGGGTAGAGTGCAACTCGAAAAAAAGGCAATGGAGGATCTCATTCTCGAGGAGAACAAAACAATGATGATGGATCCAATCAAAATAGATTTATACCAATTGGAGTGGTGGAATCTTGCAAGAATGGAGATCCTAGAAAGAAGGAAGCAAGCTCTTCTAGGTACTGGTGCTTCAACAAGCAGTGGTGGCGGTGATGGTGCCTCCGGTGGGCTCGCCAACACTGGTATTGTTCAATGTCATGTTCTCCGGCTTGAGGAGACATATGTATTTTTTGGTGGCTAGGATCATTGCAAACAGTGATCTAAAAATGTGAACTATCGCATCTTTTATTTACTCACGTTTGATAAGCTGTTAAATAAACATTTTCAATTTAATTTTCAGTTTGGTTTCGCACTCGTGCGGAATAGAACCCGCGCTCTGAGCCCGTGAAACATAATATTCAGTTTTACGGGCTCAGAGTGTGTGCTATGTTCCGCGCAAGCGCAAATGGGCCTGCCAAACGCGTTTTGGAGTGTGGACAAATGGAGGCCAAGCTCCAGGAGCCCTTTATTATTTTAAATTAGAAAATTGTATTTATAAGATTCAAATATTCTGATTAAACTGGTGTGTAATTAGTGTTGTACTTTACAAACGTAAAAAATCTCAATGCAAAATTATTTGTATTTTGGGTGTATAAAAATATTAAATACTGAAAATTCATAGTTTTGAAATGTGCACTATTCACTATACTCATATCCATATTATTTTTAAGCTTAAAATACAAAGTTTTTTGCATTTAGTTTTTCAAGCTTGTATACATATCATTAAAAAAACACCTAGGCCATTTCTTAGACTTTTCTTTGAAATTTTAAAATTTGATTGTAAAATAAATTAACGGACCTAGATTTGTTTAGATTCGGATACATCTAGTGACTAGATACATTCGAATCTAAGACAAATCCAAGTCCATTAATTTGGATCCGAGGAAGTATATTAATTATAAACTTGGCCTCCTGAAAATTCTGAAATTCAAAAATTCAACACTACCCAATGATGACAAGTATTAACAAACTTTTGATACACCATCTAAAACAGCGATCAAATGTACGAGCAAAAAAATTCCTTTGAGTTACCTTTAAACGGCAGTGTGCGCTCCCTTCAGCATCCTCGTTCAGCATCCGGCTCCCTAATCTACCGATGATCTGGGAGGCCACATAGTGTCGCTTTGTTGGCCCCACTTCACTTGTCGCCCTCTGGCATGGCAGCATGTGGTCTGCCAAGCCAGGAGAAATGCATGTCTTCTCGATCAGGTTTTGGAACACCGTGAGCAGTAGGGCGACGAACCCTTGCAGCAACTCTGCATTACATGCACCAAGCAACCTTTTGAATACTATAATTCCCGTGGTAATTTATTTGCTAAGTATTTGAATAGTACACCCGATCTATGGAGAGGTAACATGTATCCATCTTAATTAATTTAAGATGCACATTCTAGATCAAAGAAAACCAATGCCAAGTAATCGATGTAAGAAACATGTGTGTTCAGTGTCATCCATAGACCGCACCACAATTATCTAAAAATGTGTCACCATACAAATAATGGTGGATCCAATAACTGATGGTATCCAGGCCACGGTTGAGCTATGTATACCTGCAGGCGCACATCATAGAGAGGAGGCTGTTTGGCCAAGGTTTTAGCCCAGATCACCACATGTCCAGATGCACTCTACAACTAATATGAAGAAGACCCTCTATGCGCGGCAGCGGTGCGTGGTCGCTACGCGGATTGTTCAATGGCACGGTCGAGATACATGTAGGTAGAGAATATCGCATGAGTGGGGTGCTGGGAGGGGGTGCATATTGGAGGAACATAATAATTTATAGATCCATCCTGGATAAAAGAGGATATCGTCTGCCTAGACAAAGAAAAAAGTAACCATTTATAAACATAATTTCATTTATATGACAGAAAAATAACCGAGAGTGGAGGCCCACTAGACGGTATTGGATCTCGACCTCCTTCAACATACATTCATTCTGGTACCAGATATCATGCCGATGACATGCAACTAGTTGCACACTTTTCAGGTATATAGGTTTCCGGATCTTTCTACCTATCTATATCTTCTTATAAAGTAGACCCCCACTAAGTTTGTCTATCTGCACATCCAGGCTATCCACATCACCAAGTAATCGCAGCCGTCTGTTACCGTACAATTATGTTGTCCCGGTCATGCACTTCACTAGAAAGTCACATGCAAGCATCACGTGCGTGTACTTCAAAATATTCCTTCTCGGTAAAATAAAACTGATATTACAGCAATTAATCCAGTCGTATGTGTCCTGTCCTCTCCCCTCTCCACCAGCACATCATTAATTCCCGTGTGTCCTCTGCTTCTCAATCCGATCTCCATGTCTTCCTCCTACATTTGAAACTACAGCAGTCTGTATATCTAGTCGATTCCCTTCCTTGACTAGATGAAGATCGAGAGGTAAGTCGCTACCGTGTAGGAAGCCGAACAGCGCCGATTCTTCATCCATTTTCCCAGCTCATGCGCATGTCAGTCACTAATGCTTGTAGATGTACTAGCTGTCAACATGATGGCGGTCCAGAGCACCCGGTGTTGGCCAACAATTTGTCAGCTTCGTAAGCCCGGAAGATCATCGGACGAACTCAGTGACTTTCAACAGTAATCCATTCCCTAGCTCTCTATTGCTATCTCCTCCGTGGTGTGTGTGGTACTACAAGGGCCGTGGGAAGCCGTTCAATGATGTATTTTGGATTGATTTGGCTGCATCTCTGAACTGGTGTGCTGTCGATGATGCCTAGCTATCTGGCTTTTTTGTCATTCGCTCATATTCCACAGCTACTTCATGACTTGCCAATGACTTCAACTTATATGAAAATGTTCAAGAAAATCCTCTCTTATCTATCTGCTGAAATCAGGTAATTCACTAATATCATCACTCCAGTCTTTTCATGTTATCCTAAAATTTCATTATTTTAGAGAGTTGGTTTTGTGATGCATTGTTGGCATCTTTGGCCACTGAATTAATCAAGTTTAAATTTTTTCATCGTGCAAAATGGAGATTTTTTGCATTTACCAAGAACAACCCGCCGCAACGCGCGGGGAATTCCTCTAGTTTTGAACTACAAGTAGGTCATATGCCTCATTGACATGCAACATAGAATAATGAACAAAGTAATGTTTTGGTTTACCAACAGATCATTATGTCATATGAGGTATAGGTATTGTCTAATTATAATCATGTCCCTCTTTCCAAAATCAGTAGTATTTCCATATAAGAAGTATTTTGGTGACCGCAATTATAGCATAAATTCATGCCTTCAATTCTTTTTGAGTTTTTTTGATAGACAATTTTTTGTTAGTTGGGTTTCATGAAGACTGTGTTTAGAAGTTCTCTGTGGGGTTTTTTCGCGCATGCTAGAGCATCCATATATGAGCATCATCGATAAAGTATAATTGTTGCGTTAATTTATTCGAGCTAGATTGTTTTAGTTTAACAAAAAAAATCATGTTTACATTCTCAAGTTGATATAAATTTTATGGAATTTGGGAGCTTGGTTGTGTAGATATAGAAATTTTGGTGACACCGTACAAGAAGTGTTCTCCTGTCCTGTTGAAGAAGTCATGGCTATGTGCCACATTTCTTGCCTCCACGTCGCTTAAAATGATTAGTTGAAATTATCCCCTTCTCTTGTGCTTACTAGGTATAGTCATTTGAACTATATTTTGGTAGCTAGTTTTTGTTTAAATCATCACATTGGTGTAAATTGTGTGGAGAGCGCGATAATGATATTGTAATTACGATCTGCATCAGGCTTCACGAGCGGAATCATGGAAAAATGACGAAACACAATTCTAATATTTCCCTCCGGCACTTTTTAAGCAAAGGCAAAGAAAAAAATAAGATATCTAACATGCACGGAAGTTAGTGCTAGGTGTTAACTATGATATCTTAGTTTGTATTTTCTGTTCGGTGGCTTGTCAACTTGTAAAACATTTTATCATAAAATATAACTTGTGAGTTTTTGTCATATATCTATTTCTTTACTGGTCTATGTTGCTTATAATGCGCTTACTCAACAGCTGGGGTTCGAAACAAAGAAGTATATTTATGTGCGGTTAGGAACAGAGGAGTATTACATACAAACTCTAGAGATACATATAAATTATTTCTGACCATAGAATGACTAATTTTGTACTTTATCAAAGATGCGGTTGCTAATAACAAAGTAGAAAAGATGACAAAAACACAAGATCTCAAGTCCAGTCGCAGTCGTACGCTCTCTCCCACTGTAACCAATGGGACATTCGAAGTATATACCGTGTATCATAGAGATCGAGAGAGATTATGTTTAAGCCTACCGTGACTAAATTTCCACTCCAAGACTATGGTCACACGATGTACACTCTATATAATCCACTGGCATCACATCACAATAAGTAATCATAGGGTTCTATCATATTCAATCTTTACCCACTATTATGTACTAGTGAGAACTCCAAAACCACATTAACATCAGTTATCAAAAGCGGGGCCGTATATGGTTCAAACTGTAATTACTGGTTTGAGGTCAGGTGCAATGTGTGAGACAAAACATGTGCAACTAATGCAAACTAAAAAGACCGCGTCACTGATTCGTCTTTGAGGTGAGAAGGGGGAACCTTACCCTAGCGCCGCCGCCAGCTTCCTTCCTCACGCTCTCTCCCCTACAGCCGCCGGAGGAGGCCGTCCAACGGTGGACGACACCGACGGGGAGGCCTCTTTTCCATTTTTTCATACGTCCTAGCATCTTGCTCTAATTCACTTGTCTCCGATATACGATTCTTCTTCATGTGCGAGCATCTGGTCTAGATCGCTGGCGTTCCATGGCGGACCGCATTCCTTCCGCCGGTCGTCCAAGTGCCCACGCGTCTAATTTGACAATTGATGGCAGTCGAGCGCGCCGTTCGGTTGGCCATGGCTTTTGGCCGATGATTTTTGTTGTCGGTGTGTTAAATCCAAGGGACCTCAGAGTTGCTCCATCATTGACGCTAGTGGCAGAGGGCCATTGGAGACTCCAAGATCCACTTGCATAAAACGCCTTACGGTAGGATTTCCATGGTCCGGTTAGAGGTGGGCTTCTCAAGGTGAGTCAAGGGCCAGAGGGCATCCATGCTCATGTTCAGTGTGGTATGCGAGGTTCTGGCGGTAACAAGGGTCAAGATGGATGAGGTGAAAACGTATGTGTCTGGTAATCAACAATTCGATCTTCTCCAACAGTGGTGGAGCTGGGAAGAGAGAAAGAGGTGCAAAATTTCTACTAGGCTGTAAGCAAAATCACCATTGCAATCAAATTCATAAATTGGTGCTCGATGTCCAGGATATATGAGCAATAATATTTTCCATATTAATTTCAATGCACATTCTTTGTGTTGGTAAACTCTTACTAGAGGTGTCTATTTTTTGGATAAATTCTCTACATCCTTGCAAACGAACTGAATTATTTAGAAAAGTCTAGCTATGATAAAAAATATCAAACATAAAAAAACTACTTGTATTGGTACATATCTATTTGACACCTTAGCTGGTGAAAATCATATAGCCTTCAGCTGAAGACGATCTACCCCAAGCGATCAATGTAGATAGTAGTCCCTATAGAGGAATACTGCCAGATTGGTGGAGGCCGGACCGCCGGAGGGGGGCAGAATGGTAGATCACTCACCGTCATGACTGCCACTGGAGCATTTTAGGTTTTTTGAAATAGAATTTGGGGACGGCCGGCCGGGGGAGAAGGGTAGTCGGTAAGAAACAGACGAAGAAGAATGGGTCTAACGGACCTAGGAGACCGTCTCAATCGACCGGATGCGTACATAGTGATCTTTTGCGCGGCTAGGGGACTGAGACGGGCTGCTTGGTGCTATGTTAATGTGTTGTTGATTCCCTTCATACCTAGTCCTTTGGGGTTTTTTGCTGGACTGGTGCTACGGCCCCGGTAGCACCTGGACCAGATCTGTCCCCGTTCTTCAGGCTGTAAACCTAGGATTTGACTATGCTGTTAGACCCGGTGATGATGGTGTCCGCCTATTTTTTCCTTCTATGATACCTCATTTTGGAGAAGTTCTTTTGGAGTCCAGGAGTACCTACTGCTGGTGCAGTTGCCGCTGCGTTACTCTATTTGATTCGGCGGGGTCTTCCTTGGCTATACGAATCCTTCGTGTCTAGAGTTGATCCACCGATTATGTTGTTGCAAATGCTAGGTGTAATTAGTATTTTCTGAAATTCAATTCCGTAAGTGAGAGTTAATGTTATGACCTAAGAATTTTCATGTCTAATTTTTCCATCTGAGCGAAAATTGTATCTAAATTAAAATAAGAAAGTCCGTCTTTTTGTTTAGCACATGCGGACAGGTGAAAATAAAAGAAGCCAGATAGCAAAAACAGCATAGACCTCTATGCAAGATTGCCAGTAGATATTTTCCACCGCCTAGCTGATCCAAAACTATCTCTCACGTTGGTAAAAAAAGGTCTGTTCTTATCCTGATCCCTGGCATCCAAAGCTCCCCTCCGTTCATCCTATAAATACGAGGTTCCGATGAGCCTGTACGAGGTTCCAGCCTGTAAATACCGTAGTCGCCGCCCAGCGATCCAAGGCAATCAAAGTTCTCTCTCTATTCTCCTGTGCTATTCCTTGAGCTGGCGCAAGATTAGCTTATAGAAAATAAGAGGAGGCGCCGCGTGGGAAGCTTTTAAGTTGTACTTGAGTGGGCGGCAGCCTTGGGTTCGGGGGTATTAGTCTCGGTTTTGCTATAAACCGAGACTAATGCCCCGGTCCCAACAAGATAACCAATATCGGACCGGTACGAGGAGCATGCGACTGGGAGGCGGCGCAAAACCCATCTAGGTTTCGGTACTTCCGCTGGCGACATCGCTGGTCTGCTCCACCTTCGGTGGCTTCGGGGCTTCGGGAGTGTGGCGGAACATGGTCCCTCGCTGGCAAGAGGTTTTTTGTTCTTTGTTTAGGTCCCTTTTAGTATCATTCTCGGGATATTAAAGCGGCGGCTAGATCTTAAAGTCAGAATAAGGTCCTTCTCGCACTATCCTCGCTCCAGTGGTGTATCTAGCGCCAACGGAGGACGCGTGGGGTCATATATCCGGCAAATATCCTCGGATCTGGTCCGCTTTCGTGTTTGTTGGTGTGAGTTCAGGTCAGTCTCTTCCAATTTACGGATTTCATCATTGAAGATGTTGCTGCTCTAGTGCACTGGTCTTTTTTGGAGTCTTAGCACGAGAACTTGCCCGTCTATCTACTATGTTGAAAAATGGAACTGGCAGGACCACCCCCTACGTTGGGTGATACAGACTGCGTCCCCCATGTGGGCACACGCAGCGCACGAGCACGCGTATATAAAGGGAAAGAGTAAAGTGAGCTCGTATTTCCTCTCTGCGCCCTCTCTCTCTCTCTCTCTCTCTCTGGCGCGCCTTGAGAGTCGCCCGTGCGTCGCCGGGTCGGTCTCGAGCCCTCTCGCCGGAATAGCCGGCCAGAGAAGGGGAAGGAGAGACGCCCGAGTAGATGTAGGCTGTAATAGTTGTAGGTTGTTTGGCTATATATATGTGTGCGCCATAGGAGCGCGCCAGGGAAAAAGAAGTCGATTCGAAGCCAAAAATAAATAAAGTGATTGAGTCTTACCTTGTTTAATCTTGAGAAAGACCCTATATAACGGCTTTGGATGCCTCCGTTTGACTGCCTGCCCTCGAAAAAGAATAGTAGCCAATAGTGAGCGCACACATCGGCGGGACGGCGAGGGTGCAATAATCTGACTGTCCAAAGGGAACATGCACTATATATATATATCAAGAGCTGGCTGCTTGGTATGGCGTTGTTTGTGTTACCTTGGCGAGGTAATGGAGGCAGCGTTCGGCGACGAGCGAGGGCAGCACGATGAATGAGCACATCCCAGCTACGATCCACGTCGGCGTCAACTCAAGCGTCTGCTCACCCATCTCGATCGGTACTCCCCGGCCGGCCTTGAGCGGATCTAATAGCTACTCACAGGAAACTGACGAGAGAGTAGCCTCCTAGTTTCACGGCGACCAAATTTGCAATGCTATAGCTACACAAAGAGACAGAGTAGTACTAGTACTAGTATGATAGTACTTACTACTCCACATTGGTGGGAGGGAATCGGGAGCGCACTTTTGGCACCGACGGCCAGCTTTAGTAGTAGTACAGTACTGGCGAGTCTTTTAATATACTCGCTTTAGGCCATGTCTCTCCCTTTTACTTTTATTATGCCCGACTGCCCGAGTGTAACCCCTCTTTGTGCTAAATGCATCTTTGGCGGCTCCTCGTCTCCGGTGGCCTTTTTTTTTTGAACGGGTTTTACATACTCTGACTCAATCAAATCGGCCATAGCGAGCGGGGACATGCCCCAGTCAGAAATAGCTTTGTCCTGAAAATCTAGCTACATCAGCTAGCATATGAGACACCTGGTTGCTCTCTCTTCCAATTTTCACTACTTCAAAATCAAGACAAATATCTTGAATGTTTTTTTATCTGTTCATACAAATTCCATAGACGACACATGCTCTGATTCCTTTGCTTAATTGCTTCAACGACCACGGTGTTGTCGGACTCCAGAATAACCGAAGCATTTTTAGCATCATGAACAGACTGAAGGCCCAAAAGGCACGCCTTTGTTTCAGCTTCAGGCACATCTTGGCAACTGATCCCATTAGCATTGCATGCCCATAACACCTTCCCATAATGGTCACCGCAAATGCACGCAATAGAGCAAGTTCCATTGTTTGCCTCAACGGAAGCATCCACATTAGTTTTGATCCACCCGTCAGGAGGCGCCTCCCAGATCCTCTTATGATCAGGATTTGGAGAATCCTTAATCAGGTTCAATTTAGATTCAGTACAAGTTTCCATGCTTAAGATGGGTTCTTTTCCTTTCCTTTCTCATGAACGGCGTCTCCGGTGGTCTTGTTATTTTAAAAATTGAAAATCATATTTCCAAGCTTCAAAAAATTGAAAAACATAGTCCATGATTTATACCACAAACGTGCAAAATATTAATTTTAAATACCTTATATCCTGGGTTGTAAAAAATGACAAAAGTGTAGATATGTAGTAGTTTGTTTTCAAATATACAAATTTTTATCAGATTTGTCATTTTTGTATAGCCCACATTACAAAGAATTTCACATCACGTTTTTGCATTCTCGCGGGATACAACATTGACTATGTCCGAATTTATTTTCAGAAATTATTGAAACATGTAAATTATGATTTTTTTTAAATGAAGGGAGCACTTGCGCTTGGGAGTAAAAGACACTTCCCGGATCTTTGGCCCACTTATTTCAAAACATGGCCCTTGAAAAAACTTATTGTTGTTTCTATCCCTTGGCTCACGCTATTTATACCGGCGGGCTGAAACCCATGAAATGCCAGTTAGACTGTCTCCACAAAAATGACCTAGCCAATTTTGGTCCACGTCATTCTATTTGGCGTGACTGCAAGAATCCCAGATCCTTTCTCAGGCCATCTACGTAAAAATAAAACAGCTAAGTGGTACTATTTAACTTGGCGAGACTTAAACGGTTTTAGATTTTTTCAGCATCTAGAGGTCTGATATCGTCTGCACAATTGGCGTATGATGATGGGTTTCAGTCCCGCCAGCCAAATGGCTTGAGTCCAATACGATAGAAGTATCGATACGTTTTGTCGAGGGCCATGTCTTTCAATAAGTTTGGCAAAGGACAATTTGGTACAAATCGCTCCGTCTCCTTCATGCACATATGCGCCTACCGACACTATTATATTTTTATTTTGTTCCTCAAGACAGCCACTCCCCTCTTTTGTCTGTCAAGCAGCTCCACATCATTCAGTTATCATTATTTAATCCTGAAAAGAAACTAATACTATCTATTATATAATAAAAACAATTAGATTTGCTAATTCTCAGTCACTAGGGGATTAGCTAAATCTCAGTCACGTCGTGGGCCACTGGGTTTTGGGGTGGGGGTGGGTGGGGGTGGGGGGGGGGGGGTGCGCAGTCGGGAGGGGGGGGGGGGGGTGCAGCTGGCTGTTGCTTTATGTTGCACGTGGGTTTATGCCTAGAGTGCATAGGCTTTTGTCGTGGGCCGATGGCTGCTGCTTTTGTCATAGGCTTCTGGCTGTGTTGCTTCCGTGAGCAATGTGGTCTTTCTGGTGGGTGGTCCCTTTTTGTGTCTTTCTTTTGCTTTTTGCTTTTCTTATTGTTGTGTGGTACTCCCTCCTTCAGAAATGTAAGACATTTTAATATTGTGAAATAAATATATCTAGACATTTTTTAGTGTATAGGTTCACTCTGAAGCTCTATGAATCTATACACTAAAAGACGTCTGAATATATTCAATTCACAAAGCTAAAACGTCTTATATTTCTAAATAGAGGGAGTACAAATGATCATCGTTGATTCCCTAAATAAACTATGTCCATCTTGGGCCCTTAAAAATAGTGTGAAACTGAGGCTCAACTATATTATGTCCATCATGGGCCTACGTAAATAAGTGTATCCGGAGCATGATGTTGATTTCAGAAAATATATGACGTATGCCATCAACACACATGAGTTCTTCCACCTCGTGTGCGATCCATCCACACACAAGAGTCCTCTCCATGGTGTAGCATGGATCATGACAACATGCATTTTTGCATCTCGCGTATGCTAGGACACAGAACCAAGAACACGCGTGTTTCCATGAACCAAGAACATAAGCATTTTCTCCAAAGTGAAATAGAGCGCCCTCTCACTGCCATCACATGTCCACTAAGGCGTCAAGAAGGTATCATTTTTTTTAATGTTTCGTCTATTTGATTTCCACTCAGATGCATTATTTGTTGAGATGCCTGTCATGAGCAAATGTGCAGGCGTGGTGTCCATGAGCTGTTTTTTGCGATACCCATGTTCACTTGGCGCTTATGTACAGTGCCATGTAGTTTCCGTAGAAACCGATGATAGGAAGCACAGGAAAAAGCACAAGGCCACTTGGCAAGACAAACCACAATCATTTGTACATGGTACCAGGGCACACCTAGAAATAACAAAACAATTGACTGCGGTGTCTATGACACACGTGGGTGTAGTATGAATATGTTATATATATGCAAAATAGTGGGCTACTCACCCGGCTAGCTATGCATGTCTGTAAGACCGTAGGATTAAAAGACGAGAGGACAATCCGATTAACGGATATGATATAAACCCATTAGAGTACCCCTAACAGACGTTGTATCGGGAGTATGTTATTAATTTCTGAAATAAATGACGCGTGTCATCCACACACATGAGTTCTTTCCCACGGTGTGACCCATCCACACACAGAAGTCCTCTCCATGAGTGTGACATTTATCATGACAACATGCATTTTTGCATGTCACGCATGCTAGGACACACAACCAAGAACACGCGTCTTTCCATGAACCAAGAACGTACGCCTTTCTCCAAACTAAAATAGGGTGCCCTCTGTCTCAGCCGACACAGGTCCATTGAGGTGTCAAGAAGGTATCAATTCTTTTTGATGTTTCATCTGTGCGGTTTTCACCCACATGCATTAATCAGATGCAGCAATGTCAGCCATGGCGACAGTTTCTTTTCGGGCTAGATGCCAGTCGTGAGCAATGTGCATGTATGGTGTTCGTGAGCTATTTTTGTGATACCCATGTTCACTTGACACCTATATGTAGTGTCATGTACTTTCCGCGGGAACCAAGGATAGAAAAGCGCGGGAAAAGAACAAAACCACTTGGCCGGACAAGCCACAACCATATATACATGTTATCCAGGGCACCTCTAGAAATGACAAAACATGTGACTGTGGTGCCTATGGCACATGTTAAAACCACAACGATTTGGTAGTGTCTAAGACACAAATGAAAAACCACAACCATATGACAGTCGATCTAAGACACAAGTGAAAGGACAAACGACATCTCCTACAGCTTGCGCTTAGCAGAATTTGACGGATGGCAAGAGGATGCCGTTAGCAGAATAATGGCAGTAACCAACGATGTGGATATTGTGGGATCATAGGGTGACAATATCGGACGACTATATAAGCATGCGCAGCTAGCCTGGTGGATAGCAAATCCGCGTCGATATATACATTTGTTGCACAATAATCAATTGCATACATGCTTTAAAAACATACTGATAACAACGTTTTATACATGCACATATAAGTTGCTATTGTGATGCTTCTCGGGCCCCAATTTTTGGATTCGCCCCGGGCCCCTAAAATATCAGGACCGGTCATGTCTAAAAGTCAAAATCAAAACCACATATTTAGGTGCTTTTACAAATTATAAGACCAAAGCTAAAAGTAAGAACTAGGTCTAACATAGATACTGGTGGCGTGTAACGATGACCGCATGTTTTTTTTTTTTTTTGCATTCGTAGAATTCAGCAGCAGTATTATATAAAGAGCACGAATTCATCTAACGTAGCAGTATTATCATATACATCATAAGTATATAGTCCGCAAGCTCTCATTTGATTAAATTTAACTACCTAGATTGCCGAGTAACAAAGTTATTGAATTATCAACTAGTAACATGGATGTAAGCCTATGGAGCCCCTAGAGAGAAACAACTGACACAGAGGATCCCAATACATAAAAGGTAGTTGAATCTCCCAATAAAATAGTAGGCACTCGATCTCGATGTGATCCCAGCCTAGAGGGATCTGATTGGGATCGCCGGCACCAATTGGCTACCAATTGGCTTCTAAATGCCCACCTACCCCCTCCATCGTCCATCCACTCTCCTCTCTCCCCTGTCATATGTCATCTCTCCTCTCACCTCTCTCCGTTCTCCTCTCTCTCATTCCCTACTAACCGCACATGGATCTCGGTCCTAGAGTCTACCCCTCCAAGACATGGGGTAGCCACGTCAATGTTCATGGTTGATGGACTTGGGTTTAAAGGAAAAGCAATGTGTTGGTGACTTCGTCGGCTAGAAAACAACAAGCACACGGTTTACCCTGCTTCAAGCCCTCGGAGGGTAATACCCTACTTCCTGCTTGTCTGCTCTTGTTATTGACGATGATGAATGTTACAATATCGTTGAGATGGTCGGGTGCGCAGATTAGATCCGGCGTAAGCTACGGGTGCTGTGTTCTGTCCTCCTAGGCGGTCCCTCATAGCCTTTATGTAACGCCCTCGAATCGACCCTATGCAAGTTTTAGCCCTTTCCACCAAACCCGCATAGAAACGATTCAAGGACGCCCACCAGGCACATTCGTGCGGGTGGAAAACAAGGTAATACCATTACACAACAGTCCTCGATGGGACCCATAGAACAGATATATATATAGCACGACTCCAAGAGCCAGATACAGATATACACTACAAAGATCCAAATCACCTTGAAATCGATACAACATCCGAGTACGGATAAGAAGCAAATGGGGCTAAGAGCCCTGTAGAATAACCAATGGCGTCCATAACCCTGCCCAGGCCAAGCCGGAAGGGTAACCCTGCTAATGACGTCGATCTCAAACCTGCTAAAACAAAAGGGGTGCCGACAAAGGGCAAAGGAAAAAGAGGAGCGTCAGTACTGAGGCCAGTACATGGCGAGGCTAGAATTCGGCGGCTCTCGCCTACATAGGTATGGTGGACTAAAGCGGCAGCGCAGCGGCACTAATCAACCTATAGAGACTCAGTAAAACTGGCGGCTATTAGAGAGGGATAAGAAAGACGTACTCGGATCCAACCTGATAGTAACACCGATCATACCCATCCTGGTATTCCCCCTCGAGACCAAACGAGGAAGTCAAACCGAGGAACTCACACAGTTGGCAGTTTTATTCATTCCATTATAGTTGCAGCATTTAGTAGTCAGATATATATAGCATGAGTCATCCCGATAGCATAAGTAGTGGGCAGTTTAATTACCATTCTGTTATAGTTGGAACATTTACTAGTCAGATATAATTGTCCTGAGGAATCCCAAAACCCAGCAGTTGATGAAACTTTTATCTCATTCCATTGGAGTTGCAATACTTACTAGGCATATATAACAAAACAACCCAGATCCAGTAGTTGTTGGCATTTTTAATATCCATTCCGTTATAGTTGAATCTGATTACTAGTCATATATAAGTCAAGTTTATAGCACTACTTTAGTTATGCTTGTCTATGATCGAGATACTGTGCTCCAAGTCGTCCATAACCGCAGACAGGGCTTTCAGAAAGTTTTACCCTATAGGGGTGCACAAATAGCAACACACACTCGATCAACCTCCAAAAAACCAACTCAAAACCCAACGAGGCTTTCACGACAAAGCAATCACAGGATTCATAAATATTTCAGGGGGCCACCCCATTAAGCTACCCGCAACGAAGTTGGCCGGCTTCGAGACGGACCCAAGGTTTGCGTCAATGGCTGTAAACGATTGGGAACCCGAAAATGTGACTGGGCTTGTCGATACCGCAAAAACACTCCGCATCCAAAACAGTACAGGTGCTCCACGCACAATCTTAAATAAAGCAGTAAGCATGGCATAAGTACAGGATAGTAATAAAGCCCCAAACTACTTTGTGGCCCCAAGAAATAGAAATGAATCAAGCTCTGGCTCAGGGGTGTCCATAAGGCCTCCCGGATGTGGATAGTGCGAATAGTCAAGGAACATGTATCAAGTACTCAGGGCCTATGGGACACAAGTGGGCATAAAAACCAAATAGCATATATTGCCCATCGGTGCCTCTGCATTAGTTATATCTAGCAATTTAATAGTTGTATTTAAAGTCATGATCATCTCCACCATAAACATCTGCCAACACTTATCATGTGTCAACTTCCTGTCAACGGTGAAACGACAACGTCGCGAAGCAACACATAAGCAAGAAACTAAGACTCGCAAGGCGGACTACCTATCAAACAACAGGCAATAGGATGTGTCCATGGCAATATAGAGGCTGCACGGGATATAACTGGTGTACGGAAGACTAAAGCATCGCGACACGGATAGCAATAGATCAAAAGGAGGAAATAAAGACTATAAATGCAAAATAGGTAGAAGGGGGAGAGATGCTCGCCTGGGACACACTGCCGAAGGTTCATATCCGGAGAACTTGTCGATACCCGCATCAACTCATCGGCCTAATCCGCGAAGAAGCAAAGCACTAAAAGAAACACCGGATGCAATATTTAATACTACGGCAGAAGATCCGGCATGATTATGACATGATGCAGATGCGGTGCAATTAGGCAGTATTAAGTGGAACCGGGGTCCCGACATTTAATTAATAGGTTCGAGTTATTTAGATACCCCGCAAATTAAATGTTGGTTTAGCAAGACAAAACATGGCATCGGTTCGCTACACCAATTTAAATAGAGTCTGGAATAAGACAAAGATATCCCGCATATAGACTCCATATTTAATTATGAGGTGAATCGGCATAATGCCCCCAACCCACATGATATGCATGCGAGATGAACAATTAATATGCAACAAGTTTTATATAAAGCATTTATAAAAATAGGGCTTGGGAAAAGATTCACACATCTGGGTTTGGAAGATCTTGGGTTCCGGGGGTTAGGGTCCGGTCTCAGGGTTCGACGGGGACGACGAGGTTCGGATACAAGATGGAGAACTTGTCAAGACATGATGGTGAACTTGGGTTCCAAGCGGTCGATCTTGCCGTCGATGGCGAACTCGAAGGGATCGGGCACCGGTGGTCTTCGGATCCGTGTAGGAGATCTTGACACCTGTGACGAAGAACTCGGGTTCGGAAGGAGGTCTTGGCGTTCCGATGGAACGGTCCTCGGGGTCGGAGAACTTGGCGCGCCAGGGTCCCGGCGTTCTCGGATTCCGATTGGGGATCTTGGTGGTCTTCGGGTTCGAGAAGAAGACCTTGGCGTTCGGCGTCCTTCGGTTTCATGATGTAGAACTTGTCGGTTCCGTATCGGCGTACTTGACGTCTTCGGGTCTGGAAAGGAGTTCATGGTGTCCGTGAAGGAGTTCTTGTCGGTGGTCCTCGAATGGCACCGGGTGCAATTCTTTGGGCTCCATCTTGATCATTGATCACGGACTTGCGTTGGTGGTCGTCAAACTTCATCGGGCCGAGGCCGATCTTGGCGAGACGCTCCCATGTTGTTGTTCTCGTCGACGGGATCATCTAGTGCCACCGGGTTTGGGTACGGTCTTCGGATCGCACGGGTTCTCGACGTTGTAACACCCTGAAATCAGCCCTATGCAAGTTTTAGCGCTTCCCGCCAAAACCGCATAGAAACGATTCAAGGACGCCCACCAGGCACTTTTGTGCGGGTGGAAAACGAAGTAATACCATTACACAACAGTCCTCGATGGGACCCACAGAACAGATATATATACAACAGCGACTCCATGAGTCAAGAATACATATATGATATACAAAGATCCAAATCACCTTGAAACGATAGAGCGTCCGACTACGGACAAGATGCGAATGGGGCTAAGAGCCTTGAAAAATAACCAATAGCGTCCATAACCCAGCCCAGGCCAAGCCGGAAGGGTAACCCTGCTAACGACGGCGATCTCAAACCTGCTAAAACAAAAGGGGTACCGACAAAGGGCAAAGGAAAAAGAGGAGCGTCACTACTGAGGCCAGTACACGGCGAGGCTAGAATTCGGCGGCTCTCGCCTACATAGGTATGGTGGACTGAAGCGGCAGTGCAGCAACACGAAACAATCTATAGAGACTCTGTAATACTGGCGGTTATTAGAGAGGGGTAAGAAAGACCTATTCGGATCCAATCTGATACTAACACCACACATACCCATCCTGGTATTCTCCCTCGAGACCAAACGAGGAAGTCAAGCCGAGGAAAAACTCACACGGTTGGCAGTTTTATTTAATCTTTCCAAGGCAGTTATCCCACTTACTAGTCTTCTCACAAACAAGTCAGATTATAACTGTAAACTTTAGTTATAGTTGTCTATAATCGAGAAACTGTGCTCCAAGTCGTCCATAACCGCGGACACGGCTTTTCAAAAAGATTTAACCCTGCAGGGGTGCACCAAAGTATCCACACGCACTTCGACCCTTTTTGCCAGATCAATTAACATGCACCCATCGGTATGTCGGCGGGGCCTAAGTCATGACGTTTCCCAGACCCAAAGCAAGTACATGGGGGCCACCCCACTAAGCTACCCGCAACGAAGTCGGCCGGCTCCGGAACGGACCCAGGGTTTGTGTCAATGGCTGTAAACGACTGGGAACCCGAAAAGTGTGACTGGGCTTGTCGATACCGCGAAAACATTCCACATCCTAAACAGTACAGGTGCTCCACGCACAATCTTAAATAAAACAGTAAAGCATGGCATAAGTACTGAATAGTAATAAAGCCCCAAACTACTTGTGACCCCCGGTACAATACTTGAAATCAGGTAGTAAACCAATGGGGGTGCCCACACACCCCACCTGTGGTTAGCGCGCTCGATCTCGAAACAGGTGTCAAGAACTCGGGTCCTAGGGGAGACTAGTGAGCGGTTAAGAACCAAATATTATCTATTACCCACCGGTGCCTCTACATTAATCTACTATCAACATTAATTAATAAACTGTAATTAGAATCAAGACCAACACCACCATTAAACATTTGCCAACCGACCAACAACTGTGGAACATCGATGACGCGAGGCAACACCTGAGCAAGCAACTACGACCCGCAGGGCCAGCTGTCTATCAAGCAACGGGTAATAGGAGGTGTCCAAGGCAATATAACGGCTGCAAGGAATATATCTGGTACGGAGCACTAAAGCATCACGACACGGATAGCAATAGATCGGTAGGAGGAAGTAAAGACTATAAATGCAAAATAGGTAGAAGGGGGAGAGATGCTCGCCTAGGAAAACACTGCTGAAGGATCAAAACCAGAGAACTTGTCGATACTCGCATCCACTCATCGGCCTAATCCACGAAGAAGCACACACTAGAAGAAACACCGGATGCAATATTTAATACTACGGCAGAAGATCCGGTATGCTTATGATATGATGCAGATGCGGTGCAATTAGGCAGTATTAAGCGGAACCGGGGTCCCGACAATTAATTAAATGGTTCAAGTTGTTTAGAACCAGCGCAATTTAAATGTTGTCTAAACAGGGCAAAACATGGCATCGGTTCGCTACACCAATTTAAATGGAGTCCGAAATAAGACTAGAATAGCCCGCATATAGACTTCATATTTAATTTAGGTGAACCAATATAATGCCCCAAACCACACAATATGTATGCGACATGAACAATTTAATATGCAGCAGGTATATATCATTTATTATAAAAATAGGGGTCTCGGAAAAGGGAATCACATGTGGTTCCGAAGATCTAGGGTTCCGGGGTTCGACGGTCTCGGCGGGATCGGTCTTCGGACTCCGAGAAGAACTTGTCGACCCGAGGGGTTTGGTTCGGTCTCGACCTTCACATTCAGGAACGGGGGTCTTGTGTTTCCGGGAAGGGGCTTCGGCATTCCATGAACAAGCCCTTCGGGTTGAGGTCGGAGGAGTTGGCGTTCCGATGGATCGGTCTCTGTGTGGGCGGTCTTGGCGTCCCGGCCTATTTGTGTTCGTGTCTTCACCCGAGTGGTAGATCTTATCGGTACCATGCAATCATCTAGTGTCGTCTTGGCTTATCACAACCGGGCTTTAACTGTACCAAAACTTGTCGTGGAGGACCTGAGTAGCAGCACACCGGACGAGAATTTATCAGATACATCGCCAAGCACACATAAAGCTAGATAAAATAGCCAACCATGCAATAGCAACCACAGCTACCTGACAGCAAATAGGCACTTGGTTGGCAGGCGCGTGGTCCGGGAGGAGGCGGCCCCGACGCGGGTCGGCAGGGGAAGGAGGCGGCCCCAGGGAGGCAGAGGCGGCAGGGGGCGGGCTCGCCGGAGGAGGCGGGAAGGCGGTGGCCGGCGGGAGGCGCGAGGAGGAGAGGCGGGCGGCGGCGTAGGACCGGACTTCGGCGGCGCTGGACGCGGTTCGACGGCGAGGTGGCCGAGGCGGCGAGCTGAGCGGCGGCGAGGGTTGACAACAAGGAGGCGCGGGCCGGAGCGGAGGAAAACACGGGGAGGAGACCGAGAGGGCGACAACGACGTGCGACTTCCGGCGAGGGAGGAGGCGGATGGCGGGAGAGCGGGTGGAGGCGAGAAGGAACCGCGGCGGCGGCGGCCGGAGGTGCTGCGAGCTCGAGTGGGCGTTGGAGGAGGCGGGGCCGCACGAGGGGGGGCGAGGGAGGCCGGGGACGGTGGCGCGTGTCTGGGAGGGAGGTAACCGGAGAGGGCGGCGGCAGAGGCCGGAGCGGGGCCGGTCGCAGGGGAGGCGGGGGCTCGGTCTCGAGGCGAGGCCGAGGAGCGGTGACCGGCGACGGGGCGGCGGCCGGGCTGTAGGGCGAGGCGGCGGGGACAGCGGCGAAGCGGGTCCTGGCGGCGAGCGCGGGGCTCGTGGAGGCGGAGTGGAGGAGCAGGGGGCGGGGTCCGCGTGGTGGGGTGCGTCGGCGCGTGGGGTGGGGATCGAGGTGGTCGGGTCGGTGGTTGGGGCGACGTGGCGGGAGGAGTGGTGGGGCCAGCTCGGTCAGGAGGGAGCTGGGCGCGTGCGGTGGTGGAAAGAGGGCGCGGGCGCGTGTCCACTGGGCGGGAGATGGCGGCTGGGGATTTGGGCAGGGGGCAGCCAGGTGGGGTCGGTGGGATGAGGTGGCAGGTGAGGAGTGGATGGGGTGGAGGAAGCGGTGAGGTGGCGAGCACCGATTGGTGCAGGTGAGGTGGAGGGGGCTGGGTAGGAAAATAGGGTAGGGTTTCTGGTAGAAAAAGGTTTGGGTGTTTTCTGGGGTAGATAGGATTTTTATCTAGAGGTGGCCGGCTAGGCTTTCGGGCCTGGCTGGCTGCCTCCGAAAAATAATTTAAAAGTTCTATTGTTTAAAACGGGACTTTTGAAATCCGTTGGTAGACGAAACAAAATAATCCGGAGACCCAGGTTTTTAATTGAAATAAAGACGGGGCGTTTAGAAAACAAAAACAGACTTTTCGAAAATAGTTTTATGCAAACAAATGCAAGATGATATGACGATGCTCAATTGCAAGGTGGCATGATGACATGAGCATGCGGTCATGATGATGCAATGCACAAAAACAACGCGATTTTCTAGTAGTGGTTTTGGCGGGGCGCCACAGACGTGGATGTCTCGGTTCGGACCTGTTGTCGATGTGGATCTTGATGTTTCACGAAGACGGTCTATCTTGACCTTCAAGATCTTGTCCACCGAGAGGACTACCGGAGTCCGTAGAGGCACCAACTGATCACTACCTCATACACACGGGTAGGGATTTACAACAGGAACAACAAGAGGACACTGGTTTGAACTCGGACATGCAACACGCACAAAGGATACAGAGGGCGTGCGGGCTCGTGGTCTCGTGGCGAGGTTGTGGCAGTGGGGTCTGAGAGCTTGGTGCGAGGAGATGGTGGTCGGTGGTCAGGACGGGGCGGCAGGGCACCACGGCCACGGAGGCAGAGCTTGGCGGCTCGACGGAGAGGAAACTCGCGGGCGACGGAGCGGAGGTGCCTGGCGAGCTCAGGGACGCGAGCAGCGGCAGGACCAGAGGACGTCGGCCAGAGGAGAGGCGGCGGCACCAGGGACACGGGCGTCGTCGGGGCGCTGTAGGCGGTGGCGGCCAGAGACGACGGTGGCGGAGCCGAAGCAGGCCCAGCGCGGCGAAGGCGGGGGAACTAGCGACGAAGGTGGCGACGCTGGGGCCGAGCAGTGGTGAAGCTCGCTAGCGGCGGGCCCACGGAGAAGAGAACGGCGACGGCTGGACGCGTCGATGGGAAGGCCCGCCGGCCGGGAGGAGTTCAGGGTGCGATGCTTGCGGTCGCTGGAGGCGCGAGGATGGAGCGCCGGACTCGAGGCAAGCGGCAGGGGGAGGCGAGGACGAGGTCGAGGACGGCTGAAGGGGGAGCAGCATCTGGTGGCGCCCACGGAGTTCCTGGCGGCGGGGTGGGGCTAGGACTGACGACGGAGGGGCCTCGCTGGCCGGGCTCTGGTGGCGGCCTGTGGAGGGAGGCGCCGGCGGCTCGAGGACGGGTTCAACGCTGCGCAGGGGGTGCGGGGTTGGTGTGAGGGGAGATCGAGAGGAAGGGGCAGGCGGGGAAGTGGTGGGGCTGGGTACAGGGAGGCGTGCACGGCAGGTAGAGGTTTGTCGGGAGCGGGGCGGGCGCTCCCGCGGGGTGGCGTGTGGGGTGGCTGTCCACCTGGAGAGGTGGGGCCGCGCGGGTGAGGTGGCAGGCTGTGAGTGGAGGGAGTGAGGTGGCAGGGAGTAGGTGGGGTGGGGCTGGTCGGTGGCCAGGTGGTGGGGGGAGACGGAGGTGGTGGGGCCGGGTCAGGAGCGGTGTACGCGAGCGGGGCTTGCTGGCCAGCGCGTGAGGGCACGTCGGGTGGGGATTGGGGCAGGTGAGTGTGGGCGGGAAAATGAGGTGGGCCAGGGTTGTGGTGGGAGTGCGTGGTGCATGGATGTGGCGGGGTGGAGGAAGTGTGGCGGCGGGGTGGAGATGTGGGGATGGAGTAGGTGGTGGCGGCAGGTAGTTGGGAAGGGTGGGGGTAGGTAGTTCTAGGGCTAGGGTTAGCTCGGTTGACTAGTTTGGGCCGGGTTGTAGGTGGCCTGGCCAAACGGCTGGGCTGCCTCCCCGGTCCGAAAAATAGTTTTATTATTTATTTTTATTTTAAAATCCTTTTGTAAAATATTTTTAGACAAAACGAAATACCCGGAAGAGGCCCGGTGTTTCGATTTGAAATAAAGGCAGGGTATTTAGAAAACAAAAATAGACTTTTCGAAAATAGTTTCAAACAAACAGATGCATGATGATGACGATGCTCAAATGCAATGAGGCATGATGACATGAGCATGCGGTCATGATGTTGCAAAGCACAAAAACACCACGATTTTCTAGTAGTGGTTTTAGCGGGGCACCACACTTTATATATGGAGGAGGCTAGGTATCAGGTATCGTCCGAGTTGGTTCCAAGTTGATTGCTATCTCTAGAGTTTCCTAATTAGGATCTTACTCTTGTTATGTTAGGAGTCGGTACCCTTACAGGCCTCGTAGCATCCCAATTGTCTTGGGTTTCGTGGACCTTACTAGATCGTCATGTGGGCCTCCTATTGGGCCGAGCTAGGTAGGCTAGAGGTAGGTGCCCACTTGGGCATACCTATGTTAGTAGACCTGAGTGTTCAGTCAAATCGTAGATTCGAGTGCATGTTTTGAAGTCCTAAATGCGTAATCAAAGTTGACAGTATCATAAGGAAAAGAAAACTCACCCAGAATTGCATCATGTAGTATTTCGTATATTCTTTAAATTCTTAGTCATCCATAGGGATACTGGTAAGTGTGCTGGGTACACTCGATGGACCAGGACTAGTCAATTGTTTCCTGGCAAAAACAACACCACCTACTTCAAAATCCAGTCCATGTACTTTAACCTAGTATGTGATGGGGTAGTTCGACTCATGTAGTAGAGGCCTTACCAAGTTAAACTCTAGCCTATAAGTGTATACCCAACACACCCATCAGGATTTTCTTCACGCCATAGGCATGATTTATCTGGAAGGGCGCAGTGGATGCGGTTGCCAGGCTAGCAGATTGGATCTATAGGTCTTATATTTGCGTTGTAGACACAACATTCAGATGTCTTTCGCAACGGATGTAGTTTGGCAAGTCGAGGAGATGTTTCCTCCGGACTCGACATTGGTATAAGGTTCATAGTGAGCGAAGCCTCCAAGTACTGAATCATTGGAAGTCTAGAGTCGATGTTGCGGACGCAGTCGACATAATGGACAAACTGTGCAACTTTGTTTTTTATAGGGTGTGCCACCAGCGCTCCCTATGGGAGTAACCCGAATTGTCTAGTCGAGTTGTAGACTCGGTTAAAGACTCAAAGTTGTAGGTCATGCATCATGCAGCTGCAGTCAACAATATTTTTAAGGAGAAGACCTTGAACCAGAATACATTAGGTCAGCGTTTCTTTGTACCTTATAGATGATGAAAAGCCGACGTGGCGGTGTTTAGCCGAAAGGAGCTGATATTGCGGACATAGTCAACACATGCGTTTCTATCGGGTGTGCTACCAACGCTCTCAATGGGATTAGCCCCCGAGACTATTATGTGTAACTTGTTGATGTGCATAGGCTCGTTCTTCTGTGACATTAAGCGAGATAGCCTTCCAAAGATGGGCTTGACTTGTTTAACGCATCTGTCGATGCAGCTAGTTCATATCGACTCCTGTCGGAAGATCTAACGAATCAAAGGTGTGGCTGACATCATGGATGAAATCAGAGGTATGTCCTTTTGATAGTTTTATTTCGATAGGAATGTTCATTTTCTTATTTTTTGTTAAGAGTATAATGCTGATCCATTTATTTCTAGGTCGATCACATATTCATGTAAAGCTTGCTTTCTTCAATTACAAACACATGCATTACAGAGGATCACGAGGATGTCTTAGCTTGGCATCACATATCAAGAAGTTGAGCCGCTAGGAACAATATGTTATGGCAACTTTTATACTCTCAGGGTATTTATCAAGTTCAATAGGAAATAAAATGAGAGGTTCTACACATTGTAGGTACATATTGATATAGTAAAAGGATGAATATGCCACGTGTTGATAACCTTTTAGATGCATTAAATGATCATTGTTTTTATTTGAAGCATATGATTTTACTATGGACGATGCTGAGCGTCCCCCGGACGATACATCGATTCCATCGTCCTGGTCCGCTGCCTGACACGTGTCCTGTTTTTTGCCCATAAATCCTTCTTTTGCCGCAAAACACCTCTTTTTGCTACAAATGTCCCCGCATTTGCTTCCGAAGCAAAAAACGGTTCGTTCCAGAAAATAGAATGTTCCGCTGGAGACCTCGCCGGAGATCATGCAGCAAAAAAATTGTGCTAATGCCGCAAAACCGACCTCGCAGGAGACCTTGTCGGAAAAAAACTCGCTGGTGACTCTCGCCGGAGATCTTGTAGCAAAAAGTTGACACTGTTGTAGCAAAAGCATAAGACGTTTGTAGCAACAACGTTCTTCTAATGTAGCAAAAAACCTACTTTGCCGGAGACCTCGCCGGAGAATTTCTGGGCACCTCGTCGGTGACCTCATTGGGATGTCTTAGAAAAAAAATAGAAGAACGGTTGTAGCGAAATATTTGTACTACTATAGCAAATCCATTGGCCATCGGTAGCGACGACACCGACAGTCGGTAGCAAAATTCGTCGCCGTACATGTAGCAAGAACTTCAGCTGTTGCTAGCAGCCCCTCGTACCCCTTGCAGCAACCTTGCCTACCGTGGGGAGCAACGCTAGGCACCGCAGGGAGCAAAGACGGTTGCGTCGGTAGCAATGCCAGACACTGCAGGAGGAGCGTCGGTCGTACGTGGGCGACGTCCTGGCCATGGCGGGATGGGGCGACGGGGGCAACGGCGTGCTTGTGGCCATGCGACCTCCGCGTACGAGAGGAGCCGGAGCTCGTAGGATCTGAGTGCAGCGGCGGTGCGCTGCAGGAAAACGGCGGCAGCGCGCTCAGGAACCAACGGGCGGCGCGCGTAGAAACCCAGCGCAGCGGTAGCGGCATGCAGGAACTGGCGGCGCGGCACTTCCCCATGATGTGTAGAGGAGACAAAGCTGTTTTCGGGAGAATCAGCTTGGGGTGGGCCCCAGGTGGAAAGCGTCGCACGACCCGGGGGATGGGACGATACGATCCCCCGGCTGATCCATATCATTTACCTTTTACTAATATGGAAATGGGGTGTACTAGCGTCCCCTGGGGGATCGGAAGCCCCGATCCCCCGCCTCCCGGATCATCCGATTTAGCCTGTACTAATCGTTAGATTAAAACGTCAATGTAAAGAGAAAACTGCTCCGAGCTCCTGCATCCTCGCTCATCAGTTCCTAGAGGCCGCGCAAGGCGCCAACGCTGCGCTCTCTCTCCCCTAACCCGTATACGCCGGAGTCGCTGCTCCGTCAGCCGAAGAACCCCGCCGTGGCATCGCTGGAGAACCCCCATCATGCCGTCGGCGGTGCAGCAACCGTACACTACAGGAAATCCGGTCTATTGCAACAATATTTATTGCTACAATGACAATTTGTTTTAATAAAACACGATGTTGCCACGGATTTCCCAATTGTGGTAATAGGATGCGCATATTGCCACAAATGAGTTTTGTCGTGATAAATACTCTTTTTTGTTGTAATAGAGGATCTGTATTGCAACAACCCACATGGTCATTGCAATATGGCTCCGATATTGCGACAAGAAAATGTTGTTGCACGAGTTAGTTATTTTGTTGCAATAGAAACTAGGTCTCGCAACAAAATAGTTATTCGTGGTATTATTTAGAAAGATATTGTGACAACTGTGTCATGCTGCGACATGTGCAAATTTGTTGCAAAAAAATGTATCACTATTGCAACAAAATATATATTTATTGTAATAGTGTATATTTTTCGTCTCAATTTCACTGTGTTACAATAACTATTATTTACTGCAACAAGTTATGCATCAGTGTCAATATGTAGATGATATTACAACAACCCGCTACTGTTGTAATAAAAAACAAGATATTGCAACGAGGGCCTTCACGTTCCGAGAATGTTAAAAATATTTACAAGATTAGCCCATGCAATCAACACCCGTCGCTCCCATAGCAGCACCGCCGTATTGCTACGCCGTTTCGACTCTACGGAGGAGCGCATCGTCCTCCGCTTGTAGGGAGGATAGCTCTAGGTGACAACGAGAGAGGCGATGGACGTGCGCGACACAGGACGGGCCACAACGGAGGCGCATGACACAGTGGCGGTGGTGGCACGCAGGACGAGACGTGGCGGCGCGGTGCAGCGGTGGCGAATGCACGCGACTATGGCCAGGCGGCGGAACGGGGAATTGGTGGCCGCGTTGAAAGAAGAATAGGATAAGGCAGTAGAGATCGACTATGGGTAGGGTCCAAACCAGGGGCATGCGCTAGCGGACTCGGTATCATTTTCTAATTTTTAGTGACAAACGTCTTTAAATTTAAAGCCGATCACTGGTTTAGGGACGTGCCCAGCCGACCCGACTAGACACGCGCGCGCCTCTAGGGCGGGCCCACCCGCGTGCCTCCTCCGCTGGCCGGTCCACCCGGTCGGCACTCCCCTGGGGCAGAGATGGCCCATCCTTTCACGGTACTTGTGTCCTGCTAGCACAGAAGGTGCACAAGGTTTTCAGATCAGCCACCACCCGGCATCCACGCCGCCGACGCCAGTCCTCCCCACCGCAAGGCTCACTACCGCTAGTCTCACCTGCCGCCAGGAGGCAGGCCTGCACGGCATCCACGCCCCGAGGCCCCCACACTCAGCCATGAGGTTAAATCTAATTCGCTGTTTCCCATTGGCTTTTTCGATTTTGATTTTTCCTGAAGCTCTGTCACCCTTGTCCCAATACAGTATTGGGATTCGTTTGCGATTTTAGATTTGGGTTGAAATTGGGTGTGAGATTGTTGTTGGGAAATTGGAATTTCATAGAATAGAATATCTGGATCACGATGATCCCATCATTTTCTAGGTGACGCCCTTGCCTGTCGCCTCCCCACGTGACGGCGCCTGACCCGCGTCCCTGCCGTCCTGCTGCCTCAGGATCCTCCTCGAACGACTGATACAGAGCCATCTCGCGTTTAGACGGAGGTCGCAAGGTTAGTGGCTTGATCCCGATTCACGACCCCTTCCACTCCAATGGCCGCATCTCATGCCTCTGACCTTGATGCCACTACCGGGAACTCATCAGCTCCTCCTCCGGCCCTCCCTCATGCAGGCAGCGTACATAAGTCACTTTACTCTCCTGTTTTTTTATTCCGGTAGCGATTCTGCCTGCTCATACACCGGCCCACTCAGTCGCACATCACGTGAGGTGCACGAGCAGGCCAGCGCTATATTGTGCCGGATTAGTTAGAAGCAGAGCAATTAGAGACATCAGGTGCTTGATTGCTTAGCTAATTTTTTGATTTCTGTTACAGGTTGCAGGGTTGCCAGGAGAACTTGAAGGACGATCTTTTGATTTCTGTTCCAGGTTGCATGGTTCCAACATACGAAGGACAATGTATCCCTTCTGAAGATGGCCTGTTGTCAAATAATTATTGATTTTTTAAGGTAGTTGGATGTACATATTAGATTTATGTAGAGGTGATATTCTTGTGCAGTTATCCTCGAATCACCTATATTTCGTCGACAAAATACACATTTATGGTGCAATATTTGGTTACATTTTCTGTTGATGGCATATACTGAATTTTAGAAGAATGTGCTATTCAATTACTATAACACCATCATTTAGTACTAGCTACATCCAATTTAGAAAAAAATTGAGACATCTATTTTGAGATGGTGGGAGTACAGTAACTTTTAGAGACACCTGCTAAGCAATAATTTGAACACAGATACCTAGACTTGATGATACGCACGAGCTTCTGGTTGCAAGTAAAAATCAATACTGGTTGTCTCTATGAGCTGAAATAGTTTTTGCTATAAGTTGCATAAAAGTAGAAACATGTTTTGATTATTTTGATTGTATAGACTACCCTTTTCTTTAGAAAAATATAAGTTTAGATCCTATTTATATCTGGTGGAAATGAAATTTTGTGGCTGAGTTTTTATCTCATCGTGTGTGCATGTCATGCTACAGGGCATATTTTCCCATCAACATGGTGGATGTTCTTACTAAACTACTGGAAAACAAGCAAGAGAAACATTCATATTCTTGGATGTCAAACTTTGGCACGGTTTCTTCACAACCAGATGTGCGTTATGCAAGATTATACAAGTACTGTGTTTACAAATTGATATTCTTGTTTGTGTTGTATTTCACACAAGAACATTTCGTTTCCTTTGAGCTGTGTATTAGCATCCGTATGCCGATTGATTATTCTGGCATGTGAACAAGTACATAACACATAGGCATCGAAATATTGAAAGATTGGTTCGCAAAGGTATATGTACTATCATGGCAACAAGGAGTGGAGCACAGTTTTCTCTGGACAGAAAGCCAACAATGTTTGTCAACAATGGTAACATCTAATTTGCAGTTCTTTCTCTTACCTTCCTTACATTTTCTGGCAATTTTTTTTCGACAATTCAGTTATGTTAACCACTATAGTAATACTTGTGCATACCTGGTTCATGAAGGATCATTGGTACATACTTTGTAATTCCAATGAGGTAACTACAATACTTCATTCATTGCAGTGTCTCTTTTGGTCAAAACTTATGAAGAATCAATAGGCAATGAAACTTCTATGCTTGAACTTCAATGTGCTTTACCTTGCTTAGTTGCTTGTTTCCACCAGATTATATCCACCATCTGATATCCGTAGAAATGCTTCGTCCTAGATATACATAATCATGTAGGGGTTACCCACTTGTACCAACTAGCAAGTTCAAGTTACCGTTTTAGGCCATAAACAGAAGTGAATTCTCTATATTGTCATTGGTGCACATATTATTTATTTTTTCAAATTATTTTGATGATTAGCTAGTAAATGACTTCCACCTAGTAAATGATTAGATCATGATACATCAAATGGTTCTGTTTATAATTTCTCTCTTTAATGGTGTTTAGGCTTTGTGGAATTACTGTTTTAGATTCACTAGTTCGATGTGATTAAGTCGGTTCCTTTGATGTTGCAAATGGTGAAATCGTTCTTGGAAAATTACAGGATCGAGGAACCTATCAGTGGTGATGATGACATAAGAAGAAATCTAGATCAAAATAAACTGAACATTGAAAGAGAAGGAAATTAGATGATGCAAACTTATATTCCCTCCGTCCAGAAATAAACGATTTGCATTTTTATAGATTCACGTGTATCTATACACTAAAATGCTCTAGATACATATGTATCTAGACAAATCCTAGTCACTTATTTATAGATCGAGGGAGTATTCGCTAGAGCCAGTTAATCGTCTAGGACCTTAAAAATTAGAGGTTAACCCATACTTTGTTGTAGATGCTCTCACATAAAAAACTTCATTCTCACATGCTCTCGAGATTATGGGTGCTAAAAATGTTCATTTCGGTAGGACCCATAAGAAGATATATATAGCCAAAACAACAACTGGCCAACTTGCATATTTCACTTGATACATATTTTAATCAGTTATGCCCCCACCTGTCCCCTCCCATTTTCCCTGTGGAATTGATGAAGTATTAATTAGATAGTTTGACATTTTCAGTTTTGCTATAGTAATTTTCGAAACTAAACTAATATGATAAGCCATCTGCCCATAGTGACCTGATTGCTATAATTTAGGCATGTGGTTCAAAATCTTTTTGTTTGTAAACACACAATCTAATTGCCAAAGTATCTATTTTGTGATTCTTTGTGTAAATTTTGTGTGATCATGGAACAAACAACCACCTTGAATTGAGAAGTGCTTAAACTGCAGATTTGACTTCCCTCTCAACCCGGCAAATCTAATCCCATTCTACCGAGGAGCATCACACCATGACTACCATCACCGCGTAGGAGGGAAGAGCCAGAGCAACTTCGCTTCGATTTTCACATTCTGCGACTATTTGTACGGGACAAATAAAGTAAGCCTACCACTAATTATTGTATGACAATATATTTCTTTTAGCAAATTAAGCCTAGCAAAAAATGGATAGTATGTCATTTTCTAACAACAAATCATCCATCGTTTTCAGGGATACAGGAATCACAAGACAATCATCTAAGCATTTCCAATGTTTACTACTCTTTTCCATCAATAGTAAGTGTCACTGATTTAGTACGTAAGTTTTTTTTTTGAAAATCAATTATTAGACATTATTGGTATACTCTCTTAGATAACCAGTAAACACATATATTCAGCTTATAACTCGTCCCAGTGTCATTAATTTATACTACAAAAAATATCTCACCAGTTTCTCTCTGCTCGGTGTAACAGCTCAAGGAGATGACTGAAAACAATACTGAGAAAACAGAGATGGATAATTTTATCAGCGGGAAACAAGAATAGATATACTGGATAAATATGTTGGACTTCCTCAATGTCTCAGTGCTGATTCATAAATATGTTATTAACTTTTATTTGAACTCGTGTGTGTTTTCCTTTTTGCTCGACCAATATAAATTTGTTTGCGCTCTTAGTTTGTCATAGTATATTATATACAGAGAGTTCAAATAATGCATCTCATACATATATTCTCACATCCATATTGTAAAGATCAGAAAGCCACTGAAAACGTTCAGTACCATTACGTAGAGGGAGTGTTATTTTCTGTAACTTATTAAACTCTGTACAACGCTTGATTTATACCAGTAGAAAGTGAAGAAAATATTTCTTAGAAGTTCCAGGGTCAGTTGATTTCATAACTTACCATGGTGATAGCCACATATATTTCCCTTCTAAATAATAGCTACAGAAAAATTGACGATCTAGTAAAATTTTATTTTTCCAAAGTATTTGCTGCCAAGCCTCACTCTATATTATCGTCTTGGGCGGAAAAAAAGGGCTTTAAATTTGGCGGGAAGAACACTTACCGAGCGGGAAAAATATGCTAGGAAAAAAGGCGCTTTACCTGTGCCGATAGATTCTCTGCCGACGGGGCTATGCGGAGGGACACCATCGGCATACCCCTATGTCGAGGTTTTTTTTGCCCTGTGCCGACGGCATCGGGCCCTCGGCATAGCACCTGTTTCGTGTAGTGACACTCGGCAAAACGTGACACCATTTAACGTGCTGTCAGGTACGGATAGGATGGCCACTTGGCAGGCTATTTTGAAATGTGTAAAAATGTTGCCGCTGTAGAAAATAATGAATCCCTAATATTTGTTGTGTATTGATTTGACCCTCATGAGGAGTATATATAGATGTACAAACTTGGAGGGCAAGAAACCTATGAATTGGAATACAAGATGATCTCTAAAGTCTTAGTCTATCTCTAGTTGTGTACGTATCCTAACATCCCCCTCAGTTAGCGGAAGTGAAGCGGACGTTTGCGACTGAATTTGAAGTCTTGCGCTTCCGTCGTCTTCACCTCCTTGTCATCATTACCTGCGTGGACATGATTATGGCTGGCACCTAGGGGCAGTGACTGTGTTCCCTTCTGGTGCCTGTCTTCCCTCTCGCAGTCCCAGCGGGAGTAGCGTGGACGTAAGTGACGACGCGGACGATGTTGACTGGAGTTCTTGAGTTGCTGTAGACGTTGTTCTTGATGTCGATGTCGAGGTAGCCGATCGTGATGTAGCCGTGATCGAGGTGGGTGTGGTCTATGTCGTAGTCGTCGTATGTTGTGTGGCCGCCATTGCCGGAGGCGCAAAAAAATTGTGTGTTTGTTGTTGTTGTTGTGGATGTTTTGCACCTTGTAGAGGTACCGTCGGGGGTGTCTCTTGGACGCGGTCATAAGTGAGACCACCAGTTTTGTCAGTACTGGAGGAACCCACCAAGCACACATAGTTTTGCCTGAACCGTATGCGCGGTCATAGGAGCATCACAATTGTGATGCTGGTTTGTTCATGTAGTCGTCGGGGTCGTGGACGCGGCCATGCCGTCGTCGCGCCTTGCAGTTTTACTGTCAGAAGGCGTCGTAGTTGCATGTCCAGCATGTGGACGGATGTAGCGGCGGCGGCGGTACATCGATAAAGATATTGATGAAGACCATGTTGATGTAGAGCTTAGCGATGATGTGTCGGCGATGAAGGTGTAGGCGTGTCGGCGATGGTCGTCGCTCGAAGGCATCCCTTGTGGCGGTGAAGATGACGAAGCCTGGCTCGTAGTTTGACAGTGTCGTACAGCTCGATGTAGTTCAGCTTGATGTAGTGCAGATCGTGTCAACGACGGGGGTCCATTGGTGGCGTTGACGGTGGAGCTTATAGTTGTGGCGGCGCATGCCAAACATATTGGCAGGACACCACACGCAAACACAACACGCCTACTTACATCTCCATGTAGTATTTTCTTCATGCACGGAACTCGTTGCATGCGCGCATGAAGGAGTTGGCCTGCGAGCATGCATGGCTGCCTCCGGTTTGCGGCGTGTGTGGCCACTGCTTTTTTTTAACGGAGGAGAGCCCCTGGAAGGGGCTCGAAGCCTTTCATTAAATTAAGATGGTGGAGATACAAGTTTTCGCGCAGGACCTTAAATAAAAGGAAACTACAACCAAGTCCATGCACTTTACAAAAAGAACCCTCAAGATATAAACGAGAAAGCAATTAGGTCCTTCTTCCAATCCGACTCTGCAACTGTTGGGCCTCTCGATGAAGGTTGGAGATACGCCGGCACAAAACACCGGCAAGCTCAAAGGCCTCTTGACCATGATAATCGGCTGACTAACTGCCTCCGATTTGGAACTCCATAAGAAGATGGCTTGGCTACTCCAAGGCCAATCATCGTCATTGCCGCTTGGAGTACCTCCCCTTCCAGTTGCTACCTCAGCACCCAGGAAGAGTAGACGATCCGAAGAGCAACCACAACAATTAGCCAGGATTCGTCGACACTGTTCAAGGAAACCAAGCTCCCTCCTCAGAGCTCCTGCCCGAGATGAGGAGGAGAAGCCGCAGAAGATACAGTAGCAGCGAATCCAGAGTCCGCAACACCATCTCCAAGAAGCAGAGAGCGTTGCAAAAGAGGGCCTCTTCCCCTCGCCTCCACGGCCGGCCAGGAGAGGCCTCTTCACCCACACCTCGCCACAATACCTTTCCTCCTCGCCACCTCGGCCGGCCAGGACAGGCATCGCATCTTCCAGTCTTTGCAACCAAAGATAGTACCTAGACCCAGGGACACATCACTTATTGAAGGGGCTCCCAGCCGCCTCCACAACGAACTCCCTGAAGGAAATATGCCTTGAGAGGAAATAATAAAGTTGTTATTATGTATTCCTTATATATGATAGATGTTTATTTTACATGCTAGAATTGTATTGATCGGAAACATCAATACATGTGTGTTTAATAAACAAAAAGAGTTTCTAGTTATGCCTCTCTTATAGACTAGCTCGTTGATTAACAAGATGATCAAGGTTTCCTGATCATGGACATTGGATGTTGTTAATAACAAGGTCACACCATTGGTGGAATGATGTGATGAAAATTCATCCGAAGTATAGCATTACGATCAAGTCATTATGTTTATATTGCTATAACATCATACGAAATAATCTTTATCCTTAGACCATGAGATCATGTTAATTGCTAACACCTGAAGAGTATCTTGACAACATCAAACGTCACACCGTAACATGGTGACTATAAAGATGGGTTCAGTACTACGAAGGTGTTATGTTGAGGCTCATGGATCAAGAGTGGAATTTGTCAATCCCGATGAAGGATAGATATACTCTGGGCCCTCTCGATGATATCACATTGAGATAGCTTGCAAGCAAGTGATGTGATCACTAGAATGTTTTATCACGGGAACGAGAAAAAAGTGTATGTCGGAAACGAGATCAAACTAGATATGGAGATACCGATGATCGAATCTCGGACATGCAATATATCGAGGGACAAAGGGATTTAGTTACAAGCGTTAAAGGTTCTCACGATCACAGAAGTCTTCGTTGAATGTGTAGGAGTCAGTACGGATCTCCAGGTCCCTCTGCTGATTATTGATCGGAGAAGGGTCTCGATCATGTCTGCATTATTCGCGAACCGTAGGGTGACACACTTAAGAGTTACCGGACACCATTTTGGAGCACATATGTTTCAGACGAAAGAATTGCAAAGCGCAGGAATTGTTTCAATAGAAACCGGAAATTGTTTCGGGTGAAATTGCAGAAAGTGGTTCTGCATGTGATATTAAAATATTGCAAGGGCCTATATGTGAATGTTTGTTAATTAAAGTAATTAACAAAATTCTGAATAAATTTAATAAAAGAGTTTTATTAAATGAGAGAGCATTAAACTTGGACAATTTTAATGCATTTAAAGTGGAGACTTTAAAAGGGAATGTGAAGAGGCATTTTAATGTGGAGGGGTTACTACCACATGAATGGGGGAGGTGAGGGGTCACCCCCCATGCGCCGGCCATGGAGAGAGGGGGTACCCCCTCCTCCTATAAAAGGCCACCCATTCCCTCCTTCATCCTCACACCTCCTTGTGAAGGACCTCTCTCCCCCTCTAGAATTATTCCCCCATGGTCTCGGATTAGCGAGATACATGTTCCCGGTGGCATTTCATCTGGAAGGAGTTGCTGCTTCCACTAGATCGCTGGAGCGAGGAGGTGGAGGTTGTCCGGTGGCTTGAACGTGTGTGCGAGTACAGATGCGCTGCTGAGTTGCGGCGCTCGGACTTCCTCACGATCTTGAGATTAGAAAGTGTACGACTACATCAACCACAAGTTCCTACTCGTTAACAAAACTCGTTGTCTTCGAGGGTAAGTTCTCGTTGGATGTATGTCCATCCGTTGCTTTGTACCTAGTAGATAGATCTTGGCGTGTAGTTCACACCGTAGATTTTTTTTTGTTTTCTATGCTGCGGACCCAACATGGTATCAGAGCCTGATCTATGTGTAGGTGCTTTATGATACATTGCAAATGTATCTATAATTTTTGATGTTCCTTTCTTGGTTATATCCACTTTCTTGTGTTTTGTTCCAACTTTGGAGTACTTTTCATATGATTTCTTGGACTAACCTATTAACAACAGCCACAGTGCCAACTGCCTGTTTTCTACTATTTTTGGTTCCAGGAAAGTTAGAAAATGAATATTCTCGGAATTGGACGGGACAAAAGCCAAAGTGCCTATTTTTCCGGAAGTGATCAAGTGCCAGAATACGAGACGGAGAAGGGCCAGGGAGCCACCACAACACCTGGCCGCGTGGCTAGGCCTGGCCCGCGCCAGGGGGTGGTGTGGCCGCTCACGGCACCCCCTCGGCCTCTCCTTTCTCCTATAAGTTGCCCTCGGGACGAAAACCCTAAGTACCCGATCAAAAATCCACGAAAGAGTCTGTAGCCGCCGTCATCTCCATCCCTAGATCGGGAGGGATCTGAAACTCTTCCCGGCACCCTGCCGGAGAGGGGGATTCACCCTGGAGGCCTTCTTCATCACCATGCAAGCCTCCGGTGTGATGCGTGAGTAGTTCATCCTTGGACTACGGATCCACGTAGTAGCTAGATGGTTGGTTTCTCCTCCTTTGTGCTTTCATGTTTAGATCTTGTGAGCTCCGTTCATGATCAAGATCATCTATTTGTAATCCATACATGTTGTGTTTGCGGGGATCCAATGGATATTGAGATGCTATTTCAGATTGATTATTGATTCTATCATGTCTTTGTTATTTGAGATCTTGCATGCTTTCCGTTGTTAGTTGCTATCTTGGCCAAGTAGATGCTAGCAACTCCAAGAGTTAGTATTTATGCTCGATAGTGGGTTCATGCCTCTGGTAATCTGGGGAAGTGACAGAAATCTCTAAGGTACTAGATGTGTTGTTGCTACTAGGGAGAAAACAAAAATCCTTTGTTCATAGAACAATCGTATTGTTTACTTTGCACATAGTTCGTAAAGCAATAATTTGTTTCTTGCAACTTAATACTGGAGGGGGTTCGGATGATAACCTGAAGGTGGATTATTAGTCATAGATGCAGTTGGATGGCGGTCTATGTATTATGTTGTAATGCCCAATCAAGTCTCAGAGGAGTCAAGATGATTAGTATATGCATGTATTGCTTTCTCGGTGTTTGTCAATTGCCCCGCTGTAATTTGTTCACCCAGCATGTTATCTATGTAAGGAGAGCCACCTCTAGTGAACTATGGATCCAGGTCCTTTTTCTTTTCATACAATCTATGAACTGTTTCTGCTTTGTGTTTACTTTCTGCAAACTTTTACTTCTTTCCATTCGATACGTTTAATCCTTTGTTTTCCGCAAAACACGGTGAGATTGACAACCTCATCGCTAAGTTGGGGACAAAGTTGTGTGGTTGTGTTGTGCAGGTCTCCACGTTACTACTAGCACCGGTAGTGCGCCCTGCCAAAGCTCAGCTAGTAACACCTTTGGGGTGTTTCCTTGGCCCTACTGGTTCGATTAAACCTTGGTTTCATAACTGAGGGAAAACTTACTGTTGTGCTCATCATACCTTCCTCTTGGGGTTCCCAACGCGCTCTACGTCGAAAGTGGAGCGCATCAAGATCTTTTCTGGCGCCGTTGCCGGGGAGTCAAGGACATCTTCACAAGGGGAGTCCCTCATAACCAATCTCTTTACTTTGTTGTTTTTTGTTTTGCTTAGTTTTCTTTTGCTTTGTTTGCTTGTTTCTTTATCAAAAACACAGAAAAAATTAGTTTTACTAGTTTGCTTTCTTATTTGAAAACCCAAAAAAATGACTACTCTTGAAAACACTAAGTTGTGTTTCTTCACTAGCACCAACAACAATGATTTTATGAGCACACCTATTGCTCCACCTGTGGCTGAAAATACTTTCTTTGAGATAAAACCTGCTTTACTCAATCTTGTTATGAGAGAGCAATTTTCTGGTATTGGTAATGCAGATGCTGCTTCCCATCTAAATAACTTTGTTGAACTTTGTGAGATGCAAAAGCATAGGGATATAGATGGTGATATTATTAAACTGAAATTGTTTCCTTTCTCTTTGAGAGGAAAAGCTAAAGAATGGTTGAATTCCTTAACTAGGAATAGTATTGATTCTTGGACTAAGTGCAAAGATGCTTTTATTGGAAAATACTATCCTCCCGCTAAGATTATATCCATGAGAAGTGAAATAATGAAGTTTAAACAACTTGATAATGAGCATGTTGCTCAAGCTTGGAAAATAATGAAATCTTTGGTAAAGAATTGTCCCACTCATGGACTGACTGCTTGGATGATCATCCAAACTTTTTATGCAGGATTGAACTATTCTTCAAGGAACCTATTGGATTCAGCTGCTGGAGGTACCTTTATGACCATCACTTTGGGTGCTGCAACAAAACTTTTGGACAATATGATGGTTAATTATTCTGAATGGTATATTGAGAGAGCTCCACAAGGTAAAAAGGTAAATTCTATTGAGGAAACCTCCTCCTTGAGTGATAAAATTGATATTATTATGTCTATGCTTGTTAATGGGAAAGCCCATATTGATCCAAATTATGTTCCTTTAGCCTCTTTGGTTGCTCAAGAAGAGTAAGTTGATGTGAACTTCATAAGAAATAACAACTTTGGCAACAATGCTTATGGTAATAATGCTTATAGGAACAATTTTGGTTACAACAATTATAAGCCATATCCTCCCAACAATGGTAATGCTTATGGAAATTCTTACAACAATAATAAGAGTGCTCCCTCTGAACTTGAAGTTATGCTTAATGAGTTTATTTGTAAACAAACAGCTTTCAATAAAACTATTGAGGAAAAACTCTCTAATGCTGAAAGAAATATAGCATCTTTGGCTGAAGCTCAATCTACCTTGAATAAAATGGCTGCTAAACCTGAAACTAATGAGAATCCCTTTGCAGCTACTAATGCCATACAAGTAAGAATTGATGAAAATGTTAGACTATTAGCTGAATTACATGCTAAGTGGGAAAGAGAAGATGAAATTTCTAGAAACATTAGTGTTTCTACTATAACCACCACTAGTGTTGAGGCTAGTAATAGTTCTACTACTTTAGATGATAAAGTTGATTTTGATCTTGATGGTTGCAATATCTCTGAAGTTATTAAGTTCCTATAAACGCTTGCTAAAAGTCCTAATGCTAGTGCTATGAACATGACTTTTACAAAACACATTACTGGTGCTCTCATAAAGATTAAAGAAGAAAAGATGAAACATAAAGCTTCTATTCCTATAAAACAAGAAGATGGTTAGGAACCCATAATTAATATGAAAGTGAATGACTTTGATTTCAAAGCTTTGTGTGATCTTGATAGTAGTGTTTCCATTATGCCTAGAAGGACTTATGATATGCTTGATTTGCCTCCACTTGAAGATTGTTATTTGAATGTCCCAGTTGATGCTAATGCTAAAAATAAACTCATGGGGAGTCTTAATGATGTTCTTATTATGGTTAACGATTCCTATGTTCCCGTTGATTTCTATGTTTTGGATGTTGAATGCAATGCTTCTTGTCCTATTACTTTGGGAAGACCTTTTCTTAGAACTGTTGGTGCCATCATTGATATGAAAGAAGGCACCATTAAATATCAACTCCCACTCAAGAAAGGTATAGAACACTTCCCTAAAAAGAGAGAACAGATTTCTTTTGCTTCTTCTATGAAAACAAAATTTGGTCTTAATGCTTCTTCATTTGAGAACACTTGATTCTTTCATTGCTTCTTATGCCTAACTTAAAGGCGTTAAAGAAAAGTACTTATTGGGAGATAACCCAAAAGTTTTAGATGAGTCTTGGAAGTTATTACCTCTGTAATGACATCTCCTTATCCTTTTTATTTGCTTTTTGTGCCAAGAGTAACCTCTAATGAGAGAGAAGTAATGATTGGGAAAGTTGCTGTCCCGAAACAGATTTCTGTGCTTCACCGTAAAAATTTGCGAGAGAGCTCTGTATGTCTGATTGAGATGTAATGTTTTGTGCTTCTGCCCCAGGTTGTTGTCTAACTTTCCTTAGTTCAACACTTGTTTATTTGAGCAACAAAAGGTCTTTGAAAAAATTCATCTTTACCCGCTGGTCTGTATTGACAGATTTCTGCCATTTTCTGTATTTTCTTCTTGTTGGTCCCTTCTTGAGTTCTTTTGGGGAATTGAGCTTTTTGGAGGAAGTACTACAGTAGTTAGTGTTCTAATGGAAGTTTATTTGGTGTTATAACTGAACCTTGAGACTTATTTATCTTAAGTGCACTAATGTTGCTAATGAGATTGTGTGAAGTTTTGTATGAAGGAAAAAATTTCAGGTGTATGGAAGGAATGAGTAATGAGATGAAGGATGGACTAAAGCTCAAGCTTGGGGATGCCACGCGTTTCACCCCAAGAAATATCCAAGAAGTACAAGCGTCAAAGCTTGGGGATGCCCAAGGCATCCCCTTCTTCATCAATAAAAATCTCAGGTTTCTTCCAAACACTTCATTTTTATTGTTTCATGCACAGTTGTGTTTTTCTTGGAGAGTCTTCTTTTTAGTTTTCATTTTGGTTTTTAGTTTGCTTGGTTTGCTTAGTTTTCTGAATAAATTGGTTGGACCCCCTCTTTCATACATTTGGTTTGCAAATAGTTTGGTTTGGTTTGGAAAAGAGTAGGAAAGTTCATGCTTATGTGGTAAAAAGAGCTCGTACTTGACTATGGCTATGCTTTGTCATGCCATGCTTGATATTTTTTTGGCTTTATGCTTAGTATTCTTTGCTGTAGCTTGACTTGTTATAAACAATTGAGATTGCTTAATGTACCTTGGATGAATCATGCATTGTTTTAACATATTAAAGCATAGTATAGTGGTATTCTCCTTTGATGCTTTATTTGGGTTGACTTGGCGCATGCTCACATCATGTTATGACTATCTCAAGTCACCATAGCCTGTATGATCCTTTAGTTTTCAACTTGTAGTATCACTTTATGCTTTGATCAATGATGTTTTATCGCTCTGCATGATTATGGCCATTATTGCTCTCTTAGTTTGTCGCTCCCAGTCTTTTGCTAGCCTCCACCACCAAGTATGAGTTCCACTCATGCATCCAAATCCCTAAACCAAGTTATTCCAAAGAGTCCACCATACCTACCTACTAGCTTATGCTATTCCAAGTACATTCATGCTTTTGTTTACCTTCCACTTGTTATGAGAAAACTAGTGATTAAAGCTCTCACGAACTTGATGGCACACTTTACTTTATTGCCTCTAATAAACTTGAACCATTGGGTCCTTCTTTGTTGTGTATATGCTTGAGATTTATAAGTTGAAATTAGCAGAACCATGTTTCATGGGGAACGCTTTCAATATTGCACGTGTACTTTGTACCCTGTTGATATCATGTTCTTTTGCTTACGGATCCCAGCGGTGTGAAATAAAAGTGGAACTTGTAAGATCATGGAGTTTGTATGTGTGTTAGAGAAACGCCTGGGCCGTTAGCCTAAGCCATGCCTAATCATGGTGGAAACTTGCAGCATCACCATAATGAGCACTCTATGAAGCATCCTCAATAAAACCTATGCAAATAGCAAATAAAAAGATCGCTGAGATGCTCATTGTCTGCTTGCCTTGTCATTTTGATTATGGGAAAGCTCCCGTATCATGTGCAAGGGGTACCCCGTTGGCGGTTCTTAATGATACACATATACTAACAATGACAAGAGCTTACTTATGACTGAAGTTGAGTAGCATGAGGATCGGTCTTCGTAAGTAAGGGGCATGAGATTTCGGTTTATAACTTGTCAAGCATATCCTCTTAGTTGTGTCACTTTAACCTTAATCACCTTCAAGATGCTTATGATAGGGGCAATGAGAGCTGAAAACTACAATTACCATAATTTTTGGAAGCTCTTTATGAGACTTGAATCCCTACTTCCTTTTACAAAAGGCCTTTCTTCCACCATTATATTGAGTCTCCACCTTCAATCTTTATGCACCTACTTTGAGAGCATAGTGGCCATTCTTAGTTCTATGTGCATTGTCCCAAGACTAGTTGATTGATGCATAACTTTTTATTGCTTGTTTGAAACTATTGTATCTAGTCACTCTTATGAACTTTGAAGGTGTCCTATGCATTTATATTCGCTACTCTATTGAGGGACAAGCTGAATACTATTATGCTATGTTTTCTTTATGTGAAACAAACAAACGTCTTGCAAAGCATTGTTATTCATGAATCTTTTGTTTGTGCCTTTTCATGTTGCATCATAGTTTCTTTGCATATTGCTAGAACTTTGTCTTTCATGTTATGATTGAAGTACTATGATCACAGCTTTGAATGTTTTGCAAATACTTTGATCAAGTCTTTGATGGTGCATGTCACCTCAAAAATTATTCTTTCTTTTTATCACTTACCTACTCGAGGACGAGCAGGAGTTAAGCTTGGGGATGTTGATACATTGCAAATGTATCTATAATTTTTGATGTTCCATGCTTGGTTATATCCACTTTCTTGTGTTTTGTTCCAACTTTGGAGTACTTTTCATATGATTTCTTGGACTAACCTATTAACAAGAGCCACAGTGCCAGCTGCCTGTTTTCTGCTGTTTTTGCTTCCAGGAAAGTCAGAAAATGAATATTCTCGGAATTCTACGAGACAAAAGCCAAAGTGCCTATTTTTCCGGAAGTGATCAAATGCTAGAATACGAGACGGAGAAGGGCCTTGGAGCCACCACACCACCTGGCCGCGCGGCCAGGTCTGGCCCGCGCCAGGGGGTGGTGTGGCTGCTCCCGGCACCCCCTCGGCTTCTCCTTCCGCCTATAAGTTGCCGTCGAGACGAAAAACCTAAGTACCCGATCAAAAATCCACGAAAGAGTTGGTAGCCGCCGTCATCTCCATCCCTAGATCGGGAGGGATATGAAGCTCTTCCCGGCACCCTGCCGGAGAGGGGAATTCACCCTAGAGGCCTTCTTCATCACCATGCAAGCCTCCGGTGTTATGCGTGAGTAGTTCATCCTTGGACTACAGATCCATGTAGTAGCTAGATGGCTGATTTCTCCTCCTTTGTGCTTTCATGTTTAGATCTTGTGAGCTCCGTTCATGATCAAGATCATCTATTTGTAATTCATACATGTTGTGTTTGCGGGGATCCGATGGATATTGAGATGCTATTTCAGATTGATTATTGATTCTATCATGTCTTTGTTATTTGAGATCTTGCATGCTTTCCGTTGTTAGTAGCTATCTTGGCCAAGTAGATGCTAGCAACTCCAAGAGTTAGTATTTATGCTCGATAGTGGGTTCATGCCTCTGGTAATCTGGGGAAGTGACAGAAATCTCTAAGGTACTAGATGTGTTGTTGCTACTAGGGAGAAAACAAAAATCCTTTGTTCATAGAACAATCGTATTGTTTACTTTACACGTAGTTCGTAAAGCAATAATTTGTTTCTTGCAACTTAATACTGTAGGGGGTTCGGATGATAACCTGAAGGTGGATTATTAGTCATAGATGCAGTTGGATGGCGGTCTATGTATTATGTTGTAATGCCCAATCAAGTCTCAGAGGAGTCAAGATGATTAGTATATGCATGTATTGCTTTCTCGGTGTTTGTCAATTGCCCCGCTATAATTTGTTTACCCAGCATGTTATCTATCTAAGGAGAGCCACCTCTAGTGAACTATGGATCCCGGTCCTTTTTCTTTACATACAATCTATAAATTGTTTCTGCTTTGTGTTTACTTTCTGCAAACTTTTACTTCTTTCCATTCGATACATTTAGTCCTTTGTTTTTTCCGCAAAACACGGTGAGATTGACAACCTCATCGCAAGTTGGGGACAAAGTTTTGTGGTTGTGTTGTGCAGGTCTCCACGTTGCTACTAGCACTTGTAGTGCGCCCTGCCAAAGCTCAGCTAGTAACACCTTTGGGGTGTTTCCTTGCTCCTACTGGTTCGATTAAACCTTAGTTTCATAACTGAGGGAAAACTTACTGGTGTGCTCATCATACCTTCCTCTTGGGGTTCCCAACGAGCTCTCTCGTCAGGAGGACCACAACTTAGTTCATTACGGCATACTGTATGGGCTAGAGCCAGAACTTCGAAAGCGTTTCGAAAATGGCAATGCCTTTGATACCATGGGAGAATTGAAAATGATTTTCGATACCCATGCTAGCGTAGAGAGTTATAATGCTACAGAAAAGTTCTTTAGCTGCATGGAGGAAAACAGCTCCGTTAGTGAGCACGTACTCAAAATGTCTGGATACGCCGATAAGCTTGTGTCCTTGGGAATAACGATTCCCATTGACTTAGGCATACATCGTGTTCTCCAATCTCTGCCACCTAGCTACAAGAGCTTCGTGATGAACTATAATATGCAGGGCATGAAGAAGACTCTTCCCGAGCTTCTGTCAATGCTTAAGACTACAGAAGTGGAGATTAGGAAAGAACATCAAGTGTTGATGATCAATAGGACCACCGGTTTCAAGAAGGAAAAGAAAGGCAAGCACAAGGGAAAGAAGGGTGGCAAATCTATTGCCGCGCCTGAAAAGAAAGCCCGAGCTGACTCTAAGTCCGATACCGAGTGCTACTATTGCAAGGGGACTGGCCATTGGAAGCGCAGCTGCCCCAAGTATTTGGCGGACAAGAAGTCCGGCAAGGAAAACAAAGGTATATATGATATACATGTTATTGATGTGTACTTGACTAGTACTCGCAGTAGCACCTAGGTATTTGATACGGGATCGGTTGCTAATATATGTAACTTGATTCAGGGGCTGCGGAACAAGCGACAACTAGCAAGGGATGAGGTCAGGATGCGGGTCGGCAATGGATCAAAAGTTGATGTGATCGCCGTCGGGACGCTACCTCTCCATATGCCATCGGGATTAGTTATAAACCTAAATAATTGTTATTTGGTGCCTGCACTGAGCATGAACATTGTATCCGGATCGTGTTTGATGCAAAGTGGTTATTCCTTTAAATCTGAAAACAATGGTTGTTCGATTTATATGGATAATATCTTTTATGGTCATGCACCTGTGTTGAATGGTTTATTTCTGTTGGATCTCGATAGTAATATTACGCATATTCATAATGTTAATGCTAAAAATATTAAACTTGATGATGATATATCTGCATATATGTGGCACTGCCGTCTAGGTCATATTGGCGTTAAACGCATGAAGAAACTCCATTCGGCTGGACTTTTGGAATCACTTGATTTTGAATCATTTGATATATGTGAGCCATGCCTTATGGGCAAGATGACTAGAATGTCGTTTTCCGGTTCAATGGAACGGGCGACAGATTTATTGGAAATCATACATACTGATGTGTGTGGACCAATGAGTGTGTCGGCGTGAGGTGGATATCGTTATTTTGTTACTTTCACGGATGATTTGAGTAGATACGGGTATATCTATTTGATGAGACACAAGTCTGAAACTTTTGAAAAGTTCAAGGAATTTCAGAATGAAGTGGAAAATCATCGTAATAGAAAGATCAAATTTCTACGGTCTGACCGTGGAGGAGAGTATCTAAGTTATGAGTTTAGCACACACGTGAAAGAGTGTGGAATAGTTTCACAACTCACGCCTGCCGGAGCACCACAACGTAATGGTGTGTCTGAACATCGTAATCGTACCTTATTGGATATGATTCGATCTATGATGTCTCTGACTAACTTGCCACTGTCATTTTGGGGTTATGCACTGGAAACAGATGCATTCACTTTAAATCGGGCACCATCTAAATCTGTTGAAACGACACCCTATGAATTATGGTTTGGAAACAAACCTAAGCTGTCATTTCTTAAAGTTTGGGGATGCGATGTTTATGTGAAGAAACTTCAGCCGGGTAAACTCGAACCCAAAGCGGAAGAATGCGTCTTCATAGGATACCCTAAGGAAACGATTGGGTATACCTTCTATCACAGATCCGAGGGCAAGGTTTTTGTTGCCAAGAATGGATCCTTTTTGAGAAGGAGTTTCTCGCGAAAGGTGTGAGTAGTCGGATGGTAGAACTTGAAAAGGTTATTGAACCTTCTCTTCATGAAATGGCGAGTAGCGCAGCACCGGAAGTTGTTTCGGAGTTGAATTCACCTAATGAAGAGAGAGCTAATGATATTGATCATAAAACTTCGAAAGAGGACACTACCGAACCTCGCAGGTCAAGCAGGACACGTGCAGCTCCTGAACTGTACGGCAATCCTATTGTGAATTTCATGGTTGATGAAATGGATGACCCTGCGACGTATGAAGAAGAGATGATGAGCCCGGATTCCAACAAATGGCTAGAAGCCATGAAATCCGAGATGGAATCCATGTACGAGAACCAAGTTTAGACCTTGGTGGACTTACCTCATGATCGAAAGGCCGTTGAGAATAAATGGATTTTCAACAGAAAAAGGATGCTGATGGTAATGTGACCATCTATAAGGCTCGGCTTGTCGCAAAGGGGTTTCGACAAATTCAAGGAGTTGACTACGATGAGACATTCTCTCCCGTAGAGATGCTTAAGTCGGTTAGGATTATGTTAGCAATTGCTGCATATTTTGATTATGAAATATGGCAGATGGATGTCAAAACTGCGTTCCTCAATGATAATATTGAAGAAGAGTTGTATATGATACAACCTAAGGGTTTTGTCGATCCTAAGGATGCTAATAAGGTATGCAAACTTCAGCGATCCATCTATGGACTGAAGCAAGCATCGCGGAGTTGGAATCTCCGCTTTGATGAGGTGATCAAAGAGTTTGGATTTGTCTAAACTTATGGAGAGGCTTGTATTTACAAGAAAGTGAGTGGGAGCAATGTGGCATTTCTGATATTATATGTGGATGACATATTATTTATTGGAAATGATATAGATCTTTTAAACAGTCTTAAAAGTTATCTAAACAACAAATTTTCGATGAAAGACCTTGGTGAAGCATCATATATATATTAGGCATTAAAATCTATAGAGATACATCAAGGCGCCTAATTGGGCTATCGCAGAGTACATACCTTGATAAGGTATTAAAGAAGATTAATATGGACGAAAGTAAGAAGGGGTTCTTACCTATGTTGCAAGGCAAGACATTGAGTAAGACTCAAAGTGTGGCTACGGCGGAAGAAAGAGAGATGATGGATAAGATCCCCTATGCCTCGGCCATAGGCTCTATTATGTATGCCATGCTATGTACAAGACCGGATGTGGCACATGCTATTAGTTTGACTAGTAGGTACCAATCTGATCCAGGTTCGAAACACTAGATAGCGGTAAAGAACATCCTCAAGTACTTGAGAAGACCTAGGGATATGTTTCTTATATACGGAGGTGAAGAAGAGCTAGTCGCTAAGTGTTATGTCGATGCTAGCTTTGACACCGATCTGGATGACTGTAAGTCTCAATCCGGATACGTATTTCTCTTGAACGGAGCAGCAGTTAGTTGGAGGAGTTCCAAACAACCTGTGGTGGCTAGATCAACGACGGAGGCGGAATATGTTGCTGCTTTAGAAGCGGCGCAGGAAGCGGTTTGGATGAAAGAGTTCATTACGGAACTGGGTGTGGTTCCTAGTGCATTGGACCCAATGGTGATCTATTCTGACAACAATGGAGCCATAGCCAAGGCAAAGGAACCAAGGTCTCACAAGAATTCCAAGCATATTAAGCGCCGGTTTCACTCCATCCGCGAGCATGTCAAGGATGGAGATATAAAGATTTGTAAAGTACACACAGACCTAAATGTAGCAGATCCGTTGACTAAAGTTCTCCCTAGGGAAAAACATGATCAACACCAGAACTCCATGGCTATTAGATTTATCACTATGTGAACTAGATTATTGTCTCTAGTGCAAGTGGGAGACTGAAGGAAATATGCCCTGAGAGGCAATAATAAAGTTGTTATTATGTATTCCTTATATATGATAGATGTTTATTTTACATTCTAGAATTGTATTGATCGGAAACATCAATACATGTGTGTTTAATAAACAAAAAGGGTTCCTAGTTATGCCTCTCTTATAGACTAGCTTGTTGATTAACAAGATGATCAAGTTTTCCTGATCATGGACATTGGATGTTGTTAATAACAAGGTCACACCATTGGTGGAATGATGTGATGAACATTCATCCGAAGTATAGCATTATGATCAAGTCATTATGTTTATATTGCTATAACATCATACGAAGTAATCTTTATCCTTAGACCATGAGTCATGTTAATTGCTAACACTTGAAGAGTATCTTGATAACATCAAACGTCACACCGTAACATGGTGACTATAAAGATGGGTTCAGTACTACGAAGGTGTTATGTTGACGCTCATGGATCAAGAGTGGAATTTGTCAATCCCGATGACGGATAGATATACTCTGGGCCCTCTCGGTGATATTACCTTGAGATTGCTTGCAAGCAAGTGATGTGATCACTAGAATGTTTTATCACGGGAACGAGGAAAGAGTGCATGTCAGAAACGAGATCAAACTAGGTATGGAGATACCGATGATCGAATCTCGGACATGCAATATATCAAGGGACAAAGGGATTTAGTTACAAGCGTTAAAGGTTCTCACGATCACAGAAGTCATCGTTGAATGTGCAGGAGTCAATACGGATCTCAAGGTCCCGCTGCTGATTATTGATTGGAGAAGGGTCTCGATCATGTCTGCATTATTCGTGAACCATAGGGTGACACATATGTTACCGGACACCATTTTGGAGCACATATGTTTCAGACGAAAGAATTGCAAAGCGTAGGAATTGTTTCAATAGAAACCAGAAATTGTTTCGGGTAAAATTGCAGAAAGTGGTTCTACATGTGATATTGAAATATTGCAAGGGCCTATATGTGAATGTTTGTTAATTAAAGTAATTAACAAAATTCTGAATAAATTTAATAAAAGAGTTTTATTAAATGAGAGAGCATTAAACTTGGAGAATTTTAATGCATTTAAAGTGGAGACTTTAAAAGGGAATGTGAAGAGGCATTTTAATGTGGAGGGGTTACCACCACATGAATGCGGGAGGTGAGGGGTCACTCCCCATGCGCCGACCATGGAGAGAGGGGGTACCCCCTCCTCCTATAAAAGGCCACCCATTCCCTCCTTCATCCTCACACCTCCTTGTGAAGGATCTCTCTCCCCCTCTAGAATTATTCCCCCATGGTCTCGGATTAGCGAGATACATGTTTCCGGTGGCATTTCGTCTGGAAGGAGTTGCTGCTTCCGCTGGATCGCTGGAGCGAGGAGGTGGAGGTTGTCTGGTGGCTTGAACGTGTGTGTGAGTACGGATGCGCTGCTGAGTTGCGGTGCTCGTACTTCCTCACGATCTTGAGATCGGCAAGTGTATACATAAACCACGAGTTCCTACTCGTTAACAAAACTCGTTGTCTTCGAGGGTAAGTTCTCGTTGGATGTATGTCCACCCGTTGCTTTGAACCTAGTAGATAGATCTTGGCGTATAGTTCACACCGTAGGAATTTTTTTGTTTTCTATGCTGCGGACCCAACACTCCCACCGGAGGAGTGCGCGGGAGTACAACTAGAGTGGCTCTCTGCTGCCGTGCCGACACGCCAGAGAGAAGAAGCCCAAAGGGCGACGAAGAAGACGCGGTGTGCTGAAGTCCCCTCCTCCCTAGCCACCACGGCCAGCCGAGGAGAAGAGTTGGAGCCACCAGAATGACGTCGCCTCAAACACTGGCTTATTTGTGGAGATCCCTCTCACCAGCACCACCACTGCCGGCAGCCACCAATCGACCACCACCGCAGCGACGAACTGGTTGAGGCTGCTCCAGATCTGGCCGGGATGAACTGGAGCCCTACTCCAACTAAACGGGACTGAGCCCGAGCCTACTCTACAGAAACCTGCAAGCGGCCAACAGCCCTCCCCCCATCCCCTCCGGCCGACAAGGCCGCCGGAGAAGAGGAGGGGAGGCGACGAGGAATGTGGGGCGACTTTCAAGGAGAGAGAACGGGGCTGGGTTGGGGAAGAAGACCCCCCGTGCGTGGCCACTGCGGTGGCTGCCTTGGACGTTATCTGCTTTCTGTTGGCCCCCAGCGCCGTGGAGAATCCCAGCAGATCGGAGCTGGCCGTTGTCGCGAATCTGGAATAGCACCGATTTCGCCATAGATTTTTTTGTCTTGATCTAGGAATTTATTCAGGGCTAATTGGATCTAATCTATGAAACTGAGAAATTCGAAAATTTAGATCTAATCTAATCTAAAGAACCGATTCGATCTTTGATCGAGATCGGGTGCCGCGCCCCCAAGGAGAAGAGATCTCTGCGGGGGCAGAGCGCGCGATACGGAAGTGGTGGAAGTTCTAGGATCGGCGTCGCGAGACTAACCGCTCTGATACCATGTAGAAAATAATGAATCCCTAATATTTATTGTGTATTGATTTGACCCTAATAAGGAGTATATATAGATGTACAAACTTGGAGGGGCAAGAAGCCTATGAATTGAAATACAAGATGTTCTCTAAAGTCCTAGTCTATCTCTAGTTGTATACGTATCCTAACAGCCGCGTGTTTCATTTGAGATTTTTTTCATGTATTTTATTTTTGCTTAGTGTATTTGTGCCTGGCACAAGGCAAAGGTTGAGGTTTTCCGGGAGTGCGTTGTATGCCGAGTGTACTATTCTTGGCACATGCATAAAGCCATCTTTGCCGAGTTCCGGTTCCCAGGAACATGGCAAACCACTGAATAAATCAAAAAAGAATGTTTTTCTTCCGTCTATATTTAAGTCATTTGATTTGTTCTACTCATTCTGTGTAGAAATAACTGACTTGGCTTTGTCTAGATTCGAATATATGTAGACACATTTTAGTGTATAGATACATTCAAATCTAGATAAATAAAATCAGTTATTTTTTAGGCAGAGGAGTATATAACACGAGAACACGCCTCAACACGTCTGCGTTCTGCTTATTAGCTAGACAGAGTGGTGGCATCAACATGGCAGAAAACATGCAAGAATTGGTGGAAGTGCAGCGGCTGAGGAACCTTGTTTTTTTTTGACCGAAGACTATGAGCCAAAAGTCCCACAACATTTATTATTGTCAAAAAACACAAAACAAGAACTAAGTGCTATACAAAAAGAAAGGGGAAAAAGTAGCTACTGAAAATAGGAAGTAATAGAACACCATTATGGCAAGGACGCTACCCAATCTAAGAGCTTTATCTTGAATTTCGTCTTGATCCACTTCGCAAAAGAAGGCCTTTTTTGACTAAAAAATCTTCCCATTCCGAAGTAGACAAATATTTCAACAAGCTGTAATCAACACTTCCATGAAGACAAAATTCTTCTTCACTATCGAAATCACCATATTCAGGTCATCATGCGGGTGCCACTTAATTTGATGATAATTCCATACTCAGGCACTAAACTTACATTCAGAAAACAGATGGTCTCTGTCCTCGTACGCTCTAACAGCACATAGCTCACAATGTGTGTCGTCAGTGACATGCCAATGTCTCCTTTAAAGTAAGTAACGTGTATTTAATCTGTCCCTAAGAAGCAGCCAGGCGAAGACCATAGTTTCATCACACAACACGATTTCCAAATCCAAGAATAAATCTTATGAACCTATATGTGATCATAAATTAGCTTGGATATTTTGGCAGGCGCATATCCCATCCTCAGCAGTATGTCCAAGTATCCAGTTGGTTAGTTAGCGGATTCTCCAGCATCAGAGATTGCATTTCAGAAAGCTCCTGATAGTCAGCCCTAGATAAATGCAGGTAAAATATGTCGGTGGTGTCTCCTTGTGCATAAACCTTAGCCGATGACATGCTCTCCTCCAAAACATAAGAAAATAACTCTCAAATTAATTGCACCCACGGAGTCTTACTGTGATTAGAAATTTTCTCCGTGTACTTAATGAGCACTACATTCTTCTGTTAGAAATAATGGGCTAAATAAATAAGCCTATATAGATTTCAGATTTTCCCTAAATCTCAAAGCCCATGTGTGTGGAAGCCCATGCGTGATTTGGCCCAATTTGGTGGCAGCTCACATATGAGTGGATTGGGAGCTAAAGTTTAGTCTCACATGAAAAGTTGGAGGAGAGTTACACCACCTTATAAGGTGGAGTGGTTCACCACTTAGTAAAGTGAGTGAGAAGAGGAGAACTACACGCGCGCTCCTCCTTCGACGACACCGCCGCTCGCCCGCCCGCCCGCCCGCCCGCTCGTCTCATCACGACGCGAAGCGACGCGCGCGCCGCGGGTTGCGGGAATCTCGAGCCGCTCTATATAAACTCCAGTGCGGCTTCCACCACGAACACACCGAAAACCAATCTAGGGTTTGCCAACCTCTCTGCTTGTGCCGCCATCGTAGTCTACTCCATCCCGCTTGCCGGCGTGCACCGGCAGACGGGAGAGCAGGTCTCCGGAACCGCTCGTCTTTGCGATCCTGTACGGGAGAGGGCGAATAAGGTTTTTGGGAAGTGCCCTGCGCGACTGCTCAAGTTCTGCATCACGGCTCGTCTTCCATCCAAGTCGGGCGGTGTTGCCTATCGTCGTCTTCGCCACCGTCTGCTTCGACCAATCTTCTCCAAGGCTACTGCTGCGATTACTGCAATCGAACGGTACGTGCGACGTGCTTCTGTCTGGTTATTAATCATGTTCTGCGAGTACATGTTTAGCTGCTGCCTGTTTCCGTTCATCTTGTTGTTAAGTACATCTAGTATGTTCGAGTTACATGTGCGAGTAGCTGGTATTGTCATGTTTAATATTCTGGAATTAATCACGGAAATTGTGCCTAATTATCCAACAATCCAAAAACCTTATTATAGGCAATTTTCCGAGATAAACATGGGACACTTGGCCGATGCGATGAAGCCAGAAAAGTTTACCGGTGTTCACTTTAAGAGGTGGCAGTATAAGACCACTATGTGGCTGCAAAATCTGAAAGTATTCGAGGCTAGTGAGGGTTTACCTGAAGGAACTATATCTGAACAAGATCAGAACAAGTTCAAGGAAGCCAATCTTGCCTTTGTGGGATGCGTTCTGAGTGTTCTTAACAACAAGCTGTTTGATGTGTACATGCACTTCAAAGATGGCAAAGAGCTCTGGGAGGCACTGAACGCTAAGTTCGGTGTAACAGATGCTGGCAGCCAACTGTACATCATGGAGAACTTTCATGATTACAGGATGGTTAACAATCATTCTGTAGTCGAACAAACTCATGAGATACAGTGCTTTGCCAAGGAGCTTGAAATCCTTAAGTGTAACTTACCTGACAAGTTTGTGGCTGGGTGCATCATTGCAAAGTTGCCTTCTTCATGGAGGAATTTCGCCACAACTCTCAAGCATAAGAGACAAGAGATATCGGTTGAAAACCTGATAGCGTCTCTTGATGTTGAGGAGAAGGCTCGGGCTAAGGACACTGCTGAGAAAGGATGCGAGGGTCAGTCTAGCGCCAACATGGTGCAGAAGAGGACCTTCGGCAAGAACAAAGGGAACTATAAGCCCTCCTTCAACAAGCCTGAAAAGACTACAACCTTCAAGAATAAGAAGAAGCCGAACAAGGCCGAGCTAGGTTGCTTTACCTGTGGAGAGCTCGGGCACTTTTCCAAGGATTGCCCAGAACGTGCAGATCGTAAAGGGAAAAAGGGGAAGACTGTCAACGTCGTGACTGCTAGCAATGCTGATGGGTATGGTAATCTATTTACTGTTCTTTCAATTTTTCAATCACCATGTTTGTGGATTGATACGGGTGCTAATATTCATGTGTGTGCTGACATCTCTATGTTCACTTCTTATCAGGTCGCTCGGGATTCATCCGTCCTAATGGGGAATGGGTCACATGCTTCTATTCATGGTGTTGGCACGGTGGATCTGAAGTTCACTTCGGGAAAGATCGTGCAGCTGAAGAACGTGCAGCATGTCCCTTCCATGAACAAGAATCTCGTTAGCGGCTCTCTTCTATGCAGAGATGGGTTTAAGGTTGTTTTTGAGTCTAATAAAGTCATTGTGTCGAGACATGGACAATTTATTGGTAAAGGATATGAGTGCGGAGGGTTGTTCCGCTTTTCACTTTCAGGTTTTTGTAATAAGTCCATAAACCATATTTGTGGCGGTGTTAATGATGATACCAGTGTTTGGCATTCTCGTTTATGTCACATTAATTTTGGTTTGATGTCCAAGTTGTCCAATATGAGTTTAATTCCGAATTTCACTATTGCCAAAGGGTCCAAGTGCCATAGTTGTGTGCAATCAAAGCAACCTCGAAAGCCTCACAAGGCAGCCGAGGAGAGAAACTTGGCACCTCTGGAGCTCATACATTCTGATCTTTGTCAGATGAATGGTGTGTTGACAAAAGGTGAAAAGAGATATTTCATGACTTTGATTGATGATGCGACTAGATACTGCTATGTCTATTTGTTGTGTAGAAAAGATGAAGCTTTAGACTACTTTAAAATTTATAAAGCCGAAGTTGAAAATCAACTAGAGAGAAAGATCAAACGTCTTAGGTCGGATCGTGGTGGTGAATATTTTCCCAAAATCTTCGATGAATTCTTTGAGGAACATGGCATTATTCATGAAAGGACGCCTCCCTACTCGCCTCAATCAAACGGGGTTGCCGAGAGGAAAAACCGGACGCTGACTGACTTGGTGAATTCCATGTTAGCAACCGTTGGTTTATCTAAGGCATGGTGGGGGGAGGCCTTGTTGACAGTGTGTCATGTCCTAAATAGAGTTCCTAGCAAGAATAAAGATAAAACCCCTTATGAGGAGTGGGCTGGGAGAAAACCATCACTTTCTTACTTACGCACTTGGGGGTATTTGGCTAAGGTCAACATACCGATTCCTAAGAAACGCAAACTTGGACCAAAGACAGTGGATTGCATCTTTCTAGGATATGCTCCGCGGAGTGTAGGCTAAAGATTTTTAGTAGTTAAATATGAGGTTCCTGATATGCATATTGATACTGTAATGGAATCTCGTGATGCAACATTCTTTGAGAATATGTTTCCTATGAAATATATGCATAGCACTGCTAGAATTTCTTCTGAAATACTTCCTGAAACTAGTGCATCTAGTGAGAATTTTGAGCAACCACGTGAGGAAGAAGTCCTAGAGAAGGATGACAATGAAGCTCCTACATGGAGTAAGAGGGTTGCAAAATCCTTTGAAGATGATTTCATTGTTTACCTTGTGGATGATACTCCCACTTCCATTGCAGAGGCATATGCATCTCCTGATGCAGATGATTGGAAAGAAGCTGTTCATAATGAGATGGACTCGATTCTTTCTAATAGAACTTGGGAACTATCAGAACGACCCCATGGCTGTAAGCCTGTGGGTTGCAAGTGGGTGTTCAAGAAGAAGCTAAGGCCTGATGGTACTATTGAAAAGTACAAGGCTCGGCTTGTAGCAAAAGGCTACACCTAGAGAGAAGGTGAAGATTACTTTGACACCTATTCACCTGTTGCTAGACTGACCACCATTCGAGTACTACTATCCCTGGCTGCCTCTTATGGTCTTATCGTTCATCAAATGGACGTTAAGATAGCTTTCCTCAATGGAGAGTTGGAAGAGGAGATCTATATGGATCAGCCTGATGGGTTTGTGGTAAAAGGTGAAGAGAGAAAGGTGTGCAAGTTGTCAAAATCTTTATATAGCCTGAAGCAAGCACCTAAGCAATGGCATGAGAAGTTTGAGAGAACATTAACTTCTGTTGGCTTTGTCGTTAATGAGGCTGACAAGTGCGTCTACTATCGCCATGGTGGGGGCGAAGGTATTATATTATGTTTGTACGTGGATGATATCCTTATCTTTGGTACAAACATGAATGTGATAAATGAAGTTAAGTCCTTTCTGTCAAAGAGCTTTGATATGAAAGATCTGGGAGAAGCTGATGTTATTCTGAATATCAAGCTGATTAAGCACGACAGTGGGATTACTTTGACGCAATCACACTATGTTGAGAAGATCTTGAGCCGTTTCGATTTCGTTGATGGCAAGTCTTCCCCAACACCTTATGATCCCAGTGTGACATTACGGAAAGAGCCGAAATAACAATTGAGATACTCTCAAATCGTTGGCTCACTCATGTACTTAGCTAGCGCGAAAAGACCCGACATCTCTTTTGCTATGAGCACGTTGAGTAGGTTCATGTCTAACCCGGGTACTGAACATTGGTGTGCACTTGAAAGGGTCATGCGCTATCTATGTGGTACAATGAGTTATGGGATACACTATTCGGGGCATCCAGCGGTGCTCGAAGGATATAGTGATGTGAACTGGATCTCGGATGTAGATGAACTCTACGCCACTAGCGGGTATGTATTTACCTTTGGAGGTGGCGCTGTATCATGAAGATCTTGCAAACAAACCATATTGATAAGGTCGACTATGGAAGCAGAACTTGCTGCTTTAGACATAGCCACTGTAGAGTCAGAATGGCTGCGTGAACTCTTGATGGACTTGCCGGTGGTTGAGAAACCTATACCGGCCATCCTCTTGAATTGTGATAATCAAACTGTTATTGTCAAAGTGAACAATTCTAAGGATAACGCGAAGTCATCAAGACACGTCAAGAGACGTTTGAAGTCTGTCAGGAAATTGAGAAACTCTGGAGTAATTACTGTTACGTATATTCAAACTGACAAAAACCTGGCAGATCCCTTTACAAAGGGACTATCACGAAATGTGATAGAAAGTGCATCGAGAGAGATGGGTTTGATACCCATGGATGTTACACAGTAGTGGTAACCCAACCTTTTTGATCGGAGATCCCGTGAATTAGGACCTGGGAAAAACAAGCTAGTGGTGTGACGGAGGAGAGTATTAGACAACCCTCTCTATGTGAAGATGTACAGCTCTCAAAAGCTGTAAGGCAGGTTGGCAACATGCCTTAATGTGTTTCTGTTGGCTATGATTAGCAAAGATGCTGTCCTACAGAGCATTCTTGAAAGAACACACCTATACGAGTTCCGATTGTTAAACGTCGCAATCTATGAGACTTGGGTGATCTCTAGTAAACTCATGAAGAGACCAAGTAGTATGACGCATATGCTACACCCGCGGGGTAGGCTACTAGCAGCCAGGTACTAGTTATGACTTTGTGTGAAATCTAAAAACACCAAACTTGCAATTCAAGGTTCGTCCATTGTTCAAGTTGCTGATAGACGTGGCTCAAGGTTCTAGGCGGAAGTTCAACTTAACAGTCTCTGCTGAAACACTGGTATATAAACAAGTAGCGAGAATTGGCAAATCTTCAAATGGGCATTTGAGATCTGGTGGGGGATTGTTAGAAATAATAGGCTAAATAAATAAGCACATATAGATTTCAGATTTTCCCTAAATCTCAAAGCCCATGTGTGATTTGGCCCAATTTGGTGGCAGCTCACATATGAGTGGAGTGGGAGCTAAAGTTTAGTCCCACATGAAAAGTTGGAGGAGAGTTACACCACCTTATAAGGTGGAGTGGTTCACCACTTAGTAAAGTGAGTGAGAAGAGGAGAACTACATGCGCGCTCCTCCTCCGACGACGCCGCTCGCCCGCCCGCCCGCCCGTCACGACGCGACGCGACGCGACGCGCGCGCGCCGCTGGTTGCGGGAATCTCGCCGAGCCGAGCTTTATTTTTGCTGCTTGGGAAAACTTGTGCGGTTTTGACAGACGTGTCAACAGTTAGCCTATTCGGGTCGCTCCCGGATCGTGGGCTATCTGTAACCGACCCGAAAGTGCACAACGTGGGCTTGGTCCACGACGTGCCCTATGCGGGACTCCCGAGCCGCTCTATATAAACTCCAGTGCGGCTTCCACCACGAACACACCGAAAACCAATCTAGGGTTTGCCAACCTCTCTGCTTGCACTGCCATCGTAGTCTACTCCATCCCGCTTGCCGGCGTGCACCGGCGGATGGGAGAGCAGGTCTCCGGAACCACTCGCCTTTGTGATCCTGTACAAGAGAGGGCGAATAAAGTTTTTGGGAAGCGCCCTGCGCAACTGCTCAAGTTCTGCATCACGGCTCGTCTTCCATCCAAGTCGGGCAGTGTTGCCTATCGTCGTCTTCGCCGCCGTCTGCTTTGACCAATCTTCCCCAAGGCTACCGCTGCGATTACTGCAATCGAACGGTACATGCGACGTGCTTCTGTCTGGTTATTAATCATGTTCTACGAGTACATGTTTAGCTGCTGCCTGTTTCCGTTCATCTTGTTGTTAAGTACATCTAGTATGTTCGAGTTACATGTGCAAGTAGCTAGTATTGTCATGTTTAATATTCTGGAATTAATCACAGAAATTGTGCCTAATTATCCAACATCTTCTTCTGAAAATCTACCACGCCAAGCCCACCACTTTCTTTTGGATGGCAAACCAACTTCCATGCTGCCAATGATTATTTTAACCCATCCTATTTGGCACACCAAAGACAATGACGAAGAATGCGGTCCAATTGCTTAGTAAGACCTTGGGCCAATTGTAGGGAGCATAAAAGGTGTAACGGCATTGTTGCCAAAGCTGAGTTGATTATTAATTGTAACCGAGCACCTTGTGACAAGAAATTAGAACTAGAATTGAGATTTATCTCAAGTCGGCAAACCAGAGGCATTAAACCAGTGATGGTGGGTCCAGTTGTACCCAACGGGAGCCCCACTGATGAACATTGTTTACAAAAATTCTTTGGGTACTTCTTGTACTAGCCATGGTTAAAATTTTCTATAGAGAGTTTTGCATGGAACCCGACCTTGTTATGCACTACTGGCGAATCACCATGTTTGTGTTGGCTCCACTTGCCCGATGTGCAAGACGTTATCTGAACACATTAAGCATGGATGCTTTGGACGTGTGAGATTGAAAGAATTTTGGAAAATAATAGGCTTGAGGAGATAATATACAGAACATCGACATTTCATAGATCGGGATCCATGGTATTTGAACACCTACTCCATTTTCCTGACGAGAAGGCGAGCCTTTTCCTCTTGATTGGTTATTGGGAACTAGTAGACGACTCGAATCTTATACTCATTGTGGCTTTCAAACTAGATGATTAGTTACTCGGATACATCCTGGGCCCCATGTGGTTTTAGTTATATGGGAGGTTCATTTTAGTAGAAGCAAGAGGTATGATTAAGTTACAATACGGTAATAAAAAATATATATAGCCTATGCCTATTATCCCATAATCACAACTTACTTAAGTGGCTTGGTGAAACCATCGTTGACTTGATTATTTGAAAAAATAAAACAAATCTCTAGTTGTTTATTGAGAACTCTCTCTCTGAAAAAATGAAAGTCTCTCTCAATGTGTTTAGCTCTACCGTGGAGTACTATATTGGATGACACATATGTTACTCCCAGCTTATCACACCATAGAAATGGAGGCTGTGTCAATTTAAATCCAAGTTCTTCAAGTAAGGAATGCACCCAAAATACCTGAGATGTGGCACTGGCTATAGTCTTATTCAATGCTGGATTTGGAAACTATAGCTTGCTTCTTAGCACAACAAGAGTTGAGATTTTGTCCAAAGAAGACACCAAAAGCCACTGGTTGATCTTTGGTCATATACACAACCAATCCTCGCTCTTTGCATCTAAAAAGGCACCTACTAATTTATAATTAGACTTCGTAAATGTGAGTCCAATGCCAACTGTATGTTTGACATGTCATAGAATGTGCTTATCAACAGACCAATGGGACGAGGTTATGGGCCCTAGGTAGGCCCACCAGGCATGAAGGCTAGACCACTTTAAAGATAATCTCTTCAGGTGCGCAAAAGTAGTGCTTGGTCCCACTCAAGTATTATGATGTTCATCATTGCCTAGCCAATGTTCTACACCTTTTAGTTGTGGTAATTGCTGCTTCTAGCGATGGAGAGATACCCACTAAAGTATTATGATGTTCGTCATCGCCTGGTAGGACAAGTGATCAAGTTGTTAACAAATGGAACATCGATAATGCAGAATAAGTAAAAGAGTACATGTGGGTTAACGAGGATAACCAAGTTTTCACCATGGTTTATATACAATATCAAGAAGAAATGAGATGTGTATCATAAGTAATACGGAACATTCACACAGAAAATATCTTCATCTTATGTGTGGGGATCTATGCGGCGATTCAAGCACATGACATCGACCATTGTCATGGAAGGAGATCCGGACATGTCCACATTTATCTAAACCCATAGGATCACACACTTAAGAGCCAACGACTTATAGAATGTGAGTGTGTATGAATATATGAATGAAGTGATTCCAAAAGTTGTCTGGAGAGTTTCAGAATGTGTTAGAGGTGTCCCTGATATTAGCGAGAGTGTTTGAAATAGTTTCAGAGATATTTGGAGCATAATGGTCTAGAATGTTCCAACTTACATTGGAAGGGTCTCGATATTTTTTCAAGTTCGGAAGGTCCCGGAAGGACCGAACCCTAGGAGGCACCATAGGAATATGGCCGCATTGTCTGCCCGAGGGCAGGGCGCACACGTGGGGTCTGGTTGGCCAGGTTGGGCCCTAACGTCCCGCTAAGTTGTTTTTTTTTGTGGGAGGAGGCTGAATTGTGCCCTAACTCCACCCTATTGGTCGGTGCGGCGAGGAGTCCACATGGACTCGTACTTCCCGCCCTACTTGGTTGGTGGAGGGGCCAAGGAGCTCGGTCGGCCTCCTATATAAGGAGGGGCGGAGGGAGTATAAATGACATGGTTTATATGTTTGACCGTGAATAAATTCAGAAATCTGATGACCTACAATACCAATTAGTATCAATATGTCCATCATAAGACTTTCTTTCATAATATATATTTCAGCCGTCTAAAATTAGTTGTCTCAAATTTGTCTAGACATGGATTTATCTATATATGTTTTATAACTACATCTGTATCGAAAAAAATATAAAACAACTAACTTGAGACAAAGGGAGTATTTGTTTTAGTTTTCATCTATATATTTGATCAAACTTAATAAGCTTTTATTTTTCACAAAATATCCGCCTCGTGTTTTGGGAGGGAGTAGTATTAGGAAATCCACATATATAACCAAAATGTAAGCATTCAACGTACGAATCTCATCGAAATTGTCCCTTGCAGAGATATGGTGGCGTTGGGAAGAGGAAATTTGTCTTTGCCTAGCAGAAGTCCTACATGGCCGGCGTTGTTGTCCCTTCTAGTAGGGTATCACGCAGCCACGGCTGCTATGGATATGCATGCATGGCACCGATACGGATATATTCTACGTACGTGCAAACAGTCTGGCATATTGTTGGCCCACGAGTCAGTCAGACCAACGTCTACTACAAAAACAGATGGAGCTTTGCTACGAGCATTCCGATACGAGAGCTGCATCGCCTGGGATACTCGCCTGCCGGAGATATACACATCGATGCTCCCTTACGCAACGGCAGGTGAGGCGGAGGTGGCGCTGGGGCGCAGCATGACCTGGCCGGAGGCGGCGTGGTTCCGGTACTCGGCGGCGACGCCGGACTACTGCCTCAACTGGCACCACATCCTCATCTTCCTCATCGTCTACACGCTGGCGCCCCTCCCACTCGCGCTGCTCGAGCTCCGGGCCCCGGCCATCACCTTGCCGTATAAGCTGCAGCCCAGAGTTCAGCTCTCGCCGGCAGCCTTCCTCCGCTGCTACGTCCACACCGTCCGCGTGTTCCTCCTCGCCATGGGCCCTGTCCAGCTCCTCTCCTACCCTGCCGTTAAGGTCCATGCATATACCCATGTATATATATATATATATATACAATACTACTTATATACTCCCTCCGATCCATAATAAGTATCGTCTACTTAGTATAAAGTTTGTACTAGCTTAGTACAAAATGAGCAACACTTACTATGGATAAGCTATTAACTAACTAATGTTTTTGCATGAGTGAGCTAGTCAATTCTTGCATGAAAGAATATATATGCTATACTACTACAGCTAACGATCAAATCAATCGAGCTACTGCTGTCCACAAATAAGTGACACTTTGGGTCAACCTTTCAAAATTGACACTTTGGATTTCAGCTTTTGTATAGTTCAAAACATGAAACCATATACTGTATTTATTTGTTCTCTAAATTATAGACAAGCATATATAGGACGAGAACGTGTGCTCCAATCTCCAAGTCGAGACGCAAACATGACCTAAGACACCACAATATTCATGCATCACCAATATCTCTTGCAAAGATTGAAACTTCATACTACCATCTCAATTGTCAAACCTAGTAGCCAATTTACAATTGGTCTTCGCTGTTTGTTTAGCCTAAATAAATGTGATTTTCCAAACTAAACCCCATGCATGCATGTTAAGATCTTTCTTTCGACTTCAAAGATACTACCTAATGATTTATAAAGTATCACCTTTTAGAAAGTTACCACGTGGGAACTTGTTACAAATCAAAGTAGGTTGGCAAATTATGATTAGCTTTCCTGTAACAAAGATCTCAAAAATTTGTGCTAAAAATAATCACATGGGATCTAGTTTCCAAACCCTCGTCGATGTGAAACCAATCGTAAAAATGGAGTGGAAACAGGGCCGTGTTTGAGATACAATCCATTATATTTGTTAGGCCCAGAATCATCTTTTAATGTGATGATACAATTTTATGTCTTTTTTTTTGTGTGCACTTAGCAGTTCAATCTTTTTCCTTTGTGTAGCTACAATATATTTTCTTGTTTTGCATGTCATGCAGCAATTGATAGTGACATATTTCCATGGACAAGCTGAGAGGTAGAAATTGGGTCGCACACTGGAGCTAACGAGCTAGCCTCTACTTCTTTATAAATTACAAAAACTAATAGTTTGATACTTCATGTATTGGATATTTTAAATGTATTCAAAATAAAGGTAGGTGTTACTTGCTACTTCAACACCAAGACCATGTAAACACTAAAATATGTGCTAATATTGATGCAGAGGTCATATACTTTTCATTAAAAACTAAGATGTTTATTTATCTGTGAACTGCAGTGAGTATTAACCATTTTTTGACTTTTGTTACATGCATGCATATTGGACAATTAGATGGTGGGGATATGGACTGGGCTGCCGATGCCATCGGTGGGAAACACGGTGGCGCAGATGGTGGTCTATTTGCTTGTGGACGACTACCTCGGATACTGGATGCACCGGCTGATGCACACCAAGTGGGGATATGAGAAAATTCACCACGTCCACCACGAGTTCATGGCGCCCGTCGGCTATGTTGGGCCATATGCGCACTGGGCCGACGAGCTCATTTTCGGGATCCCGCCTTTCGTCGGTCCGGCCCTTGTGCCCTGTCACATGACCACATTCTGCTTGTGGTCCGTGATACGCCACCTAGTCCTCATGGACGCTCACATCGGGTAAAGTTATCTAAACCGTTAACAAATAATAACAAACATGGCTAGAAGCTTAAATCTCTCTACAAATCTAAAATTAAGTAACAAACAAAGCACGCCCTTGACAATCTTAGAGCATCTCTAGCAAGACACCGTTTTTGCCCCGACTAGTTCACTGCAGTTTGTTAATAGCTTGACATTTTTTCTGTTTCGTTGCATGAAATTTCAAAATAAATTAATATGATAAGCCATCTGCCAATAGTTACCTGATTCGCAATATTTTAGGTATGTGATTCCAAAACATTATTCTTCGTTTTTAACCAACAATCTTTGCACGAGGTCCATGAAGGGAGCAATCACATGTACTATATCACCTTCTATTGGACTCCTAAATACACCATGTTGAAGATGCTGTAAGGGGCATGTTCCTGGTCCAATATATATTTTTAATACAAAATTGCTACTTCTATTTTTTGATTCGTAAGGTTGTCTTTGTTTCTCTTTATGTGATCCACATTTAATTAGGAAGTACATATATAAACTGCAGGTTTGACTTCCCTCTCAACCCTACGAAGTTCATCCCATTCTATGGAGGAGCACCACACCATGACTACCATCATCGTGTAGGAGGGAAGAGCAAGTGCAATTTCTCTACTGTTTTCACCTTCTGCGACTATCTATATGGGACACATGACGTTAGTCCATCGTTATCCTTTTCGAGCAGATGTATTTTTCGTTTAGTAATTAACCCTGCAACATTGATATCACCATAGTTTTTCTGACGAGGACATCATGTGTCGTTTTCAGGGATACAGATACCACAAAGCAAGCTTAGCAAAAGGTAACAACACCTTCTAGCATCTTCGGTCTATACATTTCCAAACAGTCCATGGATATATATTGCCAATTTAATGACAAACAAGAATCTCACTCTTTAATCTCAGGCCCATGTAACATCTCAATGAGATGGTAAAAAAAGTGCCGAAAGAACTGTATCAGTGGGAAGCAGGCATAGATATCAGAAAAACTTGCAGTCCTGGCGCATAAGCTCATTGCTCAATCTTGCCCTTGTTCTTAACTGCGACCGTACACGATGCAGTGCAACCGAATTTTTCGCAATATGCCATCTTGCAACTACATTTTAAACTTTGTAAAATCCGTGTGTGTTATTTATATTGTACAATCATGTAAAATGTTTCCTATGTTCTCACTACAATATTGGGAACAAACAATAAATGAAAAGGTTAAGTATGTTATCCCATGTGCATGTGCTTAGTTGAACGACTTATTAAATTTGGAGTCAATAAAAGAGGATAAATATTTTCACTACTGGGCCAAAAATAATAATACAATCAACCAAAAGATCGTCCAGATGATCTGTAAATAAAAGAAACATGTTAGTTTGGTGGAAAATGATAATCCTGTTGAGGGTCTCGGTTGCATGTTATATCGGCAATGAAGATCCCATTGTGTGGTATACGAGTGGGGTACGATAGAGTGGAGTACTACTCGATGTTTACAATACTTTTACAAAGGAAAATACAACGTGACAAGGATACCTGGATTGTAAATAACCCCCTTAATCACAACCTTGGTGATGATGGTGTTACAAAAAGTTCTACCAGTTGTTGTGGAAGAAGACGTGTTCTCCCAACTTCATGAAGATGCTACTGCAACGTGCTAGAAAATGTCCTAGCAATTGCCGTGGGACTTATCCCACCTACTGTGAAACTGTTCCTTGCAACTCCTGCAAAAAATGTTATTAAAGGCAACAACTCTGTGTGTACAAATCGTTGTGAATCCAAGTGCAGAGTGTTATAGAAAGCTTATTTTCCACACAAGAGTGACTCGTGGGTTTATATCAAACTCTCGGGGAATTGGCTATGATCTTCTTTTCTAGTCTTCTTCTAGAAACCTACAAAATAAAGTATTTGCCTTGTGTCCCTAACTCCATCGTGTGGTTTTCAAGCACAAGGTTTCGTACTAGTAAAACTGAAATAAAAATATAAATAAATAAAAGAAAACAATCTATAACTAGGCAATAAAGTCAAATAATAAGGTAAAGTTCCTTTTTATTGTTTGTTTGTTTATGAAACTAGTATTTTTATATTTTTGGATTTAATTAATGAATAAAATATATAAGGTAATAAAAGTATGTAGATGGTGTTTCTTATAATAAAAGTTTGGACTAGGGTTCATGGGTTCACTCGACTACTCTCTCATAAGGTGCAATGAATATTAAAACTGCTTATTGATGAATTATAACTTGAAACTTCATTATACGTTTTTGATTAGCATTCATTTGGGTATCACATCCTAATATAAAGATGATGCAACATACCTCACTTATACTCCTCTACAAATGGAAAAATCCATGCAATTTAGAACTAAGAATAAATAGAGTATAGGCTTAGGTACTTTGACATGATATATGAATAACAAATGTGCTACCTTGACCAAACAAGAACATGCTTATTTTCACAACATGTAAATAAAGTATGCATCCACTTTATCCCTAGTGAGGTAACAAAACAAAGGTAAAAACTATAGTGGATCTCGAGTTTTCTCTCACTTACCAATCTCCACCACCATGTTACTTCATCTAATCCACACGTTCCCCCACACATATTTTTGCATACAAGTATGATCAAAACTAGTACTTAATAAAGGTTACGTAAGACGCATCTACCAATGCATTTTACACATGGTAGAATTTCAATCTCAAATAACATCACACACCAAATAGATTCATCACACAGGAATTACATAGATGACCATAATCATGTTGGGAAACTCATATGGTACTAGATAAATGATAGAATGAGAGCAATGTAGATCAAGATGCTACCACAAACCCATAGTCTAGAGGTGGACTATTCCCTCTTCATCATGGCGACGGTGTTGATGACGTTGGAAAGGGTGAAGATCCAATTGGTGGTATCTTTGGTGACATTTCCCCATCCAATCTTCGCTAGTTCTGGCTTTGTTTCTGTGTTTCTGTCTTTTCGCTCCAACTCATTCTAGATCTCCCCGTAGGTCCTTTTCATAGGTGTTTTTGGTCAAGACTTTGAGTTAGGGCTCAATATGGATGGTTGTTGATGCTCGAGGGGGGAAAGAGCATGGGTAGCATGGCCAGGGTAGTGGGTCGTGTCACCTAGGATGAAATTGGCCTCAGGACTTGCGGTGACTGCTGGCTCGTGGTTGATGTAGAGCTCGTTGGGAACCCCAAGAGGAAGGTACGATGAATATAGCAGCAAGTTTCCCCTTAGTTATGAAACCAAGGTTTAATCGAACCAGTAGGAGCAAGGAAACACCCCAAAGGTGTTACTAGCTGAGCTTTGGCAGGGCACACTACCAGTGCTAGTAGAAACGTGGAGACCTGCACAACACAACCACAGAACTTTGTCCCCAACTTGCGATGAGGTTGTCAATCTCACCGTGTTTTGCGGAAAACAAAGGATTAAACGTATCGAATGGAAAGAAGTAAAAGTTTGCAGAAAGTAAACACAAAGCAGTAAAAGATTGTATATTGTATGTAAAGTAAAAGGACCGGGATCCATAGTTCACTAGAGGTGGCTCTCCTTAGATAAATAACATGCTGAGTGGACAAATTACAGCGGGACAATTGACAAACACCGAGAAAGCAATACATGCATATACTAATCGTCTTGACACCTCTGAGACTTGATTGGGCATTACAACATAATACATAGACCGCCATCCAACTACATCTATGACTAATAATCCACCTTCGGGTTATCATCCGAACCCCCTCTAGTATTAAGTTGCAAGCAACAGATTATTGCTTTACGAACTGCGTGTAAAGTAAACAATACGATTGTTCTATGAACAAAGGATTGTTGTTGTCTCCCTAGTAGCAACAGCACATCTAGTACCTTAGAGATTTCTGTCACTTCCCCAGATTACCAGAGGCATGAACCCACTATCGAGCATAAATACTAACTCTTGGAGTTGCTAGCATCTACTTGGCTAAGATAGCTACTAACAACAGAAAGCATGCAAGATCTCAAATAACAAAGACATGATAGAATCAATAATCAATCTGAAGTAGCATCTCAATATCCATCGGATCCCCGCAAACACAACATGTATGGATTACAGAAAGATGATCTTGATCATGAACGGAGCTCACAAGATCTAAACATGAAAGCACAAAGGAGGAGAAACCAGCCATCTAGCTACTACATGGATCCGTAGTCCAAGGATGAACTACTCACGCATCACACCGGAGGCTTGCATGGTGATGAAGAAGGCCTCCAGGGTGAATTCCCCTCTCCGGCAGGGTGCCGGGAAGATCTTCAGATCCCTCCCGATCTAGGGATGGAGATGACGGCGGCTACAGACTCTTTCGTGGATTTTTGATCGGTTACTTAGGGTTTTTGTCCCGTGGGCTACTTATAGGCGGAAGGAGAGGCCGAGGGGGTGCCGGGAGCCACCACACCACCCCCTGGCGCGGGCCTAGCCTGGCCGCGTGGCCAGGTGGTGTGGCTGGCCCCTGGCCCTTCTCCATCTCGTATTCTGGCACTTGATCCCATACGAAAAAATAGGCACTTTGGCTTTTGTCCCATCCAATTCGAAAATATTCATTTTCTGACTTTCTTGGTACCAAAAACAGCAGAAAACAGGCAACTGGCACTGTGGCTCTTGTTAATAGGTTAGTCCAAGAAATCATATGAAAAGTACTCCAAAGTTGGAACAAAACATGTAACTACCTCGGTGAATTACGCTCTTAGTTACATGCCTGGATGAACGAAAGTGGTTAAAATAGTACGGTGGGGCTCGGGGCCACTCACGGTAGACCTTTCGGCCGTCCTAACCACTTTCAAAGCATCGGGACAAGAACGAGCGGCGTAATCGGCAGGCGAAGGGATCAACTACATACACAAGTGAGTATGTATGCAAGCCACATACAACAGTCCTCAGAGCCATTCCATCTAAAAGAAATAGAATTATTGCAATGCCATACAGCAAGATTCAAATATCCTAGATAGAGATAATATTTTAGGATAGCTCCTCATACATCAAACATCAGAGTATCAGGCGGAAGCGGAAGACAAGATCCGAGTACGGATAAGAAGCAAATCAGCATAAGATGCCACATAAATAAACACATCCCGCCCACAGATCTCATGAATCCCTGTTCCCGGAATCTCTACGCCTAGTGATTGTTGCCAACATCATTTGTCTCCTCCACCCAGTATCCTTCTTGCAAATACACCTGTTCATCTGAATCAAACAATTTATCGTGTGAGACCCTAGGGGTACTCAGCAAGTCTTTATGCCACTAAAGGGGACACAACCTGGGGTGACGCAATTGCAGCAAAAATAATAACTAACAAGTCTATAGATACTCGCTAACCATCCGCCTAAGCAACGATAGACGGATGTCCGTGAATTTAGACAACAGTTTTAACAGTATAATTAACAGATCCATCCTCCTCCTCGCTTACCAACGAGGAAGCGGACGAACAACCCCCATCCGTTGGCAGTTTTATTAACCATTCCATGAGTATTGTACTATTTACTAATCAGGTACTTAGTCAGATTAAAGCGGTACTTTAGTTATACTTGTCTATGCTCGAGAAACTGTGCTCCAAGTCGTCCATAACCGCGGACACGGCTTTCAGAAAGATTTACCCTGCAGGGGTGCACGAATAGCAACACACACTCAATCAACCTCGGAAAAACCAACTCAAAACCCAACGAGGCATTCACGACAAAGTGATCACAGGATTCAGAAATATTTCAGGGGGCCACCCCAATAAGCTACCCGCAACGAAGTTGGCCGGCTCCGGAACGGACCCAGGGTTTGCGACGACGGCTGTAAACGACTGGGAACCCGAAAATATGACTGGGCTTGTCGATACCGCGAAAACGTGGCGCGATCCAAAACAGTACAGGTGCTCCTCGCACAATCTTAAATAAAGCAGTAACATGGCATAAGTACATGATAGTAATAAAGCCCCAAACTAATTGTAGCCCCAAGAAATAAGAATGAATCAAGCTCTGGCTCGGGGGGGTCCATAAGGCCTCCCGGATGTGGATAGTGCGAATAGTCAAGGAACAGGAATCAAGTACTCGGGGTCCTACGGGACACAAGTGAGCATGAAGAACCAAATAGCAGATATTGCTCACCGGTGCCTCTTTCATTAGTTATCCCATTACTACTCAGATTAAGTTGTTTAGGTACCTCATTATCCATCAGACCTCACATACCCTACACATGCTGTTCTACGACCCGCATGGCTCAAACAACTCCTGTAGTAATGGCTCATGGGATGGAGGAACAAGCTTCGGTGGGGTTTAAAAGTAAAGGCTATACAGTACTTGGGATTCAATTTAATGCAATCGCAACTCAATGATGCAAGAATAAGATAGAGGCAATAGGTACTATATGTATGCAAGCATGTGGTAGTGCTTGCCTGGCAGCTCAGTTGAAGCGAGAGATGGATCTGGGTAGTACTCCTGTGATTCCTGATAATTCTCCTGCTGGGCGTCTATTCGAAGAAGAACCAAACAAATAAGGGCCAACATAAATAAAGTGCGCAAGCATATGAATTAAAATGCGACAAGCAAACAAGCATGCCATGATGAATGGTGCACAATTTTACATGGCATTAAAGTAGCATGGCATGGTGAGGTGTGGGGTACAAGAATAAAGCATTTTATTATTTATTTAGTCCAATTTTGTGGTCATAAACAGTTCTGATTTTTAAATATGGCATGATGCATGCTTAAATTCAGAACAAGGAGTGCATAGTTAGAACAGGCTCGTCGCGCTGATTGATTTAGACATATTATTTGTCAAATTTGGAGTTGTAGAATTAAAGTTATTAATTTATTAAGAAAAAGGGCATTTTATTGTAATTTTAATCATCTCGAAAATTTAAAGTGCTCAAATAATATTTTGAATGGCATATTTGAATTCCTCACATTTTTCTGATTCCAAAACATATATCATATGTATTATTTGGATTTATAATTTAAAAGTTATTTAAAATCTGATTTGAATTTGAATTTGTTTTGTTAAAACAGCTGAGCAGGGAAAACTTTTTACACCCAGACGAATCCAACCCAAGTCGCTGACGGGTGGGCCGCTGCTGACTGGGCGAGATCCGCGCGCAAATCTTCTTACACCTCAGGCTTGCCTAGCCGCTGCGATTGACAGGTGGGGTCAGCGGCTATGGGTCCACGTGCCAGTGGCGGAACCCGCAGAGGATGACAGGTGGGGACGTGCTGGAGCACGGGTTGAGCTTTACGAAAACCGGGGTGCCTTTCTATAAAAAGTACGCAGCGGCTGGCAGGTGGGGTCGCGAGTACCGCGGGTTGAGCGAGAGATAACAGAGGGGGCTATTTGCAAAAAGGGGGCACTGTGGATCTTCTCCACGGTCTGACGGCCAGATCCGCGTGCGGCAGTGGCGGTGAGGCGCGGGGGATCGAATCGGGGACCTGGGGCTCGCGCTCGGGGCCGTAACCAGTGCGGCTGAGTGAGGGATGGTGTCAGGAAAGCGGACGGGTGATAGATAGGTCGCTGCGCGACGCGGCGACGTGCAGACGCGCGCGACACGGCGCACTGAGAGTGCTCGGCAAAATGCCTGCCGCGGCTAGGATTTTATGGCGAGGCAGAGGGTGTCTAGGCGGGAGAGCGACTCACCGCGGGGTTGTTGACGGCGGCGGATCAGGGCGGGACGCAGAAAATCGTCGACGGAGCTGGCGAACGGCGGCGCTAGGGTTTCGGTGGACGTCGTCGTGCTGCGACAGTTGTGGGGCTCCTCCTCCTCGCTGGCGCTTACGGGGCGACGCAGAAGAACCCCCTCGGCCTCCTTGAGCACCTCCACGTCGCGCACGCCGGCTGGAACGAGGAGTCTACGGTGGTGCTGGCGGTGATCGGCGGCCGGAGTTGGAGAAGGAGGGGTATGGGGTAGCTGGGGAGGAGAGGGGAGGAAGGGCACGCGCGCTGGTAGATTTGGAACGATGCCAGGACGGAGGGGAGGATAGGGACGGGGTAGGAGGGTGAGGCCGTGGGGTAGACGGTGGAAAGGTGGCTCGGCCCCTTTTTCCTCCTCTCCTTCACGTGCTCGAGCTGGGGCTCGGCTTGGGCAGGGCAGGGAGCATGGCAGGTGGGCCAGGAAGAGCTTTAGGCGGGCAGGCTCGGCTGGGCCAGCATGGCAGGGAGGGGGAAAGGAAGGGAGCTCGGGTAGGAGCTAGGGTTGGTTAGATAGGGTGGCTCGGGTTAGGGTTTTTAGTTAGGGTTGGGGTAGATGAGGTGGTAGAGTAGGTAGGGTAGGCATGGTGGGGTAGGTCAGGGGTGATACCCCGGTTTAGAGAGAGAGAGAAGAGCTCGGCTAGGCAGAGAGAAAAGAGAGAGAGTAGAGGGTTTGAGGTAAAAATAAAGACAGAGGGTAGGTAGGTAGATTAGAGAGGGGGTTTAGAGTTTTTAGAGTATGAGTCCCAAGATCCCACAAGCATGTGGTGGTGGGATGGAGAGTGAGAAGAGGGAAAAATGGTGAGAGGGTTTTGTGATGAGCTCACATGAATAAAGCATGAGATGGTGGTTTATGTGAGAATGATTCCCCCAAGATCATGCCTAGATAGATGATGGATAAGGTGAGAGGGGTATGGTTTGATGGTGGAAGCAAAAGTATGGCCACCTTGAATTGAATCTGAAAGGACCATGCCACACTTCCAAAAATACAAGCAAATCCCAAAAGAAGAGGATGGTGATAATTTGCATGGCCCATGCATGGGCATTAAATGCCATGTTTTATTTTGTGAAAACAATAATAATATAACATGGCATGATTCCCATGCATTACCAAGAATGAGGAAATAAAGACCAAGCAAAAGAAATTAGAATTGAATCCATCCCAACCCACATGAGCTAGAGTAAATGCCAAAATAAAATAAAAGCCCATGGGTAATTAGGGTGGTGGAATTATAAGGTGGTGGCAAAGAAAATTGGTTTAGTGGAATAAAAGATATGCCCCCAACTCAATTTGGGCACCAAGCATTTATCAAGGATCAAATACAATTTAACAAGAGCCAAATACAAATAGTAATGCATATGAGAGAAGAACCAAAAGAAAGGGTTTTATATGATGCTCAAATGCAAGGTGGCATGATGACATGAGCATGATATCATTATGATGCAACAATTATATATAGGAAGTAGTCATTATTTTACTAGACCAAGTAGCATTACATTTGTTAGACAATTGGGATGCTACAAAACACAAGAAAGTGGATAAAACCAAGCATGGAACATAAAAAATTATAGATACATTTGCAATGTATCAGTGACCCAGCATACCACTACATGTTGTAGTTTACTATAGTCATTGACATAACACTCACGGAACACCATTCAACAAATATTACATCCCTCAGAGTGGTATAACAGAAACATTACGGGTCCAAATTACAAACATACACATATCATTATTACAATACCAAAAGATCGAGATATTTGAAAGGTTCAAACTTACAAACCATACAACTTATTTAAGAAGTTCAGCAGAAGAACGAAAGACACAACGATAAAGTAAGACATGAGCTCAACAGCTTATTGTATAGGGTTCATGCTGCTTGGCTAAACCAAGATAACTAAGTTTCGGCCTGACAAATACTCCGACTCGTTGTCTTCAGCCCCATAGTGTATCCCGTAGTCCACCCCTACGACTCCACCGGACATGTCCGGCTCTTCATAGTAGACGGTGTTCTGGACTTCTATAGCATACACCTAGTTATCATTCTATTCCTCAGAGTCTAAGAAAAGGATCAAAGGAAAGGGTGAGTAACAGCGTTACCCAGCAAGTTCATTATATGCACCGTGGGAAGTTTGATGCTCTAACGACCACCTTAGACTATAAGTCTTTGGCACTATGCAGTTTTTGTAAACATTTCTTTAAAGATTGACCCCCCATCAGCCTTCACAGGTTTACCAGAACTTCATGGAGTTTCTTTCCTGCCGCGTTCGTAGCTCCTTCTCAGAACAAGGAGTACCATGTCACAATTCATACACTCTACAGAGGTGCCTTGCTTTACCCATAAGAGACCAAATCCTTGTTGCACAACCGGGCGTACTTTCCCGTCCACAATTCCTTGATATGGGGTCCAGAAGCTGATCCAAGCCAATCACTATCCTTCTCCGCAACCACACATGAAGACACAACCCCCAAGTAGGAATACCTCCGTTAACCCCCATATAGCAGATATAACCCTGGAAACCCCTCGAAGACTCCAGTGAGCAGGTTATGTCCCTGGCAACCCCCACCAAAGTGGTAGAAATACCTCTGACAGCACCTCACAGATAATCTAGACACCGATATCGCGGGGAACTAGGGGTCCCACCCATGTGCTGGATTATCCACAAGAAATTTGCATCCTCACGATAAGGTCATCCGTCCATGCGAAAGGAAGAAGATCCAGCTGACTTCTCCGTCCCATTCCAAATCTTATGGTTAACGTGTAATATACGGTGCTAGTATCACTGATGTCATGGGTTATTAAGTCCTAGTTGTTCGGCAACTGGAATCCTAGATTCCATTGTCCTTCATAGTATTTATCATCACCTAGGATGAGAATAGCATTTCATTTGTTTGGGAAAATACTGATTTTTTGTATCTTTTAGAATATAGGTGATAACACACAATTTTCAAATACTTGCTTTGTGACTGCAAGGTAGTGAAGTCGGATGCTTCTACCTGACCTTGAGCTCCGGTTTCTACAAAACACCATTATTGCCTGGTAATGACAATATTTATAGAAGCAATATGCTATACATAATAATGTCATGCAATGATTTATTATTTTTCTTCTTTGCATGTTTTACCCACTTTATATAGGTTTTATATTTCTTTTAATTAATAAAAAGAATGTAATAATCAAAGACTCTTAAATTCACACAATTCATATATCTAATATTTTGTGAGAACTAGTAATATTCTAAGAGTTTAGAAAATAATTTTATTTAATCTTTAACTCTTTCTATTATTTACTTAAAATTCTAATAAGGAATAATTTTTATTTTTAACAAACTTGACTTACTTTCCAAAATACATATTAGTAATTTTCTACAATAGTATATCTATTTAGGATCTTCAAAGTGAATTTTATTTAATTTTAAGTATTTTATTTATTTATGTAAAATTCCAAAAGTAATATATACAATTACAATAATAGATCTCAATGTAATTACTTAAAATTACTATCTATTATTTTTTTGGGTAGAGGGTATTTTTGTTATTTCATAGATATATTATTTGTATTTTTAGGATTTTTATTTATTTTTCTAGAGCCTAGTTTATCTCAGGGGTATATTTGTAATTAATAATTTTAAACAAGCCCTTCTTTTAAAACACGGGCCTGGCCCACTGGGCTGGCCCGACCTGACCCGTCTGGGCTGGTCAATGCCCTCTGGGCAGTACTGGGATGCCCTACCCGGCCCAGTACCCCCCAATCACTCTCTCTTCTCTCCCTTCTCTCTTGCGCGACACCGTATCTAGCCGCTCGATGTTGCCGTCACCGAGGGCGATTCCGGCCGCCCCAGGCCGCCGTGTCCGTTGCCTTGGTGCAGAACGACATGGTCAATGCCATTGCTCGATGCTGCCCAGCTCAATTTGGCGTTCGTGCTCTCTGCTGGCCGCGCTGACCCCACCCCGTGGCTAGGGTTTGGGTCCGCCACGCTTCAGTGCTCCCTTGATGATGTTGTGGTGCTCGTGGCGCTGCCCTTCCATGGCTGCCACCGCCGTGGGCTGGCATGGGTTGTAGTGCCCCTTTGGGGTGCTCCCCGTGCCGGCACACATCTCTGCTGCTGGCCTCCTCCTCTGCTTCCTCTTTTGTAAAACCGCGAGGACCTCGAGTAAGTGTTCCTTCTACTCCTTCTGTGCTCTATCTTCTATGCCATGATTGCTTGCTATGGTCTCCCCATTTTAGGGTTCCTCCCTAAATTTTAGGGTTTGACCCTTGTATTGGTGTTTAGCTGGGCTCCTTGGGTTAATCTTGCCTATGCTAATCCCTTGATGATGTCCTACTTTTGGTGTAGTGTCAATCTATGTTGAGCATGATCTGTTACCCTGTTCTCTATCAGATACACTCTGTTGATCATGTTTTGTTACTCTGTTCTCTATCAGAGAATACTTTGTCATTGCCTAGTTGATTTTGGGTGGATGCTTAGGTTATTGTTATTGTGGATTTACTCCTATGGTGTTGGGGTTCACTGTTGATATTATTTAGTCTATTTTAATACTCTGTGTGAAGCACCTTTGTGATCAAAGGCTCTGCTCAGGAATTTATCCTCGTACTCTATAGAACTACGGTGAATAATGCTTATTCTTCTCTCTATGATGATTACTGGAATGATTTCTAGAATGATTCCTATATGCTTGTAGGAAGATGATTAAATTTAGTGGTTTCTAAGGTTTTGTATATTGTGACCTAGTGATCAGTGGTGTTGACCCTTGTTGTCCTTTCTAAATAAAGTGAATATATATGATTCCAAAATCTTTTAGGAAGATGATTATCTGTGTTGAAGAGGATATGCTTGAGCTTATACTCAAGCAGATATGAACCTGCTAGGTACAGAGATGCTACCCTTCTAGGGTTGTGCCTTGTACTAGCAACTGCGATTTATATTTTTGTCTAGTTAAAACTAGATAATGGGGTTGATAATGCTGGCCTGAAACCCTATGTCTAAGAACACATGTTTTATAGTGGCTGTTTATTATATCCAATGATGAGATATACACCCCACTTGGGTGTATCTCTGAGGATTCTACTTATCCAACAGATCTTTACTTATTGAATGGATAAGAACAGATATATACAAAGAATGTTTGCTTTATGAATCACCAACCTCTTAGTAATTGGTGAAGAGATGTGGTTGCTGTCTTGTCCTAGCCTTGCTGATGAGCTTGTAGATTAGCTTCTGGAATTGCTACTCCTCATTGGTCTTGCTCTGCACTTCCTAAACCACCCCCATATAGGTCACCATCTTGTTGATGATATAATTGGTTTTCTGTGGTGAATGGTTGGTTGGTCTTTTGGGGATCTATCAAGATCTGATGTGATGTTTTTTGTGTTACTACTAGGAAACTAGCTATAGATAGAAATGCTTTCTGTGGCTCATATAAAAGGGAATGCTCCACAGAATTATTTCTGTGGCGCATATATAAAAAAATGCCACTGAAATTTGGCATTTCAGTGGCGCACGGAATCCATATGCGCCACAGAAATATGGATTTCTGTGACACATATTTTCTCGTGCGCCACAGAAAGTGATGATTTTGTGGCGCATATGTCTATATGCGCCACAGAAAGTTAATGAGACCTAGAACCAAAAAAGGAGGGGAGACAACTCTGTGGCGCATATATGTCTATATGCGCCACAAAAAGAGATTATTATGTGGCACATACAGACATATGCTCCACAGAAAGTGGAAAACAGATCCCACCCCCTGGTGGATCGCCTTTTTAGATTTATAAAAAATAAATGAAAATGATAAAAACGTCAAAAAAATAAGATATAGTTATATTTTGGGGTGTAGTTGTAGGGAAAATTGAAAAACATGAATTTCGATCTGTTTTACAAAAAAGGCCATGGCATGGTAAAATAGCCATAACTTTTGCATACGATGTCGGAAAAAAAGTTTAATACATCAAAATGATCGTCCATTATCCCTCGTAGTGCAACCGGAAGTATCCGTATCATTAGCATGGCACAGTCGTGAGACTTCATTCTTCTTCACCTCGTCTAGGTATCTGCTTATCTTGTCCGCGTAGACGTAAGGAAATTTGACTCCTAGGAGGCACTTGAAAAACTGTTTGATCTCATCCTAGCTTAGAGTGAAGCACCAATGGGGACAGTAATATTCATTCTTCTTAACCTTTTTACCCATTCGTCGACCTTGTGTAGCCTCCGATTGATCATTGTCATCATCCTGATCACCAGGAGTGTTGCGTCCTCCGTGAAGATCTTGACTGATGTCCATGAATATCAAGTCGTGTCTTGCTTTTGGACCATCTTTCGTCCTATCCGGCATGTTGATCAGGATGGCGACCAGACTCTCGCACATGTTTTTGTGATATGCATGATGTCAAGGCTATGAGACGTGAGGAGGAACTTCCAGTATGGCAATTCCCAGAAAACAGACATCGTTTTCCATACCTTCAGTAGTGGCTTATCTGATTGTTGCCTATTTCGCTTCTTTCCCGGCTTAGGGCACTCTTTCCAGTTTCTCAGTAAATCATCGATTTATTTGCCACTCCTCCGATCTGGGATTCCTCGGATCTTTGATTTCCCATTGAACGGATCTCCATGTTTTCTACATGGATCGTTCTTGCGAAGCCACCTCGGATGCTCCATCAACACGGTTTTGCGAAGCCACCTAACGCATGCGAACCAATCCTCTGCATCCATTGGTTCTAGAGCCGATGCAAAAGGTAATGGCCTTGCATTCCAACTCGATCTTGAGGTTCCCTCTGGTTTCCAACTCGATCCATCAACCCGTCCATAAACTTGTTCTGGGATTCTTGCATCATCTGCATATATTGCATGAAATTCTGCTCCATCAATGGCCTCATTGGTGTTGGTGGTAGATCTGCCGTTGAAGATTTTACAAATTCCCCAAATTTAAAAAGAGTAAAAAGTTATGGCAGAAAGAATTTTGCCAAGAGTTTCGATAACTTTACCCGCTGTGAGCGTCCATGGCCAATAGCTGGCGTATGACGAACCTGAGCCAGAAGGTGGTCATGTGGCAGGGCACGATGGCCGGGCCGGCGAAGGCCAGAAGCCGAGGAGGAGCACGTCAGCCCAGTGCCCGTACGGTCTGGCGTAGCCGATCGGTGCTGTGAACTCGTGGTGGACGCGGTGGATCTTGTTGTAGCCCCAACTGGTGTACAGCCGGTGCATCCAGTAGCCGTCCTCTATCAGCAGGTACACCACCAGCTGCGCCGCCGTCCGACGGCAGCGTTAGCCCCGTCCTGATGGCCACCATCTAATCATCCAACATAACATACGTGTACATCCAAGAACTGATTAGGTAATAGCTCATTTTTGTGTTATACGTGCAATTGTGTAAATTACTGTACGTGTACAGAGTTTGATAAGTTACAGAAAACAACACTCCCTCTACGTAATGGTACTGGACGTTTTCAGTTGCTTTCTGATCTTTTCAATATGGATGTGAGAATATATGTACGAGATGCATTATTTGAACTCTCTGTATATAATATACTATGACAAATAAACTAGGAGCGCAAACAAACTTATATTCGTCCAGCAAAAAGGAGAGCACACACGAGTTCAAATAAAAGTTAATTACATATTTATGAATCAGAACTGAGACATTGAGGAAGTCCAACATATTTATCCAGTATCTATTCTTGTTTCCTGCTGATAAAATTATCCGTCTCTGTTTTCTCAGTATTGCTTTCAGTCATCTCCTTGAGCTGTTACACCAAGCAGAGAGAAAATGGTGAGATATTTTTTGTAATATAAATTAATGACACTTAGACGAGTTAATAAAGCTGAATATATGTGTTTATTGGTTATCTAAGAGAGTACCAATAATGTCTAATAATTGATTTTCAAAAAAAAAACTTGCGTACTAAATCGGCGACACTTATTATTGATCGAAAAGAGTAGTAAACTTTGGAAATGATTAACCATGCAAGTGTAGCTACATTTGCTAGGATTGTCTTGTGATAGCTGTATCCCTGAAATAGATGGATGATTTGTTGTTAGAAAATGACACAATATCCATTTTTTGCTAGGCTTAATTTTCTACAAGAAATGTACCGGCATGTGTTAATTAGTGATAGGCTTACTTTATCCGTCCCGTACAGATAGTCGCAGGATGTGAAAATCGAAGCGAAGTTGCTCTGGCTCTTCACTCCTACGCGGTGATGGTAGTCATGGTGTGATGCTCCTCCGTAGAATGAGATTAGATTTGCCGGGTGGAGCGGGAAGTCAAACCTGCAAATTAAGCACTTCCCAGTTCAAGGTGGTCGTTTGTTCCATGACCACACAAAATTTACATAGAGAATCACAAAATAGATACTTTGACAATTCAATTGTCTGTTTGCAAACAAAAAGAAAAGGCACCAGCCACCATGGGATCAAGTTTTTGAACCACATGCTTAAATTATAGCAATCAGACCACTATTGGCAGATGGCTTATCATATTAGTTTAGTTTCGAAGATTACTATAGAAAAACTGAAAATGTCAAACTATCTAATTAATACTTCATCAATTCCACAGGGCAAATGGGAGTGGACAGATGGGGGCAAAACTAATTAAAATATGTATCAAGTTAATTATGCAAGTTCTCCAGTGGTTGTTTAGGCTCTGTATATCTTCTTATGTGTCCTACCGAAATGAACATTTTTAGCACCCGTAATCTCGACAACATGTGAGAATGAAGTTTTTGATGTGAGAGCATCTACAACAAAGTATGGGTTAACCTCTAATATTTAAGGTCCTAGAATATTAACCGGCTCTAGCGAACTCTTATACCGAGTACTCCCTCGATCTATAAATAAGTGACTGGGATTTGTCTAGATCAGTACATATCTAGAGCGTTTTAGCATAGATATATGTGAATCTATACAAATCCAAATCACTTATTTCTGGATAGAGGGAATATAAGTTTGCATACCTATGCCACATGTCACCCACTCATCGTTGCGACACATGCGACATCTACCCACAGGTCATCAAAATAAATTGGGGGCTATAGTTGGCAGCCTCTATATGTAGGGTCTCTAGGGGATTTTAGTAGACTCATTAAAGTTGGGGATCGAGTAGAGATCCTGCTCGAGTGCACGTATCTCCCTGGGCCCTCGAGAACTGAAGTAGGAGCCCGAGTATCATTGTTAGAGATGATCCAAGGTCTTGTTTGGTACGAGTGAATTTGTGGACACTAGAGGGGATAATCCCACCAAACCCCGGATTTTCGTCGTATGGCTAAAAACATGTTTTGTTCTAGAGTATTTGGCTATTTTAATATTTACTTATCCCGACTTTTTATCAAGTTTTAGTGTATTTTTTCCAATATTTAATACACTACCCATATCTAGTGGATTTGTGGGGATTAGAGGGGTTTGGGTGAAGGTAGGGTTTCACCTAATCCCCTCTAATCCCTAAAAAAATACCAAACAAGTCCTAAGAGGGCGAGCATGTTTTGTTTGACCGTGTGTTGTACCTTTCGAGGGAGGAACTTTACCAACCCTGTCATTATTTGTCAAGAGTTTCGATAAATTTACCCATTGTGAGGGTCCATGGCCACTCTGGCGTATGGCTAAGTTCCTGTGGCTCTTCCCTCCTACGCGGTGATGGTAGTCATGGTGTGATGCCCCTCCGTAGAAAGGTATTAGTTTTGCCGGGTTGAGCGGGAAGTCAAACCTACAGTTTAAGCGCTTCCCTATTCAAGTTAGTCCTTTGTTCCATGATCATACAAAAGTTACACAGAGAATCACAAAATAGATATTTTTGAAATAAATTTTTGTGTTTGCAAACAAAAATAAAATGCACCAGCCACCACGGATTATCATATTAGTTTAGTTTGGAAAATTACTATAGCAAAATTTAAAATTACTATAGCAACCGCAACCAATGCAGCATCACCGTCGGTGGTAGCGGTCACAACAGTGAGGACGGCACGGATGGAACTGTTTTGTTTGGTAGAACCATCATTGTCTAGGAGGGTGGGCATGTTTGGTTTGTCGGTTTGTTGTACCCTTAGAGGGAACTTTATCATTCACTAGATCATGTAGGCGCGCGCTGTGCCCGTCCATTAGAAAATTCATAGTTATGAAATGGCAAAATTCTACGTAGGTTTTCCTTTGTCAATCTTCTTTCTCTCTCATTCAGGCTCCATAGAATTTTCTTAGGCACATAATTTTCTTACACAAGATTCGCGGTGTTTTGTCTGTTGATAGGGGTCGTGCTACTAAAATATTTCATGATTTTCTAAATTGGAAGGTGAAAATGAGTACATCAAATAAATTGAGAATAGATTTAAATAGCATGAAGTAATAGAAGCATGTCTCTTTGTAGGAGGAGCCACATTCATAGAATGTAAGCAGCTGAGCTAGAACAAGCAGAACCTGTAGAGACATATATTTCTGATTTAGAAAAGATGATAATTGTTATATGAAGAAGATAGGTATTTCATTTGAAAATAGAATCAACCTATCAGACCACCATTAGACCTGGAATCTGCTATCGAGTGGGAGTAGCATGGGCAGAAACTGAGACAAGAGATTTTGTAGGACATGTAGACAGTGTAGTAACGTACCATCATCATTTGTCGCCGTCAATTTGTGCACCATGGCTGCCATTAGAGATTTGCAAGAACTGAAAAAATAACATGGTCATAAAGATCAATTAAGACCGGCGCATCAGGTCGCCATGAATGGGGAGGCGAGGGCATGATCTGTACTGCATCCACAGGACAGATAGATGGCCGCTCCAGATCCTAGCATGCGTTCGAACGGATCGAGAGGTGTGCATCTGGTCTCGGTCGGTCGAATCTCGATTGGAGTCTGCTGTATGCCCGCTCTAGATTTTGGCCTGCGGTCCAATCGATCGGGAGGTGTGCGTCTTGTCTGGGTGGTTGAATTTACATTGGAGTCTGCCGCCGCATCGTGTGTCCTCTTCAAAAAAAAATCGGGTTGTTCCGTATGAGCAAGGAGACCTGGTTTCCATTGGAGACTATTGCCACATGTGTCCTCTTCAAAAAAAATCCGGTGGTTCCGTACGAGGAGAACCGGTTGTCGAAAGGTGGAGTAGAGCGGGCCGAAATAGATAGACATTTCAACCCAATTAAGCATAGAAAGGATTTTTGATGTCCAGAGAAGCATCCCTAAGGGATAATTTGGCCCACGCGGGAGCTGAGGATCATCCAATGGTCAGAATAACGTGGGGGGCGCGATCGGACAGCCAAAACTGCTCAGATTGGGAGGTGTGCGTCCTGTCTGGGTGGTTGAATTTACATTAGAGTCTACCACCGCATCGTGTGTCCTCTTAAATTTTTTTCGTGTGGTTCCGTATGAGCAAGGAGACCCGGTTTCCATTGGAGTCCGTTGCCGCATGTGTCCTCTTAAAAAAATCTGGTGGTTCTGTACGAGGAGAACCGGTTGTGGAAAGCTGGAGTAGAGCAGGCCGAAATAGATAGACATTCCAGCCTAGTTAAGCATATAAAGGCTTTTTGATGGCCAGAGAAGCGTCCCTAAGGGATAATTTGGCCCACGCGGGAGCTGAGGATCATCCAACGGCCAGAATGACGTGGGGGCGTGATCGGACGGCCAAAACTGTCCAGTTCGTGAGAGGCCTCCTTTTTGATTCGGTTTTAATATCCCTAATTTTATTTTGGCAACTTTTACGGTACCTTTTACTACTCATCAAATATGACTAGTATTATTTGATCTAATGGTTGAGAGAGATTTGGTCCAACAGGCCCAGCTAGTGATTGTTTGGGGGGAAAATTAACTCGTGTTAATGGAGGAACCAAAAAGAAATCGCTACAGCACAGCCCACTCGTGCCGCCACCTCCCCCACTCGCGCCGCCGCCTCCTATACTCGCGTCGTCGCCTCCCGTACTCACGTCGTCACGTCCTGCACTCCCGCCGCCGCTTCCCCGCGTCTCCGCACTCCCGCCACCGCCACCACCACCTCACCCTCTGTGATTTCCTGGACATTGGACCCCATCTCCACGAATGGTTCTCGACCCATCCTATAGATCAATCGCCGACGCCGACCCGCACGACGCCCTCACCGTGATTCTGTTTGCATCAGGCGAGTATACTGTCTGACTCTGAATTTCTACTAGGACTCAGTCCTCGAGTCTCTAGTACATTCGTGGAATTGAAATTGGAAACAGTAGCAATCAGAGCATGTAGTGATACCTGCAAAGGTTGCAAGATGCAATCGTATCTTCTTTTGCTTACACTTTTGCTCTACCTCTGATTGAACTGTAGTGTAGTCAAAATACTAATTGCAACAGCAACTTGATCATTGTCTATTTGTTGCAATGTATACATGGATCATTGTCTCATTCAGCTGCGTGGCATCTTCCTCTATTTTTGGTAGTAGGAGTAGCTAAGAAACCATGTCAAAAAAACTGTTGCAGTTGTGGTGACTGGTAAATTGATAATCATTCCGAAAGATGCTCTACTCGGTAAGCATTCAGAACACTTCCAATTAGTTTGAAGATGCCAACTAGGTTTGAGTGTCTAAATTCAGGAAATTGGTAGAATTGTAGCGGAGATTTATGGGAAATAGTTGCAGTTTGCCTAGTAAAACAAGAGAGCTAAAATCATAAATTCTAAAGTGTCCCCTTAAACTTGGCACTTATACTGGTAAAATTTCATGAAAAATCTATACAGCATATAATTTTCTCTAACAATTCTAAACAAATTTTTACAATTAATAAAAGTTCACACTCTATACTTAATTTAGTTCAGCTATTACACTTCTTTTCGGGTGGATGTTTTACTGCCATTGTGTAAATAAAAAGTACTCTACTGTGATGTTTATTTGCAGTCGGTTTGGTTTAGAAGATATCATGTGTTGTTCCATCTTGTACATAATTGTTAATGATTGGCCCCTTTTAGAAGAATGATGAGAAAACATGAGACCTTATTTGTTAGTAAGCACCACTCTTCAGCTATAGCTTTTTTTTACTGTGATTCTGGACCATGTTAATCATGCACTCAAAATACATTGCAGTGAAACTCTAGCAGTTCTATTTACTCACAAAATGTCTGCAAAAATTATAGGGAAACCGTAGCAGCATCACTTCTAATACTCCCTCCGTCCAAAAATAAGTGAATTGACTTTGTCTAGAATCGCATATATCTATACACTAAAATATGTCTAGATACATACGAATCTAGAGAAACCTAAGTCACTTATTTCTGGACGGAGGGAGTACAACACTCAGATCATCTTGATACATGTCTAGGTTTGTATATGTATATTGGCCATAGCTCCAGGACATGCATCCTTTTTGATAAGCATTTGATCATAAAGTGTGGTCTTTGCTCAGTTATTTTGTAGTCAAACAATTTCAGTAAACTTCTTTTTACAAACCTGAAATCATGGTAGGCTGGTACCATTCTGGTCCTGGATTAGGCTGATACACTTGCTTTTTCAGGCATGGAGGGTGTTTTGACCACAAAATCAACAAGTGGCAAAGAACCAGTGGAGGTACAAAACTCCAAATCAGTGTGGAGAACTGTCAAAAATCTAAAGAAACATCGTAAGCAGACTGGTTGCTTGGTTCCAAATGGTGTCTACTTGTATACTACATCTGGATCCGGCTCAAAGATACCTGAATGCCTGCAAAGACCGATGATGAACTGTTGCTGGTGTTGCTGAGAAGTCCACAAGTACCAACGGATGCAGTTTTATAGTTGGGAACGGTCGATGATGACACGATTTTTGGCACGTTTTTCTGGTTTCTTTTGCTATTTACAGCATGAGGTGTAGATAAGAACAGATTCTTTTTTATTTTTACCTTTTTATTGTTGAAATGTAAGAACAGTTTGGTTGTTTAGTAGCAGGCAGCTGGTCAGGAATGCCCTAACACATGTCAAGTAAACAGTTTATTTGTTGCATTGAGTGTAAAATTCGAAATGCAGCTCTCAGTTTATTTGTGCCTATTCATTGTTAGATAACTCAGCCATTAGTACTTCAAGATAACATGACACGCTTCTTAACTTGAATGAAGTTCACAAGGCAACATTTTTTTTTTGCGAAAAACATTTTGTTTTCTTGTTGATACGGTTTCCTCTGTCTTCCTGAGAAAACTAGACACGGTTGGATCAGATCTTGATTAGCATAGGCATGCTGCAACGAATGGACATACGCACAATGTTGCAAATCATTACGTGGCGGTATGCTGGGCCGGGAAAATCCATTTGGCCAGGGCCCAACTTGGGTCTATCTAACTATATGGTGCATATCTATTGACTAGTATAAATTGTACTAGTCTCTTTTTTAGCACTAGTATAAACTATTAGAGACCTTTAGATGCATTAAAATGGAGGGCTCTAATTTATTTAGGGGTTTATTTTTTGCCAAGAGTTTCGATAACTTTACCCGCTGTGAGCGTCCATGGCCAGTAGCTGGCGTACGACGAACCAGAGCCAGAAGGTGGTCATGTGGCAGGGCACGATGGCCGGGCCGGCGAAGGCCGGAAAGCCGAGGAGGAGAACGTCAGCCCAGTGCCCGTACGGCCCAGCGTAGCCGATCGGTGCTGTGAACTCATGGTGGACGCGGTGGATCTTGTCGTAGCCCCAGCTGGTGTGTAGCAGCCGGTGCATCCAGTAGCCGAGGTAGTCCTCTATCAGCAGGTACACCGCCAGCTGCGCGGCCGTCTCTCCCGCCGACGGCAGCGGCAGCCCCGTCCTGATCCCGACCATCTAATCATCCAACATAACGTACGTGTACATCCAAGAACTGATTAGGTAATAGATCATTTTTTTGTTATATCGTGTGATTGTGTACATGAATTCATAGACCTTAACGGCAGGGTATGAGAGGAGCTGGACGGGGCCCATGGCGAGGAGGAACACGCGGACGGTGTCGAGGTAGCAGCGCAGGAAGGCGGCCGGCGAGAGGCGCACCTTTGGCTGCAGCTTGTATGGCAACGAGATGGCCGGGGCCCGGAGCTCGAGCAGTGCGAGTGGGACAGGCGCCAGCGTGTAGACGGCGAGGAAGACGACTATGTGGTGGTAGTAGAGGCAGTAGTCCGGCGTCGCCGCCGAGTACCGGAACCACGCCGCCTCCGCCCAGGTCATGGCGCGCCCCAGAGCCGCCTCCGCCTCACCCGACGTCGCGTAAGGGAGCATCGATATATGCCTATGTCTCCGGCCTATCACCCTTAGATAGGATCAGGCGGTGCAGCTCTGCTCGTAGCTAGCTAGCGCCATCTGTTTTTATAGTGGGCGTTGGTCTCTCTGACTAGTGGGCCAACAGTATGCTTGGCTGCAAATTAAGGACGTGGCTGAGAAAGTAAATTATTTTTTAGTCCATGCGTTGCATTCTAGTAATAGTGTTTCAATATAGTATATTTTCTATTCGCAAGGGCATCATCTTTAATATGGTCAAAGTAACTTCATAACTAAATATATATTTCCGTGAATATTAAAATTGCGTGTTAGAAAAAATATTATTGATTTTGGAAACATCTCACAAAAATTTTGCAAATCCATATTGAATTTACGTATTATATTTAACTTATGAAAACTTGAAAAAAATATTTACTTAATAGGATTGTATGTAAAGGTTTTAAACATTTATTTATGAAGAAGATTGTACATTTAGATTGTCCAACATCGTTCTTTTAGTGTAGCGGCTGTAGCTTTACAGATTGAGCTCTAGGAGAGCAAGAAAGAAAATTAAAAAAGAAGTATACGAAATTTAACTTATGTTCAATTTTGATTGGCCTCCAGAGCAACCAATAAAAACTTATGAATCATGAATATCAAATGAACATGAATAATACTAAAGTACTAGCAAAAATATCTCTGCAATTTATAGAGTTGGAAAAAAGCATACAAAGGACACATGTGCTGGAATTTCCATGGATCTGAAAGAAGCACACGAAGGACACACGTACAAACAAATTTAACTTATTTTTTTCTTAATATTACAATAATAGGAAATTCACACACATGTGCTAGAATTTCAACAGGAGTAAAATCATATGCTTCAAATAAAATAATGATCAATTAATGCATCTAAAAGATCACCAACACGTGGCATGTCCATCCTTACTAGTATATCAATATATACCTACCATCTGTAGAACCTCTCATTTTATTTCCTATTGAACTTGATAAATACCATGAGACTATAGAAGTTGCCATAACATATTGTTCCTAGCGTATCAGCTTCTTGATATCTGATGCCAATCTAAGACATCCTCGTGATCCTGTGTATTGCATGTGTTTCTAATTGAAGAAAGCAAGCTTTACATCAATATGTGATCGACCTGGAAATAAATGGATCAGCATTATACTCTTAACAAAAATTAAGCAAATGAAGTTCCTATCGAAATAAAACTATCAAAAGAACATACGATTGTGTCCTAGTGTAGAAAGCTCTCTCTAGTTACTGAACATGGGAATTTTATTCAAATAAAATGAACATTGCTTCTAGCTGAATAAAACTATTGAGCACTGCAGGGGTCAGTCTGTTCGGCTGCAAGCTGTGAGGTGGTTTTGGCCGAGGATGTCGTTTCTACCCACGTTGAGCGGTACGGCGGCTCTGCTACGACGGCTCTGCTGTTGCTACCACGGCATGGAGGCTTTGCTACCAGAGTCGTGCGGCACTGCTACTAGAGCCGGGGTGGCCCTGCTACAATGGCATGGTGGCTGCTACAACGGCATGGAGGCTCTTCTACAATGGGGTAGTGCGACCCTGCTACCAGAACTGAGCGGCTCTGCTACAACGGCACGGCCGCTCTGCTACCCGAGTATGGCAGAGCTGCTACAGTGGGATGGTGGCTATGCTACAACGGCGTGGCGGCTCTGCTACAATGGGACAGGGCGGAGCCGAGCGGCTCTACTACAACGGCATGGCGGCTCTGCAACCCGAGTATGCCGACGCTGCTACAATGGACCATTGGTGTCGCTGAAATCGCCTACCATGCTACTACTGCATCGATGATGCCATGTCGTGTTCTCCGGCGACACCCGTGGCCCTCCCTGTTGGAGATATGCCCAAGAGGCAATAATAAAGTGGTTATTATTATATCTTTATGTTTATGATAAATGTTTACATCCCATGCTATAATTATATTATTAGGAAACACTAATACATGTGTGTTTTGTAAACATAAAAGAGTCCCTAGTAAGCCTCTTGTTAAACTAGCTTGTTGATTAATGGATGATCATGGTTTCCTGATCATGGATATTGGATGTCGTTAATAACAAGGTTATATCATTAGGAGAATGATGTGATGGACACACACCCATAGTAAGCGTAGCATAAGATCAAGTCATTAAGTTCGTTTGCTATAAGCTTTAAAATACATAGTAACCTAATCCTTCGACCATGAGGTTATGTTAATCACCATCACCGGATGGGTACTTTGATGACATCAAACACCGCTTCGTAACTGGGTGGTCATAAAGGTGTCATTGGGCATTCTGAAAGTATGTGTTGAAGCGCATGGACCAAGATTGAGATTTGTCCATCCATATGACGGATAGATGTGCTCTGGGCCCTCTCGGTGGAATGTCATCTAATTAGCTTGCAAGCATGTGACTGGGTCACAAGGGATGACATATCACGGAACGAGTAAAGAGTACTTATCAGTAACGAGGTAGAACTAGGTATGGAGATGCTGACGATCAAACCTCGGATAAGTATAGTATCGCGAGACAAAGGGAATTGGTTTCATATGTAAGTGGTTCAATCGATCGCGAAGTCATCGTTGAGTATGTGGGAGCCATTATGGATCTCCAGGTCCCGCTGATGGTTATTGATAGGAGATGTGTCTCTATCATGTCTACATATTCACGAACCGTAGGGTGACACACTTAAGGTTCGAAGTTGTTTTAAGTAGATATGGAATGTGCATTGGAGACCGAATGTTGTTCGGAGTCTCGGATTGGATTCGGGACATCACGAGGAGATCCGGAATGGTCCGGAGAATAAGATTCATATATAGGGGATCATTTTCTAAGTTAGGAAATGTTCCGGAGTGTTTGTATGAGGATTCTAGAAGGTTTCGGAATGTTCCGGAAGGTTCTAGAAGATATCTTGGAGTTTGCTTGAAAATCAAGATAGGGATCAAGGAGTCCTGGTGGGTCAAGACACGGATTCGTGGGGGAGGAGGACTCCTCCCCCCTCCCCAAATTCGTTGGCCCTAGAGGAGGGGAGTCCTACAAGGACTCCCCCTCCCCAGGCGCGCCTCCTCCTCTTTAAATAGAGGGGCAGGGGGCGCCCCCTCCTCCCAAGCTCTCATAACGTCCAATCTCTGCCGCCTCTCTCCTCCACCATCTTCTGCACAGGCATAGGCGAAGCCCTGCAGAATTCTCTACTCCACCACCACCACCACGCCGTCGTGCTGCTGGGATTCCGTGGAGAAGATCTACTACCTCCGCTGCTCACTGGAACGGGGAGAGGAAGGTCTGCTTCGACTCCGCACGTGTGACCGACTGCGGAAGCGCTGCCGAATCATGGCGCCGGAAGGATCGTCAACTTGACCAAGGGCGGAAGCGCTGCTGGAACGCGACGCCGGAAGGATCGTCTACTTGACCGAAGGCGGAAGCGCTGTTGGAACGTGACGCCGGGAGGATCGTCCACACGATCTTGAGATCGGCAAGTGATCGACTACATCAACCACGAGATCTAATCTCGTTAACGCTTTCGGATCTACGAGGGTTAGTTCCTATCTATCTCATTGCCCATGTCTCATAGATTAGATCTTGGCTTTTATCTAGATTAGATCTAGGTTTTGTTTGTTCTTGCGGTAGAATTTTTTTGTTTTCCATGCTACGAACCCATCAGTGGTATCAGAGCCGTATCTATGCGTAGATCTGTTGCACGAGTAGAACACAATGATGTTGTGGGCGTTGATGCTTTTGTTGTCGGTGTCTTAGCGTGTACTTTGCATCTTGCGGCATGGTGGGATGAAGCGGCTCGGGCTAACATTACATGTCATCGCACATGAGACTTGCTCCACGCTTGACGTGCAACTTGCTTTGCACAAGTGGCTTTGCGGGTGTCTGTCTCTCCCACCATAGTTAAGATTCAATTTACAATGAGCATCGTGACAACACTTGTATCAATGTTGTGGTCCTTGTTCGTAGGTAAGATCGGTCTTATGCGAAAGCCCCAAACCACGTAAAACTTGCAAAGAAAATTAGAGGCGTCTAACTTGTTTTTGCAGGGGTTCTGTGATGTGATATGGCCAACATGTGATTGTGATTGTATTTGTTGTATGCAATGATCCTTGTTGTAATATGGCAACTGGCAGGAGCCTAATGGTTGTCTTTAATTCTGTTAAGACCTGCGTGTCTATTCATCTTGTAATAGCTTTATTCCAAGTAGTTGTAATAGTTGCTGGTGATGATGAACAACCATGAAGCGGCGCCACTGACCTTGACGCAATGCTGGTGATGATGGAGATCATGTTCGTGCTTTGAGATGGAGATCAAAGGCGCAAGAAGAAAAGGCCATATCATATCACACTTACCATGAATTGCTTGTGATGTTAATCCTTTATGCATCTTGTATTGCTTAGATCGCGACGGTAGCACTATAAGATGATCGCTCTCACTAAATATCAAGTAATAAAGTGTTCGTCCTTAGTTGGCACCGTTGCTAAGACTCGTCGTTTTGAAGCATCTCGTGATGATCGGGTGTGATAGACTCTACGTGTGCATACAACGGGTGCAAACCAGATTTGCACATGCAGAAACTAAGGTTAACCTTGATGAGCCTAGCATGTACAGACATGGTCTCGGAACACAGAATACCGAAAGGGAAAACATGAGTCGTATGGATGATATGATGAACATGTTGATTGTTCGCCTTTAAAGCTACATCATCTCACGTGATGATCGGACTTGGTGTAGTGGATCTGGTTCATGTAATCACTAAAACAACTTGAGGGATGTTGTTTTGAGTGGGAGTTCATTTGTAATTTGGATTAGTCGAACTCAATTTATCATAAACACAATCAAAGTGAATTTGCATAGTTTGTTGTAGTCATTGGCATCCGTTCACCACCTTACGCTTAGTTATAGTTGAGATAGTGGAACTATAGAAATTCTGGATATTTGCTTTACGAACTGGTATCGTATTGTTTTGAGTGTCAATTAAAATTTATAAGTCCTATTGCAAACTTTCAGCAAACTCAATTTACTTCATGAAGTTTAATAAATAGTATTAAATCAAGAGTAACAATTCCAGTGTTAGTATCTAATGTATCATGTTAGCCTCCATGATTCTTGATACTCAAAAGATTGTTTTTAATATCAAGTTTATCTAAGAGCTGAAAGCAATGTTTCAGAAACCATCATATGTGAAAGGTATTGCGATATCTAAAACAATGTGTTGGTTACAACATGATAGAGTATACGTCCTCATATTTGATGAGAATTTGTGAAGGTTGGAGACGCTAGTCGTCCTAATCCTCCAAAAAGTTTTTGAAAAAGAAACATTATACTCACAATTCACCTTTATAAGCTATAGCAGCTTGATCATGAAAGTTGTCATGATAAGGATGAATAGAAGATGTAAGTAAAATGTTTACTACGCTAAAAGATTACTAAAGAATGGATTTTTGAAAGAACACCAAACATTTTATGATGGTGATCCACCTCAAAGTGCAAGTCCAAAGGTATTAGTAGTTGACTATATACGCTTTGTACCATGTGTCATGTTGATGACACCGCTATTGATGTTAATAGATTCTTTTAAAAGAAAAGAAATTGCTGAAAGAGAATCTATAAAATATTTGGCAGAAAAGAAAAGATTGGAGATGTCCAACTTAGGCACATAGAAGATATACATGTTATGGTTGTATTCCTTGCTTGTTAAACAATGTGGTTCTCCGGTATTGGATACCGAATTGGTTTGTATGCTATGTCATACAGGACAACGTAATTCATGAACTACAATGGCCTAAGTAACTAGCAAGAGAATAAGTGATGATGTTCATCGAAAACAAACAAAGGGTTGTTGTGTTGCTCGTTAACATCAAAGCTTGCCTTCAAGATTTGTTTCAATAATTGTTATTTTGTTCCGGTATTACGAAAACAATGGTTGTTCAAATAATTACCGTATTCCATAAAGGATGGATGAACTTTTACAAGTCTTGTGGGAGAAATCACATCCATAAACACTATTGCTAAAATGTCGCAAGACAAAAGATTGAAAGATCACTTGCGAAGTGACATCGCTGTTTAAATTATATTGGAAAGAAAACATGAAGAAACTCCATGTTGATGGAATTTTGGAGTCTTTTGATTTTGATCAAATGACGCTTGTGAAACTTTCTACAGATAATTAAAACTTCGTTCATAGGCCAAAAGGAACGAATGACTGGCTTATTGGAACTTGTACATATAGATGTATGAAGCCCATTATGTAGTCAAGAGCGATGGATTTCAACTTCATATGCTTTCTCCGAGAATTTGAGTGAATATATGTATATTTACTTAATAAGGAGGAAGTATGAAACATTTGAAAATTGATCAAAGACTTTCAAGATGAAGTTGAAAATCATTGTAACAAGAAAATAAAGAGGTTATGATTCGATCATAAAGGAAGATATTTGAGTTACATATTTAGCAAAAACACCTAAGACTTGAGGAATTGTTCTGTGATTTGTGTTTCTCGATAAACCATAGGATTATGGCATATTCGAGAGATAAAATCAAACCATGTTTGAGATGGTAAGATCAAGGGTGTCATTTATAAAACTGCCATTATGTTTTTAAAGATTAAAGCTTTAGTGACTACCGCTTTTACACTGAAAAGAGCTCCATCGTGATCCGTTGAAATGACACCATATAAGTCATGGTTTGGGATAAAACCCGAATTGTCTTTTCTTAAAATTTTGGTATGTTATGCATAAGTAAAATGTTTACAACCAAAGTCGGATAAGCACGTCTTTGTAGGTTATCCCAAAGAATTTGTTGGGAATTTCTCCATAACACTGAGGACAAAAGAGTTTGTTACTTGGAACATCAAGTTTCTTGAGAAGGAATTTTTCGTGAAAAGTTAAGTGGGAGGACAATAGAACTTTGATAAGGTTGTGGAACCTTAGCTATATGTGCTAAGTAGCGCAGCGCCGGAAAGTGTCCCGGTGACGGCCACAATGCTCATGGCTCTCATGATTACAAAAGGTGTGATCTCGGAGATTAGAGTTCCTATAGAACCATGTGGGTTAGTAAGAATCAAATAGTAAGATTTGATAAGCAAGTCGTTATTGTTTTGACAATGATGAACCGACTACATGCAAAGAAGCGATGATGGGCCCTGACTCCATAAAATGACTAGAAGTCATGGAATCCGTGATAGCATCCATACACAAGAAATCAAGTTTCCGAACTTTGAAGACCCTCCGGAAAGGCGTGAAGCCTATCGGTCGTGTTTGGATCTATAAAGAAATAGACATGGATGTTTCAAATCTATGAAATAGTCGACATGTCGGAAAGAGTTTACGACAATGTTCAAGGAATTGACTATGATAAGATTTGATCTTTCATAGCGATATTTAGTCTGGACGGATTAATGTAGCAACCACTACATATATTTTGGTATATGGTAGTTGAACAAACAAAACAAGTTCTTCTAATAGAATAGTTACCTAGGACGTGTACATGACACGATCCAAAGGGTTTTGTTAATTCAAAGGATGCTAAAAGAGTATGCAAAACTTCAATGGTTGAAGTAAGCATAGCGGAGTTGGAATCTTCACCATGATGAAACTGTTAAAAGAGTTTAAATTCATCGGAGATGATGAAGATGCTTGCATTTGCAAGAAATTAAGTGGGAGCGCTGAGACATATTTCTAATACATTATGTAGAGGACATATTGTTGATTGGAAATGATGTATCTTGTATTGACACAGGTTAAGAATTTCATTTTGATGAAAGACTTAGGCATAACCCAAGAATTAGGCATCAATGTCTATATGGATAGATTGAGGCGCTAATATGGTTTTGCCAAATGTACATCGATAAAATGTTGAATGAGTTCAATATAGAAACAACAAGAAAGGTTCTTGATGCACGGAAAGGACTGAATCAAGATTCAAGTGTGTTGACACGAGATTCAAGTGTTTTGACACTTGGTGAAATTACAAGAATATTTTGATCAATCATTCTTTGAGATGTACACATCCAGATATGTCCTATGCTCTAAATGTTATGAGCATATACCAGAATGATTCATAAGATGATCATTGGACAATAGTAAAAATATTCTTATGAGCTTTGGAAGAACTAAGAATATATCATGTATAAGTGACAAATAGTTAAAGGTAGTTCATTGTAAAGTGTTACATTGATACTAGTTTTGTCACGAGATACAAATTAAAGTTTATCTCAATTTAAACTATGGGTGGCACAATGTAATGAAAGGAAGTTCCATAACGGATTTGGTTGAGTACCAAAGTTAAAACATTGTGACAGATACTACAACAAAAGGCTAAGTATATAAACTGCTATAGTAGCAGCAAAGGAGGGCATTTGTGTTAAGTAGTTTGTTATCAAACTAGGTGTGGTTCATAGCGGGATAATACTATGAAGATACATTTTATGACAATAGTATCAACATGATTTAATCCCGAGGAACTAATGGTCTCACCAAAGGACCAAATTTATACAATGCCATCTCATTGGAGAATGAGTAATGCGTAGAGACGCAAGGACATGCAAATACACATGGACCTGGAAGTGTCAGATCCGAAGATTATGTTTACCACTAGCAATGGTGTCTATACAACACCATAAAGCCATAGGTGTTGAATGCACAAGTTTTTAACTAGATTATTGACTCTAGTGCAAGTGGGAGACTGTTGGAGATATGCCCAAGAGGCAATAATAAAGTGGTTATTATTATATCTTTATGTTTATGATAAATGTTTACATCCCATGCTATAATTATATTATTAGGAAACACTAATACATGTGTGTTTTGTAAACATAAAAGAGTCCCTAGTAAGCCTCTTGTTAAACTAGCTTGTTGATTAATGGATGATCATGGTTTCCTGATCATGGATATTGGATGTCGTTAATAACAAGGTTATATCATTAGGAGAATGATGTGATGGACACACACCCATAGTAAGCGTAGCATAAGATCAAGTCATTAAGTTCGTTTGCTATAAGCTTTAAAATACATAGTAACCTAATCCTTCGACCATGAGGTTATGTTAATCACCATCACCGGATGGGTACTTTGATGACATCAAACACCGCTTCGTAACTGGGTGGTCATAAAGGTGTCATTGGGCATTCTGAAAGTATGTGTTGAAGCGCATGGACCAAGATTGGGATTTGTCCATCCATATGACGGATAGATGTGCTCTGGGCCCTCTCGGTGGAATGTCATCTAATTAGCTTGCAAGCATGTGACTGGGTCACAAGGGATGACATATCACGGAACGAGTAAAGAGTACTTATCAGTAACGAGGTAGAACTAGGTATGGAGATGCTGACGATCAAACCTCGGATAAGTATAGTATCGCGAGACAAAGGGAATTGGTTTCATATGTAAGTGGTTCAATCGATCGCGAAGTCATCGTTGAGTATGTGGGAGCCATTATGGATCTCCAGGTCCCGCTGATGGTTATTGATAGGAGATGTGTCTCTATCATGTCTACATATTCACGAACCGTAGGGTGACACACTTAAGGTTCGAAGTTGTTTTAAGTAGATATGGAATGTGCATTGGAGACCGAATGTTGTTCGGAGTCTCGGATTGGATTCGGGACATCACGAGGAGATCCGGAATGGTCCGGAGAATAAGATTCATATATAGGGGATCATTTTCTAAGTTAGGAAATGTTCCGGAGTGTTTGTATGAGGATTCTAGAAGGTTTCGGAATGTTCCGGAAGGTTCTAGAAGATATCTTGGAGTTTGCTTGAAAATCAAGATAGGGATCAAGGAGTCCTGGTGGGTCAAGACACGGATTCGTGGGGGAGGAGGACTCCTCCCCCCTCCCCAAATTCGTTGGCCCTAGAGGAGGGGAGTCCTACAAGGACTCCCCCTCCCCAGGCGCGCCTCCTCCTCTTTAAATAGAGGGGCAGGGGGCGCCCCCTCCTCCCAAGCTCTCATAACGTCCAATCTCTGCCGCCTCTCTCCTCCACCATCTTCTGCATAGGCATAGGCGAAGCCCTGCAGAATTCTCTACTCCACCACCACCACCACGCCGTCGTGCTGTTGGGATTCCGTGGAGAAGATCTACTACCTCCGCTGCTCGCTGGAACGGGGAGAGGAAGGTCTGCTTCGACTCCGCACGTGTGACCGACTGCGGAAGCGCTGCCGAATCGTGGCGCCGGAAGGATCGACAACTTGACCAAGGGCGGAAGCGCTGCTGGAACGCGACGCCGGAAGGATCGTCTACTTGACCGAAGGCGGAAGCGCTGCTGGAACGTGACGCCAGAAGGATCGTCCACACGATCTTGAGATCGGCAAGTGATCGACTACATCAACCACGAGATCTAATCTCGTTAACGCTTTCGGATCTACGAGGGTTAGTTCCTATCTATCTCGTTGCTCATGTCTCATAGATTAGATCTTGGCTTTTATCTAGATTAGATCTAGGTTTTGTTCGTTCTTGCGGTAGAAAATTTTTGTTTTCCATGCTACGAACCCATCACTCCCGTGGTCGGCAGAGGAGCAACGCCAGGCTGCGTCGATGGGGGAGGCAGAGCGGCAAGGAGGGATGCACAACACGAGTACGTACTACAAGGATTCGGGCCTATTGCAATAAGAAGATTTGTGGCAATAAGTGCCAAATTGTGGCAATAGGTACCTATTACCACGACATGACTTTTGTTGCCAAGCGTTGCGACATGACGCATGGTAATAGGTTATTGCCACAAAAACCAAATTGTGGCAAGAAAGCGTGCTATTGCAACAACCATGTGACATGTTGCCACATTTTTTTCTCGCGGTAACACGCGCTTAATGCCACAATTTGTTTCGTGGTGATAGCTTAATGCAACAGCCATCAAAACCGTGGAGATTGGCTATTTGTGGCGGTAGGCATTTGTGGCGATGGCCTATTCCAACAACACTTGTTTCGTGGTGCATGATCTTCCGTGGCAATAGCCAATTATTGCAACAGACCCAAACTCTATAGCAACAACTCTGGTTTTTATGGGGACACCTCTTTCTCCACAAACCCTATGTTCGTGGCATTAATTGATGGCAACAAATCCAAACACGGAAACAAAAAATTGTATGCCAGGGCTCAAAATACCTATTAGTGATAATTGGCATTAATTTATACGTACAGTTACATACCATTACAATCTATAACTCATCCATAACTTCATATAGTTCACAAAATTCATCAATAATTCCATAAAGGCCATCTAAGAGAGTCAATTCACCTATTTGGTTCGATCCCACAAGTTGCAAGCACAATGAAACATAAACTCAAATGGGTGACTACAACAAAGTCAGGGAAAAATGCATAGCATCATTGACACATTTAGGACTTCCATAAGGAAATCTTCCTTCTTTCCTTCTCTTTCAATGTTCAGTTTATTTTGATCTAGATTTCTTCTTATGTCATCATCACCACTGATAGGTTCCTCGATCCTGTAATTTTCCAAGAACGATTTCACCATTTGCAACATCAAAGGAACCGACTTAATCACATCGAACTAGTGAATCTAAAACAGTAATTCCACAAAGCCTAAACACCATTAAAGAGAGAAATTATAAACAGAACCATTTGATGTATCATGATCTAATCATTTACTAGGTGGAAGTCATTTACTAGCTAATCATCAAAATAATTTGAAAAAATAAATAATATGTGCACCAATGACAATATAGAGAATTCACTTCCGTTTATGGCCTAGAACGGTAACTTGAACTTGCTAGTTGGTACAAGTGGGTAACCCCTACATGATTATGTATATCTAGGACGAAGCATTTCTACGGATATCAGATGGTGGATATAATATGGTGGAAACAAGCAACTAAGCAAGGTAAAGCACATTGAAGTTCAAGCATAGAAGTTTCATTGCCTATTGATTCTTCATAAGTTTTGACCAAAAGAGACACTGCAATGAATGAAGTATTGTAGTTACCTCATTGGAATTACAAAGTATGTACCAATGATCCTTCATGAACCAGGTATGCACAAGTATTACTATAGTGGTTAACATAACTGAATTGTCGAAAAAAAATTGCCAGAAAATGTAAGGAAGGTAAGAGAAAGAACTGCAAATTAGATGTTACCATTGTTGACAAACATTGTTGGCTTGCTGTCCAGAGAAAACTGTGCTCCACTCCTTGTTGCCATGATAGTACATATACCTTTGCGAACCAATCTTTCAATATTTCGATGCCTATGTGTTATGTACTTGTTCACATGCCAGAATAATCAATCGGCATACGGATGCTAATACACAGCTCAAAGGAAACGAAATGTTCTTGTGTGAAATACAACACAAACAAGAATATCAATTTGTAAACACAGTACTTGTATAATCTTGCATAACGCACATCTGGTTGTGAAGAAACCATGCCAAAGTTTGACATCCAAGAATATGAATGTTTCTCTTGCTTGTTTTCCAGTAGTTTAGTAAGAACATCCACCATGTTGATGGGAAAATATGCCCTGTAGCATGACATGCACACACGATGAGATAAAAACTCAGCCACAAAATTTCATTTCCACCAGATATAAATAGGATCTAAACTTATATTTTTCTAAAGAAAAGGGTAGTCTATACAATCAAAATAATCAAAACATGTTTCTACTTTTATGCAACTTATAGCAAAAACTATTTCAGCTCATAGAGACAACCAGTATTGATTTTTACTTGCAACCAGAAGCTCGTGCGTATCATCAAGTCTAGGTATCTGTGTTCAAATTATTGCTTAGCAGGTGTCTCTAAAAGTTACTGTACTCCCACCATCTCAAAATAGATGTCTCAATTTTTTTCTAAATTGGATGTAGCTAGTACTAAATGATGGTGTTATAGTAATTGAATAGCACATTCTTCTAAAATTCAGTATATGCCATCAACAGAAAATGTAACCAAATATTGCACCATAAATGTGTATTTTGTCGACGAAATATAGGTGATTCGAGGATAACTGCACAAGAATATCACCTCTACATAAATCTAATATGTACATCCAACTACCTTAAAAAATCAATAATTATTTGACAACAGGCCATCTTCAGAAGGGATACATTGTCCTTCGTATGTTGGAACCATGCAACCTGGAACAGAAATCAAAAGATCGTCCTTCAAGTTCTCCTGGCAACCCTGCAACCTGTAACAGAAATCAAAAAATTAGCTAAGCAATCAAGCACCTGATGTCTCTAATTGCTCTGCTTCTAACTAATTCGGCACAATATAGCGCTGGCCTGCTCGTGCACCTCACGTGATGTGCGACTGAGTGGGCCGGTGTATGAGCAGGCAGAATCGCTACCGGAATAAAAAAACAGGAGAGTAAAGTGACTTATGTACGCTGCCTGCATGAGGGAGGGCCGGAGGAGGAGCTGATGAGTTCCCGGTAGTGGCATCAAGGTCAGAGGCATGAGATGCGGCCATTGGAGTGGAAGGGGTCGTGAATCGGGATCAAGCCACTAACCTTGCGACCTCCGTCTAAACGCGAGATGGCTCTGTATCAGTCGTTCGAGGAGGATCCTGAGGCAGCAGGACGGCAGGGACGCGGGTCAGGCGCCGTCACGTGGGGAGGCGACAGGCAAGGGCGTCACCTAGAAAATGATGGGATCATCGTGATCCAGATATTCTATTCTATGAAATTCCAATTTCCCAACAACAATCTCACACCCAATTTCAACCCAAATCTAAAATCGCAAACGAATCCCAATACTGTATTGGGACAAGGGTGACAGAGCTTCAGGAAAAATCAAAATCGAAAAAGCCAATGGGAAACAGCGAATTAGATTTAACCTCATGGCTGAGTGTGGGGGCCTCGGGGCGTGGATGCCGTGCAGGCCTGCCTCCTGGCGGCAGGTGAGACTAGCGGTAGTGAGCCTTGCGGTGGGGAGGACTGGCGTCGGCGGCGTGGATGCCGGGTGGTGGCTGATCTGAAAACCTTGTGCACCTTCTGTGCTAGCAGGACACAAGTACCGTGAAAGGATGGGCCATCTCTGCCCCAGGGGAGTGCCGACCGGGTGGACCGGCCAGCGGAGGAGGCACGCGGGTGGGCCCGCCCTAGAGGCGCGCGCGTGTCTAGTCGGGTCGGCTGGGCACGTCCCTAAACCAGTGATCGGCTTTAAATTTAAAGACGTTTGTCACTAAAAATTAGAAAATGATACCGAGTCCGCTAGCGCATGCCCCTGGTTTGGACCCTACCCATAGTCGATCTCTACTGCCTTATCCTATTCTTCTTTCAACGCGGCCACCAATTCCCCGTTCCGCCGCCTGGCCATAGTCGCGTGCATTCGCCACCGCTGCACCGCGCCGCCACGTCTCGTCCTGCGTGCCACCACCGCCACTGTGTCATGCGCCTCCGTTGTGGCCCGTCCTGTGTCGCGCACGTCCATCGCCTCTCTCGTTGTCACCTAGAGCTATCCTCCCTACAAGCGGAGGACGATGCGCTCCTCCGTAGAGTCGAAACGGCGTAGCAATACGGCGGTGCTGCTATGGGAGCGACGGGTGTTGATTGCATGGGCTAATCTTGTAAATATTTTTAACATTCTCGGAACGTGAAGGCCCTCGTTGCAATATCTTGTTTTTTATTACAACAGTAGCGGGTTGTTGTAATATCATCTACATATTGACACTGATGCATAACTTGTTGCAGTAAATAATAGTTATTGTAACACAGTGAAATTGAGACGAAAAATATACACTATTACAATAAATATATATTTTGTTGCAATAGTGATACATTTTTTTGCAACAAATTTGCACATGTCGCAGCATGACACAGTTGTCACAATATCTTTCTAAATAATACCACGAATAACTATTTTGTTGCGAGACCTAGTTTCTATTGCAACAAAATAACTAACTCGTGCAACAACATTTTCTTGTCGCAATATCGGAGCCATATTGCAATGACCATGTGGGTTGTTGCAATACAGATCCTCTATTACAACAAAAAAGAGTATTTATCACGACAAAACTCATTTGTGGCAATATGCGCATCCTATTACCACAATTGGGAAATCCGTGGCAACATCGTGTTTTATTAAAACAAATTGTCATTGTAGCAATAAATATTGTTGCAATAGACCGGATTTCCTGTAGTGTACGGTTGCTGCACCGCCGACGGCATGATGGGGGTTCTCCAGCGATGCCACGGCGGGGTTCTTCGGCTGACGGAGCAGCGACTCCGGCGTATACGGGTTAGGGGAGAGAGAGCGCAGCGTTGGCGCCTTGCGCGGCCTCTAGGAACTGATGAGCGAGGATGCAGGAGCTCGGAGCAGTTTTCTCTTTACATTGACGTTTTAATCTAACGATTAGTACAGGCTAAATCGGATGATCCGGGAGGCGGGGGATCGGGGCTTCCGATCCCCCAGGGGACGCTAGTACACCCCATTTCCATATTAGTAAAATCATATGCTTCAAATAAAAACAATGATCATTTAATGCATCTAAAAGGTTATCAACACGTGGCATATTCATCCTTTTACTATATCAATATGTACCTACAATGTGTAGAACCTCTCATTTTATTTCCTATTGAACTTGATAAATACCCTGAGAGTATAGAAGTTGCCATAACATATTGTTCCTAGCGGCTCAACTTCTTGATATGTGATGCCAAGCTAAGACATCCTCGTGATCCTCTGTAATGCATGTGTTTATAATTGAAGAAAGCAAGCTTTACATGAATATGTGATCGACCTGGAAATAAATGGATCAGCATTATACTCTTAACAAAAATTAAGAAAATGAACATTCCTATCGAAATAAAACTATCAAAAGGACATACCTCTGATTTCATCCATGATGTCAGCCACACCTTTGATTCGTTAGATCTTCCAACAGGAGTCGATATGAACTAGCTGCATCGACAGACGCGTTAAACAAGTCAAGCCCATCTTTGGAAGGCTATCTCGCTTAATGTCACAGAAGAACGAGCCTATGCACATCAACAAGTTACACGTAATAGTCTCGGGGGCTAATCCCATTGGGAGCGTTGGTAGCACACCCGATAGAAACGCATGTGTTGACTATGTCCGCAATATCAGCTCCTTTTGGCTAAACACCGCCACGTCGGCTTTTCATCATCTATAAGGTACAAAGAAACGCTGACCTAATGTATTCTGGTTCAATGTCTTCTCCTTAAAAATATTGTTGACTGCAGCTGCATGATGCATGACCTACAACTTTGAGTCTTTAACCGAGTCTACAACTCGACTAGACAATTCGGGTTACTCCCATAGGGAGCGCTGGTGGCACACCCTATAAAAAACAAAGTTGCACAGTTTGTCCATTATGTCGACTGCGTCCGCAACATCGACTCTAGACTTCCAATGATTCAGTACTTGGAGGCTTCGCTCACTATGAACCTTATACCAATGTCGAGTCCGGAGGAAACATCTCCTCGACTTGCCAAACTGCATCCGTTGTGAAAGACATCTAGATGTTGTGTCTACAACGCAAATATAAGACCTATACATCCAATATGCTAGCCTAGCAACTGCATCCACTGCGCCCTTCCAGATAAATCATGCCTATGGCGTGAAGAAAATCCTGATGGGTGTGTTGGGTATACACTTATAGGCTAGAGTTTAACTTGGTAAGGCCTCTACTACATGAGTCGAACTACCCCATCACATACTAGGTTAAAGTACATGGACTGGATTTTGAAGTAGGTGGTGTTGTTTTTGCCAGGAAACAATTAACTAGTCCTGGTCCATCGAGTGTACCCAGCACACTTACCAATATCCCTATGGATGACTAAGAATTTAAAGAATATACGAAATACTACATGATGCACTTCTGGGTGAGTTTTCTTTTCCTTATGATACTGTCAACTTTGATTACGCATTTAGGACTTCAAAACATGCACTCGAATCTACGATTTGACTGAACACTCAGGTCTACTAACATAGGTATGCCCAAGTGGGCACCTACCTCTAGCCTACCTAGCTTGGCCCAACAGGAGGCCCACATGACGATCTACTAAGGTCCACGAAACCCAAGACAATTGAGATGCTACGAGGCCTGTAAGGGTACCGACTCCTAACATAACAAGAGTAAGATCCTAATTAGGAAACTCTAGAGATAGCAATCAACTTGGAACCAACTCGACGATACCTGATACCTAGCCTCCTCCATATATAAAGTGTGGCGCCCCGCTAAAACCACTACTAGAATATCGCGGTGTTTTTGTGCTTTCCAACATCATGACCGCATGCTCATGTCATCATGCCTCATTGCATTTGAGCATCGTCATCACCATGCATTTGTTTGTCTGAAACTATTTTCGAAAAGTCTATTTTTGTTTTCTAAATACCCCGCCTTTATTTCAAATCGAAACACCAGGCCTCTTCCGGGTATTTTGTTTAGTCTAAAAATAGTTTACAAAAGGACTTTTTTAAAAAAAATAAAACTATTTTTCGGACCGGGGAGGCAGCCCAGCCGTTTGGCCAGGCCACCTACAACCCGGCCCAAACTAGTTAACCGAGCGAACCCTAGCCCTAGAACTACCTACCCCCACCCTTCCCAACTACCTGCCGCCACCACCTACTCCATCCCCACATCTCCACCCCGCCGCCACACTTCCTCCACCCCGCCACAGCCATGCACCACGCACTCCCACCACAACCCTGGCCCACCTCCTTTTCCCGCCCACACTCACCCGCCCCAATCCCCACCCGACGCGCCATAGCCATGTAAAGGTTTAAAACATTTATTTAATCTCTGCCATTTATAGAGTTAGGAAAAAGCACACCAAGGACAGAGCATTATAGAATGTAACATCCCAGTTTTTAGAAGGGGCGTCCTACGCATCCCACGGGGGATAATTGCCCCTGGTCCCCAGGTCCCAACGTGACACGTGTCCCAAAAGGACTGTTAATCCCGCTTTTGCAGCAAATCGATCTGGTTTTGCTACAAAATATCCTGCTTTTGCTACATGTAGCAAAAAAGGTTAGTTTACGAGACAAAAATGAAAAAGAAAAATCTCGCCGAAGACTATGTAGTAATTTTTTTTGGTAATGTAGCAAATCGGACTTCGCCGGAGACATTGTAGTAAAAGCTCTACTCTATTGTAGCAAAACCACAAAACGGTGGTAGAAAATTTATTTTTCTAATGTAGCAAAAAACAACCTCGCCGAAGACTTTCTCCTGGAGACCTCGCATGAAACCTCGTAGTAAGAATTTTACGATATTATAGCAAAACCACAAAAAATTTGTAGCAAATAAAATGTACAAACGTAGCAAAATCAACTTGGGACATACAAACATTGTAGCATTCCGAGAATAGCGAAAGTAGCAAAACAAATATGAGTATGTAGCTAAAGAATATATAAATGTAGCAAAAATAAACTACCATTTTGATGCAAACCATTAACCCACTGCTTGCACCATCATCCTAGGCTAGCAGCATTGCTGTCCATGTGCATTCGTCATGGAAGGCTGGAGATCAGGCCAGCGACGTGGGGAGAGGCGGCGGAGCAGGGCGGGGCCTCCATATCCGGAGAGATCACCATGTCCGGTGGGGGAGAAAGGCTTGGGCAGTGCGCGCCGGCAGAGGACCAGGCCTTGGGCGGCACGCCGATAGAAGGAGAGTAGGGCGGGGGCGCGGTAGAAGGAGTAGGGCTAGAGTGGCGCGCTGCGACGGAGGCCTCCATCTCCATCGAGATCGCCGGTGGAGGAGTAGGGCTAGTATCGTTCCCTTTATAGAACGGGGAAGTTTCACATGATTCATGTGCATTGCATCGTTAGCATCATGCAATTTTTTTCCCAAAAGCCTTTATGCCAAATTCTTATTTGAATTGTCCTGTTGGATCTCTTAATGGTTTTGAATGAAAATTGCATGTTGGTATTTTTATTTGGAGCTATTTTAAATTTTATAAATAATTGGGTCTTGGTTTTGCTCCATTTAGAGCTTTGATTCAAAATTTATCAAGGAAACTAGATAAAATTAAAGAATAAAACAATAAAGGAAAAAAAGTCTATCATACCTCGTTGGGCCACACCGAGCCGACCGTTATCTCAATCTCCCGCCCGTGCACAGCTCAGTAGCCAGACTGGCCCACTAACGAACCAGCAGCAGCCCGCTTCTCTCCCCTTGTCTCACTAATAGCGGGACCCACTCGGTCTTCCTCTTCCTCTCACCGATCTCGACCCGACCTGGACACCCGCAACCAACTGTTGCAGAATCGGCTGATTCGTTCAAATCCGAGTTCTCCCTCCCAAATCTTCCTGACTATAAATCCCATTTGCGCCGCTTCAAAATCCCTCGCCAAACCCTAATTTTAGACGCCGGCAGGCTGACTAAATTTGTCACCAGAGATCTCCACCGCCGCTTCCTCTGGATCTCCCAGATCAAGGTTGAGCACGGCGTTCCCGAGCACCCGAGCCCTCTATTTTTCCCTTACCCACCTCCCATTCCCCCCACGCCATTTCACCATTTTCCCCCGCCCGCCGACCCGGGAGCAACTAGCCATCGCTGCCGGAGCCTCACATCATTGTCGGGCCTCCGTCTGCACTGTGTCATCGCTCGAGGAAGCAAGACACTACAAAGAGGCCACCAGGAAGTTAGGCATCGATCACCGCTTCGCGTCGACCACCTCGCTTTCAGTAGATACCGTCGGGCGCCACCTATCACTGTCTATGAGCTGTCACTGCCGCCAATCATCGACGTCATCAGTGAGCACCTGGAACCTACATTTCCTAGCCATCTAATGAAATATGGATGGCCTAGATTAGACTCGCGCGCCGAACCGGTACGGACCAGTGATGTCGCACCGCGTGGCCATCTTGTCACCACCCCGTCGGCGCTATATCACGCATTGTCAACGCGCAGCGCAATGAAGTCATCAGATAGGGATTAATAACCCCTTACATCAGTGATTCTAGCATCGTATAATACGTGTTAACCAAGAGATCTGGAATGGGATGGTGAAGTCAGCTAGATCTTCTTCCTTTCGTATGTCAATATATGACCATATTGTGGCAGCGGTATACCTCTCGAGGACCAGTACATGGGTGGGACCCCTGAACTCCATGCGATCTTGGTATCTAGATTATGCGTGAGAGACTATTGTAGGTAGGTCCACCAACTTGTCCTCAAGAAATCAACCATAGTTATATATGCATATATGAAGGTTAACAGAGGTCGTTCTTCTTGAGGGATCGTGTTGGCATGTGGGGTCGTGGAGAAGGGCGGTGATTGGCTTGGATCATCTACTAGGCCCCACATCAAGGAAACATGGACGGGAAGGTACGCCCGGTTGTGCAATAATGATTTGATCTCTCATGGGTAGAGCAACACACCTCACCTATGTAGAGTATAAGAATTGTGACATATTACCCCTGTTCTGGGAAGGAGCTACTAACGTGGCAGGAAAAGAACTCCATGAAGTTCTAGTCGAAGTGTGGAGACTGGTGGGCATAGTTTTTATAATAAAAGCAATCTTTTAAGAAAAATTTATGAAAACTGCATAGCACCTACGACTTATAGTCTAAGGTGGTAGCTAGTGCATCAAACTTCCCACCGTGCATATAATGAACTTGCTGGGTAACGATGTTACTCACTCTTTCCTTTGATCCCCTACATAGACTATGAAGACCAGGAGGATACCCCAATGAATGCTACGGAGGGCCAAGACGACATCTTCTACGGAGAACCAGATCTCTCCGGTGGAGTTGAAGGGGTGGACTATGAGATACGATACGGAGAAGAAGGCCATGAGTCAGAGTAGTTCCGATAGTAGTTCTTGGTTCCTAGGTTGATTCGAGCAGCACAAACTCTATAGAATAAGATATTGAGATCTCACCATGTTAATTAAGCTGAATCTTTCGTTCTTTTGCTAACATAAAGTTCACTGTTTGTAAGTTTGAGAACCCTAGAATATCGTTATTTTGGTATTGTAATAATAAGTTTGTAATATGGAACCGCAATGTTTTTGTTGTACCAATCCGAGGAATGTAATATTTGCGGAATGATGTTTCATGAGTGTTGTGTCAACGACTTGCGTACTACAGCGTGAAGTAGTATGTTTGGTCACCTCATTCCTCCTGCAGCGGTATCTAGCATAGACTTAGGCATTAGGTTAAGACCATTATAAAATGAATGTAATATAAGTCATTCTTCCATCCCATGACTATGACGGTTCTTTATAGCTTTTTTCGTACTTTCCCAAGCAAGCTCTAGTGGCTCGCAGTCTTCTTATCTAAAGTTTGTAATGTTGGACCTTATCTGCATAGTCTTAGCTGGAGGGAAAAATTTAGTCATACAAAGATTAGTGCATTCCTCCCAAGATTTAATTGTGCCTTTAGGAAAAACTAGCAACCAGTCATCATCTTTTTCTCTTAGAGAGAAAGGAAATAAATGTAATTTAACCATGTTTCGATCAACATATTTTATGCGCATCATGTCGCAAATCTCAGTAAAAGTATTTAGGTGCAAACCTGAATCCGCAGCAGATGAGCATTCAAATTGATTCGGTTGAACCAAACTCAAAAGGTTAGGCTTAATTTTATAAATTTCCGCATCAAAAGCGAGCTGAGTAATAGACGCACAACTAAGTTCATCAGTGGGAGTAGCATAGTCCCCAAGTTTCTTTTGAGCCATGGTTCTTTTCTTTTTGGTATTTTGGAATAAGGGAAACAAATAAACAAGTAACTTTTTTGGGTTTTCAATAGATAAAAAAAGTAAGCTAATAACAAGGAATAAACTACAAACAAAAATAAAACTAAAAACAAGTGATGACCAACAAGTATAGGGGGTGTATCGTAGTATTTTTGAGGGTAGTGAAACCCAATTTATTGATTCGACACAAGGGGAGCCAAAGAATATTTATAAGCCTTAACAACTGAGTTGTCAATTTAGCTGCACCTGTAAACAATCTTTCTCACAGCAGTATATCAGTAGCAACAGTTTTATAGTAGGAATAGCAAAGTAGCAGCAGTACTAAAGTAAAGACAGCAGTAACAATAGCAGTAATAGTGGGATTCGAGTGTGGTAGGCATAGGGATGGATGGACGGGCATTGCATGGACAAGACAATTCACATAGCAATCAGAACATAGGGCAATTGCAGATAAATAAGATAAAGCATCCAAGTACTAGATAATCCTAGGCATGTGTTCCATATATAGTCATACGTGCTCGCAATGAGAACTTGCACAACATCTTTTGTCCTGCCAGCCCGTTTGCAGCGGGGACTCAAGGGAACTACTAGCAATTAAGGTGCTCCTTTGAATAGAGCACCGAAGCAAAGCATTAACACTCCCTGAACACATTGATCCTTACATCAAAGCCATTCCCTCCGGTTATCCTGATTTCTGTCACTTCGGGGCCACTGGTTCCTCACAACAACGTGTGTATACGACTTGCAGGTAAGACCATAAACAATACTATCATAATGAATCAATAACATGTTCAGATCTGAAATCATGGCACTCGGGCCCTAGTGATAAGCATTAAGCATAACAAGTCGCAACAAAGTCATAAAGCACTAATAAAAGATATAATAGGCACCATGCCCTAACAATCTGATGCCATTACATGAACGATCTCATCCAATCCCTGCCATCCCCATAGCCTACAGTGGGGGATTACTCACTCATAGATGGGAGAAACATGGATGGTCGATGGAGAAGCGATGGTGATGATGATGGCGATGATCTCCTCCAATTCCCCATCCCGACAGGGTGCCAGAACAGAGTTTCTAGTGCTGTTTCGTGGAATTTGGTGGTGGCGGCAGAGCGGAACTCCTTCTGGAAAAACGTCGAACCCCCCCCCCCCCTCAGAGTTTTTAGGTCACAAGGCTTCTTATAGGTGAAGAGGGAGACCGAGGGGGTGCCTGGGGGGCCCACACAAACCCCTGGCGTGCCCTGCCCTGGCCCGCGCCACTAGGTGGTGTGGCCACCCCCTGGCTCTTCTCCGTCTCGTATTCTGGCTCCTGGAGTCTCCGGGTGAAATAGGATTTTTGGCATATTTTCCGGGATTTTTCCTGATAGTTGATTTTCTGCACAAAAAGTAGACACCAAGGCAATTCTGCTGAAAACAACATCAGTCCGCGTTAGTTGCATCCAAATCACACAAGTTTAGAAGAGAAACAATAGCAAAAGTGTTCGGGAAAGTAGATACGTTTTGGACGTATCAACTCCCCCAAGCATAGCTTATTGCTTGTCATCAAGCAATTCAGTTGAAAACTGAGTGCGATAAAAGAGCTTTCACGAACACATTTGCTTCATATGATGTAAATATTCCCAGCAATGTGGTCAACTTCTTAGACAGTTCATAATAAAGAGTATGCAACTAAGTTTACTCAATAGGCATTGCAAGCTATGAAGAGATTCCAACACAAAAATAATAAGTAGCATGAAGCATAAACATAAGCAACATTACAATGCTCATAAAAAGGTATGATAGAGTGGTATCTCGCTTGCGTTTTATTATGAATGTCAAGGCACCTCTGAAGTTCAAGTGATGACTAGAAGTAAATATATCAAAGATACAAGCATCAAAGTCATAACACAAATAATCAAGTAATGAGACAAGCACAAAGAATGACAACTATGCTCTCAAGAAAGTGCTCGGAGAATGTGTGGAGACTCAACAAGAAAAGGTTTTAAATAATTTGAAAGGCTTCCAAATGCTGAAAGTATGATACTCGTTAGCTTTGAGCTCTCATTGCCCCTATCACTAGCATCTTTAAATGATTAAGGTTGAAGTGACACAACTAAGAGGATATTCTTGATAAGTTATTAATCAAAGTCTCATGCCCCTTACTTACAAAGACCGATCCTCATGCTACTCAACTTCAGTCACAAGTAAGCTCTTGTCATTGTAAGTATACACGTATCATAGAGAACCGCCAACGGGTACCCCTTGCACATGACACGGGAGCTGTCCCATAATCAAAATAACAAGGCAAGCAGACAATGAGCATCTCAGCGATCTTTTTATTTACTATGTGCATAGATTTTTATTGAGAATGCTTCATAGAATGCTCATTACGGTTATGCTGCAAGTTTCCACCATGATTAGGCATGGATTCGGCTAGCGGCCCAGACGTTTATCTAACATACATACAAACTCCATGATCTTACAAGTTCCACTTTTATTTCACACCGCCGGGATCCGTAAGCAAAAGAACATGATATCAACGGGGTACAAAGTACAAGTGCAATGTTGAAAGCGTTCCCCATGAAACATGGTTCTACTAATTTCAACTTATAAAGCGCAAGCATATACGCAACAAAGAAGGACACAATGGTTCAGGTTTATTAAGTGCAAGAAGATAAAGTGTGCCATCAAGTTCGTGAGAGCTTTACTAACTAACTTTCTCATAACAAGCAAACATTTTATTTGGAAGAAAACAAGGCATAATGAATATGCACGGAAGTAGCAAATGATGCTGATAGGTAGGTATGGTGGACACTTTGGAAATATTTGGTTTAGGGAGTTGGAAACTTGAGTAAAACATACTCAATGTAAGTGAAGGCTAGCAATAGTAAGGGATCGACAAACGAGAGAGCAATAGCTGTCATAATCATACTTGCAACAAAACAGGACTAATCATGGCATGAAAGTGATTCAAGATCCTCAAGGCAAAATAATTCATCAAGGCTTAACTGATTATTACAGTCATGTGCATGCGTGAGCATGTGCCAAGTCAATTCAAATGAAACGTTCAGAGGAGGATACCACGGTGTCATACCAAGTTATCAATAGAATAATGCAAGCAAACATTCATAAGACATGGTACAAACTATTAGCGAGCTGGAGCTAATCAAAAGAAAGCAAGAACTACTAAGCATCCGAAGATAACATACACCCTGCATGAACGGACTAAACAAGCCCACAGTGATGATTATATGTACAAAAATGAAAACAAATAGAGTTCGTTACCAGCCTCTTACCACGCCTCAAGTTGTCATTAATCCTCATTATTGCTCTTCACTTGTATGGCTTGAATAATAATAGGAAACCAAATCCCACTGAGGACTGCTAAACTCTGCAACGAACTCACAAAACCAAAAAAGAACGACAATTTTTTTTTTGATTTTTAAAACAAGAACCAAAAAGGAAAAACAAGCAAGGCAAAATATTTTTGGGTTTTTCAAATAGTTCAAACAAAGCAAAAGGGGAAAAACAAACCAAAGCAAAGAGAAAAAGAAGCAAAGCAAAGAGAAACAACAGAAATATTTTTGGTCTTTTTGTGTTTTAGAAAGCAAAAGAAAAGAAAAACTAAAACTAAAAAGAGAATGAAACATGAATATACAAAGTACCGACGCAACATGATATGGAGATGAGTGCAGTGTCGGCGTACCTCCCCCCAAGCTTAGGCTTTTAGCCTAAATGGGTATCAATCCATGTACGAATAAGGGTTCCAAGCAGGCGGATCATGATAAGAATGGTCGTAGCTAGGCCCATGGGAAGAAGAAGAAGCTCCCCAATCATAAGCAGGCTGCTGATATGAAGACTCTCCCTCATTCGATGGTTGGACCGAATCATCCGTGACCTCCCTTCTAGTGTCCTGCTCCTGTTGGGAGAGCTCTCCCAAGTATGTGTCAAGCTCCTCCTCAGTGAGGGACCATCTTTCCTTGTTATCAAGGTTAAACAAAACAGGTGCAGGCAAAAGAACAACACGCTCGGACTTGCTCTTTCTCCAACCAGCTTTGAGAAAGGTTATTTCATAAGATAACTCACTCATAATAGCCCAAGAGGAAACAAATTTATGTTGTATCATGGAATTAAGATCAAGCCTCTCTATGGGAAACTGTAGGTCTAGATGATGAGGCACTAAATCATGCAATGCTAGTAAACGAGAAGCAATGAGGCCTCCACAAATTCCACCTTTCTCACGGTTAGCAACAAGACGGAAAGCTATCAAAGCCCCTAAGTTATAAGACCTATCTCGTTTTAGAGCAGCAGAGATAAATGCTAGATCATATGAAGATAACTTATTGGCAGTCTTCCTAGCAAGAACACACTTGGCAACAAGGTAGGCAAAGTAACGAATGGAGGGAAGATGAATGTTACGGATTTTTCCATTCTCCGTCGAGAAGCTGCTCCCTTGGAAAATTTCTGCGTATAAATCCATGAGTGGTTCAGGTCTCTCCTTAATCTTTCTACATGATCCCCATTGAGGTACATTAATAGCTGCACAAAATTCATCAAGTGAAAGGTCGATAGCAATATTGTAAATTTTGTAATGGACCATGGGGTTAGGCAAAGAGTGACTAAATTGGAAGTCCTGCACCATAGACATGGTTAGCTTCACAAATTGACAAGATTCATCTTCCAAAAAGTGCTCTAATCCTGCATTAGAAACCAAAGTGTGGAAATCTTGGAGAATTCCTGCAGCTCTCATGAACTCAGAGCATGGATAAATGGAGGGAAAAACTTCCTCCTCCTGGTGGACCTTCATGATCTCAGGCACCCATAATTCATGTTGGTTTAGGTGGTGCTCACTCATCTTTTATTCTGAAATTTAAACACCTATTAAACAAGTGATTGCAAAGTAAATATAATGAAGGATTCTACTCATAGGGACTTGTAAGAGGCCTAAACATGCATCAAAACTATATCTCTAAGCATCAAATAAGCTTACAAGCTCTCATAACCAGTCACCTACAGTAGCAAAATACTCAATATACAATCCACTAAACTCAAATTTACTTGGACAAGGAGAGGAGTCACATACCAGGGAACAAATACTCCATATTTCAGCAAGAAAGATGGGATGAGAAAGGAGATCGAAAAAATCGAGAGCAAGCACAGCAAGAACGCGATTTTGAGCAATGAACTAGAGCTTACTCGGGAGAGAGAAAAAAGTGGAAGGTGAGAGAGATAGTGGGAGGCCAGGGGTGGCCCACACCAGGGCATGGCGCCACCCAGGGCAGGCCATGCCACCAGGTAGTGTGCCTGCCTGGTGGGTCCCCCTGGTACCTCCCAGGTACTCCTCTGCCCCTTTTTCACGTAAATATTTAATATGAATTTTCTGGAATTTTTTGAGACACTTTATTTTTGGGAATTTTCAAGCATAGAAGAATGATTTTTTGACCGACAGATTTTTTTTGAAAAAATGATGCAAGGACAAAACAAAGCTAGAACTACAGAAGTTCTAAGACACTCTAACATGCAAGCAACTAACAACAAAAAGAAAACTAAATGAAAGCAAAAACTAAAATGGACAGAATAGAAGTAAACGGAGATAATCATAGTGAAAACATTGTTTTGTTCAATGAAATCCTTTTGTTAACAAGGTTGCTCAGGTCTTGCTACCAAAACAATTCCATATGAGACAAAACTTTGTATTCCACTAATGATTATGTTACCTCAACCTTGATAGCAATGGTCCCAATCATAATAGTTTCAAAATTTTCTCTTGGTATGGGACAATATATTTCTCCAACTTGAATGCCCTCAACATGTTCAATTGAATTCAAACCATAAGTTCTTTCAACCTTCTTGGGGAAATAGACAGTATGTTCCTTGTCATTCACATTCAAAGTCACCTTTCCTTGATTACAATTAATAACAGCTCCTGCAGTATTAAGAAAAGGTCTCCCAAGAATAATAGACATGTTATCATCTTCAGGCATTTCAAGCACAACAAAATCAGTTAATATCAAGAAATTATGAGCCACTTGAACATGTACATCCTCACATATACCTACATGAATAGTGGTAGATTTATCAGCCATTTGCAAAGATATATCAGTTGGTATTAATTTTTCTAGTTGAAGACTCTTATAGAGAGAGAAAGGCATAACACTAACTCCAGCTCCCAAGTCACACAAAGCAGTTCTAACATAACTGTTCTTAATAGAGCAAGGGATAGTTGGAATCCCTGGGTCTCCAAGTTTCTTAGGAACCTTACCATTGAAGGAATAATTAGCAAGTAAAGTAGAAATTTCTTCATTAGGGATCTTCATTTTATTCGAGACAATATCCTTCATATACTTTGAGTAAGGAGGCAATTTAATAGCATCAGTCAAAGGAATTTGCAAGAATAAAGGTTTCATCCACTCACAAAACTTATTATAATGTTCATCCTCCTTTGACTTGTGTTTCTTATCAGGGAATGGCATAGGTTTTTGGACCCAAGTTTCTCTTTCACTACCATGTTTCTTAGCAACAAAATCTTCTTTAGTGTATTTAGTATTCTTAGTGTGGTTTTCAGGTTCTTTTTCAACTTTTTCCTCATTAGGAACTTCATTTTCTTCATTACGACTTTCAGTTTCAGCATCAGAGATAGATATACTATTAGGATCTAAAGCAGGTTCAGAGGGTTCTACAATAGTTTTATGTTTCTTTTTCCTTTTCTTACGAGTAGAACCACTATTTTCAGCTTGTTGAGAATCCTGCTCAATTCTTTTGGGATGCCCCTTAGGATATAGAGGATCCTGGGTAGCAGCTCCACTTCTAGTTCTAATTTCATAAGCATGTTTTTATTTAGCAGCATTAACTAGCAAGTCGTTTTGTACTTTAACAATTTGATCTATTTGAGTTTGAACCATTTGAAAGTGTTTAACAATCATTTTAACATCATTAGAGGTTCTTTCCACAAATCTTGCAACTCAACAATAGCTCTAATGTTTTCCATCAGATGATTTTGCACCCTTTTATTAAAATTATCTTGCTTAATAATAAAGATATCAAATTCTTCTAAGCATTGATCAGGAGGTTTAGAGTAAGGGATGTCACCTTCATCAAAGTGTTGGAGAGAGTGTACCTCAATAGTGGGTGAGTAGGGAATAGGCTTACATAATTCTTCTATAGGAGGTAAATTCTTGATATCTGCAGCTTTAATTCCCTTCTCCTTAAGACATTTCTTAGCTTCCTTCATCACTTCATCATTTAATTCAATAACTCCCCTCTTCTTTGATGTTGGAATAGGCACCGGAATAGTAGGTTCGGGTACAATTACTTCAGGTATAGCTTGTTTAGGAGGAGTCCAATCTTCATAGTTCTTGCTTATTTTAGCCATTAATTCCTCAGCTTCCTTTGGAGTCCTATTCCTGAAAACACAATCAACACAACTATCTAGGTATGTCCTAGATTCTTCGGTTAGTCCATTATAAAATATATCAAGAAGCTCATTCTTAGGTAATGGACTTCCAGCTTATGCATGAATCAAAGCACAAAACCTTGCCCAAGATTCAGGCAATACCTCTTTTTCTCCCCGTTTAAAATCAAAAAGTTCCTGCAAAATAGCATGTCTAGCACTAGGAGGAAAATATTTCTGCAGGAAAGTATTAATAAAGCACCCAGGGCTATCAATAGATCCAGGAGGTAAAGGGGAAAATCTTAGCAACAAAGTAAGCACGCATCTTAATATCATCAGAAAACAAGCCACTCATGGTAGAAAGTTCATTCATATGTGCTACCGCACTTTCATTCTTAGTCCCACAAAAAAGTTCTTTATCGACAATAGCTATGTAAGATAGATCGAGAGAGAAATCATAATCTTCATCTATAATGTTTATGGGAGAAGCAGCGCTACTAGGAAAACGCACGTCTGTGGCGCAGCTATTTTCCCCTTCCGTGGCGCACTAGGGGTGCGCCACGACTTCTGCGCTACGGCTAAAAAGTGCCCGTAGCGCACTGCCATGTGCACTACAGGTATCTCAAGTTAGTGGTAGCGCACTGTCTTGTGCGCCACTACTGTTTTTCCTATGGTGCATGACTTAGTGCGTTACTAGTATCTAGTTAGTAGCAGCGCATTGGCTAGTGCGCCACTACTGTTGTTCCTGTGGTGCATGACATAGTGTGCTACTAGTATTTGACCACGTGCGCCACCAACATAGTGCGCCACTAACCACGTATATGTGCGCCACGGCTGAGCTTTTCAAAAAACAAAAAAAATACTCAATACAGATGATATTCAATACAAATTATATACAATACAACTGATATACACAGATATACAGTACAGAAATAAATACATAGATATACAATACAGAAATAATACACAGACAAGATAGAAACAAATACATATAGATAAGTCACATACATAAATACACAGTATAAGTTATATTATTTCGATCAAGTTACAAAGTAGCTAGTGATGACATGAATACATGTCTCAACCAAGTTAGAGCTCGCGGAAGCTCGCCTAGACATCTAAAGTAGGAACATGCAGGACAGACAACCAAGGACGATAACTATCACCGCGACGGAGGTATAGGTCTTCATCCGGTTCCTCGTCCTAACTCCCGCTAGATAGCGCGCGTATCTAGCTTCCGCCTCCGCCATAGTGTTGTACCCTTTGTAGCTATTGCCGCTGAAATGGTGCACCTGTCTCCGGCAGTCTTCTCAATCATCATAGACTCCGGGAACCCGTCCCTTGTACACGACGTACCACGTCATCTAAAAGTTGGCAATAATAATTAAATGGTGGTGAAAAACAAGTAAAAGTCCCATATAAAGATATACTTATCAAATAAGGTAACAAAGTAAGCAAAAAATACCAAGTAGTAGCATGTACATGTCGACACACACAAGTACACATGGGGATAAAGAACTACAACTAGACCAACATATCAAGACTTTTGGCTCGGCTCAGGGAACGGGAGGACGCCTTGTTTCGTCATGAACGCCCTATAGTCACCCTGCATCTTTAGGTGATCTACTACGTCACGGTTATTCGGGGGATTGCCTCCGTAGAAGACCCCCTGAAGTCATGACATCACGGCTGATGATTGCCCCAAACTGTTGCTGGATGCAATACATCTCTTGTCTAATATCTGAATCATTGATCCTGGCCTTGACTTCGGCCCACCGTTTGAGATGATCTGGCAGCATAGAATTCTGTTTCTCTAGTAGGAACTCCCTCATCTGATGGAGTGCATAGTAGGCTTCCTTCTGACTGCCTGCCGGCTACTTCACGCAGGGGAATTCCGTCACATGGGTGAAGACGTGCCTGCCAAACTTGAGCTTCTTACGCATGAAGGTGGCGCCTTCCGCTGAGGCATAGCCGGTGAGAGCATCATCCAGAACTTCCTTGATCTTGTTGTAGTTTTTCTTATTTTCTTGACTCCCTGAGTCGAAATACGTGGCTTGCGAATGTTTCGGCGACAAGCAGATGAGTGTGCAGTGTTGATCTCTGTGCAAAACAATTCAAACGGAATGTGTTGGAAAAAGAATGATGAAAATCTAATAAAGCATGTTATGGCGGCGAGTGAATAATGACTTACTCGGGAAAGAAATGCACGAGAATGTATTCCATTGTCTTGTTCGCCACCAAGATGCCTTGGAGGTACGAGGCCACGAATCGCCGTTCAATGGCGCTTCCCAAGCAGCCATCACGCATGTAGTAGGGGTCCACTATAGCGATGCTCGGGGTGTTCTCTCTAATGATCTGAATGGCCATGCTGAGAAAAACAGGCGTACCATGGTATAGTGCAGCGGATTCAGGTGGAACATATTGAAGATGTCATCAAACCGCAGGAAGAACAGATCCGCAGGGACATTATCAACGAAGCCCAAGCCTCGTGGCACCTTAACCACGAATACCGGGTGTGAGGGATCTTTCTCCGCAAGAAGGCGTATCTCTATCGTCAGCACACCGTCATGCACACTCCTCATTTCTGAAGTGGCGAGCCTGAGCAATTTCTTAGTTAGCATGGGCTCACCCGCCACATGCATCCTCCACATAATACCCTTTGGTCTTGGTGGCCCTTCCTGAAACCTGATCGGATTCGCAGTTGACGCCACCGGCTGGCTCGAGCTGCGAGATTTTCTTTTCCTTGTCTTCTTGCCTTTTGGGAAGTGGGTAGGCACCGCAATCTGAGCATCGATCGCCCTATGTAGTGTGTCAGGGCTTAGAACAAAGGGCCGGTTGGATGTATCCGCTGGCTCGGTGAAGGTGCAACCTAGAGGCGTCTCCTGAGAACCAAAGAGACGTTTGTTGCAAGTGGCTTTCTCTGCGGGGCCACCAGCTGGGTCTTCGTTTAGGTCGCCAGGGAAAAGATTAGTGTTGATGAAATCATTGAAGTAATCTTCGTCATCCTCGTTCAGATCCTGCGCCATGGTCATGTCAATATGACCAGCCGAACAATCGCGTGGAGGTGACGGTGGTAGCAGTGTGGGGGTCTTGCCATGGCTTGGCGCTGGCACGACAGGCAGTGTTGTTGTTTGTGGGGTGATGGCCCCGGCCGTCCCCAAACGAATCATGCTCTTTGGCCATAGCAGGAATAAGCCGAAGCAACTTCTGAGGACAGCCGGCTCTTCTTCATCCGCTCCTAGGGGTTGAATGGGAGGTTCCAGGTCATCGCAGCCCCTTAGCACCCGGATAATTTTAACCCTATGCATGCTATCTGGCACCGGCTTTGAGTGGAACGTGCGGTGCAAGGGTTGAATGATGGTACCCTTGGCAACATCCCTTAACTCGTTGTTCACGAAGCTTAAGAGAGTGCATGGAACATCCGTCTGTGAAAAACATGTATGGCATTAAAAAGATACCATAAGAGTAATAAATGGCAAGGCGGTAAAGTATTTGGTTTACCGTGATGGCGTCGAGCTCGGCTAATGTCGAGGCACCGCATACGACGACGGGCATGCAAGAGACGGAGGGGCTTCTTGATGGCACAGTGCCGGCCACCGATGTATTCTCCCTATCGGTTGCATTAAGCTCCGGCGCCGCGGTGATGGCAGGGGGAGTCACCAATGCTTCCGGCGCCGCCGTGCTAGCGGGCGGTCATCAATGCTTCCGGCGCCGCCGTGCTAGCGGGCGGAGTCACGAACACATAATTCACCGGCATCGCCGGCGCCACATTGTTTGAGTGGCTACTGACCATGCTTGTAATCGGGCACGGCCCTTGTCGACCACCCGCACTCCAGTTCGCTATTGGCTCCACCAAGGTAGGCAGGATGGAGGTGAGGGTGATTGCCAGGTTGTCTTGGATGATCTTCGGGATCCGTGCCACTTGTTCCTTAAGTTTCTGAACCTCGCGGTTTTCCTCGTCGCTCCTTCCCTCCACACGCGTCCTCGGGGGTGGACCAAAATGATCCACCCAATTCTTAGCCCCGAAGCCGGCCAGACGGCCAGCCGACGATGGCTTCTTTTATAACCGGCGTGATTTTCTTGGCCTGGTTCATCGCCCTGTTAAAAGGGTAATCCCACCGGGTGGCCGTCGTCGACCCGTGGGATGAGGAACCATGGGATCCGTGACTAGCAATTTCCTGCTCCTGTAGAAGAAGTAACGTGAACCATTTAGAAATTCGACTTGATCGATTAGAATGTAATCGACTTGATCCGCGGTAATTAAATTACTTACCGCGAGAACCTCGAAGTCCTTGACCTTAGTTTCCGCGGTGAGTTCTTTGGTTTTGGGGTCCACATGGTAACGAGCCCTGATAAAGTTTCAAAGCTACTTGTTTTCGAATTTCGAAAAGGGGTTAGGTATCCCCTTAGCTCTATACTCGTCGTCCTCCTTATCCCATTTGGGCTCGGCAGCTCTGTAACCACCAGATCCGAGATGGTGGTGACCTATATTCATTGCCTGCAATTCCTTTCCCTGCTTACTCGAGGCCTTGGCTGCTTCGGATTTGCACTTGGCCTTGAACTCCTGGAATTGATCTTCGGTGATCTGCGGGTCAATCTTCTGGATCTCCTCGAGACATTTGCCTTCTTTAAATATCTTCTTCTTTATCCGGGTTCTCCAGCTTGCCAGGGCGGTGCTCATCCTCGTGAGGGCGGATTTATTTACTTCATTCCCATGATAATCTATGTTCCGATACTGAAGGGGGAACTTGTATCTTGCGTGCGGCTTCTCGAAGAGGAGTGTGCACAAATGGCCATTATCTTTATGCCGGAGATTCTCGGTGTTGATCGAGATGGTGGTCTAGGTGATAGCCGCCACTTGCCCACCGTACCCTTTGACCACATGGTCGGGCGCCAAAGGAACCCCTGTTGGGCTCACTTTGGTAATTTCCTCTCTGACGGTGCCGACCATGTTCGGGCGCCTTTCCTTCTTCTTCTTAGGCGGATTACTACCACTTGTTGTGCCCTCGCCGCCATCAGTGGTTTCATCATCCGCCGTTCCTTCAACCGCTTCTTCTTCCTCTGCGTCTTCCATCTCATCAGCGTCGCTCTCGGAAGGGTTGTATTCTTCATCACCCTCTGTCATTCTTTCTAGCGGCTCGACCTCCTCCCAGAATGACAAGTGTCTGTTTTGAGGTCTCACTTCTCCTTCAACATTGATACGCCAGAAGATCCAGCCTCGTCGTTGTCACACATGTTTGCACTAATAAAAGGCAAATAATGGTTAGTATAGTGCACGGAAAAATCCGGCATGACCTTTGCTCATTTTTGTTAAACTAGGAGTGCCCGATTTCTGCCGAAACGGAAGTTAATCAACATTTCGGCGAAAATCAGGACTCATTTCATACAAGCACCTGCATACGAATACAACTAGGCAGGGTAATATAGCTACAAATTCAACTAGGCAGGGTAAATGTTTAGCTGTAGAAACATATCGTAGGACGTTATGTTATCTTAAACTTGAAATAGTTCGGCTTATTAGTTAATCGTTAGAAGTTTCTTAGCTCTGCTCTCTCATATAGTCATTTGAATAGTTAAATACACATGCAGGGAGTTATGCAGATGGCTTGATTGTGTCAGTTAAAACATGTGTCAAGTTATTATTTTTCCAGTACCTACTGCATGATCAGATATGAGCTTCAAAAAAATAACACTCCTTTTTTCACATTGTAAGATATTCTTTATTAGTAGCACTACAAAAGAAAGCTGGAAACCATGGCATGTGTTAGGCTTTATAAGCCTATTTGAGGCTGGCAAACAGAAACCTCTAAGAGCAAGAAATTAAGTTCTAAGATTTGCTGAATTTACATCACATTATTTGCTTCAAATGGGTGATGTGTACCAATGCTTCACAGTCACTATGTATTCGTACTATCATAAGAAGAAATAATTTATGCAGTACAACTCGTCTAAATGCCTAAGGATTTATACTTGACTGGCTAACAGCAGACCTGGAGCTACACAAAAGTACAATATACCTTGTCCAAACCTTCGTATGACTCACGGTAAGCCTCGGGTAAAAAGCCAGAAAGCACTAGAGTATTTTTCTTCTATTTTTCCTGTAGCTTTCATCTATATCAGATACGGTACAGCTAGCCCAAAAATTTCATAAAAGAAACTGCTGATCCTCAATCTCACCCACGAATGTGATGGCAATACTTTAATCCAAGACTAAAGGTCAATAAAGAATTTCAAGACTAGACACGCACATCACTTCCAAACATTGTTGCATCACAATTGGGGACTAACCAAATTTCAGAATAGCAGAATGTAGAGGACCAGATGAAGCGTTAGGTTGCTAGGATCGAAATAGGTATAGGCAGGGACGCAGCTAACCAAGAATACAAAGTTTCAGCGCTCGAAGAAAAAACTGCTGAAACACTACTAGTTTCTCTAGTATAGGATCTAGTACACGAAAGGGAATGAAAAGAAAACCACGCCTCAGCAGCCTAGGAAATAACACTTACTCGAGCTATACATCTACTACCCAATAGCTACAACACAAGCACATCTCATCCAAGTAATTGCACTGTGTTCACCAGAGTCCAGAGGAACCAACATATGTGATTGCACTGTGTTCACCAGAGTCTAGAGGAACCAACATATGTGAAAAAATACAGTAGAAAGGATGTTTCAGTCTCAACTCACTGTAACATTTAAGAATCAAACCTATCACCAACAACACTATCACTGAATCAAGCTAGGGTTCATGTGCTCGAAGCTATTCACTAGGTAAAACACTGTCCAATATCAGAGACCAAAGAGAGGAGGAAACCCTAATTAGGGTTGAAATTTTGTGTTCTAGGTCAGGAAACCCTCGGTAGGCAGCCCTATGTTCTAGGTCAGAGAAGGGAGATAGGGGAGAGGGGACGCTCACCTCAAAGACGACGACGACGAAGAGCGCGTGAACGATGAAGAAGAGCGCGGACGGAGCTCCTCCACGGACGCGCGGCGGCCTCCTCTCCTCCTCCTCGGACGCGGCGGCCTCCTCTCCTCCTCCACGGACGTGGCGGCCTCCTCTCCTCCTCCTCGGACGCGGCGGCCTCCTCTCCTCCTCCACGGACGCGACGGCCTCCTCTCCTCCTCCTCGGCAGGCAGCGGGCGAGCGGAGGCGGCAGATCGAGCAGAGGCGGCGCGTCGTAGCTGTAGCACAGACTTGTCGGTAGATAGATGGGAGATGGGATATGACCGTGCGCAGCACAGACTTGTCACAACACTTAGCCGTAGCGCACCCGTACCTAGTGCGTTACGGGTAACCGTAGCGCACTAGACAAGGGTGTGCTACGGCTAAGTGTCGTGTCAAGTCAAACAAAAGGCTGCCGCCCCGTTAATTGACACTAGCACTTGCATATCCCACTAGTTCCGCCCTAGCTATGTACGCTCACTAAACATGGAGCACCCAGGTTCAAACCCTGGTGCCCCCATTTTTTGTTTTTATTTTAAAACTACTTTAAAATGTTAAAATATATCCCAAAATTATGTAAACTATATAAAATATCTGTTATATGTTTTATATGACAAAAATGGTACATATATATCATCAAAAGTGGTACAAAAGTGATTCAAAGTAGAAAGAAATTAAATAATAATGTGTCCATTAATAATATGCCATCCATATGCATCAATACAATCGTTTTTGAGCATGCGTTTTACAATCTTTTTTGAGCTAGCGTTTTACAATCTTTTTTCCCTTCTTTGTCGCGGTTGAATAATTTATCGCTAGCACTTTTATGTTTCTTCGCTCGAACGGGCTACCTTTTTGGGTAAGGTTGTCCTTTTTCTTCTTGTGATGTATGTTTCTTCATCGTAGTTGTCGTCATCTTCAATCTTTGGATCACCATACTGGTCGAAGTCTTGCTCGTTGGCAACTCCATCCATTCCGATGATGTTTCTTTTTCCTCTGCTCACGACAACACGACTAGGCTTTGTCGGGTTAGTAATAAAAAACATTGGTCCACTTTGCTAGCCAGTACCCACGGTTCATTTTTCGCGGCGATGTGCGCACCGGCGGCCTTGGATTTGGCTGCTTCGGGTGTTATGAAATACCGGTCTTCTTTTCCGATGCTCTTGGCCCATCTGACACGGAACATCGTCACCTTTTCTCCATAGTAGTCGAGCTCCCAGATCTCCTCGATCCTTCCGTAAAATCTTTCCTTCACGTTGTCATCGGTGTAGAATTCCGATGTTACGCCTGAATTCTGATAGTCACACTTGTTGTCCTTTTCCTCCGTGTAGAATGCGTGGCCGTTGATATCATACGCCTGATAGGTCACCAGGTTGTGCATGGGTCCCTGCGACAAGGTGAATATGATGTTTCCTCCGGAGAATGCGATTGTGGGGGATTATCTAGGAGCGTCTGCCTAAACCAACACGTGAAATCTGAGTTGTGCTCTTTGATTATTTCTCCCTGCATCCTCTGTATGCCCCGGTCACTATACTTCTTCTCGATTGACCTTTTGTGCTTTTGTACCCAAGGGTTGACCAGTTCTAAATGTTGTAGCGTGACTAGGTTTGCTCTATCAAAGTCTGCGCATCGACAATCGTAGTCTGCATGCAGTACGCGACGACCCTCTCGGTGACCCAATCCATCGAGCTTGCCAAGGTGCCTATTGACGGGAAGACCAATAGGGTTCTCGATGCCTAGATAATTCGTGCAGAAAGAGATGCACTCTTCGGCCAGAAAGCCCTTGGCTATGCTTCCATCTGGACGGGACCTGTTGCGAACGTATCCTTTGATGTGTCCGTTCATCCTTTGGAACAGCATCATGCTGCGGAGGAACATCGGCCCACGATATGGACCAGCAGATGCACCATAATGTCGAAGAATGCGGGCGGGAAGTAGATCTCGAGCTCGCATAGTATCACCACGATCTCCTCTTGTAGCCTCCCGAGCTGTTTCACGCCAATTGACTTTCGAGAGACGATGTCGAAAAACTTGCAGAGCCCAAACAATGTTTCTCGGACATGCTCGTCCATTATACCTCGTAGTGCAACTAGAAGTATCTGCGTCATTAGCACGGCACAGTCGTGAGACTTCATCCCACTAAACCTCTGCTTAGCCTCATCTAGGTACCTGCTTATCTTGCCCGCGTAGGCGTAAGGAAATTTGACTCCTAGAAGGCACTTGAAAAACTGTTTGATCTCATCCTGGCTTAGTGTGAAGCACGAAGGGGGGCAGTAATATTCGTTCTTCTTGACCTTTTTACCCTTTCGACGACCTTGTGTCGCCTCCAACTGATGATCATTGTCATCTTCTTGATCATCAGGAGTAGGGCGTCCTCCGTGAAGATCCTTCCGGATGCCCATGAATATCAAGTTGTTCCTTGCTTTAGGACCATATTTCGTCCTATCTGGCATGTTGATTAGGGTGGCGACTAGACTCTCGCACACGTTCTTCATGATATGCATGATGTCAAGGCTATGAGGCGTGTGGAGAAACTTCCAGTATGGAAACTTCCAGAAAACAGACCTTGTTTTTCATACCTTCATCAACGGCTTGTCTTGCTGCCTCTTTCGCTTCTTTCCCGGTTTAGGACACTCTTTCCAGTTTTTCAGCAATTCATCCACGTCTTCGTTGCTCCTCCGCTCTGGGATTCCTCGGGTCTCGGATTTTCCATTGAACAGATCTCCACGTTTTCTCCATGCATCATTCTTTCCAAGCCACCTTTGGTGCCCCATGAACACGGTTTTCGAAGACCCTGGATCTTTCTCTAGTTGGAGATAGGTCGTGTTATCCATGCACCTAACGCATGCGTAGAATCCTTGGATAACCTGCCCCGAGAAATATCCGCAACCTGGATAGTCTTGCACTATAGTGACCAACGCGGCTCTCATAGTGAAATAATCTTGTGCGACAGCGTCATACATATTGGCTCCGGATTCCCATAACATGGCTAGCTCCTCTTTCAACAACCCGAGATATAGATTGATGTCGGTAACAAGTTGTTTTGGCCCTTGAATTGGCATACTCATTTGTATTTACTTCTTTTTCATGCACAGCCAGGGAGGGAGGTTGTACATCCATACAAACACGGGCCAAGTGCTATGCGTACTGCTCTGGCTACCGAACGGATTGAGTCCATCGGTGCTTGCACCTAGCCCGATGTTTCTCGAATCTCCACCGAATTCTGGTAATTCGAGGTCTAATGCTTTCCACTGGCTACCATCTGAAGGGTGCGTCAACAGCTCGTCCTTTTCAGGGTCATCGTCATCTGCTGGCTTCTTTCTTTCCGCATGCCAGCGCATGAGATTTGCTTCCTTAGGGTCTGCGAAATAGCACTGCAGACGAGGAGTTATAGGAAAGTACCATACCACTTTTCGAGGAACTTTCTTCCCTTTCTTGTATCGACTAACGCCGCACACCGGGCATGTGGTTTTCTCCGCGTCCTCGCCCCGATAAATGATGCAATCATTGATGCAGACGTGGTATCTAATGTGTGGTAGATCAAGAGGACACATGATTTTCTTGGCGTCCTTGATACTAGTTGGACACGTGTTCCCCTCCGGGAGACGATCGTGCCAGAATGCCATCATATCGTCGAAGCTTGCGTCGGTCCATTTATGTTTTGCCTTCATCTCCATAGCCTTGAGCGTTACATTCAACCGGGTATCATCGCGCTTGCATCCTTCATACAATGGAGTAACCGCGTCTTTCTCAAGTTGCGCAAGCTTGGCTTTCTCTCTAGCGGCAGCCCTGGCGTTACTCGTCTGCTTGAGAAGCAGTTCTTGAACATAAGGGTCCCGCACCCAGCCTGACGTTGTTCCATCATCTGCTCCGGCATCTAGATCATCATCATCCTGGTCTGCTTCCGCACCTTCACCAGCTCTAGGAGACTCTTCTTCATCTCGCCTGTCCTTGCCGTGATCATGATCATGTTGCCCGCCTTCCTCATTTTTCGCCGCCCCATTTACGGCCTCATTGTATTCATCATCACTTATCCACCGAGTGTAGCCATCCATGAAACCATGGCGGAGCAGTTGCGCCTGCAGATTTCCGGAATCTGGGTCGATCAACCAATTGAGTTTGCATCTTCTACACGGGCATCTTATCTCCATCATGTTATTTCGTATCATGTCGGCCGTCACGCATTTCAAAAATCTAGCCACAATGCCTTCGCTCATTATGCGGACCATGGTTTCCTGCGCGGTGTACACGGTAGAAATAGAAAGTTTATTACAACCACAGAACCAATGCATACATGCACTGGTCGATGGAAAATTTCGGCATGACCTATCCTAAAATTCAGACCTTTGCGAAATGCCAAAGTCTTGCCAAATATTTTGGCAAAACAATGCCAATATATGAGAGAGCATGCATGCATGCTCTCCAAACACATGAGAGCATTGATCCTCTCCATAGATATGCAACCATATCGTCCATACACATAAACACATCCCTCTTACATAGACAACTTACCGAGACGAGAGACCGCGAGAAGATCTCGAAGGAGAGGTGAGAGACCGAGAGATGGTGGCCGGAAGGAGAGCCTTCCTCTATTATGTATGTAGCATCCAAGGTAAGTTTTACAAGCTACAAATGGTGAAAGAGTGGAGAAATTGAGGTGGTAAGGAGGAGGGGGGCGAGATCCAAAGAGGAAGAAGGAGGGGAAAGTGAAGTGGGAGATGGTGGATCTAGGCAATGTGCAAAAGGCTATCTGCCAAAATGTAGCAGGCAGCACGCACATCTGTGGCGCACGTGGCGTGGTGCGCCACAGGCATAACGAACAGCCGTGGCGCACATACACCCGTGCGCCACAGAATTGTTTTCCCAGTTGCACAGCAGTGCGACCCGATTTGATCTGTAGCGCATGGTGCCCAAGTACGCCACAACTACCGGTCACACTCAATGCGCACTAGCCGTAGGTGCGCTACAGCTATGTGGTATACGGCCGGCAGTGCCCTGGCCCACACACATCTGTGGCGCACCGCGCATATGTGCGCCACGCTTACTGCAGTTACCCGTAGGGAACCTCTATGCAGTGCGCAACCCCTATTTTAGCCGTGGGGCACCACTGGCACGTGCGCCACAGATATGCGTATTGCCTATAGCCGTTTTCCTAGTAGTGAGCAAACTTAGCAATAGGAGACAATTTGGGTCTAATAGTACGCCTCTCAAGGAGACTCTTAGCAGCGCTCCAATCATGGGTGTTTTTACATTCTTTAATAAATTCATCGGTCATCTCAACATAACCATCTTCAATATCATAACTTTCACTAGACTCGGGTGAACTAACAGGTGTGGTAGTGTCTTCATTAGGAGTTTCGGTATTTCCAGCTATAGTTCTACCAATCGTATCATCTAGGAAAGGACCTAATGAACCACTCTTATCAAGCACAGTAGAAGCAACATCATAAGCATCAGAAGTTTCAGATTCAGCAGTAGTAGTAGTGTGTGTAGCATGTGTATGTGGTGGTGTAACGAGCTTACTTATAACAGACGGTGAATCAAGAGAAGCAGAGGTGTTAAGAACCGTACCTCTTCTTGTAGTGGATGGTAAAATAGGAACCTTGCCATCACGAGACTTACCCATGATGGATGGATAGCAGCAAACAATAGAGAATCGAAGTGAACTTGATAAATAAAGCTATGCTCCCCGGCAACGGCGCCAGAAAATAGTCTTGATGACCCACAACTATAGGGGGTGTATCGCAGTATTTTCGAGGGAAGTGAAACCCAATTTATTGATTCGACACAAGGGGAGCCAAAGAATATTTATAAGCCTTAACAACTGAGTTGTCAATTCAGCTGCACCTGGAAACAATCTTGCTCACAGCAGTTTATCAGTAGCAACAGTTTTATAGTAGGAATAGCAAAGTAGCAGCGGTAGTAAAGTAAAGATACCAGTAACAATAGCAGTAACAGTGGGATTCGAGTGCGGTGGGCATAGGGATGGATGGACGGGCGTTGCATGGACAAGACACTTCACATAGCAATCAGAACATAGAGCAATTGTAGATAAATGAGATAAAGCATCCAAGTACTAGATAATCCTAGGCATGTGTTCCATATATAGTCATACGTGCTCGCAATGAGAACTTGCACAACATCTTTTGTCCTGCCAGCCCGTTTGCAGCGGGGCCTCAAGGTAACTACTGGCAATTAAGGTGATCCTTTTAATAGAGCAGCGGAGCAAAGCATTAACACTCCGTGAACACATGTGATCCTCACATCAAGGCCATTCCCTCTGGTTATCCCGATTTCTGTCACTTCGGGGCCATTGGTTCCGGACAACAACGTGTGTATACGACTTGCAGGTAAGACCACAAACAATACTATCATAATGAATCAATAGCATGTTCAGATCTGAAATCATGGCACTCGGGCCCTAGTGACAAGCATTAAGCATAACAAGTCGCAACAAAGTCATAAAGCACTAATAAAAGATACTAGGCACCATGCCCTAACAATCTGATGCCATTACATGAACGATCCCATCCAATCCCTAGCATCTCCATAGCCTACAACGGGGGATTACTCACTCATATATGGAGGAAACATGGATGGTCGACGGAGAAGCGATGGTGATGATGATGGCGATGATCTCCTCCAATTCCCCGTCTTGGCAGGGTGCCAGAACGGAGTTTCTGGTGCTGTTTCGTGGAATCTGGTGGTGGCGGCGGAGCGGAACTCCTTCTGGAAAAACGTCAAACTCGCGGAGTTTTTAGGTTAGAAGGCTTCTTATAGGCGAAGAGGGAGACCGAGGGGGTGCCTAGGGGGCCCACACCACCCCCTGGCACGGCCTGGCCTGGCCCGCGCCACCAGGTGGTGTGGCCACCCCCTGGCTCTTCTCCGTCTCGTATTCTGGCTCCTGGCGTCTTCGGGTGAAATAGGATTTTTGGCATATTTTCCGGTATTTTTCCTGATAGTTGATTTTCTGCACAAAAAGTAGACTCCAAGGCAATTCTGCTGAATACAGCGTCAGTCCGGGTTAGTTGCATCCAAATCACACAAGTTTAGAGGAGAAACAATAGCAAAAGTGTTCGAGAAAGTATATACGTTTTGGACGTATCAACAAGCTATCTAGTGACCTCACTAGGATAGAGAATTCTTCCACGGGAATGGTGCCGGAAAAAGGGGTTGGTACGATCGATCCGGATTTATGGATGCAATAGTAGCTTTTTCCCTAGTAGTCATAGGTTTAATCAAACCTTGGGAAACAATTAATGCTAAAATTAAATTAATAAGGCACATCGGCAAGACTTGTTTCTTTGTTTTTCCTTCATTCACCTGACCTTTCTAGTTTACTTTGGATCGTGGGTTGTTTAAATGGATGGATATAGGCCAGAGTTGAAGATTCACCTATAGCTGCACAAGCTAATGTCTATGGCTATGGAGAGGATGGATGGTGGATAGGATGAACTATGGTGGTGGATCTCCTTTGGTGGTATTGTGATGCAACCTGAGAATGGTGGCCCTCTGCGTGGCGGTTGGGACCTCGAAATATATAGGTGCCTTCACGAAAGTCGTAGGGTTTGATGAGACGAAGCCAACACCACATGATACGAGTAGACCATACGGGTGGGCCTTGCTTGTACCAGTGGTTGTTAAAGCTATTGTTGATTGGTTTTTACTCCAGGATTGCTTGTTCATGTAGAATTCCTCAAAATCTTCATTAATGGCTCCTGATTTCGCCTTAAAAGCATGATTTCATGCACAACACAATTAAAATCAATGGTTTGCAGATCTTTGCAATAATTAATCATTAGTAGCAAGGCTAGAGAGATTCTTGGTCAATTACTTGACTAAAAACAAAGTTTAAACACGAAGAAATATGGCTATTTTCAAGTGAACCTTAGTATACTAGAAGTGCGAAAGTTTCACACCCACATTATGAACGTCGCTAGGTGCACCCATGTTACATGGCCCACACCAGTTCGAAGCCCATGTTATGTGGTTCTTAACTTAGGAAGAACACATGATTACTTGATAATTTTAAGTGAGAGATCGCCCTATTTATTACGACTACCATGCAACAAATAAAGTGCATAAAAGTATTAACATCACATGCAATTCTTGTAGTGATATGGTATAGCACTTTGCGCCAACGATCTCCATCATGAACATCTACCAGCATCATGTACTCCTCCATGTGCCTTGGGCATAACATCAAGGTCCATCTTTTCTTGATCATCATCGCCAAGTCTTTCTTTTACAACTATTGCTACTCTAGCTAATAAAGTAAAACAGCTACGACTATTACAATAATAATATGACAATCATCGCTGCTCCTGTCACTGATGCCCAACGATATTACAACATAACCCATCTCATACATCACATTGCAAATATCACATTGCTATACCACATCACTTCATACAAAAACAAGTTAGATGCTTCTAACATGCTTTTTCTAACTTACGGGACTCTATGGTGATGTAGAGAACCGTACTTTTACCTACGTGGTAAGAAAGCATCATCATCAATCGATTTGCTTTTTAACTTTTTCCGGGTATGTCACCATTGCACTAGAAATAGTAAAATAGCTTCACTAGACTTCGTCAATGCGAGTGACCCTCGTGTGAAGTTCACCAAATTCACAAAAGTCCAAAGTGCTAAATTTCTCGTTGATTATCGTAGAAAAACTAACACCCGACAAAGTTGTTTCGTGCACCCGAAGTACACTTAACAAAACGGTCTCTATCAAAGATCGAAATTTTGGTTTGGGCCACTAATCATTCAATACCGCTAAGATCCAAATTGCAACAATTGGGTAGCAAGAACGAGATTAACAAAATACCGGAATTGATGATTCCTCTATCCGTACATGTTCCTACGCATAGACCGCTCTGATACCACTATTGGGGAACGTGCTACGGAAAACAAAAAAATTCTAGTGCATAACAAAGACCTAGTGCAGGGGTTGAGGTAATGGATCATACCCTCGAAGATCAAACTAGCGGAAATTTGTTGATGACGAAGTTGGTCGTGCGTCGATCTGTGCAACAAGCCCTAGTGAGTCGTGAGGAGATGTATTATTCCACGGACGGCTCCGATGATCTAGTGCTCCAAGTGTCGCACCCCCACCGGTATCCACACGTCCAACAAGAACAGAACCGCGTTGAAGCAAGATCAATAACTCGCGGGTGAAATGGGAACGTGCCGATGAAGATCGGGAAGCACTCCGTTGTCTGGCTAGATTAGATCTAGATGGGGTAGAAGACGAGCTGCTCTGGTTGTTGATTGATGACCCACAAGTATAGGGGGTGTATCGCAGTATTTTCGAGGGAAGTGAAACCCAATTTATTGATTCGACACAAGAGGAACCAAAGAATATTTATAAGCCTTAACAACTGAGTTGTCAATTCAGCTGCACCTGGAAACAATCTTGCTCACAGCAGTTTATCAGTAGCAACGTTTTGTAGTAGGAATAGTAAAGTAATAGTAGTAGTAAAGTAAAAGATAGCAGTAACAATACCTGTAAACAGTAGGATTCGAGTGCGGTAGGCATAGGGATGGATGGACGGGCGTTGCATGGACAAGACAATTCACATAGCAATCAGAACATAGAGCAATTGCAGATAAATAAGATAAAGCATCCAAGTACTAGATAATCCTAGGCATGTGTTCCATATATAGTCATACGTGCTCGCAATGAGAACTTGCACAACATGTTTTGTCCTGCCAGCCCATTTGCAGCGAGGCCTCAAGGGAACTACTGTAAATTAAGGTGCTCCTTTCAATAGAGCACCAGAGCAAAGCATTAAAACTCCGTGAACACATGTGATCCTCACATCAAAGCCATTCCCTCCGGTTATCCCGATTTCTGTCACTTCGGGGCCATTGGTTCCGGACAACAACGTGTGTACATAACTTGCAGATAAGACCATAAACAATACTATCATAATGAATCAATAACATGTTCAGATCTGAAATCAAGGCACTCGGGCCCTAGTGATAAGCATTAAGCATAACAAGTCGCAACAAAGTCAAAAAGCACTAATAGAAGATACTAGGTACCATGCCCTAACAATCCGATGTCATTACATGAACGATCTCATCCAATCCCTACGATCCCCATAGCCTACAGCGGGGGATTACTCACTCATAGATGGGGGAAACATGGATGGTCAATGGAGAAGCGATGGTGATGATGATGGCGATGATCTCCTCCAATTCCCCGTCCCGGCAGGGTGCCAGAACGGAGTTTCTTGTGCTGTTTCGAGAATCTGGTGGTGGCGGTGGCACGGAACTCCTTCTAGAAAAACGTCGAACCCCCTGAGTTTTTAGGTCAGAAGGCTTCTTATAGGCGAAGAGGGAGACTGAGGGGGTGCCTGGGGCGGCTAGACCACCCCCTGGCGCGGCCAGGCTTAGCCCGCGCGGCTAGGTGGTGTGGCCTGGGCCCAGCCCCCCTTCGTCTCGTATTCTGGCTCCGGGAGTCTTCTGGTGAAATATGATTCTTGGCATATTTTCCGGGATTTTTCCTGATAGTTGATTTTCTGCACAAAAACTAGACACCAAAGAAATTCTGCTTAAAAAACGTCAGTCCGTGTTAGTTGCATCCAAATCACACAAGTTTAGAGGGGAAACAATAGCAAAAGTGTTTGGGAAAGTAGATACGTTTTGGACGTATCAACTCCCCCCAAGCTTAGCTTATTGCTTGTCCTCAAACAATTCAATTGAAAACTGAGTGCGATAAAAGAAACTTTCATGAACACATTTTCCTCATATGATGTATATATTCTCAGCATGAGATCAACTAAGTTTACTTAATAGGCATTGCAAGCTATGAAGAGATTCCAACTCAAAAATAATAAGTAGCATGAAACATAAAGATATGCAACATTACAATGCTCATAACAAGGTATGATAGAGTGGTATCTCGCTTGCCTTTGATTATGAATGCCAAGGCACCTCTGAAGTTCAGGTGAAGACAAGTGTCGTCGGTTTGAGGACAAGTACGCCATGAGGGGGTCCTCGAGGCGTGCGGGAGAGAGGGGTGTGAGACGTACGGTGTTCCGGGACGGTGAGCACACAAGTTTACCTAGGTTCGAATCCGCCGGCTTTGGACGGACCCTACTCCTGCTAGCAATCCAGTAATACGGCAAAGCCGGAATATGGGCTACAAGGGTTTCGCCTGTGTGAGCTGAGATTGTAGACTATTGAGGTGTGTCCTAAAGGCTCTCCCTAGGATGGCTTATATAGATATCCGGCCTAGGGTTTACAGGAGAGATCAATCCGGCTATGACTAAGAGTTGGTTACAGAGTACATCTTGAACTATAAGTAACATTATGGGCCTAAGTCGGTAAGTCTTCTGGGCCTTCCCGTAGTCGGATTGGACTCCATTTTCTCTCCCTAACTGGGCCACCCGTGAAGCAAAGCTCTAACCCGAAGTGGGCCACCCTGGTCAGTGAGGAGCTGTGAGGATACCCGGAAAGTATATCCCCAACAACTAGAAGTAAAGATATCAAAGATACAAGCATCAAAGTCATAACACAAATAATCAAGTTTTGAGGCAAGCACATTACACTAAGAATGAAAACTATGCTCTCAAGAAGGTGCTCATAGAATAAGTGGAGACTCAACAAGGAAATGAAAAGGTTTTGAATAGTTTGAAAGGCTTCCAAATGCTAAAAGTATGGTACTCATTAGCTTTGAGCTCTCATTGCCCCTATCATAAGTATTTTTAATATGGTTAAGGTGAAAGTGAGGTCCAATCTAAGTTATATGCTTGACAGACTATAAACTGGAAATCCCATGTCCCTTGAGTACGAGGGCCGCTACTCATGCTACTCAACTTTAGTTATCTGTAAGTTCTTGTCATCGTAAATACGTCTGTATCATAGAGAACCGCCAACGGGGTACCCCTTGCCCGATGCTACGGAAGAATCCCCATATCAAAATGACAAGGCAAGCAGACAATGAGTATCTCAGCAATCTTCTTATTTACCGTGGGAAAATGGTGCTTTTTTCTCTCTTTCCTCTTTTCTCAAATCTCTTTTTTTTCTTTTCTTTTTCTCAATGGCCATCTCTCTCTTTTTTTATAAGAATAATGCTTCATAGATATCATTATGGTTACGCTGCAGGTTTCCACCATGACGGCATGGATTAGATCGGTGGCCCAGGCGTTTCTCTAACACACATACATAACTTCATGGACTTACAGGCTCCCCTTTTATTTCACACCGACGACATCCGCAAACAAAAGAGCATGGTATCAACTGGGTATATATTTACAGGTGTTGAAAGCGTTCCCAATGACAACACGGTTCTGCTAATCCCCAGCCTATAATTTGCAAGCAAATAACTTTCATGGACAGTCACAATGGTTCAGGTTTATTAAGTGCAGAAAATAAAGTGTGCCATCAAGTTCGTGAGAGCTTTACTAACTAACTTTCTCATAACAAGCAAACATTTTATTCGGAAGAAAACAAGGCATATTGAATATGCACGGAAATAGCAAATGATGCTAATAGGTAGGTATGGTGGACACTTTGGCAATATTTGGTTTTAGGGAGTTGGAATAATGAGTAAAACATACTTAGTGAAAGTGAAGGCTAGCAATAGTAAGGGAGCGACAAACAAGGGAGCAATAGCTGTCATAATCATGCTTGCAACAAAACAGGACTAAACATGGCATGAAAGTGATTCAAGACCCTCAAGGCAAAATAATTCATCGAGGCTTAACTGATTATTTCAGTCATATGCATGCGTGAGCATGTGCCAAGTCAATTCAGATGAAACATTCAGAGTAGGATACCACGGTGTCATACCAAGTTATGAATAGAGTAATGCAGGCAAACATTCATAAGACATGCTACAAACTATTAGCAAGCTGGAACTAATCATATGAAAGCAAGAACTACTAAGCATCCATAAATAACATACACCCTACATGAACAGACTAAGCATGCCCACAATGATGAGTATATGTACAAAAATGAAAACAAATAGAGTTCATTACCAGCCTATTACCACACCTTAAGTTGTCATTAATCCTCATTATTGCCCTTCACTTGTGTGGCTTGAATAATAATATGAAACGAAATCCCACTAAGGACTACTGAACCCTGCAACAAACTCACAAAGCCAAAGAAGAACAACAAATATTTTTCGTATTTTCGATTTTTTTAAAGCAAGAACCAAAAAGGAAGAACAAGCAAAGCAAAATCTTTTTGGGTTTTTTGAATAGTTCAAACCGAACAAAAAGGAAAAAAGGAAACCAAGGCAAAAAGAAGAAGAAGCAAACAGAGAGAAACAACAGAAATATTTTTGGTCTTTTTGTGTTTTAGAAAGCGAAAGCAAAGAAAGAATGAAAACTAAAAGGAGAATGAAACATGAATATACAAAGTACCGACGCAACATGATAGGGAGATGAGTGCGATGTCGGCGTACCTCCCCCCAAGCTTAGGCTTTTGGCCTAAGTGGGTATCAATCCCAGGCTGGCCAAGATGAAGTGTCTCTGTGGTACGACGAGGAGGTACCCTCATCCTGGTGCGAGCTCGAGTATGTCCCTCCGTAGTGTGCGGAGTAATCATAGGAGGGCACATCCTCCTGGTGCTGCCTGTGGAAAACCAGCAAGTGGAGCTGCTCGTCCACCTCCTCCTTGGAGCGCGACAACGGTCTCCTGTGAACACTAAACAAAGTAAACTGTGGCAAAGGGATCTCCCTCTCATCCCCGTCAGTAAACAACATCCTATATACCAGACCGTCCAAATTAGAATCAGCAGTAACAAAATGATGAGTTTTCATAGCAACAAGGTCAAGCCTTTGAGGTGCCAATATAGTATCATTGGGGTACACTACAAGCCCTAATGCATTGACCATATGTGAGGCAATGATGCCCCCATAGATAGGTCCCCTAGCAGCTAGGCAGCGAGCAATAAGCGAGCCAAGGTTGTACCGAGTGTCATTGTTAAGCGCAGCAGCAAGGAAGGCTAAATGATAGTTGGAGATATTACTCGTATTCTCCCTACCAAGAACGCTAGTAGCAAGATAATATGCAAAGTATCTAAGAGCAGGGAGTTGGATGTTTCTTATCTTTCCGTGCTGCGCCACGCGGTCATCATCATTGGTCACCCCTCGGTAAAGCTCCAGCAAATCAGCGGGTCGCCCTTGAATTTTATTCACGGTCCCTATCATGCTTACACCTACAACACGGCAAAATCTTTCCAATGACATGGTAAAGGGCAGATTATAAATTTTGAAAGAGATGACGGATAGGGCGTGTTAGTAAACACGAAGCTCTCAACAAAGGTTTTGGTGAGCATAGCGTATTGCTCACTCTCGTCTTGCACATATGAGGTCAAGCCAACCCTCTGAATCAGTAGCAAGAAATCATCAAGAATCCCTGCAGCTTGTAAGAAAGTAAAACAAGGAAAAATAGATGGGTGAGCATCCCCATCATCCCCTTCATTACCAATACGAGTTGCAATGTGATCTTCATTGTATGATGGCCTAAACTGAGAGGCTGATCTTGAGGGCCTTGACCTCCTAGGTGCATCCCTCTTAAATATCTCTCCAAAGGTATGGTTGTTCATGCTTGGTATTCTGAAATTTAAACACCAATTAAACAAGTGATTGCAAAGTGAATATAATGAAGGGTACTACTCATAGGGACTTGTAAGAGGCCTAAACATGCATCAAAATTATATCTCTAAGCATCAAACAAGCTTACAAGCTCTCATAACCTGTCACCTATAGCAGCAAAATACTCAAAATATAATCCACTAAACACAATTCTACTTGGACAAGCGGAGGAGTCACATACCGGAGAACAAATGCTCCAAATTTCAGCAACAAAGAAGGGCTGTGCAAGGAGATCGAAAAATCGAGAGCAGGCACAGCAAGAACGTGATTTTGAGCAATGAACTAGAGCTTACTCGGGAGAGAGAAGAAAGTAGCAAGTGAGAGAGTGAGTGGAGGGCTAGGGGTGGCCCACACCATGGCATGGCACCACCTAGGGCAGGCCGCGCCACCAGGTGGTGTGCCTGCCTAGTGGGTCCCTCCGGTACCTTCCAGGCACTCCTCTGCCCCTATTTTCATGTAAAAATTTAATATGAATTTTCTGGAATTTTTCGAGACACTTTATTTTTGGGCATTTTTCAGGTATAGATGAATGATTTTCTGACAGAAAAAGATTTTTGTTGGAAATGATGCAATGCAAAATGATGTCCACACACTTCTATTCTTGTAGACAGTTGTTGGGCCTCCAAGTGCAGAGGTTTGTAGAACAGCAACAAGTTTTCCCTTAAGTGGATCACCCCAAGGTTTATCGAACTCAGGGAGGAAGTGGTCAAAGGTATTCCCTCTCAAGCAACCCTGTAATCAAGATACAAGAAGTCTCTTGTGTCCCCAACACACCCAATACACTTGTCTGGTGTATAGGTGCACTAGTTTGGCGAAGAGATAGTGAAATACAAGCGGTATGGATATAAGACAACGGTTCTAGAAAATAGCTTGATGGCGTGGAAGAGACTAAAGGCAAACTGAAATAAAGATGGAAGCAAGCAAACATGTAACATATCTAATTGCAAACGGTGTTTCAATGTTTCGAAACAAGGCCTAGGAATCATACTTTCACTAGTGAACACTCTCATATAAATATATTATCTTCATGATACTACTCTGAACTACTCTCCGGTTGGACACTCTAATCCATGGTAGGGCTATAACAGCACACCTCAAAGTAAGCCTTTCCCATCTAGAAAACCCCACACTGTCACCATGAGCACTAGATGGTTCCAACAAACACCACAATTTCATAAAGACATCCAACTCCAAATATAACTCATAACAAGTATTTGTAATCTCTAGCCTAAGTGCCACCATGGTGTGCACGCTGTCACTTTCACACACATGGGGAGAGCAGAGATCTATTAAAGCACTTGAGTAGCAAGGTAGATCTATAGATTACAAGCTCATGATCTCAAAAAGATCATGCATAGAGAGAGAGATGAACACATAGCTACCGGTAGAACCCTTAGCCTCGAGAGAGATCTACTCCCTCCTCATCATGGGAATCAGCAATGGTGATGGAGATGGCGGTGGAGATCGATGGAGATGGCTCCGGGGGCACTTCCCCTTCCCGGCAGGGTGCCGGAATAGAGACTTTCTGTCCCCCGAATCTCCCCTTCAGTGGTGGCGGCGCTGCGGAACTTTTCGTGGCCGGAGGCTTGATGATTTAGGGTTTATGCATCGGGAGGCTTCTTATAGGCGAAGAGGCAAGGTCGGTGGGCGGCCAGGGGGCCCACACCACCTGGTGGTGCGGCCAGGGATAGCCCGTGCCACCACATGGTATGGCCGCCTATGGCCCCTCTCCGTCTCGTCTTCTGGCTCTGTGAGTCTTCCGGTAAAATATCAACTTTGGCTTTTGTCCCGTCCAATTCCGAGAATATTGATTTTCTGACTTTCCTGGAACCAAAAACAGCAGAAAACAGGCAACTGGCACTGTGGCATTTTATTAATAGGTTAGTCCAAGAAAGTCTATGAAAGGTACTCCAAAGTTGGAACAAAACATAAGAAAGTAGATAAAACCAAGCATGGAACATCAAAAATTATAGATACATTTGCAATGTATCAACATCCCCAAGCTTAACTCCTACTCGTCCTCGAGTAGTTAAGTGATAAAAAGAAAGAATAATTTTTTAGGTGACATGCACCATCATAAACTTGATCAAAGTATTTGTAAAACATTCAATGCTGGGATCATAGTACTTCAATCATAACATGAAAGACAAAGTTCTAACAATAAGACATAGAAACTATGTTGTAACATGAAAGGATACAAACAAAAGATTCATTAAATAACAATGCTTTGCAAGACGTTTGTTTGTTTCACATAAAGAAAACATAGCATAGTGGCATTCAGCTTGTCCCTCATAGAGTAGCAAACATAAATGCATAGGACACCTTCAAAGATCATAAGGGTGACTAAATCTATACTATTATTTAAGCTGTGGTTCGTTCGTCGACCGGGTGATTTTCCGTCTGCCCCGATTTTACGGTTTTGCCCCTCGCTGTTTTGTAAAATAACAGCACTGTCACCGCCGAGTTAAACCGTCGTCCGTCTGAGCAAACACGTCCCTGGCCCAGCACGCCCTCCACGCTCATAGTTTTCTCTTCGTTGACCCATCGATTGAGCGAGTTGGAGGCGGAGAGGTCCCGGCCACCGGCGGCGCCATCTCCTCTGCCTCGACGAGCCCGCGTTCCTCGTCCGCGCCTGTCTCGTCTGCAAGCCCTGGGGCCTCCTTCTCACCTGCACCCCCTTCCTCCGCAGCTACCGCCTGTTCCACGGGTCGCCGCCCATGATGGGATTCCTACACCGCCTGTACGACGAGGAGCCCTGTGTCGCCCGATTCGTCCCCACCGCGAAGGCCTTCCTCCCGCAACGCCCCGACCGTCGCTGCTGGTATGCGCTCGACGTCTTCCACGGTCGCGACCTCTTCTACGATTCACAGCAGAAGCCCGCGGAATTCGTCATCTGGGACCCAACCACGGACTTCCAGCGGAGGATCCCCCTGTCGGAGGCCCCCAAGTCCTGGAACGCGGCGGTGTTCTACGCCCTGGAAGGCTGCAACAACCTCGACTGACACGGTGATGGCCCCTTCCTCGTGGCATTCGTGGGGACTGACAAAAAGGAGGGGATCTGGGTCAGGTCCGCCTGCTTCTACTCGTCGGAGGCGAGTCCCTGGAGCGGCACCACCTATGTTGACCATCCAGATGCTTCTATCGAGATGCAGCTGAGTGTCCTTTCGGGAAATGCAGTCTACTTCCTTTGTGATCTGACTACTTCAGTTTTTACAAATAAATTGGCTCTCTCAAATGAATCATTTTGTGAGAGGCTACAAATCTTAGGAAAAGTAGCACAGATTGATGGTGGTTGTCTCACATGATTATAGAGGAAGAGACTATAAAGACATCACCTTTTACGATGATTACAGAGAAAGAGACCATGCATGTAGCACGGTTCAGATTAAAATTTCCTCACTTCAAGTCTGGAAGTCTTGCAAGCTTAGGGGTTGTTCTTGCTGTTTACAACTTTATTGACCAAGAAAAACAGGTTAGTACAGCTGCAGATCCTATACAGCGTTCTCGATCGTCCTGAAGACTAGAGTACTACAGCGGTCTGAACTCTGAAGACTGAAGTACTACAGTGGCCTGATTGACCGGCGGTGGAAATGCCGTAGGTGGGTACCAGACGTGCTGGAGTTTAGAGTGATCTGAGTTTGAATAATTTCAGTAAAGTTGTTGTGCTAGCTCCCGTTGCTGATGAGTTCTGAGCGATCTGTCCACCATGAAAGTTTCTGTAAACAAACTTGAGTACAAACCATTTGTGTAGAGTGTCTAGCATCCCTATGCGCTTCCAATCAAGTCACTGCAAATTCAGTTAAATTAGTAGGCCATCTCCTGCATCTGCGACAACAAGCTCCGCGCCGCCACACAACATTGACCGTAGAGGAAGTTGAGCATGAGGAGGTGCCCAGGAAGTACAATACATGCGGCCGGCTACATCCATGTGCTGAACCACATCCTCCCACAACGACGAGTGCGCGGACGAACACCATTGTGTCGAGGCTCACAGTGGACGGGGAGGAGGCAGAGCGCATCCTAGGCCATCTCAATGCTATATATAATATATACTTTAACCACTGGGCCATTTTATTATATATGTGGAATGCCCGCAAACGGTGATGTCTGTGTTGGCTACGGGTGCAAACGGTGATGTCTGTGTTGGCTACGGCGGCAAACTGCAAAAGAAAAAGAGTGACCATTTGCCAGTAGTTGTTGCAGGAGACAAGGGCGCCACTAGCCACCTGCGACCTTAAAGGGAGTAGAAGTAGCGGGAGATACAGAAGCTACTGGCAGTCGCTAGGGTTGCATGAGGTTTCCTGTGCACAAGATACATATTTTCTACGCGAACAACTGAGCAATCTCGTAACAACGCACGGGCATTCAGCTAGTACAAGTAGTTTAAGAACAAGCAATATCAAGGTTATGCATCAATCAACAAGTTTTGAGACAATGCACATAGAACTAAGAATGGCTACTATGCTCTCTCAGTAGGTGCATAAAGATAGAAGGTGGACACTCAATATAAAAGTGAAAGAAAGGCCTTCATAGAAGGAAGTAGGGATTCAAGTTTCATAAAGAGCTTCCAAAAATTATGGTACTTATAGCTTTCAGCTCTCATTGCCCCTATCATAAGCATCTTGAAGGTGATTAAGGTTAAATTGACACAACTAAGAGGATATGCTTGACAAGTTATAAACCGAAATCTCATGCCCCTTACTTACGAAGACCGAACCTCATGCTACTCAATTTTAGTCACGAGTAAGCTCTTGTCGTTATAAGTACATATGTATCATAAAGAACGGCCAACGGGGTACCCCTTGCACATGATACAGGAGCTATCCCATAATCAAAATGACAAGGCAAATAGACAATGAGCATCTCAGCGATCTTTTTATTTGCTATTTGCATAGGTTTTTATTGAGGATACTTCATAGAGTGCTCATTATGGTGATGCTGCAAGTTGCCACCATTATTAGGCATGGCTTAGGCTAGCGGCCTAGGCGTTTCTCTAACACACATACAAACTCTATGATCTTACAAGTTCCACTTTTATTTCACACCGCCGGGATCCATAAGAAAAAGAACATGATATCAACGGGGTACAAAGTACAAGTGCAATGTTGAAAGCGTTCGCCATGATACATAGTTTTGCTAATTTCAACTTATAAAGCGCAAGCATATACAAAACAAAGAAGGACCCAATGGTTCACGTTATTAGATGCAAAAAAGTAAAGTGTGCCATCAAGTTCGTGAGAGCTTTAATCACTAGTTTTCTCATAACAAGTTTAATTTGGAAGATGAACAAAAGCATTAATATACTTGGAATAGCATATGCTAGTAGGTAGGTATGGTGGACTCTTTGGAATAACTTGGTTTAGGGAGTTGGATGCATGAGTGGACCTTATACTTGGTTGTGGAGGCTAGCAAAAGACTAGGAGCGACAAACTAAGAGAGCAATAATGGCCATAATCACGCAGAGAGACAAAACATCATTGATCAAAACATAAAGTGATACTACAAGTTGAAAACTAAAGGATCATAAAGGCTATGGTGACTTGGTTTAGTCACAACATGGTGTGACCATGCACCAAGTCAACCCAAATAAAGCATCAAAGGAGAATACCACAATACTATGCTTTAATATGCTAAAACAACGCATGATTCATCCAAAGCTCATTAAGCAATCTCAATTGTTTATAACATGTCATGCTACAGCAAAGAATACTAAGCATAAGGCCAAAACAATATCAAGCATGGCATGACAAAGCGTAGGCCACAGTCAAAAACAAGCTCTCTTTACCACTTAAGCATGAACTTTCCTACTCTTTTCCAATCCAAACCAAACTATTTGAAAACCAATGCATGAAAGAGGGGGTCCAACCAATTTATTCAGCAAACTAAGCAAACCAAGCAAACAAAAAACCAAAAAAAAAATAAAAAACAAGACGCTCCAAGAACAACATAACTGTGCATGAAACAATAAAAATGAAGTGTTTGGAAGAAACCTGGGATTTTCATTGATGAAGAAGGGGATGCCTTGGGCATCCCCAAGCTTTGACGCTTGTATTTCTTGGATATTTATTTGGGTGATATGCGTGGCATCCCCAAGCTTGAGCTTTAGTCCATCCTTCATCTCATTACTCATTCCTTCCATACACCTGAAATTTTTCCTTCATACAAAACTTCACACAATCTTTATTAGCAACATTAGTGCACTCAAGATAATAAGTATTTAGGTTCAGTTCCAACACCAATAAAACTTCCATTAAAACACTAGCTACTGTAGCAATTCCCTCAAAAATCTTAATTCCCCAAAAGAACTCAAAAAGGAACCAACAAGAAGCAAATGCAAATAGTGGTAGAAATCTGTTAAAACAGACCAGCAGGTAAAGACGAATTTTTTCGAAGACATTCTGTTGCTCAAATAAAAAAGTGTTGAACTAACGAAAGTTAGATAACAACCTGGGGCAGAAGCACAAAAATTCAAGCCTCGAAAAGACGTATAGAGATTTTATACGAATTTTTACGGTGAAGCATAGAAATCTGTTTCGGGACAGCAACTTTCCCAATCATTACTTCTCTCTCATTTGAGGTTACTCTTGGCACAAAAAGCAAATAAAAAGGATAATAACTTCCAAGACTCATCTAAAACTTTTGGGTTATCTCCTATTAAGTACTTTTCTTTAACGCCTTTAAGTTAGGCATGATAGTTTGAGAAGATGCTCACATAAGAAATATGAATTGAAGTAAAAGAGAGCATCAAGAAGCAAATTCAAAGCACATTTAATTCTAACCCGCTTCCTATGCATAGGAATATTGTAAAGAAACAAGTCATGAAAGCACAAAGCAACACACATAGTAAAGCAAAATAAGTGGAACTTCAAGACTTTCAACATACAGAGGAGAAACTTAATATTATTGAGATGCATAAAACCATGTTTCCCTCTCTCATAATAACTTTCAGTAGCATCATGAATAAAATAAACAATATAACTATCACATAAAACATTCTTATCATGAGCCATATGCATAAAAGAATTAATACTCTCCACATGAACATAGTCATTCTTATTAATTGTAGTGGGAGCAAATTCAACAAAATAGCTATCATTATTATTCTCATCACCATAATCATCAAATATAGGAGGCATAGTGTAGTCATAATTAATTTTCTCCTCAATAGTAGGTGGACTGAAAATATCATATTCATCATTTTAATCATCATATATCGGAGGTTTGGTATCATCATAAGCAATAGAATAGCTATCTTCCAAAGCTGGGGAACTAAAAAGATCATTTTCATAAAAACTAGCTTCTCCAAGCTTAGACTTTTCCATAGCATTAGCAATAATGGTGTCCAAAGAATTCATACTACCAAAATTGCTATTAGCATGCAAATAAAGTTCCATAGGTTTTTTAATTTTCTCTTCAAACACTTCATGTCCTAACTCAAGATAAAGGCTATAAAGCTCTGTAAATTTTTCGTTGTTTTCCATTAAGCCTAACTAGTGAAAACAAGAAACAAAAAGACAAAATTGCAGAATCTAAAGGAAATAACTTCAAGCATTCATGCCGGAGGATGTGAGTACCTTTTACCTTACCTCCCCGGCAACGGCGCCAGAAAATAGGCGTTTGCCGTGGGAGGTTCTTCTTCTTTAATCCTCCGGCATGAATACCTTTTAACTTACCTCCCCGGCAACGGCGCCAGAAAATAGCTTGATGTCTACGCACTTCTATTCTTGTAGACAGTTGTTGGGCCTCCAAGTGCAGAGGTTTGTAGAACAGCAGCAAGTTTTCCCTTAAGTGGATCACCCCAAGGTTTATCGAACTCAGGGAGGAAGTGGTCAAAGGTATTCCCTCTCAAGCAACCCTGCAATCAAGATACAAGAAGTCTCTTGTGTCCCCAACACACCCAATACACTTGTCAGGTGTATAGGTGCACTAGTTCGGCGAAGAGATAGTGAAATACAAGTGGTATGGATATAAGACAATGGTTCTAGAAAATAGCTTAATGGCATGGAAGAGACTAAAGGCAAACTGAAATAAAGATGGAAGCAAGCAAACATGTAACAGATCTAATTACAAACGGTGTTTAAATGTTTAGAAACAAGGCCTAACAATCATACTTTCACTAGTGAACACTCTCATATAAATATATTATCTTCATGATACTACTCTGAACTACTCTCCGGTTGGACACTCTAATCTATGGTAGGGCTATAACAGCACACCTCAAAGTAAGCCTTTCCCATCTAGAAAACCCCACACTGTCACCTTGAGCACTAGATGGTTCCAACAAACACCACAATTTCATAAAGACATCCAACTCCAAATATAACTCATAACAAGTATTTGTAATCTCTAGCCTAAGTGCCACCATGGTATGCATGCTGTCACTTTCACACACATGGGGAGAGCAGAGATCTATTAAAGCACTTGAGTAGCAAGGTAGATCTATAGATTACAAGCTCATGATCTCAAAAAGATCATGCATAGAGAGAGAGAGATGAACACATAGCTACCGGTAGAACCCTTAGCCTCGAGAGAGATCTGCTCCCTCCTTATCATGGGAATCAGTAACGGTGATGGAGATGGCGGTGGAGATCGATGGAGATGGCTCCGGGGGCACTTCCCCGTCCCGGCAGGGTGCCGGAACAGAGACTTTCTGTCCCCCGAATCTCCCCTTCGGTGGCGGCGGCGCTGTGGAACTTTTCGTGGCCGGAGGCTTGATGATTTACGGTTTATGCATCGGGAGGCTTCTTATAGGCAAAGAGGCAAGGTCGGTGGGCGGCTAGGGGGCCCACACCACCTGGTGGCGCGGCCAGGGCTAGCCCGAGCTACCACATGGTGTGGCCGCCTTGTGGCCCCTCTCTGTCTCGTCTTCTGGCTCCGTGAGTCTTCTGGTAAAATATCAACTTGGGCTTTTGTCCCGTCCAATTATGAGAATATTGATTTTCTGACTTTCCTGGAACCAAAAACAACAGAAAACAGGCAACTGGTACTGTGGCATCTTGTTAATAGGTTAGTCCAAGAAAGTCTATGAAAAGTACACCAAAGTTGGAACAAAACATAAGAAAGTAGATAAAACCAAGCATGGAACATCAAAAATTATAGATACATTTGCAATGTATCACAAAACAAAACAAAAGCTACAGAAGTTCTAAGACACTCTAAAATGCAAGCAACTAGCACAAGAAAGGTAAACTAAACAAAAGCAAAAACTAAAATGGATAGAATAGAAGCGGATATAATCATAGTGAAAACATTGTTTTGTTCAATGAAATCCTTTTGTTAACAAGGTTGATCAGGTCTTGTTACCAAAACAATTTCATATCAGACAAAACTTTGTGTTCCACTGATGATTACGTTGCCTCAACTTTGATAGCAATGGTCCCAATCATAATAGTTTCAAATTTTTCTCTTGGTATGGGACAATATCTCTCCAACTTGAATGCCCTCAACATGTTCAATTGAATTCAAACCATAAGTCCTTTCAATCTTCTTGGGGAAATAGACAGTATGTTCCTTGTCATTAACATTAAAGGTCACCTTTCCTTGATTACAATTAATAACAGCTCCTGCAGTATTAAGAAAAGGTCTCCCAAGAATAATAGACATATTATCATCTTCAGGCATATCAAGCACAACAAAATCAGTTAATATCAAGCAATTATGAGCCACTTGAACAGGTACATCCTCACATATACCAACAAGAATAGTGGTAGATTTATCAGCCATTTGCAAAGATATATCAGTTGGTATCAGTTTTTCAAGTTGAAGTCTCTTATACAGAGAGAAAGGCATAACACTAACTCCAGCTCCCAAATCACACAAAGCAGCTCTAACATAACTATTCTTAATAGAGCAAGGGATAGTTGGAATCCCTGGGTCTCCAAGTTTCTTAGGAACCTTACCATTAAAGGAATAATTAGCAAGCAAAGTAGAAATTTCTTCATTAGGGATCTTCCTTTTATTCAAGACAATATCCTTCATATACTTTGAATAGGGAGGCAATTTAATAGCATCAGTCAAAGGAATTTGCAAGAATAAAGGTTTCATCCGCTCACAAAACTTATTATAGTGTTCATCTTCCTTTGACTTGTGTTTCTTATCAGGGAAAGGCATAGGTTTTTGGACCCAAGGCTCTCTTTCACTACCATGTTTCTTAGCAACAAAATCTTCTTTAGTGTATTTAGTATTCTTAGTGTAGTTTTCATGTTCTTCTTCAACTTTTTCTTTATCAGGAACATCATTTTCTTCATTACCACTTTTAGTTTCAGCATCAGAAATAGATATACTATTAGGATCTATAGCAGGTTTAGAGGGTTCTACAACAGTTTTATGTTTCTTTTTCCTTTTCTTACGAGTAGAGCCACTATTTTCAGCTTGGTTTAGAGTGTACCTCAATAGTGGATGAGTAGGGAATAGGCTTACATAATTCTTCAATAGGAGGTAAATTCTTGACATCTGCAGCTTTAATTCCCTTCTCCTTAAGACATTTCTTAGCTTCCTTCATCACTTCATCATTTAATTCAATAACTCCCCTCTTCTCTGATGTTGGAATAGGCACAGGAATACTTGGTGCAGGTATAATTACTTCAGGTATAGCTGGTTCAGGAGGAGTCCAATCTTCATGGTCCTTGCTTATTTTAGCCATTAATTCCTCAGCTTCCTTGGGAGTCCTATTCCTGAAAAGAAAATCAGCACAACTATCCAGGTATGTCCTAGATTCTTCAGTTAGTCCATTATAAAATAAATCAAGAAGCTCATTCTTAGGTAATGGACTTCCAGCCTGTGCATGAATCAAATCACAAAACCTTGCCCATGATTCAAGCAATATCTCTTTTTCTCCCTGTTTAAAATCAAAAAGTTCCTGCAAAATAGCATGTCTAGCACTAGGAGGAAAATATTTTTGTAGGAAAGTACTAATCAAGCAATCAGGGCTATCAATAGATCTAGGAGGTAAATTACTAAACCATGTTTTAGCTTCTCCTTTTAGTGAAAAGGGGAAAATTTTGGTAACAAAGTAAGTATGCATCTTAATATCATCAGAAAACAAGCCACTCATGGTAGAAATTTCATTCATATGTGCTACCGCACTTTCATTCTAATTCCCACAAATAGATTCTTTCTCAACAATAGCTATGTAAGATAGATCAAGAGAGAAATCATAATCTTTATGTTTAATGTTTATGGGAGAACCAACAAACTTAGCAATAGGAGACAATTTGGGTCTAATAGTACGCCTCTCAAGGAGACTCTTAGCAGCGCTCCTATCATGGGTGTTTTTACATTCTTTAATAAATTCATCGGTCATCTCAACATAACCATCTTCAATATCATAACTCTCACTAGACTCAGGTGAACTAACAGGTGTAGTAGTGTCTTCATTAGGAGTTTCAATATTTCCAGCTATAGTTCTAGCAATCGTAGCATCTAGGAAAGGACCTAATGAACCACTCTTATCAAGCATAGTAGAAGCAGCATCATAAGCATCAGAAGTTTCAAATTCAGCAGTAGTAGCAGTGTGTGTAGCATGTGTATGTGGTGGTGTAACGAGCTTACTCATAACAGATGGTGAATCAAGAGCAACAGAGGTGTTCAGAACCGTACTTTTTCTTGTAGTGGATGGTAAAATAGGAACCTTGCCATCACGAGACATACCCATGATGGATGGATAGCAGCGAACAATAATGAATCCAAGTGAACTTAATAAATAAAGCTATGCTCCCCGGCAACGGCGCTAGAAAATAGTCTTGATGACCCACAAGTATAGGGGGTGTATCGCAGTATTTTCGAGGGAAGTGAAACCCAATTTATTGATTTGACACAAGGGGAGCCAAAGAATATTTATAAGCCTTAACAACTGAGTTGTCAATTCAGCTGCACCTGGAAACAATCTTGCTCACGGCAGTTTACCAGTAGCAACAGTTTTGTAGTAGGAATAGTAAAGTAATAGTAGTAGTAAAGTAAAAGATAGCAGTAACAATAGCAGTAAACAGTAGGATTCGAGTGCGGTAGGCATAGGGATGGATGGACGGGCGATGCATGGACAATACAATTCACATAGCAATCAGAACATAGAGCAATTGCAGATAAATAAGATAAAGCATCCAAGTACTAGATAATCCTAGGCATGTGTTCCATATATAGTCATACGTGCTCGCAATGAGAACTTGCACAACATCTTTTGTCCTGCCAGCCCATTTGCAGCGGGGCCTCAAGAGAGCTACTGGCAATTAAGGTGCTCCTTTTGATAGAGCACCGGAGCAAAGTATTAATACTCCGTGAACACATGTGATCCTCACATCAAAGCCATTCCCTCCGGTTATCCCGATTTCTGTCACTTCGGGTCCATTGATTCTGGAGAATAGCATGTGTATACAACTTGCAGATAAGACCATAAACAATACTATCATAATGAATTAATAACATGTTCAGATCTGAAATGATGGCACTCGGGCCCTAGTGACAAGCATTAAGCATAACAAGTCGCAAGAAAGTCAAAAAGCACTAATAGAAGATATTAGGCACCATGCCCTAACAATCTGATGCCATTACATGAACGATCTCATCCAATCCCTACCATCCCCATAGCCTACAGCGGGGGATTACTCACTCATGGATGGGGAAACATGGATGGTCGATGGAGAAGCGATGGTGATGATGATGGCGATGATCTCCTCCAATTACCTGTCCTGACAGGGTGCCAGAACGGAGTTTCTGGTGTTGTTTCGTGGAATCTGGTGGTGGCGGCGGAGCAGAACTCCTTCTGGAAAAACGTCGACCCCCCCCCCTCCCCTGAGTTTTTAGGTCAGAAGGCTTCGTATAGGCGAAGAGGGAGACCGAGGGGGTGCCTGGGGCGGCCAGACCACCCCCTGGCGCGACCAAGCCTAGACCGCGCGGCCAGGTGGTGTGGCCTGGGCCCAGCCCCCCTCCGTCTTGTAATCTTGCTCCGGGAGTTATCTGGTGAAATAGGATTTTTGGCATATTTTCCGGGATTTTTCCTGATAGTTGATTTTCTGCACAAAAAATAGACACCAAAGCAATTTTGTTGAAAATAGCGTCAGTCCGTGTTAGTTGCATCCAAATCACACAAGTTTAGAGGAGAAACAATAGCAAAAGTGTTCGGGAAAGTAGATACGTTTTGGACGTATCATTGATGAAGATATCCTCCACTCGATGAAGACGATGACGCGAGAAAGAGGACCGGAAGCCGAGGCTGCGGCAGCGGCCGACGGTGGTGGTGGCGGTTTGGGGCTAGGGCTCCTTGTGAACTGGTGTGTGCTGTCCCTTGTCCTCTCCCCTCAATATATAGGCGGATTCCCTCCTCCAAAGAGAAAAGTAGGATTAGGATTCATATCCTACAAGGACTCCTCCTTTTCCTGCCTGTACCACTGAGAGAGAGGGAGTAGCAGAGGAGGAGTTGTACTCCGCCACGGAGTCCTCCTCCCTCTCCTAACCTCCAAACCGACTTTGGGGGGAGTTGGAGTTCGGGGAGGATTCATCCTCCCCCACCGCCTCACCTTCCCCCTCTTCCACCCGCCGGCCATGGGGGCCCTAGATGAATCAGCCAGGGTTTCCTCTCCCCCTCCCGTGCGCATGTGGGCCTAGTGGGCGCATGCGAACCTTCGTACCGTGGGACCCACTGGGGTATTTAATAACTAATAATTTCTTATTTATTATTAATATAAATATTATTCCGAAGCTTCCTGAATTAAATTTCTAACACGTCCAAATTAATCTGAAACCTTCGTAAAATATTCCCAACAACCTCGCTCAATGTCCGAAACAATTCCATCCACTCTCGTTGATACCCAGACTCCTTCGGAATATTGCGGGACACTCCGAAATATCCTTTCGGGATTACTTCATTCAACTATCTCATTCACGCTCACATTCTAAAATGCCGAAAACATCTTAAGTGTGTGACCCTGTGAGTTCGGATATTTGCGGACAGGTCTGGAACTCCCATTCCGACAATGGTTACTATCAGTGTTTAGATACAAGTAGCAACCCCCGCAAATAACACGGAGATCTTTATCGCGTGAACCATTGTATTGTATCCGATACATATCATATTGATTCATAGATACTTTACATTGTCCGAGATGAAACACTAGGTTATTCTCGTTTCCTGACATGTGCTCTTTACTCATCCCGTACTATCGATGTTACTATGTTCAACAACTTGATCACGTGTCTGGTCTAACGATGAAGAACATCATAATACATGAGCGGTCCCAAAGTATATCTCTCCATTATCAAGAGTATCAATTCCCACAAGCACCCCATGTGAATGATTGGCGAACCATCCGGTACGAACAAGCATCAACTTTATAATTACTCCGTTAAGACCAACATTTGGAGAATCTTGTCACGTCCATATTGTACCCAAATTCATATGTGTCTCGTGGTCCAACGATTTCTAGTAAAGGCAATACAATGTTTGTGAGATTAAACCGATAACAATATTGTCGATGCGCTTCAGGGTATATCGTGTTTAGATCTATCGATCGTCGTTGTTCTCCTACAACTCCGATCACAAATGTCACCGGCAACACTACAATCATATTGTCATTTTGCCCATAGTTAGGAAATCGAAACTATCGGTGAAATACATACTAGTCTCAGAGACATGACTAGGGATATCTTTGTTTTGTGTTTATCATCCCACGCATGTATTAGGGTTTTCCTCTAGATACACATTATTTGGAATTAATATAGTTATAGCATAGAACAATAAACTTAATTATTAAATAAAAATATGAATAATAATACATTTATTATTGTCTCTAGGGCATATTTCCATCACCTGAAGCTGGGTAAATAGTGCCCCCATTGTTTGCTAGCTGACGAAGTCACCAACGCATTTCTTTTTTCTAAAAACCCAAGTCCATCAACCATGAACATTGTCGTGGCTACCCCATGGCATGGAGGGATAGACTTCAGGACCGAGATCCATGTGCGGTTAGTAGAGAAATGAGAGAGAGGAGAACGGAGAAAGGTACGAGGAGAGAGGACAAATGAGAGAGGAGAGTGGATAGACGATGGTGGTGGTAGGTGCAGATTTAGAGGCCAACTGGTGGCCCTATTTGTTTTCTATTTGTATTCATCTGACATGGAGTTGGTGCCAGCGATCCCAATCGGACCCCACTGGGCTGGGATCACATCGAGAGTGCCTGCAATTTTATTGGGAGATTCAGCTACTGTTTTATGTATTGGGATCGTCCGTGTGAGTTGTTTCTCTCTAGAGGCTCCATAGGCCTTTGGGGCGCTATTGGGCTCACCGGTGGTGATGCTCTTAGTTAAATGCATGTTACTAGTTGATAATTCAGTAATTTTGTTACTCGTCGGTCTAGGTAGTTAAATTTAATAAAACAAGAGCTTGCGGACTATATACTTATGATGTATATGATATTACTGCTACGTTAGATGATAATCCTGCTCTGTATATAATACTGTTGCTGAATTTTAGAATTGCAAAAAAAAAATGAAACATACGATCATCATTTTACGCCACCCGTATCTATGTTAGACTTAGTTCTTACTTTTAGCTTTGGGCTTATAATTCACAAAAGCACCTAAATATGTGCGTTTGATTTGACTTTTAGATTATAAGATTATACAACAATAATATCCGATCAAAGACCAAAAGCAAAAGCCAAAATCACATACAAAGATGCTTTCGTGACTAATAAGACAAAATTCAAAGAACAAAACAAGCCTATCCAAACATGACCTATAAAAACGGCCGTTGCTTTGTTCATGCTGAAACCTTAACATATTAAACTGCCGCCGAGAATAGGGTACAGATTATTCTTAGTAAGGTTAATCAGAGAAGGGCTTTTGTGCACATGGGCACCAGCCCCTCCACTTTCAGATTTTTGAAAATTTCAAAACCTTACACTTCTATGTCTCAAAAAAATACGACCTTAAATGTATAGATAGATATATACATGAGGAGTGTACCAAAAAAAGTCCTGTTATAAAACACTTTCTATTTTGGGAAATACAAAAAAAATAGAACTTTCTAACAAAAAGATATACTATTTTATAATAATTTTACTACTATCTACTGTCAATTTTTTGTTTTTTATATCTCCCAAAATACAATGTATTTTTAACGGGACCTTTTGCATACACTCGTGTATATATCTATCTATATATTTAAAGCCATAATTTTTTGAGACATGGAAGTGAGGTGTTGAAATTTTTAAAAATCTGAAATTAAATGGAGAAGTGGTGTCTTTCCTGGTTAAACAATTAATGTAGGAAAGAGAAGGCAGACAGATAAAGTGTTCCCGCGGGATGTAGCAAAAACGGCGAGGTGAACATTATCGAACAGGAATTTTACTGCTTGAGGACTACACCGATGATAAAAGGAAAATGTTCATGATCTGCTAGATATTATAGTTGTATGGCAACAATTCTGACACAGGCACACAGCCAAAGCAGTACTGAATTCATCATGGTCGTGTAGATGGCAACAATTATGAGACATCCAGAGCCTCGTTGACAGTACTATATAGTTGTAGCTAGATCCGCGATATTTAATAGTCTGCCATCTCCTTCATCTGTGTATATATTACATCACCAGAGAGAGACGACGGCGAATGAGATATGCAGTTCCATTAAGAGCATATATCTACTTAATTTTCTTGTGTACAATACACAATATCTATATAAAATAGTAGTACTTGCATGTTGGGCATCCACGTACCTTTGCCAGGCTTGCCTTGTGATATTTGTAGCCCTGAAACAAACATAATACCACTTCAATGTCAGAAAGATGACACGTATAGTATCATTCTAGGCTTCTCTTGAATACTAGTAATTGGAACTTACTTTGTCCGTGCCATACAAATAATCGCAGAAGGTGAAAACGGAAGAGAAATTGCTCTGACTCTTCTCTCCTACACGGTGATGATAATCGTGGAACTCCGCCCCTCCGTAGAACGGGATGAGCCTCGTAGGGTTGAATGGGAATTCGAACCTACAACAACGATCCATGCATGCTTTTCTTGGTTAGTGCAAGTAGAGTAGATTATGTGTGCACAGCGTTTAATTTGGTGACTCTAATTAATCAATAACCCGCTGTGGATGTCGATGGCCTCGATGTGGCGCACGACGAACCAGAGCCACAGGATGGTGATGTGGCACGGCACGATGGCAGGGCCCGTGAAGGAGGGGACGCCGAGGATGAGCACCTCCGCCCAGTGCGCGTACGGCGCGGCGTAGCCGACGGGCGCCGAGAACTCGTGGTGGACACGGTGGATGTTATCGTAACCCCACTTGGTGTGCAGCAGCCGGTGGATCCAGTAGCCGAGGTAGTCCTCGATCAGCAGGTACACCGCGATTTGCGCCGCCGCCTCCCCCAACGTCGGAAGCGGCAGCCCTGTCCGAATCCCCACCATCTGATGATTACATGAACATGGTGGAGTCAGTGCCATATTACCGAGTACATTACAATTACATGCATTCCATGGGCATTGCGCATGAACCGAGAACCTTGACGACGGGGAAGGAGACGATGCCTAGCATGCCGACGGTGAGGAGCAGCACCCACGCGGTGTCGAGGTAGCACCGGAAGACGGCCGCCGCCGAGAGGCGCACCCGCGGCTGCAGCTTGATTGGCGACGTGACGGCTTGCGGCGTAAGCTGCTCGAGGAGCGCCAGGGGGAGCGGCGCGAGCGTGTAGACGACGAGGAGGATGGCGACGTTGTGGCAGTAGAGGAGGTGGTCCGGCACCGTCGCCGAGTACCGGAGCCACGCCGCCTCGGCGACCGTCATGCCGCGCCCCAGCGCCGCTTCCGCCTCCGCCACTGACGAGTAAGGCAGCATACTCTCTGCTTGCTTCTGCTCAAACAAAAGTTTATTTCGGGAGGCTAGTGGAGCTCGACGGTGCTCGCTCTTTTTGTAGAGGACGCTGGTCTCCATGGCCGGTGAAGGTACGTGCCATGCATGCGGCCGGTGAAGGTACGTGCTATGCATGCACATCTGCGTTAACAGATCTAGTCCGTATAAAGTGTCCAAGGTGAATTTTTTCTCGCCAATAATGCAGCATTTACGACCTGAACCATTACTTGATTTTGCAACAACCGGCTTCATTCAACTCAGTCCATAAATTCCCAATCCGAACGTAGCTTTTTTTTTAAGGTTCTTCTCGGTGGATTCGGTGGCCATACTTGGCATATGTTTTTGTCCATACCACATGAGTACATTCTTGTAAAGCAACAAGTCTATCAAGTTCTGCAAGGTGCAGTAGTCTCACCATTCCGTTGATGAAGTCACTTGGGAACGAGAAGATGAGCTCCGCGCCAAGTATCCTACCCTCTTTGAGTCTTCTTCTTCTTCCTAGAATCTCGGGGCGAGATTCCTGTTTAGTGGGGGAGAATTGTAGCACCACAATTGTAATGCTACTTGGTCTAGTAATATAATGGCTACTTCCTACAGATATTTGTTGCATCATAATTATATCATGCTCATGTCATCATGCCACCTTGCATTTGAGCATCATATAAAACCCTTTTCTTTTGGTTTCTTCTCTCATATGCATTATTAATTGTATATGCCTCTTGATATTGTATTTGGTTATTGATATATTGTTTAATGCCCAAGTTGAGTTGGGGGCATATCTTTTATTCAACTCCATCACATTTCTTTTCACCACCTTATAATTCCACCATCCCATTACCCATGAGCTTGTATTTCTTTTTCTTTTGATATTTATTCTAGCTCATGTGGGTTGGGGTGGATCTAATTCTATAATTTCTTTTGCTTGGCCTTTATTCCATTTCTTGTGAATGCATAAGAATAATGCCATATTATTATTATTGTTTTCACAAAATAAAACATGGCATTAATTATTTTGCATGGGCCATGCAAGAGTACCACCACCTTTAGCCATTTGCTTTTCTCTTGGTTTAAGTGATTCTTCCTTTATAGAATCATCTCCATATCTCTCCACCATCCCCATGATCTCATCGACACCATTAATTTTCTTCATGCATGCTCATATGAGAAACTATCTTCATTGCTTTTCTTTTCTCCTTTACACTTGCCCATGTCATGATCATGCACCTTTTAATCCCTACACTCCCTCACCCTTCATCTTGACTTGATCCATAAGCTTGTGTTAAAAACCTAAAAATTCTAAACCAAACCCTAACACCTACCCTCTCTCCTCAAACCCTAATTTTTCTTAACTAAACCCTAACCCTTATCCTCCCTCTCTCTCTACCTTGCTGGTCCCACCTAGCCACCCTCTCTCCCTAGCCCACCTCAGCTAACCTCCCCAACCTAGCAAAACCCTAACCCGAGCCACCATATCTAACCCTAGCCCTAGCTACACCCTAGCTAACCCGAGCCTCCCTCTCTCTTTTCTCTCCCTTCCTCTATGCCACGCTGGCCCCAGCTGGTCCACCACGCCGTACCCACCTGCAGCCCTCTCCCTGCCCTGGCCTCCCACGTCAAGCACGTGATCGAGGAGAAGGAGGAAAGTGGCTGAAGCCACCTTTATCTACCCCGAGCCCCACACGGCACCCTCCTCCCTCTCCCTCGCTTTACCCTCCGCCCCACGCCTCCTGGCAACGCCAGATCCGCCCCAGAGCCCCTGCCTCTCCCATCTTTCTTCTTCTCCGTCGCCAACGCCTCTCGCCGGTCAGCCGCCAGCACCGCCGTCATCCCCTCGTTCCAGCCGGCAAGCTCATCGTGGAGGTGGTCGAGGAGACCGAGGAGACCCCCCTGCTTCGCCCTGGACGCGCCAGCGAGGAGGAGAAGGCCACCACTGCCGCAGTACGTCGACGCCCTACCGAAACCCTAGATCTCCGGTTCGCCAGCTCCGCCGACGCCCTGCTGTGCCTCGTCCCGATCCGCCACCGCCGACGAACTCGCGGTGAGCTGCTCCACCGCCCTGACATCCTCCCCCTCGCGTACACCCTCCGGTCACGCCGTTTTTTTCAGCGAGCACCCTCCGTGCGCTAGAGGTCGCTGGTGTCTGCACGATTCCGCGCCGCACCGAGCCTCTTCTAGCCATCTAGCACCCTCCTAACACCAAACCCTCCCTAGCCCAGCGGTAGCCGCCGCCCGCGCACGCCAGATCCCCAGTTCGAGTCCCCGCCTCGCCGCACCGTGCTGCCCGTCAGTTTCGTCAGACAAACGCTGGAAGAAAAACAGTACCGCGGGTCGCTGTGAAAATCCCCCCCCTCTTTTTGTTATGCCTCAACCCGCGGTACACCGAGCCCCACTTGTCAGCCACCCTGGCAATCTTGCAGTTAAGCCCCCCAGCTCTTAACCCCTCAACCCGCGCTCCAGCTCGCTTCCCACCTGTCGGTCTCTGCGAGAACTGCCGCTGGCACATGGGCCCTAGGCCGCTGGCCCCGCCTGTCATTCGTTGCAGTTGGCTAACCCGCGGTGTAAAAGGTTTTTCCCTAAGCGCGTGGCCCAGTCCGTTTGGTCCCACTCGTCAGCGACTGGGGCTAGCTCGAGCTGAGTAATAAAAGTTTTCATGTTTAGCTGTTTAAACAAAACAAATTCAAAATTATTTAAATTCAAATTCAAATCAGATTTCAAATAACTTTTAATTTACAAATCCAAATAATACAAATAATATATGTTTTGGAATCAGAAAAATGTGAGGGTTTCAAATATGCCATTCCAAATAATGTTTGAACATTTTAAAATTTCGAGATAATTAAAATTACAATGAAATGCCCTTTTCTTAATAAATTAATAACTTTAATTATATAACTCCAAATTGGGCAAATAATATGTCAAAATCGATCAGCGCAACGAGCCCGTTCTATCTATGCAGTCCTTGTTCTGAATTGAAGCATGCATCATGTCATTATTAAAAATCTGAACTGTTTATGACAATAAAACTTGGCTAAGTAATTATTAAAATGCTTTATTCTTGTACCACACCTCACCCTTGCCATGATACTTTAATGCCATGTAAATTGTGCATCATTCATCATGGCATGCTTGTTTGATTGTCGCATTTTAAGTCATATGCTTGTGCACTTGTTTGGTTCTTCTTCGAATAGACGCCCAGCAGGAGAATTACCAGGAATCACAGGAGTACTACCCAGATCCATCTCTCGCTTCAACTGAGCTGCCAGGCAAGCACTACCACATGCTTGCAAACATATAGTACCTATTGCCTCTATCTTATTCTTGCATCATTGAGTCGCGATTGCATTAAATTGAATCCCAAGTACTACATAGCTTTTACTTTTGAACCCCACCGAAGCTTGATCCTCCATCCCATGAGCCATTACTACAGGAGTTGTTTGAGCCATGCGAGTCGTAGAAAAGCATGAGTAGGGTATGTGAGTGTCTGATGGATAACGAGGTACTTAAACAACTCAACCTGAGTAGTAATGGGATAACTAATGAAAGAGGCACCGGTGAGCAATATCTGTTATTTGGTTTTTCATGCTCCCTTGTGTCCCGTAGGACCCCGAGTACTTGATTCCTGTTCCTTGACTATTCGCACTATCCACATCCGGGAGGCCTTATGTACCCTCCTGAGCCAGAGCTTGATTCATTCTTATTTCTTGGGGCCACAAGTAGTTTGGGGCTTTATTACTCTCCGTACTTATGCCATGTTACTTCTTTCATAAGATTGTGCGTGGAGCACCTGTACTGTTTTGGATTGTGGAATGTTTTCGCGGTATCGACAAGCCCAGTCACATTTTTAGGTTCCCAGTCGTTTACAGCCATTGACACAAACCTTGGGTCTGTCTCGGAGCCGGCCAACTTCGTTGCGGGTAGCTTAATAGGGTGCCCCCTGAAATATTTCTAAATCCTGTGATTGCTTTCTCGTGAATGCCTCGTTGGGTTTTGAGTTGGTTTTTCCGAGGTTGATCGAGTGTGTGTTGCTATTCGTGCACCCCTGTAGGGTAAAACTTTCTGAAAGCCGTGTCCGCGTTTATGGATGACTTGGAGCACAGTTTCTCGATCATAGACAAGAATAACTAAAGTACCGCTTTTAATTTGACTAAGAACTTGACTAGTAAATAGTGCAATACTCATGGAGTGGTTAATAATAAAACTGCCAACGGATGATGGGGGTTGTTCGTCCGCTTCCTCGTTGGTAAGCGAGGAGGAGGATGGATCTGTTAATTATACTGTTATAACTATTGTTCTTAATTCACGGGCATCCGTTTATCATTGGTTAGGCGGATGGTTAGCGAGTATCTATAGAAGTGTTAGATATTATCTTTTGCTGCAATTGCGTCACCTAGGTTGTGTCCCCTTTAGTGGCATAAAGACTTGCTGAGTACCCCTAGGGTCTCACACGATAAATTGTTTGATTCAGATGAACAGGTGTATTCGTAAGATGGATACTGGGTGGAGGAGACAGATGATGTTGGCAACGATCATTCGGTGTAGAGATTCCGGGAACGGGGATCCGTGAGATCTGTGGGCGGGATGTGTTTATTTGTGTGGCATCTTATGCCGATTTGCTTCTTATCCGTACTCGGATCTTGTTTTCCGCTTCCGCCTGATACTCTGATGTTTGTTGTATGAGGAGCTATCCTAAATTATTATCTCTATCTAGGATATTTGAATCTTGCCGTATGGCGTTGCAATATTTCTATTCCTTTTAGATGGAATGGCTCTGAGAACTGTTGTATGTGGCTTGCATACATACTCATTTGTGTATGTAGTTGATCCCTTCGCTTGCCGATTACGTCGCTCGTTCTTGTCCCGATGATCTGAAAATGGTTAGGACGACCGAAAAGTCTACCGTGAGTGGCCCTGGGCCCCACCGTACTATTTTAACCACTTTCGTTCATCCAGGCATGTAACTAAGAGCGTAATTCACCGAGGTAGTTATAATTGGTATCAGAGCCATCCCGCCCTTCAGGGTATCAGCCAAAATGGTCGTTGTCAGTCTAGCAAATATTTTGGTAGTTATGTATACTAGGGAAAAACAAAACATGAGAGTAGGACTACTTCCATTTTTCTTCTTACCCACACACCCACCCTTTTCTAGTAAGGAAGTGTAACGTTTTCAATCCTCTTCTAAAAATTCAAACTAGGATTCACGTGTTCTAGGTTCCGTAGTACCATAGGTTGTGTGTGTGTGTGAATTCCTTGTCTATCTGTTGCATCCAAATGTTATCACTGTCTGCCTTTTGGTTATCAACTGTTGGTACATTCCATACCGATAGGCCTTTGTAAACCGACGCGATCTATCTGATTCGTTGTATACCGATGCGATCTATCTTACTCTTTGTTATCCAACGTTATCTTGTTGGGGTGTTCTTTTTCGTAGTTACCAATCTTTAGGTTCATCTTAAGAAGAAGGTGTTGGGATATGTGTTTTACTGATTCATGTGCGGAGTAATGATTTGAGTGCGGGATGGAGTCGCGACCATACCACTACTTTTATCATTTGCTCTTGTATGTTGAACTAGTAGAGTTAGTAATCTTGATTCGTTAAGTGGTTTTGCGCATATAGTGGTATTTTAATGCCGAAATTTGCGGAATTTTTTTTTCTTTGTTAGTTTGTGTATCACACTCCTTGTTCAGTCGCGTGCGTTATGCTTAATATCTTCTAGTTGCCTTTAACTTTGTTGATATTTTCATATCATCTCAGTGAATTGCATCCTTTAATCGTGATTAATTCCATTTTGGTACTATTTTGGATTATTATCATTCTCCATTATAGTACTGACTTGTGTTTTATATCAATCACAGGATGGCACCACCACGCCGTTCTGAGGAGGACATACCACCTGAATTGGGGGCTGCTTTGGCAAGTATTGCAAATGCTTTGGGCACTATGCAGCAGAACCAGCAGTGCTTCGAGGAAAGCGTGAGGAGGAATGAGTTTGTTCTGCTACCTCCACCTCCCAAGCGAGGAGACATCAAGAGTTTTCTCAAGTTCAACCCAAGCCAATTTGAGGTGTCTGATCAGCCACTTGATGCGGATGATTGGCTTCGTGAAGTGTCAAGGTTGCTGATGACTGCGGATGTTCTGGAGCAAGAATGGGTCAAATGTGCCACTCACCTTCTGAAGGGAGATGCAGCTCTGTGGTGGGAAAATTACCTCAAGGCAGATCTCTCTGGTTTTGAGCCAACTTGGGAGCAATTCACTACTGCTTTCAAAGAGCAATACCTGTCAGAAATTGTCATGGAAAGGATGAAGGAAGTGTTTCTCAACCTCAAGCAGGGCACTAACAATGTCAACACCTACATCAGAAACTTCATGAACCTTTCTCGTTATGGTGGCGATGAGATCTCTGATGACAAGAAGAAGCAAAAGAGGTTTAGGCAAGGCCTCAATGCTTCCATCAAATATGCAATCATTCATGCAAGGCCGGCATCTTTTCTAGAACTCCAACACACAGCTCTGCAGGAAGAAGCAAGTAGGCAAGTGTTTGAGGAGTCAAAGAAACACAGCCGTGATACAGCAAGATCTTCTGCTATGACAACTCCTTCTAAGCGTCGTGTCTGGGTTCCTAACACCCCACCGTCGCTCCCTGCTCCACCAAGACCGTCAAGCTACGCACCAAGGCCACCAAACTCCTTCACTGCGGCTCTCAGGGGCTACAACCACAACTACCCTGGAGCGCCTGGCGGAGTCCCTGGCTACGTTGCTCCACGTCCACCTGGTGCTTGCTATACTTGAGGAAACACTGGGCATCAGCACTGTAATTGTCCAATGAACAACAAAGCTCTTCCACCACCACCTCCAAGACATGCGGCAAGTGCTCCTATGATGCGTGCACCTCCACCTCGGGCTCTCAACATCAACACTAAGCCTGGGTCTACGGTTGCTCGTGCCAACTGTGTCAACATCGCTCAAGCTGAGCATGCACCTAGAGTTGTCATGGGTATGCTTCCTGTTAACTCAGTTCCTGCACGAGTTTTGTTTGATTCTGGTGCTTCACATTCTTTCGTGTCTCACAAATTTGCAAATGAGCATGAGCTTGTTATAGACCAACTGGATAAGAAGTTAATGGTTCTTTCTCCCGGGGCAAGATTTTTATCTACCAAGATCAGCCATGGCAATCAAATTGAGATTGGTGGCTCTTCATTTCTGGCTTCTTTAATTGTTCTGGGCAATTCTGATATTGATGTTATCTTGGGCATGGATTGGTTAACAGCAAATGCAGCTGTGATTGATTGTGCTGAACATTCGGTTTCTCTAAAAATTCCTGAAGGCCATATAGTCTATTCTCCAAGTCTGACTCCTGCAATTCAGCTTTACTCTTTGGCGGCTCTGAATGATGATGCTATGGAAGGTATTCAGAGTGTTCCTGTAGTCTGTGAGTTCCCAGATGTCTTTCCTGAAGAGTTTCCAGGTATGCCTCCGGATCGTGAGGTTGAGTTTGTCATTGAACTTGAGCCTGGTACCGCTCCTATTTCCAAGCGGCCTTATAAAATGGGTCCTGCTGAGTTGGCTGAACTCAAACGTCAGCTTGACGAACAAGAGAAGTTGGGTTTCATTCAGCACAGTACTTCTTCTTGGGGTAACCCAACCATCTTTGTGAAGAAGCGAGACAAGACTGATACACTTTGTGTTGACTATCGGGCACTCAGTGCTAAAACAATCAAGAATAAATATCCCCTTCCGCGGATTAATGATCTCTTCGATCAGTTAGCTGGAGCTGTGGTATTCTCTAAGCTTGATTTGAGAAGTGGTTATCATCAAATCAAGATTCGCAAGGAAGATGTTCCCAAAACAGCTTTCACCACCCGTTATGGCATGTATGAGTACACGGTCATGTCTTTCGGTCTCACCAACGCACCTGCCACCTTCTCAAGGCTTATGAACTCAGTTTTCATGGAGTATCTTGATAAGTTCATTGTGGTCTATCTGGATGACATTCTAGTCTATTCTAAGTCAAAATAAGAACATGAAGAACACCTTCGGTGTGTCCTAAACAAGCTTCATGAGAACCGCCTGTATGCAAAGTTCTCCAAGTGTGAGTTTTGGCTGCCGCAAGTCACCTACCTTGGTCACGTCATCTCTGCCAAGGGCATTGCCGTCAACCCAGAAACTATTAAGACTATTATGGACTGTCTTCCACCCATAAATGTCAAAGAAGTCTGGAGTTTCCTTGGTTTGGCCAGTTACTGCCGTCGCTTCGTTCAAAATTTCTCAAAGATTGTGAAGCCTCTTACCGATCTCCTCAAGAAAGGCAAGAAATACCTTTGGACTCCTGCATGTCAAGCAAGCTTTGAAACACTCAAAGAGAAGCTCACTTCCACACCAGTCTTAGTTCCTCCAGATACATCAAAGCCTTTCCAGATATTCTGTGATGCCTCATTGCAAGGATTGGGTGTGGTCCTTATGCAAGAAAAACAAGTTGTTGCTTATGCATCTCGTCAGTTGAAGACGCATGAGATCAACTATCCTACACATGACCTCGAACTCGCAGCAGTTGTCTTTGCTTTGGAAGTATGGAGGCATTACTTGCTTGGAAACCGTTGTGAGATCTTTTCTGATCACAAGAGTCGGAAGTATCTCTTCACACAGCCTGATATCAACCTTCGTCAGAGGAGGTAGATTGAAACAATCAATGATTTCGATTTGACCATCAACTACACTCCGGGCAAAGCTAATGTCATGGCCGATGCTCTCAGCCGAAAAGCTTATGTCAACAACCTTATGGTGGAAGAACAACAGCCTCTCTTGTGCGAGGGATTCCGCAAGCTCAACCTTGAAATTGTGGATCAAGGGTATCTTTTGAACTTTCTGGCAACACCGCTCTTGGAAGAAAAAGTCCGCTCCATTCAGCTTGGTGATCCTTGCACTAAAAAGATCATCTCCAACATTCAGCTTCCTAAGTATGAGTCTTTCCACGTCGACGACCAAGGCACTCTTTTCTTCGAACACCGGATGTTTGTTCCGAACTACCCGGGTTTAAGAGAGCAAGTTCTCAAGGAGGCGCATGATTCTGTTCTTTCTATCCACCCTGGCAGCACTAAGATGTACATGGACTTGAAAACACAATATTGGTGGCCATGTTTGAAACGATATTGTGCCAAGTATGTCTCGGAGTGTGATGTCTGTCGTAGAGTTAAAGCTGTCCATCAGAAACCTTCCGGTCTTCTACAGCCATTGAAGCCTCCGGAATGGAAATGGGAGAAAGTAGAGATGGACTTCATAACTGGTTTTCCAAGGTCGCAGAAGAGCAACAATGCAATCTTTGTTGTCATTGACAGGCTTTCCAAAGTAGCTCACTTCTATCCAGTCAAGGAAACAATTTCTGCAATTCAGTTGGCTGAGCTCTATATCAATAGAATTGTCTCTCTGTATGGAGTTCCTCTTGAGATCAGTTCAGACCGTGGAAGTATCTTCACTTCCAAGTTCTGGGGAAGTTTCCAAAATGCTTTGGGAACAAAATTAAACTTCAGCACAGCCTACCACCCTCAGTCGCAGGGACAAGTTGAAAGGGTCAATCATATTCTGGAAGATATGCTCCGTGCTTGCGTTATCTCTTTCGGCATGAAGTGGGAAGAATGTCTTCCTTATGCTGAATTCTCTTACAACAACAGTTTCCAGAAAAGTTTAAATATGGCACCATTTGAGGCTCTCTATGGTCGCAAATGCAGAACTCCGATTGGTTGGTCGGGCGCAGGTGAAAGAATATTGTTTGGCCCCGACATTGTAACTCAAGCGGAGGAGAAAGTTCACATCATTCTTGAAAACCTGAAGATTGCTCAAAGTCGCCAGAAGAGCAATTATGACAGAAAGCACACGGACATGGAGTATGTCCCTGGTGATCTCGTTTACCTTCGTGTCACTCCCATGAGAGGCACGCACCGTTTTGGTATCAAAGGAAAGCTGGCTCCTAGATACATCGGTCCTTTCAAAATTCGTGGAAGAACAGGAGAACTTGCTTATGCTCTTGAGCTCCCTGAACAACTCAAAGTCCATGATGTTTTCCACATCTCTCAACTCAAGAAGTGCTTCAAGGATCCCGGCAGGACCGTGGACCATGAACTCATCAATCTCCAAGAAGATATGTCTTATCAAGAACACCCCATAAAAATTCTAGAAGTCGCAGAAAGAAGGACTCGCAACAAGTCCATCAAGTTCTGCAAGGTGCAGTGGTCGCACCATTCCGTTGATGAAGCCACTTGGGAACGAGAAGATGAGCTCCGCGCCAAGTATCCTACCCTCTTTGAGTCTTCTTCTTCTTCCTAGAATCTCGGGGCGAGATTCCTGTTTAGTGGGGGAGAATTGTAGCACCACAATTGTAATGCTACTTGGTCTAGTAATATAATGGCTACTTCCTACAGATATTTGTTGCATCATAATTACATCATGCTCATGTCATCATGCCACCTTGCATTTGAGCATCATATAAAACCCTTTTCTTTTGGTTTCTTCTCTCATATGCATTATTAATTGTATCTGCCTCTTGATATTGTATTTGGTTATTGATATATTGTTTAATGCCCAAGTTGAGTTGGGGGCATATCTTTTATTCAACTCCATCACATTTCTTTTCACCACCTTATAATTCCACCATCCCATTACCCATGAGCCTGTATTTCTTTTTCTTTTGATATTTATTCTTGCTCATGTGGGTTGGGGTGGATCTAATTCTATAATTTCTTTTGCTTGGCCTTTATTCCATTTCTTGTGAATGCATAAGAATAATGCCATATTATTATTATTGTTTTCACAAAATAAAACATGGCATTAATTATTTTGCATGGGCCATGCAAGAGTACCACCACCTTTAGCCATTTGCTTTTCTCTTGGTTTAAGTGATTCTTCCTTTATGGAATCATCTCCATATCTCTCCACCATCCCCATGATCTCATCGACACCATTAATTTTCTTCATGCATGCTCATATGAGAAACTATCTTCATTGCTTTTCTTTTCTCCTTTACACTTGCCCATGTCATGATCATGCACCTTTTAATCCCTACACTCCCTCACCCTTCATCTTGACTTGATCCATAAGCTTGTGTTAAAAACCTAAAAATTCTAAACCAAACCCTAACACCTACCCTCTCTCCTCAAACCCTAATTTTTCTTAACTAAACCCTAACCCTTATCCTCCCTCTCTCTACCTTGCTGGTCCCACCGAGCCACCCTCTCTCCCTGGCCCACCTCAGCTAACCTCCCCAACCTAGCAAAACCCTAACCCGAGCCACCATATCTAACCCTAGCCCTAGCTACACCCTAGCTAACCCGAGCCTCCCTCTCTCTTTTCTCTCCCTTCCTCTATGCCACGCTGGCCCCAGCTGGTCCACCACGCCATACCCACCTGCAGCCCTCTCCCTGCCCTAGCCTCCCACGTCAAGCACGTGATCGAGGAGAAGGACGAAAGTGGCTGAAGCCACCTTTATCTACCCCGAGCCCCACACGGCACCCTCCTCCCTCTCCCTCGCTTTACCCTCCGCCCCACGCCTCCTGGCAACGCCCAGATCCGCCCCAGAGCCCCTGCCTCTCCCCTCTTTCTTCTTCTCCGTCGCCAACGCCTCTCGCCGGTCAGCCGCCAGCACCGCCGTCGTCCCCTCGTTCTAGCCGGCAAGCTCATCGTGGAGGTGGTCGAGGAGACCGAGGAGACCCCCCTGCTTCGCCCTGGACACGCCAGCGAGGAGCAGAAGGCCACCACTGCCATAGTACGTCGACGCCCTAACGAAACCCTAGATCTCCGGTTCGCCAGCTCCGCCGACGCCCTGCTGTGCCTCGTCCCGATCCGCCACCGCCGACGAACTCGCGGTGAGCTGCTCCACCGCCCTGACATCCTCCCCCTCGCGTACACCCTCCGGTCACGCCGTTTGTTTCAGCGAGCACCCTCCGTGCGCCAGAGGTCACTGGTGTCTGCACGATTCCGCGCCGCACCGAGCCTCTTCTAGCCATCTAGCACCCTCCTAACACCAACCCCTCCCTAGCCCAGCGGTAGCCGCCGCCCGCGCACGCCAGATCCCCAGTTCGAGTCCCCGCCTCGCCGCACCGTGCTGCCCGTCAGTTTCGTCAAACAAACGCTGGAAGAAAAACAGTACCGCGGGTCGCTTTGCAAACCCCCCCTCTTTTTGTTATGCATCAACCCGCGGTACACCGAGCCCCACTTGTCAGCCACCCTGGCAATCTTGCAGTTAAGCCCCCCAGCTCTTAACCCCTCAACCCGCGCTCCAGCTCGCTTCCCACCTGTCAGTCTCTGCGAGAACTGCCGCTGGCACATGGGCCCTAGGCCGCTGGCCCCGCCTGTCATTCGCTGCAGCTAGGCTAACCCGCGGTGTAAAAGGTTTTTCCCTGAGCGCGTGGCCCAGTCCGTTTGGTCCAACTCGTCAGCGACTGGGGCTAGCTCGAGCTGAGTAATAAAAGTTTTCATGTTTAGCTGTTTAAACAAAACAAATTCAAAATTATTTAAATTCAAATTCAAATCAGATTTCAAATAACTTTTAATTTACAAATCCAAATAATATATGTTTTAGAATCAGAAAAATGTGAGGATTTCAAATATGCCATTAAAAATAATGTTTGAACACTTTAAAATTTCTAGATAATTAAAATTACAATGAAATGCCCTTTTCTTAATAAATTAATAACTTTAATTCTATAACTCCAAATTGGGAAAATAATATGTCTAAATCGATCAGCGCAACGAGCCCGTTCTATCTATGCAGTCCTTGTTCTGAATTGAAGCGTGCATAATGTCATTATTAATAATCTGAACTGTTTATGACAATAAAACTTGGCTAAGTAATTATTAAAATGCTTTATTCTTGTACCACACCTCACCCTTGCCATGATACTTTAATGCCATGTAAATTGTGCATCATTCATCATGGCATGCTTGTTTGATTGTCGCATTTTAAGTCATATGCTTGTGCACTTTATTTATGTTGGCCCTTGTTTGTTTGGTTCTTCTTCGAATAGACGCCCAGCAGGAGAATTACCAGGAATCACAGGAGTACTACCCAGATCCATCTCTCGCTTCAACTGAGCTGCCAGGCAAGCACTACCACATGCTTGCATACATATAGTACCTATTGCCTCTATCTTATTCTTGCATCATTGAGTCGCGATTGCATTAAATTGAATCCCAAGTACTGCATAGCCTTTATTTCTGAACCCCACCGAAGCTTGATCCTCCATCCCATGAGCCATTACTACAGGAGTTGTTTGAGCCATGCGAGTCGTAGAAAAGCATGAGTAGGGTATGTGAGTGTCTGATGGATAACGAGGTACTTAAACAACTCAACCTGAATAGTAATGGGATAACTAATGAAAGAGGCACCGGTGAGCAATATCTGTTGTTTGGTTTTTCATGCTCCCGTTTGTCCCATAGGATCCCGAGTACTTGATTCATGTTCCTTGACTATTCGCACTATCCACATCCGGGAGGCCTTATGGACCCCCCCGAGCCAGAGCTTGATTCATTCTTATTTCTTAGGGCCACAAGTAGTTTGGGGCTTTATTACTATCCGTACTTATGCCATGTTACTGCGTTCATAAGATTGTGCGTGGAGCACCTGTACTGTTTTGGATCGTGGAATGTTTTCACGGTATCGACAAGCCCAGTCACATTTTCGGGTTCCCAGTCGTTTACAGCCATTGACACAAACCTTGGGTCCGTCTCGGAGCCGGCCAACTTCGTTGCGGGTAGCTTAATGGGGTGGCCCCCTGAAATATTTCTGAATCCTGTGATTGCTTTGTCGTGAATGCCTCGTTGGGTTTTGAGTTGGTTTTTCCGAGGTTGATCGAGTGTGTGTTGCTATTCATGCACCCCTGCAGGGTAAATCTTTCTAAAAGCCGTGTCCGCGGTTATGGACGACTTGGAGCACAGTTTCTCGATCATAGACAAGAATAACTAAAGTACCGCTTTTAATTTGACTAAGAACTTGACTAGTAAATAGTGTAATACTCATGGAGTGGTTAATAATAAAACTGCCAACGGATGATGGGGGTTGTTCGTCCACTTCCTCGTTGGTAAGCGAGGAGGAGGATGGATCTGTTAATTATACTGTTATAACTGTTGTTCTTAATTCACGGACATCCGTCTATCATTGGTTAGGCGGATGGTTAGCGAGTATCTATAGAATTGTTAGATATTATATTTTGCTGCAATTGCGTCACCCCAGGTTGTGTCCCCTTTAGTGGCATAAAGACTTGCTGAGTACCCCTAGGGTCTCACACGATAAATTGTTTGATTCAGGTGAACAGGTGTATTCGCAAGATGGATACTGGGTGGAGGAGACAGATGATGTTGGCAACGATCATTCGGTGTAGAGATTCCGGGAACGGGGATCCGTGAGATCTGTGGGCGGGATGTGTTTATTTATGTGGCATCTTATACCGATTTGCTTCTTATCTGTACTCGGATCTTGTTTTCCGCTTCCGCCTGATACTCTGATGTTTGTTGTATGAGGAGCCATCCTAAATTATTATCTCTATCTAGGATATTTGAATCTTGCCGTATGGCGTTGTAATATTTCTATTTCTTTTAGATGGAATGGCTCTGAGAACTGTTGTATGTGGCTTGCATACATACTCATTTGTGTATGTAGTTGATCCCTTCGCCTGCCGATTACGCCGCTCGTTCTTATCCCGATGATCCGAAAATGGTTAGGACAGCCGAAAGGTCTACCGTGAGTGGCGCTGGGCCCCACCGGACTATTTTAACCACTTTCGTTCATCCAGGCATGTAACTAAGAGCGTAATTCGCCGAGGTAGTTACACACTACAACACCTAATGATCATAAATAAAAGGAGGGAGATGATCTTTAACGGGTGTTGGGTGATGACCCACAAGTATAGGGGGTGTATTGTAATATTTTCGATAAGTAAGGGTGTCGAACACAACGAGGAGCAAAAGGTGTTGGCGAATGGCTAGGAGCAGGAATTCTCTATAAATACGTAGCAAACGGATTTTTAGGGGTTTTTTGATAATGCAGGTAAACAAAGTACGAGTAAATAAAAGACAGTAGGAATAGATGCAGCAAGTGGCCAAATCCTTTATGCAGCAAAGCACAAGCCGGTTGTATTACTTAAGATGACCAAACGTTCTCGAGGACACATGGGAATATCGTCAAGTGCTTTCGCTTCATATAGTTGATTAATCTTCTTTAGTTTGCTAAGTGTTGTGTGGGTGAACCTGTGCTAATGTATCGACCTTCCTAGGACTAATACATACTTGTGATTAAATCCCTTGCAAGCATCCGCAAGTACAAGAAAGTAATTAAGGTAGAAACCTAACCATAACTTTAAACTCTAAGACCCGGACGTCCCTTGTGCAATGGTTTCCTAACGGGGGTTCGGGTTTCTGTCACTCCGACAACCCCTACGATTAGTAGCCAAATACACAATGCATTCCCCTAGGACCATATAGGTGAAGTGTCATGTAGTCGACGTTCACATGACACCACTAGAAGAAGTACACCACAACTTAAATATCAAACTACTGAATCTTTCTCAACACAATTCCACTACTAACAACATGACTTCTCCCATGTCCTCAAGAATAAAACGAACTACTCACAAGACATCATATAGATCATGATCAGAGATGATATAATGATATGTAACAATCTGAACATAAACAATAATTCAATGGTTCACTCAATAGCATCAACTATAAGGAGTAATCAACACCGGGAAAGTTTTCCCTAAGAACTATGCAAGATTCAACCTAATTATTACAGCGGTATAAAGTGGTGATGATGGTGCTGGTCGAGGTGATGGTGGTGATGATGATGATGATCCCGATAAAGTCCAGCTTGATGGTGATGTTGATGGCGACGATCTCCCCTCTCCGGGAAGGAATTCCCCCGGCAAAATTCTGTCTACCGGAGAGATCTTTCTCTCTCGGTGTTTTCCACCCCGTAGAGGCGGCAAAATCTTTTTATGGTTTCTTCCCGAGTCTTACGGTTTTGAGAGGATAATATACGCCAGAGGAGAGAGCCAGGGGTGGACCAGGGCGGCCACACCACCTGGTGGCGTGGCCTAGGGTGGCCCGCGCCAGGGGGTGGTGTGGGCCCCCTGTGGCCCATCTCCACTTCCCCTTCTGACTTTCTTTGTCTTCTGGAAAAATAGGATTTTCCATCTATTTTTCCGGATTTTCTGATCTTCGCGAATTTTGCCTCCAAACAGTACATTTTCCATCAGAATCCTGACTGCAGCGGTCCATGCTCCAAAAGTCATCAACCATGCAAAAACAGATGAAATAACATAAGTATCATCTCTTAATATGAAATATATCAATTAATAACAGTAAATTATTGATATAAGATAGTGATGCAAAATGGTCGTATCAACTCCCATCAAGCTTAGACTTCGCTTGTCCCTAAGCGAAACTGAACTCAATAAACATGATCTCAGGTTTATGGATGGAAGAGTCGATAAAAGAATACGGACAAGAAGCATCACATTCATCAATACATAAGTCATAAAAGAAGACAACTCACTATTATATAACTTAACTTGCAATAAGTAAATGAAACACAATAAAAATACATAAAGTAAATCATAATTGGTAATGGTAAACTTAGCTCTCGGTCGAAGAATAGTTGACAATTTGCTGGAGTTCACAAATAACTGATTTTCAAAGAAGGCTTTCAAAATAGTAGACACTAAGATAAGAGAAAGTGTAAAACAAGAAACATAAAAAAACATGATTTTCAAAGAGTACCGGAGCCACGCCGCCTCGGCGACCGTCATGCCGCGCCCCAGCGCCGCTTCCGCCTCCGCCACTGACGAGTAAGGCAGCATACTCTCTGCTTGCTTCTGCTCAAACAAAAGTTTATTTCGGGAGGCTAGTGGAGCTCGACGGTGCTCGCTCTTTTTGTAGAGGACGCTGGTCTCCATGGCCGGTGAAGGTACGTGCCATGCATGCGGCCGGTGAAGGTACGTGCCATGCATGCACATCTGCGTTAACAGATCTAGTCCGTATAAAGTGTCCAAGGTGAATTTTTTCTCGCCAATAATGCAGCATTTACGACCTGAACCATTACTTGATTTTGCAACAACCGGCTTCATTCAACTCAGTCCATAAATTCCCAATCCGAACGTAGCTTTTTTTTTAAGGTTCTTCTCGGTGGATTCGGTGGGCATACTTGGCATATGTTTTTGTCCATACCACATGAGTACATTCTTGTAAAGCAAAAACCTACTAACTACACCCTCCATTTCAAAATATAAGATGTTTTAGTTTTATGAAACAAATATGAGAGTGAATCTACACGCTAAAAAAGTCTAGATACATTTGCTTCACAAAGATAAACATCTTATATTTTGAAATGGAGGGAGTAACAATTATGTCCATCTCAACATGCAAGCTATCCACATCACCCGCTGTTTTAACCGATCAATTAGCCAAAGATTTACCATTATTCGAGTACGGACAAAAAATCTAATTATGATTGCCATCTCTATGAAATCTTTCTGAAATAACAACATTTCATTGCAGTTTTATTTTAAAATGAAAAATATGTATCAATGTGACACATGCCAAATGTTATAACCACGACAAACAAATAATGAAGAAAAAAACAAGAACACGCGGGGGACACATAATTTTAACGTAGAAAAAATTTCTAACAAGGAGAGGAAAAAACCGCGGCATCAATCAGCAAAACTTCACTATATGGAGAGTGGTTTACACAACGTCAGGGATTGCATAGATCGAACTTATCCCAGCCGGCAGCTTACAAGAGGTATATATATGATGGAAACCTAGATCTTCAGCGATCCACTTCGGTCCAAGCCTACCCAACGATGGGCCACGCTCCACTCGTTAGAAGTTAGTCTCCTTAACGAATTTGGATCACAACTTCAACTCCAAATATACGGAGTGACTATAACATGAATTGCAAGCAAGCAGACAGGAACAAGAGACGCCGGGAGAATTGCATTTATCATAAACTCGTGTCGGAGTGAAATACATCTCCAATGGACAGTACTCCCGCTGATCAAAATTAATGGCCTCGAATTTGTCTAGATTCGGATGTATTTAGCACTAAAACATGCCTAGATATATCCGAATCTAGATAAACCCGAGTCCATTAAATTAAAACGGAGTGAGTACTAATTTTCAAAAAGGAAGTACTGTTATGTGCCTAAATGAGCAACTAGAAGCCTATTTACCTCAGTCGTCATATATGATTTTTTGATATTGGTACCTAGTAATCTGGAAGTGATAATACAAGATAGATAAATGAATTGACCCAAATGTTAAATGAACTTATAGCGGTACGGATTCATCCTACTTTGGGCTCCTCGGAATTTTATACATGTAGAGTTTTTTTCCGGAATTTTTTTTATTCATCTTGTTGATGAGAACACGGTCTTTTTTAGATATATAGTATTTAATGGTTATACAGGGTGTTACTCCGAATCCCACGTCTAGTTCATTTCGAGATTTCTACTGTAAAATTTTGATAAAGTTTTGCACTATAAATTTTAAAATGAACTAAAAGTGGGACTTCGGTGGGATCCAACCTTATGTTTATATTATACAATTACCCACAAAAAATGGTTATACTATACAATTGTATAATCAAAAGCAGAGCTTAAAATTTAAAAGTAGTGCTAACGCAGGAGAACAACTCATTTTGAAAATTAGAAAACCAGCAAAATGAGCATGCATGTATGGACAAGAAATTGAACGTTCTGTGTGGATCGATGACGCCATGCCGCTGCCGCCCATGCATCTTTGATTAGTTGTATGTTCAATAAATAGCTACTGTGCGTACATAGCAAACTTAGCTGTTATCATTGTCTTCAAAAAGAAATGAATACATTTGTAGAGTTTTTCAAACTTAGCCTGGCACTGTTCCCAAGTACAAGATCGAGCTAGATCTCTCTGCATGGAGGAGTACCTCCAGATCTGAAACATGCACGCAAACGGCCATGTATACCATAACTATCCATGTGCTGATGTGCAGAGCTGGCTGGATCGATCGGCACTGCTACAGTATCCTGACTATCTTCCACTGTTTTCTGCAACTTGCCTCCTCTAATTAAGTTGGAGGAGCCTGGTGCTGCAAGTACATATGCATGCAAAAAAAACGTCCAAAGATACTCCATCCGTTCGGAAATATAAGATGTTTTAGCTTTGTGAAAGGAGTGTAAGGAGTGTATCTAGACATGTTTTAGTGTGTAGGTGTTTTAGCTTTGTAAAAGGAAACCTACACACTAAAACATGTCTAGATACACTCCTTTCACAAAGCTAAAACATCTTATATTTCTAAACGGAGGGAGTAGTTATTATCTACTCCCTCTGGCCCAAAAAAAAATTGTTATAGATTTGACATGTATTTAAACATGCTTTAGTGTAAACATGCACGTGAATCTATACGCAGCCATGACGGTCACATTCTGCTGATCTCGTTACCACTGGTAAGCAGGTGTCTATTGGTACATGAACGTTAGATCTACGAAAAGAAAAGACTTAGAGCCTGATTTTGATCCAAGGTGAGTACTGCACGTGAGGTGTTTGATAACAAATTAGATGGCAAGCATATCATTTCGAATTGGGAAACAGAGAAGCATATGGCCGACGGCAAACACAATGGCTAGTTTCGGATTGGTGCAGATATGGAATGACGGACATCTGGTTGATGGCTGATCGCGGGTTTGTGTTCGTTAGCATTTGTCGCTAAGGGACCAAATCCATCCGTATATGACGCTAAGCGACCAAGTTCAAGTGTGTTTGTCTATCGGCTTCTAACGAAACTTGAATAAAAATAAAAAATAATTATGCAAATTGGACCGATCCGACGCTTAAACATCAATTTCATTGCCTAAAACATGATCCTTACAACATCAGCATGACCATCAGATCACTTTTAGGGTTCTAGTGCTAATCACATAAGCGTCTGATACAATTGTTAGGTCTAAAACATCATGCCTACCACAAGATCAACATGGCAGCACACTACAACACCTAATGATCATAAATAAAAGGGGTAGATGATCTTTACTGGATGCTAGGGTTGATGAAGACGCCATCATCGCCTGTGTGATGTAGGCTTGGTCAGTTGTCGAAGTAGAGGATCTGGCGAAGGTACGGATGCCTCCGGCCTCTAAGGGCACTGCCCAAGAACAACACAACGAGGTTCCAGCTTTCCTATTGCTTGTGTGAGTCTGCAATTAGTGTAGCCGTATGGGGTTGTTGGGGAAAAGCGGGGCTTTGCATCTAACACGTGAGATCACTAGCAACCGGGGTTCCCCCTTTTATATGCGCACGCAGCAGGGGGCCACAAACCATTAGTTGGTTAGCGCCGCCCCTGATCAGGGGGAGAGGACCGAACGTTGGTTCGTGGGCCTCCTCCTTATCTTTAATGTTATTTTGTCTCTTTCTTTTGTTTCTCTGAAACTCCTTTTGAAACTCTGTTTCCTTTATGACTGATAGATCAACCAACAGTTAGTACCAGCAAAAACTGAGAAAATCACCGACACAAATGTTTCTTGATTTGCAACTGTCGAACACGGAGGTGTACCTGGGGTACCACGACGAGATCAACATCGAGCTCCTACACACTGCAGACACTACAGCAGGGCCAGATTTCCATCGACGTAGGGCTATGCCAACGGCAGCCGTCGGCGTATGATACATTGCAAATGTATCTATAATTTTTAATGTTCCATGCTTGGTTTTATCCACTTTCTTGTGTTTTGTTCTAACTTTGGAGTACTTTTCATATGATTTCTTGGACTAACCTATTAACAAGAGCCACAGCGCCAGCTGCCTGTTTTCTGCTGTTTTTGGTTCCAGGAAAGTCAGAAAATGAATAATCTCGGAATTGGAAGGGACAAAAGCCAAAGTACCTATTTTTCTGGAAGTGATCAAGTGCCAGAATACGAGACGGAGAAGGGCCAGGGAGCCACCACACCACCTGGCCGCGCGGCTAGGCCTGCCCGCGCCAGGGGGCGGTGTGGCCGCTCCCGACACCCCCTCGGCCTCTCATTCCGCCTATATATTGCCCTCGGGACGAAAACCCTAAGCACCCGATCAAAAATCCACGAAAGAGTCTGTAGCCGCCGTCATCTCCATCCCTAGATCGGGAGGGATCTGAAGCTCTTCCCGGCACCCTGCCGGAGAGGGGAATTCACCCTGGAGGCTTCTTCATCACCATGCAAGCCTCCGGTGTGATGCGTGAGTAGTTTATCCTTGGACTACGGATCCATGTAGTAGCTAGATGGCTGGTTCTCCTCCATTGTGCTTTCATATTTAGATCTTGTGAGCTCCGTTCATGATCAAGATCATCTATTTGTAATTCTGCATATGTGTTTGTGGGGATCCGATGGATATTGAGATGCTATTTCAGATTGATTATTGTTTCTATCATGTCTTTGTTATTTGAGATCTTGCATGCTTTCAGTTGTTAGTAGCTATCTTGGCCAAGTAGATGCTAGCAACTCCAAGAGTTAGTATTTATGCTCGATAGTGGGTTCATGCCTCTGGTAATCTGGGAAAGTATCAGAAATCTCTAAGGTACTAAATGTGTTGTTGCTACTAGGGAGAAAACAACAATCCTTTGTTCATAGAACAATCATATTGTTTACTTTACACGCAGTTCGTAAAGCAATAATCTGTTGCTTGCAACTTAATACTGAAGGGGGTTCGGATGATAACCTGAAGGTAGATTATTAGTCATAGATGTAGTTGGATGGCGGTCTATGTATTATGTTGTAATGCCCAATCAAGTCTCAGAGGAGTCAAAACGATTAGTATATGCATGTATTATTTTCTCGGTGTTTGTCAATTGCCCCGCTGTAATTTGTTCACCCAGCATGTTATATATCTTAAGGAGATCCACCTCTAGTGAACTATGGATCCCGGTCCTTTGTCTTTTACATACAATCTACAACCTTTTACTGCTTTATATTTACTTTCTGCAAACTTTTACTTCTTTCCATTCGATACGTTGAATCCTTTGTTTTCCGCAAAATACGGTGAGATTGACAACCTCATCGCAAGTTGGGGACAAAGTTCTGTGGTTGTGTTGTGCAGGTCTCCACGTTGCTACTAGCACCGGTAATGCGCCCTGCCAAAGCTCAGCTAGTAACACCTTTGGGGTGTTTCCTTGCTTCTACTGGTTCGATTAAACCTTGGTTTCATAACTGATGGAAAACTTACTGCTGTGCTCATCATACCTTCCTCTTGGGGTTCCCAACAAGCTCTACGTCGAACGACGAGCACATCAGCGTAACATGGCGTCGAGTTAGGCTCGTTTGTCATTGGCATAGGAAAGACATCAGCACAGCAGCTACGCCGACATCTTAGCCGTCGGAATAGGCCAGAAGGGCCCCACCTAGACGACTATAGGCCATTCGGATACGCGGTCTGCCTAGGGTTTTTATCAAAAAATCATTTTTTTGACTCGTTAATCTCACATGAGACATTTTTAACTCTAACTATGCTTAATATCAAGACGAATTGCACTCGCGATCAAACTTTCTGATCGTTCACCCATCGTCACACTCCTCCAGTCTAGCACGTTTAACTTTCTATTCCTTCCGGATGAGCTTTTGAGAAATAAATTAGACCTTGTAGATAATACTACTATATCAATTATCTATAGACTTAAGCCTAGTCACATGCAAGCACTTTGAGGCCATATGCCTTTACCATGACACTTCCATGTGAGCCAATTTCCCTACTCTTCACATTGACGTGTGGGCCTGTGTGGCACTCCCTCGTGCGTGTGGTGGAGGCGTGCAGGTGTCTGGTCTACACGTAGTTGTTTCCACTGCATCCTCTCTTACCACTGTCTCCAGCCCAATCTCGCTCTCTCTGCATAAATTGAGCAAAGATATGGTAACTATTTAGCATAAAATTCCGAATATGTGTGATCACCATACCGACCAGCGCATCCACACCTCATTTTGAATAGATCGAACCGCTATGTTCCTATATCTACACATGCCAGTGGGTCGCAACAACACAAAATACGGAGGTGGTGTTTTGGCTTATGGGTGCAAATGAACCTATTATAAAAAATATATAAAAAAATGTCAAAATGTCAAAACAATAATATATAAAAATTTCACATGTATATCTGGACATTTTATGTTCTTACACAACTTTTGAGGAAAAAAAGACCATTTTATGTGACTTCTGTAAAAAGGCAAGAAATTGTCCAAGAATAATCACGTTGGAGCATATGAAATTGTGTCTTTTACAAAAGACACAAATAATGTTCTTTTTCCCAAGAAAGGTGTGTGCGAATAGTTTTTTTTTTGAAATTTCAAAATATTTTTTCGAACAATCGATTTATTTGCACTCGTGAGCCCAATTGGATTTCCAGAGTTATTGTGCATATAGTTTCATAGTAAAAAATAAATAGCCATGGATGTACTGCCTATAGTGTCATAGAACAAACCATCGCGAGTGTACCACATATGCCACACACTGCCAGAATGACATGCAGGTGGTGCGGTGAAGCGCACCTATTTGTCTAGTCCTATTAACCCTTGGATCAAACGTCTTTATTTTTCTAAATTCCAAACAATTATTGAAGTAAACTACCATAAATAAGTAATAATAATTTTGAATTAAAATAACAATAAAATGATTTCAAATTTCTGTTTACCTTCATTTATTTAATATGGAATAATCCATATTGTTAAATCCTTAAACTAGAATTCTACAAATAATATTTCTAAATAGATCAGAAAAGTGAGACGAATCCAAATATTTTTTGAGTGCTATAAAACAGTCAATGTGTCCAGGTCAAGCATAGAGGCAGAATATAAATATCTAGCAAATGCTACCGCAGTTATCTGGATAGTGTCTCTTCTAGGAGAACTCAGAATTCCAAAGAGACAAGTTTCTTGCTTGTGGTGTGACAATATGGGTACAACATATCTCTCAGCTAATCTTATATTTCATGCAAGAACTAATCATATAGAAATTGATTTTCATTTTGTAAGAGAAAGAGTAGCAAACAAGCAACTGGAGATCGGATTTATTTCCTCTAAAGATCAGGTGGCAGATGGCTTTACAAAAGCATTACCGGCTCAGATGTTTGAAGAATTCAAAAACAATCTCAACCTCGAGAAGGCTGCGATTAAGGAGGGGTGTTAGGAAACCTATCACGTTACATATTGTACATGAGGAGGTTTAGGAGATAGAGATAGAGATAGTTTTGGTAAACTAAATTCGGTCTCTTCCATCGTATAAGGATGAGATCAATCTCCACAATATCTCCCCTCCTCGTTGTACCTTTCCATGTACTTATTGAGGCTCCGTATCCTATATTAACACGCATTGAGCCAAGCTCCAAGGCATCGTTCTGAAAACCTCTATACAATCATATCACTGCCACAAGGTCCGGCCTGCGGCAAATGTATTAATTAAATTATTAAATGATGATGACAAAGTACAATCATGCGGCCTGTTTTGGTAGACATATTGATGCCGCACATTGCAACACACCTCAACACAACTCTCTACATTCTAACTGAGAATTCCCCAATTAGAATTTTCTTCTTCTTTTACTTTAATGCATGGTTATACAAACACAAGGATTGAAACACATAACCTAGTGATATACAAACATGACTCGGTTATATGTCTAACAATTTGCATTTAGGTTTCAGGGAATTCACAGTATAAAATATAAATACTACCCATGCAAAAGGGAATAGAAATGATACGTGGCTGCAAACTTATGAAAGAAACCGACGACAATAACATTATATACATGTCTTAGAATATTTCTAGGCAAGATGTTCAAACCGGACGCATCAATAGATGACATATTGTACCATGGTAGCCATAACAAGTATAGTTGCACCTCCCTCACACAAAATATGCAGCATGCTAACTAACTTGATACACGCCGAGGCAGTTTACCGGAGGGAAAATAAACATAGCAACTCACTAAGGGATACACCCGGATAATGTTCTCGACTTCTGTTTGTGCAGCTTTCAACCGTTGAAAGCTTCAAAGACACCCTTTTAAGTATTGGTGAGCATCTGAGTATCCGCGTTAACAAACCATGATCACAATCATCTCCATTGAAGTTGCACATTTCCACTTCTTCAAGGCAAGTCGAGTAGATGTTTTGGTTTGTCCACTTCTTGGTCCCGTCACACGGGCATGTACCTTGGCAAATTTTTAACCGCCAAAGCATATGAAGTGTGTTAGTATTCATTTGTATGCTCCACAGTTGCATTGATACCGCAGGACAAGTACCTAAAGAAAATTATTTGACCGTGTACGTACTTGGGTGCACGGTGACATGATCTTAAGCCTTTTCGTAGCCACACAAATTCGACGCATTCTGAATAGACACACTAGGAGTGCTCCAAAACTATGATTGGACTCTTGTTCTAGATGCAGTTCCAACACAGAGAAATCGGCAACCAGAAATTTCTCCATCTGTTTGGTGAAGACAGTCTTGGCACCCAAAATTCTCTGCAAAGCAATATGTAGAATATGTCCCTATGTCATATAGTACATGAATAAACGGATCATTTAAAATTTGGTGGTTAACTCCAGCATGGATATATTGAGCAGGGCATATAATAAGAAAAGACGTACACTAGCAGATATGTGCAAGCACAGGACTCCGAGTGAACATGTGTCTTCTCGCGTCTCCAATCTTAGGCACCGGAGTTTCCAATAATGAAACACAGGAGCCAACTCTGCATGAAAGCCCTGCCACCAAACTTTCTCCACCGTTGGCGCCAAGATGGACACACTCACCAGTTCCAGTTGCTTAAGTACCGGCGTTAAGATGTCGATGCTGGGACGACACTGCATATATTTGACGGTAGAGACATAAATCTTTTGCAATGATGCCAAGTGGAACTTGATGTTGCCTCTTATTTCAGTGACACTAAGCTCGCGCAAGCGTGTGCAGAGGGTGACCAATATGGCAAGATTGACGTTATTGCAGCCCCCTGATAGGGACAATCTTTCGAGGTTCAAGAACTCGCTGCAGGGTGGAGGTGTCAAGCCTATCCATGGCCCAAGTTTATCTGAATAGACGTGCGTCATGCAATTGAAATTGGGCAAGGGCTGCGTAGTCCTTTGGGAAGAACATCCATCGAATAAGAACTCCCGTGGCGAGGAGGGAGGCGAAGCAAGGGGTGTCTGTGCCCGTATAGATGTCCTCGAAACCGAGAAGGGACAACTGAAAGTCGAATGGCCCTGCCGCTTCTAGTCTGGCGAGGGCCGCTTCCAAGGAATTGAGCGTGACACCGGTAAAGGTGACCCTTAGGAGGCACAGACGTGGGCAACGATTGAGCGAGTCGGTTAGGTTGACGATGTTGCCAGCGAGGGACAATCTCTCAAGCACGGGGAACTCGCCGTCCGATGGCAGGGTGAGCTGCCGTTTGTACATGTAGGTGACGCTGAGAACATGTAGATGTCGGCAACGGTTGAGCAAGGAGCCAAGGCCGTCTATTCTGCGACTGAGGGATAGACCAAAGGAGGCATGACACAAACAAGTCGTTCTTCCTCCTGGTATACTTCCACGCTGATAACGCGCAGGCGTGGGCAGCGGTTGAGCAAGTCACCTAGGCCGACAAATTTGCCGGAGAGGAACAACTTCTCAAGGGCGGCGAACTCGCTAGCCGCCGGGAGCTCCAGTGGGAAGTTCTTTGTGTCCAGGTCGATCGACGCGGTGGACGGGAAACATGGGAGCTTTATCTTGTCCGGGTAAAGATGAGGTTCCCGGAGGGTGAAGACTAGCTTGTCCGGCGAGAGCCGTGCGGCGGAGCACAACAACGCTTTAATGTCCCATAAATGGTCTTCAACGGGAGGCAACATTCCCATCGACAGTGAGGTGCATGTGTTGATTTCGTCAATCTCAAGACTCGCCGACCAGTATCTCAAAATCAGTCATTCGGAGGAGCTTATTTGGGTAGGGTGCGTGCATTTATAGGGGTGAGGGTCTGTTCTGGGCTTCGCAAAAAAAAACTATTATTGCCACCACCAGTAAAAGCAATGTTAACTCAACAAGACGATAAACGATATGAAGCATGATGAATCAAATATTAATCTCCAAAGTGTTTAATTCTCCACATATAAATAACGATTATCTCAAGGTTATCTTATATAGGCTCATGCTCATAGTAAGATAGATGAAACATATTTTTTGATGAATTAACCTGTAATCAATGCACAATGCCCCATACTATTTGTCAAAAAGTTTTTTTTTATGTCTAGGTCTTGAACATCAAGACAACCATAATTTTCAAAGACAACTTTTACAGTACCTTCTACTAGTCCTTAAACATGAGTAGTATAATCCCGATCTAACGGCTTAGAGAGATTTGGCCCAATAAGCCCAGCTAGTAATTACGCGTGAAAAAAAAATATCAAACCGGTCGAGCCTGGAAACGATAAGAACCAAAACCGGTCGAGCCTCGAACTAAACCAACGCCGCCGCCACCGCTTCTCCCAGAACATGGCGCCGCCACTCTCCGTCCGATGCGCGCCGCCGCTCTCCCCTCTCCTCTCTCTCCACGCCGCTGCCGCTCTCTCCTCGACTAGCGCCGCCACCCCTCTCCTCTCTCTCCACGCTGCCGCCGCCTCCACACGGGAGGTCTCTCCCACAGACATCCACGCCGCCAACCCCTGCTCCGATGTCCGTGACGCTGGACCCTGTCTCCAGCTTCCATTCCCATCCGCAGAGCCGATGCCAACGCTGACCCGGATGACGCCTTCGGCACTGTTCAGTTCGCATCAGGTGTGTTTCGCAAATTCCTGCTTATGAATTCAATCTAAGTTTCAGATTGTTTTTCACTAGTCAGAATGGTTAAATTGCTAGATTAATTAGAGATGAGCGAGAATTGTTTGCCTCTAGTTTGACAGACCGAGTCGCGAGATTATTCTCCAGCAAATCATTTGAGCCGTACGGTAAAATTTGAGATGATACTAGTGGTTATGTGGCATGCAGGTGATGAGAATGCTTGGAACGGATCCAGATGCATGAGACATCAACTTAAACTAGGTAGCAGCTCCTTCAACTCACGGTACAGTATGTGTTCACATTTGTTTTGCATTGGCATGATGGAGAATTTCTTAAAAATGATTAATCAATCTTTCATTTTTGTGTAATTATTGGATGAATGAATGGCAGAGCTGTCAAAGGCATCGAGAGGGTGTTGTGGAATTAGGGATGGTCGAAGTTGGTCAGACATGCAGAGGGCGAAGGACATGCCTAGTTCCTAAAAAGTATCTCTACTGAGATGTTGTCCATCCAACATAGACAACAAACCAGCTTATCACAGGTCTGATGCTAGATTCCATTGCCAGATCAACTAGATGCTAGAGCCAACGTGTTAAGATTACACTAGTAGTGATATTATTCCTCCTTTTCATGTACTATATTCAATTGTACCGCAGTGTCGTTGACTTGTAATACTACAGTGAGCATGTTATTTTAGAGGTATATGAGACATAAGTGTTAATCATTGCGACTGAAGAAAAAGACACGGATTAACTGGGGTAAATCAGCATGAACAAATTGATTAAGTGGGGATTCCATACCATGGTTCTTGCTGTTGTTCCCATGGGAACATCAGCTACTCTGATTAACAAATCATGGCAAATTTATTTATTTATGTTGTGTTTTTGTCGGTTGAAAAGCCAGTTAAGTTCCATGCGTGTTGCTGGGAGATACTTGCATAGCTTCAGTAGTACAGGCCTGGGTTTCTTATGTGTACCATCCATCTAGTAGTATTACTGCTGGTATCTGAGACAAAGGTATCAAAGCCTGGGAGATAATCTGCTGTTTTTTCCTCTTCTTTCTTTCAGTTGTTTGGCCATACCTGATTCTAATTAACTCTGTAGAGGGTGGAAACTTTCTTTTCATTGATTGTAGTAGTGTAATAGAATTAGGCTGCCGGAATGTTCTAAAACCAATTGATTAGAATTAGTGGAAAAGAAAAGGCTAGTCAAAACTGTTTTATGCCAGATTGGGTAGCCAGATACAGAATATTAAAAGTGGTTCATCGATGAACAATCTTCAGAACCCCTTTGCGATATGGAAAAGAAGGACATATAACTAAACCTGAAAAATGGCTCGGTGCATGCTTAAGATTTGGAAAACAGTTTCAGCATTGCTATTATTTGGTCATTTTAATGACGCCATAGAGAAGAAGGAAAACATGAACAAAAAACAAGAACTTTAATAATACAATCTAGTACCCGTGAAAAAGTAAATTTGTTTCCTCATAAGGATTAGAGTGGTATAAGCAGTCAACCAGAAAACACCCCCATGATCCATAGCCTGAGATTTCCATGTTTGAAACTAAGTTGGAAAATCACTCACAACTCTATTACACTCATACACAGCTTTTGGCCAAAAGTTCATGGACACTTGGAGTCAACAGCTCTGGGACTGAGAGACGTTGCAGCTGCTAGAGATGTTGAGGAAGGGACATGCTTGCTGAAGTTGCTAGCTAAGGGGCACCCTTATGCGGGTGGGGTAGTCCTTGCCCTTCTTGCCAAGCTGGCTCTGACAGCAAATTATCTTACTTTAACATCGTTTGCCATCTCACAACAACTTTAAAATATAAACACAATATAAGAAACCACAAAATGGAGCTCAAATAGGAAATTGAGCGATAACAACCTAGAAAATTGAAGTGCATTATTCTTCTTAAAAAATCCAAGACATCTAAATGATGAGATAACATGGCACTGAACTTAGTCCTCGAGGATATATTAGGTAAATTGGATACAACAAACTGAATTTTTGACGGAATAGTCCACTCTCTAGCATGATCAGACTGACAAATACTCACGTCCACCGGCATATACTACGGCCTGACAAGCCATATATAGTGAACAAATAATATGTGGTTGAAGTTTTGATTGCATAGGCCGATACAAAGGCACTGCTGAAGGCTGATCACAGAAAGACCTTACGATAGAACTCTCGGCGGCGTTGAAAGAAGTCAACCATTGGTTTATATACCAACTATGGAGCATTGAGGACTATCGCAAAGTCAGCATGAGCATAGTCAGGCACGTACAACACCTCCATGTTGTCGCTGTCATGGTTTCTGCCAGCGTCCTAAGGAAGTGCCTAGTGTCAAAGACATCGCCGAGGAAGTCTTGGCCGCCATGAGTGAGGAACATGGGGGGAATGGGTTGGAAAGGACAACATGTTTTACAGCAGGGGCATGGCGGATTGTAATGCTTCGTGTTTTCCTTGGCGCTGCCATAGTCGAACCTTTTAACCCCTTCATTCCTGATAACTGGTTGCGGGAAAATTAGAAAAAGGAATATTAGCGCAGTTACCGAGCTATGAACATTAGAAAGCTTAAGCTTCTGACTATGATTCTTACTCCGTGACATGTAAATAAGGTTTTTGGTAGAGGTAGACTGTGAAGCATGCTGCCAGAAGGCACATACAGTTGATGTATTGAGGCAGCAGTCCGGTCCTTCAAACATCAGGCAATAACAGTTAGGAATAGGAGGTGAATTTTAGCTTAGCATAATATATTGTTCGGAATGTGGAAAACTGTATGCAAGAAATATACCTGCAACAGCTTAAAATAGATCGTAGTAGTCGATTTCAGGGTCACCGGTATTTGGAGTAGAATTTCACAAGTAACTGGCATGTCATGCAGCAGCACAGTTGTACTAGCAGTCAATGCTGAGGCTTGAGTCAGCAAAACAGAAGTTGAGACTGGTTATCCAGAGTACCGGTATGCAACACAACTTTAGATTTTCAACAAAGGAATGCAAAGTCTGAACGCAGCTGACTCTTGGCAACACTGATATCACATTGAGACTCATAGTTTAATACAATTGACAACCTTTGTAGAAAAGCTTAAGCACATGTACTCTACTCATAATCACTAAGTAGCCGTGAGATGCAAAACTACAAGCAGGAAGTTGTTAAGCAGACGCATGTACTGCATTTCTTAATATTAGAAATTGTAGTAAAGGCACCTACCCAATAGGACTGAACTCACCATAACCTAGAAAGTGAAATGCCTGCACAAGACCGACAAAAGAGATACATCATTCTCTAGGTAAATTATAAATGTGATAATTGATAACAAGAACTAGTAGGGTGAACAGTATTTTAGTTCTGCAAGGAGGATTTGAGTAGCAAACGGAGCTAGTTTGGATTTTGGGGAGTGACCAATATCGTGGACTTTCTGACCACCTGTGTGATCGTGGGAAAACTGAAGGAAAACAGGAAGATCATAGGCAGCAAGTTCATCCCACGTCCAATCCCAATCATGGCGGGTCGCTCTTGGCGTCATCACCATCGCATCCAGCACCGGAGACATGTATGAAGACGAGCGCGACGTAGTGCGGCGCATGACATCCACCGCAATGGCCGGACAGAAGAGGCGCTCGACCTTGCCGTTGCCCGGATCACCACGGCCGCAGCATCCGCCGCCTGGCAGTTCCCCATTTCAGATTAAGAGCACCAACCTGCTTATCGATCCGTTGCTCGTGGCGGCGATTCGTGGAAGAAGCGAGCAAGGACGCACTCTCGTCGACGAGGTACACTGGAACCGGTGGCGACGTGAGGGAGGCGACCAAGAGGTGGTTCATCGGGAGTAGCTGTGGACGAGCTTGATTTAGGGTTAGACCTTTTTTTTTGCGAAATGATAGCACACACAGAACTAGTCTGGACTGTCTTGGGCCAGGACGAATTTTGGGCTGGCGTGCCGTCGAAGGCCTGTTTACGCGATTTTTTTTAGTGCGGAGCCGATTTTCCTCACTGGTATAAATTGTACTAGTCTAGTTTTTACACTAGTATAAACTGTTTTCCACCATTGGATGTATAAAAATGAATGGCTATTATTTATTTGAGGGTACCACAAAACAACTCTTTTCAAAACATGGCTTACGGTATGTCATTACTTGATTTTCAATTACCTTCCTCCTCAGCTCCGAGAAAGCTCAAAACTCCTTATTGGTTTGAGTATGTGAGATTTTACCCGTTTTCTACGACACATTTCCAATAAGATGCACCACTCACGTGTCAAGGTCTCAACACGGTCATGATGTCCTTTGAAGAAGCCAGCAGGGTTCAAGGACGGGGTACACGAGTGCAAGCGCTTGAAGCTAGAGGGGTTCAAGGGTAGGTCGCCTGGTGCATTAATTGTATATATTGTACTCCTCGGTCTCAAAATAAGTGATGTGAATTTGTCTAAATTCATATGCACTTACTCTCTCCCTCTCTCCCAAATTTGGACGTATATAGTTTTTGGGCAAAGTCAATAAATTTAAATTTTGACCAACTATATGGAGAAAATTATCAACATATATTATATCAAAACCAGCAGCCCAGTACAAGCATTGATGAGAAAAAAGAGTTGGCGGTGACAAACACCAAAGCAAGAGGCCAACAAGTCGTCTTAGTAATGAAGGGTGTCGACCAGTTTCGGCGGGCATTGCACCGGTTGTGGCTCCCCTCCTACATCGCCATATAACAAAACAGACCAATGCATAGGGCGATGACGGCAAGGAGAAACGACGGTAGAGCCGTCGTAGCAGCAGCGGAGGCAGAAGCGGCTACACTTGCAGCCACGGGGTATTTGCAGGTCCCTGAGCCTGCAAAAACAAGTTATTACCCTGAGATCCATGCAAGCAGATCGAGCAAGAATAACCGGGGAGGTATCTCATTAAACGTTGGCGCACGTACTGGGGTCCGTGGAGGTGAGGGTGGCGGTGCCGCCGAAGTCGCAGGTGGCGCCACCTCCGCCATTGGCGTTGGCGTTGGAGTAGTAGCTGTTGGCGGCGTAGGAGCAGCGGACCGCCACCGTGTCCGTGTCGGTGTGGCACAGCCCGCCGGGGAGCAGCGGGCCGCAGTCCGCGCCGTGGCCGCACGCGTAGTCCAGCGTCTTCTGCAGCGCCGCCGCGGGAAGCTCCGGGTTGCACACGCACCAGGCACTACTAGGCCCTGATGCCGCCACCGATGATGATCCTCGGCAACAAGGCCACCACCGCCAAGAGCAGGAACATCGAGAGCGCTGGAGTCGCCGCCATGGATGCGGTCCTTAGCTAGGGTTATGCTCCTTGTAGTTTTGGCCGATTATTATATGGTGCAGCTTGCAGGGGACTCGAAGAACTTACATGCATATCCGGGTCAGATTCGATCCCGTGTGGACTCAGAGTCAGACACATAGATTATTTGGAAATATGCAATGGTCCTAAAACAAGTACAACTCGCTCACCAACATTGTCCCAAACTGGACGATGCAGCGGCGGCACAGGGCGGCGGGGGTGCTACATCGACGGGGGTTCTGTCGGGCGGCGTGCCAACTCCGGCCCCGATCCGGACCTGCCATGGGCCAGGCGGGCCTAGGGCGGTCTAGTACGAGCAGCGACGAGGCTCCCCACGGGCCAGGCAGTGGTGATGGCCGCATCGGTCCCTTTGGGCTTCGGTGTGTGACCGGACTAGATCTGGGCCAGGCGGGCCTAGATCTGACAGCAACCTCACCTCGATGGGCCTGTGATGGTGCTCTGGAGGGTGACATGATTGCGCAGTGGTAGGGTTGTCGTATGGTGACGGTGGTTCTCCTCAGAGCGGCGGCGGTCCGGTTGGACCGGGTGGGCATGGTGGTGATGGTGCTGCTGCTTGGCGGCGGGGATCTACGGTGGCGGCGAATCCACTGGTGGAGGGATGAGTAGGAACTAGCGCTAGGGTTGGTGGCAATAGTGACACCCTTGCTACAGTGTGGTGGCGGGGCTTCACGAGTCCATTTGTGCTCGGCCAGGCCAGTGAGGGCCTGGTTTGCCCATGTTGCTACATCCGGTCAGCTATCGCTCTTCGGCAGTGGAGGTAGTTCCCTCCCGCGTGGTACTATACCGTCGACCCTGTCGAAGTTTCTTCATTTCATTCATACCAGCCTCACATCGTGGGTCACGGTGAGACGACGTTGGTGACTACAAGACTGTGGTGGCGTGTGCTGGTGGGCGGCGAGCTTGGTGGAGCAATTCGAAGCATCCGGGAGTGTGGTTTTTTTGAGGGGTCGGGAGCAATCCTTATCGTCTAGACACCGGCGTGGTGACGCCTGTGGGTGTCGCCGTCCTTCCTGAGGGGCGTTGGGCGTATCTCTTCCCCACCTCTCCTGTAGCGTAAAGGGGGAACCCTAGGACCAATCCGGGCAGCAGCGTCGTTGTCATCGCTTTCCTTCTTGGAGGTGTTGCTTGATACGCGACGCTTCGGAGCGCTAGGAGCGTGTTTGGCAATTCTCCGGAGGACGCAGCGGTGGCAGGTCACCCCTGTTTTTGTTGAGCCACTGTTATCGGCTTTATTTTCTCTTCCTTTTCTTTTTGTTTTTTGTGTTTTTCTTTTAAGCGTTGTGCTATCTGGCCCATTAGCAGTCTCAATCGTGGTTGCTATATCAATATAGCTGGGTGCATGCCTGTTTCAAGGAGGAAGAGCCAGGAAAACTATTGCTAGAGGAGCGAGAGGACCGATTATCCTGCTCTTATAGCATCTCTAGCCGAGCCGTAGAAAGGATTTAGATGAGCAAATTTCTTGTGTAGGCATCTAAATCGCATCTAAACGAACTCGCATCAGAGTTAGATGATCAAATTTGTTAGGAATCAGCCACCGCGGCTCCTATATTTGCTCGGCCACACTATTAGGAAACAGCTTATAGATAGACAAGATATTTTGTGGCGCATATGTAAAACCATGTGCCACACATATGTATCAGTGGCGCACTAGGAAATATGCGCCACAGAAATGTGGCAGTTTAGTGGCGCACGAAACCAATATGCGCCACAGAAGTCCACATTTCTGTGGCGCATATTTTCGTGTGTCCCACAGAAAGTGATGTTCTATGGCGCATATAGGTGTATGCGCCACAGAACATGCAAAAACAGATCCCCTGGATCGCCTTTTCAGTTTTGTAAAAAATAAACAAAAATGATAGAAACTTCAAAAAAAAAATCCCTTTGAGTTATAGTTAGATTTTAGGGTATAGATCTAGACAAAATTGAAAAACATGAATTTCGATGTATTTTGCCAAAATAGGTCATGGCACGGTAAAACGGCTGTAATGTTTGCATACGATGTCGAAAAAAATCTTTAACCTATCAAAATGATCGTCTCGAAATTTCCTATTCGAATTCAACGAGCTATGGTCGAACTGGATTTTACAGACTCCCCAAATTCAAAAAGAGTAAAAAGTTATTTAGGGTAGAAGATTTTTTACTGCAAAAAAAATAAAAAAGGGGGTGAAACTTCTATGGCGCGTTTCTCCCATATGCGCCACATAAGTCTTGGGCGGGATTTGAAATTTGAATCCGGCGAGCGCCCTTCTCCACCTCTTTTTCCTTTTTCTCCACCCCCCACTTCTTCTCCCCTCCCCACTTCTCCTTCCCTTCACACTTTTCCCCTTCTCCTCCCTCCTCCTTCTCCACTCTCTGGCCACCTCCACCTCCGGCAATCTCCTCCTCCTCCGGCAACCTCCTCCTCCTCTGGCGACCTCCTCCTCCTCCTCCTCCACCACCACCAACTCCGGCGACCTCCTCCTCCTCCTCCACCACCAACTCCGGTGACCTCCTCCTCCTCCTCCTCCACCACCAACTTCGGCGACCTTCTCCTCCTCCACCACCAACTCCGACGACCTCCTCCTCTACCACCAACTCCAGCGACCTCCTCCTCCACCACAAACTCCGGCGACCTCCTCCTCCTCCACCACCACCAACTCCGGCGACCTCCTCCTCCTCCACCACCAACTCCGGTGACCTCCTCCTCCTCCTCCACCACCAACTCCGGCGACCTCCTCCTCCTCCTCCACCACCAACTCCGGTGACCTCCTCCTAGCCCTCCTCCAGCCACCAGCCACCACCACAACAACCACCTCCGGCCAGACCTAGATCTGGCCTGGGTTTTTTTTTGAAATTTGAAAAAAACTTTTGTGGCGCATATGGCCAATATGCGCCACAGAAGTTTGAGATTTGGCCCGCTTTTTTTTGAACTTTGGAAAAAACTTATGTGGCGCATATTGGACAGAAGTTTGAGATTTCTGTGGCGCATTTCAATATGCGCCACAGAAGATAGTTATTAGTGGCGCACTAGGAAATGCGCCACGGATAGTGAAAAAAGGTGCGCCACTGATAAGCTGTTTCCTAGTAGTGCCACGACCGCGACTACTGGAAAATATATCCACCCCAAGGCCACGCACCCCCGCAACTCAACGTCGTTGCCGCCATTTATCACGGCGACTAGTTGCTGCCTCCCCCGACTCCCGGTAGGCTCTGCCGACCCTCCTGCACCACTCCACTTCACCGCCGTTAGCTGCCATCATCAAAATCGGGGAGCATGACCTGTGATTTCAGCCCACAAATCCGCCACCATCGTTAGATTCGAAGAACCCTTGCCATGACAAGTCGCCTTTCTGCCAGATCCTCGTTGTAGAATACCTTTGACATGTCTTCGTTCTCTAGCCGCCATCACATATGCCCGGTATTAGGGTTCCCGCTGTCTCCGCCGAACAATGCCACAATAGACATTGCGAAGGTCATTGGAACGCTGGCACCGACACCTGCACCGGTGACGACACTGGTTGTGTCATCCCCTTCTCATCCTTGCGCCAGAACAAGGTAATTTTGCCCTCCCTTTATTGTGAAAGATCATAAATTTCGTAGTTCACAACGCATTGTTTCATCTTCGTTTTGCTCGGTGAAGAAGAATAAGAAAGAACTGAAATGGTCGGAGAATGACGACAATGATTTGTACTTCGCATGATGTCATCAAACAGGCATTGTTCAAAGAGAATAGAGCTAACCAACTATTCCCAAAAAATGGAAAGAAATCCATGAGAAGTACAATCAAAAAACAAGTGGAGAACCTAGATCGCTATCATCACTTAGGAATAGGTGGCACTTGGTAGTTATGTGCTCTAATGCATAAACACTAGGATTATGATGTATGCCTAGGTGGTCGGTATGTGTGACTTTGACAAGTATTTACCGCATAGAAAAACCAAATTTACCGAGTGTTATGATGATGTTATCTATTTGTATGACTATTGTAGCGATCAATATGAAATGAATATTTATATTATATATTGATATGTATCTATGCTCTCAATTGCAACAATTATGTTGAAAACTATTTTTTAGGAGTTAAGAATAGGAGTTCGGCTAGGAATTACACTATTTTAGATGAGCAAAATTTCTCATCTAAAGGATAGGAGGCCTTTTGATCATCTAAACGATAGGAGTTTGGCTATAGATGCTCTAAGGTAGAATCTATATATGTATTATATACTAAAATACTACAGGAAAATGGCGAGGCGCCGACAACAGTTTCCTACGCCGACGGCTTTTAATCAGGCCGTCGGCGCAGGCCCCGAGCTGGGCAGCCCATCAACGAGGCCATCGGCCCAATTTAACCGTCGGCATAGGACTAGATGAGCCAATGACAGACGGTTGCATACAAGGAGCCGTCGATGACATGGATATGACTTATCGGATTCCCATAATTGGTATACCTGGTACATACTTAAACTACGGTACAAGGCCCACAAGGAATTAGAAGTTCTGAAAGCATATGAAAGCCCAGGAACCAAACGTGGTGATCAAGATAGAAGCGCCAACCGACATAGTCAGATAACTGTAATCAAACTTGTAACTGACGGAGGAGCTCTGAGACCAAGTCTCTCATATAAAGCTTGGGAGGAGCTGACGGAGAGGACACCGTAGGTTTGGGAAAAATAAAACCCGTCGTGAGTTAGATTACATCTAGGAAATCAGCGACTATGTAACCCTCTGTTTTCATAATCAGGCAGGACATCCAGTAGTATGAAAAGGCCTAGTGGAGGCGTTCGGAAAAGGCGGTTTGTGGCGTTTAAGCTGCATGCCATTAACCTCATGCCACTGGAAGGTCGTACTGGTCGCATTCGACCTGAACACCACGACTAGGAGACATAGTGGTGGCATTTGGCGCAAACGCCGGTACTATATGTACTGTTTGTGGAGTTTCAACAAAGTCAAATGCCACAAGTAGATTTTCAAAAATAAAAAAAAGGTATTGCATGTTGTTGATTAAAGGCTGCAATATAACAACAATGTAACATCACGAAATGTATATTCACATAAGCAGGAAAATAATGATTTGGTTCACCATAAATTATTAACAAGCGGTTCAAAATATCACAATTGTTGCATATACACTAACAAACCATCGCGAGGAACTAGAGAGTCACTAGGAATGATGATGTCAATGACAAACCTTATCCGAATGTTACGGCATGAAGTGTTCCTATCAGTGAGGAGAATGGCTTGCCCAAATTGTAGATCATCATGAGCTTCCAAAGTTCTTCCACTCCTGGATGTTGAAGATTATGCGGCCATCACTCATTGTCTTGTATGAAATGGCTTACGGCACCTGTTGCTCCAACGCGTATTCCAGCCAAGCCTTTTTCAGAAATTTGGAGAGATGAAACCATTCTCGATAGTAGTTTCTAATTAAGATGTAGAAGTTAGAAATCTTATAAGTATCATACAATACAAATAAAATAGTAACTAAAGAAAGAATGATAAGTAAAAATATATCATATCATGTAGCTAAACGTGCGTCTTGGTCAAGCGAGTGACAAGTGCTAGGCGGATGTAGGAATTTTTTGAAAGAATGTTGTGGACGAGATAGCACTCTTCACTCTGGTAAGCTTTTATCTCTGAGCGAAAATTGTATAATCCGATGGTCCTTCTTGCTCCTCATCGCTCTCATCCTCATCCTCCTCCTCATCGCCCTCATCCTCGTCGTCGCCCTCCTCCTCATCGCCCTCATCATCGTCGTCGCCCTCATCCTCATCACCCATATCCTCATCGCCCTCATCCTCATAGTGGTCATCCTCCTCGTCGTTCATATATGCAACAGTGTGGACCAGGAGCTCCCATTCCAAAAAAAATAGGTGCACACCAGAGGAGATTCGGTTTTTGGAAATAAACCTTCTCCATGAAAAACCTGCAAGGCGGGTCATTGCTCGATATTTGTGCACGTCAACAACATATGTTCGCCCAAGAGCTTCAAACTCCGCGCTTTGTCCTGTTATTCTATTAAAGTCCCTCCTTAAATTGCATGGGATGGTCTAAACATGAAAAAAACTAAGTAAATAAATGATAATAGCACGGAAAGAAAATTCAGTGAATTCAAGAAAAAATTATACATACCAATAAATGCTCCAATCGACCCTGTATGAGACGAACAATGAATAGTGAGCCTGACTTAGTATCATCGCTACAGTCTGTGAAATAAACTTGACATAGCGTCATGTCCTCCACAAGGAAAATGTAGTTATTTTATACATGCATATCTCACACATCGCCATATCTAATATAAAGCACTCATTAATGAATCACAAGGCTCGCTAAGATCAAAAGGGTCTCATATTTGTAGGAAGGAGTGAGTGAGACAAGTAGGATACACAAATTATTTATTTGTGCATCCTCACATTTTAATCATCGGCCTAAAATCACCTATTTTCTACATTACACAAGAATCATCTAGGTTTTGTACCCCTACTTAATTTTCTACCCCTAAAATAAATCATGTACATTTTCTACTAATTACTAAATCTACACTAAATCATCTAAAATTATCTACACTAAACTATCTAAAATCATCTACTCTAAAACAAATAAAAAGGGGGAGAGAGAGGATCAACAGCGGTGGCTCACGACGACGTGCACGAGACGGCGGGTGGAGGAGCGGATTTGTCGAGATGGGGACAAGGCGGCGACGGGGAAGATGCGGCGTGTGCAGGAGCGGATGTGGTGGAGGCGGGGACGGCATTGGCCAATGCGGTGGAGGCGGGCGACGGTGGTTGATACGGTGCACGCGGGGTGTGGCGGCGACAGGGAGGAGGGAGAGGACCTGAATAATGGGGGGAAGACACGGGTCAGGGATATGCGCGGGGAAGTTTTCGACTCTAGCTAGGATAACATCGGCGTTTCTTTCCTATGAACGCCACTAGAACTATAGGCATTGGTGGCGTTTGCCAACTTCCGAACGCCACCCGTAAATTTGGCCTGGTTCCACCTATGGGTCCGCTTTAGTAGTGGCGTCCGAGTACACTAAACACCACCATTAAGCTCTAGTAGTGACATTTGGTATATTCAAGACGCCACTATGTTGGCTCTTAGCAACGGCGTGTTATTTATAGGGTATGCCACTAGAAAAAAGACTGGTATAGGCATTTTCCTACTAGTGATCGACTCCCTTTTTTGTATGATAAGCCAACGAAATTACCAACGCTCCCTTTTCCATGAAACCCAAGTCCATAACAACGGATATTGTCGATGTCACCCCTCGCCAATTGACGCCGTCTGTGGGAACTCTAAGCACTAGATTCATCAATTCGACAACTTCACCGACCAGTAATCTGATGATTGAGGTCGTTGAGATCCACCATGATCCCACCAATCTTGATCCACTCCCGCCCACCCCTCTACCGGATAACTTCGACCAGGAGACATATCTCATGATCGGGGACCTCCACTTTCGTATCGGGGCAGCGGAAGTTCTCTACCTTTCAGATCAGATAATCTCGGGTTCGTCGGCTGCAATGATAACACCTACGGCAATGCCAACATCCTCTATCGGCTCCACTAGAAGGGCCACCTTGCACCCGACAAACGTCGAAGACACCAATGGCCACGCCACGAATCTGGGGGATTTGACCGATATTTATGACGACCTCTCCGTTGGGTTTGATTCTGAAACACCATCACCCTCCAGCATGGACCCGACAAGCGGCGACGTTGAGAAAAGTGTTGACTCCAGGATAACAAAAGGTAGTCTCTATAACTAGAACAGGAACCATGGGATTTCACTCGTCTCCAAAATAGTGTCTCCAATGATTCCAACAACCACAAAAACAACTCATACATGGAGCACCACCGGTGTGTGTAATTATAGGAGCCACAGCAGCGAACGAAGGAACCGCAATGGAACGCGACGAAAATGATAACCCGGTTATCTAGCCTAATGATATATTTCAGAAAATGATACAATTGCACGCAGGAATGGATCAGAATCACCCGTGGAAAATCGTGTCGTCGACCTACTTTTTTATATTTTTCAAAAAAAAATACTTTTTGAATTATTTGACTCGTTAATCTCACATGCGTCATTTTTTTAATTATTTGACTCGTTAATCTCACAAGTGTCTTTTTTAACTCTATGTACGCTTAATCTCTGGTCAATTTCACTAATGGTGAAACTTCCTAATCGGTGACCTATCATCACTACTCCAGCCGAGTACGCTTTACTTCTCTGTTCCTTCTGGATAAGCTTCCGATAAAGAAATTAGACCTTATTGATAATACTACCATAAGGATCATATTGACCCTTGGACCATGGTGTCACACGTCTTTATTTTTTAAATTTCAAACAATTATTGAAGTAAACAAAAATGAATATGTAACAATAATATTGAATTAAAAGAACAATAAAATAAATATATTGTTTGCCCTTTTCTATTTAATATGGAATAATTTATATCTTCAAATCTGTAAATCGGAATTCGACAAATAATATATCTAAATCGGTCAGAAAAATGAGAAGAATCCAAACATGACATTCCTAACATATTTTAAATCATGTATTTTGTATAGTGTAATACAAGGTTTTCTAAATAAAATCTATTTAATAGTGTTCAAATCTTCAAAAAATCATATCAAAATTTCCCTTTTGAATTTAAGGATTCTAAAAAATCCTTAGCTCGGGACTGAGCCTCGCTAAACTTGCGGTGGATCTCCGATAAAATAGCATATTGTGAACCTAAAAATGTTTTTTTCAAAAAATCATGAGCATATTGTAGTTCAAATTTGACCCACTTCCTACTGATTCAGCATGAATTTGTCTTTTTCATGAGGGGTTGATGGAAAGGTTTAAGATATCCCGGTTGGGACATTGTTCTTTGAAGGTTGTATACTATTTTTGAAAAATAGGATGGTACCATTTTGAAACTTTCATTTGGTGATTGCTTCACAAAACACCATGTTTTTGGCACTTCGAAAATGGAAAATGGAAAATGGTTTTTTAGTGCAACGAAAAGGAAAACTTTCTCCTGCAACATTGTTTGCCATCCTAAGATGCACATATGTGCACAATATGGGCACATTATCACAAACTATCCAGTGATTCTAGCCATAATACTGTTTGTTTGGCATTAAAACCATTAAACCTCAAACATGATAGCTCATTTCTGAGAAGCAATTTTTGAGATATTTTCAATATTTCAAGTTTGAAATTTTCCTTGCAAATATGTCACATCATATGACACCACGTGAAGGTTTTACATTGTTTAGATTGTTTTTGACTTTCTAATGCTTGTTTCAAACTATGGTCAAAATGGCGGGCATGAAGATTTTTAGCTCGGGGCTGAGCCTCGCTAAACTTGCAGTGGATCTCTGATGAAATAGTATATTGTAAACCTAAAAATGATTTTTTGATCATGTACTTGTAGTTCAAATCTAACCCACTTCCTGCCGATTCGGCAGGAATTTGCCTTTTTCACGAGGGGTGGACAGAAAGGTTTAAAATATCCCGATTGGGATATTATCCATGGAAGTTTGTCAAGTATATTGTACAAATGGGGTGGTACCATTTTAAAACTTTCATTTGGTGGTTGTTTCACAGAACACCCCATTTTTTGGCACTCGGAAAATAGAAAATATATTATAAAAAACTATATGTATTTTTTATTCAACACAAATGTGTAATATTTGAGTTTAGATAGATAAATCTTATTTTAATGCAAATTTTGATATATTATTTATATTTTTCTGAATTAGAATGATTTAGTTATGTTTTTTTAGATTAATGTGGCAAAAAGGGAAAATAGCTATGCCGACCGCAAAGCCGTCGGCGTAGGTGTGAAAGCTGGGCCAATGGATAAGCTGTGGGCGTATCATTGACGTTGTCGCATCACCATCATAGCCAATCCCCTGCGCCGGCGGCGTATGCCATCCTATGCCCGATACCATATTATGATTCATTCACCAACTTAGGCATTTTAGCCAACACGGAAGGTTGCATAGTTTGCGGATTGACCCTTAACCAAGTTAGGCATTTTTATGAGTTTGTTAGTTACTTGTCTAGATCAGGTGTGCCATCTTTCGTAAATTTTTCTTGCCTTACCGCTGTCCTTATTATGCAGAGACCTGGTATGAACTCTTGTGGCTCGTATTGCCCTGATTTGAACTTTTAAGTTTAAAAAAGTGGTATTTATCAAAAAACTGCACCAACTAATAGAACCAAAAGTCATAGTTGTTGTACAAGCTTCGATAATCCGCATATATGTCAACATGGCCAATACTACATCAAGGATCCACGACTCATCACTGCAAATATGTTCCTCTCCTATAGCATGTGCATTTCCAACTTGAGTGTCATCTAAATTAATTGGCTCTAAAACCATTTTTTCAGAATGGAGGATAACCCCAGCCACTGCTTCGATTGATGCATAATTCCTATATATGTGTTGGGTACCTAGCCTGGTTACTCGGAGTTGTTGCACCTATGCTAGTGCAAATGGTCACTACTAGGAAAACAACTATAGATAGACCTGCTAGTCTGTGGCGCATATGTAGGACCATGCATCACAGAAAAAATTCAGTGGCGCGCATCAAAGAATGCGCCACAGAAACTTGCACAATTCTATGGCGCATTTAAAAAAACATGCGCCACAGAAATTATGTGGGACCTGCCACCGGGTTGGGCGACCAACTTTCTGTGACGCATATGTCCAATGCGCCACAGAAAGTGGAGGCGGGCACCACCACATAATCTTTTTGACCCACTTTCTGTGGGTCATAAGTAGATATGCGCATCAGAAATGTTTGGTTTATGTTGCGCATATCTGCATATGCGTCACAGAAAGTTGGTGTGGGTCCCACCGCAGAAAGTGCACCGCCTTATTTTGTGGCACATGCGCCATAGAAATTCGAACTTCTGTGGCGCATATCTGCCATATGCGTCACAGAATAGTGCGTCCAGATCCATGTGCAAAAAGGTGGCAGCTCACCCCTCTCTATCCACCACCACCCATTTCACATCTCTTCTTCCCTTATCCACACTCAGCTTGTCTTCCTCCTCCCTCCCACCCCATTTTGCTCATAGTGTCTCTATTTTCTTGTAACTAAACCTACTTTAGTTCATAGATTGGTAAGGGAAAGCCTTCCTCTAACTTGTAGATCTAAACACACTTACTTTTCTCTCACACATCTCTATTTCTTCACTAATTTCCTCTTCACTAACTTGTAGATCTATTTGTCCACACTCTCTCATCGCGCGGTCTCGTCTCGCTATTATTAAATCTACTAGGTGAGTACTTGGCCATTAATATGCATGTTTTATAGATGAAGCTTGTCGCGCGGACGGTGTGCGCGATGCATGGCGAGATGATGTTTATAGATGAAGCTTGTGTGGTGCACGAATGTTTGCTTGTTGTTGTTTGGGTGTTGTTTGCTTATTGTTGTCCTGGTGTGGTGCATGGGTGTTTGCCGAAATGTTGATTCATTTCCATTTCGGCAAATTTTTGCACTACACATATGTCCTACTTTTAGGAAAGGTCATGACAAATTTTTCCGGCTACCATGCATGTGTGTGTGTGCATATGGTGTGGTTCTAACCTACTCTCTATTGTGACCGCTCAGGCAATCATGGTCGTCACGATGAGCGAAGGTCGAGTTGCTAGGTACAAGAAATGCGTGAAGGAGGACATGATTCGGAACAACAAGATCATGATAAGATGTCCATGTCGAACATGCAAACTCCAGCGCTAGATCGACCCTGATTCTGGACAGGAGGGTCACCTGCTCAGGCGCAGTTTCATGCGCGACCTCAATGAAGCGCCAGCAGGACATGGTGGTCACAAAGACGTGGACGGGCGTGAAGACGAAGAGTCTCCCGGGCATGATAATCATGGCGAAGGAGATGCCGACGGGCATGATCATCATGAAGAAGGAGATGACGACCGGCATGATCATCATGAAGAAGGAGATGTCGGTGGACATGATCATCATGAAGAAGGAGAAGACACGAACACCCAGACGCTACTAACTTCGGCCTTGCAGGATCCTCATGTTCAAGAACTGCTCCTCAAGGAGACGAGCAATGCCAAAGCTGCAGCCAGAGAGAAATCCATGCTGGCGCAAATGGAGATAGACGGGATGACTCCATTGTATCCTGGGTGTCGCCCCGAGGATACCCGATTGAGTGTAACGCTTAAGGCTCTGGAGATAAAGGCCGAACACAAATCGACCGATGTGAGCTTCAACGCAAACATGGAATACTGGCACGACCGACTTCGTAATGGGAACACATTGCCAACGAGTATTGAGGAGGCCAAGAAAATCGTGTGCCCTCTCGACCTACCATACACTAATACACTAAATACCACGGATGCATCAATGATTGCACACTTTATCGAAACGAGTACGCGGAGAGAACCACATGTCTAGTGTGCGGCCAAGGACGGTACAAGAGAGGGAACAAGAAAGTTTCTCAAAAAGTGGTATGGTACTTTCCTATCATCCCCGTCTGCAGCGATATTTCGTAGATCCTAAGGAAGCAAAGTTCATGTAATGGCACACAGAAAGGGAGAAACCCGAAGATGATCCGGAGAAGGGCAAGATCCTGACACACCCTTCAGACACTAGCTAGTGGAATGCATTGGACATCGATTTCGAAGAGTTTGCGGGCGATGCAAGGAACGTCAGGTTGGGTACGAGCACTGATACAATCAATCCTTTTGGCAATCATAGTAGCACACATAGCACCTGACCCGTGTTTGTATGGCCGTACAACCTCCCCTCGTGGTTGTGCATGAAGCAAATGTACGTACACATGGGCATTCTTATTCAGGGGCCGAAACAACCAGGTATCGATATGCATCTGTATCTCGGGCTGTTGAGAGAGGAGTTAACCACGTTGTGGGAGACGTCAGCCCGTACGTGGGACGCCTACACTAAAAATTATTTTCCTCTGAGTTCCACGTTGCTCAAGACGGTGCAGGAATATCCTGATTACACATATGTATCGGCCCATATCAATATGCGCCACAAAAGTCTGAAAATTTTGTGTATGCGCCACGAAAATAAATATCATTGGCGTCATATATGCGCCACAGAATGTGAAAATAGGTGCGCCACTGATGAGTTATTTCCAAGTAGTGGGTTAGTCACTAGGCTTGTGGCGGATTCTCCATGCGTTGTCTATTCAACAGCCATTGTCGTCGTCAAGGTAGTCGTTTTGGGTCGTGTTGTTGCGGCTACTTTATAGGTTTTGTGAGTGGATGATTCTGGTCTATATGTCTATGTTGTACTCTCTCCGTTTCAAAATATAAGATGTTTTGACTTCGTGTATCTAGAACCCTTTTAATGTGCAAAATGAATCTAAACACTAAAAGGGGTCTAGATACACTCTTTTCATAAAGCTAAAACAAGGAGTATCGTCTGCTACAATTTAGGTTGTGTTTGGTTATCTTCTATTTGTGGATCGTTGACCTCAGGGTTGATGATTTGTTTTTAGTTGTGCCTCTATGGCGTTGTATTTTTCTCACCTTCTATGGCATTGGATCATCTTCTTACTTAACGAATACACATGCAGCACTCCCGCATGCTTTGAAAAAACAATTGTTGTTCTTCCAAACTTTATAAATGGTGCAGTACAGATGTAATTTCCTTTTGCAAATAGAAGGAGTCCGTTGTGTATTATATACATAGTATATATTAGTAGGTCCATATTAGTATTGTTTCATATACTTCTTATTCTGAATTTTTACATCTGTATCTTACTTTTTTTATTTAATACTCAAATGAAACTGGCCTATAGCTCGGACATAGGTACGACGAAACGAAAAACATGATTAAAACCCTGTATTGTACCTCTGACGTCATGAAAGAAATGATTTCATCTGCAAGACAATAAAAGCTATGGGAAATATTAGCTATATATGGACTGCAACTGAATTTTGATATTTGTTATTGTATTAAGATATTTTATTTATTGGATTAGATGGCACTTGAAGGCTTAACGATCGTACCTTTCTTAACGTACATAGTGATCTCCTTAATTTTTTAAATTTGGTTAATGTGCAGATTGTGCAATTATTTTATGACCAAGTGTAATGGTTATAAATAGTATGATAATTAACGGGCTTCAGATTCTTGTCAGCTTCCTTGATTAACTTGAAAAAAAATTACCTTCAAAAACATTTTTTTTTAGTTCATATGATCTAGAAAAATATTATTGGAGAGTAGGAACAACAGTTTAAACAACCATGCCCATCCGCCAAAGGAGAAGAAGATCATGAACATATCCTCAATAATGGGAGCGCTGGAAAAGAACCAACAGAATCATGCAAAACAGAATGGGCTGCATATAAAGAAGATTAGTCACTTGGAGTAAAAGCTAGAATAGAGTATATATACATTAAATTAGAAAATCAACATATGACCTGCAGATCGAATTTGGTATAGAGCATGAACTCTACACATGCATGATATATATATATATAGTATACAAAAAGGTCACTTGGAGTACAAGAGAGGTTAGAACGCTGCACATGCAGTTCCATACACCTCTATGTAGCATCCACAAATCGATCTAACGCTACAACTGTGTACATGACATATATACTATATTAAAAAGAGGTCTAAGTCGCTGATGTTATCCTGATATTTGTGTTAATTCTCAGTTGCAACCTAGTTGCAACTTATAAGATTATACTAATTCTCAGTTGCAACTCATGTATAACTTCCACTTTGCACGAATCACGAGGTAAATCGAACGGTAAAACAGGCGACTGAGACCTAAGAAGTTATCAGTCGCCTGATAACTAGCAAAACCGAAAAAGGTTAGTCGCTTAGAGTAGAATAGAGGTTAGAATACAAATTATAGTATTTCAACATGCTCCACATGCAGTTCCATGCACATCTATATATAGCATGAACCAGTCGAGCTCTCAACACCAATCAGCAGTGCTCTACCTCAACAATTAGCTCGATTGAGGGCCTAGGGGCGTCTTCCAAGCTGTCTCTGATCGTGGTGGTCGTGGCGTTCCTGCTCGGCATGGCCCGCACCGCCCACGGCCGGAAGAGCCTCGTCTCTAGCAACCACCCCGACGAGCCATGCCAGAAGATGACGCTCTACCTCCACGACATCCTCTTCAACGGCACCACTAACAACGCGGCCAACGCGACGTCGGCGGCCGCAGCCAACGCGTCGGCGCTGAGCAACAGCACCTACTTCGGCATGCTGGTGGTGTTCGATGACCCCGTAACGGAAGGGAAGGCACTGCCGGTCGTCGGGAAGAAGAAGAATGTTCCGGTGGTGGCACGCGCGCAGGGGTTCTACTTCTATGACAAGAAGGAGTCGTACAACGCGTACTACGGTTTGTCGTTCGTGTTCAACTCCACGGCGCACAACGGCATCATCAACCTCATGGGCGCCGACCTCATGGGGGAGAAGACAAGGGACATCTCCGTCGTCGGCGGCACCGGCGACTTCTTCATGGCCCGCGGCGTCGCCACACTACGCACCGACGCCTTTGAGGGCATGGACTACTTCCGGCTCCGAGTGGACATCAAGCTCTACGTGTGCTACCTCTGATTGATGGATGCTGGGGTCAAGACTCGTGCAAGGCCTCATATGGCACTGGTGTTTTGTTTTCCTGTGGTGTGGAGAGTTGCATGCATGATCGAATGGGCATGTGTGTGTTCATGTGACGTTGTACCAGGATTTATTTTACCTATTTTGCACGTTATTCAAGACAGTATGTTGATTTAATTTTAATATATGAGGAGAAGCATCTCCCGTCAGAAATTCATGTTGAAAATATCTATGTGTCGTGCTATGATTGAATGATTCAAAGGATCTTCAAGTTTTGAAATGATGTTGAGTCCATCTGAGTAATGCTTTCTATTGCTGGCAGTGAAGTACGTAGTAGCTCTCAACACAGTAGAGGCTCAACTTTGTTGTCTAAATTCTCCCCGTACTGCGTTGTCTGGCCCAGGCCTACGAACCATTAAAAGACCCTTTCTCTCTCTTTTTTCACGCGTCTCCCATCCGGATTTTCATCGTTAAGGTGATTAGGGCATCTTCAGCAGATCCTCACATTTCACACACAGAAAGTATCTCGTTTGGAGAGAATATCTAGGCTGCTAAGCAAACAGACCCGCGTCGCTCCCTCCCCAGGGGCAACTCGGGAGGCTCCTCCGCCCCGGCCTCGCCGCCCCCTCCCCGCTCCTCCCCCCTGCCGTCGCCGGTCGCCTCCACCGGGCAAAGCCTGGGCGGAGCCGGCGGCGGCGGCGCTTGGGAGTAGGGGAGCTCCCTGGCGGTGGCCCGGCGTGGTGCTTCTGGTGGTCGCGCGGCCATGGCTGGTGGACGCGAGGGGAAGGTTGGCCGCGGCGGCGTTCGGCGGGGCTGGCGTTGACGGCTGGTCCGGAGCTGCTGCAGGGGGTGGCGGCGGTGTCCGGGCCCGATCTGGGCCCTGGATGGGCCGGGTGGGCCGCGGCCATGGCGCACCTTCTGCGGCCGTGCGGGATGCCGAGCCGGCGGGCTCGGGCGTGGGTTCGGTCGGGGCGGTGTCCCTTGACCTCGGGCGGCCGACAGGGGTGGCCGGGTTGCTTTTCTCTGGCAGCGGCGGCGTCCGCTCGCCGGAGATGAGGAAGCCGGGGCGGCGGCCCCGGGATCGCGGCGGTTTTCGGGCGGACGGCGGCCAGAGGTGTTGCCTTGACGCTGTGGTGGCGTGGAGGACGGCGGGGCGGGGGGTGTCTCGGCGAGGTGGTCTCGTCGAGGCTGCGCCCAGCTCCATCGGTGCTTTGGCGGCCTGGCGTCTTTGGAAGGTCGTCGCGGGGTGGTCTGTTGGCAGGGGCGGTGGCGGATCGGCATGGGGTGCGGCGATGCTGCGCGCGTAGGCCAGAGCAGCGGCTCCGGGTCGAGTTGTTGGGGATGCTCTGCTTTGGCTGCTCGGGCGGCAAGGCATGGCTCCGTGGGCGTGGACGTCGCCTCTTTCGTCGGTGACCTAACTCGCCGGGCGGCATGGACCGTCTATGAGATTATCCATTGGAGGGGGTGGTCGAGGTCTCCGGACGAAAGTCTAGCCCGACTTGGTCGGTGCCGACAGCGGGCGCCGCTCTCCCTCTTGGGGGCGTTGTCGTGGAGCCCCGACATCCCTCCATCCATCACTCCGGGGTGAAAACCCAAATCTGGCTTGCCGGATTGGATGACGGCGGCGTTTTTCTAGACGTCGTTACCTCCTTGGAGGCGTCATTTTTCGGAGTGTTCGGAGCCTGTCCTTGGTTGCTTTTGTTGCCGGTTGAGTCGATGTCTTCGGGCCCTGTCAGCGTGCGAGTACCGCTGGCGTGCTCCCTGCGGCCTACCTCTCGCCATGAAGCCTGTGAGGCCTAGCCGTTTCCTTCGGCTCTGACTTCCTCTCCGGGGACGTGGACCAGGCTCTTCGTAGCGCCCGTTGTTGCCGTTGTGCTAGTGTCGTTTGGCGGTGCCCCAGACCTAGTCGAGCTAGGTGTTGCGGCCTTGTGTGGTTTGTGCCGGTTTTTTCTTAAAACTGTGCTGTTTGGGGTCTTTTTTGGTTCGGTTCCCCTTTTAACCGGACCCGTGTGTATATACGTTTGTATCAGGTTTTGGCCGGTTTCCCTTCCAAGCCGGACAATTCTCTTCTTCTAATAGAAAAGGCAGTGCTCCTGCTGGTTGCTCGAAAAAAAATATCTCGTTTGTTCCATTTCAGTCTTCCCGCGGACATGACAATGGCGACTACCCGCGGACATGACAATGGCGACTATTAGTTTGATACAGGGCGTACCCTCAGCAGCCTGACCAAAAAAAATTTAAATATTTCATTTGAAAATAACTTAATTTACATAGAGAAAATGTGAAAAACATACTAAAAAAAACTAGCTTCGGCTACCGGCACGTGTTGCGGCTGCAGCAGGGAAGGACACCCCCACGTGCCCCCACTCCTGCTCCTGGGAAGGCCACTCAGGTGCAGCTTGTGGCGGCGATGATGACCCAGCATACCACTACATGAAACATTGTTCCACTAGTATTACATTACTTAACTGGTATAACAAACACATCGTAGGTCCATAGCATGACTATAGATTACAGCTTAGTACATTTACGAAAGATCCAGAGAACCTCCTCGATACAGTGAGGAAAGTATATTTACAAAAGAAGAGGTACATTACCCCGATAGATCCAAAGGTTAGTAAGCGTGAGCAACCGTTATATGCTCCGACTAACATAATGAAATCCTTAGATCTAAGGAGGAGCACGATACGAGTTGTGGAATAGCGGGATTTGGTTCCACCTTTCTCTATCTATAACTGGGAGTCATAAGGGCAGTCTTGGGCCGCTAGAAATCAAGCTACATGATGTTAATCAGCCAAGACCAAAATTTCCCCTTCACCAAGGAGAGATATTCTCTGGACCTACTCGTGTGATATAATTTGGAAGCATGAGCATGCTCTACTAGATCAAGTGTTGATCGAGGTAGTCCAACTAATTAAGATAACTGAATATCTAGATTACGTTAGGCGCAAGGAATCAGTTATCACTGCAACGAGAGACGAGAGTTAAGCTGGCGCCCGAGATGACGGAAATCTCCCCTGCAGCTTACCACCAATATTTTGAGGTAAACAGACTCGAACAAATCTTCAAACTAAGGGCACTTAAGCATATCTGGGAGTCGACACATCTTGCTAGAGGCTACTACCAGCTATCAGCTTAAGGCGGAAACTCATTTAGCTACGGCTTTGAGTGGAAACCTACCAAGCTGTGTCTGGCATATGGCAAGCATGCGTCTTATGGCAAGCATGAGTGGAATTAGGTGGATAGGGAACCGACTATCATGAGCTAGCAAGTTAGACTTGCATGGATAGGGACATGTGTCAATGGGTTAGACCCGCTTCGACTAGGGTTAGAATTTAGGACCGAGGGATAAAAGTGGTGTGTGCTACTTCATGGCGCAAGGTGTGGCCACGCTCCGCACAGATACCTTTCAGGGCATGGACTCCTTTGGGATTCGGGTGGACATCAAGCTCTATGTGTGCTATCTCTGATCGCATCGATACCCATAAGACTTAGGCCCTACTCCACTATGTCTGACAATAAGCTAAGATCTGATATGGGGCTGGTATTTGATTTCGTGTGGTGTGGAGAGTCGCATACATTGTACCACGATTTCGTTTACCTGTTTTGCGCGTTATTCCAGATATTATGTTGATTTAATATATGAGGAGAAGCAGCTCCCATCAGATATTCATGTTGAAAATATCTTGGTGCCGTGTTGAGGATCTTCATTTTCTGAAATATGATATTGAGACTATCTTAGTAATGCTTTCCATAATCCTGTAGCTGGCAATGAAGTAGGCTCTCAGCATAGCAGAGGCTCAACTTTGCAGTCTAAATTATCCTCATACCTCGTTGCTCGGCCTTGGCCCGCGAACCATTGTTTTAAGGAAGCCCAGGACCCTGTCTGCTTATTTGTTTTCGCCCGTCCGATTTTTCATAGTTGGGAGGGTAGCTGAGCTGAAGTTGTACATGCACGTGCATATTGTGTACCCAAAAAAATTCCAGAGACAGCAACTTTAAATTAACAATCAGATTTCTTCCTTGCCCTTTGTCATCATTTAACTGATGTTTTTAGTCAGAGTTGAACACAAAGAGGATCATACACTAGCTTTTACTGTAAAAAAGTAAAAGGAAACTCTTCTCTGCTATGATCAACATGTATTTACAGAACAAACAAAAGGCTGTGTTTCTGAACAATAGTCATGTTACTACCGCTTAATTACCCACTAACACTGAAAACAGGGTTTGCCCAAAAAAGCTCTGAAGCCCACAAACTCGCCCGGACACACTGCCATTCTACCTAACAAACTCTGAAAACCTGCAGCTTCTGATCGCTCAGGCACCCGAGGTACGCCACTCCGGCTGGGCTTTCCGCGTACCTCAGATCGAATATCGGTTCGCGGTGGGCGGGCAGACCGGTGGACATCCCAAACAAGGGAAGCTCCCACGTCCGGACCCCACGCAACGACTCGTCGCCAAAGGCAAAGAGGTGCTGACTGTTTCCGTATGGAATGATCGCGGATTTGCACATGCGGTATTCACTTACGTTGGAGTAGCACGTGCTTCCTATGGCGAAGGATGCACCGCTGCCCGTCCCCATGATGACGGTGTGATGTCCCACTTTACCTGATCCAGACGGTGTCTGCGTTTGCGATAGATACGCTTGGGATGGAGTCATGTCTCCTGATAGATCAGACTTTGGACGGAAGGAGGCCACCAAGAGATCGCTTGATGGAGGCGCACACGCAAGAGAGAAGCAGACCTGTTGATCATCTCGCTCCAGTAGCAACGTTGGCCTGAGAAGAAACAGTCCGTGGATCAGCAAAGCTGCAAAGGAAGTGAACTACACAAACACCAATCAACATCAGCAACGGGTAACTACGTAAGTGAACTACACATACTGGCTTCCATTGCCATTGGCATCCCACATGCAAGGTCCGATAGCAGAAGCAGAAATGACCTTTCTGGAACCGCTGCTATCGGTGACAGAGTGGAGCGTATGAATCAGATGAGTAGACAGACCAGCCATAGAATGCAACGGTCTTGAAGGCTGACGAGTATCAAAGACCAAAACCGTGCCATTCTGCAGTTACACAAAAAGATTATTCATGTAAATCTTGCAAAGTATCAACATTCAATATGATTAAGATCAGGATAAATGCTCAACCTGCAAGCCAGCATAAATATGGTGTGAACCAGAGTCGTCTGCTGAACACGACCAGCCAGGAGCCTGCAAGCCATTGTAACAGATAATTAGGTCATGATGGCATTATCTGAAATTGGTACAACTAATTTGCCTAAATAAAAACATTCTCATCCAACTGTGTTCAACAAAAAAGGACATTTCAATGCAGTTGAATCCAAATGGGATACCAAAGACCCTTACTGTCAAGAAAGCTTTAGAGGTCTGCTGAGATTCAAATGTGTGCTGCTTTACGAATACTCATGTGACGACGTAACCAAGCAACACTATGTTCTATTAATCAAACTTAACACGCTAACAACAGAATTTGTATACCAGGCACATATTCATTGCTAATTTATTGCGATAATAAAAGAAGATAGTAGCAATAGCTTCAAGTGCCGTAAAGATCCTAGGGCAGATTATTACCGGCAAATTGCATTGAAGAACAACACTGTCAGACGTCATGCTGGATTCAAATACAGTGAGAAGTGTTAAAAGGAAATAAGGCAACAACAAAACAGAAAGGAACAACAGTTTTGCAGACAATCGAGACAAACCTAAAAAGTGATAGCCTTTTGCCAAGTGATGTATAAAGAGCAGACCCACCAGGCAAGATACATATATCCTTGACAACTTTAGTATCACGAGGAAGCTGTATTTTACGAGTCTGACTGGAAAGCATATTAATCTGTTGACATTAAAAAGCACACACATTAATGTATCACAAACTTTTAGTTGCGGTCTCTATTCATTTTGCAAAGCACAGGATGTAAACATACCTTAGTAAGAACATGTTCCCCAGCTACACCAGGTGCCTTTTGAGAAGCAAGTATTAGTTGGTTGGCTGCATCTATGCCCATGACTCGAGCTCCATCAAAACATAAATTATTCTGTGAAAACATGGGTACCATATTATAAGAATTACACAATTCAATTTGGAAACAAGGAACCCCTGCAGAATAAAATTGCAAAATTGGTGGAAGGTGTTATCAATGCATGAAAATCAGCAGAACACACCAAGAACGGCTCTTGACTCTAGCTAAGCATTAGGTACAAGTTTGCATTAAGACAATTCACTTTTACCCAAAAGGCATGAAAAACAGACCGCTAATCTATATCAAGTTTCTCTTTGCACAAGGGTGGGACTGGGGATCATCATGTTCCGATGTGCCGATCACATGTTCTCATCACCAAATGTAATGGTTCTTTATCTGACAATCAACATACGAGCAGTTCACTTCCTTAGTCATAAAACTAAGATAGGTACTTCTTATTAAGTGTTTGAGGATTCTCTCAACCTCCTAAAACCATAAGATGCAAAAAAAAAGGACTGTATATGCTATATAGACTACAAAAATCACATGTTACAGAAGATGGGCTAGAATCATAAGTCCCTGCTCAATCCCATTTTCTACTTTGAAGTTGCTATTACTCAAATGTTTCAGGGCATACGAGACACCATAAAGCAGTGATCACTAGAACATGTAGTATATAGTGTATACTGAATATACAAAGCTAAAAACAGTACTTTGTATCAAATATTTACCTGCAAGACAAAACGGCAACTGTTGCTAGAGCTATGATCTGCCCTTGATGAGGTTGACGGGTCCAGATATGTTCTTCCATCCGAGCGCTCTCCTACTTTCTTCAAGCGTAGGAAGAAGATTTAGCACATGCACAGAGCATTATTAAATCATTGAAAAGTTTAAATAGCATTACCTGTCTTTTTGCGACATCAAGATCTGTTGATTGATTCTGAAAGGCTCTCTGTACAAGTACATATAAGCATAAGCTTCCCATAAAAGTCACAACTATTGCTCATTGCTACATTAATTTTCAAATGAAGGAACAAGTCCATGGATTAAGGTAGATAAGAGATGCATCAGTTCAATATAAAGAACCACTAACAAAGTGATACCCTTTTTGCACACTATTACAGTACCTAAATCTAGTGATAAACTGACACTATGCACGTAACAATTGTCATCATTCAGAATTTGGACAATACGATATGCAACTAAGGTGACTACAACCTACAGCATACCTTCTCAGCAATTATCTCATCAAGCAACTTCCCTTGTTTCAGGACCTTACCACAACAAGAAAAACCATGTTAGCAGGAAGTAATAACCAATACAAACTACGAAGAGAAAATCCTGACTGAAAAGGAATACAAGGCAAGAAACTAAGTAAGCTCGCAGGTTACATAAAGATAATACTGACCATTTCCGCAAGGGATTCGACCTTTTCCCTGCAAGATGATAATTCCTGCAGAAATGCAACAATGTTGAGCTCATGGCCAAACATAATATACAGACAGATTGAAGAAACAAATCCAACCTTTTCGAGATCATTATTTGGAACTACAACCTCCGGTGCAAAGATATTGATAATGTCCTTATGTTTAAACCTTCTTCCACATTGAGGGCACTAGCAAGCAACACATTGAACAAATTTTGAAATGAATGCTCGCTCAGAAGGATATGCACATGCTCTTATTCGAAACAAAAAATCATTTGGCATTCGTACCGTTGCAGTAATGTTACCACGCTGCGTTAACCATCTCTCCAGGCAAGATCCGCCATAGACATGCCCACAAGGAATGCAGCTACAGCATAGTAGCCATTTAGGCATTGTATATCCATAGACCAACCGAAATAAAATGTAGTCCAATTTTAAATTTTACACATTATATCCATAAGAGCATTGAAAACAAAATCTAGTCCAATCTCAGCCAGTTGTCATTTATTCATACGAACTAGCCTTCAAAACTGGCAATAATGTCAATGTGCAATCATGTACCCGTGATAGAACGCTGCAATTCCTAATACTTGCTAGACAGAACCATCGTTTGTTCGAAACAGACTAATTTCCGCAGAGTCCTTGTTCTTGTAAGTATGTATCCCTAATGACGGCTATCTAGCAAAAGAGGAACCAGGCAATAATACTGGAGTGATTCGGCCTCACCTGATGCGATGGGCGCCTTCGGAGGTCCAGGGCTCCATACACACGGGGCAATTGGCGTTGCTGGCCGCCCTCTCCGCCACCACAGCGCCGCCGGGAACCCTAGCTGGCACGGACGGCCCGCATCCCTCCGCGACGCTCTCCTGCTGCAGCTGCTGCTGCTCCGACGACGACGAGTCGCTCTCCTCATCCGATGATTCTCCGTCCTCTGCATCCGTGTCCCCCTCCGACGACGACGACAACGACGACGAGGAGTCCGAACCTCCCCCCTCTTCCGACGACGGGTCCTCTTCCGGACCGTCGTTGTCGGGGTAGCTGACTTCGAAATCGACGTCCGCATCCTCCTGGACCGGCGCCGGGGGAGACGCGCGCCTGCCTCGGAAGCGCGACGGCATGGCGGCGGCGGCGGCGGGCAAGGGCAGAGGCGCCGAAACCGCCAGGGGTTTCCAGGTTGAAAAAAATTGACCTGAGTTGAACGGAAATTTTCGCGTTTCCTCAAATTTGTTTTTCTTTAGACACGAGAATAATGCGGTTCGGATAGTCTTCCATCTCCTGTTTTTTTTTTTCCAACAAAAAGTTTCCAAAACAATTTTATAGACCGAACTATACACAGTAGAACTAATTAAAAATGGTGGAAACAACACATAACATTCGGCACAATTATAATCTCTGGGAGATTACACAACGGGAAAAGTAATGCTAATGCAAATTACCTTTTTTTTTAGGTTTCAGACCCCTCTATTAATCAAAAAACATACGGATACAAGCGTGCGTAACTAACCACACTTTGTCTCCTTGCTCGCCGATCACACTAAATCTAGTCAAACAATGGGTTTCTATATTAGAGCACATCTTCTCGTGGCTAAAAACTAGCTCTTCAAACTCACGCCTAGTTAGCTCCGTAATGATTGCTTGCATGATTTCATATTTTTTGATCAGCTTAGTTGAAGACATAGATAGGAGAAGCGAATGCCAGATGCGCGGTATGCCCGTCAATCCAATTTCGTGAGATTGAGTCAAGATAGGAAGGCAAAATTATTTGGAGTAAAGTCGCTTGGAAGAAAGAATAGGAGTTAATCTACTATGTGCGATTTCTTTTTAGCTTATGATTTTAGAGAAGCTAGCTTTTGACAGAATGTGAGGAGAAGCTATGGTGGAGAGAATCACACAGAATCTGGTTCCTTCTATATTATTTTTTTGGCTTCTAGACATTTGGTTTGTTTGATGTGTTGAGTTGTGAAATGTCTATAACGTCCATATATTTTATATGTATACTAGTTTTTACTATATAATAAGCTAGAAATGAACAAAGAATATTCTAAAATAGTCAAATGAGATAATATCGTTAGTTTTAAATTATTACATGTCCAAACTAAAAGAGAAATACTCTAACAGGGTACACTAGCAGACACTGGATTTTTAAATCAGAACCATACACCGGAATTCTCAAATCAGTATAGTAGCATACACTAGCGGCAAGACCTGCTGCGACGGAAAAGTACACAACAGCATACACTAGCGGCAAGCAGCGCTGGCATTCGTTTGTAAATACAAGAAAGCAGAGGGGAGAAGCACCTCCTGACCCGATCCTGGTTTTACGAAGGAACTTAGATTCGCGGTGGAAAAAAGATAGGCAGAATCGGACCCGTTCTTTTGGGCTTGTGCAATTCTGGGTCTAGAATCTGTTCTATAAGCTAAAAAGAAGTCGGCCTATCTCCTGAACGATATGAGCATAAAATCCTCTAGTACCCTTCTACAAGTTACAGATAACATTCTAGCAGTCACTTGCTAGTCGAACTCGTCGAGCATAGATATCTCTCGCCAACGCAATGCATTCTCTACACACTAAGACCTCGAGAGTCTCGGCTTCTGTTTTCCCCAGGTAAACAAGTGCTGACGCGCCCATGAACTTGTCGGTATCATCCCGCGCTACAGCCGCCACCGCACCCCTTCTAGTATTTTTGCTAATAACCGCATCCACGTTGATCTTGATCACTCCTTGTGGTGGAGGTATCCAAGCCGGTCCACGCGACGTAGCCGTCGGCACCGTTCTTGTCTACATCTTTCCCTCCGTCTCTCCAAGGTCCGAGAGGAACTAGTTCACAAAACAATGCACCGAAAGGGGACTCTGGTAGATTTGTTCGTGTAGGGCCTTCCGTCTCGCATGCCAGATGGACCATAGGGTCACAAAAACCCTAGTCCGTCATGCCTGATCATGGCAATCATTTGTGCCAGACACGTTTGTGTGTCTCCCTCCTCCGAGCAGTGGATATATTCGGTGATCTGTTCATCTTGCAATGCCCGGACACACCTCAACATTGGGTGGTCGATAAGGGAATGCCTCCATGAATCCCGTGCTCCACATAGCTGGCATCTATCATCGTCAGCCATATGCCTATGATGGCGCACATCATTGGTTGGGAGCGATTGCTTCGCCAGCCTCCAGAAAAAGGTTTTCACCTTTGCCGGAACACGCGTCCGCCACAGCTCTGTCCACTGCTTCTCCAAAGCAGCTCCGTTCGACGTGGAGGCCCTTCCATCCAGCCAAGCTTCTCTCTTGTCTCTTGTTGATACTAGCATCTTATAAGCCAATCGCACAGAGAAGACTCCTTTTCGGTCATAATGCTAGGACCAAAAATCCTCTTGACATCGGCTACTCAATGGTATTTGAAGAATAATATCGGCATCCATTGGTAGCAGGTATTCTAGCAGTTTTTCTTTATCCCACGCCATCGTGTTCCTACATATGAATTCGGACACACGCCTAGGTGGTTATTGACCTTGTTGGAGGGGGGGCGATGTATGCAATGGGGCGGAGCATACCATCGTGGGGTAACCATTGATCGTTCTAGGGGTCGGTAGTCTCACCCGTGCCAATACGTCGAATCAAACCTTGTTTCAGTACTTGTAGCCCCTCGTGGATCACCCTCCACACCTGGGATGGAGAAGAACCAACGCTGGCTTCAAGCAAATACTTGTCATGGTAATACCAGGTATTGAGAAGCCTGGCACACATCGATGAAGGGTTTTGGAGTATCCTCTGTCCTTGTCTTGCTAGAAGAGCTAGATTAAACAGCTCGATGTCTCGGAACGCTAAACCACCCATGTGTTTAGGTTTACACATCTCCTTCCATGAAATCCAACTAGGTTTTCTCTCGCCGTCATGGCTGCCCCACCAAAACTTGCGGATCATGGCGTTAATGTGCTCATACAAACCTCTTGGCAATTTGAAACAAGTCTTTGAAAAGATAGGGATCGCTTGAATTACAGACTTGATAAGGACATCCTTTCCTCCTACAGATAAAAGCTTCTCCAGTCGTTCATGTATACGCTTACAAATTCTGTCCTTTATATATTTGAAGGCACTGTTTCTCGATTTCCCCACATCCAAGGGCATTCTGAGATATTTATTGTTAAGTGTTTCATTGTGAATATCCAGTGCCGCTTTAACTCCCTCCCGAGCTACGACCCGACAACCTTTGCTTAAGAAAATTGAAGAACTTACTAATGCCTCAAAAAATAGCCATCTTCCACCGTATTTAAACATTGTTTTAGTCAAGAAATTGACAAGAAACTCTCTATCCTTGCCACTAATGACTAATAATTGCAAAGATATGCAAACCATTGCTTTGTTTTGTGTTGTGCAGGAAATCACGCGTTTAATGATAAATCTGGAGACATAATGAAGGTTTTTGAGGAAGTCCACACGACCAAGTAATTGTGGATCCAATTCTAGGCGAAAGCAGCCATAACGACCACTGGTACGGGCAGGGCCCGCCCATACAGTCCGCCCGTACCATGTGGCGGTGGCTCGATCTCGTCAAACCCTACAAATTTCGTGAAGACGCCTATATATTTTGAGGTCTCAGCCGCCACGCAGAAGGCCACCATTCTCAGATTGCATCACAACACACCCCAAGGAGATCCACACCATTGTTCATCCCTTCCATCTTCCATCCCCTCCATTAGCCATAGCCATTACTTTGTACTTTAGATCTCCTTGTGATTCGGCGACCATTGTAAGAATATTTGATTTCAATCTAAGTATTTTGCACAATGTGTTCTATCCTTGATCTTATTGTTATGAGTGAGTAGTCCTCACGGGCTGTGAGTTGGGGAGAAACCTCGTAGAGATTATGTGCATCTAATCGATGGGAGCATTGTGTATTATTTGAAATAGAGATTTCTATCTTTTATTTATTTGTCTCTTGTCTCGATTTTTGGACTTGTAGGTACCCAAGACCCCATAGATTGATAAAGGCTTGAGGTGAGATACTTGACTAGAGGCGATCTCATAGGAACCGAAGTGAGAGAAAGGGTAGTACGGTCTTCTCTTAGCGACCCATTCAGGATCACAACAACATCACCACTTAGTGCTTTGATCTGTGTTTTACACTTAATAATCGTTTGTAGCTCATTGCTTCGTGGTGCACTCAGTTGGACTAAAAGACTATTTCTATGCCTGCTGCATAACTGGGTCTCTAGTATATTAGAATGTGTTGCCCACAAGAGATTATCTCTTTTAAAACTTTACACATGACTATGCTTATTATTATCTTTTATCCCATATGATGTGCAGTTGTAGGTGGATCTTCAACCTAACCTATCTCCATCTATTGAATCAACCCACTATAAAAGTAAACTAGATTGGTCGGTAAACAAAGGTAAAACAAAGAAACAAAGTCTTGTAGATGTGTCCTTTTTATTTCCTTTTAGCATTGCTTTCGAAGGTTCGATTGAACCTATGTCTACTTGGGAAAAAGCTACTATGCTACATCCATGAATACATATCGAAGGTATCACTTACTCTGATTGATCTTCTGCCCCGAGGCTCTGCAATACAGGTCAAGAAGTTACTGTACTCTCCCCGCACTCTCTGTATCCGCCTTAAAAAGCAATAGGCTATCATCTGCAAAAAGAAGGTGACTAACCACCGAAGCAGACAGTGCCACCATTAGTCCATGTTGCTCTGATGATAAATGATGATGTTTTAACAGGCACAAAAGATCCTATGCTGCTAAAAGGAAAACATACAGAGAAATTGGGTCTCCCTGTCAAATCCCCCTTGAGGGGTTGAACTGCTGCAATTTCACCCCATTGAATAAAACCTGGAAGGACACGGTCGTGATAAGCCGCATCACCATATGAACCCACAACATGTGGAACCCGAGCTTGAGCATGACAGCCTCCAGGTACCTCCACTCTAAGCGATCGCAAGCCTTCTTCATATCAAGTTTTAAGGTGCAGAAACTATTCTTATTTTCTTCGTTTGTCTTCATAAAATGGAGACACTCATATGCTATGATAATGTTATCCGTTATTAATCTTCCTGGTATAAAGTAGATTGTTCCTCCGTGATGATCTGTGGAAAGCAGACTTTCAGGCGGTTTGCCACCACCTTCGACGCGCTTTTGAAGATCACGTTACAGAGGCTAATAGGCCGGAATTGGCCCAACTCCTCCAGGCTAGCCACTTTGGGTATTAGAATGATAAAAGTTTGGTTAATATCTCTCATGTCGTCTTCCCCCTTAAGCACTCACAAGACTGCTAAGGTTACTTCCTCCTAGCAGATTTCCCAATGTCTTTGAAAGAAATGGGCCGAAAAGCCGTCCGGCCCTGGGACCTTTGTCGGAAATATTTGGAAGAGGGCCAATTTCACCTCCTCCTCCTTGATCGGCCGTAACAAATCCTCGTTCATTTGTTTAGTGAATTTTGTTGGTATCACCTGAATCACCTCTTCCATGTATATGACTCCCTCCGAGAGCTATAGGATTTTGTAGAAATCTCTTGTTAAACTGGCCATCTCTTGGTCATCTTCCGTCACTACTCCATCGGATCGCTTGAGCCTTCGGATGCGGTTCTTCTTTTTTCGTTAGTTCTCTCGGAGGTGAAAGAACCGGCTATTCTTATCACCCTCGGCTAGCCACTGCACCCTAGATCTCTGGTGCCACATTACCTCCTCATGTTGATACAACTCGGTTAGCCATTGTACAACCATTGTCGCCTCGTCCGAGGGCCCCGCTCTGAACGGATACGAACGTAGGATCTCGAGTTTGTCACATAACTGTCTAATCTCCCGTCGAACATTGCCTAAGGTATTCTTAACCCAGTCATTAAGTGACCCCAACACTTGGATTAATTTATCTTGGAGCTGAATCATATTGAAAGCCTTCCCCTCTGCCTACCAGATATCATCAAGGAAAGGTTTAAACCGGTTATGATCTTCCCACATAATTTCATACCTGAAGATCTTCTCTTTAGTAACTCTCTGCTGACTAGCGGATTCCTGCCACTGTAACATGATCGGGCAGTGGTCCGATGTGATTATCGTGAGATGAGACACGGTTGCCATAGGGAACATACTGCTCCATGATGTCGTTGCCAAAGCCCTGTCTAGCCGCACACGGCAGAACGCGCCCCCCGCCACACATTTTTCATAAGTCTAGCTTCGTCCCTCAAAACCATGGTCAACAAGCTTGCACATGTCTATCGCCTCCCGAAATCCCTCGATCTGGGCCAAACTCCTTTCCGCAGCTCCCTCGTGTTCATGTTGAAATAACACTTCATTGAAATCCCCAATACACACCCACTACAATGGGTTTGCAGATTTTATAAATTTTAACATATCCTAGGTCTTGAAACATTCCGACACCTGGGCTTCTCCATAAACACATGTGAGTCTCCATGGTTCGCTTCCCCTCTCTGTAACCCTCGCATCAATATGATACTAAGAATACGACAAAATCTCTATATCAGTTTCATTATTCCAGAACATACCTAGACCGCCACTGCAGCATGTACTGCTTATAGCAAAAGAATGATTGAAACTTAGTAGCCTAGCTAGGCCCTCCACACGCGACTTATTAATCTGTGTCTCAGCCACACATAGGGCGGTAGGTTTAAATAGCTTCACAAGATCGCGAAGCTCCTGAACTATCGCGTTGCTACCAAGACCGCGATAGTTCCAACATATACAACTCATTGCTCTGGGTGGCACTCTGATCTCCTTCTACGTCTTCCTCGCCCTCTTTGGGTATGGTTTCACCGAAGATGGTATTTGATTCAGAGCCCCCTCCTCCACAAGAGTTGTGTCCAAGTGTTTCCTTTCTTCCGGGTGGCTTCCCTTCTCAGTGATCTGCAGTAGTCCATCCCTGCCTCATCCTCCATCTCCCCTTCCCACGCTAGGCGGTGATTCACCCAGAGGATGCTTGTGTGTGTTAGTCCGCCCGCCACGCCCACGGCTTCCCTGACCACTTTGGCCTCCATCACGAGTAGGCGCCCTATAACGCACCCCCCACAGAATGGGGGTGCCAATCTTCCATCGGAGCTATATCCACTGGCCATGCATATTGCTTACTTTCAACGTTGTGGACACCATCCCCGCACTCCAGTTCTTCATGGCCAAAAAGCCCACAAATCTCATAGAATTTGGGCAGTTTCTCGAACATCACCTGAAAAGTCATCCTCTCAGGAAACAAAAATTTCCTACCTAGCGCAACACCAATGCCAAGATCTATCTATGAGTTAATGTAGTAACAGGATAGAGGTTTTAGTGACATACCCTTGTAGACCGAAATCGTTTAACGTTCATGGGAACGTGGATGACATAGTTGTAATCATAGCCAACATGAAGGTCGATTTTCTCCTTGCACAACGTCCAGATGTCATAACTGGCAGCACCTCCTTGGTCTTGCACACGTCCGATGTTCAACAATGACCTCTGTTCTCCCTGGTCTAGCCGGGCTGCGGAAGTAGACCTTCTGGAACTAGGATCCAATAGTAAGACGACGTGTTGGGTGGTGTCATCTCCCACGTGTGTGGTTCTTCTTCCAACCGCAAGTGCGAGAGACAACGAGAGAGAGAGGGGAAATCCCTAAGGAAAATGCCTTAGGAATTTCCCAATTTTTAATTATGTATTTACCCTCTCCCTTGGACCCCTCTTTATATAAGAGAAGGGGGACCCCCACATTGCCATGTGGGACTAAAAGAGGAAGGGGCATGCCATGGGAAGGATGGCCAGCTAGGTGGGCCCCTCCCACCCACGCACGGCGGCCCAAGCCAGCTGATACGTTGCAAACGTATCTATAATTTTTGATGTTCCATGCTTGTTTAGTATCTACTTTGCTTTGCTTTGTCAACACTTTAAGGTATTTTTATATGTTTTCTAGGACTAACCTATTAACAAGATGCCACAGTGCCAGTTGTCTGTTTTCTTCTGTTTTTGGTTCCAGAAAAGGCAGAAAATCAATATTCTTGGAATTGGACGGGACAAAAGCCAATATGCCTATTTTTCCCGGAGCAACACAGAAACACGAAGCAGAGACGGAGTAGGGCACCAGGGTGGGCATACCATATGGTGGCGCAGGCTAGCCCTGGCCGCGCCACCAGGTGCTGTGGGCCCCCTGGCCGCCCATCGACCTTGCCTCTTCGCCTATAAGATGCCTCCTGATGCAAAAAACCCTAAATCGAACAGCCTCCAGCTACGAAAAGTTCCACAACACGATTGTTCTATGAACAAAGGATTGTTGTTTTCTCCCTAGTAGCAACATCACATCTAGTACCTTAGAGATTTCAGTCACTTCCCCAGATTACCAGAGGCATGAACCCACTATCGAGCATAAATACTAACTCTTGGAGTTGCTAGCATCTACTTGGCCAAGATAGCTACTAACAACGGAAAGCATGCAAGATCTCAAATAACAAAGACATGATAGAATCAATAATCAATCTGAAATAGCATCTCAATATCCATCGGATCCCCGCAAACACAACATGTATGAATTACAAATAGATGATCTTGATCATGAACAGAGCTCACAAGATCTAAACATGAAAGCACAAAGGAGGAGAAACCAGCCATCTAGCTACTACATGGATCCGTAGTCCAAGGATGAACTACTCACGCATCACACCGGAGGCTTGCATGGTGATGAAGAAGGCCTCCAGGGTGAATTCCCCTCTCCGGCAGGGTGCCGGGAAGAGCTTCAGATCTCTCCCGATCTAGGGATGGAGGTGACAGCGGCTACAGACTCTTTCGTGAATTTTTGATCGGGTACTTAGGGTTTTCGTCCCAAGGGCAATATATAGGCGGAAGGAGAGTCCGAGGGGGTGCCGGGAGCAGCCACACCACCCCCTGGCGCGGGCTAGGCCTAGCCGCGCGGCCAGGTGGTGTGGTGGCTCCCTGGCCCTTCTCCGTCTCGTATTCTGCCACTTGATCACTTCCGGAAAAATAGGCACTTTGGCTTGTGTCCCGTCCAATTCCGAGAATATTCATTTTCTGACTTTCCTGGAACCAAAAACAGCAGAAAACAGGCAGCTGGCACTGTGGCTCTTGTTAATAGGTTAGTCCAAGAAATCATATGAAAAGTACTCCAAAGTTGGAACAAAACACAAGAAAGTGGATAAAACCAAGCATGGAACATCAAAAATTATAGATACATTTGCAATGTATCAGTATCTCAACAACATTAAGTTCCCCCTCTTTATGTTGAAAAGTTTGAAGTTGCATTTGTTTTGCTTTACTTTACTTGTTGCTTTGTGCTTTCATGACTTGTTTCTTTACAATATTCCTATGTATAGGAAGTGGGTTAGACTTAAATGTGTTTTGAATTTGCTTCTTGATGCTCTCTTTTACTTCAATTCATATTTCCTATGTGAGCATCTTCTCAAACTATTATGCCTAACTTAAAGGCGTTAAAGAAAAGTACTTATTGGGAGATAACCCAAAAGTTTTAGATGAGTCTTGGAAGTTATTGCTTCAGTAATAACCTCTCCTTATACTTTTTATTTTCCTTTTGTGCCAAGATTAACCTCTAATGAGAGAGAAGTAAGACTTGGGAAAGTTGTTGTCCCAAAACAGATTTTTGTGCTTCGCTATAAAAATTCGTGTAAAATATCTGTACGTCGGTTTGAGCTGTGATTTTTGTGCCCCCGGTTGTTATCCAACTTCCGTTAGTTCAACACTTTTCGATTTGAGCAACATAAGGTCTTCTAAAAAGTTCGTTTTTACCTGCTGGTCTGTTTTGACAGATTTCTGCCATTATTTGCATTTGGCTCTTAATCTCTTTCTCTTTGAGTTCTCTTTGTCACTTGAACTTTTTAAAGGAAGTTCTACAGTAGCTTGTGTTTTTATGGAAGTTTTACTTGTGTTGAAATTGAACCAAAAGAATTATTATCTTGAGTACACTAATGTTGCTAATGAAGATTGTGTGAAGTTTTCTATGAAGAAAATTTCCAGGTGTAGGGAAAGAATGATGTAATGAGATGAAGAATGGACAAAAGCTCAATATTGGGGATGCCACCCCATGTCACCCCAAGAAATATCCAAGAAGTACAAGCATCAAAGCTGGGGGTGCCCAAGGCATCCCCTTCTTCATCAATAAAAATCTCAGGTCTTTCTAGACACTTCGTTTTTGTTGTTTCATGCACTGTTGTGTTGTTCTTGGAGCGTCTTTGTTTTTGTTTTTAGTTTTATTTTGCTTAGTTTGCTTGAATAAATTGGTTGGACCCCCTCATTCATACATTAGTTTTTAAATAGTTTGGTTTGGATTGGAAAAAGAGTAGGAAAAGTTCATGCTTAAGTGGTAAAAGGAGCTTGTTTTTGACTGTGGCCTATGCTTTGTCATGCCATGCTTGATATTGTTTTGGATTTATGCTTAGTGATCTTTGCTGTAGCATGCATGTTATAAAAAATTGAGATTTCTTAATGTGCCTTGAAAGAATCATGCGTTGTTTTAGCATATTAAAGCATAAGTATTGTGGTATTCTCCTTTGATGCTTTATTTGGGTTGACTTGGTGCATGCTCACACCATGTTATGACTATCCCAAGTCACCATAGCCTTTATGATCCTTTAGTTTTCGACTTGTAATATCACTTTATGCTTTAATTAATGATGTTTTGTCGCTTTGCATGATTATGGCCATTATTGCTCTCTTAGTTGGTCGCTCTCAGTCTTTTGCTAGCCTCCATAACCAAGGATGAGTTCCACTCATGCATCCAATTCCAAATAAAACCAAGTTATTCCAAAGAGTCCACCATACCTACCTATTAGCATTTGCTATTATAAGTATATTCATGTTTTTATCTAGCTTCCAAATTAAACTTGTTATGAGAAAACTAGTGATTAAAGCTCTCACGAACTTGATGACACACTTTACTTTTCTTTCCCTTAATAAACTTGAACCATTGTGTCGTATATGTTGTATATGCTTGCACTTCTATGTTGGGGATTAGCAGAACCATGCTGTCATGGGGAACGCTTTCAACATTGCACTTGTACTTTGTACCTAGTTGATATCATGCTCTTTTGTCTATGGATGTTGTCGGTCTGAAATGAAAGGGGAACTTGTAAGTCCATGGAGTTATGTATGTGTGTTAGAGAAACGCCTGGGCCGCCGGTCTAATCCATGTTGTCATGGTGTAAACCTGCAGCGTAACCATAATGAGCTGTCTATGAAGCATTCTTCTTATAAAAAAAGAGATAGAGATTGAGAAAAATAGAAAAACAAAAGAAAAAAGAGATATGAGAAAAGCGGAAAGAGAGAAAAAAGCACCATTTTCCCATGGTAAATAAGAAGATTGCTGAGATGCTTGTTGTATGCTTGCCTTGTCATTTTGATATGGGGGTTCTTCCGTATCATCGAGCAAGGGGTACCCTGTTGGCGGTTCTCTATGATACACATGTACTTACTATGACAAGAACTTACCGATAACTAAACTTGAGTAGCATGAGGAGCAGCCCTCGTATTCAAGGGACATGAGATTTCCAACTTATACTTTGTCAAGCATATACTCCATAGTTTGTTCACTTTAACCTTAATCACTTCAAGATTCTTATGATAGGGGAAATGAAAGCTGAAAGTTAATAAGTACCATAATTTTTGGAAGCTCTTTATGAAACTTGAATCCCTGCTTCCTTCTATGAAGGCCTTTCTTCCACTTATACATATTGAGTCTCCACCTTCTATCTTTATGCACTTACTTTGAGAGCATAGTGGCCATTCTTAGTTCTATGTGCATTGTCCCAAGACTTGTTGATTGATGCATAACTTGATATTGCTTGTTTTAAACTATTTGCATCTAGTCACTCTTATGAACTTCTAAGGTGTCCTATGCATTTATGTTTGCTACTCTATGAGGGACAAGTTGAATGCCATTATGTTATGTTTTCTTTATGTGGAACAAACAAATGTCTTGCAAAGCATTATCATTCATGAATCTTTTGTTTGTGCCTTTTTATGTTGCAACATAGTTTCTTTGTCTTATTGCTAGAACTTTGTCTTTCATGCTATGATTGAAGTACTATAATCCCAGCTTTGAATGTTTTATAAATACTTTGATCAAGTTTATGATGGTGCATGTCACCTCAAAAATTATTCTTTCTTTTTATCACTTACCTACTCGAGGACGAGCATGAGTTAAGTTTGGGGATGTTGATACGTTGCAAATGTATCTATAATTTTTGATGTTCCATGCTTGTTTAGTATCTACTTTGCTTTGCTTTGTCAACAGTTTGAGGTATTTTTATATGTTTTCTGGGACTAACCTATTAACAAGATGCCACAATGCCAGTTGCCTGTTTTCTTCTGTTTTTGGTTCCAGAAAAGGCAGAAAATCAATATTCTCGGAATTGGATGGGACAAAAGCCAATATGCCTATTTCTCCTAGAGCAACACGGAAACACGAAGCAGAGACGGAGTAGGGCACCAAGGTGGGCACACCATATGGTGGCGCGGGCTAGCCCTGACCGTGCCACCAGGTGGTGTGGGCCCCCTAGCCGCCCACCGACCTTGCCTCTTCGCCTATAAGATGCCTCCCGATGCAAAAACCCTAAATCGAACAGCCTCCAGCCACGAAAAGTTCTGCAGCACCGCTGATGTCTACGCACTTCTATTCTTGTAGACAGTTGTTGGGCCTCCAAGTGCAGAGGTTTGTAGAACAGCATCAAGTTTTCCCTTAAGTGGATCACCCAAGGTTTATCAAACTCAGGGAGGAAGTGGTCAAAGGTATTCCCTCTCAAGCAATCCTGCAATCAAGATACAAGAAGTCTCTTGTGTCCCCAACACACCCAATACACTTGTCAGGTGTATAGGTGCACTAGTTCGACGAAGAGATAGTGAAATACAAGTGGTATGGATAATTATAAGTGGTAACGGTGATAGAAAATAACTTGATGGCGTGGAAAAGACTAAAGGCAAACTGAAATAAAGATGGAAACAAGCAAACATGTAACAGATCTAATAGCAAACGGTGTTTCAATGCTTAGAAATAAGGCCTAGGGATCATAATTTCACTAGTGAACACTCTCATATAAATATATTCTCTTTATGATACTACTCTGAACTACTCTCCGGTTGGACACTCTAATCCATGGTAGGGCTATAACAGCATACCTCAAAGTAAGCCTTTCCCATCTAGATAACCCCACATTGTCACCTTGAGTACTAGATGAGTCCAACAAACACCACAATTTCATAAAGACATCCAACTCCAAATATAACTCATAACAAGTATTTGTAATCTCTAGCCTAAGTGCCACCATGGTGTGCACGCTGTCACTTTCACACACATGGGGAGAGCAGAGATCTATTAAAGCACTTGAGTAGCAAGGTAGATCTACTTGATTACAAAGCTCATGATCACAATATGATCATGCATAGAGAGAGAGATGAACACATACCTACCGGTAGAACCCTTTGCCTCGAGAGAGAACTACTCCCTCCCTATCATGGGAATCAGCAACAGTGATGGAGATGGTGGTGGAGATCGATGGAGATGGCTCCGGGGGCAATTCCCCGTGCCGGTAGGGTGCCGGAACAGAGACTTTCTGTCCCTCGAATCTCCCCTTCGGTGGCGACGGCGCAGCGGAACTTTTCATGGATTTCTGATTGACTGTCTAGGGTTTTTGCCTCGAGAGGAATATATAGGCGAACACTACAAGAAATGTGTTGACTAGTGACCTTTTCTTAACGACCATGGTTTTTTTGGTCATAGATCTATAACCATTTCGAAGAAAATGGCCGTTTACCATTTGGGAGGGTCGAAACCCTGAAAAACTGCGAACTTTTTTATCATTAAAGTCATAACTTCATTACACCAATTGGTCATAACATAGACAATATTGCTCTACGACCATAAGTTTAGACAACTACGACCAATTTATATGGTCATGACTGGTAATATGTGGTGCGCTGAAATGACTGGATGGCCAACTCAACAGTTTTGCCTACATATCATATCCACGTGTCAATTTTCGTCTACCTAGCACTATCATATGGACCCAGGAAACGGAAACGTTGGTCTTTTTTAGATAGTAAACAGATTGGCGCAAATTGTCACAAACGTTGGTCAATTGAGCTGATTGCCGCGAGAATAGAGTCAGCCAATAAGAATACAAGAGGGAACTACCCAGGGATCACCCACGGAAGAACACCTCAGCCGTCAACACACCACCATCCAACGGTCTGAAAATTTCACTCCCGCGCTGGATTTTGGCTGAGGCGCACGCGAGAGGAATCTGAAATTGGGCCGAGCTCAGTACGTGGGAGACAAATTTGGTGCTATCCCCTCGCAGCCTGAGCCCCAGCCCCATCAAACAGTACACTGCAAATTCATGGCATACCCTCACAACGCCTCCTCTCTCCCCCTCTCTTCCACCTCTGCCGCCGGCATAGATCCCCGCCAAGTCCGGCCACTCCCTGCCTCGCCGACCAGCTCCCCAGAACCCCCTCCTCCCCCGCTCTCTATTCCACCTCGTGGAACCACCGAACAACACCTCCAACGGAAACCCTATCCCGGGATTCTGTCCCTGCCCCTCCTTTCCTAACCCATCAATTACGCCCCATCCTCCTTGCTGCTCGTTGTGGCCTTCCGCAGGCTACCTGCTGCCATATCTGGCCACACCTTACCTTGCTTGCTCTCCCGACGATCCTAGAACGGAAGGTGAGTGGTTGCGGTGATTGCGGTGGAGCTGTCCCTCCTAGTGGAGATGAAGATGCGCCGAGGGGAGCACTAGGTGGACCTACCCTAATGGATTCTGGGTGTGTATGGGGAGGAGTTCGAGGTTGTCGAGTACTGGAACGAGCACATCCAGATCGCCAAGCTCCTCCACCACCCCGCCCGCGCCCGTGGAGGACCTCAGGAACTGCAACGCCAGTTCATCAAGGTTGGCATGTTGTTCCAGCTCCCCGCCATGTTTCACAATAAGCATTTGTACACAGCGATGCCACACCTCTTTCTCTTGATTATTGTTTGAGTATTGTTGTCTATTTTTGTCAGGACATTGTGGCAACAATAAATTGCAACAAAGGAATTGTACCTTCAGTATTGCTTTTTCAGTGTTTAAGATTAAGTGATTAACTGTACTGAAACTTTTGGAGTACAAAAGGAAATTGTAACAAAAGAATATAGTACTCACACTTTTCCATTTGACGGAGTACAAAAGGAAATTTTGGAGTACTCCATATTTTTTCTATTGAGCTGAATTTGTGTCTAGCATATACTTATATGGCATAAAATTTTCCAATTGACTTTGTGTATCTTTATATTCAGCAGCACTAAATTGTTTAACTTTGCTGCTGCCTGTGAAGTTCTACTCCATTTAACTTACTGTAGTAAATAAGAATGTATGATGCCATTTTGGCACTAGTATAAACTCCATTCATTTAACACTAGTGCAAGAGCAGTTCATGTGTGCTTCTGAATAGCTGTCAACTAAATAAGTTCAGGCTTGTAGATTATTTTTAGATGTGTAGCATAATTTGATCATGGAGTACAAACATTCAGTCTAGTTATGCATGCTCATGGAATAATTGCTCATTATGGAGTATCGACACGCAGTAGCATGACAAGAGTATTAAATATGGACCCTACTTGCTCACTGAATCATGCATATTTTATCTGCAAGTATGTTTGCATATACTCTTATGTGTTCATTTGCTTCAACATTTGGTTGTTTTGGTCCTCAGGCTTTGTTTAAAGTTTGAAAGATTGACCAATAATCAAAATAGTGAATTGATAATGTGCTTGTTCGCTTACACAGGATGTCGTCGTTGTTGCGACACTGAATATTGTGAGGCCACCCAAGAAGGGGTCAGCTGTCCAGCACCCTCGCACTAGGACTCCGACATCTGTTCATGATGGTATCTTGGAGGATGTCACCTACCCTGATGTATTCGTGGGGAAGTGGACCAGATACCATGCCAAGTTCATCAAGGTAGTACACTCTGCAACTTATGAGTCCAATGTTAACATATATAAATTCTATTGAAGAAGTTGGTCGAAGCATATTACTGTGCTTGTAGTGTTGTAGTTGCTATAATTTGATATGGTGCTTGTGCCAACAATTATAACTCTGATAGTGTCCAAGTTCTCACTTTACTCTAGAAACATCTTACACGTGGAACACTTTTAGCCTTCTAGCCTCTCAATGTAGGTAATGGTCCTATTGTTTTGTCCTTTCAGATCTTCTTGGACCTGAAGGAGTGCAGCAAAATGGAATCAAATCTGCTCTTCCCTGTCGTGTCTGCAGGTACTGGACCCATGGTGGTGCTGGATGAGCCGTTGATGCCGTTTCGCGTGGTCTGGGACTTTGTGGCGGTTGTTGTGCTCCTGTGAGAGGAGGTCGCGTCATCATGCTACTACAGTAACTCTTGTCAGGATCATTTAGAAATTTAATATCCTAATTGTGTTTGGTGCATGTATCATGTGCTGCCTATCATATCATGAAGAGGACAAGCTACTACAGATCAAATTTGCAGTCTAGTTTGCTTCACTAGCTAGTCAAGCTTTGTTAGTTGTTTGGAGATTAGAATATAGGACTATGACTTGCTTATTTGATCAATAACAAAGACATTTTTAGTGTTATGTGCATGCATTCTGGTTTCAAATTCCTGGCTGATTACATATCTTGATATTATGCCAGCCACTATAGTATTATCTTGAATTATAATGCTAGCTATATATTTCTCACTGGTCTTAGGTTCAGTAAGTTTGCTTTAGAATCCTTGATTGAGTGGTTTATTTTTAAATTCCTGTAGGATTCAAAGTCACCACACCGTCAACTCAACATTGATGAGCCCATGCGCCCTCAACATAGAAGCTCACCTTGGATTTACTCCATTCGACCCCTCAATTTCTCTCTTTATTATTTTTAATCTTCTGTGGACTAATACTGTGATATGACTTGATCTTCTCGGCATAGCTACTTTGTGTTAACTTGGTACTTTTCTGTTTATCTCGAGTACTAGACTGAGGCCTATAATAAACTTAGCTTGGTTGGAAACCTGTAGGGTTATTGTTTTGTTTATCTTGTGGTATGGCTTGTGTGGTACTGTTTTGTTCATCTTGAGTGCTAGACTAGTAACTATTTTAGCATGCCAGATTTACCTTGTGCATGAAATTCTTACTCAGAAGTCAGAAACCCAGAAATATGGCCAACTTGTGAAAATGAAGTTACTAGATAAGTGTTCTAGATTAATTGGAAATTCTTTACTCATTATTATGATGGCAACCTATGGCTTTTCTTCTCTTATATTTCCGCTGATGTTTGTACCTAACTAGATAACATACATTGTATGGCCCATGCTTCTTTGGTCTATCTTGATTGTTCCTGACTCCCTTTTTTCTCTTCCTTAGGATGTTTTATTAACCTCGAGCATTGTATTCTCGATGAACTCTCCCACAACAGCGGTGACTCACTTTTTGACATCACACCTATCTCGCCGGATGCCGATGACACAAGGGTATGCATATATTTCTCTCCAGCTCTGCACCTCACCATGTTTTGTAGGTCCCAAATATGATTGCATTCTAGAAATAGGGGTGACTGTTGATATTGATTGTATCCCGTGTATCTTTGTTGAGTTTTTAGTTCAGTTTCCTAGCATGGGGCTTGTGGATGTTCAAGTGTCAGATACCATTGTTAAGTGGTAATGCTCTTTGTTATTATCCTATTTTAACTTGTGTGCCTAATAAGCCATATATTTCTTCTTCTATACTGTGATCTAGAGTTGTATTATGTTTCTTTCTTTGATGTTTCTTCTATACTGCGAGTGTTCGAAGTTGGCTATCTCAGTTTCCCCATAGATCTGCCGTTACTTTTGTGCTCTTCAGCCTAGCTTTTTGTAGATGTTCTTTCATTTTGTTTCTAACTACTGATTAGTTTTGTTGTCGGCTCAGGAAAGTGGTATTCCCCTCATGTACAAGAGCTCCAACATGAAGAAATTCGAAGAAGCCTGAAGCCCCAGTTAGCAAATAGTAGGTGTAGTATTTTTAGCTTGTAATATCATGATAGATAAGAAACTATGAAAATATTGTAGTGTTGGCTGTTATTTGTAATTTTTCTTGTGTTTTCTCAGTTCTAATTGAAAAGTTGATTGTTTGCTGTATAATCATGAAAATTTAAAATCTGTATTAAAATGGATTCATAAGGGTTGTCGCCAAAACTACCTTGCATTGGAACGGTGGATAAGCTTGAAATAAATAATGGTGGAGAAGCTTGAAATAAATAATGATTTGTAAAGTGGCCAAGGCCCAAAAATTAAAAGGGCAAAGCCTAGAAATAAGAAGGCCGAAATGTTATGCCTGGCCCATGTAACTCGTCAAAATTGATAGGAAAACAATATATAAATATGCTAAATTGCTGGGCTTGGCCCATGTAAAGCACCTAACTAGACTGGGCTGAATATGATCAACGACCATCTGATTTGGTCATGGATTTGCCACGTAGGATCGGCCATGTAGGATCTTACGTGGACAGGGTAGATAGCCCATGACCAATTTTGTTGGTCATAGGTTTCATGACCATCTATTTTGTTCGTAACTGTCCATGACCAATTAAAAAAAGTTCGTTAGCTGTCTATAGTGACCCTCGGTATGTGACCTACTATGTTTGGTCATAGAAAGGTCATAGATGAATTACTATGACCTTTCTATGACCAATATTTGGGGTCACTAGTTAGCATATTCCTTGTAGTGGAAAGAGGCAAGGTCGGTGGCCGGCCAGGGGGCCCACACCATGCCCTGGCGCGGCCTAGGGTTGCCCGCGCCAAGGGGGGTGTGGCCACCCTGTGGACCCTCTCCGGCTCTCCTTCTGGCTCCATGAATCTTCCGGTAAAATATCAACTTCGGCTTTTGTCCTGTCCAATTTCGAGAATATTCATTTTCTGACTTTCTGGAACCAAAAACAGCAGAAAACATGCAACTGGCACTGTAGCATCTTGTTAATAGGTTAGTCCAAGAAATCATATGAAAAGTACTCCAAAGTGTGGACAAAACATAAGAAAGTAGATAAAACCAAGCATGGAACATCAAAAATTATGGATAAGTTAGCAACGTATCAACATCCCCAAGCTTAACTCCTGCTCGTCCTCGAGTAGGTAAGTGATAAAAAGAAAGAATAATTTTTGAAGTGACATGCACCATCAAAGACTTGATCAAAGTATTTGTAAAAATTCAAAGCTGGGATCATAGTACTTCAATCATAACATGAAAGACAAAGTTCTAGCAATAAGACAAAGAACCTATGATGCAACATGAAAAGGCACAAACAAAAGATTCATGAATAACAGTGCCTTGCAAGACGTTTGTTTGTTTCACATAAAGAAAACATAGCATAATAGTATTCAGCTTGTCCCTCATAGAGTAGCAAATATAAATGCATAGGGCACCTTCAAAGTTCATAAGAGTGACTAGATACAAATAGTTTAAAACAATCAATATCAAGGTATGCATCAATCAACTAGTCTTGGGACAATGCACATAGAACTAAGAATGGCCACTATGCTCTCAAAGTAGGTGCATACAGGTAGAAGGTGGAGACTCAATATAATGGTGGAAGAAAGGCCTTTTTATAAAAGTAAGTAGGGATTCAAGTCTCATAAAGAGCTTCCAAAAATTATGGTACTTATAGATTTCAGCTCTCATTGCCCCTGTCATAAGCATCTTGAATTGATTAAGGTTAAAGTGAACAAATGATGGTGTACATGCTTGACGACATATAAGTAAGAAATCTCATGTCCCTTGTATACGAGGGCCGCTCCTCATGCTACTCAAGTTTAGTCACCGGTAAATTCTTGTCATTGTAAGTATATGTGTATCATAGAGAACTGCCAACGGGGTACCCCTTGCCCGATGATACAGAAGAATACCCATATCAAAATGACAAGGCAAGAAGACAACGAGCATCTCAACATTCTTCTTATTTACCATGGGAATATGGTGCTTTTTTCTCTCTTTCCTCTTTTCATAGTATCTCTTTTTTCTCAGCATAGGACTCTTTTTTTATAAGAAGAATGCTTCATAGACAGCTCATTATGGTTACGCTGTAGGTTTCCACCGTGTCAGCATTGATTAGACTAGCGGCCCAGGCGTTTCTCTAACACATATACATAACTCCATGGACTTACAAGCTCCCCTTTCATTTCACACCGACGACATCTATATACCAAAGAGCATGATATCAACTAGGTACAAGTACCAAGTGCAACGTTGAAAGCGTTCCCCATGAAAGCATGGTTCTGCTAATTCCCAAAAAATAAGTGCAAGCATATACAACATAGAAGACACAATGGTTCAAGTTTATTAAGGGCAAGAAAAGTAAAGTGTGCCATCAAGTTCGTGAGAGCTTTAATCACTAGTTTTCTCATAACAAGTTTAATTTGGAAGGTAAACAAAAGCATGAATATACTTGGAATAGAATAAGCTAGTAGGTAGGTATGGTGGACTCTTTGGAATAACTTGGTTTAAGGAGTTGGATGCACGAGAGGAACTCATACTTGGTTACGGAGGCTAGCAAAAGACTGGGGCGACAAACTAATAGAGCAATAATGGCCATAATCATGCAAAGCGACAAAACATCATTGATCAAAGCGACCAAAGTGATACTACAAGTTGAAAACTAAAGGATCATAAAGGCTATGGTGAGTTGGGATAGTCATAACATGGTGTGAGCATGCGTCAAGTCAACCCAAATAAAGCATCAAAGGAGAATACCACTATACTATGCCTTAATATGCTCAAAACAACGCATGATTCATCTAAGGAACATTAAGCAACCTCAATTGTTTATAACAAGTCATGCTACAACAAAGAATACTAAGCATAAAACCAAAACAATATCAAACATGGCATGACAAAGCATAGGCCACAGTAAAAAACGAGCTCTTTTTACCACATAAGCATGAACTTTCCTACTCTTTTCCAATCCAAACCAAACTATTTGAAAACCAATGTATGAAAGAGAGGGTCCAACCAATTTATTCAGCAAACTAAGCGAACAAAAGCAAACGAAAACCAAAACAAAAACGAAAAAGAAGACGCTCCAACAAAAACACAACTGTGCATGAAAAAATAAAAATGAAGTGTGTGGAAGAAACCTGGGATTTTTATTGATGAAGAGAGGGATGCATTGGGCATCCCCAAGCTTTGACGCTTGTACTTCTTGGATATTTCTTGGGGTGACACGCGTGGAATCCCCAAGCTTGAGCTTTAGTCCATCCTTCATCTCATTACTCATTCCTTCCATACACCTGAAATTTTTCCTTCATACAAAACTTCACACAATCTTTATTAGCAATATTAGTGCACTCAAGATAAATAAGTCTTAAGGTTCAGTTATAACACTAAATAAACTTCCATTAGAACACTAGCTACTGTAGCACTTCCCTCAAAAAGCTCAATTTCCTAAAAGAACTCAAAAAAGGAACCAACAAGAAGCAAATGCAGAAAATGACAGAAATCTGTCAAAACAGACCAGCAGGTAAATACTAATTTTTTAGAAGACCTTCTGTGGCTCAAATCGTAAAGTGTTGAACTAACGAAAGTTAGATAACAACCTGGGGCAGAAGCACAAAACTTTACGCCTCAAAATGACGTACAGAGATTTTACACGAATTTTTACGGTGAAGCACAGAAATCTGTTTCGGGACAGCAACTTTCCCAATCATTATTTCTCTCTCATTAGAGGTTACTCTTGGCACAAAAAGAAAATAAAAAGGATAAGGAGAGGTTATTACTGAAGTAATAACTTCTAAGACTCATCTAAAACTTTTGGGTAATCTCCCAATATGTACTTTCCTTTAACGCCTTTAAGTTAGGCATGATAGTTTGAGAAGATGCTCACATAAGAAATATGAATTTAAGTAAAAGAGAGCATCAAGAAGCAAATTCAAAACACATTTAAGTCTAACCCACTTTCTATGCATAGGAATCTTGTGAAAAACAAGTCATGAAAGCACAAAGCAACAAGCATAGGAAAGCAAAACAAGTGCAACTTCAAGACTTTCAACATAAAGAGGGGAAACTTAATATTGTTGAGATACATAAAACCATGTTTCCCTCTCTCATAATAACTTTCAGTAGCATCATGAATAAAATTAACAATATGACTATCACATAAAACATTCTTATCATGAGCCACATGCATATAATAATTATCACTCTCCACATAAACATAGTCATTCTTATTAATTGTAGTGGGAGCAAATTCAACAAAATAGCTATCATTATTATTCTCATCACCACAATCATCAAATATAGGAGGCATATTGTAATCATAATAAATTTTCTCCTCAATAGTAGGTTGACTAAAAATATCATATTCATCATTGTAATCATCATATATTGGAGGCATAGTATCATCAAAGTAGATTTTCTCCTCTATGCTTGGGGGACTAAAACGGTCATTTTCATCAACACCAGCTTCCCCAAGCTTAGAATTTTCCATAGCATTAGCAACAATGGTGTCCAAAGAATTCATACTAACAACATTGCTATTAGCATGCAAATAAAGTTCCATAGGTTTTTTAATTTTCTCTTCAAACACTTCATGTCCTAACTCAAGATAAATACTATAAAGCTCTCTAATTTTGTTGTTGTTTTACATTAAGCCTAACTAGTGAAAACAAGAAACAAAAAGACAAAATTGCAGAATCTAAAGGAAATAACTTCGAGCACTCACACCGGAGGATGTGAGTACCTTTTACCTTACCTCCCCGACAACGGCGCCAGAAAATAGGCGTTTGCCGTGGGAGTTTCTTCTTCTTTAATCCTCTGGTGTGAATACGTTTTTACCTTACCTCCCCGGCAACGGCGCCAGAAAATAGGCGTTTTCCATGGGAGGTTCTTCTTCTTTAATCCTCCGGTGTGAATACCTTTTACCTTACCTCCCCGGCAACGGCGCCAAAAAATAGCTTGATGTCTACGCACTTCTATTCTTGTAGACAGTTGTTGGGCCTCCAAGTGCAGAGGTTTGTAGAACAGCAGCAACTTTTCCCTTAAGTGGATCACCCAAGGTTTATCGAACTCAGGGAGGAAGTGGTCAAAGGTATTCCCTCTCAAGCAATCCTGCAATCAAGATACAAACACCACAATTTCATAAAGACATCCAACTCCAAATATAACTCATAACAAGTATTTGTAATCTCTAGCCTAAGTGCCACCATGGTGTGCACGCTGTCACTTTCACACACATGGGGAGAGCAGAGATCTATTAAAGCACTTGAGTAGCAAGGTAGATCTATAGATTACAAGCTCATGACCTCAATAAGATCATGCATAGAGAGAGAGATGAACACATAGCTACCGGTAGAACCCTTAGCCTCGAGGGAGAACTACTGCCTCCTCATCATGGGAATCAGCAATGGTGATGGAGATGGTGGTGGAGATCGATGGAGATGGCTCCGGGGTACTTCCCCGTCCCGGCAGGGTGCCGGAACAGAGACTTTCTGTCCCCCGAATCTCCCCTTTGGTGGCGACGGCGCATCGGAACTTTTCGTGGATTTCTGATTGACTGTCTAGGGTTTTTGCCTCGAGAGGAATATATAGGCAAAAGAGGCAAGGTCGGTGGCCGGCCAGGGGGCCCACACCATGCCCTGGCGCGACCTAGGGTTGCCCGCGCCAAGGGGGTGTGGCCACCCTGTGGCCCCTCTCCGGCTCTCCTTCTGGCTCCGTGAATCTTCCGGTAAAATATCAACTTCAGCTTTTGTCCCGTCCAATTCCGAGAATATTCATTTTCTGACTTTCTGGAACCAAAAACAGCAGAAAACAGGCAACTGGCCTGGTGGCATCTTGTTAATAGGTTAGTCCAAGAAATCATATGAAAAGTACTCCAGAGTGTGGACAAAACATAAGAAAGTAGATAAAACCAAGCATGGAACATCAAAAATTATGGATATGTTAGCAACGTATCAACTGCCACCACCGAAGGGGAGATTCGGGGGACAGAATTTTTCTGTTCCGGCAACCCTGCCGGGATGGGGAAGTGCCCTCGGAGCCATCTCCATCGATCTCCACCACCATCTACATCGCCTTTGTTGATTCCCATGATGAGGAGGGAGTAGTTCTCTCTCGAGGCTAAGGGTTCTACCGGTAGCTATGTGTTCATATCTCTCTCTCTATGCATGATCATATTGTGATCACGAGCTTTGTAATCAAGTAGAACTACTTTGCTACTCAAGTGCTTTAATAGATCTCTGCTCTCCCCATGTGTGTGAAAGTGACAGCGTGCACACCATGGTGGCACTTAGGCTAGAGATTTCAAATACTTGTTATGAGTTATATTTGAAGTTGGATGTTTCTATGAAATTGTGGTGTTTGTTGGACTCATCTAGTACTCAAGGTGACAGTGTGGGGTTATCTAGATGGGAAAGGCTTACTTTGAGGTGTGCTATTATAGCCCTACCATGGATTAGAGTGTCCAACCGGAGAGTAGTTCAGAGTAGTATCATAAAGAGAATATATTTATATGAGAGTGTTCACTAGTGAAAGTATGATCCCTAGGCCTTGTTTCTAAGCATTGAAACACCGTTTGCTATTAGATCTGTTACATGTTTGCTTGTTTCCATCTTTATTTCAGTTTGCCTTTAGTGTTTTCCACGCCATCAAGTTATTTTCTATCACCGTTACCACTTATAATTATCCATACCACTTGTATTTCACTATCTCTTCGCCGAACTAGTGCACCTATACATGTGACAAGTGTATTGGGTGTGTTGGCGACACAAGAGACTTCTTGTATCTTGATTGCAGGATTGCTTGAGAGGGAATACCTTTGACCACTTCCTCCCTGAGTTCGATAAACCTTGGGTGATCCACTTAAGGGAAAACTTGCTGCTGTTCTACAAACCTCTGCACTTGGAGGCCCAACAACTGTCTACAAGAATAGAAGTGTGTAGACATCAAGCTATTTTCTGGCGCCGTTGCCGGGGAGATAAGGTAAAAGGTATTCACACCGGAGGATTAAAGAAGAAGAACCTCCCACGGCAAACGCCTATTTTATGGCGCCGTTGCCGGGGAGGTAAGGTAATAGGTATTCACACCGGAGGATTAAAGAAGAAGAACCTCCCACGGCAAACGCATATTTTCTAGAGCTCAAGGTGATAGTGTGAGGTTATCCAGATGGGAAAGGCTTACTTTGAGGTGTGCTGTTATAGCCCTACCATGGATTAGAGTGTCCAACCGGCGAGTAGTTCAGGGTAGTATCATGAAGATAATATATTTATTTGAGAGTGTTCACTAGCAAAAGTATGATCCGTAGGCCTTGTTTATTAGCATTGAAACACCGTTTGCAACTAGATCTGTTACATGTTTGCTTGCTTCCATCTTTATTTCAGTTTGCCTTTAGTCTCTTCCACGCCATCAAAGTATTTTCTCGCACCGTTATCTTATATCCATACCACTTGTATTTCACTATCTCTTCGCTGAACTAGCGCACCTATACACCTGACAGGTGTATTAGGTGTGTTGGGGACACAAGAGACTTCTTCTTGATTGCAGGGTTGCTTGAGAGGGGATACCTTTGACCACTTCCTCCCTGAGTTCGATAAACCTTGGGTGATCCACTTAAGGGAAAACTTGATGCTGTTCTACAAACCTCTACACTTGGAGGCCCAACAACTATCTACAAGAATAGAAGTGCGTAGACATCACCAGCCGCGCAGGGTGCCCCCCACATGGGCCTCTTCCCGGGGCCCTTCCCTCCGGGAAGAGGCCCATGAGGGAGTATTTTGTTCGAAATTCATTTTAAATATTATTTTTAAATAATGAATTGAAATAATTAATATTAGAGACATATTAACATTTCTTCATGATCAAAAACTCATTTTCGATCATTCCGAACTACCTCGGACCTTACCCAAAACCCTTCTGGTTTCTCTCTTTTTCTCTACTAGTGATCCATAATATTCCAAAACATTCTCCAAGCGTTGTGGAACCCTTAAGTGTGTTACCCTATGGTTCCAGAACATCACAGAAATGATCAAGACACCTCTCATATCAGTGATCATCAGCAGGATCTAGATACCCATAATGACCCATATGCATTCCACGATGTTATTTTCATTTGAACCATAAACATTGAGTCTGATTCCTTTTGTTACTTTGATATATAGCTTGTTCCCGTGCATACCTTGTTCAATCTCATCACTAACAAATCTACTTAACTCGTTCCCGTGATATCACATTCTCATACCTAGTGATTCACTGCAGCTTCTTGGATGCAATTTCATCCAGTGGGACCATTGTATCTTCATGTCACACGGGAGAACAAATCCCAATCTTGATGCATATACGCCTCAAAATATCTCTTCGGAACCTGATACACACCTTTATAATCACCTTGTTACGGTGTGATGGTTGATGTAGTCAAGGCAGCTGCAGGTGATATTGATTAATATATGATCTCACGGTCTAATAAGAAGGTCACTTTGTTTCCTAATTATTGCAATGATGAACTAGGTGACTTCATCGTGTTTCAACACATATGTTGGGTAAGCATGTCCATCACACTATTCACTAATGATGTGACTTTATTGTCAATTGGCATAAATGCTCCATGATCAGTTGCCCAATGAACTAGTTTTATAGAGGTTACAAGGGACTTTGTTTTTTGCATACCACACCTGTATTAATGTTTCATTTTGATACAACTATAGCATGGTATAAAACTATTATGACCTAATTGCGATATGATAATAAACACCATTTATTATTTACCTATAGGGCATATCTCCTTCAGATTACAAAAGTTTTGGGCGTGATTATATTTCACTAATTGGCATGATAAAATAAAGGAGATTGCGTGAGATAAGCAAATGTAATAAAATCCCTAAACATATTATCGAAATGAGTGTTTCAATGCATTATACCTTAGATTTTGAAAAATTTCTCAAAAAACTATACATCTTATTTTAAGGAACGGGGGAGTACTAGTTTTCCTATAGCTATATTCTACCCATTCTTAAATTTTCTAAAATAAACCTCTTTAGTTCATAAGTACGCTTGTTGAAGATCTATAGCTGCTTCTCATTCTTCTTCCTTCCTGTTATTAAAGTGTTCTTCAAGTTCTTTCTTGACTTTTAGCTTCATCTGCCACTCAGATCTCTCTGTAAATAGTGTGTGTTTTTGTCTGAGCTAGACCTGTGAGTTACGAGATCTGAAGTCTGGGATGCTCAGCTATTTATAGTGTTCCCAAATGAATGAGGTGATGACACCTAAGACATGCATTTAGGTGATTCACCTGCTTTGATATGAATGAAATTGTCTGTATAGCTTAACTAATGTGCAGGTGGAATATAATTTTTGGTGGTTAATCCCATCCTAGTTTTAACTCTTGTGTGTTTGCCAAATTTGGCATATGGAACCTGTTGTCCACTAGTATAGATTCAATGTATCTGCACATGCGCGCAACCAGGCATGTCGGTTTAAGCTTGTCCTGTACTATTCTTAGACAATGCAAGTGGTTTTTGTGTTATTATTATTATTTGTTGAGTTAATTATATATGTTAGTTCTTGCAATTCTATTTGGATGAAGCTTACAAACAGTTGAGTCTCTATGATTTGATTGGATTAGTTATTAATAGGTATCCATTTTACTTTCTAGAGATTTTTCGCCTTCTAAGAATCAAGGCTTAGGTTTATTTCTTTTAGATGATTTAATTCCTAGTTGATCATAGAGTACTTCTACTGGGTCATTTATGCTACTTGAACAAGATGAACATTGTGCTACAATACTGATACTTGGTTATTTGTGATGCTTCTTGAGGTTTGACTTGAAGTGATGAACTGCTTAGTGTTCATTCTTCGAGGTTTTATGTTTTTTAGAAGGAGCCCATGGCTGGGAAATTTTACTGTTTCTTCTCGTGGACTATCTTCTCTAGGTGTTGTGATGATCTATGCTTAACATTGTATCCTTCTCTTGGTTTGCATTTGGTATCTTTGGTAGATTGTTTGTATTCCAGGTTACTATTCTACTATTGCTAGACGATGCCTAAATCTCTACGAGTTACTGTAGTTGGGATCTTCTTGGTATTAGTAACAATGGTTACTCTTTTGGCTTTTTGCACACTGGTTTTTGGTTCTGTACTTTTTCTACCTTCCCAGGTTTGGGATGTCAGACTAGTTCTTGAATTTTTTAGTGGATTCCATAAGGAATGGATTCACCTGACCTTAGGTGAATCTAACATTTTAACCTAATGTTGGTTTCTTTTGTGTTTCATTTGGTTTGCAAGTTTGAGCAAGATCAAGATGAAGAATAGAGTGAACATAAGAAGGATGTGAAGAAAACAGAGTGTAGATATGTTTAGTTATAGGATTCTTTCTATTTTTAGTTTGTATTTAGGTTAACGACCATGTCACAACTTCAAATCTGATATCCATTACAATATGAATAAAGATTACTTCTTTGGTTATTATGAATTTCAATTCTTTGTTGTGTGTGATCTGATGAACTCAAGTTTGAATAATTCAAACCTCAAATTTTAATTAAAAATTCAGATTTGTTCTAAATATAGTCTCTTGGTTCATAAATTGTATGTCTTATATGATCAAGCTTTTAAATACTCAAGTTGTATGTACTATGAAGTCACATGACCATAAATTTGAATTTCAAATCCTAGTGGGAGAACAAATCCCGAGATCGATGCATATACGCCTCAACATATATCTTTGGAACCTAATATACACCTTTATGATCATCCTGTTACAGTGTGATGGTTGATGCAGTCAAGGCAGCAGCGCGTGATATTGTGTAACACCCTCGAACGGCTCTATGCAAGTTTTACCCTTTCCGCCAAACCCGCATAGAAACGATTCAAGGATGCCCACCAGGCACTTTCATGCGGGTGGAAAACGAAGTAATACCATTACACAACAGTCCTCGATGGGACCCACAGAACATATATATACATCAGCGACTCCATGAGTCAATAATACAGATATAATATACAAAGATCCAAATCACCTTTAAAATGATAGAGCGTCCGACTACGGACAAGATGCAAATGGGGCTAAGAGCCCTAAAGAATAACCAATGGCGTCCATAACCCTGCCCAGGCCAAGCCGAAAGGGTAACCCTGCTAACGACGTCGATCTCAAACCTGCTAAAACAAAAGGGGTGCCGACAAAGGGCAAAGGAAAAAGAGGAGCGTCAGTACTGAGGCCAGTACACGGCGAGGCTAGAATTCGGCGGCTCTCGCCTACATAGGTATGGTGGGCTGAAGCGGCAGCGCAGCGACAGGAAACAACCTATAGAGACTCTGTAATACTGGCGGCTATAAGAGAGGGATAAGAAAGACCTATTCGGATCCAACTTAATACTAACACCAAACATACCCATCCTGGTATTCCCCCTCGAGACCCAACGAGGAAGTCAAGCCGACGAAAACTCACACGGTTGGCAGTTTCATGTAATCTTTCCATGGCAGTTATCCAACTTGTTATTCATCTCGGATACAGGTCAAATTATAACAGTAAACTTTAGTTATAGTTATCTATGATCGAGAAGCTGTGCTCCAAGTCGTCCATAACCGCGGACACGGCTTTTCGAAAAGATTTAACCCTGCAGAGGTGCACCAAAGTATCCACACGCACTTCGACCCTTTTTGCCAGATCAATTAACATACACCCATCGGTATGTCGGCGGGGCCTAAGTCATGACGTTTCCCAGACCCAAAGCAAGTACATGGGGGCCACCCCACTAAGCTACCCGCAAGGAAGTCGGTCGGCTCCGAGACGGACCCAGGGTTTGCGACGACGGCTGTAAACGACTGGCAACCCGAAAAGTGTGACTGGGCTTGTCGATACCGCGAAAACATGGCGCGATTCAAAACAGTACATGTGCTCCACGCACAAATTAAATAAAGTAGTAAACATGGCATAAGTATAGAATAGTAATAAAGCCCCAAACCACTTGTGGCCCCGGTACAGTACTTTGAAATCAGGTAGTAAGCCGATGGGGGTGCCCACACACCCCACCTGTGGTTAGCGCGCTCGATCTCGGAACAGGTGTCAAGAACTCGGGTCCTAGGGGACACTAGTGAGCGGTTAAGAACCAAATATTGTCTATTACCCACCGGTGCCTCTGCATTAAGCTACTATCAACATTGATTAATAAACCGTAATTAGAAATCATGACCAATGCCACCGTTAAACATCTGCTAACCGCCCAACAACTGTGGAACATCGTCGACGCGAGGCAAATACCTGAGCAAGCAACTACGACTCGCAGGGCCAGCTGTCTATCAAGCAACGGGTAATAGGAGGTGTTCAAGGCAGTATATATCGGTTGCAAGGAATATATCTGGCACGGAACACTAAAACATCGCGACACGGATAGCAATAGATCAAGAGGAGGAAATAAAGACTATAAATGCAAAATAGGTAGAAGGGGAAGAGATGCTCGCCTGGGAACACTGCCGAAGGTTCATATCCGGAGAACTTGTCGATACTCGCATCAACTCATCGGCCTACTCCGCGAAGAAGCAAACCCTAGAAGAAACACCGGATGCAATATTTAATACTACGGCAGAAGATCCGGCATGGTTATGATATGATGCATGGCATGACAGAGATGCGATGCAAGCAGGCAGTTTAAGCGGAACCAGGGTCCCGATAATTAATTAAACGGTTCGAGTTATTTAACCACCCCGCAATTTAAATGTTGAATTAACAAGTCGAATCATGGCATCGGTTCGCTATACCAATTTAAATGGAGTCCGGAATAAGACAACAATATTCCGCATATGGACTCCATATTTAATCATGCGATGATACGGCATAATACCCCCCAACCCACATGATATGCATGCGAGATGAACAATTTAATATGCGACAGTCGATATTGTTATATTATGAAAATAATAGGGGTATCAAATAGGGAATCACATTAGGGTTCAGCGAACTTGGGCTCCGAGGGGTTCGGGGTTCGACAGGGTTCGACGGGGGCGGAAACGGCTCGACGGAATCGGTCTCGGACAACGGAAGTAGATCTTGGCGTTCGGGAGGAAGAACTTGGCGTCCTCGAGGAAGTACTTGGCGTATCCGAGATGAAGCGCCTGCCGTATCGGGGAGAAGATCTTGGAGGGGTGCCGGCTTCAATTGTCGATGGAGAATTTTGCTCGGAGCCGGGAAGAAGTACTCGGTGTCCATGTAGAAGGTCTCGTCCGCGGTTTGTCGAGTGTCCCCGTGTTCGGGTACGGTCTTCGGATCGCGCGGGTTCTCGACGACCTTGGTGATCGATGTGGTTCGGGTCCGGGATCGGTCTTCGGAGCCAGGTGGCGATCTTGGGGTTCCGGCTTCACCGGTGTCTTCAAGGCACCGCGATGGTACTTTGGGTTCAGACTTGACAAGGCATCGATCTCGGTCAAACGGACGGCAGCTTCGCGAAGATCTTGAGAGAACTTGTCGACGGTCCACCTTATGCAACTTAACCTGCTCCACACAACACTCCTTCAACATCTTCACACCAAACCAACAGAGAACAGGCAGCAGAGCATCGATGCGCGAGCCTGACGTTGTTGCGCGTCGGGTCGAGAAGAACAGAGGCCGACGCGAGGACATGAGGCACTGGCGACCCTAGGTGGGCCTGGGGCCGGAGGGACGGCTGGGCTGCCGCAGAGGCCGCGCCTGCGAGCAGGGAGGCCGACGCAGGGAGTCGTGCTCGAGGGGCTGCCAGCAGGGTTGGGGAGACGGGGCACGCGGTGGCGGCGGAGCTTGGTGCAGGGCGGATCCGCGCAGGGCCGGGGCGAGCACGGGCGGCCGAGGCGGAGAGGCGGGGCCGGGCTCCGGGGAGGGCTCGGCGGCGAGCGGCACATACGGGAGGAGGGCGCCACGGGGGGCCTGGTGGTCGGAGTTGGAAGGCCGGCCTGGCGGCGACGAGGAGAGAGGGGCGACGGCGAGTGAGGCGCAGCCTGGACCGGGGGGATGTGGTGGCGGGGCGTGCGGCGCTGAGGTCGAGGCCGGGCTTAGGCCGACAGATGCGGGGGAGGCGGCGGCCCTGTGGCGGAGGTCGCGGGGAGGTGGCTCGCTGGCGGCGGGGTGGTGCGCGGTGGTGGGAACTGGACGAGGAGGCCGCGGCGGACGGCGGCATTGGTGACGGCGAGGGGGAGAGGCCGGAGGGAGGCGGCGGGCGGCGACCTTGCGCCCGTGGCGGTGGGATCTGGGGAGGAAGAGGAGCGGGGGCAGGTGGGGAGCTCTCGGGCCGGGCGCGTCGGGTGGGACCGGCAGGTGGGGTGGATGGGACGTCTGTCCATCCAGGGAGGTGGGACCCGCGCGGGTTGACTGTGGGGTGAGGGCAGGTGGAGACGAGGAAATTCCCGAGGTGGTCTGCTGGCTGTGCTGGCGCGCGCGCGTGTGTGGGTGCGTGGTGTGGCTGTGTTAGGGAGTGGAGGGGGTTGGGGGGTGAGGTGGCAGCGGGTGAGTGGGTGGTGAATTGGCCAGGGTGACGTGGCGCGCTGGGATAGGTTGGGGTGAGGTGGAGGGGGCTGGGTAGAATAGGATTGGGTAAGAAAAGGTTTGGGTGCTATCTGGTATAGGTAGGATTTTTATCTGGAGGTGGCCGGCTGGGCTTTCAGGCCTGGCTGGCTGCCTCCCAAAAATAAAATAAAAGTTTTATTATTTAAAACGGGGCTTTTGAAAACCGTTGGTAGACAAAACAAAATATTCTGGTCAGGCCCGAGTTTTGTATTTGAATAAAGACGGGAATATTTAGAAAACAAAACTAGGCGGTTCGAAAATAGTTTAGACAAAAACCATGCATGGTGATGATGATGCTCAAATGCAATGTGGCATGATCACATGAGCATGCGCTCATGATGATGCAATGCACAAAAACAATGCGGGTTTCTAGTAGTGGTTTTTGCGGGGCGCCACAATTCGACACCACTAACAAAGGATCTCGCCCTCGAGATCCGCCTCATGGTACCGGGAAGAAGGGCGGCGATCTGAATCTTCTCGCTTCGTGTAGATCCTCGCGACACCACTAACAAGAGGTCGTGGTCCGAGATCATCGAGAGAACACTCCGGAAACAAAGGGCGAAGGTAGAGGTATCAACAAATAAAGCCACCTCTAACTTCCGTGGACGGAGTAAAATTGCTGGATCCACCGATTCAATGTACAAAGCGAATGATAAGAGTAGTGGTATGGTAGCTACTCCATCCCGCACTCAAAGCATTACTTTGCACATGAATAGGAGAATTATGCAACCAACTCTCGGAATACAGACTGAAGATCTCGGCAAGCGAGATTCAGAACAAGAGGGGGGTGATGCAGACTCCGCATCGGATCTAGCATAGATGATGTCGTCGCGTCGAAAAACACCGGAAGGCACAACAAGGAACAAAGAATGGTACCTCAGATAAAGGATCACTCAGATAGCATGAAGACCGGATGTAGAAACACCGTTGCCCAAGGAGAACGCGAAACCCTGAAAGTACGACGGAAACCCAACCACGAGAATTCCTGGACTCGAAGAAAAAGAAGAGGGCGAATTCAAAACACGCATAGGTAAGAGGAGAACAGAAGAGGGGTAAGGAGTAAAATCAGACCTAATCAGATCTATCCAACCGATTTTCGAAAATAGTTTTGACACTCTACTTCGGCCGTTAGCTAGGTTACCCTACAGGCTGGACTTGTGGGGTATCGCAACTGCTGGGCTCTGATACCACTCTGTAACACCCTCGAATCGGCTCTATGCAAGTTTTAGCCCTTTCCGCCAAACCCGCATAGAAACGATTCAAGGACGCCCACCAGGCACTTTCGTGCAGGTGGAAAACGAAGTAATACCATTACACAACAGTCCTCGATGGGACCCACAGAACATATATATACATCAGCGACTCCATGAGTCAATAATACAGATATAATATACAAAGATCCAAATCACCTTTAAAACGATAGAGCGCCCGACTACGGACAAGATGCAAATGGGGTTAAGAGCCCTGAAGAATAACCAATGGCGTCCATAACCCTGCCCAGGCCAAGCCGGAAGGGTAACCCTGCTAACGACGTCGATCTCAAACCTGCTAAACAAAAGGGGTGCCGACAAAGGGCAAAGGAAAAAGAGGAGTGTCAGTACTGAGGCCAGTACACGGCGAGGTTAGAATTCGGCGGCTCTCGCCTACATAGGTATGGTGGGCTGAAGCGGCAGCGCAGCGACAGGAAACAACCTATAGAGACTCTGTAATACTGGCGGCTATAAGAGAGGGATAAGAAAGACCTATTCGGATCCAACCTAATACTAACACCAAACATACCCATCCTGGTATTCCCCCTCGAGACCCAACGAGGAAGTCAAGCCGAGGAAAACTCACACGGTTGGCAGTTTCATGTAATCTTTCCATGGCAGTTATCCAACTTGTTATTCATCTCGGATACAGGTCAAATTATAACAGTAAACTTTAGTTATAGTTATCTATGATCGAGAAGCTGTGCTCCAAGTCATCCATAACCGCGGACACGGCTTTTCAAAAAGATTTAACCCTGTAGGGGTGCACCAAAGTATCCACACGCACTTCGACCCTTTTTGCCAGATCAATTAACATACACCCATTGGTATGTCGGCGGGGCCTAAGTCATGACGTTTCCCAGACCCAAAGCAAGTACATGGGGGCCACCCCACTAAGCTACCCGCAAGGAAGTCGGCCGGCTCCGAGATGGACCCAGGGTTTGCGACGACGGCTGTAAACGACTGGGAACCCGAAAAGTGTGACTGGGCTTGTCGATACCGCGAAAACGTGGCGCGATCCAAAACAGTACATGTGCTCCACGCACAAATTAAATAAAGTAGTAAACATGGCATAAGTATAGAATAGTAATAAAGCCCCAAACCACTTGTGGCCCCCGGTACAGTACTTTGAAATCAGGTAGTAAGCCGATGGGGGTGCCCACCCACCCCACCTGTGGTTAGCACGCTCGATCTCAGAACAGGTGTCAAGAACTCGGGTCCTAGGGGACACTAGTGAGCGGTTAAGAACCAAATATTGTCTATTACCCACCGGTGCCTCTGCATTAAGCTACTATCAACATTGATTAATAAACCGTAATTAGAAATCATGACCAATGCCACCGTTAAACATCTGCCAACCGCCCAACAACTGCGGAACATCGACGACGCGAGGCAAATACCTGAGCAAGCAACTACGACTCGCAGGGCCAGCTGTCTATCAAGCAACGGGTAATAGGAGGTGTCCAAGGCAGTATATATCGGTTGCAAGGAATATATCTGGCACGGAACAATAAAGCATCGCGACACGGATAGCAATAGATCAAGAGGAGGAAAATAAAGACTATAAATGCAAAATAGGTAGAAGGGGAAGAGATGCTCGCCTGGGAAACACTGCCGAAGGTTCATATCCAGAGAACTTGTCGATACTCGCATCAACTCATCGGCCTACTCCGCGAAGAAGCAAACCCTAGAAGACACACCGGATGCAATATTTAATACTACGGCAGAAGATCCGGCATGGTTATGATATGATGCATGGCATGACAGAGATGCGATGCAAGCTGGCGGTTTAAGCGGAACCGGGGGTCCCGACAATTAATTAAACGGTTCGAGTTATTTAACCACCGCTCAATTTAAATGTTGAATTAACAAGGCGAATCATGGCATCGGTTTGCTATACCGATTTAAATGGAGTCCGGAATAAGACAACAATATTCCGCATATGGACTCCATATTTAATCATGCGATGATACGACATAATACCCCCCAACCCACATGATATGCATGCGAGATGAACAATTTAATATGCGACAGTCGATATTGTTATATTATGAAAATAATGGGGGTCTCGGATAGGGAATCACATTAGGGTTCGACGAACTTGGGCTCCGAGGGGTTCGGGGTTCGACATGGTTCGACAGGGGCAGAAACGGCTCGACGGAATCGGTCTCGGACAACGGAAGTAGACCTTGGCGTTTGGGGGGAAGAACTTGGCGTCCTCGAGGAAGTACTTGGCGTATCCGAGATGAAGCGCCTGCCTTATCAGGGAGAAGATCTTGGAGGGGTGCCGGCTTCAATTGTCGATGGCGAATTTTGCTCGGAGCTGGGAAGAAGTACTCGGTGTCCATGTAGAAGGTCTCGTCCGCGGTTCGTCGAGTGTCGCCGGGTTCGGGTACGATATTCGGATCGCGCGGGTTCTCGACGAACTTGGTGTTCGTTGTGGTTCGGGTCCGGGATCGGTCTTCGGAGCCGGGTGGCGATCTTGGGGTTCCGGCTTCACCGGTGTCTTGAAGGCACCGCGATGGTACTTTGGGTTCAGACTTGACAAGGCATCGATCTCGGTCAAACGGACGGCGGCTTCGCGAAGATCTTGAGAGAACTTGTCGATGTTCCACCTTGTGCAACTTAACCTGCTCCACACAACACTCCTTCAACATCTTCACACCAAACCAACAGAGAACAGGCAGCAGAGCATCGATGCGGGAGCCTGACGTTGTTGCGCGTCGGGTCGAGAAGAACAGAGGCCGATGCGAGGACGTGAGGCACTGGCGACCCTAGGTGGGCCTGGGGCCGGAGGGACGGCCGGACTGCCGCAGAGGCCGCGCCTGCGAGTAGGGAGGCCGGCGCGGGGAGTCGTGCTCGAGGGGCTGCCAGCAGGGTCGGGGAGACGGGGCACGCGGTGGCGGCGGAGCTTGGTGCAGGGCGGATCCGCGCAGGGCCGGGTCGAGCACGGGCGGGCGAGGCGGAGAGGCGGGGCTGGGCTCCGGGGAGGGCTTGGCGGCGAGCGGCACATACGGGAGGAGGGCGCCGCGGGGGGCCTGGTGGTCGGAGTTGGAAGGCCGGCCTGGCGGCGACGAGGGGAGAGGGGCGACGACGAGGGAGGCGCGGCCTGGACCGGGGAGACGTGGCGGCGGGGCGCGCGGCGCAGAGGTCGAGGCCAGGCTTAGGCCGGCAGATGCGGGGGAGGCGGCGGCCCTGTGGCGGAGGTCGCGGGGAGGCGGCTCGCCGGCGGCGGGGTGGTGCGCGGTGGTGGGAACTGGACGAGGAGGCCACGGCAGACGGCGGCGTCGGTGACGGCGAGGGGGAGAGGCCGGAGGGAGGCGGCGGGCGGCGACCTTGCGCCCGTGGCGGTGGGATCTGGGGAGGAAGAGGAGCGGGGGCGGGTGGGGAGCTCTCGGGCCGGGCGCGTCGGGTGGGACCGGCAGGTGGGGTGTATGGGACGTCTGTCCATCCAGGGAGGTGGGACCCGCGCGGGTTGACTATGGGGTGAGGGCAAGTGGAGACGGGGAAATTCCCGAGGTGGTCTGCTGGCTGTGCTGGCGCGCGTGCGCGTGTGTGGGTGCGTGGTGTGGCTGTGTTAGGGAGTGGAGGGGGTTGGGGGGTGAGGTGGCAGCGGGTGAGTGGGTGGGGAATTGGCCAGGGTGACGTGGCGCGCTGGGATAGGTTGGGGTGAGGTGGAGGGAGCTAGGTAGAATAGGTTTGGGTAAGAAAAGGTTTGGGTGCTATCTGGTATAGGTAGGATTTTTATCTGGAGGTGGCCGGCTGGGCTTTTGGGCCTGGCTGGCTGCCTCCCAAAAATAAAATAAAAGTTTTATTATTTAAAACGGGGCTTTTGAAAACCGTTGGTAGACAAAACAAAATATTCCGGTCAGGCCCGGGTTTTGTATTTGAATAAAGACGGGAATATTTAGAAAACAAAACTAGGCGGTTCGAAAATAGTTTAGACAAAAACCATGCATGGTGATGATGATGCTCAAATGCAATGTGGCATGATCACATGAGCATGCGGTCATGATGATGCAATGCACAAAAACAACGCGATTTTCTAGTAGTGGTTTTTGCGGGGCGCCACATATTGATTATATGATCTCATGGTCTAAGATGAAGGTCACTTTGTTTCTTAATTATTGCAACAATGAACTATGTGACTTCATCATGTTGCAACACTTATGTTGGGTAAGCATGTCCATCACACCATTCACTAGTGATGTGACTGTTGGAAATATGCCCTAGAGACAAATAGTAGTAAGGACTATTATCATATTTCATATAGTTTATGATTAAGTTTTGTATCATGCTATAACTGTATTGAGTGGAAACATCAATACACGTGTGATATACAAACAACCATGGGTTCCTAGTGAAACTCTAGTCACTAGTTCATTGGTCAACAGATGATCATGTTTCCTAATCATGTGGCATTTATGCCAGTTGAAAATGGAGTCATCTCATTCCGAGAATGAGATGATGAACCAATACCCAACCTAAACATTGTGACCCGATCATGGCACGAAGTTCAAGTTACGATGATTAGAAATGGATCCTTGTAGACTATTCCTTAGACCATGAGGCTATATCAATCACTGTCTCCCGGTCGCGCTTTGATAGCATTAAGTGCCACTTGGTAATACAGTGGTTATAAAGGTGTGTTCAGGTACTCGTAGGAAACCGTTGAGGCAATATATGTCAAGAGAGGGATTTGTACGTCCATGTGACAGGAAGATACTCAAGGGCCCACTCGGAGAAGTTATATCCAATAACTGCGCAACGTGGGATTTGATCATGGGGATATCACTTGTCGGAACAAGTCAAGTAGCGTTGTTCGGTAACGAGATTGAACACAACATGGTTATGTCATTGATCAGATCTCAGGCAATGCAAGTATCAAGAGACAAAGGGAATAAGACACGACTGTCCCGGTTCAAACGACGAAAGATCTTTGTGGAACGCACATGGGTCACATGGCCATCTAGGTCCCTCTGTTGATCATTGGTGCGAGAGTGTCCCGACCATGTCTGGAGTGTTCCCGACCCGTGGGGTACACACTTAAGGGCTTGATGATGCTTAGAGAGTGTTTATAGGATCCGTAGAATCACCGAAGAATAGTAGAGAGAAAACCGGAAGGGTTTCGGTAAGTCCAGAGGATGTCTGGAGTGGAGGTGGAAGTGTTCCATAACCACGGAGGTTGAATAATATGTGAATGAATGTTAAATATTGATTTAATCATTTATTCATAATTATTTAATAAAGAGAAAAATCAATTTAAATGGTCAAAGGCTTAATGGGCAATTCCTGGAGGGGAGAGGGCCCATTAGGGAAAGGAGAGAGGGAGAAGGGGCCATGGGGGTGGTCGGCGTCCTAGTGGGCCAGCCCCCCCGCGCGGGGCCCATGGGGTGGCCGGCGGTGCCACCCCTGCCCCTCCTCTCCTTTAGTCCCACCCCGGTACTTTGAGGGAGGTAGTACCTCCCCCCCTACATATAGTGGGGGTATTTGGCCAAATAAAATACACCAATAATCAATAAAGGTCTTCTCACTTTTGGGAGGACCTCTAATTGATATTTTCTCTCTCCCCCTCTCTCTCCCGTGATAGTGGTCCCAAGTCTGGACTGCACGAACAAGAGACATCTTCACCGCGGAGCGCCGTCGCGCTGCGGGATTCGGATCCGGGAGCTCTACTTCCACAACTGCTGCTGGATCGGGGAAGCGGGAGTCATCGTCAGGCACCGAACATGTGTAACTCCCCGCGAGGTGTCGCACTTGAGGCACTCAAGTCGTTGGAGTGCAAGGACTTCTTCACGACCTTGAGGTCGGCTTCGTCTCATCTACATCAACCACGCTCTCCTGAGCGTTGACAACGCTTTTCGATCTTCAAGGGTAAGTTCACGAAAATCCCCTCCCGTTGCTGTATTACTAATAGAGTCCTGGCAGCATCAGGGGTTCAGGGGTGTAGGGTAAAATTTTATTGTTTTCATACACGGAACCCCTACAGTGACTTCATTGTCAATTGGCATAAATGCTCCATGATCAGGAAACCTTGAACATTAGTTGACCAATGAACTAGTTGTGCAGAGGCTACTAGGGACTTGGTTTTTTACATACCACACATGTATCAATGTTTCATTTTGGTACAACTATAACACGGTATTAAACTATTATGAACTAATTGAGATATGATAATAAACACCATTTATTATTTGCCTCTAGGGCATATCTCCTTTAGATTACACAAGTTTTGGGCATGATTACATTTCACTAATTTGCATGATAAAATAGAGGAGATTGCCTGAGATAAGCAAATGTAATCAAATACCTAAACATATTATCCAAATTAGTGTTTCAATGCATCATACCTTATATTTTGGAATTTTGTCAAAAAACTATACACCTTATATTAAGGAACGGGGGGACTATTAGTTTTCCTATAGCTATATTCTACCCATTCTTAAATTTTCTAAGCTAAACCTCTATATATTCATAAGTGCGCTTGTTGAATATCTATAGCTGCTTCTCATACTTCCTCCTTCCTGCTTTTGAAGTGTTCTTCAAGTTCTTTCTTGACTTTTAGCTTCCTCTCCCACTCAAATCTCTCTCTAAATAATGTGTGTGTTTTTTGTCTGAGCTAGACCTATGAATTACGAGATCTGAAGTCTAGGATGCTCAACTATTTATAGTGTTCCCAAATGAATGAGGTGGTGACACCAAAGACATGCATTTAGATGATTCACCTTCTTAGATATGAGTGAAATTGTCTCTATAGCTTAACTTATATGTAGTTGGCATATATTTTTTGGTGGTTAAGCCCATCCTAGTTTTAACTCTTGTGTGTTTGCCAAATTTGGCATATGAAACCTGTTGTCCGCTAGTATAGATTCAATGTATCTACACATGCCCAACTGGGCATGTCGGTTTAAGTTTGTCTTGTCCTGGTCTTGGACAATGCAAGTGGTTTTTATGTTATTATTATTATTTGTTGAGTTGATTATATATGTTAGTTCTTACAATTCTATTTGGCTGAATCTTACTAACAGTTGAGTCTCTATGATTTGATTGGATTATTTATTTATAGGTATCCATTTTACTTTCTGGAGATTTTCTGCCTTCTAAGAATCAAGGCTTGGGTTTATTTATTTTGGATGATTTAATTCCTAGTTGATCCTAGAGTACTTCTACTGGGTCACTTATGCTACTTGAACAATATGAACATTATGCTATGGTACTGGTACTTGGTTATTTGTGATGCTTCTTTAGATTTGACTTGAAGTGATGAACTGCTTAGTGTTCATTCTTTGAGGTTTTATGTTTTTAGAAGGAACCCATGGTTGGGAATTTTTTTGGTTCATTGTTGTTGTTATTTTACTGTTTCTGCTTGTGGACTATCTTCTCTAGGTGTTGTGATGCTCTATGCTTAACACTGTATCCTTCTATTGGTTTGCATTTGGTATCTTTGGTAGATTGTTTATATTCCAAGTTACTATTCTACTGTTGCTAGAGATGCCTAAAGCTCTACGAGTTACTGTAGCTGGGATCTTCTTGGTATTAGTAACAATGGTTACTCTTCTGGCTTTCTGTACACTGGTTTTTGGTTCTAGCCTTTTTCTACCTTCCCAAGTTTGGGATGTCAGATCTAGTTCCTGATATTTTTCAATGGATTCCGTAAGGATTGGATTCACCTGACCTTAGGTACGGTGAATCTAACATTTTAAGATAATATTGGTTTCATTTGTGTTTCATTTGGTTTGCAAGTTTGAGTAAGATCAAGATGATGAATAGAGTGGACATAGGAAGGATTTAAAGAAAACAGAGTGTAGATAGGTTTAGTTATATGATTTTGCTAATTTTAGTTTGGATTTAGGTCAACTTTGTTACGACCATGTTGCAACTTCAAATATGATATCCATTACAACATGAATAAAGATTACTTCTTTAGTTATTAAGAATTTCAATTCTTTGTTGTGTGTGGTCTGATGAACTCAAGTTTGAATAATTCAAACCTCAAATTTTAATAAAAAAATTCAGATTTGTTCTAAATATTGTCTCTTGGTTCATAAATTGTATGTTTTAGATGATCAAGTTTTTAGATACTCAAGTTGTATGTACTATGAAGTCACATAAGCAGAAATCTGAATTTCAAATCGTAGTGTTTACTTGGGTGCAATTGACACTAGATTCAAATTTTACACACAAAGCACTCCAAACAACAAAAGTTTAAATCCCCCCTCAATTTAAGATGCATGAGATGCAATGCAGAATTTCTATATCAACCCTTCTCCCGTACTAATTCTTTGGGATGTTACAAAGCATGTAATCCACCTTCAACAAATCAATCCCTTTCTCCTTCATTACGTCATCTTTTTAAGTGTGTTGGTGTAGGATTGTGATATGCCCGTGAAGCGCAGCTCGTAGGGCATTTGCTAGAGCAACTTCTTTGTGTCCGCCATCCAGTTCTTATCCTCTAGGGTCTTATGCTGCGATGAAACTCTATAGTACTCTTACAATCAAGCATAAAACCAAAATGGAATAAGAAGTGAGTTAAGTAATTGACTAAGGAACTCTGCGCGACAATAACTAAGTATTGACTTGTGAACTTTTCAAGAAACTTCCGAAAAGCAAGTGAACACGACATCCACTCTAGTACCTCTATGACCATCATAAAAGGCTTCAGTATCTTGATGATTACTTGTGTTCCGCCTTTTATTCCTTTTTCTTAATTTGTTGTGGCTGTGTGCATATCAGTTTTGTAGAGGCCGAGTGTAATACTTAATCCTTTAAAATAATAATAAAACACCTTTTATCGAAAAATAAAGCAATTGGACATGTCTGGAAATTTTCTAGAGACCACGTATGTCGGTCAAAACTAACCGACGCCTAACACGAGCTTGTTAGGGATGAGTTCTTCAACATGTCCAGAGGTAGTCATCTAGGCAAACGTTGCCTCAACTAGAGAGAGTTTATGCATGGTAGTGGAAATGAAACAAGAGTTCAAATGATCATATAAATCTAACATGATTAAAGATCACTCTATAACTAATCCTAAGTTAAGAACACTACAAAAGCATACATCTATATCCATACCTAATATATATATATATATATATATATATATATATATATATAAAGGACGGATTGTTTCTTCCGGTCCAACATTTTTTGGGACCCTTTTACCCTCCCACTAGACCACATAATTACTCACCAAAGCCCCACCCAACAAACGATCGCTCGTTAATAACAAAACGCTAGGCTTCCTTTGTTTTGGCGAACGACGTATAGAAGTAGGACTCCTTTGTTTTGGCGAACGACGTATAGAAGTAGGACTTCCAGGAGTTTCCTTCGTCTTGGCAAGCGGCGTATAGAAATAGGACTTCTTTCTATTCCTAACTTGATTGGATCCTTTGTCTTTGATAAACCTGATCAAATTGTCTCACGATAAGGCCTAATAAAACCTAGCCAAGTCTCCATCCCACGACCCCGAGAGAGCGCATATATTGCTACTAGCAGCTGAGCGCAGGTGGATGGCGATCTACCCCGTATAAATATCCAGGCAACGCCGTATTTCCCATCTACCAGCCGCCATGACACGTTTTCCGTCCGAGGCCACGCAGCCTCTCCTGGTGCGCCACAGCGAGCGTGAGCGAGATACCTGCTCTGACTCTGGTCCTCGCTAAGTACGTACGAGGACGGCGACCGGCTGGGCGTACGAGAGGCGTGACCACTCGTCCGGAGATCGAGCCGGAGATCGAGCAGATCAGCTAGGCATTGCTCCAGAGCGGATTGTCTCGCATGCCATTGTTCTGGTGCTTCTGCACCTCGAGACGATGTAGCACACAGGAAGGTGGTACAAAAGGATATGATACATGCTCACGGTCGTATGGATTAACCGTCTGCTTCCTTATCTTCCTGACTTGGTGAGATCGGGATCCACTGAGCATGCTATTTTTCTTTCTAGATCATGACCTGCACTTATTATGTTTTGTTCATGCAGCAAAGATGGGGCCTTCCTGTTTTTCCGATCCATATATCATTGGTGCTACCTAGATGCATGACACTAGCTATTTTGTTCCTCGTGACGCAAAGGTAGTTTTGCTGAAGTTGGTACGGTTTGAGGAATGTGAGCATTGACTTCTCATAAAAAAACTACTGTATTGAAATTCATATCACAATAATATGATTGTGTATATTCTGGAGTGCATACAATTTGTTTCTTATGCTTCTCAAGGTACTGCGGTGATGCTCACTACGGTGGCTACTTGGTCAAGCCATTGGACAATTAATAGCCAACGTTCACAAAGAAAAATTGTCCTTTAGGCATCAACAGTCATACTACAGGTATTGTATTGTTGTACTTTAATCTTTTTTCTTTCTTTATTGAGATATGTGTCAGCATCAAGCTTCTCTTCTTAGTGTTGGACATCGTTGGTTTTACCATAACGCTAGCTAATTAATCAACTCAGCTTATTACTACCATCCTATATTCATTCTCGAAAAAAAACTACCATGCTATTGTATACACTTTCTGAATTTCATCTCTCTTGTCTCTTTTGTCATGTCGACATGCGTGCTGTTGTGTGTTGCAATTAGTTTGAGATCCGTCTTGTGCGGCCTGACCAACATATTCCACCCCCTATTAATATCATTGAATAGTAAAAAAAGCTTCAAGTGGTTGTGCAATATTACATTGCAATTTTCTGTAGTTTAGTCACTAATATACATATATACAAGTCTTCGGGCTATTTGTGACATGACATTTTTTTCATTGGTTTAGACATTGCGGAGAGTACTACTTTTCTTTACCATGGCAAAGCCGGACAGAATTGAAGTACATCTTATGGTAAAGAAGCTAAGAAATGTAGTACTCCTACTCCTTTCAGTTCATAATGATTTGAGTTGAATTCTTAAACCATGCTTTCTGCATTTTTTGTTAGTAGGACTTGGGTGTTTTAATGTGAGGTCTTAGAAATTAATGCATAGAAAAAGATTGAAGACATGTAATGTATAATTGGTTTTGCATGGCCAAGTAAGGATGGTTTCTCACAATGATATATAGATGGCATAAATCCATTGCAGTTGATGTGGTATTCAAAAGATCGTGCTTCGGAATTGGTAGTAATTTACGACGAGCTTTAAATCTGATGCTCGACCACTAGACTTGAAGAGTCACGTATTTGCATGGAGGAAATAATGTACTTTGATTATACACATTGTATAAGTTGTTTTATGCTATTTCCAAACCATGTTGTAGAATTTATTTGCAGTTTTTATATTTGATGCATTGAAACTAAAAAATATTAATTTCTTTAGCTATTAGCTAAGAAGCCTTCCAAACTAGGCTTGATGTTCATATGGAGTCATGGACCTATTTGATGTCTCACAAAGAAAATCTACAATATTGACCATGCTCATCTAAAACTAACCCGTAGCAACGCACGGGCATGTTTGCTAGTAGAAATAAAAGGACATGTTGTTATGATTGGAGTATCCTACAATGATTGGACGAAGTCCACAAAATGATAATTAATTTGTACAATGCATTCACTTCCACCAAGTATGGACGCATAGAGGGCAGGATATTTTCCTCAAGGGAAGCAAGTCGACATAGCAAGGACGACAAGGAAACGTGCCCTCCATGGCACATACCTGCCCTACAGTCTCACTATGAAGGTGGTAGCATAAATATTGCATTCTTGAGGTGGCGAAGCGATACGCAAACACGATGCCACTAGTATAAAGTAGGAGCACATCTTTGTGCGGATGCAATCCTATGATACCAGAAGAACCTCTCCACTTAAAAGACCTTGTGTTGGTGGTGTCACTATTATTCACTTCGATGAAGTTGTCCTCGTCTGAGTTCCGCTACTTTATGAAACATAAGTCCGAAACTTTCGAGAAGTTTAAGGAATTTCAAAGTGAAGTGGAAAATCATCGTAACAAGAAGATTAAGTTTCTGTGTTCTGACCGCGGAGGTGAATATCTGAGTTATGAGTTTGGCATGCATTTAAAGAAATGTGGAATACTTTTGCAGTTGACACCGCCGGGAACACCACAGCGTAATGGTGTGTCCGAACGTCGTAATCGAACCCTCTTAGATATGGTTCGGTCTATGATGTCTCTTACAGATTTACCGCTATCGTTTTGGGGCTATGCATTAGAGACAGCCGCATTCACTTTAAATAGGGCACCATCTAAATCCGTTGAAACGACACCGTACGAATTGTGGTTTGGAAAGAAACCTAAGTTGTCGTTCCTTAAAGTTTGGGGTTGCGAAGCATATGTAAAGAAGTTACAACCTGATAAGCTTGAACCCAAAGCGGAGAAATGCGTCTTCATAGGATACCCTAAAGAAACAATTGGGTATACCTTCTATCATAGATCCGAAGGCAAAGTTTTCGTTGCCAAGAATGGATCCTTTCTTGAGAAGGAGTTTGTCTCGAAGGAAGTGACTGGAAGGAAAGTAGAACTCGATGAGGTTATTGAACCTTCTCTCGGAGTTGAGAGTAGCGCAGCACCGGAAGATGTTTTTGTGCCGCCTGCACCAATTGGAGAGGAAGCTAATGATGGTGATCATGAAACTTCGTACGAAGTTGCTGCTGAACCTCGCAGGTCAACGAGGGTTCGTACCACTCCTGATTGGTATGACTCTACCTTGAACGTCATGTTGGTGGACAACACTGATGACCCTGCGACGTATGAAGAAGCTATGGTAAGCCTAGATTCCGACAAATGGCTAGAAGCCATGAAATCCGAAATGGGATCCATGTACGAAAACCAAGTATGGACTTTGGTGGACTTACCGGATGGCCGTAAGGCTGTCGAGAACAAATGGATTTTCAAAAGAAAAACAGATGCTGATGGTAATGTTACTGTCTATAAAGCTCGACTTGTCGCGAAAGGGTTCTGACAAATTCAAGGAGTTGACTACGATGAGACTTTCTCACCAGTAGCGAAGCTAAAGTCCGTGAGGATTTTGTTAGCAATTGCTGCATATTTCGATTATGAGATTTGGCAGATGGATGTCAAAACGGTGTTCCTTAATGGTGACATTGAGGAAGAGTTGTATATGGTACAACCCAAGGGTTTTGTCGATCCTAAAGATGCTGACAAGGTATGCAAACTTCAGCGCTCCATTTATGGACTGAAGCAAGCATCCCGGAGTTGGAATCAACGTTTGATAAAGTAATCAAAAACTTTGGATTTATACAAACTTATGGAGAAGCTTGTATTTACAAGAAAGTGAGTGGGAGCTCTGTAGCATTCCTAGTACTATATGTAGATGACATATTGTTGATTGGGAATGATATAGAGCTTCTTAATAGTGTCAAAGCCTATTTGAATAATAGTTTTTCAATGAAGGATCCTGGCGAAGCGGCATATATTCTAGGCATCAAGATTTATAGAGATAGATCAAGACGCCTAATAGCGCTTTCACAAAGTACATACTTGGACAAAGTTCTAAAGAAGTTTAGAATGGAAGAGAGCAAGAAAGGGTTCGTGCCCATGTTGTCAGGTAAGACCTTGAGTAAGACTCAAAGTCCAGCTACAGCAGAAGATAGAGAGAAGATGAATAATATTCCCTATGCCTCGGCCATAGGTTCTATCATGTATGCCATGCTGTGTACAAGACCGGATATAGCACATGCTGTTAGTTTGACTAGCAGATATCAAAGTGATCCTGGAATGGAGCACTGGACAACGGTCAAGAATATCCTAAAATACCTGAATAGGACTAAGGATATGGTTCTTTCTTATGGAGGTGATGAACAGTTTGTTGTAAACGGTTACACTGATGCTAGTTGGAACACCGATCCAAATGACTCGAAGTCACAGTCTGGATACGTATTTATTTTGAATGGTGCTGCAGTGAGCTGGAGGAGTGCCAAGCAAAGCGTTGTGGCGAAATCTTCAACTAAATCGGAATACATAGCTGCTTTGGAGGCTGCACAAGAAGCCATATGGATGAAGGAGTTCATTACTGAACTTTGTGTGGTTCCCAGTGCGTTGGACCCGATGGCCATCTACCGTGACAACACAGGTGCCATAGCTAATGCACAGGAGCCAAGGTCACATAGCAAGCTGAAGCATATCAAGCTATGTTTCCATGCTATTCGCGAGTATGTCCAAGATGGTGACATAAAGATTTGCAAAGTACACACTGATCTGAATGTGGCAGATCCGTTGACTAAACCTCTCCCTAGGGAAAATCATGACCAACACCAGAACGCCATGGGTGTTAGGTATATTACCATGTAATCTAGATTATTGACTCTAGTGCAAGTGGGAGACTGTTGGAGATATGCCCAAGAGGCAATAATAAAAGTGGTTATTATTATATCTTTGTGTTTATGATGAATGTTTACATCCCATACTATAATTGTATTATAAGGAAACATTGATACATGTGTGTTTTGTAAACATAGAAGAGTCCCTAGTAAGCCTCTTGTTGAACTAGCTTGTTGATTAATTGATGATCATGGTTTCCTGATCATGGACATTGGATGTGATTAATAACAAGGTTATATCATTAGGAGAATGATGTGATGGACACACACCCATAGTAAGCGTAGCATAAGATCAAATCATTAAGTTCGTATTGCTATAAGCTTTCAAATGCATAGTAACCTAATCCTTCGACCATGAGGTTATGTTAATCACCATCACCGGATGGATACTTTGATAACATCAAACACCGCTTCGTAACTGGGTGGTTATAAAGGTGTCATTGGGTATTCTGAAAGTATGTGTTGAAACACATGGACCAAGATAGGGATTTGTCCATCCATATGACTGATAGATATGCTCTGGGCCCTCTCGGTGGAATGTCATCTAGTTAGCTTGCAAGCATGTGACTGGGTCACAAGGGATGACATTACATGGAACGAGTAAAGAGTACTTATCAGTAATGAGGTAGAACTAGGTATGGAGATACCGACGATCAAACCTCGGATAAGTAGAGTATCGCGTGACAAAGGGAATTGGTTTCGTATGTTAATGGTTCTATCGATCACGAAGTCATCGTTGAGTATGTGGGAGCCGTTATGGATCTCCAGATCCCGCTGATGGTTATTGATCGGAGAGGTGTCTTCATCATGTCTGCATATTCACAAACCGTAGGGTGACACACTTAAGGTTCGAAGTTGTTTTAAGTAGATATGGAATGTGCGTTGGAGACCGAATGTTGTTCGGAGTCTCGGATTAGATCCGGGACATCACGAGGAGATCTGGAATTGTCCGGAGAATAAGATTCATATATTGGGGATCATTTTCTAAGTTAGAAAATGTTCCGGAGTATTTGTATGAGGATTCTAGAAGGTTTCGGAATGTTCCTGAAGGTTCTGGAAGATTTCTTGGAGTTTGCTTGAAAACCAAGAAAGGATCAAGGAATCCTTGTGGGGCAAGACAAGGAGTCGTGGGGGAGGAGGACTCCTCTCGCCCTCCCAATCCGCCGGCCAAGGAAGGGAGGGGAGTCCTACTAGGACTCTCCCTCCCATGGCGCCTCCCTCCTTTAAATAGAGGGGTGGAGGCGCCACCCCCTTGCCCCCTCCACTCTTGCCCTAGCCGCCTCTCTCCTCCTCCTTTCTTCTGCTCAGGCTTAGGCGAAGCCCTGCAGAATTCTCTACTCCATCACCACCACGCCGTCGTGCTGCTGGGATTCCGTGGAGAAGATCTACTACCTCCGCTGCTCGCTGGAACGAGGAGAGGAAGGTCTGCTTCGACTCCGCATGTGTGACCGACTGCGGAAGCGCTGCCGGAACGCGGCGCCGGAAGGATCGTCCACTCGATCTTGAGATCGGCAAGTGATCGACTACATTAACCACGAGATCCAATCTCGTAATCCTTTTGGATCTAAAGGGTTAGTACAGATCTATCTCGTTGCACATGTCTAATAGATTAGATCTTGGCTTTTATCTAGATTAGATCTGGGTTTTGTTCGTTCTTGCGGTAGAATTTTTTTGTTTTCCATGCTACGAACCCATCACGTCTTGGTCGATGCGTTTGTCGAACACATTTTCCCCCTATTGCTTAGCTGGAGTGGATGGATAAGGCGATTTGATATGGTTCCCCGTCCGATCATACTATCCCACTTTGTTTTTTATGAAAACTATCACACTTCGTTTGATTTTATTTGGAGCGTGATTCCAAGGCCGGGCCCAACTTGCTTTGACCATATAATTAAACTTGGTACCCTCGGTTTAGTCCCACCCTCTGCATTATAAGGATCAACACCCGTTTATATTACAATCGCTTCCGCCTGTTATCAACAAGATTGAAGGGAAAAATCAAAACAAGCAGGAACTAAGCGGAAGGATCGTGGGCTGATTTAAAGCAAACTATGGGCTGCCTAATTGAATGGGATTAATTGTGAGGGATTATGTGGGCTCGTAATAAACTAAATGCGTGGGCTAATTAAACGGGATGGTGCCAGCAAGAGCCGGCAAGCGCACTTGACGAGGAGACGAAAGGGAAGCACGCCAAGTAAGAGGAAGAGAGGATTTGGGGAAAGGAAATATTATGCTTGCGAATTGAAACAATCAACAATCAATTAATCGAGAAGCTGATGTCACCGAGCAAGTTAAAAAAACTGTCTATGCTGCGACATGCCAGTGGTTTAAAAAAATTACCACCGGCACAACAGCGACTAAATTCTTCTGCCGCAACGCGCGAGCATTTTGCTAGTATTCTAAATGTACGAAGCACAAATAGATAGCATGAAAATCAAAGAGGATGCTCAAGTATTTTTTTTAATCTATAAAACAAGGTTTCATAGTGTACAAACATTATTGCTATATGGGAAATTCATGTTTTTTCAATAGAGCTTGTTTTATCGTTTTTTCTTTTGGATTTTCTGTAGTTATAGAAGCCCACCACAGTGCATTCTTATTCCCGAAGAAGCCCAGGAAGAAGGTTGAAAAAAAAGACAGCAGACAGCGACTTGCTACTGACTTCCCAGCTCGCGCTACCTACCCCTTCCCCTGCATCTCTCCTCCCAAATTTTGAATCCAAATCTCCGTCCGCTCCGCCCAATGTCGACCTCGCCGTCGCTGCCACCGCCGGCGCCAGATACGGAGGAGGTGGTGGTGGAGAAGGTCTCCGACATCGAGATGGTGGAAGGAGAGGCGCCTCGTACCCCCGAGTCCGGCGGGGGCGCCCAGGCGAGCCGTGCGGCGCCTGGTCCGGCCTTGAAGGCAGCTGAAGTGGCTGCCGAGGAGGATGAGGAGGAGGACGACGAAGACTCTGATGACAGCGACGACTCCGGCGATGAAGATTCGGAGGACGAAAATGACGACGAGGACGAAGATTCGGACGAGGATGGGGAGGACGGGGCAGAGGAGGAAGATCAAGACTCTGACGAGGACGACGAAGACGAAGACTCGGACGACGAAGATGAAGATGACGACTCCGACGAGGAGGAGGATGGGATGGAAGTGGAGCTTGCGGCGTTTGAATCTGGTGAGCAAATCCTTCCTCTTGTATAATGGTTTTGGTCGGAATCAGCTTAGATTGGTGCCAATGCTCCTGAACTGCGCTCCTTGATAGTGAGCACTATGTGCTCAACAAAATGCGCAAACCCACCACCCATCCAAATCTTTTGAGTAAGCTGCGTTGAAAATGTCATGTAATTGGGCATCTGGTACTGGTAGAGACAGGGATCAGTTTATGATCTTCTTGTAGATAATGTCATCTCAACATCAGACTGCATCTTTGGAAGTTTTATCCTCACGTGTAACTGAGAAAACACCGTAGGCAGTTTTGTCATGAAATATATATCAGAGCTAAGCAGTTTTGCAATCACACTACTATCTGCTGAACAGTGCTGAAATTTATCCTCCTGTAATCAGTATAGAACAATCTACTCCTGCTCACTGTGTATGCGCGGTTGTGCATACAATTGTAAATTTTTATCATACTAATACATTTGAGTTGGCAAGTATCCCCTGTTTTGTTTAAGTAATTTTTATCATCATACATTTGTCCTGTTAAAATAAAATTATCATACGTTTCTAATGTTACAACTTACAAGAAAAGGTTGTATCGATGTGTATTTACTGATTTGTGGTATGAGAACTTCAATTGCAGACATGCCAATGCTCTTTTTCTGCGAATAGACAATATACTTCTCCCAAACTCATGCCGTAGAGTCATGTAGTTTCATTTTGTAGCAGACCTCTAGTACTTCAACAGACACAGCAAACAACATTGGAATATCAAAATTGTTCTTGCTGTTCTAATGCAGAGCGAGGATGGAATGTAACAGCCTGAAAAGCAGCTGAAGGGTTTGTCTGCACTGATGCCTGAGCGTATGAAAGGGATGGCAACCAGTCAGAGGATGCAGGCGATGCAGACTGCTAGCTTCTCCAGGATTGATGTGTGCCGAGTGAACTCTGAAGCTTCTCCTGCCGATTCTCTGTTTGTACTAAGTATCAGTGCACACAACTTTTCTGGCCTGCTCATCTGGGATTGTATTTGGTACCGGGAATTCTTGTCTAGTGGAAACATTGCACGCCACGATGCTATATTTTGTTTAAATATGTAACAGATGCCATACATAGCTGAACAATTGCCTGTTTGTTAAGTGATGTTTATTATTGGTTGTGGGTGCCACTGGGTGAATTAGTAGATGGATTTTCGGTCCTTGTTTTGTAACAATGAATTCCATATTAAGCTCAGTTTGTAATCTTGTACCGTGTAAAGATGTGAATGCACTACAAGAGGCTTTTCTTCTCATCCTGCTTTGCATACAAATGCTAACTAGAGCTGTTGATATGATGATTTATTCTATTTTGGAGCACTTTGATGTGATGGTTTTTTGTGTTTTATTCTTCTTATAATATGGGGATCTTTAGGTTCTATGATAGCACCATTTAAAATCAACAGTTTTTGTGGCTTGAGTAATGAGATTTGACGATTTGCCCCGTTTTATTTTGCAATTTGATCATTTCCCCCACCCTGTGTCACTGCCATGTGGTGGTCAATGTGGCAAATGATCAAATTTCAGAGTAAAAGTGGGGCAAATGATCAAATATCTCTGAGTAATGGGTTGCTAAGCCGTATGCACTTATCCCAGCTCCCAGGCCATTTGGAGACTACAATTCAGTTTGCTCTAGCGCATTGACCATGGCCGAGCTCTGGTATACAAAGAGCACATAATACTACAGGTTAAGGTGAAGAGGCTTCTCGATGGAGTGCCAGTTTCATGTCTCGAACACGAGTAATGGATAAATTAATTTGGATGCTGAACTTGGCTTATATAGAATGTAACCAGATAGGTACTCTAAATATTGTCTCACCAGCTTATTTCTTACGCCCAAGAGGCCATGTGAGCAACATCAAACTGACACCAGGCAGCCTAAGTTTGAGAAGCTGAGCAAGTACCCTGCAATGCCAGCAATGGTACATAATTTATGCAGTCAGGATATACTGGGGTGCGTACTTTCTAGAACGTTTTGTATTTTTCGTGACACGGTTGACCTGGAGACCTGATTCTGACAATCAGAAACCTTTCTTAGGCCTATTGGTACAAGTTCTGGTTTCCAAGACTTGTCTTAAGGTCGAAATCACATGAAGAATTAACCGTTAAAATTGTTACCAGGTAAAGTATAGCGATTTAGAACAATGCAACAGAAAATTTGTGTCAGTCTGGGTGGCACCATTTTAGTCCCGAATTGGTAGCCCCGGGTGCGAAACCGGGACTAGAGCCCGTTACAGCCCGGGACTAGGGGCCCGTTTTCCACTAGTGGGATATTTCCAGTCACTCTGGATGGCAGCATTTTAGTCGACTACAAGATGCTTAGTATCGTATGCTTCTTATTTTCCGTATCAAATGTAAGTGATTCATGATTTGTAATACTTTTGGATGTTGGATATATTATATCTAATAAAAGGTTGTGTGCAATCACCGGTATGTGCCCGCCCGGGTTATACTGCCCCTTTTTTGGAGTGTTGTTAGCATAAAACTACCACTTTTGTGGCAAAATTTTGAAAATCTACCGCTTTACATTTTCTTAGCAAAAATCTACCACATTTTAAAGAAGTTTTCTCAAATCGTACTAAACTCGTCTTGGTCGTTAATTGGCACGGGACTGACAAGGCTAGCCCACCTGCAGTGCTGATATGGCGACGGGAGACGACGCCGTTAACGACAGCTACGGGTAAATTTCAAAAACTACCACTTTTCTGCTCATTCGAAAAACTACCAATTTATAAAAAATATTCTTTTTATTTGCGAAAGTCCATAACTTTTGAATACAAATTTAGATGGAAAAACTTTTAATACAAAAGGTGCTTAAAAATGCTTGAATATTTCGAATACAAAATTAGTTCACTATTTCGGATAATTAAAATATGTAAATAATTAAAATATGTAATTAAGAAAGGCAGCTACACCATGAGGGACGGCGACGACGGCGACGGCATGTGCTTCGCCTACGACGTCCTCCTCGATATCCTCGGCCGCCTCCCGTGCCACGCCATCGCCCTGTGCCGGACAATCTGCCGCGCATGGCGCACAATCATCGATGAGCACAAGCTGCTATTCTTTTCGTCGCGCTCTTTCCGTGGCATCTTCATCAATCACTCTGGGTGGCAGGACAGGTCGTACTTCCTTGCCTCGCCGGCGGCCTCACGCTCAGCGAGGGGCGCGGACTACTTCCGGTGTCCTCCGGTTTGGCACGGCCGGTGGGCCAGCGTGGAAGACCACTGCAACGGCCTCCTTCTCCCCCACAACGATAAAACCCGGTTCCGCGGCAGGAAAGAAGAAACTGATACCTACGTGTGCAACCCGGCGACGATACGGTGCGATCCGCTGCCGCATCGACCGCACAAGTGGCCGGAGTACAAAAACGAGGGCGTCTTCCTCGTCTGTGATCCAGCCGTGTCGCTGCACTACGAGGTGTACAAGGTGTCCCGGTTTCACGGTATCTACTCCAAAGTGCTGGGTTTTCACGATCGATTTATGGTTTTGTAGTGTTCTTAACTTAGAATTAGTTATAGAGAGATCTTTAATCATGTTAGATTTATATGATCATTCGAACTCTTGTTTCATTTCCACTTCCATGCATAAACTCTCTCTAGTTGAGGCAATGTTTCCCTAGATGACTACCTCTGGACATGTTGAAGAACTCATCCCTAACAAGCTCGTGTCAGGCGTCGGTTAGTTTTGACCGATACATACGTGGTCTCTGAAAACTTTCCGGACATGTCCAATTGCTTTATTTTTCGATAAAAGGTGTTTTATTATTTAAAAAGATTAAGTATTACACTCGGCCTCTACAAAACTGATGTGCACACAGCCGCAACAAATTCAGAAAAAGGAATAAAAGGCGGAACACAAGTAATCATCAAGATGCTGAATCCTTTTATGATGGTCATAGAGGTACTAGAGTGGAAGTCAATACTTAGTTATTGTCGCGCAGAGTTCCTTAGTTAATTACTTAACTCATTTCTTATTCCATTTTGGTTTTATGCTTGATTGTAAGAGTACTATAGAGTTTCATCAGAGCATAGGACCCTAGCGGATAAGAACTTGATGGAGGACACAACCAAGAACGGAGTGGGAGATTGTCAAAAGCATGAAATCTGTTAGCTTCTTCAGACAAAAGAATGACACGATCGACGGAGTTGATGACGAAGAAGTAGAAGATAAAAGCACATATGACGATCATGGTCAAAACGACGGAGTACAAGAACAAGACAGAGAAGTAGAAGATGGTCTTGAATACTCGTGGAACTCAGCCGAGGACAACTTCATCGAAGTGAATAATAGTGACACCACCAACACAAGGTCTTTTAAGTGGAGAGGTTCTTGTGGTATCATAGGATTGCATCCGCACAAAGATGTGCTCCTACTTTATACTAGTGGCATCGTGTTTGCGTATCACTTCGCCACCTCAAGAATGCAATATTTACGCTACCACCTTCATAGTGAGACCGTAGGGCAGGTATGTGCCATGGAGGGCACGTTCCCTTGTCGTCCTTGCTATGTCGACTTGCTTCCCTCGAGGAAAATATCCTGCCCTCTAAGCGTCCATACTTGGTGGAAGTGAATGCATTGTACAAATTAATTATCATTTTGTGGACTTCGTCCAATCATTGTAGGATACTCCAATCATAAGAGCGTGTCCTTTTATTTCTATGTATGGTTTTGTAGTGTTCTTAACTTAGAATTAGTTATAGAGAGATCTTTAATCATGTTAGATTTATATGATCATTCGAACTCTTGTTTCATTTCCACTTCCATGCATAAACTCTCTCTAGTTGAGGCAATGTTTCCCTAGATGACTACCTCTGGACATGTTGAAGAACTCATCCCTAACAAGCTCGTGTCAGGCGTCGGTTAGTTTTGACCGATACATACGTGGTCTCTGAAAACTTTCCGGACATGTCCAATTGCTTTATTTTTCGATAAAAGGTGTTTTATTATTTAAAAATATTAAGTATTACACTCGGCCTCTACAAAACTGATGTGCACACAGCCGCAACAAATTCAGAAAAAGGAATAAAAGGCGGAACACAAGTAATCATCAAGATGCTGAATCCTTTTATGATGGTCATAGAGGTACTAGAGTGGAAGTCGTGTTCACTTGCTTTTCGGTAAGTTTCTTGAAAAGTTCACAAGTCAATACTTAGTTATTGTCGCGCAGAGTTCCTTAGTTAATTACTTAACTCATTTCTTATTCCATTTTGGTTTTATGCTTGATTGTAAGAGTACTATAGAGTTTCATCAGAGCATAGGACCCTAGCGGATAAGAACTTGATGGAGGACACAACCAAGAACGGAGTGGGAGATTGTCAAAAGCATGAAATCTGTTAGCTTCTTCAGACAAAAGAATGACACGATCGACGGAGTTGATGACGAAGAAGTAGAAGATAAAAGCACATATGACGATCATGGTCAAAATGACGGAGTACAAGAACAAGACAGAGAAGTAGAAGATGGTCTTGAATACTCGTGGAACTCAGCCGAGGAAAACTTCATCGAAGTGAATAATAGTGACACCACCAACACAAGGTCTTTTAAGTGGAGAGGTTCTTGTGGTATCATAGGATTGCATCCGCACAAAGATGTGCTCCTACTTTATACTAGTGGCATCGTGTTTGCGTATCACTTCGCCACCTCAAGAATGCAATATTTACGCTACCACCTTCATAGTGAGACCGTAGGGCAGGTATGTGCCATGGAGGGCACGTTCCCTTGTCGTCCTTGCTATGTCGACTTGCTTCCCTCGAGGAAAATATCCTGCCCTCTAAGCGTCCATACTTGGTGGAAGTGAATGCATTGTACAAATTAATTATCATTTTGTGGACTTCGTCCAATCATTGTAGGATACTCCAATCATAAGAGCGTGTCCTTTTATTTCTATGTATGGTTTTGTAGTGTTCTTAACTTAGAATTAGTTATAGAGAGATCTTTAATCATGTTAGATTTATATGATCATTCGAACTCTTGTTTCATTTCCACTTCCATGCATAAACTCTCTCTAGTTGAGGCAATGTTTCCCTAGATGACTACCTCTGGACATGTTGAAGAACTCATCCCTAACAAGCTCGTGTCAGGCGTCGGTTAGTTTTGACCGATACATACGTGGTCTCTGAAAACTTTCCGGACATGTCCAATTGCTTTATTTTTCGATAAAAGGTGTTTTATTATTTAAAAATATTAAGTATTACACTCGGCCTCTACAAACCTGATGTGCACACAGCCGCAACAAATTCAGAAAAAGGAATAAAAGGCGGAACACAAGTAATCATCAAGATGCTGAATCCTTTTATGATGGTCATAGAGGTACTAGAGTGGAAGTCGTGTTCACTTGCTTTTCGGTAAGTTTCTTGAAAAGTTCACAAGTCAATACTTAGTTATTGTCGCGCAGAGTTCCTTAGTTAATTACTTAACTCACTTCTTATTCCATTTTGGTTTTATGCTTAATTGTAAGAGTACTATAGAGTTTCATCAGAGCATAGGATCCTAGCGGATAAGAACTTGATGGAGGACACAACCAAGAACGGAGTGGGAGATTGTCAAAAGCATGAAATCTGTTAGCTTCTTTAGACAAAAGAATGACATGATCGACGGAGTTGATGACGAAGAAGTAGAAGATGAAAGCACATACGACGATCATGGTCAAAATGACGGAGTACAAGAACAAGACACAGAAGTAGAAGATGGTCTTGAATACTCGTGGAACTTAGACGAGGACAACTTCATCGAAGTGAATAATAGTGACACCACCAACACAAGGTCTTTTAAGTGGAGAGGTTCTTGTGGTATCATAGGATTGCATCCGCACAAAGATGTGCTCCTACTTTATACTAGTGGCATCGTGTTTGCGTATCACTTCGCCACCTCAAGAATGCAATATTTACGCTACCACCTTCATAGTGAGACCGTAGGGCAGGTATGTGCCATGGAGGGCACGTTCCCTTGTCGTCCTTGCTATGTCGACTTGCTTCCCTCGAGGAAAATATCCTGCCCTCTAAGCGTCCATACTTGGTGGAAGTGAATGCATTGTACAAATTAATTATCATTTTGTGGACTTCGTCCAATCATTGTAGGATACTCCAATCATAAGAGCGTGTCCTTTTATTTCTATGTATGGTTTTGTAGTGTTCTTAACTTAGAATTAGTTATAGAGAGATCTTTAATCATGTTAGATTTATATGATCATTCGAACTCTTGTTTCATTTCCACTTCCATGCATAAACTCTCTCTAGTTGAGGCAATGTTTCCCTAGATGACTACCTCTGGACATGTTGAAGAACTCATCCCTAACAAGCTCGTGTCAGGCGTCGGTTAGTTTTGACCGATACATACGTGGTCTCTGAAAACTTTCCGGACATGTCCAATTGCTTTATTTTTCGATAAAAGGTGTTTTATTATTTAAAAATATTAAGTATTACACTCGGCCTCTACAAAACTGATGTGCACACAGCCGCAACAAATTCAGAAAAAGGAATAAAAGGCGGAACACAAGTAATCATCAAGATGCTGAATCCTTTTATGATGGTCATAGAGGTACTAGAGTGGAAGTCGTGTTCACTTGCTTTTCGGTAAGTTTCTTGAAAAGTTCACAAGTCAATACTTAGTTATTGTCGCGCAGAGTTCCTTAGTTAATTACTTAACTCATTTCTTATTCCATTTTGGTTTTATGCTTGATTGTAAGAGTACTATAGAGTTTCATCAGAGCATAGGACCCTAGCGGATAAGAACTTGATGGAGGACACAACCAAGAACGGAGTGGGAGATTGTCAAAAGCATGAAATCTGTTAGCTTCTTCAGACAAAAGAATGACACGATCGACGGAGTTGATGACGAAGAAGTAGAAGATAAAAGCACATATGACGATCATGGTCAAAATGACGGAGTACAAGAACAAGACAGAGAAGTAGAAGATGGTCTTGAATACTCGTGGAACTCAGCCGAGGAAAACTTCATCGAAGTGAATAATAGTGACACCACCAACACAAGGTCTTTTAAGTGGAGAGGTTCTTGTGGTATCATAGGATTGCATCCGCACAAAGATGTGCTCCTACTTTATACTAGTGGCATCGTGTTTGCGTATCACTTCGCCACCTCAAGAATGCAATATTTACGCTACCACCTTCATAGTGAGACCGTAGGGCAGGTATGTGCCATGGAGGGCACGTTCCCTTGTCGTCCTTGCTATGTCGACTTGCTTCCCTCGAGGAAAATATCCTGCCCTCTAAGCGTCCATACTTGGTGGAAGTGAATGCATTGTACAAATTAATTATCATTTTGTGGACTTCGTCCAATCATTGTAGGATACTCCAATCATAAGAGCGTGTCCTTTTATTTCTATGTATGGTTTTGTAGTGTTCTTAACTTAGAATTAGTTATAGAGAGATCTTTAATCATGTTAGATTTATATGATCATTCGAACTCTTGTTTCATTTCCACTTCCATGCATAAACTCTCTCTAGTTGAGGCAATGTTTCCCTAGATGACTACCTCTGGACATGTTGAAGAACTCATCCCTAACAAGCTCGTGTCAGGCGTCGGTTAGTTTTGACCGATACATACGTGGTCTCTGAAAACTTTCCGGACATGTCCAATTGCTTTATTTTTCGATAAAAGGTGTTTTATTATTTAAAAATATTAAGTATTACACTCGGCCTCTACAAACCTGATGTGCACACAGCCGCAACAAATTCAGAAAAAGGAATAAAAGGCGGAACACAAGTAATCATCAAGATGCTGAATCCTTTTATGATGGTCATAGAGGTACAAGAGTGGAAGTCGTGTTCACTTGCTTTTCGGTAAGTTTCTTGAAAAGTTCACAAGTCAATACTTAGTTATTGTCGCGCAGAGTTCCTTAGTTAATTACTTAACTCACTTCTTATTCCATTTTGGTTTTATGCTTAATTGTAAGAGTACTATAGAGTTTCATCAGAGCATAGGATCCTAGCGGATAAGAACTTGATGGAGGACACAACCAAGAACGGAGTGGGAGATTGTCAAAAGCATGAAATCTGTTAGCTTCTTTAGACAAAAGAATGACATGATCGACGGAGTTGATGACGAAGAAGTAGAAGATGAAAGCACATACGACGATCATGGTCAAAATGACGGAGTACAAGAACAAGACACAGAAGTAGAAGATGGTCTTGAATACTCGTGGAACTTAGACGAGGACAACTTCATCGAAGTGAATAATAGTGACACCACCAACACAAGGTCTTTTAAGTGGAGAGGTTCTTGTGGTATCATAGGATTGCATCCGCACAAAGATGTGCTCCTACTTTATACTAGTGGCATCGTGTTTGCGTATCACTTCGCCACCTCAAGAATGCAATATTTACGCTACCACCTTCATAGTGAGACCGTAGGGCAGGTATGTGCCATGGAGGGCACGTTCCCTTGTCGTCCTTGCTATGTCGACTTGCTTCCCTCGAGGAAAATATCCTGCCCTCTAAGCGTCCATACTTGGTGGAAGTGAATGCATTGTACAAATTAATTATCATTTTGTGGACTTCGTCCAATCATTGTAGGATACTCCAATCATAAGAGCGTGTCCTTTTATTTCTATGTATGGTTTTGTAGTGTTCTTAACTTAGAATTAGTTATAGAGAGATCTTTAATCATGTTAGATTTATATGATCATTCGAACTCTTGTTTCATTTCCACTTCCATGCATAAACTCTCTCTAGTTGAGGCAATGTTTCCCTAGATGACTACCTCTGGACATGTTGAAGAACTCATCCCTAACAAGCTCGTGTCAGGCGTCGGTTAGTTTTGACCGATACATACGTGGTCTCTGAAAACTTTCCGGACATGTCCAATTGCTTTATTTTTCGATAAAAGGTGTTTTATTATTTAAAAATATTAAGTATTACACTCGGCCTCTACAAAACTGATGTGCACACAGCCGCAACAAATTCAGAAAAAGGAATAAAAGGCGGAACACAAGTAATCATCAAGATGCTGAATCCTTTTATGATGGTCATAGAGGTACTAGAGTGGAAGTCGTGTTCACTTGCTTTTCGGTAAGTTTCTTGAAAAGTTCACAAGTCAATACTTAGTTATTGTCGCGCAGAGTTCCTTAGTTAATTACTTAACTCATTTCTTATTCCATTTTGGTTTTATGCTTGATTGTAAGAGTACTATAGAGTTTCATCAGAGCATAGGACCCTAGCGGATAAGAACTTGATGGAGGACACAACCAAGAACGGAGTGGGAGATTGTCAAAAGCATGAAATCTGTTAGCTTCTTCAGACAAAAGAATGACACGATCGACGGAGTTGATGACGAAGAAGTAGAAGATAAAAGCACATATGACGATCATGGTCAAAATGACGGAGTACAAGAACAAGACAGAGAAGTAGAAGATGGTCTTGAATACTCGTGGAACTCAGCCGAGGAAAACTTCATCGAAGTGAATAATAGTGACACCACCAACACAAGGTCTTTTAAGTGGAGAGGTTCTTGTGGTATCATAGGATTGCATCCGCACAAAGATGTGCTCCTACTTTATACTAGTGGCATCGTGTTTGCGTATCACTTCGCCACCTCAAGAATGCAATATTTACGCTACCACCTTCATAGTGAGACCGTAGGGCAGGTATGTGCCATGGAGGGCACGTTCCCTTGTCGTCCTTGCTATGTCGACTTGCTTCCCTCGAGGAAAATATCATGCCCTCTAAGCGTCCATACTTGGTGGAAGTGAATGCATTGTACAAATTAATTATCATTTTGTGGACTTCGTCCAATCATTGTAGGATACTCCAATCATAAGAGCGTGTCCTTTTATTTCTATGTATGCTTTTGTAGTGTTCTTAACTTAGAATTAGTTATAGAGAGATCTTTAATCATGTTAGATTATATGATCATTCGAACTCTTGTTTCATTTCCACTTCCATGCATAAACTCTCTCTAGTTGAGGCAATGTTTCCCTAGATGACTACCTCTGGACATGTTGAAGAACTCATCCCTAACAAGCTCGTGTCAGGCGTCGGTTAGTTTTGACCGATACATACGTGGTCTCTGAAAACTTTCCGGACATGTCCAATTGCTTTATTTTTCGATAAAAGGTGTTTTATTATTTAAAAATATTAAGTATTACACTCGGCCTCTACAAAACTGATGTGCACACAGCCGCAACAAATTCAGAAAAAGGAATAAAAGGCGGAACACAAGTAATCATCAAGATGCTGAATCCTTTTATGATGGTCATAGAGGTACTAGAGTGGAAGTCGTGTTCACTTGCTTTTCGGTAAGTTTCTTGAAAAGTTCACAAGTCAATACTTAGTTATTGTCGCGCAGAGTTCCTTAGTTAATTACTTAACTCATTTCTTATTCCATTTTGGTTTTATGCTTGATTGTAAGAGTACTATAGAGTTTCATCAGAGCATAGGACCCTAGCGGATAAGAACTTGATGGAGGACACAACCAAGAACGGAGTGGGAGATTGTCAAAAGCATGAAATCTGTTAGCTTCTTCAGACAAAAGAATGACACGATCGACGGAGTTGATGACGAAGAAGTAGAAGATAAAAGCACATATGACGATCATGGTCAAAATGACGGAGTACAAGAACAAGACAGAGAAGTAGAAGATGGTCTTGAATACTCGTGGAACTCAGCCGAGGAAAACTTCATCGAAGTGAATAATAGTGACACCACCAACACAAGGTCTTTTAAGTGGAGAGGTTCTTGTGGTATCATAGGATTGCATCCGCACAAAGATGTGCTCCTACTTTATACTAGTGGCATCGTGTTTGCGTATCACTTCGCCACCTCAAGAATGCAATATTTACGCTACCACCTTCATAGTGAGACCGTAGGGCAGGTATGTGCCATGGAGGGCACGTTCCCTTGTCGTCCTTGCTATGTCGACTTGCTTCCCTCGAGGAAAATATCCTGCCCTCTAAGCGTCCATACTTGGTGGAAGTGAATGCATTGTACAAATCAATTCTCATTTTGTGGACTTCGTCCAATCATTGTAGGATACTCCAATCATAAGAGCGTGTCCTTTTATTTCTATGTATGCTTTTGTAGTGTTCTTAACTTAGAATTAGTTATAGAGAGATCTTTAATCATGTTAGATTTATATGATCATTCGAACTCTTGTTTCATTTCCACTTCCATGCATAAACTCTCTCTAGTTGAGGCAATGTTTCCCTAGATGACTACCTCTGGACATGTTGAAGAACTCATCCCTAACAAGCTCGTGTCAGGCGTCGGTTAGTTTTGACCGATATATACGTGGTCTCTGGAAACTTTTCGGACATGTCCAATTGCTTTATTTTTCGATAAAAGGTGTTTTATTATTTAAAAGGATTAAGTATTACACTCGGCCTCTACAAAACTGATGTGCACACAGCCGCAACAAATTCAGAAAAAGGAATAAAAGGCGGAACACAAGTAATCATCAAGATACTGAATCCTTTTATGATGGTCATAGAGGTACTAGAGTGGAAGTCATGTTCACTTGCTTTTCGGTAAGTTTCTTGAAAAGTTCACAAGTCAATACTTAGTTATTGTCGCGCAGAGTTCCTTAGTTAATTACTTAACTCACTTCTTATTCCATTTTGGTTTTATGCTTGATTGTAAGAGTACTAAGTCATCCGTGAAAGTGAGAACATAACGATACCCACCACGCGATGCTACACTCATTGGACCGCACACATTGGTATGTATTATTTCCAATAAGTCGGTAGCTCGCTCCATTGTACCAGAGAATGGAGTCTTAGTTATTTTTCCCATTAGACATGCTTCGCATCTTTCAAGTGATTCAAAATCAAGTGATTCAAGAAGTCCATCAGAATGGAGTTTCTTCATACGCTTCACTCCAATGTGACCAAGACGACAGTGCCACATGTATGTAGAATTATCATTCAATTTTATTCGTTTAGCATCTATGTTGTGAACATGTGTATCACTACTATCGAGATTCAATAAGAATAAACCATTCATCTCAGGTGCATTACCATAAAAGATATTACTCATATAAATCGAACAAACTTTATTCTCAGACTTAAAAGAGTAACCGTCTCGCAATAAACAAGATCCAGATATAATGTTCATGCTTAACGCAGGCACCAAATAACAATTATTTAAATTTAAAACTAATCCCGAAGGTAGATGTAGAGGGAGCGTGCCGACGGCGATCACATCAACCTTGGAGCCATTTCCAACGCGCATCGTCACCTCGTCTCTCGCCAGTCTTCGCTTATTCCGCAGCTCCTGTTTCGAGTTACAAATATGAGCAACCGAACCAGTATCAAATACCCAGGCACTACTACGATTACTAGTAAGATACACATCAATAACATGTATATCGAATATACCTTTCTTCTTGATGTTGCCGTTCTTCAGATCCGCTAGGTACTTGGGGCAATTACGCTTCCAGTGACCAGCACCCTTGCAGTAGAAGCACTCAGTTTCAGGCTTAGGACCAGCCTTGGGCTTCTTAGCAGGTGCGGCAGCTTTCTTGCCGTCCTTCTTGAAGTTGCCCTTGTTCTTAGGTTTGCCTTGTTTCTTGAAATTGGTGGTATTATTGACCATCAACACTTGGTGCTCCTTCTTGATCTCCACTTCAGCAGTTTTCAACATGGACGATAGTTCAGGGAACGTTTTGTTCATGCAGTGCATATTGTAGTTCATCACAAAGTTCTTGTAACTTGGTGGAAGTGATTGGAGGACACGGTGAATCCCTAACTCATTAGGAATCGTTATCCCCAACTCTTGGAGCTTGTTTGCGTGCCCAGACATGGTGAGCACGTGCTCGCTAACGGAGCTACCCTCTTCCATCTTACAGTTAAAGAACTTTTCGGAGGCCTCATAGCTCTCCACGGCCGCGTGAGTCTCAAAAATCAGCCTGAGCTCCTTAATGATCTCGAACGGGTCGTGGTGCTCAAAGCGCTTCTGAAGCTCCGCTTCTAAACCGTACAGGATGGCACACCGAACTGTGGAGTAATGATTTTTCCGAGTGGCGTAAACATTCTTTACGTCATCGGTGGCATCTTCTGCAGGTGGGTCACCTAGCGGTGCTTCGAGCACATAGGTCAACTGACCAGCCCCGAGGACGATCTTCAGTCCACGAAACCAGTCCGTGAAGTTGCTTTCATTGTTCTTAAGCTTTTCTTTCTCTAGGAACGCATTGAAATTGATGGAGAGGTTCGCCATAATCTACAACAATTTGCAAGTAGTTTAGACTAAGTTTATGATAAATTGAGTTCAAATTTAATTCTTAAATTAACTAGGTGAACTCCCACTCAAAACAACATCCCTCACGTTGTCTTAGTGATTACACGAACCAAATCCACTACACCAAGTCCGATCTTCACGAGAGAAGATGTAGTTTTATCGGCGAACAATCTTCATGTTCATCATATCATTTATATGACTCATGCTCTACCTTTCGGTATTCCGTGTTCCGAGACCATGTCTATACATGCTAGGCTCGTCAAGATTAACCTAAGTTTTCGCATGTGCAAATCTGGCTTGCACCCGTTGTATGCACACGTAGAATCTATCACATCCGATCATCACGAGATGCTTCGAAACGACGAGTCTTAGCAACGGTGCCAACTAAGGGTGGACACTTTATTACTTGATATTTAGTGAGAGGGATCATCTTATAATGCTACCGTCGCAATCTAAGCAATACAAGATGCATAAAGGATTAACATCACAGGCAATTCATAATTAGTGTGATATGATATGGCCCTTTCTTCTTATGCCTTTGATCTCCATCTCCAAAGCACGGACATGATCTCCATCATCACCAGCATTGCGTCAAGGTCAGTGGCGCCGCTTCATGGTTGTCCATCATCACTAGCAACTATTACAACTACTTGGAATAAAGCTATTACAAGATTAATAGACACGCAGGTCTTAACAGAATTAAAGACAACCATTAGGCTCCTGCCGGTTGCCATATTACAACAAGGATCATTGCATACATCAAATATAATCACAATCACATGATGGCCATATCACATCACAAAACCCCTGCAAAAACAAGTTAGACGCCTCTAATTTTCTTTGCATGTTTTATGTGGTTTGGGGCTTTCGAATAAAAACGGATCTTACCTACGAAACTGAACCACAACGTTGATACAAGTGCTATCAAGTGCAAAGTGTAAATTGGATCTATACTATGGTGAGAGAGACAGACACCCGCAAAGCCACTTGTGCAAAGCAAGTTACACGTCAAGCATGGAGCAAGTCTCATGTGCGATGACATGTAAGGTTAGCCCGAGCCGCTTCATCCCACCATACCGCAAGATGCAAAGTACACACAGCAAAATACGGCACGAGCACCAACGCCCACAACACCATTGTGTTCTACTCGTGCAACAGATCGACGCATAGACACGGCTCTGATACCACTGATGGGTTCGTAGCAGGGAAAACAAAAAATTTCTACCGCAAGAACGAACAAAACCCAGATCTAATCTAGATAAAAGCAAGATCTAATCTATTAGACATGTGCAACGAGATAGATCTGTACTAACCCTTGTAGATCCGAAAGCGTTACGAGATTGGATCTCGTGGTTGATGTAGTCGATCACTTGCCGATCTCAAGATCGAGTGGACGATCCTTCCGGCGCCGCGTTCCGGCAGCGCTTCCGCAGTCGGTCACACGTGCGGAGTCGAAGAAGACCTTCCTCTCCTCGTTCCAGCGAGCAGCGGAGGTAGTAGATCTTCTCCACGGAATCCTAGCAGCACGACGGCGTGGTGGTGGTGGAGTAGAGAATTCTGCACGGCTTCGCCTAAGCCTGAGCAGAAGAAAGGAGGAGGAGAGAGGCGGCTAGGGCAAGAGTGGAGGGGGAAAGGGGGTGGCGCCTCCACCCCTCTATTTAAAGGAGGGAGGCGCCATGGGAGGGGGAGTCCTAGTAGGACTCCCCTCCCTTCCTTGGCCGGCGGATTGGGAGGGGGGGAGGAGTCCTCCTCCCCCACGACTCCTTGTCTTGCCCCACAAGGATTCCTTGATCCTTTCTTGGTTTTCAAGCAAACTCCAAGAAATCTTCCAGAACCTGCCGGAACATTCCGAAACCTTCTAGAATCCTCATACAAATACTCCAGAACATTTCCTAACTTAGAAAATGATCCCCAATATATGAATCTTATTCTCCGGACAATTCTGGATCTCCTCGTGATGTCCCGGATCCAATCCGAGACTCCGAACAACATTCGGTCTCCAACGCACATTCCATATCTACTTAAAACAACTTCGAACCTTAAGTGTGTCACCCTACGGTTCGTGAATATGCAGACATGATGAAGACACCTCTCCGATCAATAACCATCAACGGGATATGGAGATCCATAACGGCTCCCACATACTCAACGATGACTTCGTGATCGATAGAACCATTAACATACGAAACCAATTCCCTTTGTCACACGATACTCTACTTATCCGAGGTTTGATCGTCGGTATCTCCATACCTAGTTCTACCTCGTTACTGATAAGTACTCTTTACTCGTTCCATGTAATGTCATCCCTTGTGACCCAGTCACATGCTTGCAAGCTAACTAGATGACATTCCACCGAGAGGGCCTAGAGCATATCTATCCGTCATATGGATGGACAAATCCCTATCTTGGTACATGCGCTTCAACACATACTTTCAGAATACCCAATGACACCTTTATAACCACCCAGTTACGAAGCGGTGGTTGATGTTATCAAAGTATCCATCCGGTGACGGTGATTAACATAACCTCATGGTCAAAGGATTAGGTTACTATGCATTTGAAAGCTTATAGTAATACGAACTTAATGATTTGATCTTATACTACGCTTACTATGGGTGTGTGTCCATCACATCATTATCCTAATGATATAACCTTGTTATTAATCACATCCAATGTCCATGATCAGGAAACCATGATCATCAATTAATCAACAAGCTAGTTCAACAAGAGGCTTACTAGGGACTCTTTTATGTTTACAAAACACACATGTATTAGTTTCCTTATAATACAATTATAGTATGGGATGTAAACATTCATCATAAACACAAAGATATAATAATAACCACTTTTATTATTGCCTCTTGGGCATATCTCCAACAAGACGGTCGTCGCCGCCAGCGAGTCGCCATGCTGGACGGCCGCTCCTTCCACGTTCTCTAACCACCAGGATTTGGCGCCCCGTTGGTCACTGCTCCCGCGCCGGTCCCAGCAGCATGCCCAGATCAAGCTCGGTCAGCCCCACCGCCTAGTCGACCGCCGGTGGCGGCCTGCCCATGTGCAACGCCTTCACTTTCGCGGGGATTAGGGCCTCCCGACGGAAGCCACGGGGTGGACCAGTACCATGCGTTGGCCTTTCGTGCGAGACTTGGTCTCGGAGAGAAAGAAGAGGTTAGGGAGGTATCATCAGGTCGGGATCAGAGAAAAGAAAAAATGAACTGGTACGGTGGCACCAATGCGTGGATGCATCGAGGGCACACCGGACGTTCTTACTTACCTGTGGCGTTGCACTGGAAAGGAAAAAAGGATTTTCAGTTTTGAAACATTAGAATAAATTTTTTGCGCCTCGGTGCCCAATTAATAGTCGTAGGGCCGGCTCATGATTTCGTTAATTAGGCAACAACTATCGTGTCTTATATATAGGCCCCATTGATCACCAATCCCTCTAGTTTTGCCGTGCTCCATCCCTAGGTGACTTACTTATCTACGGTGAGATAGCGGTCTATTTAAGCCGATAGATTTCTTTGAGACTCTTCAATATGGAACTAATTTTCTACTGGATACGGGCACCTAGCCAGTGTCGGCTTAGAAGCAACGGCCCGCGTGTGAATTAGCGTCTAGGTGCAGGAATACATTTTATTGGGCCGCTTAAGGAATACATGTTATTGGGCAAACTACGCCGTGCGTGCACGGGAACCAAGGACCGTGCGTGCATGGGAACCAAGGACGGCCAGGTTTTCTATTACAACTCGTACAATGCATACCAGCTAAAGTATTTTCAAAAAAAGAAAAACTAAACTAACCGCTGTCAGCAAGGGTAATTCATATGTTGGTGGAAGGCTAAAAAAAATGTTGGATCGAAAGAAACAATCCGTCATTTATTATTAGGTACTAGCACAAATGCCCGTGCGTTGCACCGAGGTATGGAAAAATAGATTGAAAAAAATCGGTACGAATAAATACTGCCCAAAGTCGGTCGGCTTGTAACCCTAGTGTCAGTTCATCTTTCCGCCTTAATTTTTATTTACGTTTATAGTTCATTGGTTTTTTTAATTTAACGATGAGTGATACGTCTATACCTGATGTTGATGAAATATAGAAGAAAAAGGTATAACATTTGTTTTGCCCGGGAAGAGGTGTATTAGCAATCCATTTTCCTTTGTTTGTGCTGATAAGAACTCGAGCCTATTGTTGCTATCAGCCACGATTCTGTCTCTCTCTCTCTGCTCAAACCACCACCTCGAGAGTTCCCCCTCGCGAGTTCCCCCTCGTCATCTGACTCTGCATTTCCCTCTGCTCCTACATTTCCCTGTGCTCCATCCCTTTGCAGCAGCACGCTGACATGTTAGCGGCCGTGATTAATTAGCCCACAATCTCTTGTTTAATTAGGCATCATATATTCACTCGGCTCCCACACAGATCCCTGCTCACATAACCCACAGGACCAAGGATCAAAACCTGGCTCTGATACCATTGTTAGCTTATTTGGATCGCTAGGCGTCGATCTAGAGAGAATAGGGGTTAGAAACATACCGTCGGCCTTCGAGGTTGACGACGAGCTCGTCATGGAGCTCGACGGAGTGGCGGCGGCGGTGAGGTGGGTGATTCCCGCCGCTGTAGCACAAAGCCAGATCGGTGGCCTAGGGTTTTGGGTTGTGCGGTGGGGTGAGTGGGCAGACGAACCTTGGCGTTCATGCCCTGGCCCCCACCGCTTTTATGTGCGTTGCGCGACGAGGGCCCACCAACGATGGTGACGTTAGGCGCCCCCGATTAGGGCGCGAGACCGAGTCGGTCATCCGTTGGGACGACCGTGGAGATCAATCTAACATTCTCCGCTTCCTTTCTCGGTTTCTCCAAATCGTGGCATCAACATCCCTTTCTCCAAATCGTGTAAAGCATATTAGCATGGGGCATCAACATCCCGAGTAACCCTTTGAGGCGGGACCAGGACCCCTCCATCCAGAGAACATCGACAGACTGCCGCGCCACAGATATGCGTCGAGGCATTGCTCTCTCTTTCCCATTGACCCATCGTTATGCTAGCTGCATCTTATTTTCTCGGTGGCTTGCGACACCCATTGAAAGCCCCGAGTAGAAACTCCATCCAACATCTTCCAGATTGCATTTTGTCCAACCAATTTCAAGCTATATTCGCCATCTCTCGGTGTGCTGCAATGAAAATCTCAATTAGACACATCAGGCAAATGAGAAGTCAGCTGATGTCAACGGTAAGATGAAATTTCTGACGTTGGTCAAACTGCAAAGCAGAGAGAAAAGGTTGTTTAGGGTATGAACTCTCTAGAAATTTCAAGGAACGTAGTTTATTAATTCAGATTGTCCACATCCCTTACCTTGGTTGTCCTCCACCGATCTGCATCCTATGAGGGATGGCGTCAGTGCATTAACAACAAAATCAAGCATGAGCTGGGCAAATTTCCTAAAGCTGCCTTGCAAGAATTTACATAAATATACATGGCATACATATACTTAGTAGCAGCTACCAGGCACACCACGCGGTTCATATGTCATCCAGTTCCTCCACGCTGTCCTCTTTAGCACCCTGCCTTCCGGACGCCATCACGTGAAGGCTGCTTCTGATGCAAAATATCCCCACTGCATCTCCCATGGGGCCACGACCGCGGCTGTGGCCGCCGCGCCGTAGGAGCAACGCGTGGTTACCGTGGTCGATTGGGGAAGATCATGCGGTGGAGGCAACCTTGTCCCTGAGCCGCCGGGAAGCGGGCGGCATGAGACCATGAGACGGCCGGGTATCTGGTGAGTCACGGTGGCGCCGATAGAATTGGAGAAGGCTGGCGTGGGGAGTGGGGGATCCCGAGCGGGGCAGGGGATCTAGAGAGGGCCAAGTCCTGGCGCTCGGTGACGGGAAGATTTGTGTCCTTCACGGTTGCTTTTTACCGGCCGTAGGAGGTGGAGCTCTCCGGTGGCTGAAGATCAAGGGGTGGCTGGTGGCGGCATCTAGGGTCTAACGCACGTGTTCCTACCGACGACGACGCGCGGGAGAGCCAGGGCCCGGTTCGCGTGTTCCTTCTGATGGCGACGCGAGGGATCCTGCGGGTAGCCGAGGATAAGATCGATGCACGATCTAACCGACGGAAGAAGGAGCGGCGCGCTCGGAACAAACGCGATCTCAGATGCGCCGCCCGCCCGCTAGAAAAAACCCTAGCAAAACCACAATGCAGAGCAGAGAGGCAAACGTAGCGAGCAGAGGGACGACCGCATCGTTTATAGGCGCAGCTGGGGACCGGGACGGGGACGAAAAAAGCTATCCTTTTCTTATTTGGAATTCATTACCGATGGCGACGAGGGGAATTACTATGTTAGTGGAAGGGTAGAAGGGTCCAAAAAAGTGTTGGACGGAAGAAACAATCCGTTCTTTATTATTAGGTAGGTATAGATAGACTAGCAAAATGCCCGCGCGTTACAGCGGAAGGGAAACAATATGCTTATATACCTTTTTTTTCGAGCAAACACGTAATCGTCGCCGGCCAAAGGGATCTATGCGGGAGACCGAGTTCGTATTCGGCCTATCTACTTTTTACGCCACGAACAGCCTCTTGATGACCTTTAGATCACCATTATTGTCTCATCTAGACTTGCAGCCCTAAAATAAACGTTTGTGCAGTTTTCACCCTCGAGACAAATATTGTTCAGTATTTGTGCAGTTTTCAGCCTCGAGTCAAACATCGCTCGGTGTCTTCTACTTTTTTCCATCTTCTTTGTTCGTTAAATCAGGCAAGACGATAGATTTGTTACATTTTTCAAATGTTGCTAAATTGTTCTTGTTTGAATTGCAAGTTGTAAAAAGGAAAGAAACTAACTTCAAATGTTGTTCAAGTTTTCTAATATATGTTTTTTATTATATTTAAATCCCTAAAACATTGAAACCTTAGTCTGTTTTCAGACAGAAAATAAAAATAAAAAGGTTGAATGGAAAAAAAAAGCCAATCTCCCTGGACTGCGCGCACGCACGCGAGAAGCCGCCAGCCACACGCACGCTAGACCACGTATTCCTCATCGATATCCCTGCGCCAACCGCCCGCTTTCTCCTTCAACTTCATCTTCCCTGCATCCACCCTCCTCTGTCGGCCGGCCTCCAGAGCTCGTTCTCTCTGCTCAGCCAGGGAGATTGATCCTCCTTGCATCCACAGCCCTCTCTCTCTAAGCTCTCCCATTCATCTATGAGAGAATTCTTCCTATGGCCCTAGTTAAAATTTGGCTTCCTTTTTTGGCCCTGGACAATTTTTTCTTCCCTATTTGACACCAAATACTCATCTGGTTCCTTATTTGGCCCTGTCGTTCGTTCCGTTAGCTGCTTCCGTTAAACTGTAAAATTCTGGACTCATATACCCTTATCTATCGGTACAGGAAAATTGAAAAGAAAAAAAGAAATTGAAATCGGTAACCGTCCGGATGGTTGGACTCAACCATCTGTCATCTCTCCCGAGCGCCCTCCCTCCTCTGTCCCCGACTCGAGCGCCCTCCCTCCTCTATCCCCGACACGAGCCGCTCCGCCTCCTCAGTCCCCGACCCGACAAACCCAAGCGGCGGCGGCTTACCCAAGCGACGACATAGCCAAGCGGCGGGAGCGGCTAACCCTGGCGACGGAGGGCGGCTAACCCTAGCGGCGGGCGCGGCTAACCCTAGCAATGGGAGAAGAAGGTGCGCCGGCGGAAGGAGATGGTGCGCCGGTGGAGGGCGGCGGCCGGGCCGTGCAGTTCGGCACAGAAGGTGCGCCGGTGGAGGGCGACGGCGGGGACATGCAGGTCGGCCCAGAAGGTGCGCCGACGGAAGGAGATGGTGCGCCGGTGGAGGGACAAGGTGCTGCGTCAGAGGAGCGACCGTCAGGCACTTCTACAAGGTTCTGCCACCACGCGTCTACAGGCTCGGCCTCACGAGCGGCATGGCCAGAAGGGTAAGTGTATGATAGAAATTGAACTTTGTGTGATTGTTAGTGTTGGTTCACTGATTGTTAGTAGTAGTGCTTATGGATGCATATTTCATTTACAGGATGGATCCTAATTCAAGTTTTTGTTTGATGATAAATTTGCTTGGCAACCCCAAAAAAGCTAGAAAAGATATCATCAGTTTTTGTTTTGAGAAGATTGTTGACTCAGACTTGACAAACTACAATGATTTGGTTGCATCAATCGTAGATGAGTACCCACCAAGATATTTGGAAGTTGTACATCTTCAGTACTGATGAGGCTCTAAAAACGTTCCCAGAAATAAAATCTGATCAAGAATTGATGACAATGTTTGAGAAACACTCCGAGACAAAGTTTGTTCAAATGTTTGTTGCATATTGTGATCCCTCTGAACCATATAAGCCGATCACTAAGTATTATACTGATGTGCATGTCCAACCAAACAATAAGGCATCACAAGATGATGATAGTTACCTTCGGAACCCAATACCCGAGAATGAGCATGTTGGTATCGATGAAGAGAACATGTATTCAGAGAAAGAACCCATACCTCTCGATGTGCTTCTTTTTTCTAATAAAGAGAAGGACAAACACAATTTTTGTGAGGATGGGAGCGAGGATGAAAGCGAGGATGAGGCCGAAGTAGAGGAGGATGAGGAGGTACATGAGCCAAACCATGCACCAAATGTTGAGTATGACAAAGAAGACCCACCAATGACCGTAGGATCCACATATCCTAATATGGATGAGTTTAAGTTGGCCATTCGTCAACATGCAATCAAACGTGATTTTGAGTTTAACACGGAGAAGAGTGCACTACATAGGTTCACAGCCCATTGTTCAAAAAAATATGATGACGATTGTCCATGGAGGATACATGCTTCTACAACGAATGATATGTGTACTGTAGTGGTAAATTTCCAACTTATCTTTTGATTTTGCAAGATAATTACTTATATTTTGAGCTTGTAGCTAATTACTTATATTCTGATTTTGTAGGTGAAAACAAATCCATTTGATCATGATTGTTCTAGTACAAAACGAAAAAAGAAAGTGAAGAATGCAACTAAGTATTGGATATGTGAGAAGGTGAAGGATTGGCTCATTGAAGATGCAACTCTCGGAGCAGATGCATTGTGAAAGAAGCTTAAAGAGCAGTACAAGATCAAAATCCACTACAAAAGAGTCTATATGGGTAAGCTGCTAGCTTTGAAACAACTATATGGTGACTGGGATAGCAGCCTCAATAATTTGTATAGGTTTAAGGCACAAATTGAAAGTTGTTGCCCGGGTAGCATAGTGCAGATCGATCATCATACTATAAATGGTTAAATCAGGTTTAGAAGATTTTTTGTTGCTTTTAAACCTTGCATAGAGGGGTTCCGTGTTGGTTGTAGACCATACTTGGCAGTGGACAACACCTTCTTGACAGGCAGGTTCAAGGGGCAGCTAGCTAGTGCTACGGCTGTTGATGGCCATAATTGGATGTATCCGGTCTGTTTTGGAGTATTTGACTCTGAAACTAATGAGAATTGGATCTAGTTCATGCAGCTGCTTAGACAGGCCATAGGATCACCACTGGGTTTGGCCTTATGCACTGATGCTGGCCAGGCAGTGATGACAGGGGTAAAGGAAGTGTTCCCAGAGGCAGAACATCGAGAATGTATGTTTCACTTGGTGAGCAACTTCAAGAAGAAGTTTCATGGGAAGGTGTTCGGTGACCACCTTTGGGCTGCTGCTTACTCATGGAATCCATATTAAACTTGGAGGTGGTAGAATCCATAATGAAGAAGTTGAATGCGATGACAAGAGAATTAAACTTGGAGGTGGTAGAATGCTCAGAAGATGTGGCTGGAGTGACTGCATTGGGAGGTAGTGGCTTTAGGTTTGTTGTCAACTTGCAAGAGAGGACATGCTCTTGTAGACAATGGCAAGTTTCTGGCCTTCCTTGCAAACATGCTCTTGCCTTCATCACATCACTGAGCAATGCACACATAAAGAACTATGTTGACTTGTATTATTCCGTTGACACATTTAGAGCAGCTTATGCCCAGCTAATCCCTGCTATGCCTGACAAGACTCAGTGGCCTAAATCTGACCATGGATTCTTCATGCATCCACCATTACTAAAAGTTACAGCTGGTAGGCCAAAAACTGAGAGGTACAAAGGCTGCGACGACAAGGAAAAAAAAGGCCAACATATGTGCCCTATTTGCAAAGACTATGGGCATCATTGGCACAATTGTAAGAAGGGCAACCCAGATGACATTGCTGCAATGATGGCTGTGAGGTAAAAATGATCAACATTTATCTCCTCTTCATGCATTATTATTCTTGTAAACTGCTATAGATGTTAACTACTTTTCTTGAGATCTCACATTCCTTATTGTTGATTTAGAGAACCACCAAAGAAGAAGAAAAAGACCACCAAAACAAATGAATCATCCATTGTGCCATGTGATAGTGGAGAACCAACAAGGATGTGTTTCCTACCAAGGTTAGCATTTCCACACTTGTACTCATGATAACATGAATCCTGAGTTTGAATTCTAAATAGCTTATTCCCACCATAGCCTTAGCTTGGAAACTACAACAAACAAAAAGGGAAAAGATGCAAAATCTAGTGCTATAGCAGCAAAAAGGTAATTACAACTAGTTCTAAAATATTAAATTAAAATTTCTGTAATACATGCTTCTGTACTACATGCTTTCTTTTCAACATAGGAAAACCTTGGAGGACACAAATAGCAACAAGGGGAAAAAAGCCAAATGTAAATCTGGGGGTTCAAAGAGGTATTGTTTCTATTGTAGTTCAGAAGTTATGTACATTTTCTTTTCTTTTAATTGCTCTAAAATTACTAATGTCATTCATGCATAACTGTAGATTAGGAACCAGCTCAAATCAAGTTGTGCCACTTTCTACCGAGATTTCTATGCCCAACGAACAAACAAATGTTCCTGTGAAGGTTACAGCCAAGAAGAAAAAAATAGAGGTTGTCACAAAAATTCCTATGGTGCCATTTGACAGCCCAGCAATGGGCACAAGAAGCAAAAAGTTTAACCCTTCTAGCCCTGCAATGAGCACAAGAAGTAAAAGAAGGCTCAGCTTGTGATTTACGATGCTTTCGTTTCATGTAATGGTTGCGGTTCAATTTTCTTTTGGAGACGTTTGGGTGGGCCTGTACATTTTGTATGGACTGTACTGTGGACCTGTACGTTTGTGTGGACATGCGTGTGGTGTATGTGGCCACCGTTGGTGATGTATTTGTCTATCTATACTATTTGAACTTGTGTTATGCATTCTACATATATATGAAGTGTGTGCACATGATATGTCACCGGTTACAGGGGAAGTGCTGCCCAAATTTTGAATTTTTCTATTTAAAATCTGACCAAATTTTGAATTTTTGTATTTAAAATCTGATTGTAAGTTTTTCAATTCAAATCTGTATGTGACCAAATATTCGGTTCCCTAGTTTAGTTCAATAATCTTGACTAGATATATCACGATATTCTATTGTTTTCATCACATATCGTACGAAGGGCAAAATCGTCATCTTACGTACCTAGTTAACATCGTTGGTGTTAAAATTACACTAGAGGGCCAAATAAGGAACCAGGTGAGTATTTGATGTCAAATAGGGAAGAAAAAATTGTCCAGGGCTAGAAAAGGAAGCCAAATTTCAACTAGGGCCATAGGAGGAATTCTCTCTTCATCTATCCCCAAGAGAATTTGATTCAAACCACGGTGGTGCTGTCTGGCTAATTCCTATCAATTTGCGATGCTTGTTTGTTCTATAGGCAACTGATTCTTATGAACTCATCAGGTATATAAATCGGTGGAACTCGATTTAAGCCAGCAATGTGGGACTATTCTGCTCTCTACTCTTTGTTTATCAGAAGTTTGTATTTAAAAGTTGACGGACTAATTATGGCCCATAATAGAGAGCCCGGCAGTAGAGCTTAATTGCTCTCTTGGGCTGGAATTGCATACCGATCGAGCTAGGGAAATAACAGAAGTGAAAAGCGGAATAACTGCTCTCTTGAGCTAGACGTATGTACGGGGAGCTAGGAAAAAACAGAGGTGAAGCAGTACAACGTTATTAGTGTGTATTCGTATAGGAGTTTTCCTCTTGTACGCTTCCTGCTTTGAGACCAACAGCAAAGCAATTCCATATAGAACTCGCCAACGCTACAATCCTTCATGTTTCAGATGGACATCAATTACATGGCCACTGTACTCACTAGTGCTTCAATCTTCAGGCCAGAGACCTTCTCCACCGACCGGCAGCGCCACATTTTTGGTCAGCTCGCCTCGTCGACAGTGTCGCATCTCAGGTTGCCAAGCAACGCGAGCGAGCCCCTACACCAGCGGCGCGACCTCCCGGCCGATGGTGCCACATCTCAGGTTGTCAAGCTGCGCGAGCGAGCCCCTGCACCGGTGGCGCAACTTCGCTGGCTCAAGCACCTCGCGGATTCAATCTCCTCCCTGACCACCAAAAATCAGAGCTTACCATAAAGTTCAGAGTGCGCTCCTTACCAGGCAGGCAGGGGTCGCACGTCCTCGTGGTGAGCCACCGCGGGGCGTCGAGGCGAGATCCATGGCTGGCAGAGGTGCCTTGGTAAGCAACGCCGCCTGCAAAGCCGGGGGAGGCTAGGGCAGAGGACCACCGCTCGGTGGCGTTGTCAGGTTCAAAGGTGGGTATCATCGAGGCGAGCTCCATGGGCGGCAGAGGTGTCTTGGTCAGCAACGTCGAACCCACACGGCGACATCCTCCAGCTCCTCTCTGCGGCGGGACTGCGGAAGCCACGCCCTCCCGATGTTGGGCAGAGGACCACCGCTCCTCTAGCTCCTCTCCGTGGCGGGACTGCAGAAGCTTCTGGAGTACGCGCGCAGAGGGGTAAACTGATATACACGTGCTTCTTCCAACGTGTTGTGGTCGGTCGTATTATATGTGCGCAGAGGGGTAAACTGATATACACGTGCTTGTTCCAATCGTGTTGTGGTTGTGGCCGGTCGTATTAGGTGAATTTGGTAAGCTACCGACAAAAAAAACTTTGCCGGTGGTATCAGGTGTATGTAATTTGGTAGGAGGGCAAATCGGTATAGAAAAGTATTGGACCGGAAGAAACAATCCGTCCTTTATTATTAGCTATAGATAGTGTGCTAATGAGGTCTAACTAAAAAATCAACATACATTATTCACCAAAGTATGTCTTCTTTTCCACAGAACTACACCACCACGAGACGTTAAAACCAATCTTGAACATAGATGTCGCGGGGGCACGGCAGTTTGGTTTCCGGGAGCACATCGACATAACATGGACGGTAAGGAAACGCATCTGTGATGCCACGGCTCTTCCCACTAGTTGTTACGATGTGTATTCCGCCTAAATATTGGAATCTCGAGGCATCTAGATGATACACCACCACCATGCCTCTCCTTGTGTGGATGAAATCCCATTATACCAAACCATTCCAGCAAAGGTTCTAGGTCGACGGGACATTCTTCCACTTCGATAAAATTGTGCTCGTCCCAGTTCCAAGAGTGCCCAGAACCTTCAACGTGGTCATCCATGGTCGTTTCATCCCGACCCTTCTTTTGATGGGAGACACTTCTCTCGTCCTCGTGTCGCTTGAACAAGCTGAGTAATCTACGATTGCGTTTGCTCACCTTCCATGCCATGGTAATTTGTGTTGTAAAAGTGTTCTTCCACAGGGTATGAACTAGCGAGTTGAGGTTGGCCTCATGTTCTAGCATCCATGTTAGCTGTCCATCGCCCGCTTCTGACAGTGTCCATACTTGGAGGTCAGACCTCTTGAGAGCAACAGAGCGAACACCACTTTGATAGCTCACTAAAAGGGATCTACGTGGCAGGGTGTGCTTATACTCCGCGAATTCGTGAGCTTCCCCCGGGAGCTGGACCATATCATATGTCCCCTCCAAGGAACGAAGGATCATGAGGACGCCATTGTCGCAGTTCACATAGAGCGAACCACGCCAGTACTCGGCAGACCATTTTCTACCCCATGGTGAGAGATCCACGGCTTCATTCCGCCTAAATATTGGGATCTCGAGGTGTCGAGATGATACACCACCAATATGCCTCTGATAAGAAGGAGGACGGCATACTCGTGTGGATGAAATCCCATGATACGGAACCGCCACAATAAAGGCTCTATGTCGCAGAAACATCCGTCCACTTCGATGAAATTGTGCTCATTCGAGTTCCAAGGGTGCTCAGAAGCTTTCTCTTGCTCGGAGACACTTAGCTTGCGCTTCTTGTCTTGTTTGAATAAGCTGACTAATCTACTATCTCGTTTGGTCACCTCCCATGTCATCATTGTCTGTGTTGTAAAAGTGTCCTTCATCATGGTATGAGCGAGCGCGTTGAGGTTGGCCTCATGTGCAAGCGTCCACCGTAGCTTCCCATGGGACACTTCTGATAGCATCCATACTTGGACATGGAAGTCCTTGAGAGTCACATAGCGAACACCTCTCTCGTAGCTCATTAAGAGGGATGCTCGAGAAAGTTTGTGTGTAAAATCCGCGTCATCATAAGCTTTCCCTGGGAGCTGGACCATATCATATGTCCCCTCGGAGCAGCGAAGGATCATAAGGACGCCATTGTCGCAGCTCACATAGAGTGAACCCTGCCAGTACTCGGCTGACCATCTTCTACCCCTTGGTGTGACGACCGCCGCTTCACATAAATGCCTATTTACCCAGCGCCCTGGCATGAACTTCCGGTCGACCCACTCATCGGTCCTTGAAGAGAACACTAACAAGGACACTGGTTGTGCATTCAGGTCCTTAGAAGAGCCCGACACATCAAATGAGTAGAGTCGTTCTTTGAGAATACGAAACACATTATAGTGCAGTGACACTGCCGGATCAAAGGCGAGGAAGGTGCCCTCGGCTTTGTCACACCGCCATAGCTCCGGCGGGCATGGCAGGAGAGCATACCGCATTGTGGCCGGGTTACACACATAGGTGACCTTCTCGAGATACCGGCCGTGGTCGTCGGAGAGGAGGAGGAGACCGTTGCAGCAGTGCTTAATGTTGGCCCAACCGTGTCGAAAGAGAGGGCGCTGGAAGCCTGCTGCTTTGTTGTTGGCACCGCGTGGCGGCGGGGCGAAGAAGTAGGAGTCGTTCCAATACCCAGAGACGTTGATGAAGATGCCAGGGAAGGCGGGGGTAGGGAAGAAGTGAGGGAGCAGGAGGTTGTTCGTGTCGATGATGGTGCGCCAGACGCGGCAGACCCTCTGGGACTCGGCGAGTGTGAGGCACGGCAGGCGGCCAAGGATGTCGATGAGCACGTCATATGGCAAGCACATGTCATCGCCGACCGGCGGACTGATCATAGACCGGTGGCGAGCAGATTTGCAATCCATGCGACCGAGGCGCCGTACGTGGGGAACCGGTACGTGAAGTTATAACACGTGCGCCGTTGTACCTGTACTGTATTACAACCGATATGTGTACGTCCTCCCGTTATGTACGTGTTTGACAAGAACTCTATTTGTTGTTTTGAGGAATTTTGGCAAGAACTCTAACCGGTGTAAACATCAAACTAATCGATGATAACTCCCTGATAAATTCCAAATGCAATGCAGTACATAACTTATAGTACTCTATTTAAAAATAAAATAAATATCCACGTACAGAAGTTGTTTCCTCAAATATTTTTTTACCACGTGCAGATCTCTTCTGGTGAGCACGTGCAGATCTCGGAACCGCAGCTGGCAAATTCAGTGGAGATTGGTAATTTGCTTTGATCAGGTTATAGCTCTGACAGCACTTAGGGCACTGAAAAATAGAGTGGAAGTTGGATTAGACGAGATGAGATCAATACAGCAAGTACTCTTTGACCCTATATATATCAAGCCAGATCATGGAGTATATGTACCTTAGCTGCCAGGCACGATCTGCCCTACAAATGTCCACAAAGGAATACAGCTGCATCCATAAAATGTACACTTGCTTTAGCGTCATCCTTTTGGTGTAATCACTTATTTACAGGTATGCAAGACCAAATTCGTTGCATAAATAACTGGGAGCATAGGCGGACCCAACCGTCTCTAACCCTCGGCACATGTCCAGGCGAGGGCCGGCTCTATGTTTTACGGGGCCTTGTGCGAAGTTGAGACATGGGCCCCTAAGGTTAATGTATATGCGGTAATCTAGAAAATATGTATCTACTTTTACTTACCACACATTCTTAGTCTCAAAATATAAGAAGTAGACAATTAGTATTATTGCTAGTTTGATTATCTCAGATAAGGTCCTGTTTGGAAGACGGGACATGAAAATTACGGGAATAAGAAACACACAGGAATAGGATAGGAATCCACGTGAAAAACTAAAGATTGGAAAATACAAGAAAGTTTTCTAACATGTTGTTTGGATTACAGGAACAGGAATGGAACAGAAACATCCCGTCTAATGGCTATTCCAATAGCAGTCTTGATGGTTGATTTGCCTCGCCAGACTCAAAGGAAGAAAAAAATGGAGGCCAGACTAAATGGAAACTTTCATGTAAAATCGTTATTGTAGGAAACTTTCCTCTAGTTTTTCTATGCCCAAATCCTATGTTTCAAACGGTGCAAAGGGAAAAATTTCTACTCCCACCGACCCAAATTAGTTGATTCAAATTTGTCCAGATACGGATGTATCTAGTACTATATCAAGGCTAGATACAATTAAATCTAGACAAATCTAAATCAACTAATTTGGGTCAGAGGAAGTACGAGATTCCTTTCTTGTAAAATTCCTCCCAAAAACCTATATTCCAAACAGCCCCTAAGAAATAATTCCATGGGAGTGCTTCACAAAAAATTAGAAAAATTGAGGGAAGATTGAGTATACCAAGCAGGGGCGAGGAGCGGGTCAGCGGACACATCCGCACACGCACAGGCGAGCAAGGTCGCAACTCGCAAGGGAAAGAGCAACGACATGCTACATCATTCCGGAAATAGACAGGTCTGGCGAAGTGCCGATCTACCAGCGCCCTCGGCAAGCAAGGGAGATCGAAAGAGAACTGGATAGTCAAAGAGGTAGCTAGGAGATCGATCGTCGGGCGGGGCCTGTAGCTCTCGATCGCGTGCGAGTCAATCCCGTGGTCCGCTATTTCTCTTGCTACTAGTAGAAAGGTTGCGGCCGGCTTCGTTGGGCCTTCTGGTTTTTTTCACGGATATGTAGGATATAGTACAGAGAACTAAGTAGTAATGGCCTCCCTGCTGATATGGGCCCTTGTCCATTGCACAAGGTTGCCATGCCCCAGAGCCGACCCTAGTCCAGGCTTTCGGCCGACTGTCAAGTCTAATTTAGAGGCAATTTGATTAAAAATTAATGTCATTAGTAGCCTTGAAATACACTATTTGTCCATGATTTAAATAATTATTAAGTCCGCCACTTGTTGGGAGTAACAATTAGTGTGAAGGATTTCTAAATCGAAGAATACATTCCAAACAACATGAATAACTAACATGGGAAAGATCAACATTTGCATGCACCTACAGAAATATCCACCGATCTAACATTACAGCGCGTGTTCGCTGGTAGTGATTGTTTTAGCGGTAGAAGAAGTGCTACTCACCATATGTGATGCGCGCCGTCCGGTGTCCATGGCTCCGTGTACACGGAGCAAGTGCCCAACTGTGGCGGCGGCCGCTTCCGCTCATACCCCTGCTCCTCTTGTCGTTGCTTCCGCTCCCTCTCCTGCTCTAGATCCCACTCTCACTCCCGCTCCACCAGAAAGTCATAGGTTTTAAAATGCGCAAGTTTCAAACTATATTATTGACTCTAGTGTAAGTGGGAGAGTAGAGGGAATATGCCCGAGAGACAATAATAAAATGGTTATTATCTTATTCCATTTTTATGATAAATGTTTATTTCTCATGCTATAATTGTGTTAATTGGAAATGTTAATATATGTGTGGTTAATACATAAATAAGAGTTTCTAGTTATGCCTCTAAATTAAACTAGCTCGTTGATTAACAAGATGATCAAAGGTTTCCTGATCATAGACATTAGATGTTGTTAATAACACAGTCACAATATTGGTAGAATGATGTGATGAACACCCACCGAAAGTATAGTAATACGATCAAAGTCATTATGTTTACATTGCTATAATATGTCATACAAAGTTACCCTAATTCTTAGACCATGAGAGATCATGTCAATCACCAACATTGGAAGAGTACTGTGATAATATCAAACATCACACTATAACAAGGTGACTATAAATGTGGCTTCAGGTATTCTAAAAGTTTTTTGAAGAGGCTCATGGATCAAGAGTGAGATTTTTCCATCCAATGGCGGAGAGATATACTCTGGACCCTCTCGGTTATATCACATTTACACAGCTTGCAAGAAGGTGATTTGATCACAAGGAATGCTATATCACGGAAACGAGAAAAAAGTACTTGTCGGTAACGAGATTAAACTAGGTATGGTGATATCGATGATTGAATCTCGGACATGTAATATACCTCGAGACAAAGAGATTTATTTATGACATCAAAGGTTCTCACAATCACTAAGTCATCATTGAATGTGTGACAGTCAGTATATATCCGCAGGTCCTGCTACTGATTATTGATCTGAGAGTGGTCTTGGTCATGTCTGCATTTTTTGCGAACCGTAGGATGAACGGTATACCAACACCAATTGGGACAAATATAATACCAGAGAAAGGTTTTGAAAGCACTGGCATTATTTTGACAAACACCGAAATTGTTTTGAGTCAAATTGCTGAAATTGGTTCCAGATGTCATATCGAAGTTATGCAAGGGAGTTTATACAAATGTTTGTAATTAATAAAATTCTGAATAAAATAAATAAAATGCTTTTATTAAATGATAGATGGCATTAATTTTGGTGCAAAAATAATACATGTAAGTGAAATCATGAGTGGAGTGAGATTTGTGTGGGTGGAGCGTCCAACCACATGAATGAGGGAGAGGTGGGGGCACCCACCTTGTCCACCGACCATGGCATGGGGGCTGCCCTCCCCTATAAAAGGATCCCTTTTCTCCTCTCACAAGCACACCTCCTTATGAAGGATGTCTCTTCCCCTCTAGTATATTTCTCATAACTTCGGATTAGCAAGTATATGTTCTCGTGGTGGTTTCTGTGGAAAGGATTTGCTGCTATTGCTGCTTTGCTGGAGCGAGGGACTGGAGGTTGTCGGGGTGCTAGACGTGTGTGCGATCACGGATGCACTGCTGATTTACGGTGCTGGACTTGCTGGATTTCAACACGATTTTAAGATCGGCAAGTGTACGACTATATCATTCACGAGAATAAATCTCGTTAAGCTTTCAGTCATAGAGAGTGAGTTCTATATGGATGTATATCCACCTGTTTTCTTGTATCTAGATGGATATATCTTGGTGTTTAGTTGTTCATATCGTAGGATTTTTTGTTTTATAAACTGCGAACCCAACATGCGCCACGTCACCAATTGTGGCCCATCTTTCCTACCAATCAAAGCGATTTCAGTCTTTGCCATATGTCTGAAAAAACAACACACGGCAAACACCTGATTTCATTATATTCTATTTGAAATTTCCTTATTATTTTATTAAGACAAGAATAAATATTAGTTTTAAATTTCTTATTTATTTCTATTTTCAATACCTATCAAGAACAAAATAAGAATTTAGCGAGGCTCAACACCTAGCTTTGAAACTTCATGCCCGCCATTTTGACCAGGGTTCGAAACGGGCATGAGAAATTCAAAAACAATCTGAACAATGTCAAACCTTCGTGTGATGTCATATTATCTGACATATTTGCAAGGAAAAATATCACACTTAGAATATTGCAAATATCTCAAAAAAACTTCTTAGAAATGAGTTATCATGTTCGAAGTTTCATGGCTTTCAGGCCAAATGACCAATATTATGGTCAAAGTTATGGCATAGTTTCTGAAAATGTACCTATATTATGTACACATGTGTATCTTGGAACGGTGAACAATATTACCGGAGGAAGTTTTCAATTTCATCACACAAAAAAAACCATTTTCTATTTTTCGAATGCCAAAAATGGTGTGTTTTGTAAACCAACCAGCAAATGGAAGTTTCAAAACGCTACCACCCGATTTAAAAAAAAATACTAGACCATATTGCATGGACAAAGTCCCAACTAGGGTATCTTAAACCTTTCTGTCCACCCCTCGTGAAAAAGACAAATTTATACCGAATCGGTAGAAAGTGAGTCAGATTTGAACTACAGGTACATCATTTAATGCTCATGATTTTTTGTAAAAATCATTTTTATGTTCATAATATGCTATTTCATCAGTGACCCACTGCAAATTTAGCAAGGCTCAACCTCTAGGTAAGAATCTTCATGCTCGCCATTTTGACCATAGTTAGAAATGGGCATAAAAGAAATTCAAAAACGATCTGAACAATGTAAAACATTAACGCCGTGTCATATTATATGAGATAGTTGCAATTTAAAATATCAAACTTAGAATATTGCAAATATCTCAAAAAAAACTTCTCACAAATAATCTATCATGTTCGAAGTTTCATGGCTTTCAGGCCAAATGTCCAATGTTATGCAAAAATCATGACATAGTTTGTGATAATGTGCCCCTATTGTGCATACTTGTGCATCCTGGAATGATGAATAGTGTTACCGGATGAAGTTTTAAATTTCGTCGCATAAAAAAGCCATTTTCTATTTTCCATGTGCCAAAAAGGGATGTATTGGGAACATGAAAATTTCAAAATGCTACCACCCTATTTTTGAAAAATACTAAACGACATTCCATGGATAATATCCTAACTAGGGTATCTTAAACCTTTCCGTTCACCCCTCGTAAAAAAGACAAATTTCTGCCGAATCGGTAGGAAGTGGGTCAGATTTTGAACTGTAGATACATCATTTAATGCTCATAATTTTTTGGAAAAATCATTTTTAGGTCCACAATGTGCTATTTTATCAGAGATTTACTACAAATTTAGCGAGGCTCAACCCCTAGCTAAAAATCTTCATGCCCGTCACAAACTAGGGTTTCGTCGGCAAATGACAGTTGGAGCGCCAGAATCGCAAGAAAAGTTGCAAGTGGCCACGCCATATGTCCTGCTAGGCATGGTTGTGAATTATGTGTATGAGAAATGTCTATATATAAGGGAAGGCCCAATAGATGCAATATGGGGATAATAGAGATGAATTGTGTGTTGAAAGAAAATGGCGGCAAAAGAGGACAAGAAAAATGAAAAAGAAGGTCCTTTGCCTTGTGTCTAGCGAACACATGACAAAGCTATTAGAAAATTTGCGGGGGACATGGCGGCAAAAGGTGAGATGTGTGTTGAAAGAAAATGGTGTCAAAAGAAGGCAAGGAAAATGAAAAATACGGTCCTTTGCCGAGTGTCTAGCATGAGCACACAGCAAAGACTGTTGCCATGTGGCTTCTGCCACAATCACGGGGCAAAGCTTTTAGAAAATTTGGGCGGAAATTATTCACACGCGGAAAAACTTATATGGCACGAAAAATTCGCACGTTAAAAAAATTAGAAATTCGAAACTTTGGCGTATGTCTTATGGTGACACGCTGCAAAGGCATGCCGTCACGACGACACCATCAACTAGGCGAGGCTGTGGGCCCTCCTTGCCAGTTTACCGTGGGCTTGTCCAGTCCCGTGTGTTTTTCTACTATTTTGTCGTGAGTCATGCTTTACCGTGTGTCTTTGTCTATTTTTGTTGTGTGGTTTCGTGTTACCGTGTGTCTTGTTTAGTTTTATCATGCGCCATCTTTATGCCGTGCATTTTTCAGAAGGTCACACGGTATACGTATCTTTGTCGTGCTAGTGCGTAGACACATGACAAAGGTTTCATGGATGACAACGCCGTATTTTCCCCTAATTTACGACGGCGTGGTGCGAGCTCTCAACTCTCGCACCAACGGCGCGACGAGCAAAATCTCTCGGCAGCCTAGGTTCCTACACAGGGTCCAGAAAAATTGATTTTGCAACTAAACATAAGAGCAACTTCAATAATATAGCCAGCAGTTGGCTATAAGAAAGTTGGCTATAAGAAAATGACATGTCATCTATAGTCAGTCCTAAAGTGCACTTGTACAATAGGAAGCTACAAAACTCTATTACTTAATTAATATGTGTCCCTATTTCACTCTCACAAACTACATAGGAGCACGCGTTAGAGCTGACTATTAACTTATGACCCGCTTATAATCTCTCTCCCCTTTTCTCTCATCCACATCACCAAAATTATAATAATTTATCTCTTATAGTCAGCTGACTGTATCCTATTGTACTTACTCTAAGGCCACGTGCTGCCAGCGAAGACCCGTCTGGGGAATACCTCCTCTTGGAATGCTAGTTAGCACTGTATTGTTTTTGCATGTTACCACTTGTGTTACTCGGTGTGACTAGTCTTATAAGGCACGCACGATATATATATGTGGATTTTGACCATTGATAGAGAGAACAGGGCAGAAACCGTGTCTTAGTCACGAGCGAGACGTGGCAACGAAACGAGGGAGCCGCCTGGACACCTAAAATCCATTTTTATTAGGGAAATGATGTAGACCCCCGGACGATGGAATCGTCCGGATCGACACTCGCGGACGCGTGGTGGGGCCAGGCTCTCCCTATCCTTTCGTTCTCTCCCTATCCTCTCGTTCTCCCTATCCTCTCGTTCTCTCCCTCGCGTGCCCATGTCACCGCCCAACACCCGCCTCTCCCGTCGCCGGCAGGAGCCCGTCTCTCCCCCAAGGAGCTCCCCGGACCTTCTCCCCTCCCATGCCCCTTCTCCCTCGCCGGTGCCGCTGCCGTGCGCCTCCAATCGAGCTGTCGCGCGCCTCCAATCGAGCCGCCGCGAGCTGAACCCTAAGGAGCTCTTGATTGGCGCCTACCTGCTCTGTCGCTTCCCAAGTTGCTGTCTCGTGCTCCTCCAGCAGCAGGGCCACGATCCCTCATCGCGGCGCCCTGCTCCGCCGCCTCCCATGTCTCCCTCTCCCGAACTCCTCCAGTGGATCTTACCTTCACGCCATGACCGTCCTTTCCATCGGAGCTAGGACGTCGTTGGGATGTGTTTCCCGCGCTGTGGCGGTGCTGGTGGTGCCGCCCATGGTGGTGGTGGCGATGTATGCATACCGTAGGCGACTTTTGCTACGTATGGCTAATGGCGCTGCTAGATAAGTCGGCGACTTTGCTACATACGGCTGGTGGCGCTGCTACATATGGCGGACATAGTTGCTATATAGGGTGGATATAGTTGCTACCGACAATGTCAACAATAACGCTTTTTATGCTACGAGATCTCTGGCGAAAGTCTGCGAAAAAGCCAAGATTTGCTATATTATCACATTTTGTTTGCTACAACCGTTTTGAGGCTTTGCTACAGTTGTGCTAAGTTTTTGCTACGAGGTGTCTGACGATGTTTACGAGCGAGAGTCTCCAGCGATGTCTCCGGCGAAGTAGGTTTTTTGCTACATTAGAAGAACTTTGTTGCTACAACCGTCTTGTGGTTTTGCTACAACAATGTCAACTTTTTGCTACAAGGTCTCCGGTGAGAGTCACCAGCGAGTTTTTTCCGGCGAGGTCGGTTTTGCTTCATTAGCGCATTTTTTTTGCTGCATGGTCTCCGGCGAGGTCTCCGGCGAGACTTTCTATTTTCTGAAACGAACCGTTTTTTTGCTTCGGAAGCAAAAGCGGGAACATATGTAGCAAAATCGGGTTGTTTCGCAGCAAAACCGGAATTTGGAGGGACACGTGGCGCGCGGGGGAGGAGGACGATGGGAACCCCCCATCGTCCGGGGGACGCCTAGTAGGCACCCAAGTATTTCCCTTTCCACATTTGCACGGTAGCTAGAAATGTCTTCGCTTCCTGTGGCTTGGAGGAAATTAAAACACTATATATATATATATATATATATATATATATATATATATATATATATCGCTGCCATTAATTAAATTAAATTAAAATATAAAACAAAGCGCAAAGTAGATGGAGCAGCTCGGCAAGTCGGCATCAGCTTCGCTAGTCGCCATCGCCATCAGCATCTCCAAACACGGACTAGGCGCCAAAAGTCCAAACGCACAGCACCACCAACCCTGAAACTTCCTACGGGCCGGTAATAGAGGGACAGCTGACCTCACCTCAACAAACCACCCAACTCAGTGGATCACTCCTACACGCAGCCTTCTTCCCTTTCTCAATCATTCCCCACCTCTCTCCCTTCTCGATCGATCGCTTGCTGGCTAGCTGCTGCTGGACTTGTAGACATGCCCACGCTATGTACAGCCATAGCCGCCATAGAGCATCCTCCCTTCTTGCTCTGATCACCTCGCTATCACGTCGCGTGCGTAGCTCTGGAGCGATGAAGTCGGCGACTTCCCTCCTCCTCGGCGCGGCGCTTGCCACCGCCTTCTTCCTGCTCTACACCTCCGTGCGCCGCGACCTCGGCGACGGGCCGGCCAGGTCGGCGCCGCCGCGGTGGACGCAGCAGAAGAAGGGGGAGGCTAGCGTCAGGGGTCAGCCCAACAATCAGGAAGCCGTTGTGAAGGGGGAGGAGGAGAAGAAGGATGCGGTTACCAGCCCCGACGGTGGAGGAGGTAGAGATCATGGCTCATCGTCACAGCATCAGCAAAAGCAGCAGCAGATTGTGATGCCTTCACAACAGCAACAGGAGGTATGTCTCATATTCGCTTCCCTTACTTGTATCAAGTTTTAGTTAATTATTAGAAAATAAAAAACTTTGTATTTCTCTAGGCTTTTTTCGTACTCCCTCCGATCCATATTACTTGTCGCTAAAATGGATGTATCTAGACATATTTTAGTACTAGATACATCTATTTTTGCGACAAGTATTATGATTCGCAGGGAGTACATGCAATTGCTAGGAAATAAACCTCCTTTTTTTAATATTGGAAATAAACCTTTTTGTCTTGTGTAACGTGAAGACCTCGTCAACAACTTTGAAACCAAATCAGGGTAGCTCCCTTTGAATAGTTCATTATAGACCGGCTCCTTTTAAAATATAGAAACAGCTAGCACTTCCTTGACCATTGCTATATATGTGTATATAGAAAAGCCTAAGAAAAGCCCGATTATTATATTCTATAGAGGCGATAGCACTCTGGCCGTGACAAGAGTATGAAGCCACCATGTGAAAGGTATCCCAAGAAACAATATGCCAGCGGAAACGGGCAGACCAGGCAATCAAACAACTTCACATGGCCATCAACAAGCATCCTGTTTCATTTTGTACAAGGATGAACCTGTCTGGCATTACACACAGAATGATTTAACTTTGAAAATGTTCATTTCTTTGTCCAGCATTACACACAAAGTGATTTAACTCTGAAAATGTTCATTATTTTGTAAATGTTCCTTTCTTTGTCCATCATTACACGCTATCATCGACTGGTCTGGTTACTTAGTTAAATGATTTAACTTTGAAAATTATTGCATTATGACAGAAGGAAAAGCCCCAGCAAGATCTGTCCGATCTGCTCCGACGAGCCGCGACGGCGGACCGGACAGTCCTGATGACGGCGCTCAACGAGGCGTGGGCGGCGCCAGGGTCGTTCCTGGACCTGTTTCTCGAGAGCTTCCAGCACGGCGAGAACACTGCGTACCTGGTGCAGCACCTGCTGGTGGTGGCCATGGACAAGAAAGCTTTCGACCGGTGCAACGCCGTGCACCCCTTCTGCTACTGGTTCAGGGTGGAGGGCATGGACTTCGCCGCGGAGCAGAAGTACATGAAGGGCGACTACCTCGAGATGATGTGGAAGAGGAACAGGTTCCAGCAGACCATCCTCGAGCTGGGCTACACCTTCCTCTTCACGGTAACCACCTTTTCCTCCAAATTAAATATGTACTTTTTTAAATAGAAATTGACCATTTGTTGACTCGGCCACAAAACACATTTATGGTGATTTTGGTCTGGAACAATATAGGACGTGGACATCCTCTGGTTCAGGGACCCCTTCCCGCGCATATCCCCGATGGCGCAGCTGGTCATGTCGTCAGACTTCTTTGTAGGCGATCCCGACTCGGTAGGGAACTACCCCAACGGTGGCCTCCTCTATGTCAAGTCCTGCGACGCCACCATTGGGTTCTACAAGCACTGGCAGTCGTCGCGGGAGCGGTTCCCGGGGATGCACGAGCAGTACGTGTTCGACAAGATCGTCAAGGAAGGCGTGCCCCCTCACCTCGGCACCAAGGTGCAGTTCCTCGACACCAACTACTTCGGCGGGTTCTGCCAGCACGGCAAGGATCTGGGCAAGGTGTGCACCATGCACGCCAACTGCTGCGTGGGGCTGGACAACAAGCTGTTCGATCTCAAGAATGTGCTCCAGGACTGGAAGACTTACAAGGCGCGCGTTGCAGATGGGAATACAGAGTACTTCACATGGAGGGTGCCGGGGAGGTGCATACACTAATTAGTTTATGACAGATTGGTAGTGTTTTGCCGGTAAAATTGACTTGGAGAGAGTTCTTTAATTTATTCTTGAATCGGAGGCTAAAAGTAATGACCAAGAGGAATGAAGCACTTACAGCACCTCTGTCTCATCAGACGACCGGCCCAACACGCACAAGCCCTAAGTGAATGACTAGACATCATCATCAACAAGATACTAGCTACTGTAGATATCATGACTTCCTATAGACGGGCAAATACTACTCAATGGGGCTTTGTCAGGTTGTATGACATAAGGTCAATCTAATACACTAGGACTGGGAGGAGCATCCGAGCAAGGGGGAGCAGGGCGTATAGCAGCGATCCGTTCCTCCATCAACTTCACCTCGGCGCACGTTCTGTCCACCGCAGCATCCATGATCTCCATGTTAAGTCGCTGTTCATCCTCTATCTGGACCATCAGGGCCCGCAGTGTCATCAATTTCTCTTCCACCTTCCGGTCATAAGACAATTGTTCTTCCTTCATCTTGGCTATCTTGGAGCTAGCGCTAGCTCGCGTAGCCTCCATTCGTCTCTCGCGTTGCGCCACCACCTCAGATATCGCCTTAGTAACATAAACTTTCACTTCCTACAAATTATAAAAGAGCCCAATCTAAGAGAGGTTTTTCTAGGCAGGTGTATACCTATGCACAAACTTATTTTTAGATAATTTTGGTATGCCAAAAATTTGAAAACTGAATTACTACACATTGTAGTACAAAAGTTGTATGACTTGTAAAGTTTGTTGTCAATTTGTTCTGCTATTTTTGAGAGAAATACAAGAAGATAATTCAATTAATTTTCTATTCACATATACTCTTTTGTTTTGCAACGCCAACAAGAAAATACTATGGGTTTAATTATCTTTCAGTGATCATTAAAATCATGAAAATACAAAACATTCGATGCCAAAAAAAACATAAACACACACAAACAATACATGATATGTATGCAAAAATATTTAACTAAAAATAATTTAAGCATCAATCAAAGCAATCTAACAGAAAGATGGTATCATCTTGTCACTATAGTTAATGCATACTTAGTCAACTAGTGTACAATATGAAAGATTTGTGGGAGTTGATTATACGTAAAGCTTCATTTTGGCTGGACCTAGTAAAGTCTACGCACCATTTATGTTCATATAGAGTATCAATGGGAAACAATCGAAAAACAGGACACGCCTATTAAGAAAAATTACTGATAATGTTACAAAACAGTTGTATATATGATGTAGAAAAAACAATTCTAAAATCTAATAGTTAATTCTAATATATATAGAACACTAAGAAAGAAACATAACTTGTAGATGGCCGCAACCGCCCCACAAATTTCCTGGCGCGTATAGGTCTATAATATTATTGTCTGCAAATAAATAGCACGCCACATTGGAGGCACTGAAAATATATATTTGGTGTGATTTATGAACCATAGATCAGTTACTTTTCCATAAAGTACAAAGTATAATACAGACATCGAATGGAATACACATCATGTACTAACTTGGCAGTCTCGTTACCATTACGTCGTAGCCACCTCTCGAGACATGATCTGCCGTACACATGTCCACAGGGGATGCAACTGCGAGTTTGGTGAATCGATGGTCAGTTTTGTATTTGAAAGGAAAATCAAGTCAGGCATCGGCATCCATAGATGATATAAATTAAAGCACCGAGATCGACCAAGATGTCAGGAACATCTAGCAGATTACAGGGAGTAGAAAACAAGTAAGCACAACCCTTATATGCACCTAATTAGTTAGATCCCATATATATGAACAATATGTAGGAACTAGTAACTGATAAATAAGATCAGTGGTGATCGATCGAGGTGCTCCATGCAGACTGAGCATGCGTGCTCCGCGCCCGCTGACGGCTTGTCTTCAATGGCGACGACCTTGCGCCACAAAGCCTCCACCGTGGCCTCCACCTCTGCGCTGTCCGACAACTTATTACCTCCCCCATCGTCCTCGACGTCATCGCCCATATTATCCATATAATAATCGATGTGGGCGAGGAGAGCAGCGGCCATGTTCTGGACCTCGTCGTCCAAATCCTCGCCCTCATCCCCGCCGTCAGAAGACGAAGCGGTGCCTGCGGGTGGAGCTGCATCTACCGCTGTGCCGGCGGACTCCACGGCGTCCACCATGTCATCGTTCTCTGTAGCGGGCGGCGGCGAGGATGACATGGAATCCGAACAGGGTTTTCGCGACTCGGATCTCAGACCAAGGCCGCGTTGCGATCGCAACGGCGCCTTTTGGTGAAGCTTCTCCGCGTGCTGAACCCTAAATGACTAGGGATCCCAACAACAAGTCACCGTTTATCTGAACCAAAAAAAAAAGCCACCGTTAGATCTGAGACATGGATATATTGGTTTGCCTTTATTAACATGCGCTTCGGTAGTTTGCACTGAACATTCTTTTAGAGGCTTTTCTTTAAAATCAATACTATTTTAATAGTTTGTGCCAAATATATAAACAAATTAGGTTCTCTCCACTGACGTGTAATTTTTGTTTGCCGAGTGTAAATAGGCTCGAAACTCGTTAAAGAGGCACTGTGCCGAGTTGGATAGGGAAAACACTGACAAACACAACGACCTCGACAAGATCGAGAAAATCCACTTGGTAAATTTTCGAAAAACTCTCGGTAAATAAGCAAAACTCTGCTAATTTTCAAAAACACTTAACGGCGTCGTGGTTGTGCGAGGTGTTTAATGAATGTCCGTTAATTTCCGGGCTTTTCTCGGTTGTTTTCCTTGCCGGAGACCGCTTTCCCACCCAAATTTGCCGAGTCTGTTTTCTCGGACTGGCCATATCTTGATGGGCTGAAGGCACAACAAGATTTGATATGGTTGGGTGTCAGGAAAGATCTTTACGGAGGTTGTGAGTATGCAAAGACACCTAGGGGCAAGAAAATTACCACCGATAATTGCCCCCATTGCTTCACTTTAAGTCTAAAGGAGCTCGATCAAGTTTTCACGTGCCTTGAAGGTATCAAAGTTACATCTGGTTATTTGGAGGTTCAGTTGGATGAAGGCTCATGAATGTCGCGTGATGATGACGCGGTTACTAACAATTTCATTATGGACGATCACGTTCGAAACACACTTCTTGACTTCTGTAATGTTTTTAATGTGATCTCGAGAAAGTTGATCAACTTGAGACGTATTCAAAGGCTAAAGGATGATATCATTGCCATACTATGTGAGCTTGATAACTACTTCATCCTCCCCCTCCCCCACACATTGTTTGACGTTGTGGTGCATCTATCGGTCCATATTATCCCTAAGATCAAAGACTTCTGACCGCTATTCTTGCACCAGATGTTGTCATTCGAAAGGATGAATGGGTTCATCATGAAAAAAGACATCCTGCAATCACAAGAACCAGAACACATGTATACACATCATTGCCTACTGAGATAGTCAATGGCACCAATGGAAGACATCGATGGAGATGTCCACCAATGCCACTCTACAAGGAGGTGGTAGCGCCTACCCAACAACCGCCAGATTTCACACCAGGGCGAGCAAGGAGCCTGGGAGACGCCACTTGCGGTGGTGGTGGATTCCTAGGACACTGATACATGTAAAATGCATACATGAACTTTGTAGTTTGTTGCTATGAATTCCCACATATTTGATACATATATGATGTTATATTCATGTTTTACATTGATTTATGGGGATTTACCAATGATCACCTTTATTTCGTTTATAACTCTATAGGACAGGAAAACCCTGTTTTGTGTATTTCCTTTCAGGGACCTAAACGAGTCAAATGAAGCTGGGCTTTCGGAAGCGTCAATATTTCACCAAGAGAAGCACCTGGACACTTGGACCTTACCAGATGAGCTAGGAGGGCCAAAAGAGCCCAGGTGGCGCGCCTAGTAAGGGTGTGCGTGCCACCCATGCTCTTTCCCTCCTCGACCATCGATTCTCTTTAATCTTTTACCCACCGCTTTCATTTGACCTAAAAATCACTATATAAAGGGTCCCTCGGGAGTCTCTGGAGGGAGACGCCACAAAAACAGCCAATCAGAGCAAGAATCGGCGAAGATTAGTGTGGGAAACGCTGCTGGATCCGCCGCTAGAGGGATCTCTTCATTCTCCAACGTCTCCACCAATATCACCATGATAAAGAGGGAGTAGTCCACCTCTGGACTATGAGTTTGTGGCAATAGTTGGCCGCCGGTGTCCCCATCGTGTCCATGAGAGAGAGAGAGAGAGAGAGAGAGAGAGAGAGAGAGAGAGAGAGAGGTGCACCTGAGGGGGTAGGTGGGAGAGAGGGAATCTTTGGCTGCAGATGGCCCAGTATGCATGCAACTGAGCTGGGTTTGCTTGCCGGCACTCCTAGTATAACCCCTATGTGCTAGGGGTGGTGCGGGGTTGCCAGACGAAATCAAGTGGTTGTTTATCTGTCGGCAGTGTTTGGAATGCCCCAGCGTGAGGCGTTTTTCTGCCGGCACACCCAACCCCTTTGGCGGGCTAGTTTTTTTTTGGGGGGGGGGGGCATCGGTGGAGATGCTCTCAAGGTCGGTGAGACCACTTCTGTCCTAGAAAGTCTCTTTGGTTTGACGATAAAATTTGGTTTCCATGGGGTGTATTTATATATTAAGTTTTTGTTACACATGTATATCTGATTTGTCTAAACAATGGCTAATTACAAGGTAACCTATTTTGTGCACTCCCTCTGTCTCGGTTTACAGGGCTCAAAACGTTTTGCATTGTGACCAAGACAATTTTTCATTGGACTTCTTCTCTCTCCAATTAGCTGCCACCATTAACTCCATCTTTTTAACACTACACGCATGCAACCAATCGGGTGTGCAAACTGGTTTTGTTTCCACCCCACCTGCATGCACAGGTAATTAGTGAGGGGCTAATACTCTTAATTAAATGCATGCAGGCCTTAGAGGTGAGGTATTGTGGGACAAATGTTTTTTCAAAATTAGGCCTGGTAAACCGGGACGGAGGACGTATATATTTGGCACAAACTAATTAAATCCCATTGATGTTCAAAAAACTCTAGAAGAATGTTCAGCGGAAACTAGCAAAGCGCATGCTGTAAAGGTAAAACCAATATATATACTGTAGAAGAAAAAGGCAAACCATTATATATGGATTAAAAAGAAGGGCAAACCAATATATCCATTCCCAAATCTAACGGTGCTTGTTTTTTTGTTCCTGATGAACGGTGGCTTGTTTGTGGGGTCCTTTAGGGTTTACCACGCGCAGGAGCTTACGAAAGGCCGACGCTGTTGTTTGCGATCGCGACGCCTTCTCTCCGAGATCTGAATCGCGAAAACCCCTTCTCGACTCCATGTCGTCCTCCTCCTCGCCGCCGCCGCCCTCTACGGAGAACGATGAGTATATGGAGGCGGTGGACAGCGGAGAGGCGTCGCGTCCAGGACAGGACGTGGAGACCGCCGGCACAACAGCGGTAGTCGCAGGTGCGGCGGCGAGCCAGACCGTTTCGTCTTCTCACCACCAGGAGGCAGTCGGGTCAGTGGGCGCGGAGGTGGACCTGTACATGGACGAGCTGGGTGATTACGACTCCGACGAGCATATGGACGACGACGTCGGCGATGTTGACCTAGACGAGGAGGAAGGAGGAGGTAAGTTCTCCGAGAGCGCAGAGGTGGAGGCCACGTTAGAGGCTTTGTGGCGCAAGGTCGTCGCCATGGAGGAGAAGCCATCGGCAGGGCACGCATGTTCGGTTTGTATGGAGCACATCACCTGTGAAGGCGCTCATCGCATCTGGTAAGGGAGACGCTCCGTTAGTCTTCTTTATTATTGTACTAGCTTCCAATACAGCATTTTCACATGGGATTTAGATGCATGCTTGTTGACATGTTATCAAGTTCAATGTTAGATATGTTACAATTGTTAGGCATGTAGTGTGCATCCGTGGTAGGTTTTGATCTTTCAGTATTACCGTAATAATCCTTCCATCTCAAAATAGATGTCTCAGATTTATGAAAATTTGGATGACACTATTTAGTACTCCCTCTTGTCCATATTAATGGCCTCAACTTTATCTAGATTCATATGTATCTAGTTAAGTATTTAGACTAGATGCATTCGTATATAGATAAAGTTGAGGCCATTAATATGGACAAGAGGAAGTATATAGATTTATCTAAATTTTGACAAACTTACGACATCTATTTCGAGACGGAGGGAGTAGCTTGTTTGATATGTTGGCAAGTTCAATGTTGGAGACTATCTTACAATTATTAGGCATGTAATGTGCAAACCATGCATGGAGGTTTTGATCTTTCGTTTTGAAAACAATTTGATCATCGAATTACCAAACATGCATGCAGTTGCATTCCTTGTGGACATGTGTACGGCAAATCATGTCTGGAGAGGTGGTTGCGACGTGATGGCAACGACGAGACTGCCAAGGTAGATGATGTATTCCCTGCGTGTATACTTCATACTTTATCATGTAAAAAAAACAATGATCTGGTTTATAAATCGCATCCAAATTTTTCTTTTCAGTGCCCTCAATGTGGCACGCTGTTTGGGGAGAATGCTATTATTGACCTATACGCTCCAGGAAATTTGTGGGACGGTTGTGGACATCTACAGGTTACGCTTCTATCTTTCATCGATTTTTGGACCTTACATTTTTCTTTTATAGATGCTTTAAGAATTCATCTTTTCGTGGTGAAATTCTTTTGTATCATTTATCAATTGGACTTGAGCTATAGCTTTCTTAAAATTTGCGTCCCCATTTTTCCATAGTTTCACATTGATTTATTTATACTCTATAAAACATAAAAGGTAGACTTCATGACTTCCAGTAAACAAGCTCGCTAATTTTGATAGACCTTGAAAATTAGGTTTTATAACTCTCCTAAATATTAAATGTTTACACCATTTGGCTAAATATACATTGATTAGGTGACATCATGATAGCATCTTTGCGATAAATTATTTTAGTTTATGCTCAAGTTGCTTTTAGTTTGATATATTCCATACACAAATCATGTCTGTTTTGTTAGTGTATTTTATTGAGTTTTCAAATACTTACTTCCAATAAAGATTGATCAGGTGTCAAATGTTTTGTCTTCCCACGGTCTTAATGATCTATCACTAAATATAATCTTGTAGTGTTTTCCCACGGTCTTAATGATCACATGTTTATAATGTACGACTGCCAGTAGTGTAAAGTGTGAAGGTGTTTTTAATTTGCAGGAAGTGAAAGTTTATGTTACTAAGGCAATTGCTGAGGTGGTACTACAATGCGAGAGACAACTGGAGGATATGGGGATTCAAGCTAGGTCCAAGATAGTCAAGTTGAAGGCAGAACATATATCTTCTATCCAGAAGGTGCAAGCCCAGGTGATGGAACTAGAGGACCTGATGGATCAAATCAAGAAAGAACGGCTGGTTCAGAAGCAGAGCTTGGACGCTGCGCTGGAGGAGGTACGCACTGATGTGAAGTTGATTCAAGAACGGATGATTGGTGTTGGCAAGCTGTTGCCACCACCTCCCAAGCCAGCGCAGCTGCAGGAGCAAAACCCACCGGCCCAGGAGAGCCGGCCCAGGCGAATCGTCAAACCCAACAAGCGCTTCTACTCCAATGAATGGGCCCGTTAGTTGTGCTACCGAGGGCACCGCCGTGGGCATGTAAAATATGTTATCCGAGATCGCACTTTGTGTTTGGCATCCTTTGGATCGCACTTGTGTGAACTTTTCCATTAAATTCATATAATATTGAACCCTAGACACTGAAGCTATCACTTGATATCGAAGCCTACAAATTTGCTACATCGAAACGTTACCCTGTAGCAAAAGCGGGATAGTGTGCATATTAGTCTGTGATCGGATGGTTCAGGATCATTTGATCGGACGGCTCCGGACATGACTGTGCTTCGGTCGCTTGTTTTGGTGCATAATCAAAAGCATGCCAACGGCTTCATCTCCACCCATGTCGTACACCTCATCATCATAAGATGAATAAGAGATTGTAACCATCTACGAAATCAAGTAGTTCCATAATCTAAACTACAAACAATCAAAAGAGGTGAGAACAAATAGATGTGAATCGATGACCTAGTTGCATAGTGAATCGATGACCTAGTTGCACAGTGAATCAGGTCACCGGCAGGGGCATGGAGTTGTGGGGATGGCTAGGCGGGGTTTGGGCGGTGACTTGGTGGCGGAGCATGACCTCCCAGCGGTGGATTCACGGCAGGAGTGGTAGGTGGCAGCGCGGGAGGGAAATGAAGTTTCCGACAGGTTGTTTGTCTGCGTAGGGGGGTGGGGAAATGGGGCATTGGTCGCGTTGTGCAGCACGAGCCGGCATTGCCCCCAAAAACGGGGCACAAAACGGTGATAGGGCAGCTATTTAAGGCTTTCTTTGGTCCAATCTGCCCCATTTGATAGTTTTTATATGGCAAATCCTATAATAGAGCTGCTGTTGGAGATACTCTTATGGTGCGAGCCGAAATCGCTTTGGTCTGAGGCTGCCTAAGGATGTATTGGTAAATGTGTATTGGTCGATGTGGCCATTACTACTAGTGAGACTGGTATTTTTTTTTGAGGATCACCACCCTTTATTAATCAGATAATAAGGTTCATACAAACACCGGCGGGTGGATTTAGAAGCCAAACGTGGCGGCCTAAGCTAGAATGAATAGAAGACCTAGCTAGGTTGTGAGCATCGGTATTGGATCACTGATTCTCATGCAACAACTCAAAATATGCAAAATCTTGCACATATTCTTTATTTCCTAGACAATTTGGCCATACGGACCCATCAGTTCTTCTCCCTTAATCGTTCGTAGTGCGCTAGCACAATCACTTGCCATCCGAACTCTGCTTAACAGCAGATCATCCGCGAGAGCTAAACCCTCCCTACATGCTGCAGCCTCCATAATCTCAGGATCACACCCACCTTCAAGCACCAACAACGAGGCACCCACGAACATACCTGTTGCATCGCGCGCTATAGCTGAAACCGCAGCTCTGTTACTATTTTTTCAGATCGTAGCATCAAAATTGATCTTGCTTAGTCCCGGTGGTGGCGAAAGCCATCTCGGGGCTGGAGGCACACTAGCCTGCTTCTGCTCCTTCTTCGCCGGGATACTTAGGACATTGAGATCCTCAATGAAGCGCATAATGAAACTGAACGTCGACAGCGGGCTCTGGAAAATATCCTCATGCGGCCCTTCCTCTGCGCATGCCAAATGGCCTAGAGAGCCACCACCACCTTCGTCAGGTCTTCATGTGAAGCCACACTAATGATCGAGGTCAGCCAGCTCCTCGCATCCGGTTCTTGTGTGTTGATGATCAACTCAACTGTCTCCTTGGGCAAAAGAGCCCACACACTCCTCGCCATATTGCACTCTAGTAGTGAGTGCCTCCATGAGTCTGGAGATCCACATAGGGCACAGGCCGGATGCACCGCCATGTTTCTGTGATGGAGAACGTCGGCTATAGCCAGTGATTGCTTTGCAAGTGTCCAGAGGAAAACTCGCAGCTTTGAAGGAACCTTAACATGCGAAAGGGCCGACCACTCCTTCTCCACCTTCTTCACATTCGACACATCAGCGCTTTCATCTAACCACGCTGTCCGAATCTCTTTCGTGCTCACTAGCATGCAGCATGCTGAGCGAACCGAGAAGATCCCCTTTTTGTCATAATGCCAAGCCCAATGATCTTCTTGTCTTCTCGATGGAAGCGGTATATTGCGGAACACATCTTGATCCATTGGTAGCATGAACTCTTGAATTTTGTCCACATCCCACACCCTTGTTTGAGCATCAATCAACTCCGATACAAGTTACGGAAGTTCTTCATGATCAGTTGGTATCCGACACAACAAGCCATCTCTTGGGAGCCAGTTCATATTCCATATATGAGTATTTTCTCCATTCCCAATCCTCCTCACCAGGCCCTGGTTCAGCACATCCTTGCCCTCCACAATCGCTCTCCACACACGAGAGGGAGAGGAGCCGAGTCCAGCATCCAAGAAATCACCAGAGGGGAAGTAAACAGCCTTCAGTATTCCTGCACTTAGAGTGTTAGGATCCTGAAGTATTCTCCACCCCTGTCTAGCCAAAAGAGACAAAATAAAAAGTTCAATGTCCCTAAAACCCATACCTCCCATATATTTTGGCTTAGTCATGTCCTCCCATGCAACCCAATAGGTATTTCTTCTACCCTCCTTAGTCCCCCACGAGAAATTGCGCAGTAGACTGTTAATATATTGACAAAGGCCCCTTGGTAGCTTAAAACAAGGCATGGAATATGTTGGTATTGCTTGAGCAACTGCCTTACTTAACACTTCCTTACCGCAAGCAGATAATAACAGCTCCAACTAGCCCTGGACATGCTTCTAGACTCTGTCTTTTAAATACTTGAAGGCATTATTTACTGAACTGCCTACATCTGAAGGCATTCCCAGGTATTTCTCACTAAGAGCCTCATTATTCACTTCCAGTATACCCTTAATTTGTGTTTTGGTATCATGAGGACACCCTTTCGCAGAATGTATTGATGACTTGTCCATATTAACCTGCTATTCCGAAGCACGGCAATATATCGCAAATACCTCCTTCACCTCCTTTGCACTCTCCCTATTTGCCTTGAAGAACAGCAGGTTGTCATCTGTGAAGAGTAAGTGACTAACCGACGGCCCACTTAAATTCGATGACTCACTTCTTGATTTTAAGGGTGTGTTCGCTTGGTGTCATGAAATGGAATGTAATGGAATGTTCCACACCTGAGAGTCGTTCTAGTGTTCAGTTGAGAAATGAAATGAAACGAGGTGGTTTCTCAAAAGAAAATATTCCTTTCAGATCCAGAACCCACTCATTCCTCCAAATCGGTGGAATCTATCCGTTCCTCTATGCTAAAGCCACCCAAACATTCTCACTCTCTCTATTCTCTTATCATCCTTTTTGCTAAATGCACCCGAACATAAAATGGAATCACTCCATTCCACTTTTTGGCCCAACCGAACATAGGATGGAACCATTTCATTACACATTTTTAGTACTAACCAAACACAAGAACGGAACCAACCCATTACACCTATTGCAGTGGAATGGAACCATGACATTACATTCCATTTTGTTCCCGAACCGAACACACACTAGTAGAATCAGGTGTTCCATCTAAAAAACATGTGGGTTTCGTCGTACCCTCCAACGGGACTCCACCTGGGCTTAGAGTCGGCCCGCTATCATCTACAGACAACCCCTTCTCCTCTATCACTTGGATTCCATTCCCTCTTGTCATCCCCACTAGGCTCCGTGCCTTCTCAAATCCCATCCGATTCCGGGGTAGGTTTACGCGACCACGGAGATGGAGGGTGCGGCGGCTGAAGAGGGCGACGCCGCAGCGACCACGCCGCAGGTGCCCACCTGCTCCGTCTGTATGGAGCCCTGGACCTGCAACGGCGCCCACCGCATCTGGTGAGATTAGACGGCCCCATCTGTCATTTCTGTTCTATTGTCTTGATCTTCGAGTTTAAAACATGGAATGCATCTGCACTAATTTCTTTTTGACGCGAAGCTTCTGGGCTATTCAGTGTGTCTTGATCCTCCGCGTGTGTTAGATTTTTAGTGGATTGTCAGGTAACTGGTATCGTCTACATGCTGTTGCTGTGGCTGGCTGGATGCTTCAGAATCTGCTCATCAGAGTATACACAGTAGCCATCTAGTTTGTAAGGTCCACACTTAACTGCCAATTGATAAAACTAACTGGGAGTACTCTATAACTCATTCTTTTCTACAATGCACAGCTTCCTAAACGTAGATTGTGCTTGGAATAATTGCACAATTGGTGATAATATCGGCTAGTTTTCTCTTTCTTTCTTTCTTTCTTTCTTTCTTTCTTTACTGAGGCATACTAGTGTTTGTTACTTTGTTTTTCATATCAGAAGATCAGATGCGTACATGGCTTGTATTTGAACTATAGGGCTAGTAAGAATTTTTTGTGTGGAATTAGTCACCTCCTATTGCTCCATGCAGTTGCATTCCTTGCGGACATGTGTATGGCAGATCATGCCTAGAGAGGTGGCTGCATCGTTCTGCCCATGACACTGCAAAGGTACCGCGTGTAATTGTTTTTATACCTTGTATGAGCGATTGTTCAAAACTCAAGTCACAGGTGTGTATATTGTGGTTGCGAGTGACATTGCTCAACTCATGCCATGGATCTTATCTTTCTTTTGCAGTGCCCTCAGTGTGGTGAACAATTTGAAGGCAAGCTTATTACCAACCTCTACGCACCAGGAAATCTGTGGGACGGTTGCTGCCGTACAAAGGTTATTGTCTTTTGCTTCTGGTTTACTTGTATACAAGTGCTAAATTATTAACTGTTAGCTTGTTTGGGCATCTCAATTGGTAGGAAACAACAGTTCTTTTTTTCTTCGCCTTTGTGTACAGCAACAATTGGAATAAAGAGACAACCTTGTGTTTTGAGTTTTTGTTCCTCTCCACCTCACCGAGCGTCCGACATGTTCTACATAAGAGATAGCTGATGGGTGACCGGTCATATAGTCAATCCGTATGAGCTTATATATATAGCTGTTCAGGCTTCATGGGTGACCGGTCATCTAAGCATGGATTGCTAGGATTAATATTTCTCTCTCCTTTTATATATAGAGAAATAGCTGGAATAAAGTTGTCTTATTCCACATCACCTCTTGTAAATCTTAGAGATACCTAGTCAAATCATAGGCCATTAACCACTATGATTATCCTCCGAGAAGTTTGTTTAAAGACGTATGCCCGATTGCATCTCACAATTTTTTCTTTTGTTCAATCGACATGCCGCTGCAGGAAAAGTACTTGTCTAGGATTACAAATATGCAGGGAATACTATCTAATCTGAAAGAGAACGTGGCGATGCTTGAATCTGAAACTGATGGGATGATAGCACGGATGGAGGAAGATGCCGCTAAGAGGTGCGCTGAACTGAAGGAAAAGAATGCTAAGATGCGTGCAAAATTAAAGAAACAGAAGGCAAGAATGGAGTCTTCGGCTAACACTAGCATGATGCTGATGAAGGAACAGATGAAGAAGATGGTTTAAGAAGAGAACAAGACAGCAGCGGATCTGATAGAATTCATGGAGCGGAGTTTCTCTCAACCGTCTTCTAACTCTAGTCAGTGTACTCTGCTTGATTCTGAGAACAGAAAACGTCGTCGAGGGACCTGACATGGTTCGTTGTGCGGAATTGCCATCTGCCCTAACCTGTTTACCAGAACCTGATGCTGATGATGGATGCTACTTGTTGCTCGATATAGTGCCCAACTTACCATCCATCATCCATGCCCCGTGCACTCGTGGTTTTGGGCATATTTTCCCAAGAGCATCGTACTCATCTTTTTTTACAGAAAAATAGTACACATGCATGAGACTCATCTTGTGGAACTAAATGCACTAGTAGTTTGTATTCACCCATCGAACAACACGTGCTTGCTGGATGTGGTTTCTGTATTCACATTGAAGTACCATTTCCTTCTTCTGAGTGACTATGGCTAAGTCTACCTATAATTAGTTATTTCTCCACCGATTGCTTATAGCGAGGGCCTATACGTCGCTCGAAGCGAGCGATTGCGGGGGATAGCATGCAGGATTATAGGATCGTCTGTAGCTTCATATGATGAATATAAAGGTATTGCCAACACATTATATCTTGAAGAGATGGACTAGAGAAGCATGTTAAGGAAGTATATTGGATAGGCAAGGCAGGAACGTCATAGAAAATCCCAAACTAGAAGCTATGCTTCGGTGCAAGTTTCTATCTCATAAATTCCAATCTTTGGCATATAAAGCAGCCAATTCTCCAGAATGTTGTTTGTTGTTAGAAAATGCACTTGATGGTTTGATACACGGGTGGAGGAGAAGCTCAATACAACTATTAGTGCTATGAATGAACCAAGTAATGACCAAGAAAACGTTGACCCCAATGTGCAACAAGCAAATGACTTGTTAAGTGCAGCAACACTAAAGAAAAAGGAGGTTCAGTCAAAAAATTCAAAGAGAAATATAACTTGGATCGATAAGTTGCATAAGGGAAAGCGCAAGACAACTAAATCTGCATCACCAACTAAAAAAAGGAGCGAAGGTATGTTGCAATCTCAACATTTATATATGTTTTTTTGTTTAAAAAAAAGGACATTTTCATATGTCGTTTTTATTCATTCCTACACCAACTAACTGAATTTTAATGAGCAGCAACAAAAGAAAACTGATGGTGCACCGGCTCAAGTGGATGTGGAGAATGATGGTAGCAACAAAGGAGGAAATGTGGTGCTGGAAGAGTACACTGTCATTGATAGTTTCACCCAGCTCTTGACACCTCCTAGTTGTGATGATGAAAATCTTTATGCTGAAGATTTATTCTAGTATTCAGAAGTGGCGACATAGTATTGTGGAGACTAATTGTAGAATTTTGTGGGCTAAATGTACAACTGAAATGCAACATATGTTGGAACTTTATGATTGTCCAGCAGTAGCTCCTGTTGCTACAGAACTACAATGTTGGGTGCTAGTAACTGAATGATTCAATGACATGTTTGTGAACAGAATACTAATTTGTTAAGTGCAGTTTGTAAGTTGTTCACCTTTTGCTTCTATATGTAATCTGTTCAGCAGTGTGCAGTGCATTTGCTGCTGTTTCTGTCTCTGAATAGTAGATGCTCGATCAGAGGTGCACTTGCAACCTGATATTTCAGACACAGTGCAGGTGATATTTCAGAGTAAGAAGGATATCTATGGTTGGCAAGAGGGCCTCCAGGAGCCAGCGGTGAAGCCGAATAGGAGGCTGCTGTTGCTGTCTTGCAGAGAATCTTCAGCAGTGGGAGCGCTTGGGCTGCAAGGAGGAAGAAGACCACCAATAGGCTCGCTTTGCTTTGCATTGCGCCGGAGAGGAAATTGATGATCTTCTATACCCAACGTATCTGAAGATCTTAATTTTTTCTTATGAAAGCAATAGCTCCCCTGTTTCTGCTAAGAGAAACCAGCACTACAGTTTGTTCCCCACCAGCTAATTAGTTTGCAGAACCCAGACAAAACATCAGCATCAGCCCTGACTAAACTGCAGAAAACAAACATGGCATCAGGTCGAATAACCAACTTCCAACCAGAGACCACGGCCCATTCCTCTCCAAAGAATCACATAAATAATATCGAACAGCAACGCCAACCGAGTAACCGACCCATCCAATCTAATCTAATCTAATTGATCCTAAAATAGTCAACTGTTGCAACCAGTCCCGAACTAACCAGAAGCAGCTACGAGTTTTTTACTTGATCCTAAGTAACCTGCCAAGACCAAAGAATAGCCTCTACATTCCCGCCTTAAAGAGTCGTCACCACAGCTAACGACGTCTATATTCACACCTTCTCGTTTCATGACTGCACTCATCAGCTCCTTGCCTTCCTGCATGAGAACAAAACGTTGCGGATTGTTCAAGAACCACCACAGCGACCGATTAGTATCTTATCAAGACCCTACTTCGAACATGAATCGAATGAAAACCAGAAGCAACTGACAATGATCGTACCTCTGATTCAGATCACACGATCATCAATTCTTCTATAAAGCCGCTGTTCCAGCAGCTGCAGATGTGGTGCTATTACAAACACCATCGGGAGAAGGTTCCCGCTCACCCTTGGGCTCTAGATGCAGAGGTTGCTCGTCAGACACACCATTTGACAGCAGCAGGCCATGGTGACCAGGATGATGATCATCAGCGTGATAGAACAGCAGATCATTCAGCTCTAGGAACTGTTCGCCTTCCACCGGTTCCAGCAGAGGTTCGACCAGACGTGCACCGCACGAGTTGCACTGGTTAACACAGACGCTATCCAACCACAGAGGAGTGACTTCCTCCGGTACATCGAATATTGTTTCACTGCCGTCAAACAATGCTTTACTGTCGTCACCAGCAGTAGAATCAGGCTGCATCCAAACCGAAAAGAATAAATATGAGACTGAGGTTAACACAATGAGCAGCAGACACAAAGAACTGATGGGGATGAAGAGTGTCAAACAAATTACTGGTGGACCATCTTGGCCTAAACAATTCGTCGAGGAACCGCCGATGATCTCAGCTAGCTGCTGTATATGTATGTTGTCACGAGAAATATCAGGAGAACGAGTCCTGACAGGTCCAACACAATTGGCAGCAAGTTCTCCATTGTTTTCTGACAAAAGGCTCAAGGAAACCTTGCCACTGTGACCCACAGCCAGTTCTTGACCAGAGTTCAACACAGCATGTGGCACAGAAGGGGGAAATGAAGAGGGAGCAGGCGGAAAACAGGAAATATCCCCATCCCCATCCACATCATTCCATTCCTCTTCATCGAATGGAGCACCATATTGTTCCCCAGTCTTCGGACCAAGACCGCTTTTCTTGAATATTTTGCAGAGAACGCAGTCATCCTGCAACAGGGGTATACATGAATCAACATATTGCTGTACAAGGACGCCAACAAACAGTTGCTAACAATATCGAAAAAGATCAACTAAACACTTTAAACACTAACTTTTCTCATCTGAAGAAGAAACTACCTTCATTTCTGGAAGCAACGGACCTATACCTTTGCTACGGTTAGTATAAGGAGTATATTTACATCAATTATCTAATTATGACGCAGTTTGTATTTGAACCTTTCTACTTTTGCTACTCAAGTGCTAACGTTTCTCAGTTGAAGAATAAACTACATTCCTTTCCAGAATTAAGGACCTATATTTTTCTTCTCACTTCAGTTTAATTAGTAATTATAGCAATTCATGATCATGACGCAATTTGGGTTTTGCCGCTTGGACCTATGTACCTTTGCTACTCAAGGGGTAACTTTTCTTGGTTGAAGAACTACCTTCTTCAGTTTCAGAAGGAAAAGTAGCAATTCTCTCATCATGACATGGTTTGTGTCTGGCTGTTTGGGTCTTTATTACATCTTTGCTACACGTGGTGCACTTCCCAAATATAATACTGATCAATATTACAAGAAACAAAAAGATATTTGGAATGTGAGTTGATGGTATGAGTTGGAGACAGTTAGCTGGTGATGGAAAAGGAAAAATTGCATCTACTCAACACTAAATCGCCTTCCTGGTCGTTTCTCACCTTTTGATGTGGTCTAATCCCACAGTTGGCCAAATATCCCGAGGGCAGCTACTCTTGAGAACAAATTGGACGCCTGCGGTTGATTTGGGCCCGTAGAAACCGTAGAAATCCCATGTAGCTCTGCCTCCACCATCTCAGTGTATTCAGATCTAGAAAAAGGACGCACCAAAGGAGGGATTGGGGCGGTGTGATGCAATGCGGCAGGGGAGGAGAAACGACAGGCGATTTGGCGAGCAGGGCGTCCACCCTCCCAACACTGCCGCCGCCCGCGAAGCCGCGACACCCGCCTCCTTCCGCTCTCTCCTGTAGCGAGTGGTCGCACAACGTAATCACGCACTCAGCCGCTGATGGTGGCGGTGGGCAATGCCCCATCCCCCCCCCCCCCCCCCCCCCTTCTCAGCACCGCAGATCAAAGCCGGCTGCACCGTGGAAGTGGGCACACCCCCCTCGTCCTTTTAGATCTATGAGGACCAAGAGGACTTGTGTGATCTAACAAAATTAAAATCTTGTGTCATTTTTCATATCCCTATCACTTTTTGTCTGGTTTAATACTCAAGCCCCCCTTGGATTTTGTTGATCCTGTTACAGGTAAATCCAGACAATGGCACCTTGAATTAAAAGTAAGTCAACTGTACCTTCTGTATCTGCCGCCATATGATCTGTTTTATGTGCGTTCCTAAATAGGTGTGGTATAATTCCTGGTATTTCAGCGTGTGTAAGTGATAAGGAAGGACTAAACATCAGAAGCTGCAGAAATGCGTTCTCTTATTTGTTCTTTTCTGGACAAAGGTAAAGGTACAGTTTTATCATTGCATTATTTTCTCTCCTGAGAACCAAGCGCTGGCTTGGTGGCTAGAGCTCGGGATGTCGAGCCAGTCCACCCGGGTTCGAGTCGCAGAAGCGCTCGTTGACCAACGGGGTGCTATCCCGTGTTAAAAAACACGCTGGAGAGGTCTTATCCATCTAACAACGTACAGCCAAGGGAGGGATCCTTCCCCTGTTGGTCAACGTTTATTATTATTTTCTCTCCTATATTCTTATTTTTTGCTTTGGTCCATGTTACTCAGAAGGTGTCTGTGTCTATCGACCTTGCTTGCTAAACTAAGCAGAAACATGTATGCTATTTCATTATTTGCTATGGTAAGACTAAGAGAAACCACAATAATATGTTTCGATAGCCACCTGCTGCATTAGCCATCAGAGCTCGCAGGTTATCTACTCACTATAACTGGCTCATTTTGCTTCTTATTTACTGAAGTATTATCTCATTTGTCTCCTGATTTTTAATTTCTCTTTTTTTTTCTGTAAGTTGTTGCCTTCGGTCCGGAGAGCACCTCCAGATTGAGGTCTTGCCACAGTTGGGTCTCCCAACCCCAACACTGACAGTCAAGGCGCCGCCAACTCTGACCTACCACAATTGCCTATACTGTTTCAAGAAAATTACGCATGGTAAACCATTCGGCACATTTGATCCTTCATGTTGTACCTACACTACTATGCTAAATTAGTTGTGTGGTATTTAATTTACTCGGAAACGCAGACTTTGCTGACCTGATGTACATACATGCAAATTAAATAAAACTAATCAACATTCCCAATATGTGACACTTTGGTCCAGACTATAGATAATGAAGATTTCAATATTAATGGGCAGATTAAGGAGTCCAGGTGAGGTACTTAAATCATTTTATGATCTATTATTTTGGGTAAATGTGAATTCCATCTTATGATTTGCACAAACATGAAAAACATGGATTCAGATTTTCCCCATTGATATTCTACCAAACCAATAAAGTGAGGAGATGCTATTGTTAAACACAAATTTTCCTAGCCAAAAAAAATGTTGACATACGCCTACCCAAAGCCATGCAGCTTGCAGGAGCAAGGCGAGTTCCACTCTCTGTAGTTTTTCCTTCAGTCTTGCAGCAGCAAGGTGAGATCCTACACGGTTGTTTTAGTTTGTACATCCATTGGAAGAAAACCCTGAAGCTAAATCTCCCGCTTAATGCTCATATGGTATGCTTGCACAGTTCATAGATTTTGGTCAGTTCTTCTTGCATGTATTTTTATCTTTTTTCTTTGCATGTTTATTATCTGCAGTAGTTTAAGACTTCCTCTAAGATTACAGGGAGGTTATACACCAACTGTGTGCAGAATATAGACATAGCTCTTCAGGTATTTTCTCTTTGCTATGTACTGCAATGTTATTAATTTTGTGTGATGAAGTAACCATTTTGAAAATCAAAACTGCAGACCTTGTCATTGCAAACAAAAATGTAGGCCTTGCATCAACTGTTATTGTCAATATGAGGAGTGTGTACAAGTTATCATGCACCCTGGCATTGTGGCACACTGCACTCCCTCGGCTCTGTGAACCTCATCATTTGATTAGGGAGCTAACCAATCATGTGATTTAGCCCACAGGGTAAGTTTGCTATATATATTATTATGGTCTGCAGTCTGCACCGACTTCTGAAAAATGTGATGCTGCACTCCTGTAATATAGCATTCTCTTCTGAACTTATATGATCTAATACCCACTCTTCACATGCGCCATCATGATCTAGTAGATACAAAAACTAGTACAAACAAGCCAAAGAAGCGTACCACATGAGAAGCAGGTATGTCACTTTCCACCAGCCTATACTCATACATGACCCAGTCAGTTCTACTACCCCGTGGTGGCTTGCCAAGATGAAACACCAGAGTCCTCTTCATCCCAACAGTCCGAGATTTATGCATCACCGGCCTGTCCTTTCCAGTAGCTTTCCAGTACCCAGCTTCAGTTGAGCGTTTAGTCCTTGACCCGACAGAATACTTCCTATCACGCGTGCAAAAGAAATACCACTCGAGATCGCCACTCCGCAATGATGCCTTGTCTGATGAAGACAAAAACAAACGGTTAGAAAACTTTATAGGGCATTCTTCTGCAAGTCAGGGCGTTTCATGGCCTCGTGTAAATATGTGGTTAACTCTGAACTACTACGCACCACTGGTGCATATATATACATAAACAGAGGAAAGGCACAAATATGGTTACGTTAATATAAGAGGGAGAGAAATTGTACCTGGAAGATCCCAGGGAGCAAATTTGTACAGATCGACATCCGTGACAGCATTGCAGCGTAACTTCTTTCCCAGCAACTTCCTCTTTAGATAGTAGACGGTCAGCTCAACATCAGTCGGATGGAACCGGAATCCAGGAGGAAGCGACGGCAGGGCCATAAGGGGAATATATTGGCTTGCCTATACTATCTTAGTAGTAACGGCAGCAGAGGAACGTCCTTCCTGGCATCAAGAGACACTTGGATCGCAAAACACACGATCCTGCATGAGGAAGGAAATAATTGGGTATTAAAAAAATAAATGCAACTTGTATTCTTCAGACTGAAGATGACTCTGTATCACTGTATATGGCACGAGGTGTGTATGACAGCCACGAAAAGGTAGAGTGCGATGAACTTTTTATGTGGGGATCAAATGCAACCAGGAAAATACTAGTAGTGTATCTGAACGTAGCAAGACAATGGCTGAATTGGCGAAACATATTTGTCCTACTGACATGCGATTCAGAATTTTCAGATGTAATATGAAGGCAATGAATGCAGATACGCGGAATTAGAGTAAATAAATGAAAATTGGATCGACCATTGTCACAGGGAAACAAGGCGAGCAAAGGGAGACAGTCAAGTCAATGGCGACTGGCGAGGAGAGAAGGGACTTACAACGGCGTTATTGGCGGCGGCGGCGCGGACGGAGCGAGGAGAGGATACGCCGTGGCGGAAGTGGTGGGTTTGTTTGCGAGAGGAGAAGGGAATGGGGGTAGGTCAGACAGAGAGGAAGTTGGTGGTTCCGGCTGCGGCGGCGGTGGAAGGGGAGGCGGTGCCTGCGGCTGCGGTGGAAGGGGAGGCCTCGGCGCGCCGCTCTTCTGCCGAAGGAGACAGAGAGGGGGAGGGGGAGGCCGACTTGGCTGGCTCTGCCTTGCTTGTCGCCCAAACTGCGCTTCTTGACTTTTTCCACCAATTCTACTGGGCCTCTTAGCTTACTAAGTGGGCTGAGCTTCTTTGTACACAGTACAAAGATATATTTCGTTATCTAAAAAAAAAACACTATGTCTCAAAAAAAAAGTCCGAATACATTTGATTCATCACAAAACTAAAACGTCTTATATTTCTGAACGGATGGAGTATCTCTATTTCAGAAAAGACAGGACGTTCTGTTTTCCACCTCTACCATTTCGTTCGGCTTTCGTCGTGCTCACCGCACGCCCCGCACTTGGGCCATCAAATCTTCGTCCGATCGTGCTCCCAACCGATGCCTCCACACCCCTCTCTCGTCTAGCCATCGATCAAATTTATAGGCCACCATACCGCGGTGCTACCCCTACCTCCAGGCCTCCACACCAGCTATTGATGCCTCGCCCTTTGCACCTCCAGGCCTATCGTGCCCGTCATGCCCTCCTCTCGTCTCCAGGGATGCAACATAGATCCCTCTTGATACAATTATAGCACATTATAAAACTATCATAAACCAGTTTTAAATATGATAATAAACCTATTTATTATTTGCCTCTAGGACATATCTCTTTCAGAAACACGTTACTCACATCCAGTGGCGGACCCAAGTTTACTTTGAAGCCTGGGCAAGAAGCTAATTTAAAAGCTTAATAAGGTAATTTTTAGTCAAATAGTAATGAAATTAAGCCGTGCCGGCCGGCCGGAAGCCCGGGCAGGGAAGCTAGGTCCGCCGGTGCTCACATTCACCTGGAGAATACTCCATCCACAAGACACGACAAGAGAGAGAACCAAACGTACGGTGGCTGGCTTGACGACCAGACTGAACATATCATCGTAATCAAGTCCATGTTGTTGAGTGAAGCCCTGAGCAACAAGACGGGCTTTGTGCTTGTTTAAGGAACCATCCGGGAGATGTTTGGTCTTGAAGATCCACTTGCTGCCTACCACATTATCTCCAGGAGGACATGGCACTAAAGTAAAGGTGTTAGTTTGTCGCAGAGCAACGAACTCCTCAGACATAGCCACGTGCCACACCGGTTCCCGAAGAGCATCCCGATGAGAGAGAGAGATGCGGTGAAAAACGTGCGACGACTAGGGTCATACCGAACAGTTCCATCATGGTATGTCTTCTCTTTCCGTGTTTGATCACGGTGGTGAGTGATCATGCCGTGAGAATGAGCAGGTGAGGCAGCCACCGGCGAGGCAGACGGCGATGTAACCAGATGCATCATGACTAAGGGTGTAGAGAGTTCCCTAGCGGAGGGCGACACGGGTTGCGTCGCGACGTCAACCTGGGCCGTCCTAGGGAAGGCCAGGGATGTAGGCGATGGTGGTGGCCTAGTGGGCTCCAGGGGCGACGCGGGAGAGGCGGTGGTCTCGCCAGGTCGGGCATTCGCCTCATTTGGCCCAACGAATGGAGTCGGGGAGGCGTTGCAGGTATGAATGTCACATGCACGTCGATTGTGCCAGGTGCAACGTTGACGATAGGAGAAGCTTCAGGCACCTGGGGAGACATAGAATAAACGTGACATGATACAGGCATGTCAGTTGGCAAATATGACAGGTCATATTTGCACACAGGTACATCTGAAATCGGTTCATTGGCAGGAAATGACAGTGCATATTCAATATTGACAACTTCAATGGAAAGTCTAGGGTTGGAAAAAGGAAAAACATTCTTGTCGAACACAACATCACGAGAAATATAAATCCTACCCAAAGTACGATCTAAACACTTATAGCCTTTATGCATAGGACTATAGTCGAGAAACACGCACATCTTGAAACTAAACTCAAGTTTGCATGCGTTATATTTGCAAAGACTAGGCCAACAAGCAAACCTAAAGATGTGCAAAGACGAATAAGTGGGATGAACATGAAAGAGATGAAACAAAGGTGTCTTCTTGTTGAGAACAGGTGTGGTCATATGATTAATGAGATAATAGGTCATGAGAAACGCCTCGTCCCAAAACCGTAATGGAAGGGAGGAGTGCGCAAGAAGAGCTAGGCCAGTCTCTACCAAGTGACGGTGTTTGCGCTCGGCAATACCATTTTGCTAGGAAGTATGCGGGCACGACACTCAATGAGATATGCCCGTGTGCTGGAAGTACTGGTGGAGTTTGTGATACTCACTACCCCAACCAGACTGAACGACCTTTATTTTAAAGTCCAGAAGGCGTTCCACATGAGTCTGGAAAGCGTACAAAACTTGCTCGACATCAGACTTATGTTTAACCAAAAACGAGTGTATTCATCCATAAAGCTAACATAGTACTTCTACCCTCGAAGAAGCAATGACAGGACCCCAAACATCTGAATGAATATTCAAGAGGTACAGTAGAAACACGAGTTGACATAGAATATGGTAGATGATAACTCTTAGCGCGCTGACAAGCATCACACACTAATGGTGGCGTGTCTAAACTAGAACAAGAAAGCTCATGACTCTTAACAATAGAGTTGACTACATTATTTGTGGGATGACCAAGACGGTGATGCCACTCCGAGGGCGTGACCTTGACACTAGTGGAGGCAGGTGGATGGTGACGATGCACGATTGTACGGAATCAGATAAAGTCCTCCATGACTTCTACTAGGGAGGATTATGCGTCAGGTTTCCTTGTCCTTAACAAAGAAAGAATGACAGTGAAACTCAACAAACACATCATTATCACAAACAAGGCGATAAACAGATAAAAGATGTTTACTAATGTGAGGCACATGAAGGATGTCTTTCAGTTTTAGGGATGAACCGTCTAAACTCGAATGAATAATGTGCGAAATAGACAAACCTACACCATTTGCCACCTGGACCTGGTCCTTCCCTCCATAGCGCTCGTGAAACTGAAGGCACTCAAGTTCACTTGTGAAGTGATCCGTGGCTTCGGTGTCCATCACCCAGGGCTGGTTGTTAGAGGAGCTGGTGGAGGCCGTGTTCCCGGAGCGCGTGTTGTAGTCATGGTTGAAGCGATTGCGACACTCATATGCTTAATGACCCCGGTACTTACAAATCTGGCACTTGGGACGCTTTCGTCCGTTGTCGCCACCATTGCAGCCTCCGTCGTTACCACTAGCGTTGCCTGTGTTGTGACCATTGCCGGTCTAGCCGGTGTTGCCGTTGTTGCCGCCTTGGGTGCAGCCTTCGTTGCCACCCTGACGGCCTTGCTCGGGTTGGTCGATGCTACCAGCGGGATGGTGCCCACCGTAGGGGGTGGAGTAAAATTCCTGGCCGCGACATTAGCTAAAGACGTCCAGCCCTCCGCTTGGCCCTGCTAGGCCCGGAGTGCTTCAAAGGATATCACAAGGGAGTAGAAGGCAGAGTAGGTCATCTTGGTGTTGAGAGGCGGCGATGGAGTTGTAGGCGGAACCGAGCCCGGTGAAGAATGTAGTCGATGAGTTCGTCGTCAGTGATGGGGGCCCCGGCTACTGCCATGATGTCGGTGAGTGCCTTCATCTTGTGCATATACTCTGCGGCGGGGAGATCCTCCTTTCTCAGTGACTGCAGCTGCCGTCGGATGTGACGAACACTTGCGCGACTCTGCGCGCCGAACATGGCGGTGACCGCCGTCCACACGGCTTCAGCTGTCTTGCAGCCGATTAACTGGCATGCGATGTCTTCGTCCATGGACGAGAGGAGAAGGCCAACAACCTTCTGGTCCTGAGTCCACCAACGGTGGTAATCGAGGGTGGCGACAGTGGTCGTTGTTTCTCCGGTGCCCTGGGTAAGGGTCTTAGCCGGTGCCGCCACCGTGCCGTCAAGGTTGCCGTGGAGGCTAGCACCAGAGAGGATGGGGACGGCGATGCCCTTCCACAACATGAAGTTGTTACGACCGAGACGAACGGAGATGGCCGGGAGGGCGGACACGGATGCCCTCGCAGCCGAGACGATCGGGCCAACTGCATCCGAGACCTGCAGGGCGGAGGACGTCATCGTCCTGGCGGTCGAAGAGGAGGGAGCAGCGGCGATAGGAGCCCTAGGCTCTGATACCAAGTCAAAGAATAGGATTAGGGTTGTGTGGGGGTCACAGCCGCCTCACGTCTGTAAATATATTGTTGATCATACGTAGTATGTGTACGTGTACGTACAACTATACTACAAAACAACCTAAAACGTATATTTAACACCCATGGGGTAAACAAGATGAATAAGTGATAAATAGGATAATTCGTGTCAAAATTGTTAATCTTGGGGGTAAAAAATAGAATTTACTCTTTTTTTTTGGTTTAGGTTTAGATAAATGGTGACTTACAGCGTGAAGGTAAGACCTGGATCACCCGAATCGTCTCCGCGATGATAAAATTCGGATGTCGCCTTACAGCGTGAAGGTAAGACCTGAATAAGGCCTGGCAACGCATTAGCTGCGCACTATCAGAAATATATCCGTGCCTACAGGTACGATGAACATGCCTTGACGGACGCGTCGAGTGCTCACACCCATATAACTGGAATTCGACTCATGTAAGACCTCCGCGGCTTGAGTCGAATTACACCAGCACTTTCCCGGATTCGAGTCCGGGGACTCGAGTTCGAGTAGATTGCGTTGTTTGACCCTAAGGTGGTTAACTGATACCGATACATCGGATAAATCAGGCACGCACATCAACAATCCCTATGACACAAACAAAGCAGTCGAAAATATACTCATTCATACACTCAAAATACTTCAAAATTTCCCCAGTCGAATCTGCGATTCCACTGGACACTCGGGGGCTATTGACATGGGTATACCCTACGGGTACTCGAGTTTGGTATATACGGTCTAAATACGTAAAGTCCCACGGTGTCGCCAAGGCCTAAGTGAAGGACTCGAGTAACCTACGGACTCTCGATTGCTTGAAGAACAAGGAGAAACTAAAGATAGAAAGTTTGAAGGGGAAAACCCTAACTTATAACCGACTCGACCTGCTACCCGAGACCTAGCCTACCTATATAAAGGCTAGGAGGGGGCGGCGAGGAGGACACACGGAACCCTAGTTTCCACAACCCTCGCCAGATTGCACCTGCGCACCATTGTAATCTTCAATTCCTTCGATAATTCCACGAGCAGACAAGCAGGAGTAGAGACCTATACGAGGCCTGAACCTGGGTAAATCTTTGTCCCATGTGTGCTTGTTTGCTAGCTGATAGATGTCTCCAGTGCTCCCTCCTTCTCCAAAACCCAAGTCCATAACAATGGGCATTGATGAGTTAAACCCTCGTCACCACCACTTTAACATCGATGTAATTTGGGGCGGAGAAAAGCTGTTGAATCATCACTTCTCTTTTCCAAAATAAGATAACACCACCACTCCGGCCATTACTAGGGTTTACAATTTTGAAGTCCATATTTAGTTTTCTCCTCAAACAATCAGCTGGAAAATCATCTAAGTGGGTTTCAGACAGAAAAATCACCTCGGGATCACATTGCCTTCGGACATCCGAAAGCGCTCGAACTGTTGGGTCGTTCCCCAGACCGTGACAGTTCATTCCTAATATCCTCATTGCGGACGGACGGGCTCCTCACGGGAGTCCGCCGATCCTAGTGAAGGGGAGACAACTCCATCCTTCTTTGAGCGTTTCTTCCGGTCTGTTTCAGCCTCACCATCTGGTGAATTAGTTCCTGATGGTTCTCTATCTGTAGGCATCATCACGTTATCTGCATCAGTATCACCATCTAGACCAACAATAGTCGGCCCTGGCATTAACAACAACCTCTTCTTAGTACCCGAATCACTGCTAACGTGATCATCCGTCTCCATTGCAACTTTTTTATTAGGGCTAGACAAAGTGTCCTCCAGATCATCTTCCGGTTGGATCGTTCCATCATTAAAAGGGTTGGACTTGTACCTTCTAGCCGGATTACCTCTTCCACGGCCACGAGCCTCGTCGCCACGTCCTTCCTGTCTTTCTCTTCCGCGGCCTCTGTTGCCTCCCACAATTCGACCATGCCAGGTCGACCAATTAGCCTTGAGGAATTCACCCCACTTGAGATTCTGAATATCGTGTTCTACCGAACCACACTCCAGATGACTATGGCCGAGAAAACCACAAGCACCGCAAAATTTCGGTATTTTTTCATACATAACTTGATAGAATTCACGCTGTCCAGCTCTAGAAATAGTAACAAATCTAGCAAGCACCTTCCTGACATCCAGTTTGACCCGGACACGCACTAACTTACCTTGGCCTTGGACATTTAATTCAATACCTATCACTTTTCCAATCTATTTCTGAGTCAGATTTTTGATAAAAGGTTCGTTCCTATATCCCACCGGGATCTTGCGTACCTGAATCCATGCATCAAAGTAATTCAGGTCAACAGACTCTGTCGGTGACAAACCATCGTATTTCTCGATGCATACCGCGTTTTGTCTGAATAACCAGGGACCACCCTGCTCTACTTTGATCCAATCTCCCAGGCAAAACATTGCACCGTGAATAGATTTTCCTCCAAGTGCTGAAATCTCACCTCCTTCGCAGGACTCCAGGCCACTTTCATGTTTTGTTCAAACGAACTAGGGCTGAAGTAGTTCGTGGTATGAACCCTAGCAAGCGCCATCCACTTGATCCCTTCCTTCGGAGCAGCTTCTTCCTCTTCAAAGATCAAATCATCAATTTCGTCATCCTCGGTCCCCAAGCGATGAAGAAGATCATCCAGCGCCTCTGCTTTCTTTCCAGATCTAATAGATTGGTTTGACGTACTCCCCCCGGGCTCGCCATGGCTTGTGAGGGAATTAGATCCCGATCTCAAAGGAGACCAGGGGAATCGGATGCAGAGAAGAAAACCCCGCGTAGCAGAGCTAACCGGACCCAAGAGAAACTCCACGTCGGGGCAAAGCACCGGCGGGAGGAATAAAAACCCTAGTCGCCCTGTTAGTCGCCTAACAGAACCCTAGGTAATGTGCCTTGAACTGTTCTTAACTATTAAAATAGTATTGATTTCAAAGAAAAGTCTCTAAAGTAATTTTCCCTGCAAACTCCCGAAGCGCATGTTATAAAGGCAAACCAATATATCCATGTCTCAGATCTAACGGTGACTAGGTCATCGATTCGCATCTATTTGTTCTCACCTCTTTTGATTGTTTGTAGTTTAGATTATGGAACTACTTGATTTCGTAGATGGTTACAATCTCTTATTCATCTTATGATGATGAGGTGTACGACATGGGTGGAGATGAAGCCGTTGGCATGCTTTTGATTATGCACCAAAACAAGCGACCGAAGCACAGTCATGTCCGGAGCCGTCCGATCAAATGATCCTGAACCATCCGATCACAGACTAATATGCACACTATCCCGCTTTTGCTACAGGGTAACGTTTCGATGTAGCAAATTTGTAGGCTTCGATATCAAGTGATAGCTTCAGTGTCTAGGGTTCAATATTATATGAATTTAATGGAAAAGTTCACACAAGTGCGATCCAAAGGATGCCAAACACAAAGTGCGATCTCGGATAACATATTTTACATGCCCACGGCGGTGCCCTCGGTAGCACAACTAACGGGCCCATTCATTGGAGTAGAAGCGCTTGTTGGGTTTGACGATTCGCCTGGGCCGGCTCTCCTGGGCCGGTGGGTTTTGCTCCTGCAGCTGCGCTGGCTTGGGAGGTGGTGGCAACAGCTTGCCAACACCAATCATCCGTTCTTGAATCAACTTCACATCAGTGCGTACCTCCTCCAGCGCAGCGTCCAAGCTCTGCTTCTGAACCAGCCGTTCTTTCTTGATTTGATCCATCAGGTCCTCTAGTTCCATCACCTGGGCTTGCACCTTCTGGATAGAAGATATATGTTCTGCCTTCAACTTGACTATCTTGGACCTAGCTTGAATCCCCATATCCTCCAGTTGTCTCTCGCATTGTAGTACCACCTCAGCAATTGCCTTAGTAACATAAACTTTCACTTCCTGCAAATTAAAAACACCTTCACACTTTACACTACTGGCAGTCGTACATTATAAACATGTGATCATTAAGACCGTGGGAAAACACTACAAGATTATATTTAGTGATAGATCATTAAGACCGTGGGAAGACAAAACATTTGACACCTGATCAATCTTTATTGGAAGTAAGTATTTGAAAACTCAATAAAATACACTAACAAAACAGACATGATTTGTGTATGGAATATATCAAACTAAAAGCAACTTGAGCATAAACTAAAATAATTTATCGCAAAGATGCTATCATGATGTCACCTAATCAATGTATATTTAGCCAAATGGTGTAAACATTTAATATTTAGGAGAGTTATAAAACCTAATTTTCAAGGTCTATCAAAATTAGCGAGCTTGTTTACTGGAAGTCATGAAGTCTACCTTTTATGTTTTATAGAGTATAAATAAATCAATGTGAAACTATGGAAAAATGGGGACGCAAATTTTAAGAAAGCTATAGCTCAAGTCCAATTGATAAATGATACAAAAGAATTTCACCACGAAAAGATGAATTCTTAAAGCATCTATAAAAGAAAAATGTAAGGTCCAAAAATCGATGAAAGATAGAAGCGTAACCTGTAGATGTCCACAACCGTCCCACAAATTTCCTGGAGCGTATAGGTCAATAATAGCATTCTCCCCAAACAGCGTGCCACATTGAGGGCACTGAAAAGAAAAATTTGGATGCGATTTATAAACCAGATCATTGTTTTTTTTACATGATAAAGTATGAAGTATACACGCAGGGAATACATCATCTACCTTGGCAGTCTCGTCGTTGCCATCACGTCGCAACCACCTCTCCAGACATGATTTGCCGTACACATGTCCACAAGGAATGCAACTGCATGCATGTTTGGTAATTCGATGATCAAATTGTTTTCAAAACGAAAGATCAAAACCTCCATGCATGGTTTGCACATTACATGCCTAATAATTGTAAGATAGTCTCCAACATTGAACTTGCCAACATATCAAACAAGCTACTCCCTCCGTCTCGAAATAGATGTCGTAAGTTTGTCAAAATTTAGATAAATCTATATACTTCCTCTTGTCCATATTAATGGCCTCAACTTTATCTATATACGAATGCATCTAGTCTAAATACTTAACTAGATACATATGAATCTAGATAAAGTTGAGGCCATTAATATGGACAAGAGGGAGTACTAAATAGTGTCATCCAAATTTTCATAAATCTGAGACATCTATTTTGAGATGGAAGGATTATTACGGTAATACTGAAAGATCAAAACCTACCACGGATGCACACTACATGCCTAACAATTGTAACATATCTAACATTGAACTTGATAACATGTCAACAAGCATGCATCTAAATCCCATGTGAAAATGCTGTATTGGAAGCTAGTACAATAATAAAGAAGACTAACGGAGCGTCTCCCTTACCAGATGCGATGAGCGCCTTCACAGGTGATGTGCTCCATACAAACCGAACATGCGTGCCCTGCCGATGGCTTCTCCTCCATGGCGACGACCTTGCGCCACAAAGCCTCTAACGTGGCCTCCACCTCTGCGCTCTCGGAGAACTTACCTCCTCCTTCCTCCTCGTCTAGGTCAACATCGCCGACGTCGTCGTCCATATGCTCGTCGGAGTCGTAATCACCCAGCTCGTCCATGTACAGGTCCACCTCCGCGCCCACTGACCCGACTGCCTCCTGGTGGTGAGAAGACGAAACGGTCTGGCTCGCCGCCGCACCTGCGACTACCGCTGTTGTGCCGGCGGTCTCCACGTCCTGTCCTGGACGCGACGCCTCTCCGCTGTCCACCGCCTCCATATACTCATCGTTCTCCGTAGAGGGCGGCGGCGGCGAGGAGGAGGACGACATGGAGTCGAGAAGGGGTTTTCGCGATTCAGATCTCGGAGAGAAGGCGTCGCGATCGCAAACAACAGCGTCGGCCTTTCGTAAGCTCCTGCGCGTGGTAAACCCTAAAGGACCCCACAAACAAGCCACCGTTCATCAGGAACAAAAAAACAAGCACCGTTAGATTTGGGAATGGATATATTGGTTTGCCCTTCTTTTTAATCCATATATAATGGTTTGCCTTTTTCTTCTACAGTATATATATTGGTTTTACCTTTACAGCATGCGCTTTGCTAGTTTCCGCTGAACATTCTTCTAGAGTTTTTTGAACATCAATGGGATTTAATTAGTTTGTGCCAAATATATACGTCCTCCGTCCCGGTTTACCAGGCCTAATTTTGAAAAAACATTTGTCCCACAATACCTCACCTCTAAGGCCTGCATGCATTTAATTAAGAGTATTAGCCCCTCACTAATTACCTGTGCATGCAGGTGGGGTGGAAACAAAACCAGTTTGCACACCCGATTGGTTGCATGCGTGTAGTGTTAAAAAGATGGAGTTAATGGTGGCAGCTAATTGGAGAGAGAAGAAGTCCAATGAAAAATTGTCTTGGTCACAATGCAAAACGTTTTGAGCCCTGTAAACCGAGACAGAGGGAGTGCACAAAATAGGTTACCTTGTAATTAGCCATTGTTTAGACAAATCAGATATACATGTGTAACAAAAACTTAATATATAAATACACCCCATGGAAACCAAATTTTATCGTCAAACCAAAGAGACTTTCTAGGACAGAAGTGGTCTCACCGACCTTGAGAGCATCTCCACCGATGCGCCCCCCCCCAAAAAAAACTAGCCCCCCAAAGGGGTTGGGTGTGCCGGCAGAAAAACGCCTCACGCTGGGGCATTCCAAACACTGCCGACAGATAAACAACCACTTGATTTTGTCTGGCAACCCCGCACCACCCCTAGCACATAGGGGTTATACTAGGAGTGCCGGCAAGCAAATCCAGCTCAGTTGCATGCATACTGGGCCATCTGCAGCCAAAGATTCCCTCTCTCCCACCTACCCCCTCAGGTGCACCTCTCTCTCTCTCTCTCTCTCTCTCTCTCTCTCTCTCTCTCTCTCTCTCTCTCTCTCTCATGGACACGATGGGGACACCGGCGGCCAACTATTGCCACAAACTCATAGTCCAGAGGTGGACTACTCCCTCTTTATCATGGTGATATTGGTGGAGACGTTGGAGAATGTAGAGATCCCTCTAGCGGCGGATCCAGCAGCGTTTCCCACACTAATCTTCGCCGATTCTTGCTCTGATTGGCTGTTTTTGTGGCGTCTCCCTCCAGAGACTCCCGAGGGACCCTTTATATAGTGATTTTTAGGTCAAATGAAAGCGGTGGGTAAAAGATTAAAGAGAATCGATGGTCGAGGAGGGAAAGAGCATGGGTGGCACGCACACCCTTACTAGGCGCGCCACCTGGGCTCTTTTGGCCCTCCTAGCTCATCTGGTAAGGTCCAAGTGTCCAGGTGCTTCTCTTGGTGAAATATTGACGCTTCCGAAAGCCCAACTTCATTTGACTCGTTTAGGTCCCTGAAAGGAAATACACAAAACAGGGTTTTCCTGTCCTATAGAGTTATAAACGAAATAAAGGTGATCATTGGTAAATCCCATAAATCAATGTAAAACATGAATATAACATCATATATGTATCAAATATGTGGGAATTCATAGCAACAAACTACAAAGTTCATGTATGCATTTTACATGTATCAGTGTCCTAGGAATCCACCACCACCGCAAGTGGCGTCTCCCAGGCTCCTTGCTCGCCCTGGTGTGAAATCTGGCGGCTGTTGGGTAGGCGCTACCAACTCCTTGTAGAGTGGCATTGGTGGACATCTCCATCGATGTCTTCCATTGGTGCCATTGACTATCTCAGTAGGCAATGATGTGTATACATGTGTTCTGGTTCTTGTGATTGCAGGATGTCTTTTTTCATGATGAACCCATTCATCCTTTCGAATGACAACATCTGGTGCAAGAATAGCGGTCAGAAGTCTTTGATCTTAGGGATAATATGGACCGATAGATGCACCACAACGTCAAACAATGTGTGGGGGAGGGGGAGGATGAAGTAGTTATCAAGCTCACATAGTATGGCAATGATATCATCCTTTAGCCTTTGAATACGTCTCAAGTTGATCAACTTTCTCGAGATCACATTAAAAACATTACAGAAGTCAAGAAGTGTGTTTCGAACGTGATCGTCCATAATGAAATTGTTAGTAACCGCGTCATCATCACGCGACATTCATGAGCCTTCATCCAACTGAACCTCCAAATAACCAGATGTAACTTTGATACCTTCAAGGCACGTGAAAACTTGATCGAGCTCCTTTAGACTTAAAGTGAAGCAATGGGGGCAATTATCGGTGGTAATTTTCTTGCCCCTAGGTGTCTTTGCATACTCACAACCTCCGTAAAGATCTTTCCTGACACCCAACCATATCAAATCTTGTTGTGCCTTCAGCCCATCAAGATATGGCCAGTCCGAGAAAACAGACTCGGCAAATTTGGGTGGGAAAGCGGTCTCCGGCAAGGAAAACAACCGGGAAAAGCCCGGAAATTAACGGACATTCATTAAACACCTCGCACAACCACGACGCCGTTAAGTGTTTTTGAAAATTAGCAGAGTTTTGCTTATTTACCGAGAGTTTTTCGAAATTTTTTACCAAGTGGATTTTCTCGATCTTGTTGAGGTCGTTGTGTTTGCCAGTGTTTTCCCTATCCAACTCGGCACAGTGCCTCTTTAACGAGTTTCGAGCCTATTTACACTCGGCAAACAAAAATTACACGTCAGTGGAGAGAACCTAATTTGTTTATATATTTGGCACAAACTATTAAAATAGTATTGATTTTAAAGAAAAGCCTCTAAAAGAATGTTCAGTGCAAACTACCGAAGCGCATGTTAATAAAGGCAAACCAATATATCCATGTCTCAGATCTAACGGTGGCTTTTTTTTTTTGGTTCAGATAAACGGTGACTTGTTGTTGGGATCCCTAGTCATTTAGGGTTCAGCACGCGGAGAAGATTCACCAAAAGGCGCCATTGCGATCGCAACGCGGCCTTGGTCTGAGATCCGAGTCGCGAAAACCCTGTTCGGATTCCATGTCATCCTCGCCGCCGCCCGCTACAGAGAACGATGGCATGGTGGACGCCGTGGAGTCCGCCGGCACAGCGGTAGATGCAGCTCCACCCGCAGGCACCGCTTCGTCTTCTGACGGCGGGGATGAGGGCGAGGATTTGGACGACGAGGTCCAGAACATGGCCGCTGCTCTCCTCGCCCACATCGATTATTATATGGATAATATGGGCGATGACGTCGAGGACGATGGGGGAGGTAATAAGTTGTCGGACAGCGCAGAGGTGGAGGCCACGGTGGAGGCTTTGTGGCGCAAGGTCGTCGCCATTGAAGACAAGCCGTCAGCGGGCGCGGAGCACGCATGCTCAGTCTGCATGGAGCACCTCGATCGATCACCACTGATCTTATTTATCAGTTACTAGTTCCTACATATTGTTCATATATATGGGATCTAACTAATTAGGTGCATATAAGGGTTGTGCTTACTTGTTTTCTACTCCCTGTAATCTGCTAGATGTTCCTGACATCTTGGTCGATCTCGGTGCTTTAATTTATATCATCTATGGATGCCGATGCCTGACTTGATTTTCCTTTCAAATACAAAACTGATCATCGATTCACCAAACTCGCAGTTGCATCCCCTGTGGACATGTGTACGGCAGATCATGTCTCGAGAGGTGGCTACGACGTAATGGTAACATGACTGCCAAGTTAGTACATGATGTGTATTCCATTCGATGTCTGTATTATACTTTGTACTTTATGGAAAAGTAACTGATCTATGGTTCATAAATCACACCAAATATATATTTTCAGTGCCTCCAATGTGGCGTGCTATTTATTTGCAGACAATAATATTATAGACCTATACGCGCCAGGAAATTTGTGGGGCGGTTGCGGCCATCTACAAGTTATGTTTCTTTCTTAGTGTTCTATATATATTAGAATTAACTATTAGATTTTAGAATTGTTTTTTCTACATCATATATACAACTGTTTTGTAACATTATCAGTAATTTTGCTTAATAGGCGTGTCCTGTTTTTGATTGTTTCCCATTGATACTCTATATGAACATAAATGGTACGTAGACTTTACTAGGTCCACCCAAGCTCAACAATTTAGTTGAACCCTTCAAAATTAAGCTTCAAATCTAATCAATTCTCATAAATCTTGCATATTATTGTACACTAATTGACTAGGTATGCACTAACTAGTGACAAGATGATACCATCTTTCTGTTAGATCGCTTTGGTTGAAGCTTAAACCATATTTAGTTCAATATTTTTGCATACATATCATGTATTGTTTGTGCGTGTTTATGTTTTTTTTGGCATCGAATGTTTTGGATTTTCACGATTTTAATGATCACCGAAAGGTAAACTCATTGTATTTTTTTGTTGGCACAGCAAAACAAAAGAGTACAATGTAAGGCTGCTAGAAGTACAAGATTGAAGTGTTCAGATTTGGAGAGCGTTATAGCTGACCACGCGTGCACCTACACCGCCCAGTCCCTGATTTTCCTGATACTAATCTACAACAAAAAAATCTAATTAGAAGGATTACTATGTTTCCTATACAAAATCAACAAGTTGTAGCAAATATATGTGAATAGAAAATTCATTGAATTATTTTATTTTATTTCTCTCAAATAGCACAAGAAATTAACAACGAACTTTACAAGTCATATAACTTTTGTACTACAATGTGTAGTAATTCATTTTTCAAATTTTTGGTATACCAAAATTCTCGAAAAAAAGTTTGTGTGCAGGTATACACCTACCTAGAAAAACTGTCTTACGTTGGGCTCTTTTATAATTTGTAGGAAGTGAAAGTTTATGTTACTAATGCGATAGCTGAGGTGATGGCGCAATGCGAGAGACGAATGGAGGCTACGCGAGCTAACGCTAGCTCCAAGATAGCCAAGATGAAGGAAGAACAACTGTCTTATGATCGTAAGGTGGAAGAGAAATTGATAGAACTGCGGGCCCTGATGGACAGGACATGCACCGAGGTGAAGTTGATGGAGGAACGACTCGCTGCAATACGTCCTGCTCCCCCTTGCTCGGATGTTCCTCCCAGTGTATTAGATTGACCTTATATCATACAGCCTGACAAACCCCATTGAGGCTTTGACATTGTCTATCGAGGCCGTTGTGGCCACCCATGCCCTAATTCGTGACTCCTTGTGATCCCTTGTCCATGCATTTGTGTTTTGTCTACGTCAATTCTTTAACCTTTTATAACCTCAAGGTGCCTTTATATTAGGCTTGACCTAACCCCATTCAAAGATTTTGTTACCAATGTATGACATTACTTCATATTATTTGTCTCCAAACTAATAGAGCGGTCCTGCGTCAAAAAACAAAATATCACATGTCTAGTTGAAAAAACCGTTCTCAAATTTATGTTACACTTGAAACACTTTTTTTAGGTGGGCACAACTATATGCGGAAAAAGGTAACAAAGTTTGAGGAAAACACTCGAAATCTATTTTAAAATCCATTTTTATTTCGGATTCTTTTCCACCAAGTTGGTTTAGAGGGTACCGAAACACTCGAAATATATAGAGGATGTTCTCCAGGTGAAGGACACACCTTTCTTGAAGACGTACATGGAGGGCTATGTGGCTCCAACACCTCTTTTCGCTCTTAGTCAGAAAGGCGTTTTACTAGGGTTTCTACTATCCCACGACGGTGCAGGACACCTCTAATCTTGCCAGTTCCACATCTGTAAGATTTATCAACCAATCCAGTCCCTACAGACAATTCCACTATCATGGTGTAACATCCTGAAGTGCATTTCAAACCCTGAATTTGTACAGGTTTGGCACATTGAACCCTAAAATCGAGAACCCTATCATCCGCACCTTAAACCATCTAATCTGAGTCCAAATCAAACCTTGGAGATGTTTCTCATAACAGAAAAATATAATGCCAAATTGCTAGTCTCATTGACTGTATTTACCCACATTTCATATCTATCTTATACCTCCAACCCCAATTTTTTTCTTAGGTTCACTCGTGAATCGACCCACATTAGCACAACTAAGTTAGAAGCAGATGACACATGAGATGAGCATCCACTTGGACGCGCCGCCACATGCACGGTGTGGCACTACAAGGGTTCGACTGCATGGTGTCTGCTCAAAGACCGTGGAACTCCATCGTCGCTATCGAAGATTGCTAGTGGAAGCCGTGGCGTGGATAACCTACTCCCAGGTGAGTGCCTACATGTGGCACGATCGTCGCGAACATCGATTCCACTTCGAGGTTTGTGTAGAGTCACAGTCCTAGAAGCTCTGGAGGCTACAAGGCTACTGCAAAGACAAAGAGGAGGAAGAACTCAAGCTCAGGGAGGGCAGCAACGGTTGTGAGAATCCCATATTAAGCTGGCCATTGTGATGAACATCTCATTGAGTGGACCGACAGTAGCCATTACTGGCAACGCCCCACGGTCAGAATTCTCGACCAATGATGACTCTAAGCCTAGATGTATGAGTTGTTTGTACTTCTGATCAGAAAATTGGGAGAATTTGCAGTCTGGGTTTGAACTTGTGAGCTCCATAGGGTTTGCATCAAAGCGCTCAAATAATTGCTGCAGTGATTCGTTCCTGCGAATCACTAGTTCAATTCCTTCAAGGGCAGCCACATTGCTTGTACCACTGAATTTGTATGAGTCGAATGCATCAAACATGGATAGGAAGATGGAGGGGAGTGCATAGTGGCAGTGCCATTTTGGAGTAGGAAATGTACCAGGCTTGGCATATCCCATTCAACGCACTTGAGGAGCTTGGCAAGCGCACATGTGAAGCTGTGGGCGACGCATCGGCTTATCGCGCATGAAAACATTAAAGACGCTCTCGGATTGTAGGAGAAGCTAGCCGATTGGACAAGTGAGACGGGAGGGAGCAGCAGGGGATCGATCCAGGCAGAGGGATATGGGGAAGGAAAAACTAAGGAACAATGTTCTTACAAGTGGGTCCACATTTCAGCAAAGGTTGGTTGTGTAATCCGAGCTGGAATCTATGTGGACCGGGATTAGATAGAGTATAGCGTGCATTACAATGTGGCACAAAGGATTATAACTCGTGATTGCAGACTAAATACTTGCTCACAACGTCTTGACTCACATGATCTGGGATAATCTTGTTACGGTGGAGCTAAATATAAGAATAAGTCAATCGAATACACTAACACTAATCATAGAATGCGCCATAGGAGAGCCAATTGCTAAAGAAATTTTGATTCGATTTGAGTGGTGAATAGTCAAGGTTCAAACTGAACCTCTATGTTTTCAGTGTTTGGAACCGGAAATGCAACCCCCCTAAAGTTGGGCCCTGACACCATCTGTACTGTCGATTTGTTGGAGATTCGTGCTAACAGTTTCACGTATTGCCCCTTCCACCTCATTCTTCAAGTCCATTCATTTTTTGCACAACGCCCCCTATCCTTTCAGGTTTTTCACGTTCTTGTTTTGGAAACATCAGGAGACAAACATGATTTCACAAATGATTCACTATTTATTTAATTAGCCAGTCTAAAAAATTACACCCACAGATTGATACATGAAAAATATAGTTTAATATATGAAATTAGCACACTACAAGGGATTTGATATACTATGACGAGCTCAAATCGTCATGCAATCGCAAAAAACGTCATGGAAAACCCCTGCGTGACGTTTTTCGAGCGTCACGAGCATCGTCATGGAATCCCCGTCATAGATTCCTCCTAGTGACGCGGCGCACAAAAGAACGTCACTGAATATGGATGAGGTCATATATGATGTCAGCACCTACGAGACAATCCCACGTCTAGAAAACGTCATGGATTAGCGTCACGAAGGATGGTGACATCATATGTGATGTCATTTCATTAATGTAGAAAATCGCTATTTTTTTGTTTTACAATAGTTTTTACTAATTTCTTTTTTTCAAAAATAAATTCCTATTTATTTTTTATATATTTGTTCTTGACAATATTTTATAATAATTAATAATTATTTACCAATTTTACGGGTACTATTTTGTATATTTTTGCACGCAATATTAATTCCTTTTTATGTAATCTTATTTAAATAATTGACAATTAATATTTTCTAAATATAATATACACATACAAAATATACTCAATAGCAATCAATATCACAATGCGTATCGCTCGCGACCGGATATCATCATACATAACCAAATAAGTTGCTCGATCAAGTATGTTGCTTTGTTCTGAGTTACATGTTTTCGTAAGAGAAAACTAAGAAGGTTGTCTTGTCCTCTTTTCTTCTTTTCATATGTTTTCATCTTTTCATTGTGTGCTCTTCTTTACAGCATCTAATTCTTCTTGTTGCTTCCTTTGCATCACTTCAAGTGCAGTGGCTTACGCTGTAACTCTCTCAGTGGATTGTTGTACTCTTGCTCTTCAACTATTTCATCTAATTCTCGGACATGTTGTGCATAAGCAGATGTTCTAGACCTCGCAAATCTTGATTGGTACCCATGCTGGAAAGGAAGGTGCTTGACGATCGATGATCCTTTAGAACTTCAGCCGGTATCTATGTATCACGCACCGATTGTTGATCTCCTAGTTCTGCTTCAGTCCTTTTATTTTACACAACAATCTGTAGAAGGAACCATCATTACTCAAGTTACGGAAAGACAAATAGGTTCGATTAAACATACACAAGCATATAAAAGCATAGACAAGAGTCACAAACACCAACAAAATATATAACTGGTTTTCATGAAGCAACCAACCAATAGCAGGAACAAGTCATCAAGTAGCCAACAACACAACAACAGCCAGCGGCACAACAAGCACCCAACAACAAAGAAAGCACTCACCAGCGTATCAAGTCCCGAGAGTGAAGAAGAAACCTGACGACCCAGTACTGACGCATAGCACATCATTATTGCATGCATATATATTATGCACCAGGGAGCACGCACTACGAAGTTGCTACCTATACATAGCTAGGAAGTACAAAAAATTCAAAATTAAGTATACAGTGTCAGAATTAAGTATGCAGTTTAATTTCTCGGTCAAACATAATTTTTGGAAGGGACTACTCGTCACATCTGCCCTTTTACATTTTACCTATATGCATGTAAATAAATAGCGCACAGTACATGGTATTGAATGCATGCATGCATTTATAAATGCATCAACGAAAACTACAGCCATCAACAGCATTTGTTTAAGTCGAAAAGAATAGAGAAAGAAATCTCACACTAGCATCAAGTGCAGCCGTGCGCATCCATCTCATCATTATTTTGGTACGGGTCTCTTTGAAAAAGTCAGTGACGAGGATCCTCATTGTTGTACTTCAATTTTTTCTACATAAGAATCAAGTTTTGGACCGGGCACGCTTTCTCCCTAGTGGCTTTCTAGAAGCTTGCTTTTCCTGGTTCAAAGAAGTTGGGAAAAACTAAGGTGGTGAATCAACGGTGACTTATACATTGTCTGCAAGTCGAAATCTGCATTCAATAATAAGACATAAAATAGCAATCATGCCAGTAGTTGTACACATGTCAAATGTACTGCCAATTTAAATAGAACAACCTCACAACAGTTTTCAGTTTTTGAATGGTGCACACTTTTAGTTCCTAAATTCACAGATGTGCATAGGTTGTAGTTTGCTAGGTTATCTGCAGCAATTTTAGAAGAATCTCATCTGGACCTGGAACACTTAATATACAACTCACTTCTGCTGAAAGTTACAGAACAATAATCTGAACACAAATGTTGACTTTCTATGGCGGACAATATAAGTATAGTTGATTGATTTATACTCCCTCCGTTTCATAATATAAGATGTTCTAGCTTTGTGAAGATATTGTATCTAGACGCCTTTTAGTGTGTAGATTCGAATAGGTTCACTCTGAATCTACACACTAAAAGGTGTCTAGATACATTACTTTCCCAAACCTAAAACATCTTATATTTCGAAACGGAGGGAGTACCACTAGCGACTTGTCTATTTAAATAGATACTGTTTTTGCAGTTCTGAATCAAACATCCTTCTATTTGAATACGTCCACAATCAAACATATACCTAGCCCGTCAGGATTTAGCACATTCATCGTGTGAAATAATTACAGATACATCCTATATTGTTAAGAAAAGAAATATTCCTGCAATCAATTTTCCAATCATGCAGTAGCATATGAAAAGATCAAATATGACCTCAAAATAATCGAAGTGATAGGTGAAAGTAAAACCGTTTTCAGGTTAAACTGGCAGTTTTCTTTTTAACCCAACTCAACTCAATCCAAAATGCAATTCAGAAACAGAGGAACTCCAAGAGACAATGCCCCATAACTTTATGCTAACTGAGAATACTAAATTTTAACCGAGGAATGAATTGGATACATCAACAAGAAATCTTACATCTTTTATTTGGCGTGCAATAAATAATCAGTTAATTACTTCATCATAACCGATTTGCAATGTACATAACTAACTCGCAAGTAACCAGACACTAGAGTAGCAAGCCGTATCTGATAGACTGATACTATAGATTAGTTCCAGTAAGAATATCAGGAGTATGAAAACGCACAGGAAACAAACTGCTACATAGTACTAATCTCATATCGATTAGGCAATAGTCCACCACTAGTGGAAAACGGGCCTCCAGTCCCGGCTCGTAAGGGGCTTTAGTCCCGATCCTGATAACCGGGACTGGAGGGGCGGGACTAAAGGCCCACCCATTAGTCCCGACCCTCTTACCAGCCGGGACCAATGGGCATCCACGTGGTTGTCTCTGCGGGTGCTGGGTGCCCCCCATTTGTCCCGGTTCGTGGTTCTCTGCCGCGGCAGAATTTTAGGCACTTTCTCTGCCGCGGCAGAGAATTTAATTTGTATTCTTTTTTTTCATTTCAAAATAGTTTTCTACGCTACCACATACTGTACATGTTCGTGCATACATAAGATAACTTCTCTTAAGATCGAGCATACAAATATATACATGATAGTTACACATGGAGATCACAATTATCGGGACTAGAGCCCGTCTATTCAATTACACGGTCGGGGATCATCGGCGCCTATTCACACTAAATTTTCCGGCGTCATCTATCATCTCGTTCATCAAGAATCCTACCAGTTCTTCAGCAATTGCTACTACGCGTTGCTATGGTAGGAGCTGATCCCGCATTTTCTCGAACTATATAGGAAAAGGAGATCAATATGAATATAAATCATGATAACAAAAAGTGACGGTAATAAAAATAATGGTATGAATGTATTGCTTACATCGACTCTATAATCATTCAGCTCACTGGTAAACGTGCGAATGAACTCGCAAACGTAGAATCCACATAGATTCGTCCCCTGTGGCTGCCTCACGCACTTTACGAGAATAGAATTCAATCAAAATAATAATCCAGCATCATAATTGTATTGAAACTAGAAGTAAAGAGATGCGCCTACTACTTACCGAGACCGGCTTAAACGTCAGCTTCTCAGTAAAGTCACCCGTAACCGCACTCTTGAACTGGTTCCAAACCCTACCCGGTAAAGAAAATGAATGAGTTATTTATTACGTGATATCTCATGAAATCAACGAAAGAGACCGATGTAGCGCGAAAATTACCTCTGGAGCATGTCCTGCATGTCACTAAACTGTTCCAGTGGTCTCTTTAATGGGTCCATGACTCCAACTCTTCCCTTATCAAGTTGAATGTCCATGAGAATCCAGTGGAAACTGTACACATTTATATATACATCAGTAACTCATCAATTACACTTAACATCAAGTAAGCAAAAGAGAATGTGTACAATAGAGTAAGACACTCACGCGAAATTGTAAGGAAACAGTATGTGGTCATAGAAATTTTGCTTCGTTAGAAACCTTAGAAGGTTTTCCTGTGTGTCCTCGGGTTTTTCCTTTAGCGTCCGACAATGTGTTTTATCTGGGTCAATGAACCCAACACTGAAGATTGACCTTCTTTTACATTCCATGATCTTCATTCTGCATAATAATAGAGTACAAAAGGATATAATTAGGATAATTACATGCAATGAACTGAACAACTGAAAAAATGAACAGCTTATATATAGACAATGAATTCACAACTTACAGACAATAGCAACTCATGAGACTTTTGTCGAGGGCGTCGAAAGGTATAACTGGAAGAGTTCTGGAAACTCAACATGGACCTCTTCTTCTCGGAAGTAGTAGTCATTTGGGACTTTCGCCACGATCATTATTCTCTCCTCCTTTACGGCTTTCAAGTACCATTTATGTAAACTCCACATTTGTGTTAGCAGTTGTTGGAACTGCTCAAAGCTGACCAGAGGCTTCCCTGGGACATATGTAGGGACTACCTGAGCCTTGGGTAACTTGTCGTCCTGGGAACCTAGCAATTCCTCAACAGTCACATTCATAGCGGCCGCAAGCTTCTTAGCTTCTTCCATATCCTACTGGGGAGTGTTATAGGATACCACCTTGAGGGGTGGGGTTGATTTTTTGGCCTGTTCCCCGAGCTGGGGGACGTCCTTTCTTTTCCCGGTTGCACTTTGACTTGATGATTTGCTCCCGCTTGCACTTCTACTTGATTTGCTCTTCTTCACTTCCTTCTGAAGTGTGCGTCGATAGTCATCTGGCTTATGATGCAAGTCATATTGCGATTTTGTGTTCAGAAAAGAAAGTGCATACGCTTTTTTCTTCTTGGTGTATACTAGGGCGGGCTCGGGTTTCTTCTTTTGAAGCTGCGCAACACATTCGGCCTTTACGATCATGTCGGTTTCCTCGTCAGTACGATCGTAAGGTCTGATAGGAAGATTCTTATGAGGTACTCTTGGGAGGGGCGACATTTGTCGTTTTGGGCTCCTGCGTCGTTTAGTACTAATCGGAGGCTGCGGCGGAGATCGAGATGGACTCGGGCTGTGGTGGTCGTAATCATGGGGTGGGCTTCTTGGAGGTGATGGAGGTGAAGGTGACATGCGACCACTCGGAGGCGGTGTTGGCTTTGGCGTCCAGCCTAGAAGCTTGATGTTGTTCTTGTCCCATAGAATGATACCACCTAGTACTTCTCCGAGTGTCCTCTCACCTTCAGGTCCAGGGATGTCAAGCTCCATTGAGTCCCACCCCATTGCGATTTCATCCACACCAACTTTAGCATAGCTAGCTGGAATCTCACGACCATGCCAGCGTGCGCCAGGTGGACAAGGTAAAGCACATCCGACCGCCACCTTGATGGATAGGTTCTTCACCTTCTGATGGAGCTCACAAGATGCCTGCTCCTTGATTCTATCCACGGGGTAGCCGGGACCGCCATCTACCATACGTGCATCATCAGAAGGGACCTCCGATTCAGCCACGCTGCTTTTCCGCTGAGATGGGACATCGGTAATATCGAGTACAGGATCTTGCAGGCGCGCTACTCCTCGAAGTTCGTCAATCTGTTGCTGATGCATTCGAAGTGTTCCTAGCAACTCGGTGAACCTGTCTCCCTCCTCCTCCTGCCGTCGCCTCTTTGCTCTCTCGGCTCCTATAAGTATCTCTGTCTTTGGGAAACCCCATCTCCCACGTATAACTAGGGCCAAGGCCTCGTACACGTCCTCCGCGTTCGTCATTCCCGATGACCTTTGTCAGCAAGTCTTTCTCTCTATCGGGACGGAACTTTGTTGTCCCCGCTTTAATCTCCTTCACCACTTTCTGCCATGTATCCCGGGGTATCCTAATCCTGTCACTGCAAATAAGGTCCCCTGTACTTTCGTCATACTCACTCCCATGCCCAAGGAACCAATTCCTTGCCCTCAGATCCCATTCTTTGCGTATTGGTTCTGGAGTGATCCCTTTAGCAAGCAGCTCATTCTCTTTAGCATCCCACTTTGGCATGGCAGCCGCGTAGCCCCTGGCCCCAGGTGATGGTGATATTTCTTCATCGCGCATTTTTCTTGTTTTTTTCCGACATTTCCATAGCAGGTTGTGACTCCTTGTACTTCACAAATGCATCCCAGTTAGCCTGCTGCTTCGTTAGATAACATTCAAATTTAGGAGTCTTCTTCGTCTTCTGATACTTTTGCCATAATGCTTTCTTCCAGTTCTTGAATAGTTCAGCCATCTTCGTAAGAGTCCACTGCTTGACTTTCTTCCTCAATGCAGCTGTGTCGGCATCATCCTCACATTCTGGCAGGGTGAAATGTGCCCTGAGGTCATTCCAAAGACCCTCTTTGCACCTGTCGGAGACATACTCACCCTCTTTCGCCCCTTTGGTCTTATTCCACTCTCGAACGGTGATCGGGATGTGATCCCTAACCATAACTTCGCATTGTTGTTTAAATACAGTTTTAGCCTTTTCGGGTTCCACCGGTTCACTGGTGATACCCGCGTAATTGTATAACGCATAGATGCGTCCAACTTTTTGGCCGTGCCTCGTTTGGAATATTTTTTTGCTCGATGTGGAGGCCTAAGAGAAGAAACATTCGTCAATTTATATATATATATATACAACTCAGTTAATGCATCTACTGATCACCAGACTTCATATATATACCTTGCCGTCGGCTTCTCCACCACCGGAGCCGTCGGCTTCTCCTTGATCATTTCGGTCGACCTCCTCTCCCTCACCGGAGGGGTTCAGATAAATCGACGGAGATTCGGGTTGATCAACATGGGGGGTGTCGTTGATCATATCCTCGAGAATTTCTTCCTGTGCTAGGTCTCTCTGGATTGGATCCATAGTTTTCTACAAAATGCACACAATAACATTTTTCATTCAATATTGATGCATAAAATAATACTAAACAATAATATGAACACGCAATTTTCTACCACCCTAAGTCCGGGGGCCCGCGAGCACTACCACATTAACCCTAAGTCTGGGGGCCCGCGAGCACCACCACCCTAACCCTTAGTCCGGCTGCCCGCGAGCACTACCACCCTAACCCTAAGTCCGGTGGCCCGCGAGCACCACCACCCTAACCCTAAGTCTGGCTGCCCGCGAGCACTACCACTCTAACCCTAAGTCCGGGGGCCCGCTAGCACTACCACCCTAACCCTAAGTGCGGGGCCCGCGAGCACTACCACCCTAACCCTAAGTGCGGGGGCCCGCGAGCACCACCATACTATATACTACACTAACATATTATATAATAAACTAATTAACATACTACAGTAATATATACTACTAAAAAATACACTTTATATTACACTACTATATACTACTAAAAAATAAAAAAATATACTACACTAATATATACTACTAAAAAATAAAAAATACACTTTATATTACACTACTATGTACTACTAAAAAATAAAAAATACACTTTATATTACACTACTATATACTACTAAAAAATAAAAAAATATACTACACTAATATATACTACTAAAAAAATAAAAAAATACACTTTATATTACACTACTATATGCTACTAAAAAATAAAAAAATATACTACACTAACTAACATACTACACTAATATATACTACTAAAAAAATAAAAATACACTTTATATTACACTACTATATACTACTAAAAAATAAAAAAATATACTACACTAATTAACATACTACACTAATATATATTAAAAAAATACACTATATTACACTACTATATACTACTAAAAAAGAAAAAAATGTTGTTGGAGATATGCCCAAGAGGCAATAATAAAATTGGTTATTATTATATCTTTGTGTTTATGATGAATGTTTACATCCCATGCTATAATTGTATTATTAGGAAACACTAATACTTGTGTGTTTTGTAAACATGTAAGAGTCCCTAGTAAGCCTCTTGTTAAACTAGCTTGTTGATTAATAGATGATCATGGTTTCCTAGTCATGGACATTGGATGTCATTAATAACAAGGTTGTATCATTAGGAAAATAATGTGATGGACACACACCCATAGTAAGCGTAGCATAAGATCAAGTCATTAAGTTCGTATTGCTATAAGCTTTTAAATGCATAGTGACCTAATCCTTCGACCATGAGGTTGTGTTAATCACCATCACCGGATGGGTACTTTGATGACATCAAACACCGCTTCGTAACTGGGTGGTCATAAAGGTGTCGTTGGGTATTCTGAAAGTATGTGTTGAAGCGCATGGACCAAGATTGGGATTTGTCCATCCATACGACGGATAGATATGCTCTGGGCCCTCTCGGTGGAATGTCATCTAGTTAGCTTGCAAGCATGTGACTAGGTCACAAGGGATGACATATCACGGAACGAGTAAAGAGTACTTGTCAGTAACGAGGTAGAACTAGGTATGGAGATACCGATGATCAAACCTCGGATAAGTAGAGTATCGCGAGACAAAGGGAATTGGTTTCGTATGTTAATGGTTCAATCGATCACGAAGTCATCGTTGAGTATGTGGGAGCCGTTATGGATCTCCAGATCCCGCTGATGGTTATTGATCGGAGAGGTGTCTCCGTCATGTCTACATATTCACGAACCGTAGGGTGACACACTTAAGGTTCGAAGTTGTTTTAAGTAGATATGGAATGTGCGTTGGAGACCGAATGTTGTTTGGAGTCTCGGATTGGATTCAGGGCATCACGAGGAGCTCCAGAATTGTCCGGGGAGTAAGATTCATATAATGGGGATCTTTTTATGAGTTAGGAAATGTTCCGGAGTGTTTGTATGGGGATTCTAGAAGGTTTCGGAATGTTCCGGAAGGTTCTAGAAGATATTTTGGAGTTTATTTGAAAACCAAGATAAGATAAGATAAGATAAGATAAGGGAAATTTAAAGAGGAGACTTTGGGGGGGGGGGGGGGGGGAGGACTCCTCCCCCCACCTCCTTGGTGCGCCGGCCCTAAGGGGTAGGCCTAGGGGTGGGAACTCTAGGCCGCACCCCTCCCTCTATATATAGAGGGGTGGAGGCGCCACCCCCCTTTGATCCTCCACTCTTGCCCCAAGCCGCCTCTCTCCTCCTCCTTCTTTCTGCTCAGGCTTAGGCGAAGCCCTGCAGAATTCTCCACTCCACCACCACCACCACGCCGTCATGCTGCTGGAATTCCGTGGAGAGATCTACTACCTCCGCTGCTCGCTGGAACGAGGAGAGGAAGGTCTGCTTCGACTCTGCACGTGTGACCGACTGCGGAAGTGCGGCCGGAACGCGGCGCCGGAAGGATCGTCCACTCGATCTTGAGATCGGCAAGTGATCGACTACATCAACCACGATATCTAATCTCGTAACGCTTTCGTGTCTACAAGGGTTAGTACAGATCTATCTCGTTGCACATGTCTAATAGATTAGATCTTGGCTTTTATCTAGATTAGATCTGGGTTTTGTTCGTTCTTGCGGTAGAAATTTTTTGTTTTCCATGCTACGAACCCATCAGTGGTATCAGAGCCGTGTCTATGCGTAGATCTGTTGCACGAGTAGAACACAATGGTGTTGTGGGCGTTGGTGCTCGTGCCGTCTTTTGCTTTGTGTACTTTGCATCTTGCAGCATGGTGGGATGAAGCGGCTCGGGCTAACCTTACATGTCATCGCACATGAGACTTGCTCCACGCTTGACGTGTAACTTGCTTTGCACAAGTGGCTTTGCGGGTGTCTGTCTCTCCCACCATAGTATAGATCCAATTTACACTTTGCAAATTTTGATAGCACTTGTATCAACGTTGTGGTTCAGTTTCGTAGGTAAGATCCGTTCTTATTCGAAAGCCCCAAACCACGTAAAACATGCAAAGAAAATTAGAGGCGTCTAACTTGTTTTTGCAGGGGTTTTGTGATGTGATATGTCCATCATTTTATTGTGATTGTATTTGATGTATGCAATGATCCTTGTTGTAATATGGCAACCGGCAGGAGCCTAATGATTGTCTTTAATTCTGTTAAGGCATGCGTGTCTATTCATCTTGTAATAGCTTTATTCCAAGTAGTTGTAATAGTTGCTAGTGATGATGGACAACCATGAAGCGGCGCCACTGACCTTGACGCAATGCTGGTGATGATGGAGATCATGTCCGTGCTTTGGAGATGGAGATCAAAGGCATAAGAAGAAAGGGCCATATCATATCACACTAATTATGAATTGCCTGTGATGTTAATCCTTTATGCATCTTGTATTGCTTAGATTGCGATGGTAGCATTATAAGATGATCCCTCTCACTAAATATCAAGTAATAAAGTGTCCACCCTTAGTTGGCACCGTTGCTAAGACTTGTCGTTTCGAAGCATCTCGTGATGATCGGATGTGATAGATTCTACGTGTGCATACAACGGGTGCAAGCCAGATTTGCACATGCGGAAACTAAGGTTAATCTTGACGAGCCTAGCATGTACAGACATGGTCTCGGAACACGGAATACCGAAAGGTAGAGCATGAGTCATATAAATGATAATGATGAACATGAAGATTGTTCGCCGATGAAACTACATCTTCTCTCGTGAAGATCGGACTTGGTGTAGTGGACTTGGTTCGTGTAATCACTAAGACAATGTGAGGGATGTTGTTTTGAGTGGGAGTTCACCTAGTTAATTTAAGAATTAAATTTGAACTCAATTTATCATAAACTTAGTCTAAAGTACTTGCAAATTTGTTGTAGATTATGGTGAACCCCTCCATCAATTTCAATGCGTTCCTAGAGAAAGAAAAGCTTAAGAACAATGGAAGCAATTTCACGGACTGGTTCCGTGGACTAAAGATCGTCCTCAGGGCTGGTCAGTTGACCTATGTGCTCGAAGCACCGCTAGGTGACCCACCTGCAGAAGATGCCACCGATGACGTAAAGAATGTTTACGCCACTCAGAAAAATCATTACTCCATAGTTCAGTGTGCCATCCTGTACGGTTTAGAAGCGGAGCTCCAGAAGTGTTTTGAGCACCACGACCCGTTCGAGATCATTAAGGAGCTCAGGCTAATTTTTGAGACTCGAGCGGCCATGGACAGCTATGAGGCCTCCGAAAAGTTCTTTAACTGTAAGATGGAAGAGGGAAGCTCCGTTAGCGAGCACGTGCTCACCATGTCTGGGTACGCAAACAAGCTCCGAGAGTTGGGGATATCGATTCCTAATGAGTTAGGGATTCACCGTCTCCTCCAATCACTGCCACCAAGTTACAAGAACTTTGTGATGAACTACAATATGCACTGCATGAACAAGACGTTGCCTGAACTATCGTCCATGCTGAAAACTGCTGAAGTGGAGATCAAGAAGGAGCACCAAGTGTTGATGGTCAATAAGACCACCAATTTCAAGAGACAGGGCAAGCCTAAGAACAAGGGCAACTTCAAGAAGGACGGCAAGAAAGCTGCCGCACCTGCAAAGAAGCCCAAGGCTGGTCCTAAGCCTGAAACTGAGTGCTTCTACTGCAAGGGTGCTGGTCACTGGAAGCGTAACTGCCCCAAGTACCTGGCGGATCTGAAGAATGGCAACATCAAGAAGAAAGGTATATTTGATATATATGTTATTGATGTGTATCTTACTAGTAATCGTAGTAGTGCCTGGTTATTTGATACTGGTTCGGTTGCTCATATTTGTAACTCGAAACAGGAGCTGCGTAATAAGCGAAGACTGGCGAGAGACAAGGTGACGATGCGCATTGGAAATGGCTCCAAGGTTGATGTGATCGCCGTCGGCACGCTCCCTCTACATCTACCTTCGGGATTAGTTTTAAATTTGAAGAATTGTTATTTGGTGCCTGCGTTAAGCATGAACATTATATCTGGATCTTGTTTATTGCGAGACGGTTACTCTTTTAAGTCTGAGAATAAAGGTTGTTCAATTTATTTGAGTAATATCTTTTATGGTAATGCACCTGAGATGAATGGTTTATTCTTACTGAATCTCGATAGTAGTGATACACATGTTCACAACATAGATGCTAAACGAACAAAATTGAATGATAATTCTACATACACGTGGCACTGTCGTCTTGGTCACATTGGAGTGAAGCGTATGAAGAAACTCCATTCTGATGGACTTCTTGAATCACTTGAAAGATGCGAAGCATGTCTAATGGGAAAAATGACTAAGACTCCATTCTCTGGTACAATGGAGCGAGCTACAGATTTGTTAGAAATAATACATACCGATGTGTGCGGTCCAATGAGTGTAGCATCGCGTGGTGGATATCGTTACGTTCTCACTTTCACGGATGACTTAAGTAGATATGGGTATGTCTACTTTATGAAACATAAGTCCAAAACTTTCGAGAAGTTTAAGGAATTTCAAAGTGAAGTGGAAAATCATCGTAACAAGAAGATTAAGTTTCTGCGTTCTGACCGCGGAGGTGAATATCTAAGTTACGAGTTTGGCATGCATTTAAAGAAGTGTGGAATACTTTCGCAATTGACACCGCCGGGAACACCACAACGTAATGGTGTGTCCGAACGTCGTAATCGAACTCTCTTAGATATGGTTCGGTCTATGATGTCTCTTACAGATTTACCGCTATCGTTTTGGGGCTATGCATTAGAGACAGCCGCATTCACTTTAAATAGGGCACCATCTAAATCCGTTGAAACGACACCGTACGAATTGTGGTTTGGTAAGAAACCTAAGTTGTCGTTCCTTAAAGTCTGGGGTTGCGAAGCATATGTAAAGAAGTTACAACCTGAAAAGCTTGAACCCAAAGCGGAGAAATGCGTCTTCATAGGATACCCTAAAGAAACAATTGGGTATACCTTCTATCATAGATCCGAAGGCAAAGTTTTCGTTGCCAAGAATGGATCCTTTCTTGAGAAGGAGTTTCTCTCGAAGGAGGTGACTGGAAGGAAAGTAGAACTCGACGAGGTTATTGAACCTTCTCTCGGATTTGAGAGTAGCGCAGCACCGGAAGATGTTTTTGTGCCGCCTGCACCAATTGAAGAGGAAGCTAATGATACAGATCATGAAACTTCAGTCGAAGTTGCTGCTGAACCTCGCAGGTCAACGAGGGTTCGTACCACTCCTGATTGGTATGACTCTGCCTTGAACATCATGTTGGTGGACAACGTTGATGACCCTGCGATGTATGAAGAAGCTATGGTGAGCCCAGATTCCGACAAATGGCTAGAAGCCATGAAATCCGAAATGGGATCCATGTACGAAAACCAAGTATGGACTTTGGTGGACTTACCGGATGGCCGTAAGGCTGTCGAGAACAAATGGATTTTCAAGAGAAAAACAGATGCTGATGGTAATGTTACAGTCTATAAAGCTCGAATTGTCGCGAAAGGGTTCCGACAAATTCAAGGAGTTGACTATGATGAGACATTCTCACCAGTAGCGAAGCTAAAGTCTGTGAGGATTTTGTTAGCAATTGCTGCACATTTCGATTATGAGATTCGGCAGATGGATGTCAAAACGGCGTTCCTTAATGGTGACATTGAGGAAGAGTTGTATATGGTACAACCCAAGGGTTTTGTCGATCCTAAAGATGCTAACAAGGTATGCAAACTTTAACGCTCCATTTATGGACTGAAGCAAGCATCCCGGAGTTGGAATCAACGTTTTGATAAAGTAATCAAAAAATTTGGGTTTATACAAACTTATGGAGAAGCTTGTATTTACAAGAAAGTGAGTGGGAGCTCTGTAGCATTCCTAGTACTGTATGTAGATGACATATTGTTGATTGGGAATGATATAGAACTTCTTAATAACGTCAAAACCTATTTGAATAATAGTTTTTCAATGAAGGATCTTGGCGAAGCGGCATATATTCTAGGCATCAAGATTTATAGAGATAGATCACGACGCCTAATAGCGCTTTCACAAAGTACATACCTTGACAAAGTTCTAAAGAAGTTTAGAATGGAAGATAGCAAGAATGGGTTCGTGCCCATGTTGTCAGGTAAGACTTTGAGTAAGACTCAAAGTCCAGCTACGGCAGAAGATAGAGAGAAAATGAATAATATTCCCTATGCCTCGGCATAGGTTCTATCATGTATGCCATGTTGTGTACAAGACCAGATATAGCACATGTTGTTAGTTTGACTAGCAGATATCAAAGTGATCCTGGAATGGAACACTGGATAGCGGTCAAGAATATCCTAAAATACCTAAAGATGACTAAGGATATGGTTCTTTCTTATGGAGGTGATGAACAGCTTGTTGTAAATGGTTACACCGATGCTAGTTGGAACACCGATCCGGATGACTCGAAGTCATAGTCGGGATACGTATTTATTTTGAATGGTGCTGCAGTGAGCTGGAGGAGTGCAAAGCAAAGCGTTGTGGCAAAATCTTCAACTGAATCAGAATACATAGCTGCTTCGGAGGCTGCACAAGAAGCCATATGGATGAAGGAATTCATGACTGAACTTGGCGTGGTTCCCAGTGCGTTGGACCCGATGGCCATCTACTGTGACAACACAGGTGCCATAGCTAATGCACAGGAGCCAAGGTCACATAGCAAGCTGAAGCACATCAAGCTACATTTCCACGCTATTCGCGAGTATGTCCGAGATGGTGACATAAAGATTTGCAAAGTACACACTGATCTGAATGTGGCAGATCCGTTGACTAAACCTCTCCCTAGGGCAAAGCATGACCAACACCAGAACGCCATGGGTGTTAGGTATATTACCATGTAATCTAGATTATTGACTCTAGTGCAAGTGAGAGACTGTTGGAGATATGCCCAAGAGGCAATAATAAAATTGGTTATTATTATATCTTTGTGTTTATGATGAATGTTTACATCCCATGCTATAATTGTATTATTAGGAAACACTAATACTTGTGTGTTTTGTAAACATGTAAGAGTCCCTAGTAAGCCTCTTGTTAAACTAGCTTGTTGATTAATAGATGATCATGGTTTCCTAGTCATGGACATTGGATGTCATTAATAACAAGGTTGTATCATTAGGAAAATGATGTGATGGACACACACCCATAGTAAGCGTAGAATAAGATCAAGTCATTAAGTTCGTATTGCTATAAGATTTTAAATGCATAGTGACCTAATCCTTCGACCATGAGGTTGTGTTAATCACCATCACCGGATGGGTACTTTGATGACATCAAACACCGCTTCGTAACTGGGTGGTCATAAAGGTGTCGTTGGGTATTCTGAAAGTATGTGTTGAAGCGCATGTACCAAGATTGGGATTTGTCCATCCATACGACGGATAGATATGCTCTGGGCCCTCTCGGTGGAATGTCATCTAGTTAGCTTGCAAGCATGTGACTAGGTCACAAGGGATGACATATCACGGAACGAGTAAAGAGTACTTGTCAGTAACGAGGTAGAACTAGGTATGAAGATACCGATGATCAAACCTCGGATAAGTAGAGTATCGCGAGACAAAGGGAATTGGTTTCGTATGTTAATGGTTCAATCGATCACGAAGTCATCGTTGAGTATGTGGGAGCCGTTATGGATCTCCAGATCCCGCTGATGGTTATTGATCGGAGAGGTGTCTCCGTCATGTCTACATATTCACGAACCGTAGGGTGACACACTTAAGGTTCGAAGTTGTTTTAAGTAGATATGGAATGTGCGTTGGAGACCGAATGTTGTTCGGAGTCTCGGATTGGATTCGGGACATCACGAGGAGCTCCGGAATTGTCCGGGGAGTAAGATTCATATAATGGGGATCTTTTTCTGAGTTAGGAAATGTTCCGGAGTGTTTGTATGGGTATTCTAGAAGGTTTCGGAATGTTCCGGAAGGTTCTAGAAGATATTTTGGAGTTTATTTGAAAACCAAGATAAGATAAGGGAAATTTAAAGAGGAGACTTGGGGGAGGGAGGACTCCTCCCCCCACCTCCTTGGTGCGCCGGCCCTAAGGGGTGGGCCTAGGGGTGGGAACCCTAGGCCGCACCCCTCCCTCTTTATATAGAGGGGTGGAGGCGCCACCCCCCTTTGATCCTCCACTCTTGCCCCAAGCCGCCTCTCTCCTCCTCCTTCTTTCTGCTCAGGCTTAGGCGAAGCCCTGCAGAATTCTCCACTCCACCACCACCACCACGCCGTCGTGCTGCTGGAATTCCGTGGAGAGATCTACTACCTCCGCTGCTCGCTGGAACGAGGAGAGGAAGGTCTGCTTCGACTTCGCACATGTGACCGACTGCGGAAGCGCTGCCGGAACACGACGCCAGAAGGATCGTCCACTCGATCTTGAGATCGGCAAGTGATCGACTACATCAACCACGAGATCTAATCGCGTAACGCTTTCGTGTCTACAAGGGTTAGTACAGATCTATCTCGTTGCACATGTCTAATAGATTAGATCTTGGCTTTTATCTAGATTAGATCTGGGTTTTGTTCGTTCTTGCGGTAGAAATTTTTTGGTTTCCATTCTACGAACCCATCAAATATACTACACTAATTAACATACTACACTAATATATACTACTATATATTAAAAAAATACACTTTATATTACACAATATATACTACTAAAAAATAAAAAATAAAAAATAAAAAAGTATAATTAACTAGCTAGTAGCTAGAAGTGGCCGGGGGTGCCGCCCCGGCCTGCTCGCCCGCACCGCCGCCGCCGTGCACGGCGTGCACGTACAGCTTCCACGCCGCCGATGCCGGATGGGAGAAAGGGGAGGGGCGCGATACCTGCTGGCCGGGGGCACACATGCGACGGCTGGATCTGGCTAGCTGGTGGCGGCGTTGGAGTGGGGGGACGACGCGCTGGTGGCGGCCGAATCTAGCGGTGGAGTGGTCGGGCAGCCTGCCAGCGTCCTGTGCGTCGTCGTCCTCGCGCGCTTCGTCCCTACAGCAGAGTGTGGTGGTTTGGGGAGAAGAAGGGGCGCGGGAATATAAAGGGGATGTATCACACACCGGGACTAAAGGGTTTTCGGCCCAGCCCAACAGGCGCGCGCCAACGCCACACCTTTAGTCCCGGTGTGTAGCACGCACCGGGACTAAAGGTCCCTTTTTCAAAAAAATTCACCCTAGGGCGCGCCTGTTTAAAAAAAATTCAATTAGCATATTATTTAAACATTTGAATTTTACAGTTTTTGCATACTTATGAATTTGAGAAAAATTTCAACATGAAAAGTTCTTGAATTTGAATAAGTAATCCAAATCTATTTTCTGTTTTATAAAATAATTATTCTAACTAGTGAAACTAATAACCATTTTGCCATTTTCAATTTAAAAATGCATTAAATATTATATTTTGCATATTTTTAAATAAGTGATTCAAATCAATTTTCTGTTTTATAAAATAATTATTCTAACTAGTCAAACTATTAACCATTTTGCCATTTTAATGTAATTCCGACGCTCCGGTGGTCTTCCTCCGGCAAAACCCTAAACCGGGGGCCCCGGATCGTCTACCCCGCCTTATTTTTTCCCGCCCGTTCTCTTCCGGATCGTAGCCCCTTTAGGGTTTAGGGTTTAGGGTTTTTGGTTTAGGGTTTAGGGTTCCCTCCTCTGACTTAGGGTTTAGGGTTCCCTCCTCTGACTTAGGGTTTAGGGTTTAGGGTTTAGACTCATATCTGCCGCCTCTCTCCACTCTATCCCATGGCTTCCACCATACCTCTAATCCTAGGGAGGCGGAGATGGAGTCTTTCACGGGCTAGCAGGAAAATATTTTCCGAGGCGGAACTTCCGAAGATGCCATAGGGCGTGTGGACCAAGGGCATCTTCGAGAAGTTCCGCCACGGGAGATTTCCCAACCCTTTCCTCCATCCACGGGGATGAAACTCTCCATCCATGTTGGCTTGGTCATTGCCATAGCACATCTAGACTCATATCTGCCGCCTCTCTCCAATCTATCCCATGGCTTCCACCATACCACTAACCCTAGGGAGGCGGAGATGGAGTCTTTCACGGGCTAGCAGGAAAATATTTTCCGAGGCGGAACTTCCGAAAATGCCATAGGGCGTGTGCACCAAGGGCATCTTCGAGAAGTTCCGCCACGGGAGATTTCCCAACCCTTTCCTCCATCCATGGGGATGAAACTCTCCATCCATGTTGGCTTGTTGAGTTGCTTGCCATGGCGTATCGATGCTCCTTTTATAGGCACGGCGCCGCTTCTACTTTGTCTTCTTCCTCCGACAGGGCGTCGTGCGCTACATGCTTTATCTCATCGAGCAGTGCGTCCACCCATGCGTCCTTATCCTACTGACAGCTTTAGTCCCGGTTTGAGCCCCTACCCGGTACTAAAGGTTACCCACGTGTCCTTATCCCACCGACAGTTTTGTTAGATGACACAAAAACCACCTTTAGTCCCGGTTGCACCCACCAGCCGGTACTAAAGGTTAGCCACCCCCCAGATAAGGCCCTCCCAGATAAGCCTCCCCCAGATAAGGCCCCCCCATCTTTTGTCCTAGTTTGAGCCCCCACCCGGGATGAAAGTTTCCCGCGCCACTGCGTTCCCGCGCTTTCCACCGGTTCCCACCTCTGTCTTCCCGCCATTTTTTCAGTATATATATGTACGCTTGGCCTCCATTTACATATCACATCTAAACTCATCATTCTCTTCCCATGACTTCCATCGTATCTCTAACCACCCGAGAGGCGGAGGCGCTTTGCACCCGAGAGGTTTAATTACATAGATTTATGTCTCAAATAAAAGGTTTAATACATTATTACACATCACCAACATCTAGTGTTGTGGTTTTCTTCTGCACCATAGCCATGGAGAATCTTCATCATTTAACAGGATGCTTGGGTCAGTTTTCACTTTGAAGGGCGGAATTTCATGAAACTTATTGTAATCTTCTGACATTTCTGTCTTGTCATCCACTCCTACGATGTTTCTTTTCCCTGAAAGAACTATGTGGCGCTTTGGCTCATCGTATTCTGTACTCTTTTGCTTATCTTTCCTTTTTCTCGGTTTGGTAGACATGTCCTTCACATAGAAAACCTGAGCCACATCGTTGGCTAGGACGAATGGTTCATCCATGTACGCAAGATTGTTGAGATCCACTGTTGTCATGCCGTACTTTTCGTCTACATGTACCCCGCCTCCTGTCAGCTTGACCCATTTGCACCGAAACAAAGGGGCCTTAAAAGTAGGTCCATAGTCAAGTTCCCATATCTCCTCTATGTACTCATAATATGTGTCAATCTGCCCATTGTCATCTGTTGCATCAAAGCGGACACCACTGTTTTGGTTGGTGCTCTTTTTATCTTGGGCGATCGTGTAAAATGTATTCCCATTTATCTCGTACCCTTGGAAAGTACATATAGTCAAAGATGGTAACCTGGCCAACGAGTACAACTCATCTCCAACAGTGGTGTTATTCATGAGATGTGTCTGCAACCAATTGCCAAATTCTTCTCGTGTTCCCCTTTAATCAAGGTTTCAGGCTTCCCCGGGTTTTTGGAGCGTAGAATATTCTTGTGTTTCTCGATATACGGAGCCACCACGGTGGAATTGTGTAGAACTGTGTAGTGTGCTTGAGTGAAAGAATGTCCGTCCCTACATACCATTTATTTCCTTCCTAGTGTGCCTTTTCCAGTCATCCTCCCCTCATATCGAGATTCAGGAACACCAATCGTCTTAAGGTCAGGAAGAAAGTCAACACAAAAACTCAATGACCTCCTCTGTTCCATAGCCCTTGGAGATGCTTCCTTCTGGCCTAGCATGGTTATGAACATATTTCTTTAAGACTCCCATGAACCTCTCGAAGGGGAACATATTGTGTAGAAACACAGGACCGAGAATTCTAATCTCTTCGACTAGGTGAACTAGGAGGTGCGTCATAATATTAAAGAAGGATGGCAGGAACAACAACTCGAAGCTGACCAGACATTGGACCACATCAATCTATAATCCTGATAGACTTTCTCGATCGATTACCTTATGAGAAATTGCATTGAGGAATGCACATACCTTCACAATGGCTAGTCGAACATTTTCTGGTAGAATTCCCCTCAATGCAACCGGAAGCAATTGCGTCATAAGCACATGGTAGTCATGAGACTTTAGGTTTTGAAATTTTTTTTCTTTCATATTTACTATTCCCTTTATATTCGACGAGAAGCTAGACGGGACCTTGATACTGAAAAGGACTTCAAAAAAGATTCCCTTCTCTTCTTTGGTAAGAGCGTAGCTGGCAAGCCCTTGAAACTGCCCTGGATGCTTGCCGTCTCGTCCTTTATGATGTTGCTGGTCCTCCCGTGCTGCCGGGGTATCTTTTGACTTCCCATACAAGCCCAGGAAGCCTAGAATATTCACGCAAAGATTCTTCGTCAGGTGCATCACGTTGATTGCAGAGCGGACCTCATGCACTTTCCAATAGGGTAGCTCCCAAAATATAGATTTTTTCTTCCACATGGGTGTGTGTCCGGTAATGGGGTCTTTTAGAACAGGTTGTCCTCCAGGACCCTTTCCAAAGATTACATCCAAATCCTTGTACATCAGCACCACTACGGGGGACAGGCTTCGTCCGGGTTTCTGCCTTGCCATTGAAATGCTTGCCTTTCTTCTTTAAGGGATGACTGGGCGGAAGAAAACAACGATTGTACGGGTACACATTCTTTCCACATTTATCCAGATATATACTTTCAGTCTCATCTAAACAGTGCGTGCATGCATTGTATACTTTGTTCGTCTGTCCTGAAATGTTACTAAGAGCAGGCCAATCATTGATGGTTACGAACAACACCGCTTGTAGGTCAAATTCCTGCTGTTTGTGCTCATCCCACACACGTACACCTGGTTTGGCCTACAACTGTAGAAGTTCATCAACTAATGGCCTTAGGTACACATCAATGTCGTTGCCGGGTTGCTTCGGGCCTTGGATGAGCACTGGCATCATAATAAACTTCCGCTTCATGCACAACCAGGGAGGAAGGTTGTAGATACATAGAGTCACGGGCCAGGTGCTGTGACTGCAGTTCTACTCCCCAAAAGGATTCATGCCATCGGTACTTAGACCAAACCATAAGTTCCTTGCGTCACCAGCAAAGTCCGGGAAGTCTCTCTCGATTTTTCTCCACTGCCGACCATCAGCAGGGTGCCTCAACATCCCGTCTTTCTTACGGTCTTCCATGTGCCATCGCAACAACTTGGCATGCTCTTTATTTCTGAACAAACGTTTCAACTGTGGTATTATAAGAGCATACCACATCACCTTGGCAGGAACCCTTTTCCTGGGTTGCTCGCCCTCAACATCACCAGGGTCATCTTTTCTGATCTTATACCGCAATGCAGTGCATACCGGGCATTTATCCATATTCTCATACTTCTCACCGCGGTAGAGGATGCAGTCATTAGGGCATGCATGTATCTTCTGCACGTCTAATCCTAGAGGGCAGACAAGTTTCTTTGCTTCGTACGTACTGGAGGGCAATTGGTTATTTCTTGGAAGTAGCTTCTTCATTATTACCAGCAACTTTTCAAATCCCGAGTCAGTCATACCGGTCTCTGCCTTCCACTTCAACAATTCCAGTGTGCTACCCAGCTTCTTCTGGCCATCTTCACAAGTTGGATACAACAATGTGTTGTGGTCCTGTAACATCTGCTCGAACTGCAACCTCTCCTTTTCTGTGTCGCAGTCTCTCCTTGCATCACTAATGACCCGACCAAAATCATCAACAGGCTCATCTGGTTCCCGTTCTTTACCCCCTTCTTTTTCATTATCTTCAACTGCGGTATCATCGTATTCAGGGAACATAGATCGGTTGTTGTCATCATCGTTCTCTTCTTCATCGCCGTCTTCCATCATAACCCCTCTTTCTCTATGCTTGGTCCAAACATTATAGCCGGACATGAAACCGGACCGAAGCAGGTGGCTCTGAATTACTCTTGAGGAAGTGTGAGCCTGCTCGTTCCGACATTCAACACATGGACAACACATAAAACCATCCTGCCGCTTGTTCGCCTCGGCCACAAGGCGAAAAGAACGCACGCCTTCTCTGTAAGCGTCAGAGCGTCGGTCACCGTACATCCATGGGTGGCTCATCTGCATCATACAACCATGCATATATATCAAACGCAATCACGATGCTTAAATTAGTACCGCGCAGTCAAAACGAGAAAATAGTTGCTAACCTTTTAGGACACATCAAAACAAAGAGGAGAAACCTTAAGTGTCGCTCTGGCACCTCATATCATATTTTGTCTTGTGTGAACTCAAGTGGCATCACTCTAATAGGCATTTCACCGAACACCTCTAGTGCATATGAAGAATTTTTTTTAGCACAAAGTTATACCCACCTCTCACATAGGAAAAAACAGGAGAGGGTGGAGGGCTGGGTGCATATATAGGGCCAGGCCATTAGTCCCGGTTTGAGATACAAACCGGGACTAAAGGTTCTGCCAGGAGCACGCGCGCCAGCCCAGACCCATTTGTCCCGGTTTGTATCTCAAACCGGGACTAATGGTTCCTTACGGACCGGAACAAAGTGCCTCGGCCTCCTCGGGCCGTCTGGTTCGGACCATTAGTCCCGGCCCCAGCCACGGCCGGGACTAATGGCTCGAACCAAAGGCCCATTTTCTACTAGTGCACATGATCGCACAAACACATCCACCTAAACAAATCTATTACTTTGGATCCACTGACTCGTAAAGAGATTTTTCTGTGTGCTCTGCTCACTTTTAAATCCAATCTAATTAGATTTTTAGGCGATAAGCAACATCCATTAGTTTCATGACATAAAAATCAGTACCCGTCAGAACAAGGGTTGATCAGGGGATCGATCTCAAATATCAACAACCAACTATTACGAAGGGGAGAAGAAAAGCATCACTCCATACAGTCGGCTAAAAATATAATGGCGAGGTTGTTACCTTGAGGAGGCGTGCGCCAACACCGGCTTTATCCGACACCAGTCTCCCCTTTCATTTGGGCCCATTGGTGCAGCCAGTGGAGCCCAAGCTACCTTGTTGGATCTCGATCCGGATGGTAATGGGGAAGACATCAAGAGATCGCTTGAAGAATCTGCACAAATAGTTGCAAACTTTTGAAGCAAAAAATCACAAGGTGAGGCTAGAAAATGGACTTCTAAAACTAAGTTGACTCCTTTTGAGATATTATTTACTTTTTTCTCTCCCTTTGTCTTCTTCTCCGACGGTGGCGAGCTAGAGACGGCGGCACTCGCCGCCTCACGTAATGGTGGATGGTGGGGGTGGACCGTGGAGGGATAGAGAGCGGCGGCGGCGGCAGACAGACGGGAGAAAAGAAGACAAGTTAGGGTTATGGACAATTTATATGTGAGGAATGAAATATAGGTCGTTGGATAGAGATCTAACGTGTATAAATTATGACTTTTTGATAACCACAAACTTGCGGATGGCTAATTGGGGACTAAAAAGGAAGTTTATAAATACTTACCCGTGGGCCCATGTTAATTGATGGGTATTAATGATGTATACCGATCATTGTTTTTACAAGATTTTATAAGTCTTACTCTTTGTTGTTCGTAAAATAAATTGTGCGCGGCCAAATTTAAACCAAAAAGATGTAGTATTGTCATATGTCAGATTGGGCCTCTGCAAAATCATGTTTTAGATAGACAAAAAATGGTTTACAACTCTAAATCCAGGCCATCGAGCCACCGCAGCAACATGTGGGGTACAACTCCATGGGCATATATGCTTCTTCTCCCTCTCGACGAACGCCACACAATGCAACAATGGGACAGCATGGAGTAGTCCATAGAGAAACCCTCCGCACTGCCACAACCACCACCCAAGAGCACTCCTGGTCATCGCGAAGCACGGGGATTGCCGCGTTGTCCTATGCTTGGAGAAGCTCGGGGCATTATAGTCATAGCTTGGATCAATGTTGTTGCCCGGTTCTATTGCTATCGTTGGAGTAACAAGGAGAAGCAAAATATGGTGGTCTCTGCCATCACGCACTCCAAACATCTAGGCTTAATTTTGGCGAATGCCCTGATACCGCAAGGTATTGGATGTTGATGATTAGCACAGGTTGATTGGCATCTCGCCTTTCTAACGGAAAGCGAATGAGATTAGTCATGACAACTTAAGCATGATTGTTGTTGCTAGCCACCAAATTGTTTTACTTATTATTTACTCACTTTTAGTGCTAATTAGTTTACGATGATTTCTGCTAGATCTAAGAACCAGAATCTATATAGCTTCGGTTCTTCTTCTTCTTCTCTTATTTTGCCAGCTCAGGTCTTTGCCTTTTTTGGGTATTTTGGGCATTGTGTTGTTCGGACTAACCATTAGTGCAAACGACAATAATTATTTGACCCACCTTGTGCTCCAATGCTGCTCAAGTCTTTACTTTATTTTTGCTTCATCCTGCAGCTCCGTAAGAGTGTTGACTGATGATACTTTTTTTTCTAGAATCCAAACATTTTTTTCTTTAATACAGGATAGTTTATTACTTAAGGAGTTTCAAGCATTTCATCTGGCATCTGCATTACCCGTTTATTGGTTGTAAAGCATACGGCAAAGAGAGCTTTTTTGCGGATACTGTTGAAATATGATCCAAATTCAATTAAGGAGGCTAACTTCTGACGGAGCGAAGCGAGACCCATCGCAGGAGGCTTGGGCCGAAGCGGAAACCTAGGTTGAAGACCCATGGATCGTTGAAGACTTATGTTTCCACCGTTATATATACCTCTTGTAAGCCGCCGGTTGGGATAAGTTGCATCTGTGAAAATCCTCGATATTTTGTAAATACTGCCGTTATAGTGAAGTTTCGTTGGCTGCTGCCCATGGTTTTTTCTCTTTGTTGGAGAGGTATTTTCACGTTAACTTTATGTCCCCTTGCTGCGATTTCTTTTTCGTTCTTTGTTATTTGCTTGTTGCGAATCTAACAACTGGTATCACAGCCCTAGGTTCTAATCTAGGGTTTGCGACATGTCGTCATATAAGTTCAACCTACCACAGTTGGAATACACCATAGATTCTCCATGTGGCAGGTGAAGATGCGGGCGATTCTCGCCCAAACTTCAGTTCTGGATGAAACGCTAGATGGATTCAATGGAAATGATGCTAAGGGATGGTCTGACGAAGAGAAGCGGAAGGACCGTAAGGCTTTGTCTTTGATTCAACTTCATATGTCTAATAATATTTTGCAGGAAGTGTTGGCAGAGAAATCTGCTACTGCCCTTTGGGCGAAACTAGAAACGATCTGTGTTTCAAAGGATCTAACCAGTAAGATATATGTGAAGATGAAGTTTTCTCGCATAGGCTGCAAGAAGGTGAATCGGTAATGTAAAGAGATTGTTTCAGACTTGCAGTCTATGGAAGTAAAGTATGATGATGAGGATTTAGGTCTTCTACTCTTATGCTCGTTGCCTAGTTCCTATACAAATTTTCCTGATACAATATTGTTGAAACGTGATGAACTAACCCTTGCTGAAGTATATGACGCCCGCCAACAGACGGAAAAGATGAAAACTATGGTGCAAGTAGATGGGTCGTCATCCAAGGCTGAAGCTCTGCAGGTTCGTGGCAGGACCGAGCAGATAAATAATACCTATGCCAGCAGAGATAAGAGCAAGGACGACAGAGCTTGTTCAAAGTCTAAGGGAAAGGACAAGTTCTGCAGGTATTGTAAGAAATTGATTCCTACATTTTGCATTATCATTTTTAGGACTTATATGCACTATTTATAATCAAATTTACCATGATCCATCATTATTTATGCATATTTAGATGATTTACGAGACTTTCCTACAAAGTTACTTTCATTGGTATTTAATTTCTGGGAGGCAGAATACCTCCTTTTTGATGTTTTTGCTGTTTCAGGATCTTCCGGACGTCAATAAATCGAAGGAAAAAAATACCAGATCAGTTTTCCACCTGAAGAATCAACCTGGTCCAAAGAATGAAGCGAGAGGAGCCACGAGACCCGAAAGATTGTAACTCGTGATTGCAGACTTAATACCTGCTCACAACGACTTCACTCGCATGATCCGAGATAATCTTGTTACGGTGCAGCTAAATATAAGAATTAGTCAATGGAATAGACTAACACTAATCATAGAATGCCCCATAGGAGAGCCAATTGCTAAAGAAAGTTTGATTCGATTTGAGTGGTGAATAGTCAAGGTTCAAACTGAACCTCTATGTTTTCAGAGTTTGGAATCGGAAATGCAACCCCCCCCCCCCTAAAGTTGGGCCCCCGGCACCATCTGTACCGTCGATTTGATGGAGATTCGTGCTAATAGTTTCACATATTGCCCCTTCCACCTCATAGTTCAAGTCCATTCATTTTTTGCACAACGTCCCCTATCCTTTCAGGTTTTTCACGTTCTCGTTTTGGAAACTTCAGGAGACAAACGTGATTTCATAGATGATTCACTATTTATTTAATTAGCCAATCAAAAAAAATTACACCCACATATTGATACATGAAAAATATAGTTTAATATCTAAAATTAGCATATTTAATTTAATTTCTAAAATTTTCATCACGGATTCATACATGAAAAAATATAGTTTTTAACATCTTTCCTTTTATCTTTCACCACATTTCAACACATATTCATTCAAGATTCATAGTCAATAATTATCATATAAGATACATACTACAATCCCAACATATACGATTTTTCAACAATATAGAAATTGAGTTTCTGTAGTCTGCATCGACTAAGATAAATACCAACAACGTTTTATACAAGATTCACACAAGATTCATGTTTCATACATGTTTTTGCAAGGGAACATACATAATGTAGCAAGATATAACATTTTCTCATAGAAGAAACTAATGAACAAGATATAGAAAAGGAGAAACAAATCTTGACACACACAAGATTCATACTCAACATTCACGTCATAGAAGATTCATACATAGATCTAGCAAAATCCACATCGGGCACTAGGTAAAAAATAGAAAAAAAAGAAGAACAAAGAGGGGGAGACGAATCGAGGCACTCCAGGCCCAGATCGGCCATGGGTGAGCTCCTCTCTCGCTCCTCGACGGCCCGAGTCAGAACACGCGATTGCAGTGCGTCGGTGGAGGAGGGGTGTCACCCGACGAGGTGGAGGAGGGGTCGGGGCTGCAGAGCGGCCACGCGTGGTCATCGTCACCGACCCGTCCCGCGTGTTCCAGAGCTGGGTAGGGGGCGCGTTGTCGTCGTCACCCGACGAGGTGGAGGAGGGGTTGGGGCTACGGTGCGGCCACGCGTGGTCGTCGCCACCGGCACGTCCCGTGCATGCCAGAGCTGGGGAGGGGGCCGCGCACGGTGGAAAGGGAGAGGGCGTGGTGGTGCTGGGAGGTTGGCAGGAGCCAGGACTGGGTTAGGTTAGGGTTGGTTGTTTTATCTTGTCTAGGTGTGGTGAATAGACATTCCATATTTCTACAAGGGTTAAAATGCAAAATCGTCGGAAGGTTTGACCACTGGACGTTTGCACGAATCTCAAATAAATTGATGGCTATGATGGTGTCAGGGGCCCAACATGAGTGTGGTAAATCCTTGTTGGTTTGGAATAGACTTTTTCCTTTTTGTCATAATCTTCCGGACACATGGTATGACAATAAACGAGTTTAGCATCATAGTGAAGTTAACATTACTCGAATACCAGTCGTCCAAGATTGATAAAAGAGTTCATAACACTATAACTTTTCTTATGCCTTGCGACACCTGCCTGTCTGGATAACAGATGGTTTGTAAACCATTGGTGTGTACAAAAGTTACTTGACTAGCGCTTGGGCCATAAGTGGTAGTCTAAATAGCACTATAGAAGGCATAAATACATGCAACTTTAACTAGCAAATAGTAATACCTTCCGTTCAATTTTAAGTTGGGAGAGATGGCAGACACATATGCTGATTCATACAGTAACAAATATGCCTTGTTTAATGTTAAGTTTCTACTTGGTATCAGTGGGCTAAGGTAGATAAACATACTTCACCCTGGGGCTCAGCATTCATGGATATGTTTTTTAAATGTTTGCATACAAACATACTTCACCATGGAGCTCAGCATTCATGGATAAGTTTGTTTAAAAGTTTGCAAATAGGGTTAATTGGTTTTATGCCTCTCTCCAATTCACAAGTTATGTTTTTGTAATGGCATATGAGGAGGTATTGGAAAGTTAGAGTGGCATATTCACAAGTTGTGTTTTTGTAATGGCATATGTGCAACTTCTGAATTGGAGAGTGGCATAAAACCAATTAACCCTACCAAATATGCCTTGTTTAATGTTAAGTTTCTACTTGGTATCACTGGGCTAAGGTAGATAAACATACTTCACCATGGGGCTCAGCTTTCATGGATAAGTTTTTTAAATGTTTGCATACAAACATACTTCACCATGGAGCTCAGCATTCATGGATAAATTTGTTTAAAAGTTTGCAAATATAACGCGGCTACACACTGGTATTGACACGGAGTACACAAACAAGATAACCTGAAAGCTGTAATATAGAAATAACACAACAACCATGACTATCTTTTCAAAAATGGAAGTTTTTTATCTGAACATCGCAGCGAGTGATACAACCATATCAGTTCAGCCATCTCATCTCTGCATTTTAAGATGTACGCTACCATAAAAGTATTGTAGTACCCAAACGAGATATAGAAAAATAAAATAAAATCCATGATATGTCTATCCGCATGGTAGATCACCATCCATGCTAGTGAATCTCTCTATGTCAACTTGATCATGGTGCATACATCCAGGCAACCAGGACCAGCTAGGGAGCATGGATTAGCATCATCAGCAGCACGATCCTTCATGGATGTTTTTAGAGAGGGCGACGGTTATGTGATGGTTTCGGACCTCGTTGATTCATCAACCAGGAACTCAATGGAGAGGGATACAACAGCCGTGCAGGGTACTGCGACTGACATGCTCCATCTCCTCTGCGGGCTGCGTCTTGAGCCAGGGATACAACAGCCGTGGAGAAATGACGGGATATTGCTCCACTAGTCCGTTCTAGTAGCCTCTTGTCTCCGTACCGCCACTGTTTCTGCGCAAGAACGTTACGAGGAAAAGATGGTTGAGAAATGGGTGAGAGTTTGCCATGCCTTTGCCCTTTCTTCAAAGCACCTTTGGGAGCGAGAGCGGGAGGGGTTTGATCTGGTGATGACTGAGGAAATATCTGCTCCATGTATTCCATCAACTCCTCGGACCCCCCCTTGTTTTCTTCAGCTATCTTCTTCATCTTCTCCTTCAGTAAAATCACCTTCTTTGTAGTCATTGCCATTTCACTATTTGACTTCCTCTCCATCTGCGCCAATTGTTCCCTCCATTTCTGCTCCTTCTCAGCTAAAAGAGACGTAAGCTCTGTCACCTTGGCATCAACTTCTGCCTTACGAGCGGCTTGCTCGTGTAGTTCTGCTCTCAAATTCTCCTGCACCGCAAATTATAGAAACCACACGTCACAACACTTCATCAATTGTCGTGTCAGGAAAAAAATGATTGTAGTATATTTTGAACTGCTGGTGTGCCTTTTACTTCTTGCAATGGCAGACTAGTTTGACAAAAGACCAACCTGTGAGGTGTAATTATCAAAGATTTAGTTTGAAAGGAATTCTTTGAACATACACTTTTCTCATGATTTTTTTATTAACATCAAAACATACGAGTAACTACATTTTGTTAAGAACTATTTGATCCACCAACGATTCACACAACCAAAAAGACAAGGAAAAAAGGCCTGCTAAAGTGATCAGTGACTTGCAGGAGCAGTAAAACAACCACATCAGCAGTAAAACAACCACTGCAGTAGGCAACATCCAAACTGTGAAATAGGCTCTTCAACATCGACACCTCAAGTAAGGCAACACACAAGTACACATAGACTTTTAGTTAATGATGTGGAAAGTAGGCGGTGCATCCTGGTTATGCAGAGGCCGGGTATAATAGTTACTATGAGTAATAAAGTGCCTTTTCCAAAAAGAAAAAATGTGGAAAGTAGGCACACACACAATTGTTGACCCTATGGTTGTTCTTATAGAGAGTGGAAATATATTTTATTCTAGTAACTGTGCATGCACTTCTATAAAATACACCAGATCAGAAATAGAGACAAACCTCTATGCTGTAGCAACCGCCCCATGAGTTTCCTGCTACATGGAGGTTGATAATAAGCCTGCGCTCAAATTGCTGGCGACAGACGGGGCACTGGGAAGAAAGATAGCGGGAATGCTTTAGTTCAGCAATAATCCATTCACATAGGCGATATATATATATATATATATATCTCCTGTTTGATATCTGAATCAGAGAGCCAATACAATGTACAATATGAATAATCGTGCTTATATATATGGTACCGTTGCACTCTCGCTTTTGAAACTCTGAAGCCACCACTCGAGGCATGATCTCCCGTACATATGACCGCAAGGAATGCAACTGCGTGCAGACGATGAGGGGAGGCGATCAGTTAATGATACCGAAATTCACTTGGTGATCCATAGTTACAATTAAACTATGCGATCTCGTATGGAAAAACACACAATTATATGCAATGTTTAAAGCTAAGACTTCAATGAAGGGACGGGATGAAACGTAGTATAAAGATATGCATGAGGAAATAAACTAGCCAGGACGAATATAGTGCAACCGAATTTCCATATATTTCAAAGATATTAGATATTTGTTGTTTTAGACATTACAACATGCAAACCATATTTCTTAACTTGAGCAACATCAGGTATACACATGCACATATGAGAAAAAAATAAAAACGAAACTTCCCCTCACCAAATTCTATGTGCGTCATTGCAGGTCCAGGGTTTAAGGCATAGAGGGCAGGCGTGCGCCAACACCGGCTTTATCCGACAACAGTCTCCCCTTTCATTTTCTCGGCCCATTGGTGCAGCCAGCGGAGCCCAAGCTACCTTGTTGGATCTCGATCCAGATGGTAATGGAGAAGACATCAAGAGATTGCTTGAAGAATCTGCACAAATAGTTGCAAAATTTTGAAGAAATGAACACAAGGCGAGACCTGAAAATGGACTTCTAAAACTAACTTGACTCCTTTTGAGAAATTATTTACTTCTTTCTCTCCCTTTGTCTTCTTCTCCGGCGGTGGCGAGCTAGAGACGACGACACTCGCCGCCTCAAGTTATGGTGGATGGTGGGGTGGACTGCGGAGGAATAGAGAGCGGCGGCGGTAGAAGGACGGGAGAAAAGAAGACAAGTTAGGGTTATGGACAATTTATATGTGAGGAAATGAAATATAAGCTGTTAGATAGAGATCTAACGTGTATAAAGTATGACTTTTTGAAAACCGCAAACTTGTGGAAATGAAATTGCGGACCAAAAAGGAAGTTTATAAATACTTACCGGTGGGCCCATGTTAATTGATGGGTATTAAGATGGATACCGATCATTGTTTTTTACAAGATTTCATAAGTGTTACTCTTTTACTTGTCCGTAAAATAAATTGTACGTGGCCAAATTAAAACCAAAAAGATGTAATAGTGTCATATGTCAGATTGGGCCTATGCAAAATCATGTTTTAGATGAAAAAAATGGTTTACAACACTACAGAAATGGATAGGTAAGCCGAGGGCCAAAAGCAGTCGGCGTAGGCCATATAGCCGCCGGCGTAGGCTACGCCGACGACTGTCCTCGGTGTAGACTTCTCGGCAAAGATCTCCCTCGGCAGAGCGCACGGAGGCTGTTGGCGTATCGAAAAGCCGTCGGCATCGCCTACACCGACGGCTGCCGTTGGCATAGAGGCCGTCGGCATAGCCTAACGGACAGTTGCAAAATAATTTTAAAAAAATCAAACTTTTTTTCAATTTTTTCTCAACTTTTTTAATCTTTGAATTGTTTGATTTGTTAGTCTCTCACTTGAAACATTTTTAACACTAATTATACTTAATCTTTGATCAAATTGCAGTCTTGGTCAAACTTTCCGGTCGGTCAGCCATCTTCATTACTTCAGCCCATCACACTTAACTTCTCCATTCCTTCAGTTTCAGTTTCCGCCAAGCAATTTATACCTTTTTGTCAATACTATGATATCAATCCTCTTAACTCTTATATCATTAGGCCACACATTTTTTATTTTTTGAAATTACAAACAATTATTTAAGTAAACAACAATGAATAAGTAAAAATATTATTGAATTTAATAAAAATATAATAATTTTATTTTTTGTATTTTTCTATTTAATATGGAATAATTAATATCTTTAAATCCGTAAATCGGAATTCGACAAATAATATGTTCAAATTGATCAAAAAATGAGAGGAATCCAAATATGATATCCATATCAACTTATCAAAAACTATTCCGTGATTCTAGCCAAAATTTCATTTGTCCGTTTAAAACGACGGGCATAAAGATTCTTAGGTCGGGGCTGAAACTCGCTAAACTTGCATTGGATCTCTGATAAAATAGTATATTATAAACCTAAAAATGATTATTATAAAAAATCATGAGCATTAGATCATGTACCTGTTCATATCTGACCCACTTCCTACTAATTCAGTAGAAATTTATCTTTTTCATAAGGGATAGACAGAAAAGGTTTGAGATCCCCTGTTGGGACATTGTCCATGTAAGGTGGTCCAGTATTTTTGAAAAATAGGGTGGTAGTATTTTGAATTACCATTTGGTGGTTGCTTCACAAAACCCCCCGTTATTTGCGCTCGGAAAATGGAAAATGGCTTTTTCATGCGACGAAAAGAAAAACTTCCTCGTGCAACATTGTTCGCCATCCCATAATGCATGCATGCACAATATGGGTATATTATCACAAACTATGTCTTTATTCTAGCCATATCATTGGTCATTTGACCCGAAAGCCAGGAAACCTCGAATAAGATAGGTCATTTTGTAAAGGCTTTTTGAGATATAATCAATATACCAAGTTTGATATTTTTCATTCCAACTATGTTACACAATATGACACCACGTGAAGGTTTCGTATTGTTTGGATCATTTTTGATTTTCTTATGTCCGTTTTAAACTATCGTCAAACTTTGTCGAACGACGGGCTTGAAGATTCTTAGCTCGGGGTTGATGCTCGCTAAACTTGCATTGGATCTCTAATGAATTAGCATATTTTGAACCTAAAAATGATTTTTGTAAAAAAATATGAGCATTAGATCATGTACTTGTAGTTCATATCTGACACACTTCCCGCCGATTCGTTAGAAATTTGTCTTTTTCACTAGGGATGAGCGGAAAGGTTTGACATCCCTGATACATTGCAAATATATCTATAATTTTTGATGTTCCATGCTTGGTTTTATCCATTTTCTTGTGTTTTGTCCACACTTTGGAGTACTTTTCATATGATTTCTTGGACTAACCTATTAACAAGAGCCACAGTGCCAGCTGTCTGTTCTCTGCTGTTTTTGGTTTCAGGAAAGTTAGAAAATAAATATTCTCGGAATTGGACGGGACAAAAGCCAAAGTGCCTATTTTACCGGAAGTCATCTGGAGCCAGAATACGAGACGGAGAGGAGCCAGGGGGCCACCACACCACCTGGTCGCGCGGGCCAGGCCTGGCCGCGCCAGGGGGTGGTGTGGCCAGCCCAGGCACCCCCTCGACCTCCCTCTTCGCCTATAAGTTGCCTTTTGACCTAAAAACTGCGAGGGGTTCGACGTTTTTCCAGAAGGAGTTCCGCTCCGCCGCCACCACTAGATTCCACGAAACAGCACCAGAAACTTCGTTCTGGCACCTTGCCGGGACGGGGAATTGGAGGAGATCATCGCCATCATCATCACCATCGCTTCTCCATCAACCATCCATGTTTCCCCCATCCATGAGTGAGTAATCCCCCGTTGTAGGCTATGGGGATGGTAGGGATTGGATGAGATCGTTCATGTAATGGCATCAGATTGTTAGGGCATGGTGCCTATTATCTTTTATTAGTGCTTTATGACTTTGTTGCGACTTGTTATGCTTAATTTTTGTCACTAGGGCCCGAGTGCCATGATTTCAGATCTGAACATGTTATTGATCCATTATGATAGTATTGTTTATGGTCTTATCTACAAGTTGTTTACGCACGTTGTTGTCCGGAACTAATGGCCCCGAAGTGACAGAAATCAGGATAACCGGAGGGAATGGCTTTGATGTGAGGATCACATGTGTTCACGGAGTGTTAACGTTTGCTCCGGTGCTCTATTAAAAGGAGCACCTTAATTGCAAGTGGTTCCCTTAAGGCCCCGCTGCAAACGGGCTGGCAGGACAAAAGATGTTGTGCAAGTTCTCATTGCGAGCACGTATGACTATATATGGAACACATGCCTATGATTATCTAGTACTTGGATGCTTTATCTTATTTATCTGCAATTGCCCTATGTTCTGATTGCTATGTAAATTGTCTTGTCTATATAACGCCCGTCCATCCATCCCTATGTCTACCGCACTCGAATCCTACTGTTTACTGCTATTGTTACTGCTGTCTTTACTTTACTACTGCTGCTACTTTGCTATTCCTACTACAAAACTGTTGCTACGGATAAACTATTGTGAACAAGATTGTTTCCAGGCGCAGCTGAATTGACAACTCAGTTGTTAAGGCTTATAAATATTCTTTGGCTCTCCTTGTGTCAAATCAATAAATTGGGTTTCACTTCCCTCGAAAATACTGCGATACACCCCCTATACTTGTGGGTCATCAATCTCCTATTGGGACATTGTTCATGTAAGGCGGTCTAGTATTTTTTAAAAATGGGGTGGTAGCATTTTGAATTATCTATTTAGTGGTTGCTTCACAAAACCCCCCGTTATTTGCGCACAGAAAATGGAAAATGGCTTTTTCGTGCGACGAAAAGGAAAACTTGCTCCTACAACATTGTTCGGTATCCATGATGCATATGCATGCACAATATGGACACATTATCACAAACTATGCCTTAATTCTAGCCATAACATTGGTCATTTGACCCGAAACCCAGTAAACCTCGAATGAGATAGGTCATTTTGTAAAGGTTTTTTTGAGACATAATCAATATACCAAGTTTGATATTTTTCCTTCCAACTATGTCACATAATATGACATTACGCAAAGATTTTATATTGTTTGGATCATTTTTGAATTTCTTATACCCGGTTCAAACTATCGTCAAACTTTGTCGAAAGATTCTTAGCTCGAGGTTGAGTCTCGCTAAAATTGCATTGGATCTATGATGAAGTATCATAATTTGAACCTAAAAATGATTTTTGTAAAAACTCACGAGCATCCGATAATGTACCTGTAGTTCATATCTGACCCACTTCCAACCGATTCGGCAGAAATTTGTCTTTTTCACTAGGGATAGACGGAAATGTTTGAGATCCTCCTATTGAGACATTATCTATATAAGGTGGTCTAGTATTTTTGAAAAATGGGGTGGTAGCATTTTGAATTAGCCATTTGGTGGTTGCTTCACAAAACACCCCATAATTTGCGCTCAAAAAATGGAAAATGGCTTTTTCGTGGTACGAAAAGGAAAACTTCCTCCTGCAAGATTATTCGCCATCTCATGATGAACATGCATGCACAATATGAGCACATTATCACAAACTGTATCTTGATTCTAGCCATAACATTTGTTATTTGACCCGAAAGTCAAGAAACCTCGAATGAGATAGGTCATTTTGTGAAGGTTTTTTGAGCATAATCAATATACTAAGTTTGATATTTTTTCTTCAAACTATGTCACGTAATATGACACCACGCGAAGGTTCCGCATTGTTTGGATCATTTTTGAATTTCCTATGCGTGTTTTAAACTATCGTCAAACTTTATCGAACGACGGGCATGAAGATTCTTAGCTCGGGGTTGAGTCTCGCTTAACTTGCATTGGATCTATGATGAAGTAGCATATTTTAAACCTAAAAATGATTTAAAAAAACTATAAGCATCAGATCATATATATGTAGTTCATATCTGACCCACTTCCTTCAGATTCAGTAAAAAATTGACTTTTTCACTTGGGATGGACGAAAATGTTTGAGATCCCCTGTTGGGACATTGTCCACATAAGGTGGTCTACTTTTTTTTTGAAAAATGGGGTGCTAGCATTTTTAATTAGCCATTTGGTGGTTGCTTCACAAAACCTCCCGTTATTTGCGCTCAGAAAATGAAAAATAGTTATTTCGTCGACAAAAAAGAAAACTTCCTTCTACAACATTGTTCGCCTTCCCATGATTCACATGCCTGCACAATATGGATACATTATCACAAAATATGCCTTGATTTTAGCCATAACATTGGTCATTTGATCCGAAAGTTAGGAAATCTCGAATGAGATAAGTCATTTTGTGAAGGTTTTTTGAGAGACAATCAATATATCAACTTTTATTTTTTTCTTGCAACTATATCACATAATATGACACCACCCGAATGTTTTACATTGTTTAGATCGTTTTTGAATTTCTTATGTCCATTTCAAACTATATGTAATGTTTTATGTTTCACTTAATTTTTTTACAAATGTGTAATATTTGAGTGTAGATAGATAGATCTTATTTTTCTTCAAATTTTGATATATTATTTGTATTTTTCTGAATTAGGATGATTTAATTATGATTTTTCAAAAATTAATGAGGTAAAAGGAAAAATAGTTATGCCAAGGGCAGCCGTCGGCGTAGCGTATCCTACGCCAAAGGCAATTCTACGCTGACGACCAGCTTCATGGGGCGCCCAGCTCATGGCCTACGCCGACGATCCCGACTTTTGGCGTCTGCGTAGCGACCGGCCGTCGGGGCTTCACGCCATTCCTGTAGTGCAACTCTAATCCAGGCCATCGAGCAACCATAGCAACATGTGGGGTACAACTCCATGGGCATATGCTCCTTCTCCCTCTCGACAAGCACAACAATGCAACAATGGGACAACATGGAGTAGTCCATAGAGAAAGCCTCCGCACCGCCACTTCGGCCACCAAGAGCACTCCTGGTCATCGCGGAGGACGGGGATTGTCGCGCTGTCCTATGCTCAGAGAAGCACGGGGCGTTATAGTCTTAGCTTGGATCAATGTTGTCGCCCGATTCTATCGCTACCGTTGGAGTAACAAGGAGAAGCAAACCGCTACCGTTGGAGTAACAAGGAGAAGCAAAATACAGTGGTATGTGCCATCACACACTCCAAACATGTAGGTTGATTTTGGCAAATTCGATCAGCATACCCTGATGCCGGAAAGTGTTGGATGTTGATGATTAGCACAGGTTGATTGGCATCTCACCTCTCTGACACAAAGAGAATGAGATTAGTCATGACAACTTAAGCTTGATTGTTGTTGCTAGCCACCAAATTGTCTCACTCACTTAGTGCTAATTAGTTTACTATGATATATGCTAGATCTAAGAGCCAGAACGTATATAGCTTCAGTTCTTAGCTTATTCTTTTCTTCTCTTATTTTGCTAGCTCAGCTCTTTGCCTTTTTTGTTTTGGTACTTTGGGCGTTGTGTTGTTCGCACTAACCATTAGTGCAGACAATGATAATTATTTGATCCACCTTGTGCTTCATTGCTGCTTAATTCTTTACTACATTTTTGTTTCATCCTGTAGCTCTGTAAGAGTGTTGGCTCATGATACTTTTTTCTTTAGAATTCCAAGAAATTGTTTTTTATAAAGAACACTTTATATTACTTAATTAAATAGTTTTAAGCATTACACACGGCCTCTACATTACCCGTGTATTGGTTATAAAACACTCGACAAAGAGAGGTTTTTATTTGTACTAAAACTTTGGGCGGGAAAAATTGTCAGGGTGTTAGGAAAAATGTTTCTTTTTTGCCAAGTGTACCTTAGTCGACACTCGTCAAACATTGCTGCCGTTGATCGCGTCGATGGAATGGACATATGGCCAGAAAATGTGTCGTGTATAACTTTTGCCATGTGTTTTTATTTTTCTGTGAGTTTACACTGAGTGTATTTTATAGGACACGCGGCAAAGGAAAACTTTGCCGAGCTCCGGGTTTGAGTTGAGACATGCGACAAACTATAATAAATTTATGTAAAAAAAGATATGGTTTCCAGTAGTGAGTGAAGCAAGTTTGTACTCCCTCCGTTTAGAAATATAAAACATTTTAACTTTATGAATCGAATGTGAATCTATACACTAAAAGATGTCTAGATACATTCATTTTACAAAGATAAATTTCTTATATGAGCAAGTAGATTGCATTCTGGGTTTAGTCAAAGTCAAACAGTTTGACAAAATATTTCGCAAAAAATAAAAGTATCTACCATATAATTTTTTTTGGAATCTCCGTAAGTTATATTTTCATAATATATGCATTTGGAGTAATAAATGTTGATATATTTTTCTATATTCTTGGTCAAAGTTGACAAATTTTGACTTAAAAAATGCCTTATAGTCTTTACTATAAAAAGTCTAGAGGTAGGTTGGTCTTACCCCAGATTTCCGTCCGCTTTTTTGGTTGACGGTTTTGCCCCTACCACTTCATAGAAATTGCCCACCATTGCCATGTACGAGTGAAACCAAACAGTTCAGCGGATAAGAAAAATCCCCATGGCTCGCACGCGACGTTCCCTCCAGCGTCTCCTCCTCCCCGCGTCGGCTGACCGACCCCCTCAGATCCTTCTCCTGCGGACATGACCGAGATGGCGCCACTACATAAAGGCGACCGGTGGTCTTTTCTGCTCATCTTCCCACCTCTTGCGAGCCCAGCGGACAAGTGGAGGATTTCGGAGCGTGCCACACCGCGACTATGGCGGGTCTTCAGGCAGCGGGAACTTGGGGCTGCGGCCATCGCTGGGCAATGCGGCAGCTTGTGCGGATCCGCCCGACTGCAGGTCATTGGAGCGCCGCGTCACCAGGTTGGCGGGATCCCAGCAAAGGACGGCTTGGTGCCCGATTGGTCGACCTCTTCTCTATCTTCCCGCGCGCACGGATTTTCCATGGAATCGACGCATACTGGATCGAAGAGGACCGGTGGGTGCTCGCTTTTACTGGAATTGTTTCTTTTTTTATATTATGTGCTTGTCGGCCATTTCGTTGGATGGAAGGTGGGGTTTGGATACAATAGTTTTGGTCTGGGTCTGGATGTACTTATTTCGGATGATATAATATTGGTGCAATTGCTAGCTACTACTACTTGGTTTGCTAACGAGAACAATGGGATGCCGTAAAAGGTCAAACATGTAATGGAAATAGATAGTACTAGCACTCAAGCGCGCTTCGCCCCGCCGTCTACAACACGTTTCATCACCATGTGTTTGGCTCGATGGGCTTACATGTGTTTTCAGCTGGCAGCATTGGTCTTAGGTACCTGGTTAGGTCGTACAATATAGTTCTAGTAAGAGCAGGTTGTTGAGTAGATTATTGTTTTTGCTGTAATCAAAATATCTGTAGTGTCAATGTGAAGTTACATTCATTTTCCTTTCTGCATTACTGAATACTTGTTAATTTGAGTAGTCAAAAAATAATACTCTTTCCGAGGCAATAATGGACTCGGATTTCGGATGTATCTAGTAATCTGAGTTAATTTGGATCGGAGGGAGTATATTAACACCGTGCCTAATAACTTGATGAGAAAATATCTCTTTTAATCAGCAGTATCGTTTTTAAATCTGTCCATGCACCACACAATCAATCACCATTCATTCTCATGTAGAAGCTAAAATGTTGACGATTAAACAAACAGAAAATTACACACGGAATAAAAAACCTAACATAGATTCTCAACATTAGGAGATATCATCAATAGTTACAAAACACTGAATAATCCTCTGATTACAAAGACAATATACACAATTAGCACTTCAGCCTAGGCAATACTAATACACATGGGTCACAATTTCAGTAAGCAATATTGCATCTTGATGTGTCGAGCATAGCTTCGAAGCACAGAACACCATATCATATTGGTATCATTAGGTTAGATGGATAAGGCTACATCAATGATAGCAATATTGCTCTCATTCGATGGATAATAGTCATTGCAATCATAATTAATAGAGAAGTTTCCTACATATTGCCATCGAAGATTCTAGCTGGGCGTATGGGTTATGGTCGCTATAAAGCTTAATCAGCTGAAAAGCCCGGCAACCAGCGCAAATCTTGAGATCATAACTGACTGGTCTGACAGCTGACTGAGGGTTCTAATCTTCAAGGTTTAGAATCTATTTCCTACAAACTGAATTAAAATCATGGATGGTCCAAGCAAGAACATTCTGAGTCTTATACCATCAGAAGTTGCAAACTTTAGCTTGATCTTTGATGCATGTCATCTAGGAGAATGTCATTTGCCTCTGTAGAAAAAAATTACAAAGTTAATAAACGTGAATAGTGAAAGGGAAAGAAAGGACAGCATCCCGTGGCGAGGAAACAATGATGGCGCAGTAAACAGAGGCAAACACAGCTTCAGCGAGTATCCCTCTCCTACACAATGACCGTAGGATTAGACAAAACAACATCAAGTCAAAGTAAGAACCCAATGACATATACTGACTATACTATCACGGTTTCCATGAGGTGGGCTGGTGTAGAATTACATGTCAGGGTATAACTTGCTTTAGTAGACATGAGAAAGGGAAAACGTTCTGTTCTGTTGGCTAATAAATTATGTGCTGACATGCGCCATGCTTATGTTCTTATATTCAAATTTGACTTTCTTTTGATTTTAACACTGGTAATTGCTTCTTGACTTGCTAAAATTTCATAATGCCAGTGATAAATTTCAACGGATTTGATACCAAAGCTTAGAGGATCAACCAAAAAACTCATTTCAATTAAGATCAGATGCACTCATGCATAAGTCCAAAGTTAACTGAATTTCTACCCTACACATATACTCATTCATGCATCAGTCAAGATATATATACTATCTTTAGTAGATATATGTCTCTCATTACCTTAGTGATTGGCATCAAGAAAAAAGAGCAGCCCTAGACTTCATTGACAGCGATCTTGTGAGCCCTATGAGGATCTAAATCTTTCAAACACTACAGCAAGACAATAAAAGCCCCAAAAGAAAAAATATTAAAATTTATTGCCATGTTGTCGTTGGTAACCAAACATGTCAATGACATGTAACAAAGGAATATTAATTTGATGGTTGCTTAACCATGTAGATCAGGGAAGATCAAGTACATGGTATAAACAAATTTAGCTTACTGCACCATACAATTCTTGGAGGCAACACTTTGGTCATGAATAGGCACACACATGAAATTATGAGAAGGGCAATAATAAACATATAAATTAAACCAATTATCCTAAAAAATGTTAACACAATAATTCAGCTGAACTGTACCTTCTGACTAAAGGATTGACCTTAGTTTTGCGATTATACCGTGCACAATTTACAGCCGCATACCCTGAAACTAATAAGCAGACATGGGTCTATTATACTCAGGAAAACAGTCACAAAAGGCTATATCTAGTGAACATGACCATATCACAAAAAATGGCAAATCAATTCCCAGACATGGATTCGGCATAGTAGTCTATGAGAAGACACAACATTTCCATATAACTGCATTCGATAGATACACTGTATAAAGCACGAAAGTAGAATTGCTTGTAAGGTGTCTCCAAGGTGGAAATTCCACATTTAAAACGGGGAAGTTCCTAGCCACTTTCTTCAGACAAATAAAGGAAACCTAGCAAGCCTGGACATATCCAACATATAAACACCGCGGTAATCTATTTACATGAATGAACCAAACAAGGAGCTCCCCATTTTTTCCTCCGAAGCTATATTCAGACAAATTATTTGTAAAAATAGCATATGAATTTAAAATAACAATGAATGAGTAGTAAGAAATACAACATGCATTCAGTCTAATACTGAGGTAGAGGAGCACATTGGATACGTTCTACTACCTAAAAAGGAGAGGTAAATGGAAGAAAGCCTGAAGGGAAATCAAGCTTACGGCCTCCAGTCCATGTCCGAGTCCACACCTTGTCCATCGGTTTCGGTGAATATAGCTTTGTTTGGATTACCTACTCCTGCAAAAACTTTAATGGGTAAGTTAAATCTTGCCTGCAAAGAGGTAAAATTATATTTGACAGGGAACCCTTAATTGTAGTAAAAAAGACCAACCTGAAAGGGGCTGGAACTACATATAGCAGATGGTCTGAAGGAAAATGCAATATGTTCAGAACATATTCACCTCCTTATCGGCTAGTTCAAGACCTTATGTAAAATCAGGTGGTTGCCGTCAAACTTTCCCATTGGCCCTTTTGTCATCGTCAAACAAAATTTCCAAATTGAATGGCTTAGAGCATTGTCATGGATTATATCTACTATTCACTATTGCTAGCTCTATAGGATAGTAGGCAAAATCAGCGCAGATCCCACATCAGCAGACCAAGAAAACGAACAACGCAGACACCGACCAGTGCCCTCCAGCATCTCCAAACGACAGCCTGCAAACAAAAAAAATTACCACAAACAAACAGCAGTCAGGGGATGGCCTAATACACCAGGAACGAAGGAAGGAGACGATAGATAAGAACAAAAAAATAGATCTCAGAACAAAACATCCAAATTCAGATCTCAGAACCAACTCTGACCAGCCAATGGACAGCTAACCAGGCCGACCCAACAGACACGCTCCACACCACCACCTAGCCGCTGGCCAAAAACAGGAGCAGTGCACCACGCTGAAGGAAAACACAACACCAAGGAAGAAGGTACCAAGAACCTCACTGAGGCAAGATCTAATCCAAACTCCACCAGGCGGACCCCAGCGGAGAGAAAAGACCCGGACTTACAGCCTTAGTCACATAAGCTCTATATAAATTGTCGTACTAAACCGGACTTTAAAATCAACTCAGTTTGAATGTGAAGATAACCTTGAACACTAAATCGAGAAACAAATAGCTCCAAGTAGGATTCTCGTTGGTCTAGAGCTACTGCTCTTGCCTATTGTGCACAGCAGCTTGTTAGGAAATTTATAAGAAAAACCTTCGAATATTTTCCTATTGAGATAATTTGTAGGATATAAGCTAGACAACGGTGCAAGATATCTTATGCATCTAATTTCCAATGATGTAACTATTCTATGATCAACAAATGTTGCTTTAACTGTAAAAAGAACATAAATGTATTGCTCATATATCTATCAGTGGTCTACTCTGCACCAATTCCACACATAAAAAGTGATAATTGACATGTAAAGAGAAATTTAAAGGAAATACCGATTCGTAGATCCATAACCTTCGCCCAGACGTGCTGATGGTGCCTTGTCGCCATGGCCTACCGCCTCTATGACCACACAAGCAGCAACCTCAATCTTGTCCTCCTTGCCCGCCTCCTCGACGCGCTCCTTGATCTCGACCGATATGCTACACGAGGGTGTCCCTTGGCAGGAACAGCCGAAGCTCCCCATGGTGCTTCCAATCGTGCTCCATGATTTCCTTGTTCGGCTACGCATCCCGCTGAGGGTTCCGGTGCGTGCGCCGGCTCTGCCGTCGCCGTACCTTGGAGGAGACTCGGTCCAGATGAAGAAATTATTGGTTTGGAAGCATCCATTCGTGCCAAAACCGCACGCGCTCTGTGGCCTGCTGCCGTTGTACATGGTGGCGCCGGGGAGCGGTCAGCGAGAACCTAGGTTTGCGGTGAGTTGGTTTCGTGGCCTTCCATCATTCAGTGTAACGTGAGATGAGACGGAGGAGGCAGCGGACCACGCGATAGGAGCGGTTGGAGAGCAGATTAGCGGCTCGAGGGAGAGGCAGCTGGAAACCCTAGTGAGGGCGCCTGAGAGGAAAATGAGAGAGACCGGGAGGAAGGGGATGATACCGGGCGTCACCATCGATTGGAGGTCGAGACGGTTCCCCGGGCTCCCACGGCCCACCGCCCCGCCGACTGAGTGCACAAGCTGCCATGGCCACACGCCTTGCTATCGTCGGTGAATTGGCATCATTGTCGCGGCTGCCACTGCCGACCCCGCTGCCTGCGCTCGTTTTTTGGCGTCTGTTGCCGGACGCTCAACACAGAGGTCACGATGGTGGCGCACGCTGCCGTGTAGGAAGGCCCGCGAGCAGAGGAAGAGGGAGGAGGCGGCGAGGACTTGGTTGTGTGGGTCTTCCCCTTCCGATTCTGTAGAAGGATGGAGCGGATCTGCCCCCAAATCCAAGACAAAAAGGAATAATTAGCCAGAATCTGATAGAAGGGATGGATTAAATAGGATACATGCCGTAAGATGAAGTCCCCAAACAGGGATGGTTTTGACTCGATTTGGAAGTAAAGCAAAGAAAACTGAGCACCTTCTACTGTCGGCGCTGCACGCGCGACGTCCTGAAGGATATGGCAGTGGTGCCGTGGCTTGGGCACGACGGCGAGGCTGCTGCCTCCGCTGGAGGGGGCGGCATAGATAAGAGCGGCACAGGCCGGTGAGCTAAAGGCGGTCTAGAGCAGGGCGATGACGGGTAGGGTATCGCCCGGGACCCCGGGAAGGATAGCAAAATAAAGACGCGTTCACCCAGCACAACCTGAAGGCCAGCACTCGACGCGTCGCAAAAACGGAAGACACAAGACGGTGGTCAATCATTCAGCGTTGTAGGGCCCACGCACAGTAACGAAGTGCTCCTCGATCGCTCACTGAGCTCACAATCTCTCAGCCTTAAGACTTTAAATAATATGTCAATATCTATCAGCTGGAAACTTCAGCTAGGTGTTTTGAGCTAGGAGGTCCAAGGGCGGAGGTTTCCAAGTCCTCGGGTTGTCAGAATATAGATAGGTATCTGGACACTGTTTGAGTTTTTAGTCCTACTCAAATTAGTTGATGTGGTCCTTCATTTTGTTGCCGACATTTTCTTATATTTATATTCTACTTTAGAAGGTGAAATCATCCAGTGATGTTCCTGCAGAGTTGGGTCTTGTTAGAAATAATGGGCTAAATAAATAAGCCCATATAGATTTCAGATTTTCCCTAAATCTCAAAGCCCATGTGTGTGGAAGCCCATGTGTGATTTGCCCCAATTTGGTGGCAGCTCACATATGAGTGGAGTGGGAGCTAAAGTTTAGTCCCACATGGAAAGTTGGAGGAGAGTTACACCACCTTATAAGGTGGAGTGGTTCACCACTTAGTAAAGTGAGTGAGAAGAGGAGAACTACACGGCGCTCTTCCTCCTCCGACGCCGCTCGCACGCACGCACGCACGCCTGCCCGCCCGCCCGTCACGACGCGCGCGCGCGGGTTGCGGAAATCTCGCCGAGCCGAGCTTTATTTTTGCTGCTTGGGAAAACTTGTGCGGTTTTGACAGACGTGTCGGGTCGCTCCCGGATCGTGGGCTATCTGTAACCGACCCGAACGTGCGCAACGTGGGCTTGGTCCACGACGTGCCCTATGCGGGACTCCCGAGTCGCTCTATATAAACTCCATTGTGGCTTCCACCACGGACACACCGAAAACCAATCTAGGGTTTGCCAAACTCTCTGCTTGCGCCGCCACCGTATTCTACTCCATCCCGCTTGCCGGCGTGCACCGGCGGACGGGAGAGCAGGTCTCCGGAACCACTCGCCTTTGCGATTCTGTATGGGAGAGGGCGAATAAGGTTTTTGGGAAGCGCCCTGCGCGACTGCTCAAGTTCTGCATCACGGCTCGTCTTCCATCCAAGTCGGGCGGTGTTGCCTATCGTCGTCTTCGCCGCCGTCTACTTCGACCAATCTTCCCCAAGGCTACTACTGCGATTACTGTAATCAAACGGTACGTGCGACGTGCTGCTGTCTGGTTATTAATCATGTTCTGTGAGTACATGTCTAGCTGCTTCCTGTTTCCGTTCATCTTGTTGTTTAGTACATCTAGTATGTTCGAGTTACATGTGCGAGTAGCTGGTATTGTCATGTTTAATATTCTGGAATTAATCACGGAAATTGTGCCTAATTATCCAACAATCCAAAAACCTTATTATAGGAAATTTTCCGAGATAAACATGGGACACTTGGCCGATGCGATGAAGCCGGAAAAGTTTACCGGTGTTCACTTTAAGAGGTGGCAGTATAAGACCACTATGTGGTTGCAAAATCTGAAAGTATTCGAGGCTAGTGAGGATTTACCTGAAGGAACTATATCTAAACAAGATCAAAACAAGTTCAAGGAAACCAATCTTGCCTTTGTGGGATGCGTTCTGAGTGTTCTTGACAACAAGCTGTTTGATGTGTACATGCACTTCAAAGATGGCAAAGAGCTCTGGGAGGCACTGAACGCTAAGTTCGGTGTAACAGATGCTGGCAGTGAACTGTACATCATGGAGAACTTTCATGATTACAGGATGGTGAACAATCGTTCTGTAGTCGAACAAGCTCATGAGATACAGTGCTTTGCCAAGGAGCTTGAAATCCTTAAGTGTAACTTACCCGACAAGTTTGTCGCTGGGTGCATCATTGCAAAGTTGCCTTCTTCATGGAGGAATTTTGCCACAACTCTCAAGCATAAGAGACAAGAGATATCGGTTGAAAACCTGATAGCGTCTCTTGATGTTGAGGAGAAGGCTCGGGCTAAGGACACTGCTGAGAAAGGAGGCGAGGGTCAGTCTAGCGCCAACATGGTGCAGAAGAGGACCTTCGGCAAGAACAAAGGGAACTATAAGCCCTCCTTCAACAAGCCTGAAAAGACTACAACCTTCAAGAAGAAGAAGAAGCCGAACAAGGCCGAGCTAGGTTGCTTTACCTGTGGAGAGCTCGGGCACTTTTCCAAGGACTGCCCAGAACGTGCAGATCGTAAAGGGAAAAGGGGGAAGACTGTCAACGTCGTGACTGCTAGCAATGCTGATGGGTATGGTAATCTATTTACTGTTCTTTCAGTTTTTCAATCACCATGTTGGTGGATTGATACGGGTGCTAATATTCATGTGTGTGCTGACATCTCTATGTTCACTTCTTATCAGGTCGCTCGGGATTCATCCGTCCTAATGGGGAATGGGTCACATGCTTCTGTTCATGGTGTTGGCACAGTGGATCTGAAGTTCACTTCGGGAAAGATCGTGCAGCTGAAGAACGTGCAGCATGTCCCTTCCATGAACAAGAATCTCGTTAGCGGCTCCCTTCTATGCAGAGATGGGTTTAAGGTTGTTTTTGAGTCTAATAAAGTCATTGTATCAAGACATGGACAATTTATTGGTAAAGGATATGAGTGCGGAGGGTTGTTCCGCTTTTCACTTTCAGATTTTTGTAATAAGTCCGTAAACCATATTTGTGGCGGTGTTAATGATGATACCAGTGTTTGGCATTCTCGTTTATGTCACATTAATTTTGGTTTGATGTCCAAGTTGTCCAATATGAGTTTAATTCCGAATTTCACTATTGCCAAAGGTTCCAAGTGCCATAGTTGTGTGCAATCAAAGCAACCTCGAAAGCCTCACAAAGCAGCCGAGGAGAGAAACTTGGCACCTCTAGAGCTCATACATTATGATCTTTGTGAGATGACTGGTGTGTTGACAAAATGTGAAAAGAGATATTTCATGACTTTGATTGATGATGCGACTAGATACTGCTATGTTTATTTGTTGCGCACAAAAGATGAAGCTTTAGACTACTTTCAAATTTATAAAGCCGAAGTTGAAAATCAACTAGAGAGAAAGATCAAACGTCTTAGGTCGGATCGTGGTGGTGAATATTTTCCTAAAATCTTCGATGAATTCTGTGAGGAACATGGCATTATTCATGAAAGGACGCCTCCCTACTCGCCTCAATCAAACGGGGTTGCCGAGAGGAAAAACCGCACGCTGACTGACTTGGTGAATTCCATGTTAGCCACCGCTGGTTTATCTAAGGCATGGTGGGGGGAGGCCTTGTTGACAGTGTGTCATGTCCTAAATAGAGTTCCTAACAAGAATAAAGATAAAACCCCTTATGAGGAGTGGGCTGGGAGAAAACCATCACTTTCTTACTTGTGTACTTGGGGGTGTTTGGCTAAGATCAACATACTGATTCCTAAGAAACGCAAACTTGGACCAAATATAGTGGATTGCATCTTTCTAGGATATGCTCCGCGGAGTGTTGGCTACATATTTTTAGTAGTTAAATCTGAGGTTCCTGATATGCATGTTGATACTATAATGGAATCTCGTGATGCAAAATTCTTTGAGAATATGTTTCCTATGAAAGATATGCATAGCACAGCTAGAATTTCTTCTAAAATACTTCCTAAAACTAGTGCATCTAGTGAGAATTTCGAGCAACCACGTGAGGAAGAAGTCCTAGAGAAGGATGACAATGAAGCTCCTACACGGAGTAAGAGACAGAGGGTTGCAAAATCCTTTGGACATGATTTCATTGTGTACCTTGTGGATGATACTCCCACTTCCATTGCAAAGGCATATGCATCTCCTGATGCAGATGATTGGAAAGAAGCTGTTCATAATGAGATGGACTCGATTCTTTCTAATGGAACTTGGGAACTATCAGAACGACCCCATGGCTGTAAGCCTGTGGGTTGCAAGTGGGTGTTCAAGAAGAAGCTAAGGCCTGATGGTACTATTGAAAAGTACAAGGCTCGGCCTGTAGCAAAAGGCTACACCTAGAGAGAAGGTGAAGATTACTTTGACACCTATTCACCTGTTGCTAGACTGACCACCATTCGAGTACTACTATCCCTGGCTGCCTCTTATGGTCTTATCGTTCATCAAATGGACGTTAAGACAGCTTTCCTCAATGGAGAGTTGGAAGAGGAGATCTATATGGATCAGCCTGATGGGTTTGTGGTAAAAGGTGAAGAGAGAAAGGTGTACAAGTTGTTAAAATCTTTATATGGCCTGAAGCAAGCACCTAAGCAATGGCATGAGAAGTTTGACAAAGCATTAACTTCTGTTGGCTTTGTCGTTAATGAGGCTGACAAGTGCGTCTACTATCGCCATGGTGGGGGCGAAGGTGTTATATTATGTTTGTACGTGGATGATATCCTTATCTTTGGTACAAACATGAATGTGATAAATGAAGTTAAGTCCTTTCTGTCAAAGAGCTTTGATATGAAAGATCTGGGAGAAGCTGATGTTATTCTGAATATCAAGCTGATTAAGCACGAGAGTGGGATTACTTTGACGCAATCACACTATGTTGAGAAGATCTTGAGCCGTTTCGGTTTCGTTGATGGCAAGTCTTCCCCAACACCTTATGCCAGTGTGACATTACGGAAAAACAAGAAAGAGCCGAAAGAACAATTGAGATACTCTCAAATCGTTGGCTCACTCATGTACTTAGCTAGCGCGACAAGACCCGACATCTCTTTTGCCGTGAGCACGTTGAGTAGGTTCATGTCTAACCCGGGTACTGAACATTGGTGTGCACTTGAAAGGGTCATGCGCTATCTATGTGGTACAATGAGTTATGGGATACACTATTCGGGGCATCCAGCGGTGCTTGAAGGATATAGTGATGCGAACTGGATCTCGGATGTAGATGAACTCTACGCCACTAGCGGGTATATATTTACCTTTGGAGGTGGCGCGGTATCATGGAGATCTTGCAAACAAACCATATTGACAAGGTCGACTATGGAAGCAGAACTTGCTGCTTTAGACACAGCCACTGTAGAGTCAGAATGGCTCCGTGAACTCTTGATGGACTTGCCGGTGGTTGAGAAACCTATACCGGCCATCCTCTTGAATTGTGATAATCAAACTGTTATTGTCAAAGTGAACAATTCTAAGGATAACGCGAAGTCATCAAGACACATCAAGAGACGTTTGAAGTCTGTCAGGAAATTGAGAAACTCCGGAGTAATTACTGTTACATATATTCAAACTAACAAAAACCTGGCAGATCCCTTTACAAAGGGACTATCACGAAACGTGATAGAAAGTGCATCGAGAGAGATGGGTTTGAGACCCATGGATGTTACACAGTAGTGGTAACCCAACCTTTTTGATCAGAGATCCTGTGAATTAGGACCTGGGAAAAACAAGCTAGTGGTGTGATGGAGGAGAGTATTAGACAACCCTCTCTATGTGAAGATGTACAACTCTCAAAATCTGTAAGGCAGGTTGGCAACATGCCTTCATGTGTTTCTGTTGGCTATAATTAGCAAAGATGCTGTTCTACAAAGCATTCTTGAAAGAACACACCTATACGAGTTCCGATTGTTAAACGTCGCAATCTATGAGATTTAGGTGATCTCTAGTAAACTCATGAAGAGACCAAGTAGTATGACGCATATGCTACACCCGCGGGGTAGGCTACTGGCAGCCAGGTACTAGTTATGACTTTGTGTGAAATCTAAAAGCACCAAACTTGCAATTTAAGGTTCGTCCATTGTTCAAGTTGCTGATAGACGTAGCTCAAGGTTCTAGGCGGAAGTTCAACTTAACAGTCTCTGCTGAAACACTGGTATATAAACAAGTAGCGAGAATTGGCAAATCTTCAAATGGGCATTTGAGATCTGGTGGGGGATTGTTAGAAATAATGGGCTAAATAAATAAGCCCATATAGATTTCAGATTTTCCCTAAATCTCAAAGCCCATGTGTGTGGAAGCCCATGTGTGATTTGGCCCAATTTGGTGGTAGCTCACATATGAGTGAATTGGGAGCTAAAGTTTAGTCCCACATAGAAAGTTGGAGGAGAGTTACACCACCTTATAAGGTGGAGTGGTTCACCACTTAGTAAAGTGAGTGAGAAGAGGAGAACTACACGCGCGCTCCTCCGACGACGACGCTCGCCCGCCCGCCACGACGTGCGCGCGCGGGTTGCGGGAATCTCGCCGAGCCGAGCTTTATTTTTGTTGCTTGGGAAAACTTGTGCGGTTTTGACAGACGTGTCGGGTCGCTCCCGGATCGTGGGCTATCTGTAACCGACCCGAACGTGCGCAATGTGGGCTTGGTCCACGACGTGCCCTATGCGGGACTCCCGAGCCGCTCTATATAAACTCCAGTGCGGCTTCCACCACGGACACACCGAAAACCAATCTAGGGTTTGCCAACCTCTCTGCTTGCGCCGCCACCGTAGTCTACTCCATCCCGCTTGCCGGCGTGCACCGGCGGACGGGAGAGCAGGTCTCCGGAACCACTCGCCTTTGCGATCCTATACGGGAGAGGGCGAATAAGGTTTTTGGGAAGCGCCCTGCGCGACTGCTCAAGTTCTGCATCACGGCTCGTCTTCCATCCAAGTTGGGCGGTGTTGCCTATCGTCGTCTTCGCCGCCGTCTGCTTCGACCAATCTTCGCCAAGGCTACTGCTGCGATTACTGCCATCGAACAGTACGTGCGACGTGCTGCTGTCTGGTTATTAATCATGTTCTGTGAGTACATGTCTAGCTGCTGGCTGTTTCCGTTCATCTTGTTGTTTAGTACATCTAGTATGTTCGAGTTACATGTGCGAGTAGCTGGTATTGTCATGTTTAATATTCTGGCATTAATTACGAAAATTTTGCCTAATTATCCAACAGGTCTCATGTACCATAGAGAATTATAGCTGATCTACATCCCAATCATAGCTGATCTATTTCTTTCCTTTTTTTAATTTACTAAATGACAGATGGACTACTGAAATAACAAATAGATGGCATATCTCTCTCTAAAAAAAGATGGCATGAACAATGCCATTCTGTAGCTCCTTCAATCTCTGTGGACTCGGCGCTAGCGCAAGTGTATGGGTGGTCTGGCTAAAGTGGCAGGCAGAGGAAGTGGGCGGCAATGCCTTACCTGCACCGGAGCTGGTCAATGGTGGAGGTGAAGAAGAGAAAGCGCCTCGTGAACGTGTTGAAGCTGACTGATTTTTGCGATATGCCGCAGCTTCGATATATATTTTTCTTCCCCGATGGAACGACTCGTGAACGTGTTATTTTTATCAGGAATATTAAGGTGTGTTATAACTACATTATATGAGAACCGGACTGAAATGTTTCTGCAAAACTGAAATTTTTTGGTGCTTGCTAGGGAGACGGTCAATTATAGTCAGGTGGTGCTTGTTGGGGAGACGACCAATTATAGTCAGGTATCATGGCTGACGTTTCTTTTCGCATGTGTAACATTTTGAATTTAATTGTTTGGGCTCATTTTGATGCGTGCATATGTGTGCTTCTGCAAGAAATTTCAGAGACACGGTGTCCGCTGTTCTATCCCATTTCATGTTGAATGAAAGATTGCAACGGGTCGGCGTGCTGGGCAGTGGTCTCGTATTGCTGAGTCGACAGTCATTATCCTTCATTCTCCTGAGCAGAGAACCCTAAGCTTGGTGGAGCAGATCTGGCTTTTGGCAATATTGTATTGAAGATATTCCAAAAAGAAGACCATAGGGGCCAAGAGTGATTCTGCTACAGAAATTAGCTCTCATAGTTCTTGCATTGTGTATGAGCATGAAGGGAATCCAGATTTTCAATCACATGCTTCGTAGGTGATTCATCTATATATGACAAATGTATGTTTCACATGTTTGCAGATCAGTTCATAAGCCTATAGTAAAGCTACATTGGGTGAAACTTAGAGAATAATCAAGAAGCCATTGATCCGGTGACTTCAAATCTACTAGCAGAGCCTTGTTTTCCTGACAGCTAGCTTGCAGTAGTATGTGAAAACGTCTTTATATGTATGCTAAAGTTCAAAAATAATTTCAAAGAAGAATGAGGTTGGAGAGAGAATTGCTCTTTGTCGATCTGCGAGTAGACACCACATGTTGTCGACATATTTTTGAATTTATGAAAAAAAATTCACTTATCTATTTATAAAATTTTATTATCCCGTAGCATCGCACGGGCATTCAGCTAGTAGGAGTAATATACAACACGGATATGGAATGCCCGGCCGTGGTGACGAGAGGGACCGTTGGCACGTCCATGCGGCGGGATGGCCGGCCGGGCACGCGGCCGAGGAATCGGCGGCGCGTGGCGGAGATGGCGCGGCAGCGAGCGACGTAGGAGTAGGCGCAGATGAGGACGAGACAGAGCGCCAGGGAAGCGAACAGGGCGGCGCCTGCCGTCCTCGAGAAGAGGCTGAACACCGGCCGATGCACGCTGGCCCCGGAGTTTTTCTGATCAACAAGGATCGCGGACGTGGCCGATGGCCCGTCGCCGTCCAGGTGGATGTTTGTGGCACTAGCAGCTCATAGCGGTGTTTGATTCGGCGTACATGGAAAGCACACGGACAGACGGATTATCGATCAAGTAAAAAAGATGGGCCGAGGAGGACTCGCGGACTGCTTTTGCGTGTGTCGAGTGCTTTGCAGAGTGGGCTTCCAATTGCTTCCGTGGAAAGACATACGTGCAAGCTTTCGGAGCTCCTCCTACACGAGTAGTCTGTTTTTATAAACTTCCAAATTTTGAATTCAAAGTTTAATCTAAATTCATTTTTAGAAGTTCTACTCTCAAATCAAATCAGCCATTTTCTACTGCATGAGCTATCTACAAGTATTTCAACTTTGAAATGACTAGAAGCATTTTTAGGAGCTCGGTATACCTTGAATTCACGATGATCAGTAGCACTTGTTCATGAAAAACATGAGCATTTTTAGGAGCTCCGTATAACTGAAATCCCCACGATGCTGGTGTGGAATTTGTTTTGTTCCGGTCCAAAATGAACCGGATCCGATTCCAATCCTAAAAATTGTCAGTGTTGGTGTAATCTGTCATACTCATGGCCTAGAACAGCTAAAAAATTGGTCATCTTTCCTAGTGTAGCTGAAGAAAAGTTAAGAGTACAAAGAATGCAAGTAAGCCCATAACAATATTCACCAACACATATGAACAACAGTAATTATGAATCTTGAGTGGCGACTTAACGGGACATGGTCATTTTCTTTATCGGGGACCAACATAATCATAACAAGCAGTACATTAACGATGATTTCCGTTGACATCGTGATACCTTCGATCCGGATTGCGGACGTAGTATAGCTTGTTTTTCTCTAAATGATCTAGGTTTATCGAACCTTGAAAGAATTCTATATAGTGTAAGATTATATCGAACAAGACCTTGAAAACTCGTAGTATCTTTGTTTACCGAACCTTTCACGTTTAAACCTAAATAATTTTAGAGTTACCAAGATTTAGAAGTATTATGGTCAAATTCATCAATAGTATTTAAAAAAAATTGAATTCAAAATTTGGAAGTTTATAAAAACGGACTACTCGTGTAGGAGGAGCTCCGAAAGCTTGCACGTATATCTTTCCACGGAAGCAATTGGAAGCCCAGTCTGCAAAGCACTGGGCGCACGCAAAAGCAGTCCCTTTCTCCACGAGTCCTCCTCGGCCCATCTTTTTTTCCTTGATCGATGGTCCGTCCGTCCGTGTGCTTTCCACATACGCCGATTCAAACACCGCTATGAGCTGCTAGTGCCACCAACATCCACCTGGACGGCGACGAGCCGTCGGCCACGTACGCAATCCGTGTTGATCAAAAAAACTCGGGGGCCAGCGTGTATCGGCCGGTGTTGGCCTCTTCTCGGGGACCGCAAGCGCCGCCCTCTTCGCTTCTCTGGCGCTCTGCGTCGTCGTCATCTGCGCCTACTCCCACGTCGCTCGCCGCCGCACCATCTCCGCCACGCGCCGCCGATTCCTCGGCCGCGTGCCCTGCCGGTCATCCCGCCGCGTGGACGTGCCAACGCTCCCTCTCGTCACCACGGCCGGTGCCAAGACACTGTTCCCTGGCGAATGGGGACTGCTTTTGCGTGCGCCCAGTGCTTTGCAGAGTGGGCTTCCAATTGCTTCCGTGGAAAGATATACGTGCAAGATTTTGGAGCTCCTCCTACACGAGTAGTCCGTTTTTATAAACTTCCAAATTTTGAATTCAATTTTTTTTAAAATACTATTGATGAATTTGACCATAATACTTCCAAATCTTGGTAACTCTAAAATTATTTAGGTTTCTCAACAAGCTGATAAATTCGACCATATTCTGAATTCATTTTTAGAAGTTCTACTCTGAAATCAAATCAGTCATTTTCTACTGCATTTTCTACAGGTATTTCAACTTTCAAATGTCTTGAAATTGTCATAGAGTCTTGAGTGCTAGAATATCTTGATTGTCCTTAATCTTGAAAACTTGATCTTGTACAATCTATGTCCTTCAAAATCCTGTGGGAAAAATATAAGGAGAATATAGGAATCCAATATACCGTTGGTATAATAATTGTACCATTAAAATATGTATGAGAAATCCGTTGGAGAACTCATATGGAAAGAGTACAATATATTGTTATCAGATGATAAATACTAAGTGCAGTTCTAGGAGATTTCTCCCCCTAAACTTTGCAAATTTCGAAGTCGTCTCATCCAATGCCATGAATGCATTTTTGAAATGCAGTTGTTGGTAAAGACTTAGTGAACAAATCTGCAAGACTGTCACAAGATTTTGTTTGTAAAATATCAATTTCTCCATTTTTCTGTAATTCATGAGGAAAGAACAGTTTTGGAGCAATATGTTTTGTGATATTAGTTTTAATGTATCCCATATGCATTTGAGTAACACATGTGGCATTATCCCCATAGATAATAGTTGGTGATTCTAATGAACCGATACCGCATGATGTTTGTATATGATTAATCACTCTACGAAGCCATACACACTCTCACGAGGCTTCATATAATGCAATTATTTCAGAGTGGTTAGTGGAAGGTTCTACTAGAGTCTGTTTTGTCCACTTCCATGAAATAGCAGTTCCACCATATAAAAATACAAACCCTGTTTGTGATCTAGCATTATGGGGATCAGAAAGATAGCCATCATCAGTATAGCCAGTCAAAGTCATCTCTTGATTTTTCTGATAGAATAAACCAAGATCTTTAGTACCTTGTAAATATCTGAAGATATTCTTTACTCCAGCCCAGTGGCGTTTTGTTGGAGCTGCACTATGTCTAGCCAGTAAATTTACTGCGAAGGCAATATCTGATCTAGTACAATTAGCAAGGTACATTAGTGCTCCTATGGCACTAAGGTATGGGAACTCGGGTCCCAATACATCTTCGTTATCATCCCTATGTCTAAAGGGATCCTTTTCCACATCAAGGGATCTGACGACCATGGGTGTTTTAGATGGATATGATTTATCCATATTGAATTTTTCCAAAACTTTCTAAATATATGCAGGCTGATAAACGAGTATTCCTGAGGGAAGGTGCTCAAGTTGTAAACCTAAGCAGAATTTGGTTTTTCCCAAATCCTTCATCTCAAATTCCGTCATCAAATGATTACGTGCTACAAAAATATCTGTTGCGTTACCAATGATGTTGAGGTCATCAACATAAACTGAGATGATGCAAAAACCCTTCCAGGATTTCTTTATGAAAACGCATGGGCAATCATCATTATTCGAGTATCCTTTATTGAGAAGGAACTCACTAAGCCGGTTCTACCACATTTTACCCGACTGTTTTAAGCCATAGAGTGACTTTTATAATTTTACACAATACATGTTGCGATTTATGTCTGGATTCGGAATTTTAAGTCCATCGGGGACTTTCATATAAATATCCGCATCGAGTGACCCATATAGATAAGCGGTCACTATATCCATTAACTGCATTGATAAATTCATTTGTACTGCCAACGATATTAAGTATCGAAACGTAATTCCACTCATTACAGGAGAATATGTATTGTCGTAGTCGATACCGGGTCTCTGCGTAAACCCTTGTGCTACTAGCCTCGCTTTATATCTCACCACCTTATTGTTTTCGTTCCTTTTTCGAACGAAAACCCATTTAGCTCCCACAGGGAAGACTTTATGAGGATTAGGTATTACTTTAGAGAATACCTCTCTTTTGTTAAGCGAGCACAGTTCTGCCTCAATTGCCTCCTTCCATTTAGGCCAATCCGAGCACTTCAGGCACTCTTTCATAGATTTTGGCTCTGGATCCAGTTGAAGGGTTTTAGCAATTTTAGAGGAGAAATATGTGTCGACAAGTGTAGTCTTTCTATTATATGATTCTCCCGAATCGATATAGTTTGTGGAAATTTCATTGATTACCTCAGGCACCGTGTGATTTCCCATAACAATGGAGTCTGGTTGTTTCGATGTCCCAACATTAGAATTTGTGTGCATATTTATGCTGGGCTCTTGATGTTGAACATCTGTTTGGTGTCTATCAACTTCAGGTTGATTTGCATTTAGTGATTTTCTTTGTTTCCGTGGTGGCATTTGAGAAGCCTTTTCCCTTGTGACCAGATTTCTCCCCCTTTTATTTGTAATTGGGGGTTGAGTAGTTTTATTTGGTACCTCTACTCGTTCTGGTGCATTAACTGCAGGGATATGAGATTTAGTGACACCTTTATGATCAGTAAATGCATCTGGCAAGTTGTTTGCAAAGTGTTGCAAATCTATTATTCTCTAAACTTCAGATTCAGATTCTTTAGTACGTGGATCTAAGGATTGGATGCCTGTCACATTCCAATCTATTTCCTGGCATTCATTGTGGTTTGTTTCTCCCCCTAATGCCGGAAAATGATCCTCATCAAAAATTGAATCAACGTACCGGGTTGTAAACAGGTCCCCTGTTAGGGGTTCTAAATATTTAATAATTGACGGAGAGTTATATCCCACATAGATTCCTAATTTTCTATGGGGGGCCCATGGAGGTACGCTGCGGTGGTGATATCGGTACATATACAGCGCAACCGAATTTTCGCAGGTGGGAAATACTTGGCTGATTGCCTCGTACTATTTGAAACGGGGAAGTTTCATGATATGAAGTTGGTCTGACTTGTATCAGATCTGCGGCGTGTAAAACCGCATGTCCCCAACAAGAGGTTGGTAAATTGCAATTCTGCAATAGTGGTCTAGCAATTAGCTTTACTCTTTTGATTAAAGATTTGGCCATTCCATTTTGAGTATGCACATAAGGTACAGAATGTTCTAGATGGATACCTAAAGCCATACAATAATCATTAAATGCGCGTGAACTAAATTCAGCTGCATTATCCATTCTTATTGTTTTAATCCTATGTTCAGGATGATTTCCTCTTAATTTGATAATTTGAGCGATTAATTTGGCAAAGGCATGGTTACGTGTTGATAATAAACACACATGTGACCATCTAGTGGATGCATCAATTAGCACCATGAAGTACCTAAATGGTCCAGATAGAGGTTGTATTGGACCACATATATCTCCTTGAATTCTTTCAAGAAAATTAAGCGATTTATTTTTAACTTTGAGGTAGGATGGCTTAATAATTAATCACATGCGGTGCATACAAAGTCTGAAGACTTAGGAAATCTTTTAATTGGTAAATTATGACCAACAGAATTGCTTATAATTTTTCTCATCATACCTATTCCAGGATGACCAAGGCGATCATGCCAAGTCTTGAATTTATCAAGATTTTGAAAAATTATTTTGTACGCAACAAAAGGTACGGGTTTGATGTATGTAAAGTATAATCCGGATGAAAATGAAGGGAATTTTTCAAGAGTTTGTTCCTCATATCCGTTGCTTTTTGTTAAAAGCAAATATTCTTTTTTATCCATCTTTACAGTTTTAAGATGGAAATCATTTGATCGGATATCTTTGAAACTTATAAGGGTACGTGTAGATTCAGGATACAAGAGTGCATTCTGAATTACAATAGTAGTACCTATAGGGAGTGTGAATGTGGCTCTTCCAGAACCAATAATTGCTTTGTTACTCCCGGTTATAGTCATAACATCTTCTTTTCTCTTGGTAAGAGTTTGGAAGTATTTTATTTCCCTTAAAATTGTGTTAGTGGTAGCACTATCCACTAGACGTAATTCTTCTTCCATTCGAATTGTTTCCGTAAAATTTCTAAAAAATAGAAAGAGATATTTTAGAATAAATTTATTTTATTCATATATTCATCAAATTACATACATAGTATTTACATCACAAATCTGAAATATAAATACATTATAATATTCTGTCTGATTCACATAATACACATAGTCTGAAAGACTTTATTATACTTATTGTTATACAACTTAGTATTTAAACGGATAAATGACATCGACTATTTATGGAGATTTAATTGAGGTCTCCAAAAACATCTTGAGTGTAATCCACAAGCATGTTTTCATCGAGAATGATGTCGTCCTTTGGCTTAAATTTTTCAACAACACTTTGAGAAGGACCAGCTTGAGGATTGTCTTCTATGGCATTGAAGTGAGCTTCAGCCTTGTTTCCATGAACTTGCTTCCCTTTTCCTCCATACTTCATGTATAGATCCACGAGGTGCTTAGGAATACGACATTTGTTTGTACGATGATTCGCACATCCACACCTTTGACAGACTTGAGAGTTGTCAATTCGATCATTTTTCTTAAAATGACCTTTCCCCTTAGATTGACCATCGTTCTTTTTCCATTTTCCCTTAAATTTTCGGAAGTTCCTTTTACGAGTTCCAAATTTATTAGTAAAATGAGCATTTGCATGTGCTTCAGGGATAGGCATTGCACGCGTTGGGCGAGCATTATGATTCTTCATGAGAAGTTCATTATGCTTTTCCGCCTGAAGTAATGTGTGTATAAGCTCGGAATACTTAGTGTATCTTTGTTGGCGATATTGTTGTTGCAATATCGTCATCGAGGGATGGAAGATGCATAAAGTTTTCTCTATTAAGTCCGCATGTGAAATTTGCTTGTCGCAAAATCTCAATTTAGAATTAACTTTGTGCACGGCGGAGTTATATGCAACACCAGACTTAAAGTCCTGAAACCTTATGAGAGACCATTCTCTCTCGGCTTCTGGCAACATAACCGCTCTTTGTTGGTCATATATCTTCTTGAGGGAGTTCCATAAAGCTAATGGGTCCTCCTCTATCATATATTCAGTTTTTAAATCAGGATGAAGGTGGTGCCTTATGAAATGTAATGCTACACACTTTATCACTTGAGGTATTTCTGGAGCATTTTCAGGGGGTATGATAATCGTAGGGCCAAGGTTACGTTCAGTTAAATTTATCTTCATATCCATGACCCATGATAGATAGTTACTTCCATCAATTTGTAGTTCTTGGAACTCTTTTTTATTGATGTCACCTATTTTTCCTACATGTGATCATGGATTTAATTAATTTTACTTGAGAGTAAAATGTACTTGGTAAAGAACAAAATTGTTCTAAAAGAACAATTTGAAAGCGGATGCTCTAAGCCATATATGTGTAGATTTTCGAATTTCAAGTTAACACATGTAGATAATCTCCATATTTATGGAGTACATCTCCCAGTAGTAGGAAGCATAGTCTGACATGTGTGAGTAGACGCCTTATTCTACTACCTTGTGTTATACTTTGAATTAAATTATTTGGAAGAGCACTTTGTAGGCAATCTTATTGTCGTAATGACGAATAAGTACGCCTCATAGTAATGGATAATCTGCATTTATGCAATAGATGCCATTACCTTGTGTTTCACAAATAATATTCGAGATAGTCACATATTTTGTTACGGTCTTTTATCTCATATTTTATTAAGGAGAAATTTTGCACTAAAAAGGAAATGTCAAGTGCAAATTAAAATTGTTGTACCAACTAATATGATATAAAATGCTAAAGGCAAATATATGTCATATTACATAATTGTAAATTATATTAGACATAAGGTCTTAGAATATATTTACATCACAGTATAAACAGAAGTTTACTAGTACTGCTACAGTGCTACTAGTGCAAGCAATCACGATGCAAACAGTACTACATCAGTCTATTTTATTTTATATTTAAATAATGAGGGCACAATGGACCGTGGCCTGTTAGCCTTTTTGGTCCAAGACCTGTTTACGCTGCTCCCAGGACTAATTAAAAGAGGAACGGGAGGAGTCGATAAGGTGGAGCGTTCTCTCCCCCAGTTCTACCGTCGACGCAGCTCTGCTTCACGCCGGCGTCCACAACCAGCGACTCAGCGCCGGCTAGTTCTAGTGGAGGATTCGTCGAGGCAGAGGCCTCCCTCACGGCTGGTGAGGCCGAGCTTCACCGGGGACCAAGTCCCGGGCCGGCCCATAGGGCAGGGCAGAAGGGCGCTCGCCCCTGGGCCCCATGGTCCAGGGGCCCGGTCCATGACTTATCTATATATCCATATTTGTCTAATATTTTTAACGTCCAGCGATGTATAATAATTTTTGAAAATATCAATGATTGGTTTAAACTATAGTCTATCATGACTACTCTTACTCCTATTTCAAAAAAAAAAAAACTCTAACATTATCAAATATTTTTTTACTTGATGACATTATTTTGTTGGTCTATGCAAATGTGAAGAATAACACCGGTCCTCACATTCCTTTATAAGTTTATGAGTATAATTATCAATTGCATAACTATATTATTCTGCAACCAACTCTCTTATGATTCTCAACAATTCTACTTGCCCCTATCTTATATGTTTAGAAACTATTCCATCTTCTTACTAATTCAGTGTCTAATATGTTTACTCATCAACTCATTTTCTGCACACGCATATGTACACAAGTAGAAATTAATAAAATAACTATCATGATATATAGTTCGAATGTCTTCACCGAGATTTCAAAGATCATGGATATATCAAATGTACAGATTATTTAATTTGCTATTGCATTACAATATTTTTTCTTACGAAATACTAATATTTTTAAGTCTTTTATGTGTGAACGAGTGGCCGAGGTTGCATGCATTGTTGAGACGCTAAGAATGCTAATCATGATAAACTTTAACTACTCTTTAAAAGTTTAGCATAAATATTAGATATATTTTTAATATTATTATTAGTTTGAGTAGTGGGGTCATTGCCTCCCTTAACCCTAGAAAATATCTGACACATTAAACAAGGGGCCCTTGATTTCATATTGCTCTAGGACCCCCAAAATCTATGGACCGGCCCTGGTCCCGACGCGGATGCCGGCAGGGCGAGCCGCCATGCCTGATGCGAAGCGACGGAGGAGCAGGCGTGCCTCCGGCGAGGGCGTCGGAAGGGCGGCCGACGGTGCCGTGTCCTCGGCCTTCTCCTTCACATCCGGCGTGGGGAGGTTGAGGTTGGGGAGCACGGGGACAATGCGAGCAGAGGCTGCAACGTTGATCTCTTCCTTATTTATCTCCGGCAAGGGGTCGTAGCCTGGCGGGGCGAAGTGCGCCTGGTCCTCGTCGGAGGGCGTCGGAGACGGGAGGCAGGGGTGGAATCCGTGGCGCTGGTAGTACAGCCGTGGAGGCGGTGCCTCAAATTCCTCGTCGCTGAAATCAGCTCCGGGTCGTCGATGAGCCATCCGGCGCTCGGCCCGCCAAGGAGCCATTCCATGGGCGGGGCTACGAAGGCCGGTGGGGGAGGCAGCAGATCGCCCGTGCTGGCGGTTACGTTCCAGGTTGAGGCCTCGTCTTCGTACACGGCGTCGGCTTCTTCAGCGGCAACCATCGGCACTGCAATGTCGTCCGGCGCGGCAACCTCCGGTACAACGGCGATAACCACCGGCGCAGCGGCACTCTCCGGCACTGCCGGAGCCTCTTCCCGGGGCACACCTGCGCTGGTAGAAGGTCCTGGTGCCCCAGGGGAGTGGTGTCGCTGCACGAAGTGGTGACCACAGTGGTGGTTCTGGCGATGGTACGGGCGGCGGCGGAGGCCGGCACCCGGACCGTAGCGGCGGCGAGGAGCAACAAGAGGTGTCCTGTGGTGGCAGAGGCCGCCATTCCGGTTCAGGCGGCGCTGATAGCGACGTCCGAAGTTCCGGCCAAAATTCCCGCGACGAGCGACGGTGGCCGGTCCAAAACTCCGGCGAGGGAACCTGGGGCGGTGATGGTCCCTGGCTACAAAACGAGCGAAGGAAAACGCCAGTTCCGACAGGGAAAGCATTTTTCTTACCTTGTTCTCTTCTCTGTTCTACTTCTTGGAGCATATTTGCTCTCAAGCGATGCGTGCGTGATAACGTGAAGAAGGACAGAGAGATTGAAGGGAATGAATGTTCTTTATTGATCTACTGTTCAGCCTTTTATAGTCTCTGAATAGGCACGAGTACAATGTGGAGGTGGCAATTTGGCTCATAGGTGCAAATGCACCCATTATGAAAAAACATATTTTGAAATGTCAAAAAATTCGAAAAAAATTCCTACATATACATTCGAACATTTTATGTTAGTTCACAAGTTTTGGGGATGAAAGAACATTTTATGTGTTGTGTATAAAAAGACAAAAAAGTCACGTGAATAGTTGTATTCCTGTGACATATTTTGTCTTTTTTATACGCGACACATAAAATGTTCTTTCCTGCCGAAAACTTGTGAACCAACATAAAATGTTTGAATGTATATGCGAAATTTTTTATTTGAATTTTTTAACATTTTGAAAAGTGTTTTCTCACAATGTGTGCATTTGCACCCGCGAGCCGAAGTGAATATCCCCGAGTACAATGTCGGTTACAGTTTATGTATCCCTTTGGAAGAGGCATGGTGCCTGTTCGGGATGTTTGGCGTTTGGACAACGCTAAGAAAGACAATCGTTGGCAGTTTATACTAATATAATCCTAACTGCCCATTTGGCTTAACAGAAAAAAAGATGGGCCGAGGAGGACTCGCGGAGAAAGGGACTGCTTTTGCGTGCGCCCAGTGCTTTGCAGAGTGGGCTTCCAATTGCTTCCGTGGAAAGATATACGTGCAAGCTTTTGGAGCTCCTCCTACACGAGTAGTCCGTTTTTATAAACTTCCAAATTTTGAATTCAATTTTTTTTAAATACTATTGATGAATTTGACCATAATACTTCCAAATCTTGGTAACTCTAAAATTATTTAGGTTTCTCAACAAGCTGATGAATTCGACCATATTCTGAATTCATTTTAGAAGTTCTACTCTGAAATCAAATCAGTCATTTTCTACTGCATTTTCTACAGGTATTTCAACTTTGAAATGACTAGAAGCAGCTCAGTATACCTTGAATCCACGATGATCAGTAGCACATAGTCTAGTTCATGAAAAACATGACCATTTTTAGGAGCTCCGTATGTATAACTTGAATCCACACGATGTTGGTGTGGAATTTGTTTTGTTCCGGTCCAAAATGAACCGGATCCTATTCCAATCCTAAAAATTGTCAGTGTTGGTGTAATCTGTCATACTCATGGCCTAGAACAGCTAAAAATTGGTCATCTTTCCTAGTGTAGCTGAAGAAAAGTTAAGAGTACAAAGAATGCAAGCAAGCCCATAACAATATTCACCAACACATATGAACAACAGTAATTATGAATCTCGAGTGGCGACTTAACGCGACATGGTCATTTTCTTTATCGGGGACCAACACAATCATAACAAGCAGTACATTAACGATGATTTCTGTTGACATCGTGATACCTTCGATCCGGATTGCGGATGTAGTATAGCTTGTTTTTCTCTCTAAATGATCTAGGTTTATCGAACCTTGAAAGAATTCTATATAGTGTAAGATTATGTCGAACAAGACCTTGAAAACTCGTAGTATCTTTGTTTACTGGACCTTTCACGTTTACTCTTTGTGATTTGTATCAATGGATGGAGATAGGCCAGAGTTAAGGATTCACCTGCAGCTATGCACACATGTTAGGGATAAACATTATATAGATAATCTCGTTCCTGACCTCAACTGTGAGGCTTTACCTCAATTCGCAGCCCGTGAGAACTACTCACACATGATTAGATCAACAATCATAAACATTGTATAGAAATTGTTAATAAAAATAACAAATAGTCTTACAACGTCTCCGATCGTGATGAGAGTATGATTACAAGTATAGAAATATGGCTATGGTGTGGAGATGGAGAGAAATAGAAAGGATACCTATGGTGATGGTGATGGCGGCATGGATCTCCTCTTTCAAATGCAAAATGGCTTCAGATGTATTCTGCAGACTCGCGTTAGGGTTTATGGCGGCTCTTATATGATTCTAATATATGTGCCTTAAAGAATTGCCTGTGTTGACCAGGCGGAGGCGGCGGCACCTCGTACGGGTGCGCGGTACGGGTGGGACGTGCCCGTACCACGTCTGAGTGACCCCTTCATGGCCTCTTTGACTTGGGACTGTTGGCAACTCGTAATTCTTCATTAACTGCTCCAGATTTCTTCATAAAATTGTCCAATTCTATAAAGAGAAAGATCAAGTAAATGATTTGCACATGTACACAATAATTAGTCATTAGTGACAATACTAGAGAGATATTGTATCAAGTATTTGAAAAATACGAGGTTTAAACGCAGAGCGAAATGGCGGCACTTTTACAGCCATCGCATTGCCCCTCTAATGATACTCCTGATTAATAATCAATGACGGCCGGGAAGAAGTAGCTTGTATACCCACTACATGAACCTAGCTTAGATGTAGATCAAGTACTTAGGTTTGTTTCGAACAACATTGACTTCATGGACAACAAAATAAAGTGAACACAAAAACAAGATAGATATGTAGCTTCTGTTTGTTATTGTACTGTACATTATAAAATGTCTATGAAAGTTTGGAGCTATATATATAGTCTACTCTACATTAAAAGATTTTCTTTTTCTAGACATATAGTTTCATTTGGATTTCTTTCAACCAGGAAATGTTGTTGATTTCATGAAGGATAGTTACTCTTGGAGTACCAATTCTTCAATATACCAAGTGGGCAACATTTCATTTGATGTGATAAATGGAGCTGAATGTGTATCGTGTGTGATGTTTGGTACTGGGAGACAAACCCCTTGACATGGCCTTCTCAGGTTCCATGCATTGATCATTGCTTACCTGAGATACTCCAAATAAGACCATTGTACTTTACTACTGATTGATGCCAGTACATGTATATTAGCAAGTAGGCATCAACAACAACTATTGATGCTAAGTGGTGTCTTCACATTTGTCCATTCGATAGGAATGATATCACAGGAATGACAATTGGAAGTCAAGAAATTCAGTTCTGCAGCTCCTAATAGAAAGTTATGCAGGTTCAGTAAGATCGTTCAGCAGCAGCGAAGATCAAAGGAGCTTCTCCTTGCGAGCAAGGACGATCAAAGGAGAAGCAGCGATCGAATGAGCTTGTCCTTGCGAGCAGCGACGGCGATCAGAGGACAAGGATCCCACCGGTGAGGTCGTCGGAGATGTCAGAAGTGGTGAGGTTGTTCTGTGCGAGCCCGAGCACCTCAATGCCGGAGATGTCAGAATTGGCGGTTGCATGAAGAGAAGGCAAGGCTCTCTGTGGCTTCTTGGAGGTGGGAAATCTTGCATTTCTTCATCCATAAAATATTGTTTCTATTTATCTCCATACTCTGCTATTGTCTAATACTTTCTAGATTTATTATTCTTGGAGGAGTTTAGAGACAAAGCAGATGATTGCCTTATCTGGTATCTTTGTTATCTGATTAACTGCACAATTCTCTATAGCATGTGGAGGCAATTTAGTGTTTTGGCATTTTAGTTGCAATTGTAGGTTCAATTTTTTAGTGGCATTTATCTTGTGTTTGCTGATTCCATCAATCGTGGCTACAACCATAGTTGATCTGCTCTTATCAGTGCTGCTGGTAGAGGACTCTGGATATATATTTGCATCGATGTTTGGTGTCTGAGTGTATATGATCATTTTCTCTTATGCTTTCTAAATGAGTTTCTGTCCGTAGAATATGATGTATAAATGAGTTGGTCCGTTGTTTCTAAATTAATATCGGAACCAACTTAGGCAATCATAGAGCCACCCGCTATCAAAACCAACTTACTGGGTGGATAGTGCTAAAGAACATTTTATCATGTGTGGCTGAGCTTTCAGAGGAGACATATTGAAGAAGTGAGTTTGTGTCAGCCATGTGGTAACGATAATGAGACGTTGTTTCATGCTCTTGTAGAACGTGAACATGCAAAGGCATTTTGGAGAGCAGCTCGGGATCATTTTGAGCTTAAGATGCCAAGGATACACTCGTTAGAGATTCTTTAGATTTTTACCGAGTTAAAAAAAACTCAGCAAAGATGTGTTTAACTAGTGTGCAAAAAGTGGCAATGTCGTCTTTGCCGAGTGACTGCACACAGACACATCGTGTACGATAGTGAAGATTTAGTCATACGGTGTCATCGTGTAAATGCAAATTGTACGAGGAGGCAGGAGGTTATTTATCTCCTTTACCTTTGCCACATTACTTCGGTTCGATAGTATGAACATTTAAATGTGAATGGCCACATTTTGGATGAACAGAGATCACGATTACTCATCATATATGTGCGGGATATATATGGATGAAACATAAATTACTGTTGGCACTGCATCATAGCCTAATAAACCAGACAGCCCATCATAGTTCACGATGCATAAGATAAGATCTATATGGTGGGTGGAAGCTGAGGGCAATTTTGTTCCACGAATTCCACCAGCTCAATTGGTGCCACGCCATCTTCTTCTGCCATGTTTCTCATCCGTGCCTTCATCGATGCCAACTCCGCGTTAGTTGTTGTGATGAGCTTGGCAAGCTTCGATTCCTGTTGTTCCTTATAAGCAGACCCTATTTTAATATATTCTGTCGTCACATGAATCAATGTACTTTCTAAGATGCCTGTTCACCTCCTGCAGTTGCAAAGATGGAATAATGGTAATCAGACTACCACCTTCAATTATCCTACTCCCTCCGTTTCCTGCGAATAAGTTTTTCCAAGATATGTCTTTGTTCAAATACTAGTCCAATTATATGATGATTATATTATATAAAATTTGTATCATTGGAAAGTGTTTTTGAATACGAATCCAGTGATATCAAATTTTGGGCAACATAACCGATATTGTGGCTTAATTTGTTTTGTTAAAGATAAATCATGGAAAGCTTGTGCGCTTTTATTCGTCACAGAAACGGATCACTACGGGAAAAAATGTCGCTGCCGTGTAGACACGGCTTTGCCGTGTGCCAAATGGATTAGAACACGGCAAAGTTTGTCTTTGCCGTGTGTAACCTAAAAAGTACACGAACACGGCAAATTTCTAAAAAAAAACACGGCAAAGAAATATACACGGTAAAGACCTACAAAGGAACACGGCAAAGAAAAAAAACTCGGCAAAGTCAACAGCAACACACGGCATATGTGTCATCACGGCAACGAGGTGGGACCCGTGACCCCACAGGTCCACTTGACGGGAATGAGCTAACGGCTACAGACGGTGTCCTCTTTGCCGTGTGCCCTCGCCTGCCCTTTACTGTGTGTATTCCGTAGTATACACGGCAAAGGGCCTTTGCCGTGTGTATTTTGCAGTATACACGACAAAGGGCCTTTGCCGTGTGTATTCCGCAGTAGACACGGCAAAGTTCGTTTTTTTTCTTTTTTTCCTTTTATCACATTACTCTTAGGAAAATCATAAAAAAATCATTCTAATTCAGAAAAATAGAAATAATATATCAAAATTTGTAGAAAAATAAGATCTATCTATCTACACTCAAATATTAGATATTTATATTGAATATGAATCTTCATGCTCGCCGTTTTGACCATAGTTTAAAACAGACATAAATTCAAAAATGATCGAAACAATGTGAAATCTTCGCGTGGAGTCATATTATGTGACATAGTTGGGAGGAAAAATATTAAACTTTGTATATTGATTATGTCTCAAAAAAACCTTCACAAAATGACCTATCTCATTCGAGGTTTCCTCACTTTCGGTTCAGATGACCAATGTTATGGGCAGATCACGACATAGTTTGTGATAATGTGCCCATATTGTGCATATTGTGCATACAAGTGCATCATGGGATTGCGAACAATGTTGCAGGAGAGAGTTTTCCTTTTTATCGCACGGAAAAGCCATTTCCTATTTTCGGAGCGCAAAAATTGTGGCATTTTGTGAAGCAACACCAAATGTTAAATTCAAAAATGCTACCACCCTATTTTTGAAAAATACTATACCACCTTACATGAACAATGTCCCAACCGGTGATTTTAAAAACTTTTTATCCACCCCCGGTGAAAAAGACAAATTTCTGCCGAATCGATAGGAAGTAGGTCAGATATGAACTACAGATACATGATTTAATGCTCATGATTTTTTACAAAAATCATTTTTAGGTTCACAATATGATGTTTCTTCAGAGATCCAATGCAAGTTTAGTGAGGCTCGGCCTCGAGCTAAGAATCTTCATGCCCTCCATTCGATTAGGGTTTGACGGTAGTTTCAAATGACCATAACTAAATCAAAAAAATGAAAAAAATGCGAGACCTTCGCGTGGTGTCATATTTTGTGACATAGTTGGGAGGAAAAATATCAAACTTGGTATATTGATTATGTCTCAGAAAACCTTCACAAAATGACCTATCTCATTCGAGGTTTCCTCACTTTCTGTTCAGATGACCAATGTTATGGGCAGAATCGCGACATAGTTTGTGATAATGTGCCCATATTGTGCATACAAGTGCATCATTGGATTGCGAACAATGTTGCAGGAGAGAGTTTTCCTTTTTATCGCACAGAAAAGCCAATTTCCTATTTTCGGAGCGCAAAAATTGGGGCATTTTGTGAAGCAACACCAAATGTTCAATTCAAAAATAATACCACCCTATTTTTCAAAAATACTAGACCACCTTACAAGAACAATGTCCCAACCGGGGCTTTTAAAACCTTTTCGTCTACCCCTGGTGAAAAAGATAAATTTCTGCCGAATCGATAGGAAGTAGGTCAGATATGAACTACAGATACATGATTTAATGCTCATGATTTTTTACAAAAATCATTTTTAGGTTCACAATATGATGTTTCTTCAGAGATCCAATGCAAGTTTAGTGAGGCTTAGCCTCGATCTAAGAATCTTCATGCCCTCGATTCGATTAGGGTTTGACGATAGTTTCAAATGACCATAACTAAATCAAAAAAAATTAAAAAAATGCGAGACCTTCGCGTGGTGTCATATTTTGTGACATAGTTGGGAGGAAAAAATATCAAACTTGGTATATTAATTATGTCTCAAAAAAACCTTCACAAAATGACCTATCTCATTCGAGGTTTCCTGACTTTCAGTTCAGATGACCAATGTTATGGGTAGAATCGTGACATAGTTTGTGATAATGTGCCCATATTGAGCATACATGTGCATCATGGGATTGCGAACAATGTTGCAGGAGGAAGTTTTCCTTTTTGTCGCATGGAAAAGCCATTTCCTATTTTCAGAGCGCAAAAATCGTGGCATTTTGTGAAGCAACACCAAATGTTCAATTCAAAAATGATACCACCCCATTTTTCGAAAATACTAGACCACCTTACATGAACTATTTCCCAACCGGGGCTTTTAAAACCTTTTCGTCTATCCCTGGTGGAAAAGACAAATTTCGGCCAAATCGATAGGAAGTAGGTCAGATATGAACTATAGATACATGATTTAATGCTCATGATTTTTTACAAAAATCATTTTTAGGTTCACAATATGATGTTTCTTCAGAGATCCAATGCAAGTTTAGTGAGGCTCAGCCTCGAGCTAAGAATCTTCATGCCCTCCATTCGATTAGGGTTTGACGATAGTTTCAAATGACCATAACTAAATCAAAAAAATGCGAGACCTTCGCGTGGTGTCATATTTTGTGATATAGTTGGGAGGAAAGATATCAAACTTGGTATATTAATTATGTCTTAAAAAAACCTTCACAAAATGACCTATCTCATTCGAGGTTTCCTCACTTTCGGTTCAGATGACCAATGTTATGGGCAGAATCGCGACATAGTTTGTGATAATGTGCCCATATTTTGCTTACATGTGCATCATGGGATTGCGAACAATATTACAGGAGGAAGTTTTGCTTTTTGTCGCACAGAAAAGCCATTCCCTATTTTCGGAGCGCAAAAATCGTGGCATTTTGTGAAGCAACGCCAAATGTTCAATTCAAAAATGATACTACCCCATTTTTCGAAAATACTAGACCACCTTAGATGAACTATTTCCCAACCGGGGCTTTTAAAACCTTTTCGTCTACCCCTGGTGAAAAAGACAAATTTCTGCTGAATCGATAGGAAGTAGGTCAGATATGAACTACAGATACATGATTTAATGCTCATGATTTTTTACAAAAATCATTTTTAGGTTCACAATATGATGTTTCTTCAGAGATCCAATGCAAGTTTAGTGAGGCTCAGCCTCGAGCTAAGAATCTTCATGCCCTCCATTCGATTAGGGTTTGATGATAGTTTCAAATGTCCATAACTAAATCAAAAAAATCAAAAAAATGCGAGACCTTCGCGCGGTGTCATATTTTGTGACATAGTTGGGAGGAAAAATATCAAAATTGGTATATTAATTATGTCTTAAAAAAACCTTCACAAAATGACCTATCTCATTCGAGGTTTCCTCACTTTCGGTTCAGATGACCAATGTTATGGGCAGAATCGCGACATAGTTTGTGATAATGTGCCCATATTGTGCATACATGTGCATCATGGGATTGTGAACAATGTTGCAGGAGGAAGTTTTCCTTTTTGTCGCATGAAAAAGCCATTTCCTATTTTCGGAGCGAAAAAATCGTGGCATTTTGTGAAGCAACACCAAATGTTCAATTCAAAAATGATACCACCCCATTTTTCGAAAATACTAGACCACCTTACATGAACTATTTCCCAACCGGGGCTTTTAAAACCTTTTCGTCTACCCCTGGTGAAAAAGACAAATTTCTGCCGAATCGATAGGAAGTAGGTCAGATATGAACTACAGATACATGATTTAATGCTCATGATTTTTTACAAAAATCATTTTTAGGTTCACAATATGATGTTTCTTCAGAGATCCAATGCAAGTTTAGTGAGGCTCAGCCTCGAGCTAAGAATCTTCATGCCCTCCATTCGATTAGGGTTTGACGATAGTTTCAAATGACCATAACTAAATCAAAAAAAAAATTCAAAAAAATGCGAGACCTTCGGGTGGTGTCATATTTTGTGACATAGTTGGGAGGAAAAATATCAAACTTGGTATATTGATTATGACTCAAAAAAACCTTCACAAAATGAGCCATCTCATTCGAGGTTTCCTGACTTTCGGTTCAAATGACCAATGTTACGGGCATAATCGTGACATAGTTTGTGATAATGTGCCCATATTGTGCATACATGTGCATCATGGGATTGCGAACAATATTACAGGAGGAAGTTTTGCTTTTTGTCGCACAGAAAAGCCATTTCCTATTTTCGGAGCGCAAAAATCGGGGCATTTTGTGAAGCAACACCAAATGTTCAATTCAAAAATACTACCACCCCATTTTTCAAAAATACTAGAACACCTTACATGAACAATATCCCAACCGGGGATTTTAAAACCTTTTCATCCACCCCTGATGAAAAAAACAAATTTCTGCCGAATCGGTAGGAAGTGAGTCAGATATGAACTGCAGGTACATGATCTAATGCTCATGATGTTTTACAAAAAAAAAATTAGGTTCAAAATATGATATGGATGTCATATTTGGATTTCTCTCATTTTTCTGATTGATTTAGATATTTTATTTGTCGAATTCCGATTTACGGATTTAAATATATGAATTATTCCATATTAAATAGAAAAAGGCAAAAAAAATCATTTTATTTTTTTATTTGGATTCAAGATTATTATTACTTATTCATTGTTGTCTACTTAAATAATTGTTTGGAATCTAAAACTGAGATGTATGACATCATGGTCCAAGAGTTAATAGGATTGATATGAAAGTATTATCGACAAGGTATGGTTTCTTTTTTTGGAAGCTCATTCAGAAGGAACAAAGAAGTTAAGCGTGCTAGGGCTAGAGTAGTGTTAGGATGGGTGACCGTAGGGAAAGTTTGATTATGTGTGCAATTTGACCTAATATGAAAAATACTTAGAGTTAAAAGTATCCCATATGAGAGACTGACAAGTAAAAAATATTTTAAAAAGTTTGAAAAAACAATTGAATTTTTTAAAAAATTTATTTTGAAAAGGCAGCCTCTTTGTCGTGTACGTGACTCACGGCAAAGACAGCATTTGCCGTGTAGAATTTATGGGTGGCACACGGCATAGGCTGCTTTTGCCGTGTTGGATTTATGAACGACACACGGCAAATAATAGACACCGTCATCGTCAATGGGAACCGTTATGTCACTTTACTTTGCAAAGATTTTGCCGTGGCAAACGTTGCCGTGTGGCATTTGCCGTGTGTATACACATGGCAAAGCCTTTGCCGTGTATATTGCCTACACGGCATCGACATAGTTTCCCGTAGTGGATGGAGTATGATAAGTCGAAAACAGTACTACTACTTATTTGTGAAACTAGAAGAGATTAACACCATAATGAGACCAAAATTAGTTGCAATGCAAGATAGAAAACCAATACCTGCGATAGACTGCAGCCCTCCCACAAATTTCCAGGCGCGTAAAGGTTGTTTATAAGCTTCTCCTCAAACTGTTTGCCGCACTGCGGGCACTGGATACAGAGATTCATAAACAGCATAAATACTTAGAATAACTGCAATTCTGTTTGATTTGTGCGCGCCGTACTCGCCTTGTCACATACCTTTGCACTCCGGTTACCAGCACGCCGTAGCCACTTCTCAAGGCAGGATCTGCCGTACACATGTCCACAAGGAATGCAGCTATTGGGATAGGAAATGAGATCAATTATTATTGGTTTGCAAAACAAAAAATTCTTGTTTGATGAGGACTTCCACAGCTCAAATCAAACACTGATAGGCATGCATGCATGAACCAAGAATTTCCCTCGAGAAAAAGTAGTACCAAAAAATTGTAACAAGATAGTACACTGTAGCGGTCATTTCTTACTCACCAGATTCGATGGCCGCCGTCGCAGGTCCATGGGTCCATGCAGACGGAGCAAATTGCGTGCACCGTCGACGGCGTCGACGTTTCCCCACGCAGCCTCGACAATATCCTCGGCGATCTGTGCGCTCTGCGAGAACTCACCTTCCTCCTTGTCGTCGTCGTCTTCGTCCATATCCTCGACCTCTTCTTCATACTCTGAGCCGTCGTCCTCCTCATGCTCTGATCCGTCGGACGAATACTCGTCGGAAGCGGCGGCCATGTCAATCACCTCGACACCTCCGTCTCCCCTTGCCCCGGTAACAGCACGATGTGGCGCCTCTCGGTTCACCGTCGGCTCCGCTTCCTCCCTGTCGGGCGCCATCGGCAGCGATGACGACATGGATGCTGGAATGGCAAGGAGAGGTGAGGTGTTGGTCGTCATGAACGTACTAGTATGCAACGCCGTCTTTATAATCCTCACCGGTCACCGCGCGTGCGATAGTTCTCGAGGCGCGCGGCGAGCGCTTCGGGTGAAACAAAATGATTAAAGCTAGCCGGCCCAGTGCAACTTCCCCAAATGCAACGGCAAACGAAAAGCCAGCCATTTTATTTCCATACTGGTATGCTACTCCTTCCGTCCCAAAAAAAATTGACTTGGATTTATCTAAAATATGTCTTGATAAATGCAAATCTAGATCGCTTATTTCTAGACGGAAGGAGTTGTCACAGAAATACAAACCCAAACCCAAACCCAATTAAACCTGAAAAACAATACGGACTGCTCATACTAGGGCGTGTTTGCTTTTCTCGTATTTAGCGGGAAGCATGTGTCACCGGTGAAAAAAGGGCCTCTAGTCCGGGTTCATAAGGGCCATTGGTCCCGGTTTCCGAACCGGGACCAATCACTCGGGACTAATGCTGGTCCTGGTTCGGGCACGAACCGGGACCAATGAGTCTCCACGTGGGCGGGCGCGCGACGAGGGGGTGGATCATTGGTCTCGGTTCGTGGAACAAACCGGGACCAATAGGTCTCCACGTGGGAGCGTGAGAGGAGGGGGGGGGGGTTGGATCATTGGTCCCGATTCGTGGCACGAACAGGGATCGTTGGTCTCTGTACCGCGGCAGTGTTTGTGTCGCGGCAGGATTTTCGGGTTATTTTCGTGTCGCGGCAGGATTTTCGGGCTAATTTTGTGCCACGACAGGGTTTATTTATTTATTTATTTGGTGTTTTGTATTCAATTTAATGGTACTACATATATACAGCAATAATGAAACCACGATATATATATTACACATCATGATCACAAATATATTATACACCGTCTCATTCGTTTTCTTGGTCGAAACATATTATAATTACAAACGGTAGTCACACGAATTTGATATAATTTATATCTTCTTTTTTACACTTCACCCTTCCAAATGAACAGGGTAATAGTATTCTCCTTTCGGATCTATGACTTGTTCTAACAAGAATCCGGCAATGTCCTTTTGAATTGCTTGCACGCGTTCTTTTGATAGAAGACCGTCTTGCATCCGTTCGATCTAATTTAAAGAAGGGGATCAATATATATGAATGAAACTAAACACAATTGGTGGTAATAAAATAAAGTTGTGATTATTGTTTATCGTACTTCAATTTTTTTGATGCTCCGGCCTGCGCCCTTCTCTTTGGTCGTCTAGCGAATGAACTTGCAGACATAGTATCTACATAAGTTATTCCAGGCTTCCTGCCTCAAGCACTTTACGAGAACGGAGTTCAATCAAAATAATAATCAAGCATGATAATGGTAGTATTGAAACTAGAATCAAAGAGATGTGTGGATCTAGCAAGTAGTACTTATAGTCAATGGTTGAAATATAAGCTCTGGCTTCCAAACACCCCTAGTTTTGGCGGTGAACCGTTTTCAAGCCTTCTAGAGGCATTCCTGCATGTCCGCCCACTTTTCTAATGGTGTGCGTTTCAAGTCCAGGACTTTTACTACTCCGGTGTCAACAACAATGATTAACGGAATATAGTGGAAGTTAGACACACTAACAAAATATAACGCGAGTCAATTATACGCTTAACATCGAGTAAGCGAAAATAGAATGTGTACAAGACAGTAACACTCACCCAACGTTGTAAGGATATAGTATTTCCCAGTTGTTCCTGAAATACGTCAACGCTTGTACCAAGTTATCCTCTATCTCTTTGGGTTTCGTTTTTAGAGTAACTTCATGAACAAATTTGCAGTCAACAAACCCAAGATCAAAGATTTATCCTTTGTTGCAATCGAGAATCTTCATTCTGCATATATAAGTAGTATAGTGATGAGTAAGATTATACAAGCAACGAATGAGCTGAGCTAGAAAGACTTAATTATAGAAATTAATAATACTTACAAACAATAGGCACTGACGATAGTTTTGTCGAGGGCGTCTTGTTGGTAAAACTGAAATAATTCTGGAAATTCGATCAGTAGGAAGCCATCTCCATGACCATGATGGTGGTGTTTATATGCAGCATAGATCCAGTTTTTGGATTCAGCACAGGCTTGAATGTACCAGTTATGCAAACTTCGCATTTTTGTTGGTAGATCTTTGACTAACTCGGGTTTGACGAGAGGAGCCCCGTATTGGTACACGTATTTTGTTTCTTGGTACCGCTCGAACTCATCCATACGGCTCATGTACTCAGTAATAGATAGTGCATATAATTGGGCTTTTTCTCTGTACAGTCGAACAAACTCCGGATCAATGTTCGGATCATACCGCTCCTGGGCTCTCCACTCATTGGTATCGTACACTTTGAGCGGTTCGATCGATTGATTTTTCTGTTGTCCGAGCTGGGCAACTTCTTTCTCGACTCTCCGCTCTTTTGCCTCAACCGACTTGGTAATAGAGCGATTATAGTCTGATGTGAGCGCTATGGGTTGGTGAAGCTGAATCTTAAGCGCGGCTGCTTTGGCTTTATCTTCTGCGGTGACCGGGAAGAATGGCTCTATCGCCTTTTTCTTGTTAGCCATGTCAATCTTCCACTTTTAATAATGGGCATCTACGACCGCAGCAGTTTCCTCATCTGTCTTCTCGCAAGGTAGCTTCTTCATATTCTTATGAGGTACTTTTGGGAGGGGCGATAGCTTACATTTCGGTGATCGGAACGTGCTCTTGCTGCTGCTGGTGGTGCTGCCCCTCTTAGTATACTTCTGGTTTTGTCTCTGAGGCTCAGGGGACGGAGACGGCTGACATGGCGGCGGAGACGGCTGAGGCGGCGATGGAGACGATTGCATTGAGTGGTGAGGCGGTGAAGGCGACGGTTGCGCTGGAGAATGGTGAGGTGGCGACGAAGGTGGATTGCTGCTCTGAGGAGTGGTTGGCCTTGTCGGCACATAATTTGGAAGCACGATGCGCTCCTTTGGCCGTAGAATAGTCCCCCTTTGGCTTCTCCTAGTTGAGTCAGCTCCATATATTCCCCCGCAGGGTGGTCTAGCTTCAGCTCCTCAAAATCTTCCTTCACATCTTCCACCATGACAACAACGTACCCTTTTGGAACCGGTCTGCAATGCCAAGTTGGGTTAGGCACAATTGGTACGGCCATGACGACCGCCGTCGTCACCCTTAAGTTCATAACCTGCACCTTTAGCTCACAAGTTGTGCTCTCCGTGATATCATCCACTGGGTAGCGTTTAGGAGGAGATGTCATCGGTGCATCATCATCAACATCATGGAGCTGCGTGGAAGCGACGCTGCTTTTCTAATTCGATAGGGCACTGGTACCCTCGAATGCAGCTTCTACCATGTGCCACTGAGATTGGCCGCTAGTACCTTGCTGGCTAAGTCTGTCGAGTTGATCCTGGTGCCGCTTTAATGCTTCTTCTACATTACACAGCCGGTCTGCAGCAGCCGCCTTCTCAGCTGTCTCCCTTTCCTTTCTCCTTTGATGGCTTTTATCGGGATATGTCTTCATTTCCGCGGGGAAGGCAACATTCCATGACTTGGAGCCTGGTGTGCCTCGTGCTCGTCCTTTGTGTTCAGGATTTTTAAGGGCGCGTGTGAGCTCGTCGTTCTCTCTATCAGGAACGAACCATCCCGCTACAACATCATCTACTGCATTTCTAATATCAGCCGTTTCTGATTATATATTGCCCTCCCTTCTTCGGCCAACGTGCCCCCATGGCCGTAAAACCAGTTTCTCGCCCGTGGTGTCCATGTTGTGGGCTCTGGTCTGATCCCGGCGGCAATGTAATTGACCTCAAGTGCATCCCTCTTAGGCATGCAACGGGCGTAGCCAGCAGGCCCCATATTATGATGGTACACTTTCTTAGCAGCGTTCTCCGTATTTATTCTAGACCTTTCTTTAGCTTTCTCTGATGTCTTTTACTTCACAAAATCCTCCCACTGGTGTCTTAACTTAGCATAGCCGCCTTGATTGAAACCCTGAGTCTTCTCTACCTTGACAAAGTTATTGTACAGTTTCTTCTTCCAGTTCTTGAATGCATCGGCCATCTTGATGAGAGCAAACTTCTTGACTCTTTGCACAAGCTCCATGCTTGCTCTCTCCTCCTCATCTGGATTCACATCTGGCATCCGCAGGAGGAAATTAATCATGAGCTTGTCAAAAAGCTTATCTTTGGCGATGTCGCCGACATACAGGACTCCACCACCGCTTGGCCGATTCCATTCTTGAACGGTGATTGGGATGTAGTCCCTCACAAGAACTCCGCATTGCTTGACAAATTTTCTTGTGACATCGACGGGAGCTTGCGGTTCGCCATCTACATCGACCACTTCGATCCTATACCTCATAGTGTCATCCAACTTTTTTGTTGGGCCTCGTTTCGTTCTTACGGAAGAAGTTCTCGATCCGGAGGGCTAAAAGAAGAAAGAGTGTTAATATATGCATGTATATACATAGACAACAGCATTTTAATTACAAAAATACATATATACACCTCGCCGGTGTTTGCGAGATTTAAGGTTCCTCCGCAGCCGTCACCTTCTCCCTCATCGGCTTCTCCCCTGTCCTAGGCTTCGTCTTCTACCTCACCGGAGCCGTCTCCTCGGTTGAGAGACTCATCTCCCTGGCCGGAATCGTTCAGAAACTCACTGGTGACATCGATATTGATATCTTCATTTTCGCAGATCATTCTGTGGAGGATGTTTTCCTGATGTTCTAGAATCATAGTATCTTGCTGTGTTGGATCCATAGTATCTGCAAATTAAGATTTGCAAGTTACTATAATGAAAATAATGAAGGAAATATGCCTTGAGAGGCAATAATAAAGTTGTTATTATATATTCCTTATATATGATAGATGTTTATTTTACATGCTAGAATTGTATTGATCAGAAACATCAATACATGTGTGTTTAATAAACAAAAAGGGTTCCTAGTTATGCCTCTCTTATAGACTAGCTTGTTGATTAACAAGATGATCAAGGTTTCCTGATCATGGACATTGGATGTTGTTAATAACAAGGTCATACCATTGGTGGAATGATGTGATGAACATTCATCCGAAGTATAGCATTATGATCAAGTCATTATGTTTATATTTCTATAACATCATACGAAGTAATCTTTATCCTTAGACCATGAGATCATGTTAATTGCTAACACCGGAAGAGTATCTTGATAACATCAAACGTCACACCGTAACAGGGTGACTATAAAGATGGGTTCAGTACTACAAAGGTGTTATGTCGAGGCTCATGGATCAAGAGTGGAATTTGTCAATCCAGATGACGGATAGATATACTCTGGGCCCTCTAGGTGATATCACATTAAGATAGCTTGCAAGCAAGTGATGTGATCACTAGAATGTTATATCACTGGAACGAGAAAAGAGTGCATGTCGGTAACGAGATCAAACTAGGTATGGAGATACCGATGATCGAGTCTCGGACATGTAATATATAGAGAGACAAAGGTATTTAGTTACAAGCGTTAAAGGTTCTCACGATCACATAAGTCATCGTTGAATGTGTAGGAGTCAGTACGGATCTCCAGGTCCCGCTGCTGATTATTGATCGGAGAAGGGTCTCGATCATGTCTGCATTATTCGCGAACCGTAGGGTGGCACACTTAAGAATTACCGGGCACCATTTTGGAGCACATATGTTTCAGACGAAAGAATTGCAAAGCGCAGGAATTGTTTCAATAGAAACCGAAAATTGTTTCGGGTGAAATTGCAGAAAGTGGTTCTGCATGTGATATTCAAATATTGCAAGGGGCTATATGTGCATGTTTGTTAATTAAAGTAATTAAAAAAATTCTGAATAAATTTAATAAAAAGAGTTTTATTAAATAAGAGAGCATTAAATTTGGAGAAATTTAATGCATTTGAAGTGGAGACTTTAGAAGGGAATGTGAAGAGGCATTTTTCTGTGGAGGGGTTACCACCACATGAATGGGGGAGGTGAGGGGTCACCCCCCATGCGCCGGCCATGGAGAGAGGGGGCACCCCCCTCCTGCTATAAAAGGCCACCCATTCCCTCCTTCATCCACACACCTCCTTGTGAAGGATCTCTCTCCCCCTCTAGAATTATTCCCCCATGGTCTCGGATTAGCGAGATACATGTTCCCGGTGGCATTTCGTCTGGAAGGAGTTGCTGCTTCTGCTGGATCGCTGGAGCGAGGAGGTGGAGGTTGTCCGGTGGCTTGAACGTGTGTGCGAGTGCGGATGCGCTGTTGAGTTGCGGCGCTCAGACTTCCTCACGATCTTGAGATCGGCAAGTGTACGACTACATCAACCACGAGCTCATACTTGTTAACAAAACTCGTTGTCTTCGAGGGTAAGGTCTCGTTGGATGTATGTGCACCCGTTGCTTTGTACCTAGTAGATAGATCTTGGCGTGTAGTTCACACCATAGGAATTTTTTTCTATGCTACGGACCCAACAAATAATGCAAAACACTATGCACTCGATCTTCGATGGTGTTGATCTCGGTCTTTGATCTTGATCTCGATATCGTATTCTACCGGGAAGAAGCAAACACCAGAAAGAAAGGGGGAACAACAATCAACACATGGCATCGATGCAATGCTCAAGCAAAGATGATGATATAACAAGTTAATTAATATTGTAATGAAACCCTATGGCATGCTTGGAAATTTAAGCGGGATCCGAGGGGTCCAAACCCTAATACAGGAGAGACCCTCGAATCACCTACGGGGGTTCATTTGTTCTTCTAATTAAACTTGTGATTAAAGTTGTTCAACAATGCATGATATTGATGGTAAAGTGTAGATCTCATTTTTCTGAACATTTTGATATATTATTTGTATTTTTCTGACTTATAAATAATTACTTATTAAGTTTATAAGATTTATCTTTTTTCTGAAATTATTAAAACAATTATCAAACCTTTATTGCGTCAGCATAGGTGAAGGCTGACGTCACCTAGGGCTGGGGAACCTTTTCTCACTGATGCAGCGCCTACCCACAGTGACTGATGAGTGGGGCCAGGGCCACGTCGGGCTGCCACGCTGGCAGAGCTTGCTCGACGCCCACATGAGCGCCACCTTGGCGCCACATGGGCTCGCCAGAGGGCACGTCGGCCGGCGATGGTTAGCGACACTAGAGGGCTTGCTGGAACGCGCAGAAGGTCGAGTTCGAACGAGCGAATCACGAGGAAGCTAACGGTGGTCGCGCTGCCCCTTATTGGTCATCGGAGCGTCGTCTGCGATGGCGTCCGACGGCGGCGGACAGTGGCGCTCGGTGATAGAATGAAACGGAGTGAGAGAGAAAGGAGAGGTCCTGGAGGACCAGCGGCTCACCACGAAGATGATGGACGGGTCGACGAGGCCGGAGGAGCTCGGAAGCAGCAGCAATGGCGACGACCGGAGTCGGAGCAGACGGTGACCGTGGCGTCGATTTCCAGCGGGCGCGGGTGACGGCCGGAGTTGGAGCAGACGGTGACCGTGGCGGCGGCGGGCATCGACGGCGTGAAGCGGCCGCTCTGGATTTGGGCAGCCTGACGACATGATCTTGCTCCGCCGCAAATGTTCCTTAGCCGCGCGTCGATGAGCTCTGTGATTTGGGGGAGTTGGGGAGGAGGAAGGGCCGAGGCTGTTAACTGTACATGCCTTTGGTCCCGGTTCGTCCCACCAACCGGGACCAAAGGATCAATGGTCCCGGTTGGTGGGACAAATTGGACCAATGGTCTGGGCAGGAGCGTTGCTGTCCTGCCACGTGCGCGCGCCTTTGGTCCCGTTTCGTCCCACCAACCAAGACCAAAGAATCCACGGTCCCGGTTGGTGGGACGAATCGGACCAAAGGCATGTTGATGGCAGCGCGCGCACCCAGGATTATCGGTCCCGGCTGGGGGGACAAATCGGGATCGTTGACCCGTTTTTTAGATTTTGGCAAACCTTTTGGTCTTCCCGCCATTTTCAAATTTGTTTTCTTCTTTAATTAATAAGATGTTTCAATTTAAGATGATTATTTCTTTGGACTTTCAAAAACCTTTTAACAGGAAAAGTGCTTCAATTTAAATAACTAATCAAAAACCATTTTCTGTTTTCAAATATTTTTATTTGAGCTATACAATTTTCCTATTTTCATTTAAAATTGCATTACAAAATATTTATTGCATAATTTGGAATTTGAAAAAACTTTCAAGAGGAAAAGTGCTTCAATTTAAATAACTAATCAAAAACCATTTTCTGTTTTCAAATATTTTTATTTGAGCTATACAATTTTACTATTTTCATTTAAAATTGCATTACAAAATATTTATTGCATAATTTGGAATTTGAAAAAACTTTCAAGAGGTAAAGTGCTTCAATTTAAATAACTAATCAAAAACCATTTTCTGTTTTCAAATATTTTTATTTGAACTATACAGTTTTACTATTTTCAATTAAAATTGTGTTACCAAATATTTATTGCATAATTTGGAATTTGAAAAAACTTTCAACAGGAAAAGTGCCTCAATTTAAATAACTAATCAAAAACCATTTTCTGTTTTCAAATATTTTTATTTGAACTATACAATTTTACTATTTTCAATTAAAATTGCATTACCAAATATTTATTGCATAATTTGGAATTTGAAAAAACTTTCAACGAGAAAAGTGCTTCAATTTAAATAACTAATCAAAAACCATTTTCTGTTTTCAAATATTTTTATTTGAACTATACAATTTTACTATTTTTAATTAAAATTGCATTACCAAATATTTATTGCATAATTTGAAATTTGAAAAAACTTTCAACAGGAAAAGTGCTTCAATTTAAATAACTAATCGAAAATCATTTTCTGTTTTCAATTTTTTTATTTGAACTATAAAAGTTCAGCGAGGCTCAGCCCCGGGCTAAGAAGCTTCATGCCCGCCGTTTTGAATATAGCTTGAAACGGGCATAAGAAATTCAAAAATGATCCAAAAAATGTGAAACCTTTGTGTGGTGTCATATTATGTGTCATAGTTGCAAGGAAAAATATTGAACTTGAAAAATTGCAAATATCATAAAAAATCCTTCACAAAATGACCTATCATGTTCGAGGTTTCATGGCATTTAGGTCAAACCACCAATGTTATGGCTAGAATCAGGGCATAGTTTGTGATAATGTGCCCATATTGTGCACACATGTGCATCTTGGGATGGCTTACGATGTTGCAAGAGAAAGTTTTCCTTTTTGACGCACAAAAAAGCCAATTTCCATTTTTGAGGTGCCGAAATCGGGGTGTTCTGTGAAGCAACCACCAAATTAAAGTTTGGCATTGGTACCAACCCATTTAAAAAAAATACTAGACCACCTTATATGGACAATTTCCCAACCGGTGTATCTAGAACCTTTCCGTCCATCCCTCATGAAAAAGAGAAATCCTACCGAATCGGCAGGAGGTTGCCCAGATTTGAACTATAAGTACATGATATAATGCTTGTGAATTTTTTTTAAAATCATTTATTGGTTCATAACATGCTATTTCATCAGAGATCCACTTCAAGTTTAGCGAGGCTCAGCCCTGGGCTAGGAATCTTCATCCCCACCGTTTTGAATATGGTTTGAAACGGGCATAAGAAATTCAAAAATGATCCAAACCATTTTCTGTCTCCAACGGGGACTAAAGATAAACCTGTAGTCCAGGTTGGAGACACCATCCGAGACTAAATATGGGTGGCGACACTATGCCAGTGAGTGTCGACACTATTTTGTGTGTGTCGACACTATTTTGTGAGTGGCGACACTATTTCAGTGGGTTGCGACATTATGACAGTGGTGAGTGTCGACATTATGTCGTGACTATCGATAGTATGTCATGCTATAGAAGTTATGAACTACAAGAGCAGGGACAACATTACGGCCAACTTCAGGGAGATTCCGGAGGATCCAGTCCTCAGGAAACGATATATCAGTCCCGGTTTCCTAACTTAGACTACGGATTTGGGACTAAAGGCCCCCTTTATTCCCGCCGGTCCAGCCACAAACCGGGACTAACACTCAAGACATTTATTATTATTAAAAAACTGGGACTAAGGAATCGGGACTAAAGGCCCCCTTTATTCCCGCCGGTCCAGCCACAAATCGGGACTAATGGAATCGGGATGGCTTACGATGTTGCAGGAGGAAGTTTTCCTTTTCGACGCACGAAAAAGCCAATTTCCATTTTTGAGGTGCCGAAATCGGGGTGTTCTGTGAAGCAACCACAAAATTAAAGTTTGGCATTGGTACCAAAAAATCCTTCATAAAATGACCTATCATGTTCGAGGTTCTCATATAAAGTTTTCATACATCACATAAAGTTTCCATACATTATATAGATTTACATAGGGTTTAGGGTATGAATCCTTCGTCGCTTATGTCGATCCCTTGCCTATGATCGCTTCTTAGGCCATAACCATGGAGCATCTTCTTTGCTTAACGGGATGCTTGGGTCAGTTTTCACGGTGAAGGGCGGAATTTCATCAAACTTATCATAATCTGCTGACATGTCTGTCTTGTACTCGACTCCCGCGATGTTTCTTTTCCCGGAAAGAACTATGTGACGCCTGGGCTCATCGTCTGATGTATTCGTTTCCTTATTTTTTTCTTTTTTCGGTCTAGAGGACATGTCCTTCACATAAAAAACCTGAGCCATATCATTGGCTAGGACGAATGGTTCGTCTCTGTAACCAATATTCTTGAGATCCACTGTTGTCATTCCGGACAGCTGGTCTACCTTTACCCCTTATCCATTCATGTTGACCCAACTGCACCGAAACAAAGGGACCTTAAAAGTAGGTCCATAGTCAAGTTCCCATATCTCCTCTATGTAACCATAGTATGGGTCCTTTTTCCCATTCTCGCATGTTGCATCAAAGCGGACACCACTATTTTGGTTGGTGCTCTTTTTACCTTGGGCAATCGTGTAAAATGTATTACCATTTATCTCGTACCCTTGGAAAGTCCATACAGTCGCAGATGGTGTCGCAGCCAACAAGTAGAGCTGATCTCCAATAGTGGTGTCATTCATGAGATGTAATAGCAACCAAGTGCTGAAAGTCTCCATGTGATTTTCTTTAATCCAGTATACATCCTTCCCCGGGAACTTGGAGCGTACAACATTCATGTGTTCCTCGATATATGGAGCCACGAAGGTAGAACTTTGTAGAACTGTGTAGTGTGCTTGATTCAAAGAATGCCCGTCCCCAAATATCATTGCTTTCTTTCCTAGCGTGCCTTTTCCACTTAGTCTCCCCTCATACCATGATTCATGAACACCAATCAGCTTAAGGTCAGGAAGAAAGTCTACACAGAACCCAATGACCTCCTCTGTTCCATAGCCCTTGGAGATGCTTCCTTCTGGCCTAGCACGGTTATGAACATATTTCTTTAAGACTCCCATGAACCTCTCGAAAGGGAACATATTGTGCAGAAATACAGGACCGGGAATGTAAATCTCTTCGACTAGGTGAACTAAAAGATGTGTCATAATATTGAAGAAGGACGGGGGGAACACCAACTCAAAACTGACAAGACATTGGACCACATCCTTCTGTAGCCTTTCCAGACTTTCTCGATCGATTACCTTCTGAGATATTGCATTGAGGAATGCACATAACTTCACAATGGCTAATCGAACATTTTCCGGTAGGAGCCCCCTCAATGGAACCGAAAGCAACTGCGTCATAATCACGTGGCAATCATGAGACTTCATGTTCTGAAATTTTTTATCTGCCATATTTATTATTCCCTTTATATTTGACAAGAAGCCAGCCGGGACCTTGATACTATAAAGGAATTCAAAAAAGATTTCCTTCTCTGCTTTGGTAAGAGCGTATCTTCTTAAGTATTCACGTACTTTATCTGTATGCTTGTTGTATGGGTCTTTGATACATTGTTGGTCCTCCCGTGCTTCTGGTGTATCTTGTTGTGTTCGCAGCATAGAAAACAAAAAAAATTCCTACAATGAGAACTATACGCCAAGATCTATCTACTAGATATAGAGCAACGGGTGGACATACATCCATGAAGAACTTACACTCGAAGACAACGAGTTTTGTTAACGAGTAGGAACTCGTGGTTGATGTAGTCGTACGCTTGCCGATCTCAAGACCGTGTGGAAGTCCGAGCTCTGCAAACCAGCAGCGCATCCGTCCTCGCACACACGTTGAAGCCACCGGACAACCTCCACCTCCTCGCTCCAGCAAATCAGCGGAAGCAACAACTCCTTCCAGACGCAAGGCCACCGGGAACATGTATCTCGCTAATCTGAGACCATGGGGGAATATCTAGAAGGGGAGAGAGATCCTATGCAATAGTAGCACTCGGTATCAGACTTAGGGCCAGCTCGGGATTACTTTTCAGGTGCGGCAACAGATTTGCCACCCTTCTTTCCCTTCTACTTGCCTTTCTTGTCCTTCTTGAAACCAGTGGTCTTATTGATCATCAACACTTGATGTTCTTTCCTAATCTCCACTTCTGCAGTCTTAAGCATTGACAGAAGCTCGGGAAGAGACTTCTTCATGCCCTGCATATTATAGTTCATCACGAAGCTCTTGTAGCTAGGTGGCAGAGATTGGAGAACACGATGTATGTCTAATTCAATGGGAATCATTATTCCCAAGGACACAAGCTTATCGGCGTACCCAGACATTTTGAGTACGTGCTCACTAACGGAGCTGTTCTCCTCCATCATGCAGCTAAAGAACTTTTCAGAACCATTATAACTCTCTACGGCAACATGGGTATCGAAAATAATTTTCAATTCTCCCATGGTATCAAAGGCATTGCCATTTTCGAAACGCTTTCGAAGTTCTGGCTCTAGCCCATACAGTATCCCGCAATGAACTAAGTTGTGGTCCTCCTGACGAGTTATATAGACATTCTTTTCCTTGTCAGGGGCATCAGGAGCTGGTGGGTGGGGGGGCCTAGCGGTGCCTCTAGCATATATTCCTTTTGTGCAGCACTGAGGATAATCCTCAAATTCATAGCCCAGTTGGTGAAGTTGCTACCATTCGTAGCAAGTTTATCTTTCTCCATGAACACATTCAATTTGAAAGTAGGTGGTGCCATCTACAATAGAATTTGTAAAGTTTATTTAGACTAACTTTATGATATATTGAGTTCAACTAATCCAAATTACTAATGAACTCCGACTCAAAAACGACATCCCTTGTGTCTTTTTGGTGATTACATGAACCAAATCCACTACACCAAGTCCGATCATCACGTGAGTCGGTGTACCTTCAAAGGCGAGCATCTATATGGGCATCATACAACTATATGACTCATGCTTAACCTTTTGGTTCGTGTTTCGAGGCCATGTCTGTACATGCTAGGTTCGCCAAGTAAGAACCTTAGTACTCGCGTGTGTAAAACTGTCTTACACCCGTTGTTTGAAAGCGTAGAGTCGAGTACACCCGATCATCACGTGATGTCTCGAAACACGATCCATAGCACGGTGCATACTTAAGAAAGAACACATTTTTATCTTGATATCTAAATGAGGGATCATCTTACAATGCTACCAAAAGCGCCAAACTAGCAGTATAAGATGCTAACATCTAATGTGTAAAGTGAGATGATATGGTTCATGCATTTGATCTCTATCATTTGCATCGTGGTTTGATCTCTATCATTCCTTTGTGTGTAAGGCCAAGGTCTATGGAACTTACACATTGAGTGTGTTGTAAGATTATCTATCATACATCTACTTACAACGGTACCATATCAAGACACTAGCCCAACAACGATCTAAACTAGACGCCTCTAGTTTATCAATTGCAAGTTTTACATGGCTTATGGCTTTCGGAGATAGAACCGGTCTTACCTACGAACATGAACCACAACGAGGATAACCATGTTATTAGCAACTCGTTGTAAATCAGATATTGACTATAGTAGGAGAGACAGACACCCGCCAGCCACTTATGCAAAACTAGTTATATGTCAGTCATGGAACCGGTCTCATGTACGATGACATGTAAGGTTGGTCCGGGCCGCTTCATCCCAGTATGCCACCAATATCCAAAATACATAGAAAATGCAATAACATGATCATCATCGCCCACATATAAACATATGTGTACTACCCATGCAAAGCACTTACGCATAGATCAGGCTCTGATAGCACTGTTGGGTTCGTAGCATAGAAAATAAAAAATTCCAACGATGAGAACTATACGCCAAGATCTATCTACTAGATACAGAGCAACGGGTGGACTTACATCCATGGAGAACTTACCCTCAAAGACAATGAGTTTTGTTAACGAGTAGGAACTCGTGGTTGATGTAGTCGTACGCTTGCCGATCTCAAGATCGTGTGGAAGTCCGAGCGCCACAAATCAGGAGCGCATCCGTCCTCGCACACACGTTCAAGCCACCGGACAACCTCCACCTCCTCGCTCTAGCGAATCAGCAGAAGCAGCAACTCCTTCCAGATGCAAGGCCACCGGAAACATGTATCTCGCTAATCCGAGACCATTGGGGAATATCTAGAGGGGGAGATAGATCCTTCACGAGGAGGTGTGCTTTGTGAGGGAGGAGAGGGGGCCTTTTATAGGAGAGGGGGACTCCTCCCCTCCCATGGCCGGCGGCCAAAGGGGGGTGCCCCCACCTCTTCCTCATTCATGTGGTGAAGATCCACTCAGATAAATTTTGACTCCACCCAAAGTTCCACTCACATGCATTAAATTTCCACCAAATTTAATGCAACTCTCAATTAATAAAACTATTTTATTTATTTTATTCAGAATTTTGTTAATTACTTTAATTAACAAACATTCACATAAAACCCCTTGCAACATTTCAATATCACATGCAGAACCACTTTCTGCAATTTCACCCGAAACATTTCCTGCGCTTTGCAAACCTTTTGTCTAAAACATTTGTGCTCCTAAATGGTGTCCGGCAACCCTTAAGTGTGTCACCCTACGGTTCACTAATAATGCAGACATGATTGAGACTCCTCTCAGATTAATAATCAGAAGTGGGACCTGGAGATCCATACTGACTCCTGCACATTCAACGATGATTTCTGTGATCGTGAGAACCTTTAATGCTAGTAATTTAATCCCTTTGTCTCATGATATAATACATGTCTGAGATTCGATCATTGGTATCCAAATACCTAGTTTGATCTCGTTACCGACATGCACTCTTTTCTCGTTCCCGTGATATAACATTCTAGTGATCACATCACTTGCTCGCAAGCTATGTTAATGTGATATCACCGAGAGGGCCCAGAGTATATCTATCCGTCATCGGGATTGAAAAATTCCACTCTTGATCCATGAGCCTCAACATAACACCTTTGTAGCACTGAACTCACCTTTATAGTCACCCTGTTACGGTGTGACGTTTGTTGTTATCAAGATACTCTTCCGGTGTTAGAAATTAACATGATCTCATGGTCTAAGGACTAAGATTACTTCGTATGATGTTATAGCAATATAAACATAATGACTTGATTGTAATGCTATACTTCGGATGAATGTTCATCACATCATTTCACAAATGCTGTGACCTTGTTATTAACAACATCTAATGTCCATGATTAGGAAACCTTGATCATCTTGTTAATCAACAAGCTAGTCTATAAGAGAGGCATAACTAAGAACCCTTTTTGTTTATTAAACACACATGTATTGACGTTTCCTATCAATACAATTATAGCATGCAAAATAGACATCTATCATATACAAGGAATACATAATAACAACTTTATTATTGCCTCTCAGGGCATATTTCCTTCATATCTTTTGTCTTCCCATACACGCCCAGGAAGCCTAGCAGGTTCACGCAAAGATTCTTCGTCACGTGCATTACGTCGATTGAAGAACGGACCTCTAGGTCTTTCCAATACTCAAGCTCCCAAAATATAGATTTATTTTTCCACATGGCGGTGTGTCATGGGGTCTTTCGGAACAGATTGACCGCCAGGACCCTTTCCAAAGATTACTTCTAGGTACTTCACCATACCAAATACATCAGCACCTTTAGGGAGCATAGGCTTCTTCCGGTAATCTGCCTCACCATTGAAATGCTTGCCTTTCTTTCTTACTTGATGATTGGTCGGAAGAAATTTACGACACCCCAGGTACACAACCTTCTTACATTTATCCAAATATGTACCTTTAGTTTTATCTAAATAGTGCGTGCATGCATTATATCCCTTATTTGACTGTCCTGAAATGTTACTAAGAGCAGGCCAATCATTGATGGTTACGGGCTCCTGTTTGTGCTCATCCCACACCTTTACACCTGGTTCTGCCCACAACTACAAGAGTTCATCGCCGGGTTGCTTCGGTCCTTGGATGAGTACTGGCATCATAATAAACTTCCGCTTCATGCACAACCAAGGAGGAAGGTTGTAGATACATAGAGTCACTAGCCAGGTGTTGTGACTGGAGCTCTGCTCCCCAAAAGGATTCATGCCGTCTGTACTTAGACCAAACCATAAGTTCCTCAATTCACCTGCAAAGTTCGAGTAATATCTCTCGATGTTTCTCCACTGCGACCCATCGGCGGGATGTCTCAGTTTCCCGTCTTTCTTATGCTCTTCTTTGTGCCATCACAACAACCTGGCATGCTCTTTGTTTCTGAACAGACGTTTCAACCGTGGTATTATAGGAGCATACCACATAACCTTAGCAGGAACCCTCTTCCTGGGGGGCTCGTCATTACCCTCAACATCACCAGGGTCATCTTGTCTGATCTTGTATCGACAGGTGCATACCGAGCATTTATCCATATTCTCGTACTTCTCATCGCGGTACAGGATGCAGTCATTAATGCATGCATGTATCTTCTCCACATCTAATCCTAGAGGGCAGATAGTCTTCTTTGCTTCGTACATTGTCTCAGGCAGCTCGTTTTCCTTTGGAAGCTTTGGCTTCATTATTTTCAGTAACTTGTCAAATCCCTTGTCAGATAAGCCAGTCTCTGCCTACCATTTTAGCAGTTCAAGTGTGGTACCGAGCTTTGTGCTGCCATCTTCGCAATTTGGGTACAACAACTTTTTGTGATCCTTTTGCATGGCCTCCAACTTAACCTTCTCCCTTTCTGTATCGCATTCTTGCTTTTCATCAGAAATGACCAGACCAAGACCATCAGCGGGCTCATCCGATGCCCGTTGTTCTTCTTCATTGCCGCCTGATGACCCACAAGTATAGGGGGTGTATCGCAGTATTTTTGAGGGAAGTGAAACCCAATTTATTGATTCGACACAAGGGGAGCCAAAGAATATTTATAAGCCTTAACAACTGAGTTGTCAATTCAGCTGCACCTGGAAACAATCTTGCTCAGAGCAGTTTATCAGTAGCAACTGTTTTGTAGTAGGAATAGCAAAGTAACAACAGTAGTAAAGTAAAGGCAGCAGTAACAATAGCAGTAAACAGTGGGATTCGAGTGCGGTAGGCATAGGGATGGATGGACGGGCGTTGCATGGACAAGACAATTCACATAGCAATCAGAACATAGGGCAATTGCAGATAAATAATATAAAGCATCCAAGTACTAGATAATCCTAGGCATGTGTTCCATATATAGTCATACGTGCGAGCAATGAGAACTTGCACAACATCTTTTGTCCTGCCAGCCCGTTTGCAGCGGGACCTCTAGGGAACTACTGGCAATTAAGGTGCTCCTTTTAATAGAGCACCGGAGCAAAGCATTAACACTCCGTGAACACATGTGATCCTCACATCGAAGCCATTCCCTCCGGTTATCCCGATTTCTGTCACTTCGGGGCCATTGGTTCCGGACAACAACGTGTGTATACAACTTGTAGATAAGACCAAAAACAATACTATCATAATGAATCAATAACAAGTTCAGATCTGAAATCATGGCACTCAGGCCCTAGTGACAAGCATTAAGCACAACAAGTCGCAACAAAGTCATAAAGCACTAATAAAAGATACTAGGCACCATGCCCTAACAATCTGATGCCATTACATGAACGATCTCATCCAATCCCTACCATCCCCATAGCCTACAACGGGGGATTACTCACTCATAGATGGGGGAAACATGGATGGTCGATGGAGAAGCGATGGTGATGATAATGGCGATGATCTCCTCCAATTCCCCGTCCCGGCATGGTGCCAGAATGGAGTTTCTGGTGCTGTTTCGTGGAATCTGGTGGTGGCGGCGGAGCGGAACTCCTTCTAGAAAAACGTCGAACCCCCCGAAGGTTTTAGGTCAGAAGGCTCCTTATAGGCGAAGAGAGAGGCCGAGGGGGTGCCTGGGGGGCCCACACCCCCCCTCGGCCTGGCCTGGCCCGCGCCACCAGGTGGTGTGGCCACCCCTAACTCTTCTCCATCTCGTATTCTGGCTCCTGGAGTCTTCAGGTGAAATAGGATTTTTGGCATATTTTCCCGGATTTTTCCTAATAGTTGGTTTTGTGCACAAAAAGTAGACACCAAGGCAATTCTCCTGAAAATAGCGTCAATCCGCATTAGTTGTATCCAAATCACACAAGTTTAGAGGAGAAACAATAGCAAAAGTGTTCGGGAAAGTAGATACGTTTTGGACGTATCACCGCCTCCGTCTTCTTCATTGTCTTCCATTGCAGTATCACCGGATTCTTTAGGGGACATAGGATAGCTGTCATCATCCTCCTCTTCTTTATTTTCTTCCACCCAAACCCCTCTTTCTCCGTGCATGACCCAACAATAATATCCGAGCGTGAAATCTCTCCGAAGCAGATGGCTTTGAAGGATTCTCGGGGCAGAGTGGTCCGCCACGTTCCGACAGTCGACGCAGGGACAAGGCATAAAATTATCCACTTTGTTTGCCTTAGCAAAATCGATAAATTTATGCAGGCCTGCAATAAAATAGGAATCGCGTCGATCGCCGTACATCCATCACATCCGTGCATCGATCTACGTCATAATAATTAACCATGACAATGGCATCGTGAATAGTGAAATCACCACCCTACATGGACACATGCAATATTTTTGTATCAATTACAGATAAAGAAGATAAGGTTGCTAACCTCAGCCGAGGATACCATGTTGTGCCAACTTAAGCGTGGGTCGGACATTTCGTCGAAAACCTTGTGTGCAGTGTGAAGAAAAAAACCTAGCATCCACCTCCCACACAAAATTCTAGAAAAAATAAGGGGATGGGCTTGGCTTATTTATAGCCAGGGGAGGGTTTTTGGTCCCGGTTCATGCCACGAACCGGGACCAAAGCCCCTCCCTGCGACACGTGGCGGCCTAGCAATGCCCCCCACCTAGGTCATTGGTCCCGGTTGATGGCATGAACCGGGACCAATGACTTGGGTGGGGGGTGTTGCTGGGCCGCCACGTGTCGCGGGGAGGGTCTTTTGGTCCCGGTTCGTGGCACAAACCGGGACCAATGCCCAGCGTCGCTTCGTCGTCCTCGTGTACAAATAGGAGGCCACAACGCGTCGCTTTCCCCAACGCCTCGGCCTCTCTGAAGTCGCCATCGCCTCGCCCTCTGGACCTCTCCACTGCATCGTTGTCTCGCCTCCCCTCCCTCTCCAATCTCCACCGCGCCGCCATGGAGATGCCCTGGCTGAACTTCTACGAGGCGGCGATGTTCGCACACTACGTCATCCTCACACCGCCGGGCGTGGCGGTGCCCCACGGATGGCGCATCAGCTCCGCGGGGGTGCCGGTGGCTCCACTCCTCGTCCCCAGCGGATACGAGATGGAGAGCAAAATCGTGGCGCGTCGCCGCCAGATGCCTGCGGGGAGGAGGGGGCTGCCCCGGTACGCTGCGGCCAGCCCGTACTAGCCGGCGTTGTTCAAGAAGGAGCGGAAGGCCAAACTTGGCGACCGCATCGTTCATGGACGCGTGGTGCACCCGTATCTCCGCAACTGAGAAGCGCGGGAGAGGTTCTGGTCCATCCCTGGATGGACCATCTATACCGTCATCGACGCCGCTCGCCGCGCAGCGGAGCTCCGTCTCGCGAACAACACGGAAATCATAGAGATTTCGTCCGACGACGACGAGGAAGCTGGCGGCTCGGAGGATAGCGGCAGCAGAAGTGAAATTGTCGACTAGGAAGAATTTGTAAAATCGCATCTTTGTTTAGGAAGAATTTATGGTCGAATTAATAAAATATCTCGATTTAGATCTCTGTCTCGATTAATTTGTGGAAGAATTTTTCAAAAATACTAGATCAATTCAATTTCTGCCTCGATTTAATTTAGATCACTTTCCGTAATCTGGGACAGAGATCTAAATTAAATTGGGGCAGAAATTGAATTGATCTGGGGTTTTTGGTCTTGGTTCGTGGCATGAACCGGGACCAATGCTCCGCAGAGCGCCACGTGTGCATCATGGTGGCATTGGTCCCGGTTCATGCCACGAACCAGGACCAATGCTTAGAGATGAACTGGGACCAATGCCTAGGCGGCATGAACCGGGACCGGTGCCTGGCATTGGTCCCGATTAAAGAAACGAACCGGGACCAATGGAATTTGGGTGCTGGACCAAAGACCCTTTTTCTACCAGTGTGTTTCTTTCATGGCTAGCTGGAAACACCAAAATCGAGCATTTACAGGCCGTGGTGAGCGCAATAAGAGGAACGACGTGCGCGGGGAGACGACACGGAGATGGTGGGAGCCAGAAAAATTCCAGCGTCGTATGGCACGAAAAGTAGGCTCACCTCCCTCTTAAATTGTCACCACTCGCTGAGAGATAAATCCATCCCCATTCTCATCTTGGGCGGTGGAAACGATTTAGATCTCTGGCAGCGGCTGCTATGACCACTCTGGTATAGGGTTCCGTAGCATAAAACAAAAAAATTCTAACTAAGCAAACACTAATACCAGGATCTATACTATGTAGACATAAGTATCGAAAAGAGAGAGACGGTATCCATACCCTTGAAGAACGAGGCACGCCTTATGCAGGAAGGCATATGTTGATAAAGCCGAGCAGCTCCAAGCACCCCCAGTGTGGTGCCTACGAAGTACTACACACCTCCGGTGTACGCGACATCTCCTAGGCTCCGATCTAGCCGAGCAGCGGAAGAAGAAAATGGCGGATCGAAGATCACACGACGGTAGTGTGAAAGTGGAGAACTCACAACCCGAGAGGTCCTCTCCAATATTACGGAGAAGTCCTCGATGGAAGTGTGAGAGAGAGACTAGGAGAATGGGATGATTCCAAAGGGGAGGGGGAGACCCCTATATATAGTGGGAGGAGGAGGTGCACCACCCAAGGGGCAGGCGGCGTGGGACTAATCCCCACACCAGCCAGCCACCAGGAGGAGCCGCCGGCCCTAGGTGGGCCCCACTTGGGTGGCCCACCAAGCCTTGGCCGACTGGCCCCTCTCCCTAGGCGCCTTTCCCCTTTGGGCCTTCCCTCCGGGTGAGGCCCATTAGCAATGGGCTGCCTGTAAATAAAATAAAATAAGATATTTTAATATTAATTCTCCCATTAACATAAAACACATATATTATTATATTCCTTCACTCTAGAACACCTTCCGGACCCCTTCGGATCTACGTTGAATGTTACCCGGAACTATTCCGGTCTCTCTCTCTCTCTATTTCTCCTACGATACCGCATCGCCCGTAAGAATCCCACCCTTAAGCATGACATCCTTCGTTTCGGAAATACTTCGGATATGATTGAGACGTCTCTCATATCAATGATCATTAGAGGGACCTGGATGGCCATGTTGACCCTCGTGCGTTCCACAAATCTTATCGCTCGAACCGTAAATGTTGTTTCCTGTTCCCTTTGTCATATGATACCTAGTTCATCCGAGACTTGATCTTCGGTATCCTCATACCTTAGTTCGTTCTCGTTGCCGATGAACTTGTTCACTCGTTCCCATGTCATTGTATTCTGTGAACAAGTCACACGCTTGCAAGCTTCATTGATGCAACGTCACCGAGATGGCCATATGTATCTATCTGTTACATGGATTGAGAAATCCTGGTCTTGATATGTACTCCTCTACGCGTCCCTTTGGAAAACCCGAGTATCACCTTTTTGATCACCTTGTCATGATATGATGCGTGATATCCTCAAAGCATCCTCCAGAATGGTGATTTGCATTATCTCACAGTCTAAGGACCAGGTTGCGAGGTTTACTATGTTTATCATCAATGGTGAACTTTATAACTAGATCTCATTAAGATATAACTGTTAGATGTTTGTCTATCACATCATTCAACTAATGACATGACCTCATTTTCAATTGGCATAAATTCCCATGATCTTGAAACCGAGATCATCCTCATGACCAATGAACTAGTTCGCTAGAGATTAGTAGAGACATGGTTTGTTTACATACCACACGTGTATTAACATTTCGTATTAATACAGTTATAGCATAGTATGAAATGTATTATGAACATATAAGAGATATATCAAATAATACACTTTATTATTTGCAGCTAGGGCATATCTCCTTCAGTCTCCCACTTGCACTAGAGTACAGATAAACCTAGTTTACAATAGGCAGGAACCTAACACCGATGGCATCTCGGTGTTATTCGTGCTTGACATGTAGGAGAGCTTTAGTCAAAGGATTTTCCACATTCAGATCCATGTGTACTTTGCAAATCTTGATTTCACCTTCGTCAACGTTCTGCCGGATGACTTGAAACCGAGCTTGATGTGTTTGGCTATGGAATGAGTCCATGGTTCCTTTGCGTTTGCAATATCGCCCGTGTTATCACAATAGGTTGTCACGGGGTATTGCACGCTTGGAATGACTCCTAGTTCGATGAGGAAATCCCTTAGCCAAACAGCTTCATTCGCTGCATCAGCTGCAACAATGTATTCAGACTCCATTGAAGACTACGCCACCACCTGCTGCTTCTTGCTCTTCCAGCTTACCACCCACCATTCACTAGAAACACAAATCCCATCTAAGACTTCGAGTCATGAAGATCTGAGTTCTAGCTTGCATCGACGATATACCCTTCAGCAATTGAACCTTCATGCCTTCCTTTGTTATGGACAGTAGACTTAAGATAACCTAGTCTTCTCTCAACTGGATACATACAACCATAATGGACAAGCCCCCCTTAGAATAGCCTCCTCAGGAAGATGAACAGCTAAGTGCACCATGATATCATAAAATGCAGGGGCAAAGAGCTTCTCAAGTCTGCAAATAATTAAAACTATCTCTACCTTCAGTCGTTCCAGGACTTTGACATGAAGAGTTCTGGCACACAACTCTCTAAAAAAACTCCCCAAATCGGCAATAACATCATACATTTCTTTTGGTACAACGCCTTTCAAGCCAGCTGCCAAAATATGCTGCCGAAGAATGTGGCAGTCATGTGTCTTCATACCATGTACTTTTCCAGGTTCAATATCCACACACCTTTCCCAGTTTGAACAAAAACCATCTGGGAACCTAGTTTTTTCCAAAAACCTGCAAACACGTTTCTTCTTTTCGTTTTAAAGCGTCTAGGGGGCATGTGGCTTCAAAGAACCATCCCCTTATTCTGCCATTCAAAATTTCCTCCTAATGTTCATTTTTTTCAAATCAACTGTAGCACAGACAGTGTCCTTGTTTTTTCATCAATTTCAAGAAGTGTACCTACGATGCTGTCACATATATTCTTATTGATGTGCATCACATCAAGGTTGTGTGATAACAAAAGTATGGACCAATAAGTTAAATCATGTAAGCTGACCCTAAGGTGTCAGGTTGGTTGACCTTTAACAACACGCTTGCCCTTCTTACAAGTTGGATTTTGACCATGTATGTAATCCTTAACTGATTCTAGCTTCTCCTTTTTTTCTTCTGCACTAAACTGCCTTGGTGGATCCCTCTTCTCAACTTTACCATTGAACCGTTTACTTCTCCTATAGGGGTGATCCTAAGGAAGCAACCGACGATGTCCAATGTACCCAATTTTTTTCCAGTGGCTCATAGCAAGGTTTCTCATCACAATACACACAAACATAAAATCCTTTAGTGCTACGGCCAGATATGGTAGCATACCCTGGATAGTCATGAATAGACCATAGGAAAGCAACGTGCAATTTAAAGTCATCCTCTACAAGAACATCATATGTGTTAACACCTGCCCATAGCTTCATCATATCTTTAATAAGAGGTTGCATAAATACATTAAAATCCTTCCCTGGTGAATATTTCCCTAGTATAAGCAATGGCAACATAAAGTTGGATTGATCCATGCACATCCATGGTGGGAGGTTATATGGAATCACAAATACTGGCCACATACTATATGAACTGCTCATGTTACTGCTATATGGGTTGAATCCATCTATGGCAATGCCTAGCCATGTGCTCCTGGGGTCATCAGAAAACCAACCAAACTTCTCATCAAAGTGTTTCCATGCCTTTCCATCAGCTGGGTGCCTCAAAACATCATCCTCAACAACCCTCTTCTCTTTCTGCCACCTCGTATGTGTTGAAAATTCTGTTGAAACAAAAAATCTTTGTAATCTTGGAATTATAAGAAAGTACCTCAAAACCTTGTGAGGCACCTTGTTGATTCCATTTGGGTGTCTCCATCTCGAAAATCCACAAACAAGACAATGTGTATTCTTCTCATGATCTCCCCAAAACAAAGCACAATCAAACTTGCACACATGTATAGTCTCATAACCAATCCCAACTTTAGAAAGTACTTTCTTGGCATCAACATAAGATTTTGGGAAATCCGCCCATGGCAAAGCATCACATAATAAGGAAAGAAAAAGATCAAATGCTATGTTTGTGATCTGGTTGTATGTTTTGATATGAAGAAGCCTCATAATAAATGCCAACCTCGTATAAGTGTTGTATCCCTCATGAAGCTCTCTCTTGGCTTCTTCTAGTAACTTTGAAAAAATTAGGCTCATTCCGACCTTTCTTTCCAGACATCTTCAACTCATGAACCATATTATATGCATCATCAACATAATTATTCTTATTGAATTCATCATATTCTTCATCATTGTCACTACATATGCACCATGACCCTCACTGTGCTGGCCATCACTATAGTTTTCATTATCGCTAACTGCCTCCCCATGAAATATGCATTTATTGTAAGGCATGGACATACTATTACAATTTATGTGTCGCAACACTTCTTTCTGATCAAGAGGTATAAGATTAAGGCAACGAGTGCACGGGCATAAAATTGCTTCATCTTCTGTCTTATGTTGTCGCACAAAGTTGATGAACTCTTTACAACCTTTCATGTATGGACCTGTGAACTTTTTCTCATTCTTAATCCAATCACGATCCATTACCTGCAATACAACTTATAGAATCAAATTCATTATCAGTAGTAATTATAAATCATTAATACTAATATATGAATTCAATATTTGCAAATGTATAAACTAATCTACATGCGATACATGATATGAAGATTACATAGTTATATCATTTGACTGGTTGAAAACAACAATAACTATACAATTTGTTGGCACTATCACGCGATCTAACCTTTTAAATTGTGTGAAACTGATTTTGAAAGGAAAATTCCATAGATCAGGTACAAGCTGACATGTAAATGAAACTAACCTCTTGGCAAAGCCTACCCGTGAACCGCCTTCCAAATAGCCATCGGATTAACTAATATAGCCATGTCCACGACCTCTCCTACTATCAACGGCGATCGGGATCGGATCAACGGTGACCAGGATCGGACCAACGGCGACCGGGATCACCTCTTCCTATCCTGCCTCACACCGCCTCGACTTGGAAGGACTCTCACGACAACATGGTTTTGTCAGATCTTTCATACTAATCACACAGTTAAAGATCATCTAATTATAACATACCCTTTAACAATTAACTTCTATTACAAAAATATTCGACAACTATAAATGGCAAACACATTACCTCTACCGTAGCAGCAGCAGCACTAATCAACTCGTGGTTGCGAGCTCAAACCTCGCGTAAGACAATATTTTACATATAATTTCTTTGCCTGATTGTTTTAAAAAGCGTCATTTAAATTTTGATAAACCATTTTCCCCTACTGAAAACTTGGCCCCGCATGATTTCTAGTGACAATTTAAATACACCATGATAAAATTTTGTCACCAACATCGACAAACCAACCGGAAGAGTAATCCATGACAATATAACAATGACAAAATACTAAATAGTCATGCATTACGCTTAATCCTTGACGCCATAACCAAACCTTCAATGATTAAGATAATATATGATGGTTCACAACTTTGTCAACAAGCCATTTTGTCAATAACTATCACATTTGTTGTAGTGGTAAGCCTCACATCCCCAAACTTTTAGAAATGACAACTTTGGCTTCTTGCCATACGATATCTCATATGGGGTTGTCTGCATGGATTTGGATGGTGCTCAGTTTAAAATATAAGCGGTAGTTTCTAACGCATATCCCTAAAACGACACAGAAAAATCAGTCAAATGCATCATGGACCGCACACTATCTAATAGAGTATGGTTACATCGTTCCGACACACCATTACGCTGTGGTGTTCCGGCTGGCGTAAGTTATGGGGTAATCTCACAGTCCTTCAAGTGCATGTTAAACTCATAACTCAAATACTCGCCTCTCCGATCCGATCGAAGGTGCTTGATTTTCTTGTTAAGTTGATTCTCTACTTCCTTTTGAAATTCCTTGAACTTTTCAAAGGTTTTAGATTTGTGCTTCATTAAGTAGATGTCCACATCTTCTTAAGTCGTCAGTAAAGGTAACAAAATAATGATAACCATTGCGTGTTGAGACGCTCATTGGTCCGCATACATCTGTATGTATGATTCCCGTAGGTCTGTAGCTCTCTCCATTATGGCGGAGAAGGGTGTCCTAGTCATCTTGCCCATAAGGCATGGCTCACATGTATTGAGAGATTCAAAACCCAACGACCCAATAAGTCCATCTGAATGAAGCTTTTTCATGCGCTTTATGCCAATGTGACTAAGACGGCAATGCCACATAAACATGGAATTATCATCATTATGCTTACAATGTTTAGCATCAACACTATGGATGTGAGTATTGCAATCAAGATCCAGTAAGAATAAACCATTACACACAGGCGCATGAACATAAAAAATATCATTCATATAAATAGAACAACCATTTGTTCCGGATTTAAATGAATAATGATCTTGCAATAAGCAAGATCACAATATTCATACTCAATGCGGGTACATAGTAGCATTTATTCAAAACTAAAATTAATCCTGACGGCAGACGTAGATGTAAAGTGCCGATGGCCACCACATCGACTCTTGATCCGTTGCGAACGCGCATCATCACATCGTCCTTCCTCAGGCGCCTCTTACTTTGTAGTGCCTGCTGAGAGTTACAAATGTGAGTAACAGAACTGGTATCAAATACGCAGGTCTTACTCCTGGTGCTTGTAAGGAACACATCAATAAGATGTATATCACATATACCTTTGTCATTGGTGGCTATCTTGCCATTTTTCCTATCTTCAAGGTACTTGGGGCATTTGCGTTTCCAGTGCCCATCCCATTTGCAGTAGTAGCATGTGGTGCTAGGCTTAGGGACATGCTTGGCAGTCTTAGAGGTGTTGGTAAAGAACTTTCCATCCTTCTTAGCCTTCTTTCCCTGGCCTTTTCCCTTTTTCCCCGGCTTCTTAAAATTGGTGGTCTTATTGACCATCAACACCGTGTGCTCCCTCTTGATCTCTACCTCAACAGTTTTGAGCATGGCGAACACTTCAGCAAGGGTCTTAGTCATCCCTTGCATGTTGTAGTTCATCACAAAGCTCTTGTAGCTAGGGCAGCAAGTGTCGCACCCTATCAATCGGGAGCTCCTTCAGGATTTTTCAATCCAGGGCGTTCAAACACTTAACGTAGCCAGACATTTTAACTACGTGCTCACTAATGTTGTTGTGCTCTTCCATCTTGGCAGAGAAGAAGAGTTCGGAAGCATCATACCTCTCTGCCCGAGCCCGTGGAGCAAAGACAGCCTTGAGATCTTCAATGATCCTAAAACCATTCATATTCTCAAAATGCTTTTGAAGCTCCGGCTCCATGGCATAGAGCATTCCACTTTGGATGAGGGAGAAATCATCTGCCTTGGACTGCCAAACATTCTTTTCATCCTAGGAGGCGGCATCTGCAGGTGTCAACACCCGGATTTTTAATCCCAGATGCTTGTTAAGCCATACATCGCAATCCCAGGATTACCATTTTTGCGAGACATAACAAATTGGATATCATAGTACATCATCCATTACAAACCATAATAAGGTCTTACACAAATAAGGGATCTCATGATCTAGTCTTAATACAAACAAGAAACGGAATAGTAAGCGTAGTAGTGGGCTCCATCTTCAGTGTCACAGGAAATGCTGACGATGGGAGATGATGCTAGTTGTCGTAGCCGTCCTGCTATCCATCTTCCTGATAGTCCACCTCATATTCTGGCCACGGGAATATCCAGGACAAAGCCATGAGTACTCTTTAAGTACTCGGAAACTATCACTAACAAGTAAGCTAGTTCTAGTAGAAATCCTAAGCTCTAAGTTTATTTGCAAAAAGCCAAATTTATCTAAACTGAGTTCAGAAGTAAAGAAAACTAAGTAAATGTTCTAAATCACTTTAAGTTGGGAACCTAGTTTTCATATTCACAACCTTGTTGTGGTCAAGTGAAAATCATAGTTCACTTCACAAGTCATTTTGAAAACATCTGACGACGGAATAGTATGGCCACTCCAACCGTCCATGACCGCGAACGCGACTATTCGAATAGTTTGACACTCTGCAGAGGTGGTACACTTTCACCACAAAATTTGATACATCCGCCAGGTATAACTCAGAGTCATCATACTTAGTATGCGGATAATCAATCATAACCTTTCAATTACACACTCTAGTATAGGCACCTCCCCTATGAGCTTGGCCTCCCAGCCATGGCCATCTGCCATCTTGGGAATTGCATAGGTGGACATCATCAAGAGGTAGCCTCAGCTCTTACCTCTCCCACGAGGGAACCCATACTAATGCATATAAATTTCCGGCTAAGCCTTACCCAATTCAGGTATTGTGGTTGTACGGTAAAATTGGAATGGTATCGCATCCGAACCCAACCATCAGTTTTTATAAAGGGCTAAGGTTCATGCCTCAACATTTTCATCATGAAATCCATTTGTGTTTCTCAGCACATGTCAAAACATGTCAATAGAATGACTCATCATTCCAAGGTTTTCATAAGCATTTTCACCATGTATTCCCATCTAAAGTGATCAAGTTTGATGCTTAGCACTAGCCACTAAGTTAAGAGTGTTCACTAATGAGGGATGCTAATCTCAATCTCATGCCATAGAATGACATCTAGTATAGGCCTAGTTTTATACTCTTTATGCTATCTATACTACTTTCCAATACTCACAAAGTACTAGCTAAAGTAAAGAACTTTGGTAAAGTAAAAGAGTAAAGCTTGCAAGTAAAACTTGGGATGGGTATAAATCAAAGTGTATAACCAAGCATGCCTAAAGCATCTTGCTTGGGTTATCTTGCAATTAGTGATGGCTTGCCTTGATTGTTGTAGTGATTAAAGTTTTCCTCCTCTTCTTCGGGGTAGAACTCCTCCTCCTCGTATCCTTGGTCGGTACTATCGTCTATAAAGGAATACGGGGTACACAATCACCAATCAATACTTAACTACTTCTAGTTAGCACACTAAGGTTCACACTTGATGATCTAGCATCATCACAATCATCACATGAATTAAAGAACTAGTTTTATTTAGTTTATTTGAGAAAAGTAATGTCTACTCATTGAAATTAATTAATATTTAATATTCTCCAATTAAAATATGGGATCATGTGGACACATGTCATCACCACAGATTCTAATACATGGGAATGTGATTTAAAAGGTTGATCACATTTTATAAAGTTTGAGTTTACCATTTAATAAATTTAAAGTGACTAGAAATGCCCTAATAGCATTCTTTTGGTACTAGCCCAATGTCACTGCATACAAACCTAGATATTTTTACATATTCAGATAGATATTGTCAAATGTGATTTTTGAGAGTTGGAATCAACTCCAAAGCTATTATGGTTGATTTTTGAAAAATGTTTGAAGTTGAAAAGTCTCTGTCTTGTTATTTTTGCTAAATATTATCTCTAATTCCAAATGATTTAAATATTGGATAGATAATTTAATTATCCTGCTAACAAAATTTGAATCATGCAATTTGGTTAAGTGAAACTCTCTGAATTGATTTCTGAATCTAGGGACAGAATAAGATTTCAACTAAATTGAAAAATCCATAGTTGAATTCCTTGGACTGAGCAGGAAATCTAAAAGGGCCGGCCCAACTGCACAGAACAACGCAACGCACAGCTGACAGAGGGGCTCCACCAGTCAGCGACTTAGTTTAACCGAAATGGTATCAGCGAATCTGAGCCGTGCGATCCTACTCTAATCCAACGGCCGAGCATCATCATCAATGACGAACAGCTCCGGCGAGGAATGTGACCTAGCGCGGCAGCGGGGGTCTCGCGGGGCTCACCTGGGCTCCAGCTAGGGTCGTCGACAGGGGAAAACAACTTGGTAGACGACGGCGAGGCGAGGCACGGGCACGACAGGGGTTGGGGTGGTCGGAATCGCTGGCACCCTTCTCCTCCAGCAGCGGCGGACTCCGGTGAAATTACAGCGCGGTGGTGCTTGTCTTGCTCTGGGGAGAAGTAGGGGAGGTCAGTGAGGAGTGGTGAGTGGTGTGGTGTGAAGAATGGAGGCGGGGGTGGCCTCCTTTTATAGCGCGTCGAGGGGACCGAGTGGTGCGGCGGTGAGCTCGATGGTGGCATCGCTATAGGCGGCTAACATGGGAGAGGGCGTAGGACGGTACAGTGCTCCCTGGCGGTTCTCACGGACTTAATGGCGCGGCATGGGGCGGCGTGGTTTGGTCAGGAGTGTGCGGTGCTCCGCGCAGCGACAAAAGTGTTTGCGACAGCGTGCGGCAGCTGCGGGTCGCGCGGCGGCGAACAGGGTGTCTGCCGGGGTGCGGTGATCATGGCGAGGCTGCGCGTGCATGGTGAGGGCAAGGCGCGAGCTGGCGGGGCTGGTCGGGCACGGCGCACTAGCGCGCTCTGGACACGGTGTAGAGAGGCGGTTCACGGCGCGACTAGGGTGGTCCATGGTTCGGCTGGAGCTGTGGCCTGGAGAGGGGGTGTCGGTAGACTGTGGCGCACCTCCTGGACATCCTGGATGGGCACGGGGTGGTCTGCTGTGAGCTGGCTGTGGTCAACCGGCGACGACCAATTTCGGGCGGCGCTCCACTGTGCTCCACGACGAAGGGGGGGCTTATCTAGGTACTGGTTAGACTTAGGGGAGACCAGAGAGTGCAGAGGGGACCAAATGGTCAAGGTTTACTGTGCGCAACAGTGAAGTTAGGCCAGGGGTTTAATTAGTGCAAACAAGGTGTTTGTGTTAATGGTCGCATGAAAGATACTTTGGAATTTTTGATTCAAATTTTTGAGTGATCTTAGATTAAGATTGAGAGACTAGGTTTGCTTGGAGAAGTCAAGGTGAATTGATTTGGTAGGATTTTGAAAAAGTGGGATCTTAACCCATACACTTGATTCAATTTTTAAATGTCCTTTAAATTGATTTGCTAGATGTTTTTGTAAGTTTGTAAAGTGGGCCTTGATACACTTTTACTTGGTCTAGCAAGGGGTGAAAATAAATAGAATTGCTTCTGTTAGAAATTCTTCTCTAGGAACACCTAAAGTGGACTAGTGGTTTAAAATGGTCGAAATGAACATTTGCTTTACTTATTCTTATTTGATTTATTTTTCTATGGATTTTGTTTGTAAATGGTCTAGATAATGTGGCATTCACCTTTAAACCATTTCACAACATTTAGAACAATCAAGCATGGCATATACATTCAATTCTACACTAATGCAAACACACATGCATTCATAATTCATTTTCTTAATAATAGTTTTTGTTAACCCTAAATTGGGTGATTAGAACTTGATAATCTTGATTAGAAGATTTGGGGTGTTACAACAGGCTTAGCTGGAAGCTTAGCCTCGATGACATAAGTCAACTTATAGGAGACTAGGAGGATCCTAAGTTTGCAGAACCATGTGGTGAAGTTGGTTCCATCAGTTTTTAGCTTGTCCTTCTTGAGGAAAGTGCTAAGGTTGAAGGTGGGTGGGCAAGACATCCACAATGGATTTGCAAAGTGTTTAGACCATGTTCAAAATAATGAGTTCAACTTTTAAACTATACTACCATACTTAAAACAAAAAAGAACTCGCACTTAAACGAACATCCCTCCATTTGTTTAGTGATCACATGACCCAATTCACTACTCCACCCCCGATCGTCATGGCTGGCAAAGTACTTTCAAAGTTGGACATTCCATGATGTCTATCACATCAACCATGTGATTCATGCTCGACCTTTCAGTCTCTTGTATCCCGGGGCCATGTCTACACATGCTAGGCTTGCCAGTTCTAACTTGTGTGTATTCGAAGTGCAACATGGCTTATACCAACTGTATGCGAACGCAGATATGTCTGACACCCGATCATCATGGCCTCCCTCATGTCGGAGAACTTTCATGGTGGTGCACTGATGACCCACAAGTATAGGGGGTGTATCGCAGTATTTTCAATAAGTAAGAGTGTCGAATCCAACGAGGAGCAGAAGGTGCTGGCTAGTGGTATGGATCAGGAATTCTCTACAAATACTTAGCAAACGGATTTTTAGGGGTTTTTGATAAAGCAAGTAAACAAAGTATGAGTAAACAAAATACAATAGGAATAAATGCAGCAAGTGTCCCAATCCTTTATGCAGCAAAGGACAAGCCGGTTGTATTACTTAAGATGACCAAACGTTCTCGAGGACACATGGGAAGACTGTCAAGTGCTTTCGCTTCATATAGTTGATTAATCTTCTTTAGCTTGCTAAGTGTTGTGTGGGTGAACCTGTGCTAATGTACCGACCTTCCTAGGACTAATACATACTTGTGATTATACCCCTTGCAAACATCCGTAAGTACAAGAAAGTAATTAAGGTAGAAACTAACCACAGCTTTAATCTCTAAGACCCTTACGTCCCTTGTGCAATGGTTTCCTAACGGGGGTTCAGGTTTCTGTCACTCCGGAAACCCCTATGATTAGTACCCAAATACACAATGCATTCCCCTAGGCCCATATAGGTGAAGTGTCATGTAGTCGACATTCACATGACACGACTAGAAGAAGTACACCACAACTTAAATATCAAACTATTGAATCTTTCTCAACAGCTCCACTACTAACAACATGACTTCTCCCATGTCCTCAAGAACTAAACGAACTACTCACAAAACATCATATGGATCATGATCAGAGATGGAATAATGATGTATAACAATCTGAACATAAATAATAATTCAATGGTTCACTCAATAGCATCAACTACAAAGAGTAATCAACACCAGGAAAGTTTCCCCTATGAACTACGCAAGATTCAACACAATTGTTACAAAAATATGGAGATGGTGATGCTGGTGCTGATGGTGGTGGTGATGATGATGATCCCGATGAAGTCCAGCTTGATGGTGGTCTTGATGGCGACGATCTCCCCTCTGCGGGAAGGAATTCCCCCGGCGGAAATCTGTCTGCCGGAGAGATCTTTCTCTCTCGGTTTTTCCGCCCCGCAGAGGCGGTGGAATCTTTCTGTGGTCGCCCCCCGAGTCTTAGGGTTTTGGGAGGAATATATACGCTAGAGGGGAGTGCCAAGGGTGGACCAGGGCGGCCACACGACCTTGTGGCGCGACCAAGGGTGGCCCACGCTAGGGGGTGGTGTGGGCCCCCTATGGCCCATCTCCAGCCCCCCTTCTGGCTTCCTTCGTCTTTTGGAAAAAGAGGATTTTCCGTATATTTTCCCGGATTTTCTGATCTTTGCAAATTTTGCCTCCAAACAACACCTTTTCCATCAGAATCCTGACTGTAGCAGTCCATGCTCCAAAAGTCATCAACCATGCAAAAACAGATGAAATAACATAAGTATCACCTCTCATTATGAAATATATCAATGAATAATAGTGAATTATGACATAGAATAGTGATGCAAAATGGACGTATCAACTACCCCAAGCTTAGACTTCGCTTATCCCCAAGCGAAACTGAGCTCAAATAAACATGACCTCAGGTTTATGGAGTGAAGAGTCGATAAAAGAATACGGACAAGAAGCATCACATTCATCAAATACATAGATCATAATAGAAGACAACTCACTATTATATAACTCAACTTGCAATGAGTAAAGGAAACACAATAAAGATACATAAAGTAAATCATAATTGGTAATGGCAAACTTAGCTCTTTGTCGAAGAATAGTTGATAATTTGCTGAAGTTCACAAATAACTAGTTTTCAATGATAGCTTTCAAAGTAGTAAACATCAAGATAAGAGCAATGTGCAAAACAAGGAACATAAGAAACATGATTGGATAAATCATCATATGAATGAATGAAACACAACAACTCAAAATACTTACTAAGATAGAAGGGAATAGGTTTATTGACTCAACTACAAAGTAAAAGAACGGCCCTTCGCAGAGGGAAGCAGGGATTGCAAGTCTCATAAAGAGCTCCCAAAAATTATGATACTTACTAGCTTTCAGCTCTCATTGCCCCTATCATAGGCATCTTTTGGTGATTAAGGTTAAAATGACACAACTAAGAGGATATGCTTGACAAGTTATAAGTTGAAATCCCATGCCCCTTACTTATGAGTACCGAACCTCATGCTACTCAACTCCAGTCACGAGTAAGCTCTTGTCATTGTAAATACATGTGTATCATTAAGAACCACCAACGGGGTACCCCTTGCACATGACACAGGAGCTATCCCATATTCAAAATGACAAGGCAAGCAGACAGTGAGCATCTCAGAGATCTTTTTATTTGCTTTTTGCATAGTTTTTATTGAGGATGCTTCACAGAATGCTCACTCTAGTTATGCTGCAAGTTTCCACCGTGATTAGGCATGGCTTAGGCTAGCGGCCCAGGCGTTTCTCTAACACACATATAAACTCCATGATCTTACAAATTCCACTTTTATTTCACACCTCTGGGATCCATAGGCAAAAGAATCATGATATCAACTAGGTACAAAGTACCATGGCAGTGTTGAAAGCGTTCCCCATGATACATGGTTCTGCTAACTTCAACTCATAAAGCGCAAGCATATACGCAATAAAGACGGACCCAATGGTTCAGGTTATTAAATGCAAGAAAAGAAAGTGTGCCATCAAGTTCGTGAGAGCTTTAATCACTAATTTTCACATAACAAGTTTAATTTGGGAGGTAGATAAAACAAGAATTTACTTGGAATAGCAATAATGCTAATAGGTAGGTATGGTGGACACAAATGGCGTGGGTTTTGGTTTAACGGAGTGGATGCACGAGAAGAAATCCCTCTCAGTACAGGTTTTTGGCTAGCAAGGCTGGGTAGCAAGTACAAGAGTTGAAGGAAACAAACAAACATACAATTGATAAAGACAAACATGCAATCTTCCTTGAAAGCACAAAAGATCTTAACTAGAGAATACTAGACTTATGAGCAAATCAAGAAAGAAAGATGATGAAATAATTTTTCTTTAGAGTACTTTTATCTTTTCTTTCAACTCTCAAAAATAGTGTTGCTACTGACCGAGCCAGGTTCGCCAAACTAAATTAACTCAAAGATCCCAAAGTGCTGCCAATACTAACAACAAGATCAATCATATAACCACGAATTGAAAACTAATATAAGCTATGCAAAAGAGTAAATGATAGAACTTCTCATTAATACTCCATAACGGCAACTCACACCAAGGGATACATATCTAATGAGAGAGGGGACACTTCCATAATGCAAACCATCCTACACAATAACTTCTCTATTCATGATATGACTCTACTAATAAGGTAAAAAGATAGAAGATAGTGATGTGATACCGTGGAACTCCCCCAAGCTTGGAACAAACCAAGGGGATGCCAAACCTGATGATGAATTACTCCTTCGGTGGTGATGGTATCCTCTTGATGAGCTCTTTGATCAATTTCCCCAAGTCCTCAATCTCGAAGGTGAGGGTACGAATCAACTCCGAGTTGTGCTCGATGCGGTGCATGATCATGTCAGATTGTGGATCCCAGCTCTTGTGATTCTTTTTCCGCTCTTCTTCCTTACGGTTTTCTTTTCCTGCATGGTTATGGATAAAGGTATGGAAGGGACTCTTGGTGTTTGGAGAACGTGTCTGTGGTGCCAAGCAGTGGCGCGGAGGTTTCCCTCCAGTTGACATCCGTGCAGTCCTTCTGATCCTAGCAGGGTTCGCCACTACTCCAATGCTTGCAATGGTAGTGCCGGTGTGCTTTGGCTCCTCTTCACCTTCACTCTTGATCTCCTTCTCCTGCCCGGGGTCTTGGAGGTCTTCTTCCATAGGCTCCTTCCCCTTATCTTTGGCAGACACCATTGTGCTTCTAAGATTTCAAAGATAGTTCCTGGCAGAAACAGATCGAAACAAAAACATGACGAAAACACGCTATAAGAACCTCGAGGGATCCAGGGGATTATATATTACGAAGTTTCATAACAAAAGGAAGGTACTGGGAGAAAATGAGTCGGAGACGGAGTCCGGGGTGGACTCACCACCTGGTGGCGCGGCTAGGGGAGGGTCCGCGCCACACCACCCTGACTCCGTTTCCGTACCTCTTTCACTTCGTAGCTATCCTTATTGTCTAAAAACTGCAAAAATATAGGTGGATAGTATTTTCGCGGAACTTTTGTTACCAGAACTGTTACCTATTTGAAAACAGACTCTGCAGGTCTCTGAATTTGGTATTTAGTAGATTCTTCCGGAGTCACCACTTGAATAACATCAATATCTTCAACTTCATACACTTATTACTTGATTCATAAAACCCTTCTCTTCCTTATTACACCATTATCTCCACTACCTGGAAATTTCTTTCACACAAAACTTCACACATTTCTCATTAGCAACATTAGTATATATGAAGTGATAAAACCTTTTGAGTTCAACTTCAACTGAAAACCATCAAAACATAAGCTACTGTAGCAACTCCTTCCAAAAACCCAAAAAGAATTCAAAAAGGAAATCGATTAAAGAAGCAAATGCAAGAGTGGCAAAATCTGTCAAAACAGACCAGCAGCTAAAGATCAACTTTAGAAAATCTTCTGTTGCTCGAATCAAAAAGTGCAAAACTAACGAAAGTTAAATAACAACCTGGGGCAGAAGAAAAAAAAATTACAGCTCAATCCGACATACAGAGATCTCTCACAAATGTTTACGGTGCAGCACAAAAATCTATTTCGGGACTGCAACTTCCCCAAATATTACTTCTCTCTCATTAGAGGTTTATCTTGACACAAAAACCAAATAAAACGGATAAGGAGAGGTTATTACCGAAGTAATAACTTCCAAGACTCAAAGAAACAAAAACAAACTGAAAGAGAAAACAAATTGGGTTGTCTCCCAAAAAGCTCTTTCTTTATAGCCATTAAGATGGGCATGATAATTTTGAAGATGCTCCCTCAGGAATATGAATTGAAGTGAAAGAGAGCATTAAGAAGAAAAAACACACACACATTTAAGTCTGACCCACTTCCTATGCTAGGGAATTTTTTACACAAACAAGTTGTTGAAACCAGAGGCTACTTGCATAAGAAGGCAAAAGAAGTGCAACATAAAAACTTTCAGCATAAAACGAGGAAACTTGATATTATTGAGATACATCAGAACACTTTTCCCTCTCTCATAATAACCTTCAGTATCATGCATAAACTTAACAATATAACTATCACAAGGGCCATCATAGCAATGATCGCTTATTCTAACAGAAAACACAGGAATACTAGCTCTCATAACACTACTTTGTGAAAAAATATTAGAGGTATCCTTACAAAGGATAGTGTGTCCCTCTTCTTCATATTTAGTAACATAGTCTTTCATATTTCCTATTATAGGTTCATCAACCATTTATTTATCAGGTTCAACAGCTTTATTAGCACTTTCATTAACCATACTAGCTATCATAGAATGTTCCTTTATCTTAACTGGGAAAGGCATTTCTCAACATAAGGTTCAGGTAAGACATGATTAGTAGTATCAACTTCAGTATTTCTTGCAGGAACACTCTTAGCAATATCTTTATAAGGTTCATGATACTTATTCCACTTCTTTTTAGGCACTTCAATATAGGAAGCAAAATCCTTAAAATAAGAAGCAATAGCTTGAGAGTCTAGACCATAAGCATTTTTAATATTTTGAAAGTCATCAGTTCCCATAAAAGATTCAATGCATTCATAATCATAATTTATTCCTGACTTTCTAACTTTGTCATTCTCCCAAGCTTCAGCATTGTCCTGAATACGGTCCAGAAGATCCCATTTAGCTTCTTCTTCCATGCGAGTGAATGATCCAGCATAAGAAGCATCCAATAAATCCTTGTCATGTAGAGGGAGCCTTGCATAAAAGTTATTGATAATAATATTGTCGGGGAGCTCATGAATAGGACATTTGAGCATTAGTAACTTCAATCTCCCCCAAGCTTGAGCTGTACTCTCTCCATCAAGAGGCCAAAAGTTGTATATTTGATTCCGATCTTTATGAATCTCACTAGGAGGATAAATTTTTGAATAAAAGAGAGGCTCTATTTCCTCCCATTCCAGAGCTTGACCATTCTTCAGCAGCTTATACCGTTCCTCAGCTCTTTCTTTCAGTGATAATGAGAATAACTTCTTCTTAACTTGATCTGTAGTAATACCTGCACACTTGAACAACCCGCATAATTCGTGTATAAAGAGTAAATGATCACCGGGATGGACAGTTCCATCCCCAACATAGTAGTTATCCATAACACGATCAATAATTCTTGTAGGTATTTTAAAAACATCATTCTCAGCAGGTGGTGGCTTATCTACTACCTTAGCAGTGGTAGTAGCATTACCAAATAAGAAACTTGGCGAATTATCCATAACGAAAATAAAGCAACTAGCAGAAGTAAACAATACTCACAGTAGAAGTTTCCTTTACCAGTTCCACTCTCCAATAGCGCTTCACTCCCCAGCAACGGCACCAGAAAATAGTCTTGATGACCCAGAAGTATAGGGGGTGTATCGCAGTATTTTCGATAAGTAAGAGTGTCGAACCCAACGAGGAGCAGAAGGTGCTGGCTAGTGGTATGGATCAGGAATTCTCTACAAATACTTAGCAAACAGATTTTAGGGTTTTTGATAAAGCAAGTAAACAAAGTACGAGTAAACAAAAGACAATAGGAATAAATGCAGCAAGTGGCCCAATCCTTTATGCAGCAAAGGACAAGCCGGCTGTATTACTTAAGATGACCAAACGTTCTCGAGGACACATGGGAAGACTATCAAATGCTTTCGCTTCATATAGTTGATTAATATTCTTTAGCTTGCTAAGTGTTGTGTGGGTGAACCTGTGCTAATGTACCGACCTTCCTAGGACTAATACATACTTGTGATTATACCCCTTGCAAACATCCGTAAGTACAAGAAAGTAATTAAGGTAGAAACCTAACCACATCTTTAAACTCTAAGGCCCTTACGTCCCTTGTGCAATGGTTTCCTAATGGGGGTTCAGGTTTCTGTCACTCCGGCAACCCCTACAATTAGTATCCAAATACACAATGCATTCCCCTAGGCCCATATAGGTGAAGTGTCATGTACTCGACGTTCACATGACACCACTAGAAGAAGTACACCACAACTTAAATATCAAACTATTGAATCATTCTCAACACAACTCCACTACTAACAACATGACTTCTCCCATGTCCTCAAGAACTAAACGAACTACTCACAAGACATCATATGGATCATGATCAGAGATGAAATAATGATGTATAACAATCTGAACATAAATAACAATTCAATGGTTCACTCAATAGCATCAACTACAAAGAGTAATCAACACCGGGAAAATTTCCCCTATGAACTATGCAAGATTCAACACAATTGTTACAGCAATATGGAGATGGTGCTGGTGGTGATGATGATGATGATGATCATGATGAAGTCCAGCTTAATGATGGTGTTGATGGCGACGATCTCCCCTCTCTAGGAAGGAACTCCCCCGACAGAAATCTGTCTGCCAGAGAGATCTTTCTCTCTCGGTTTTTCCGCCCCGCAGAGGCGGTGGAATCTTTCTATGGTCGCCCCCCGAGTCTTAGGGTTTCGGAAGGAATATATACGCCAGAGGGGAGTTGATACATTGCAAATGTATCTATAATTTTTGATGTTCCATGCTTGGTTTTATCCACTTTCTTGTGTTTTGTCCACACTTTGGAGTACTTTTCATATGATTTCTTGGACTAACCTATTAACAAGAGCCACAGTGCCAGCTGCCTGTTTTCTGTTGTTTTTGGTTCCAGGAAAGTCAGAAAATGAATATTCTCGGAATTGGACGGGACAAAAACCAAAGTGACTAGTTTTCCGGAAGTCATCAGATGCCAGAATACGAGACGGAGAAGGGCCAGAGGGCGGCCACACCACCTGGCCACGCGGCTAGGCTTGGCCTGCGCCAGGGGGTGGTGTGGCCATCCCAGGCACCCCCTCGGCCTCTCCTTCCGCCTATATATTGCCCTCGGGACAAAAACCCTAAGTACCCAATCAAAAATCCACAAAAGAGTCTGTAGCCGCCGTCGTCTCTGTCCCTAGATCGGGAGGGATCTGAAGCTCTTCCTTGGCACCCTGCCGGACAGGAGAATTCACCCTGGATGCCTTCTTCATCACCATACAAGCCTCCGGTGTGATGCGTGAGTAGTTCATCCTTGGACTACGGATCCATGTAGTAGCTAGATGGCTGGTTCTCCTCCTTTGTGCTTTCATGTTTAGATCTTGTGAGCTCCGATCATGATCAAGATCATCTATTTGTAATTCTGCATGTTGTGTTTGCGGGGATCCGATGGATATTGAGATGCTATTTCAGATTGATTATTGATTCTATCATGTCTTTGTTATTTGTGATCTTGCATGCTTTCCGTTGTTAGTAGCTATCTTGGCCAAGTAGATGCTAGAAACTCCAAGAGTTAGTATTTATGCTCGATAGTTGGTTCATGCCTCTGGTAATCTGGGGAAGTGATAGAAATCTCTAAGGTACTACATGTGCTGTTGCTACTAGAGAGAAAACAACAATACTTTGTTCATAGAACAATCGTATTGTTTACATTACACGCAATTCGTAAAGCAATAATCTGTTGCTTGCAACTTAATACTGGAGGGGGTTCGGATGATAACCTGAAGGTGGATTATTAGTCATAGATGCAGTTGGATGGCGGTCTATGTATAATGTTGTAATGCCCAATCAAGTTCCAAAGGAGTCAAGATGATTAGTATATGCATGTATTGCTTTCTCGGTGTTTGTCAATTGCCCCGCTGTAATTTGTTCACCCAGCATGTTATCTATCTTAAGGAGAGCCACATGAAGTGAACTATGGATCCCGATCCTTTTCTTTACATACAATCTATAAATTGTTTATTGCTTTTTGTTTACTTTCTGCAAACTATTACTTCCTTCCATTTGATATGTTTAATCCTTTGTTTTTAGCAAAACACAGTGAGATTGACAACCTCATCGCACGTTGGGGACATAGTTCTGTGGTTGTGTTGTGCAGGTATCCACGTTGCTACTAGCACCGGTAGTGCGCCCTGCCAAGGCTCAGCTAGCAACACCTTTGGGGTGTTTCCTTGCTCCTACTGGTTCGATTAAACCTTGGTTTCATAACTGAGGGAAACTTGCTGATGTGCTCATCATACCTTCCTCTTGGGGTTCCCAACGAGCTCTACATCAACACTGAGCCATCAAACATTTTTCTGGCGCCGTTGCCGGGGAGTCAAGGACATCTTCACAAGGGGAGTCCCTCATAACCCATCTCTTTACTTTGTTATTTTTTTTTGCTTTGTTTCTTTTTGCTTTGTTTGCTTGTTTCTTTATCAAAAACACACAAAAATTAGTTTTACTAGTTTTCTTTCTTATTTGAAAACACAAAAAATGATTACTCATGAAAACACTAAGTTGTGTGACTTCACTAGCACCAACAACAATGATTTTACGAGCACACCTATTGCTCCACCTGTGCCTGAAGATACTTTCTTTGAGATAAAACCTGCTTTACTCAATCTTGTTATGAGAGAACAATTTTTTGGTATTAGTAATGAAGATACTGCTGCCCATCTAAATAACTTTGTTGAACTTTGTGAGATGCAAAAGCATAGGGATGTAGATGGTGATATTATTAAGCTGAAATTGTTTCCTTTCTCTTTGAGAGGAAAAGCTAAAGAATGGTTGAATTCCTTAACTAGGAATAGTATTGATTCTTGGACTAAGTGCAAAGATGCTTTCATTGGAAAATACTATCCTCCTGCTAATATTATATCTATGAGAAGTGAAATAATGAAGTTTAAACAATATGATAATGAGCATGTTGCTCAAGCTTGGGAAAGAATGAAATCTTTGGTAAAGAATTGTCGCACTCATGGACTGACTACTTGGATGATCATCCAAACTTTTTATGCAGGATTGAACTATTCTTCAAGGAACCTATTGGATTCTGTTGCTGGAGGTACCTTTATGACCATCACTTTGGGTGCTGCAACAAAACTTCTGGACAATATGATGGTTAATTATTCTGAATGGCATACTGAGAGAGCTCCACAAGGTAGGAAGGTAAATTATGTTGAGGAAACCTCCTCCTTGAGTGATAAGATTGATATTATTATGTATATGCTTGTGAATGGTAAAGCCCATATTGATCCAAATAATGTTCCTTTAGCCTCTTTGGTTGCTCAAGAAGAGCAAGTTGATGTGAACTTCATAAGAAATAACAACTTTGGCAATAATGCTTATAGGAATAATTTTAGTAACAACAATTATAAGCCATATCCTACCAACAATGGTAATGCTTATGGACGTTTCTACTACAATAATAGGAGTGCTCCCTCTGAACTTGAAGTTATGCTTAAAGACTTTATTAGTAAGCAAATTGCTTTCAATAAAACTACTGAGGAAAAACTCTCTAATGCCGAAAGAAATATAGCATCTTTGGCTGAAGCTCAATCTTCTTTGAATAAAATGGGTGCTAAACTTGAAACTAATGATAATCCCTTTGCAGCTACTAATGTTATACAAGTCATAATTGATGAAAATGTTAGACTATTAGCTGAATTACATGATAAGTGGGAAAGAGAAGATGAAATTGCTAGAAACATTAGTGTTTCTACTATTACCACCACTAGTGTTGAGGCTAGTAATAGTTCTACTACTTTAGATGATAAATTTGATTTTGATCTTGATGGTTGCAATATCTCTGAAGTTATTAAGTTCCTACAAAATATTGCTAAAAGTCCTAATGCTAGTACTATGAACATGGCCTTTACAAAACATATTACTGATGCTCTCATAAAGATTAAAGAAGAAAAGATGAAACATAAAGCTTCTATTCCTATTAAACAAGAAGATGGTTGGGAACCCATCATTAATATGAAAGTGAATGACTTTGATTTCAAAGCTTTATGTGATCTTGATAGTAGTGTTTTTTCTATTATGCCTAGAAGGATTTATGATATGCTTGATTTGCCTCCACTTGAAGATTGTTATTTGAATGTCCCACTTGATGATAATGCTAAAAATAAACTCATGCGGAGTCTTAATGATGTTCTTATTATGGTTAACAATGCCTATGTCCCTGTTGATTTCTATGTTTTGGATGTTGAATGCAATGCTTCTTGCCCTATTACTTTGGGAAGACCTTTTCTTAGAACTGTCGGTGCCATTATTGATATGAAAGAAGGCACCATTAAATATCAACTCCCACTCAAGAAAGGTATAGAACACTTCCCTAATAAGAGAGAGAAGATTTCTTTTGCTTCTTGATGACCCACAAGTATAGGGGGTGTATCGCAGTATTTTCGATAAGTAACAGTGTCGAACCAACGAGGAGCAGAAGGTGCTGGCTAGTGGTATGGATCCGGAATTCTCTGCAAATACTTAGCAAACGGATTTTTAGGGGTTTTTGATAAAGCAAGTAAACAAAGTACGAGTGAATAAAAGACAGTAGGAATAAATGCAGCAAGTGGCCCAATCCTTTATGCCGCAAATGACAAGCCGGTTGTATTTCTTAAGATGACCAAACATTCTCGAGGACACATGGGAAGACTGTCAAGTGCTTTCGCTTCATATAGTCGATTAATCTTCTTTAGCTTGCTAAGTGTTGTGTGGGTGAACCTGTGCTAATGTACCGCCCAATCCAAGACTAATACATACTTGTGATTATACCCCTTGGAAACATGCGTAAGTACAAGAAAGTAATTAAGCTAGAAACCTAACCAGAGCTTTAAACTCTAAGACCCTTACGTCCCTTGTGCAATGGTTTCCTAACGGGGGTTCAGGTTTCTGTCACTCCGGCAACCCCTACGATTAGTAGCCAAATACACAATGCATTCCCCTAGGCCCTTATAGGTGAAGTGTCATGTAGTCGACATTCACATGACACCACTAGAAGAAGTACACCACAACTTAAATAACAATCTATTGAATCTTTCTCAACGCAACTCCACTACTAACAACAAGACTTCTCCTATGTACTCAAGAACAAAACGAACTACTCACAAGACATCATATGGATCATGATCAGAGATGGAATAATCATGTATAACAATCTGAACATAAACAATAATTCAATGGTTCACTCAATAGCATCAACTACAAAGAGTAATCAACACCGGGAAAGTTTCCCCTATGAACTATGCAAGATTCAACGCAATTGTTACAGCAATATGGAGATGGTGATGATGGTGCTGATGGTGATGATGGTGGTGATGATGATGATGATCCCGATGAAGTCCATCTTGATGGTGGTGTTGATGGCGACGATCTCCCCTCTCCGGGAAGGAATTCCCCTGGCAGAAATCTGTCTGCTGGAGAGATCTTTCTCTCTCGGTGTTTTCTGCCCCGCAGAGGTGGCGGAATCTTTCTGTGGTCGCTCCCCGAGTCTTAGAGTTTCGGGAGGATGATATACACCAGAGGAGAGAGGCTGGAGTGGGCAAGGGCGGCCACACCACCTCCAGGCGCGGCCTAGGCCTGCCCGCGCCATGGGGTGGTGTGGGCCCCCTATGGCCCACCTCCACTCCATCTTCTAGCATCCTGAGTCTTCTGGAAAAATAGGATTTTCCGTATATTTTCCCGGATTTTCTCATCTTCATGAATTTTGCCTCCAAACAGCACCTTTTCAGTCAGAATGACTGCAGCGGTCCATGCTCCAAAAGTCATCAACCATGCAAAAATAGATGAAATAACATAAGTATCACCTCTCAATACGAAATATATCAATGAATAATAGTGAATTAAGACATAGAATAGTGATGCAAAATGGACGTATCACTTCTCCTATGAAAACAAAATTTGGTCTTAATGCTTCTTCATTTGAGAACACTTGATTCTTTCTTTCTTCTTATGCCTAACTTAAAGGCGTTAAAGAAAAGTACTTATTGGGAGATAACCCAAAATTTTTAGATGAGTCTTGAAAGTTATTACCTCAGTAATAACCGCTCCTTATCCTTTTTATTTGCTTTTTGTGCCAAGGATAACCTCTAATGAGAGAGAAGTAATGATTGGGAAAGTTGCTGTCCCGAAATAGATTTCTGTGCTTCACCTTAAAAATTTGTGTAAAATCTCTGGATGTCTTTTTGAGGCGTGAATTTTTTTTCTTCTGCCCCAGGTTGTTACCTAACTTTCGTTAGTTCAACACTTTTTTATTTGAGCAACAGAAGGTCTTCGAAAAAATTCGTCTTTACCTGCTGGTCTATTTTGACAGATTTCTGCCATTTTCTGCATTTTCTTCTTGTTGGTTCCTTTTTGAGTTCTTTTGGGGAATCGAGATTTTTGAAGGAAGTGCTACAGTAGCTAGTGTTCTAATGGAATTTTTTTTGGTATTGGAAAAGAGTAGGAAAGTTCGTGCTTATGTGGTAAAAAGAGCTTGTTTTTGACTGTGGCCTATGCTTTGTCATGCCATGCTTGATATTGTTTTGGCTTTATGCTTAGTATTCTTTGATGTATCATGACTTGTTATAAACAATTGAGATGCTTAATGTGCCTTGGATGAATCATGTGTTGTTTTATCATATTAAAGCATAGTATAGTGGTATTCTCCTTTGATGTTTTATTTGGGTTGACTTGGCACATGCTCACACCATGTTATGACTATCTCAAGTCACCATAGCCTTCATGATCCTTTAGTTTCCAACTTGTAGTATCACTTTATGCTTTGATCAATGATGTTTTGTCGCTCTGCATGATTATGGCCATTATTTCTCACTTAGTTTGTCGCTCCCAGTCTTTTTCTACCCTCCACAACCAAGTATGAGTTCCACTCATGCATCCAACTCCTTAAACAAAGTTATTCCAAAGAGTCCACCATACCTACCTACTAGCTTATGCTATTCCAAGTATATTCATGCTTTTTTTACCTTCCAAATTAAACTAGTGATTAATAAACTTGATGGCACACTTTACTTGATGGCACACTTTACTTTTCTGCATTTAATAAACTTGAACCATTGGGTCCTACTTTGTTGCGTATATGCTTGCGCTTTATAAGTTGAAATTAGCAGAACCATGTATCATGGGGAACGCTTTCAACATTGCACTTGTACTTTGTATCCCGTTGATATCATGTTCTTTTGCTTATGGATCCCGGCGGTGTGAAATAAAAGTGAAACTTGTAAGATCATGGAGTTTGTATGTGTGTTAGAGAAACGCCTGGGCCGCTAGACTAAGCCATTCCTAATCATGGTGGAAACTTGCAGCAAACCATAATGAGCACTCTATGAAGCATCCTCAATAAAAACCTATGCAAATAGCAAATAAAAAGATCGCTGAGATGCTCATTGTCTGCTTGCCTTGTCATTTGGATTATGGGATAGCTCCTGTATCATGTGCAAGGGGTACCCCGTTGGCGGTTCTTTATGATACACATGTACTTACAATGACAAGAGCTTACTTGTGACTAAAGTTGAGTAGCATGACGTTCGGTCTTCGTAAGTAAGGGGCATGAGATTTCGGTTTATAACTTGTCAAGCATATCCTCTTAGTTGTGTCACTTTAATCTTAATCACCTTCAAGATGCTTATGATAGGGCCAATGAGAGCTGAAAGCTATAAGTACCATAATTTTTGGAAGCTCTTTATGAGACTTGAATCCCTACTTCCTTCTATGAAGGACCTTTCTTCCACCATTATATTGAGTCTCCACCTTCTATCTTTATGCACATACTTTGAGAGCATAGTGGCCATTCTTAGTTCTATGTGCATTGTCCCAAGACTAGTTGATTGATGCATAACTTGATATTACTTGTTTTAAACTATTTGTATCTAGTCACTCTTATGAACTTTGAAGGTGCTCTATGCATTTATATTTGCTACTCTATGAGGGACAAGCTGAATACTATTATGCTTTGTTTTCTTTATGTGAAACAAACAAACGTCTTTTGTTTGTGCCTTTTCATGTTGCATCATATATAGTTTCTTTGTCTTATTGCTAGAACTTTGTATTTCATGCTATGACTGAAGTACTATGATCCCAGCTTTGAATGTTTTACAAATACTTTGATCAAGTCTTTGAAGGTGCATGTCACCTCAAAAATTACTCTTTCTTTTTATCACTTACCTACTCGAGGACGAGCAGGATTTAGCTTGGGGATGTTGATACATTGCAAATGTATCTATAATTTTTGATGTTCCATGCTTGGTTTTATCCACTTTCTTGTGTTTTGTCCACACTTTGGAGTACTTTTCATATGATTTCTTGGACTAACCTATTAACAAGAGCCATTGTGCCAGCTGCCTGTTTTGTGCTGTTTTTGGTTCCAGGAAAGTCAGAAAATGAATATTCTCGGAATTGGACGGGACAAAATCCAAAGTGCCTATTTTTTGGAGGTCATCAGATGCCAGACTATGAGATGGAGAAGGGCCAGAGGGCGGCCACACCACCTGGCCGCGCGGCCAGGCTTGGCCCGCACCAGGGGGTGGTGTGGCCATCCTAGGCACCCCCTCGGCCTCTCCTTCTGCCTATATATTGCCCTCGGGACAAAAACCCTAAGTATCCGATCAAAAATCCACGAAAGAGTCTGTAGCCATCGTCGTCTCTGTCCCTAGATCGGGAGGGATCTGAAGCTCTTCCCGGCACCCTACTGGAGAGGGGAATTCACCCTGGAGGCCTTCTTCATCACCATGCAAGCCTCCGGTGTGATGCGTGAGTAGTTCATCCTTGGACTACGGATCCATGTAGTAGCTAGATGGCTGGTTCTCCTGCTTTGTACTTTCATGTTTAGATCTTGTGAGCTCCGATCATGATCAAGATCATCTATTTGTAATTCTGCATGTTGTGTTTGCGGGGATCCGATGGATATTGAGATGCTATTTCAGATTGATTATTGATTCTATCATGTCTTTGTTATTTGTGATCTTGCATGCTTTCCGTTGTTAGTAGCTATCTTGGCCAAGTAGATGCTAGCAACTCCAAGAGTTAGTATTTATGCTCGATAGTGGGTTCATGCCTCTGGTAATCTGGGGAAGTGACAGAAATCTCTAACGTACTAGATGTGTTGTTGCTACTAGGGAGAAAATAACAATCGTTTGTTCATAGAACAATCGTATAGTTTACATTACACGCAATTCGTAAAGAAATAATCTATTGCTTGCAACTTAATACTGGAGGGGGTTCGGATGATAACCTGAAGGTGGATTATTAGTCATAGATGTAGTTGGATGGCGGTCTATGTATAATGTTGTAATGCCCAATCAAGTTCCAAAGGAGTCAAGATGATTAGTATATGCATGTATTGATTTCTCGGTGTTTGTCAATTGCCCCACTGTAATTTGTTCACCCAGCATGTTATCTATCTTAAGGAGAGCCACCTCTAGTGAACTATGGATCCCGGTCCTTTTCTTTACATACAATCTATAAACTGTTTACTGCTTTGTGTTTACTTTATGCAAACTATTACTTCCTTCCATTCGATACGTTTAATCCTTTGTTTTCAGCAAAACACGGTGAGATTGACAACCTCGTCGCAAGTTGGGGACAGAGTTCTGTGGTTTTGTTGTGCAGGTCTCCATGTTGCTACTAGCACCGGTAGTGCGCCCTGTCAAGGCTCAGCTAGCAACACCTTTGGGGTGTTTCCTTGCTCCTACTGGTTCGATTAAACCTTGGTTTCATAACTGAGGGAAACTTGCTGATGTGCTCATCATACCTTCCTCTTGGGGTTCCCAACAAGCTCTACATCAACACTGAGCCATCAGAAGTGCCAGGGGTGGACCAGGGCGGCCACACCACTTGGTGGCGCGGCCCAGGTGGCCTGCGCCAGGAGGTGGTGTGGGCCCCCTGTGGCCCATCTCCAGCCTCCCTTCTGGCTTCCTTCGTCTTCTGGAAAAATAGGATTTTTCGTATATTTTCCCGAATTTTCTGATCTTCGCGAATTTTGCCTCCAAACAACACCTTTTCCATCAGAATCCTAACTGCAGCGGTCCACGCTCCAAAATTCATCAACCATGCAAAAACAGATGAAATAACATAAGTATCACCTCTCATTATGAAATATATCAATGAATAACAGTGAATTATGACACAGAATAGTGATGCAAAATGGAAGTATCATGCACACATAAGGGGAACACTATAACTGGAATTCAGTGAGGGATTAACTTACTATGCTACCGTTGAATATACTATCAAACTAGCATAATAAGATGCAACAAGTAATACTTCATAAAGTAAAGTGTTATGACGTGTTTGCAGCATTTTGATCACCATCAATAGCTTCAATGAAAGTTTCACAAACTTGTCATTTCCATGTATCAACACATGCCCCTATGCAACAATAAAGATACATGCCTCTATATTATCTATTGCAAGTTTTACGTGGCCTTAGGGCTTTCGTGGTAGAACCCCTTCCCACCTACGAACGTGGAGCCACAACATGGTTTCAATGATTGCTGTTTTACTTCCTTTTCAGGGCCCTCCAATGTTTATGCCATATCAACTACCGTAGAGAGACAAACACCCCCTAAGCCACTTTAATTGTGGACCAGTCTCGTAAATCACCACGTGAGGTCGGTTTGGGGCTGCTTCATCAAACAGTGTCGCGATATGTACAAGAACACGAAGAGGGTAGCAACTAGAAAATCAATGCCCACATATTGCTATGTGTTCTATCCGTACGACATGTCTACCCATAGACCCGCTCTGATACCACTAAAGAGTTCCGTAGTAGAAAACAAAAAAAATCTAACTAAGCGAACACTAATAACAGGATCTATAATATGTAGACATAAGTAACGGAAAGATAGAGACAGTATTCATACCCTTGAAGACCGAGGAACGCCTTATGCAGGAATACATATGTTGATGAAGCCGAGCAGCTCCAATCACTCCAAGTGTGGTGCCTCCGAAAAACTACACACGTCTAGTGTAGGCGACATCTCCCGGGCTCCAATCCAGCCGAGCAGCAGAAGAACAAGATGGTGGATTGCAGATCACATGAAGGTAGCGTGAAAGTGGAGAACTCACCACCCGAGAGGTCCTCTCCAATAATATAGAGAAGTCCTCGATGGAAGTGAGAGAGAGAATATGAGAATGGGATGATTCCAAAGGGGAGGGGAGACCCCCTATATAGTGGGAGGGGAGGTGCACCACCCAAGGGGCAGGCGGTGTGGGACTAATCCCCACACTAGCCGGCCACCAAGGGGGAGCCGTTGGCCCTAGGTGGGCTCCACTTGGGTGGCCCACCAAGCTCTATCTAGCTGGCCCCTCTCCCTAGGCGCCTTGCCCCTTTGGGCCTCCCCTCCGCGTGAGGCCCATTAGCAATGGGCTTCCTTTAAAAATAAAATAAAAATATATATTTTAATATTAATTCTCCAATTAAAATAAAACTCATATATTATTATATTCCTTCACTCTGGAACACTTCCCGAACCCCTTCCGATCTACATCGGATGTTACCTGGAACTATTTTGGTTTCTTCTCTCTATTTCTCCTATGATACCGCATCTACCCTAAGCGTCCCCATGCTTAAGCGTGACATCCTTCGGTTCGGAAACACTCCAGACATGATTGAGACCTCTCTCATATCAATGATCATCAGAGGGACCTGGATGGGCATGTTGACCCCCGTGCATTTCATGAATCTTATCGCCCAAGCCGTAAACGTTGTTTCCTGTTCCCTTTGTCATATGATACTTAGTTCATCTGAGACTTGATCTTCGGTATCCTCATACCTTAGTTCGGTCTCGTTACTGATGAACTTGTTTACTCGTTCCCATGTCGTTGCATTCTGTGAACAAGTCACACGCTTGCAAGCTTCATTAATGCAACGTCACCGAGATGGCCACATGTATCTATCTGTTACATGGATTGACAAATCCTAGTCTTGATATGTACTCCTCTATGCGTCCCTTTGGAAAACCTGAGTAACACCTTTTTGATCACCTTGTCACGAGATCATGCTTGATACCATCAAAGCTTCTCCAGAACGGTGATTTGCATTATCTCATAGTCTAAGGATCAGGTTGCGAGATTTTCTGTGTTTATCTTCAATGGTGAACTGTGTAACTAAATCTCATTAAAATATAACTGTCGGATGTTTGTCTATCATATCATTCAACCAATGACATGACCTCATTGTCAATTGGCATAAATGCCCATGCTCTTGAAACCCAGATCATTCTCATGACCAATGAACTAGTTCGCTAGAGATAACTAAAGACACAATTTGTTTACATACCACACGTGTATTTACATTTTGTATTAATACCGTTATAGCACAGTATGAAACGTATTATGAACATATAAGCGATATATCAAACAATACACTTCATTATTTGCCTCTAGGGCATATCTCCTTCATCCGGCACCGGGTGCTACGTCTTCTCCAGCTCCGGTGTGTGAGGCCTCGCAGATCTGTGGCACCAGTGATGACTATAAGTGCATAGACCAATTGTAGCTAGTTTCGAAGTAAAGATATCGAACCCACAGAGAGTTATTGGTAAAGATCTTTATGCCCATCGTTACTATCTACCAAAGAATACTTGTAAGTTGTCTTTGATCTCAAGTAAAGGGTGTTTGAAAGGTTTATGGTTGTTTGAATAAAAGTAATTAAAACAAGTAAAAGAAAACAAGTAACAAGGTTGTATGAAAGCGTGGTTGAACTCAATAGGGCTAAAACGTTCTCGAGGATGTAGGATACACCACTAGCATAGTATTATTATTATATGTAATCAAGATAACATACTTCTTGTGTCATGATATATGTGGAGAGAGCCACATAATAAGATGTTCACAACAAGGCTCGTAGGAAGCCACTTTGTTGAGCCAAGTGTGAGGTCACCTGTAAATAACCACTGCGATGTCTGAGAGCAATCACCCATACAAACCACCGCCATTAAGGGTTTACCCATGGATATCGTAATTATCTTAGGGAGGCTCTCTTTAATCCCCCTTTGACCGTGTAGGTTACGAGCCGGTGCTAATCTGTCACGGGGCATTCTGGGTACGCTTCCAAGACACGTCCAAAGGGTTTCTCCCTCCCTTTAGTCCCGAAGGAAAATCATATATGGTCGACCTGACATATCATCTAAAGAGAGAAATCAAACACAAATCATAATTATATCATAGAAAAGCAAGTCATACGGACACAAGAATAGATCATCTTTATTACAAGTTTGTAATGGTTGCTAGGGTTTCTCTATCTCCCCAAGAACAAAAGAACTACTCACATATAAAGGCAATCAACATCATGGAAATCATATGGATGGGATATGGGAGTACATGTTGGAGATATGCCCAAGAGGAAATAATAAAAGTGATTATTATTATATCTTTGTGTTTATGATGAATGTTTACATCCCATGCTATAATTGTATTATTAGGAAACACTAATACATGTGTGTTTTGTAAACATGTGAGAGTCCCTAGTAAGCCTCTTATTGAACTAGCTTGTTGATTGATTGATGATCATGGTTTCCTGATCATGGACATAAGGATGTGATTAATAACAAGGTTATATCATTAGGAGAATGATGTAATGGACACACACCCATAGTAAGCGTAGCATAAGATCAAGTCATTAAGTTCGTATTGCTGTAAGCTTTCAAATACATAGTAACCTAATCCTTCGACCATGAGGTTATGTTAATCACCATCACCGGATGGATACTTTGATGACATCAAACGCCGCTTCGTAACTTGGTGGTTATAAAAGTGTCATTGGGTATTCTGAAAGTATGTGTTGAAGCGCATGGACCAAGATTGGGATTTGTCCATCCATATGACGGATAGATATGCTCTGGGCCCTCTTGGTGGAATGTCATCTAGTTAGCTTGCAAGCATGTGACTAGGTCACAAGGGATGACATATCATGGAACGAGTAAAGAGTACTTATCAGTAACGAGGTAGAACTAGGTATGGAGATACCGACGATCAAACCTCGGATAAGTATAGTATCGCGAGACAAAGGAATTGGTTTCGTATGTAAATGGTTCAATCGATCACGAAGTCATCGTTGAGTATGTGGGAGCCATTATGGATCTCCAGGTCCCGCTGATGGTTATTGATAGGAGATGTGTCTCTATCATGTCTACATATTCACGAACCGTAGGGTGACACACTTAAGGTTCGAAGTTGTTTTAAGTAGATATGGAATGTGCGTTGGAGACCGAATGTGGTTCGGAGTCTCGGAATGGATCCGGGACATCACGAGGAGATCCGGAATTGTCCGGAGAATAAGTTTCATATATAGGGGATCATTTTCTGAGTTAGGAAATGTTCCGGAGTATTTGTATGAGGGTTCTAGAAGGTTTCGGAATGTTCTGGAAGGTTCTAGAGGATTTCTTGGAGTTTGCTTGAAAACCAAGAAAGGGTCAAAGGAAACCTAGTGGGGCAAGACACGGATTCGTGGGGGAGGAGGACTCCTCCCCCCTTCCCACCGCCGGCCATAGGAGGGGAGTCCTACTAGGACTCCCCCCTCCCCAGGCGCGCCTCCCTCCCTTAAATAGAAGGGCAGGGGCGCCCCCTCCAAGCTCTCTTACACAACTCCAATCTCTGCCGCCTCTCTCCTCCACCTTTCTTCTGCACAGGCATAGGCGAAGCCCTGCAAAATTCTCTACTCCACCACCACCACCACGCCGTCGTGCTGCTGGGAATCCGTGGAGAAGATCTACTACCTCCGCTGCTCGCTGGAACGGGGAGAGGAAGGTCCGCTTCGACTCCGCATGTGTGACCGACTGCGGAAGCGCTGCCGAAACGCGGCGCCGGAAGGATCGTACACTTGACCGACTGCAGAAGCGCTGCCGGAACGCGACGCCGGAAGGATCGTCCACACGATCTTGAGATCGGCAAGTGATCGACTACATCAACCACGAGATCTAATCTCGTTAACGCTTTCGGATCGACGAGGGTTAGTTCCTATCTATCTCGTTGCTCATGTCTAATAGATTAGATCTTGGCTTTTATCTAGATTGGATCTGGATTTTGTTCGTTCTTGCGGTAGAATTTTTTTTCCATGCTACGAACCCATCAGTGGTATCAGAGCCGTATCTATGCGTAGATCTGTTGCACGAGTAGAACACAATGTTTTTGTGGGCGTTGATGCTTTTGTTGTCGGTGTCTTAGCGTGTACTTTGCATCTTGCGGCATGGTGGGATGAAGTGGCTCGGGCTAACATTACATGTCATCGCACATGAGACTTGCTCCACGCTTGACGTGCAACTTGCTTTGCACAAGTGGCTTTGCGGGTGGCTGTCTCTCCCACCATAGTTAAGATTCAATTTACAATGAGCATCTTTACAACACTTGTATCAACGTTGTGGTCCTTGTTCGTAGGTAAGATCGGTCTTATGCGAAAGCCCCAAACCACATAAAACATGCAAAGCAAATTAGAGACGTCTAACTTGTTTTTGCAGGGGTTTTGTGATGTGATATGGCCATCATGTGATTGTGATTGTATTTGATGTATGCAATGATCCTTGTTGTAATATGGCAACCGGCAGGAGCCTAATGGTTGTCTTTAATTCTGTTAAGACCTGCGTGTCTATTCATCTTGTAATAGCTTTATTCCAAGTAGTTGTAATAGTTGCTGGTGATGATGGACAACCATGAAGCGGCGCCACTGACCTTGACGCAATGCTGGTGATGATGGAGATCATGTTCGTGCTTTGGAGATGGAGATCAAAGGCGCAAGAAGAAAGGGCCATATCATATCACACTAATTATGAATTGCCTGTGATGTTAATCCTTTATGCATCTTGTATTGCTTAGATCACGACGGTAGCATTATAAGATGATCCTTCTCACTAAATATCAAGTAATAAAGTGTTCACCCTTAGTTGGCACCGTTGCTAAGACTCGTCGTTTCGAAGCATCTCGTGATGATCGGATGTGATAGATTCTACGTGTGCATACAACGGGTGCAAGCCAGATTTGCACATGCGGAAACTAAGGTTGTCTTGACGAGCCTATCATGTACAGACATGGTCTCGGAACACGGAATACGAAAAGGTAGAGCATGAGTCATATAAATGATATGATGAACATGAAGATTGTTCGCCGATGAAACTACATCTTCTCTCGTGAAGATCAGACTTGGTGTAGTGGACTTGGTTCGTGTAATCACTAAGACAATGTGAGGGATGTTGTTTTGAGTGGGAGTTCACCTAGTTAGTTTAAGAATTAAATTTGAACTCAATTTGTCATAAACTTAGTCTAAACTACTTGCAAATTGTTGTAGATTATGGCGACCCCCTCCATCAATTTCAATGCGTTCCTAGAGAAAGAAAAGCTTAAAAACAATGGAAGCAATTTCACGGACTGGTTCCGTGGACTGAAGATCGTCCTCAGGGCTGGTCAGTTGACCTATGTGCTCGATGCACCGCTAGGTGACCCACCTGCAGATAATGCCACCGATGACGAAAAGAATGTTTTCGCCACTCGGAAGAATCATTACTCCACAGTTCAGTGTGCCATCCTGTACGGTTTAGAAGCGGAGCTCCAACAGCGTTTTGAGCACCACGACCCGTTCGAGATCATTAAGGAGCTCAGGCTAATTTTTGAGACTCGCGCGGCCATGGAGAGCTATGAGGCCTCCGAAAAAGTTCTTTAACTGTAAGAGGGAAGAGGGAAGCTCCGTTAGCGAGCACGTGCTCACCATGTCTGGGTACGCTAAGAAGCTCCAAGAGTTGGTAATATCGATTCCTAATGAATTGGGGATTCACCGTCTCCTTCAATCACTGCCACCAAGTTACAAGAACTTTGTGATGAACTACAACATGCACTGCATGAACAAGACGTTGCCTGAACTGTCGTCCATGCTGAAAAATGCTGAAGTGGAGATCAAGAAGGAGCACCAAGTGTTGATGGTCAATAAGACCACCAATTTCAAGAAACGGGGCAAGCCTAAGAACAAGGGCAACTTCAAGAAGGACGGAAAGAAAGTTGCCGCACCTGCTAAGAAGCCCAAGGCTGGTCCTAAGCCTGAAAATGAGTGCTTCTACTGCAAGGGTGCTGGTCGCTGGAAGCGTAACTGCCCCAAGTACCTGGCGGATATGAAGAACGGCAACATCAAGAAGAAAGGTATATTTGATATATGTGTTATAGATGTGTATCTTACTAGTAATCGTAGTAGTGCCTGGGTATTTGATACTGGTTCGGTTGCTCATATTTGTAACTCGAAACAGGAGCTGCGGAATAAACGAAGACTGGCAAGAGACGAGGTGACGATGCGCATTGGAAATGGCTCCAAGGTTGATGTGATCGCCGTCGGCACGCTCCCTCTACATCTACCTTCAGGATTAGTTTTAAATTTAAATAATTGTTATTTGGTGCCTGCGTTAAGCATGAACATTAGATCTGGATCCTGTTTATTGCGAGACGGTTGTTCGATTTATATGAGTAATATCTTTTATGGTAATGCACCTGAGATGAATGGTTTATTCTTACTGAATCTCGATAGTAGTGATACACATGTTCACAACATAGATGCCAAACGAATAAAATTAAATGATAATTCCACATACATGTGGCACTGTCGTCTTGGTCACATTGGAGTGGAGCGTATGAAGAAACTCCATTCTGATGGACTTCTTGAATCACTTGATTTTGAATCACCTGAAAGATGCGAAGCATGTCTAATGGGAAAAATGACTAAGACTCAATTCTCTGGTACAATGGAGCGAGCTACAGACTTATTGGAAATAATACATACCGATGTGTGCGGTCCAATGAGTGTAGCATCGCGTGGTGGATATCGTTATGTTCTCACTTTCACAGATGACTTGAGTAGATATGGGTATGTCTACTTTATGAAACATAAGTCCGAAACTTTCGAGAAGTTTAAGGAATTTCAAAGTGAAGTGGAAAATCATCGTAACAAGAAGATTAAATTTCTGCGTTCTGATAGCGGAGGTGAATATCTGAGTTATGAGTTTGGCATCCATTTAAAGAAATGTGGAATACTTTCGCAGTTGACACCGCCGGGAACACCGCAGCGTAATGGTGTGTCCGAACGTCGTAATCGAACTCTCTTAGATATGGTTCGGTCTATGATGTCTCTTACAGATTTACCGCTATCGTTTTGGGGCTATGCATTAGAGACAGCCGCATTCACTTTAAATAGGGCACCATCTAAATCCGTTGAAACGACACCGTACGAATTGTGGTTTGGTAAGAAACCTAAGTTGTCGTTCCTTAAAGTCTGGGGTTGCGAAGCATATGTAAAGAAGTTACAACCTGAAAAGCTTGAACCCAAAGCGGAGAAATGCGTCTTCATAGGATACCCTAAAGAAACAATTGGGTATACCTTCTATCATAGATCCGAAGGCAAAGTTTTCGTTGCCAAGAATGGATCCTTTCTTGAGAAGGAGTTTCTCTCGAAGGAGGTGACTGGAAGGAAAGTAGAACTCGACGAGGTTATTGAACCTTCTCTTGGATTTGAGAGTAGCGCAGCACCGGAAGATGTTTTTGTGCCGCCTGCACCAATTGAAGAGGAAGCTAATGATACAGATCATGAAACTTCAGTCGAAGTTGCTGCTGAACCTCGCAGGTCAACGAGGGTTCGTACCACTCCTGATTGGTATGACTCTGCCTTGAACGTCATGTTGGTGGACAACGCTGATGACCCTGCGATGTATGAAGAAGCTATGGTGAGCCCAGATTCCGACAAATGGCTAGAAGCCATGAAATCCGAAATGGGATCCATGTACGAAAACCAAGTATGGACTTTGGTGGACTTACCGGATGGCCGTAAGGCTGTCGAGAACAAATGGATTTTCAAGAGAAAAACAGATGCTGATGGTAATGTTACAGTCTATAAAGCTCGAATTGTCGCGAAAGGGTTCCAACAAATTCAAGGAGTTGACTATGATGAGACATTCTCACCAGTAGCGAAGCTAAAGTCTGTGAGGATTTTGTTAGCAATTGCTGCACATTTCGATTATGAGATTCGGCAGATGGATGTCAAAACGGCGTTCCTTAATGGTGACATTGAGGAAGAGTTGTATATGGTACAACCCAAGGGTTTTGTCGATCCTAAAGATGCTGACAAGGTATGCAAGCTTCAGCGCTCCATTTATGGACTGAAGCAAGCATCCCGGAGTTGGAATCAACGTTTTGATAAAGTAATCAAAAACTTTGGATTTATACAAACTTAAGGAGAAGCTTGTATTTACAAGAAAGTGAGTGGGAGCTCTGTAGCATTCCTAGTACTATATGTAGATGACATATTGTTGATTGGGAATGATATAGAACTTCTTAATAGCGTCAAAACCTATTTGAATAATAGTTTTTCAATGAAGGAACTTGGCGAAGCGGCATACATTCTAGGCATCAAGATTTATAGAGATAGATCAAGACACCTAATAGCGCTTTCACAAAGTACATACTTGGACAAAGTTCTAAAGAAGTTTAGAATGGAAGATAGCAAGAAAGGGTTCGTGCCCATGTTGTCAGGTAAGACCTTGAGTAAGACTCAAAGTCTAGCTACGGCAGAAGATAGAGAGAAAATGAATAATATTCCCTATGCCTCGGCCATAGGTTCTATCATGTATGCCATGCTGTGTACAAGACCGGATATAGCACATGCTGTTAGTTTCACTAGCAGATATCAAAGTGATCCTGGAATGGAGCACTGGACAGCGGTCAAAAATATCCTAAAGTACCTAAATAGGACTAAGGATATGGTTCTTTCTTATGGAGGTGATGAACAGCTTGTTGTAAACGATTACACCGATGCTAGTTGGAACACCGATCCGGATGACTCAAAGTCACAGTCGGGATACGTATTTAGTTTGAATGGTGCTGCAGTGAGCTGGAGGAGTGCGAAGCAAAGCGTTGTGGCAAAATCTTCAACTGAATCGGAATACATAGCTGCTTCGGAGGCTGCACAAGAAGCCGTTTGGATGAAGGAATTCATTACTGAACTTGGCGTGGTTCCCAGTGCGTTGGACCCGATGGCCATCTACTGTGACAACACAGGTACCATAGCTAATGCACAGGAGCCAAGGTCACATAGCAAGCTGAAGCACATCAAGCTACGTTTTCACGCTATTCGCGAGTATGTCCGAGATGGTGACATAAATATTTGCAAATTACACACTGATCTGAATGTGGCAGATCCGTTGACTAAACCTCTCCCTAGGGCAAAGCATGACCAACACCAGAACGCCATGGGTGTTCGGTATATTACTATGTAATCTAGATTATTGACTCTAGTGCAAGTGGGAGACTGTTGGAGATATGCCCAAGAGGCAATAATAAAAGTGATTATAATTATATCTTTGTGTTTATGATGAATGTTTACATCCCATGCTATAATTGTATTATTAGGAAACACTAATACATGTGTGTTTTGTAAACATGTGAGAGTCCCTAGTAAGCCTCTTGTTGAACTAGCTTGTTGATTGATTGATGATCATGGTTTCCTGATCATGGACATAAGGATGTGATTAATAACAAGGTTATATCATTAGGAGAATGATGTAATGGACACACACCCATAGTAAGCGTAGCATAAGATCAAGTCATTAAGTTCGTATTGCTGTAAGCTTTCAAATACATAGTAACCTAATCCTTCGACCATGAGGTTATGTTAATCACCATCACCGGATGGATACTTTGATGACATCAAACGCCGCTTCGTAACTTGGTGGTTATAAAAGTGTCATTGGGCATTCTGAAAGTATGTGTTGAAGCGCATGGACCAAGATTGGGATTTGTCCATCCATATGACGGATAGATATGCTCTGGGCCCTCTTGGTGGAATGTCATCTAGTTAGCTTCCAAGCATGTGACTAGGTCACAAGGGATGACATATCACGGAACGAGTAAAGAGTACTTATCAGTAACGAGGTAGAACTAGGTATGGAGATACCGACGATCAAACCTCAGATAAGTATAGTATCGCGAGACAAAGGGAATTGGTTTCGTATGTAAATGGTTCAATCGATCACGAAGTCATCGTTGAGTATGTGGGAGCCATTATGGATCTCCAGGTCCCGCTGATGGTTATTGATAGGAGATGTGTCTCTATCATGTCTACATATTCACGAACCGTAGGGTGACACACTTAAGGTTCGAAGTTGTTTTAAGTAGATATGGAATGTGCGTTGGAGACCGAATGTGGTTCGGAGTCTCGGAATGGATCCGGGACATCACGAGGAGATCCGGAATTGTCCGGAGAATAAGATTCATATATAGGGGATCATTTTCTGAGTTAGGAAATGTTCCGGAGTATTTGTATGAGGGTTCTAGAAGGTTTCGGAATGTTCTGGAAGGTTCTAGAGGATTTCTTGGAGTTTGCTTGAAAACCAAGAAAGGGTCAAAGGAAACCTAGTGGGGCAAGACACGGAATCGTGGGGGAGGAGGACTCCTCCCCCCTTCCCACCGCCGGCCATAGGAGGGGAGTCCTACTAGGACTCCCCCCTCCCCAGGCGCGCCTCCCCCCCTTAAATAGAAGGGCAGGGGCGCACCCTCCAAGCTCTCTTACACAACTCCAATCTCTGCCGCCTCTCTCCTCCACCTTTCTTCTGCACAGGCATAGGCGAAGCCCTGCAGAATTATCTACTCACCACCACCACCACACCGTCGGGCTGCTGGGATTCCGTGGAGAAGATCTACTACCTCCGCTGCTCGCTGGAACGGGGAGAGGAAGGTCTGCTTCGACTCCGCACATGTGACCGACTGCGGAAGCGCTGCCGAAATGCGTCGCCAGAAGGATCGTACACTTGACCGACTGCGGAAGTGCTGCCGGAACGCGACGCCGGAAGGATCGTCCACACGATCTTGAGATTAGCAAGTGATCGACTACAGCAACCACGAGATCTAATCTCGTTAACGCTTTTGGATCTACGAGGGTTAGTTCCTATCTATCTCGTTGCTCATGTCTAATAGATTAGATCTTGGCTTTTATCTAGATTAGATCTGGGTTTTGTTCGTTCTTGCGGTAGAATTTTTTTGTTTTCCATGCTACGAACCCATCAGTACAATCGAATACAATTGAAGATCCACACTAGGGTTTGGATTACAACCAAGTAGACGAAGGGGATCGGTGTTGGAGACTTTGGTGATGATGATGGTGATGTAGATCGGTGTTGAGGCCTTCAAGGTCCAAGTACCTTCTCCTCTTGAGCAATGGTGATGGTGGAGATCTTGTGGAGGTGGCGGCTATGGAGTTTCCAAGGCGGCAAGGCTCTGCCGTGGAGGTATGTGGAGAGGTCTCCTTCTCTCTTGGCTCCTTGGCTCTTTATATAGGCCTAGGGGTGCCTCCAATATCCCCCAATACGTTCATTATGACCTAAGGAAGGTCTAGAAACAAATGGGGATGAATTCTGTGAAAAAACGCGTCCAAAACAGCTGTTTCCGTGCGTCCAGACCCGTGGTATGGGCGAACGGTACGGGCGGGCTCTGCCTGTACCACTGGTCGTTAACGGTGCGGTAGCTTTCGTATTTTGGCTGACATTTCTTCATACGAATTCTGAATTGGGTGTCCTTTGGCTCGTTGGATTCGTATGGACGAGTGCTACAACACCATGGCCTTAGATCATAATTTGGAGTTGATGGAAAAATCAACTTTTTCCTCCCCTCAAATGGCTAAGTCTGGTGCCTGCAGTTCCTCCATATTGAATCCTCTTGGCTCCATTTATCCATGATTCTCCATAGCATCTACACACAAATCAAAGAAAAAAGGTAATAAAATCCTAATAAAACTACTTGTTGTGCAAAGCCCATGTGAAAATGAATGAGAACCAGTAATCATACATAATAGGCCTAGTTATAGATAGATGTAGCATGTAATGAGTGACAATATGAATAATTTGTATACTTAAATATGCCTCATCAACCGGCTTATCCCTCACCTTCTTCTCCGCATGCGGGAGGTCGTCGGTGTCCGCAACCATAGCAGTAAGAACCTTGTCCTTACCTCCTCCTCCCCTACGTTAGTAACTAGGTAGTTAGATCGACATTAGGGTAGTACCTAGAGTGCTTATGCAATGCCACTCTGTTTAGGGCCAACAGTTGAAGGTTATCATCTAGGCAGTTGCCCTGGTCGCTATGATTCAGGCATGGATTCTCTTGATCCACAGAAGAGCGGCTGGTAGGACTATCAGGGTGGCAGTGACATATGGTCCCATGATGCAGCATGATAGAGAGATGATGGCAAATGTGAACTACATCTACAACAATAATGATACAAAGACTATCGACATGCTCAAGATGTTATGAGCCCCTTCTAACCATATCGTGAAACATTCAGGGCTAGGGGTTTTCTTAAGTACAACATCAGCACCTCTATCAAAGAGCAAGTGGCTCTGTTTCTTCGTGTTTTAGGACATAACCAGAGATTCCGAGTGATTCACAACACATGGAGAGATCTACTGACACAATTTTCTAGTATTTCCATCAGGTGCTTTATCCTGTTGGAGAGCTCATAGGAGAGATGATCAGGCCACATAGTGGTCAAACCCCCACGAAGATACAAGGCAACGCCTGATGGTTCTCATTTTTCAAGGTGAGCAACTCTAGCTTGTACTTCATGAGATTATTGTATTACACTGTGGCCTAACATTCTTGTAATGCCAGGATTGTATTGGAGCAATTGATGGTACTCATGTGATGGCAAGAATGTCGAAAGTCGAACAGGCGGCATACGGGGGGAGGAGCACTACCTCAGCCAGAATGTGCTTGCCGCTGTTTATTTGGAATGAAATTCACATATGTGTGTGTTGCTTTGGAAGGATCTGCACATGATGCCTCAATTCTGAATGACAGTCTTGAGAGAGTTGATGGCCTCAAGCTTCCTTACGGTAAGTTCTACCTAGCAGATGCCCACTATGCTTGTAGGCCTGGAATTTTTCCACCCTTCAGGTCAACAAGGTACCATCTTAGTGAGTTCTATGCTAGAAACTATCCTAGGACTTCGGAGAAACTTTTTAATCTCACGCACTCTAGCTTTGGAGTCATAGTTGAGAGGGTTTTCGCTGCTCTAGATAATGGATTTAAGATCCATGATCAGAAGCCTTTCCATTCATTTCTAACCCAAGTTAATCTTGTTATGGCATCCTACTTTTTGAACAACTGAATCTTGCAATTCGGTGTGGATGAATTATTCCCAGAAGAGGAAGATGTAGTTCCTGATGACAATGACACTGATGGTGGCCATGGTGTTGTGCATACCGATTTTGCTGCTTGGAGGAACAACAGGATGTAGTAGTCCCACAACATGTGGGCGACGAGAGGAAACTATAGGATCTGAAGATGAAGAAGTGAAGAAGAAGGACTGATGAAGTGGTGTCCTTATGTTCTATGAACAATCTCTAATGTGGATGTAAAACAATCATTCATAGTAGCTAAGTAATATTGTGTTGAACTGTCATTTGCTAGTAGCCGCTAGCTCGTGGTTGATGTAGAGCCCGTTGGGAACCCCAAGAGGAAGGTATGATGAGCACAGCAGCGAGTTTTCCCTCAGTTATGAGACCAAGGTTTAATCGAACCAGTAGGAGCAAGGAAACACCCCAAAGGTGTTACTAGCTGAGCTTTGGCAGGGCGCACTACCGGTGCTAGTAGCAACGTGGAGACCTGCACAACACAACCACAGAACTTTGTCCCCAACTTGCGATGAGGTTGTCAATCTCACCGTGTTTTGTGGAAAACAAAGGATTAAACGTATCGAATGGAAAGAAGTAAAAGTTTGCAGAAAGTAAAAACAAAGCAGTAAAAGATTGTAGATTGTATGTAAAGTAAAAGGACCGGGATCCATAGTTCACTAGAGGTGGCTCTCCTTAGATGGATAACATGCTGGGTGAAAAATTACAACGGGGCAATTGACAAACACCGAAAAAGCAATACATGCATATACTAATCATCTTGACTCCTCTGAGACTTGATTGGGCATTACAACATAATACAAAGACCGCAATCCAACTACATCTATGACTAATAATCCACCTTTAGGTTATCATCCGAACCCCCTCTAGTATTAAGTTGCAAGCAACAGATTATTGCTTTACGAACTGCGTGTAAAGTAAACAATACGATTGTTCTATGAACAAAGGATTGTTGTTTTCTCCCTAGTAGCAACAACACATCTAGTACCTTAGAGATTTCTGTCACTTCCCCAGATTACCAGAGGCATGAACACACTATCGAGCATAAATACTAACTCTTGGAGTTGCTAGCATCTACTTGGCCAAGATAGCTACTAACAACGGAAAGCATGCAAGATCTCAAATAACAAAGACATGATAGAATCAATAATCAATCTGAAATAGCATCTCAATATCCATTGGATCTCGCAAACACAACATGTATGAATTACAAATAGATGATCTTGATCATGAACGGAGCTCCAAAGATCTAAACATGACAGCACAAAGGAGGAGAAACCAGCCATCTAGCTACTACATGGATCCGTAGTCCAAGGCTGAACTATTCACGCATCACACCGGAGGCTTGCATGGTGATGAAGAAGGCCTCCAGGGTGAATTCCCCTCTCCGGCAGGGTGCCGGGAAGAGCTTCAGATCCCTCCCGGTCTAGGGATGGAGATGACAACGGCTACAGACTCTTTCGTGGATTTTTGATCGGGTACTTAGGGTTTTCGTCCCGAGGGCAACTTATAGGTGGAAGGAGAGGCCGAGGGGGTGCCGGGAGCCACCACACCACCCCCTGGCGCGGGCCAGGCCTGGCCGCGTGGCTAGGTGGTGTGGCCGGCCCCTGGCCCTTCTCCATCTTGTATTCTGGCACTTGATCCCTTCCGGAAAAATAGGCACTTTGGCTTTGTCCCGTCCAATTCCGAGAATATTCATTTTCTGACTTTCCTGGAACCAAAAACAGCAGAAAACAGGCAGCTGGCACTGTGGCTCTTGTTAATAGGTTAGTCCAAGAAATCATATGAAAAGTACTCCAAAGTTGGAACAAAACACAAGAAAGTGGATAAAACCAAGCATGGAACATCAAAAATTATAGATACATTTGCCATGTATCAACATCCCCAAGCTTAACTCCTGCTCGTCCTCGAGTAGGTAAGTGATAAAAAGAAATAATTTTTGAGGTGACATGCACCATCAAAGACTTGATCAAAGTATTTGCAAAATACTCAAAGCTGGGATCATAGTACTTCAATCATAACATGAAAGACAAAGTTCTAGCAATAAGCAAACGATGCAACATGAAAAGGTACAAACAAAAGATTCATGAATAACATTCTTTGCAAGACGTTTGTTTGTTTCACATAAAGAAAACATAGCATAATAGTATTCAGCTTGTCCCTCAATAGAGTAGCAAATATAAATGCATAGGACACCTTCAAAGTTCATAAGAGTGACTAGATACAATAGTTTAAAACAAGCAATATCAAGTTATGCATCAATCAACTAGTCTTGGGACAATGCACATAGAACTAAGAATGGCCACTATGCTCTCAAAGTAGGTGCATAAAGATAGAATGTGGAGACTCAATATATTGGTGGAAGAAAGGCCTTTTGTAAAAGGAAGTAGGGATTCAAGTCCCATAAAGAGCTTCCAAAAATTATGGTACTTATAACTTTCAGCTCTCATTACCCCTATCATAAGCATCTTGAAGTGATTAAGGTTAAAGTGAATTAACTATGCTGTACATGCTTGACGAAGTATAAGTCAGAAATCTCATGTCCCTTGTATACGAGGGCCGCTCCTCATGCTACTCAAGTTTAGTCACCGGTAAGTTCTTGTCATCGTAAGTATATGTGTATCATTGAGAACCGCCAACGGGGTACCCCTTGCCCGATCATACGGAAGAATCCCCATATCAAAATGACAAGGCAAGTAGACAACGAGCATCTCAGCATTCTTCTTATTTACCAGGGGAATATGGTGCTTTTTTCTCTCTTTCCTCTTTTCATAGTATCTATTTTTTCTCTTTTTCTCTTTTTCTCTTTTTTTCAGTATAGGACTCTTTTTTATAAGTAGAATGCTTCATAGATAGCTCATTATGGTTACGCTGCAGGTTTCCACCATGTCAGCATGGATTAGACCAGCGGCCCAGGCGTTTCTCTAACACATATACATAACTCCATGGACTTACAAGCTCCCCTTTCATTTCACACCGACGACATCCATATACAAAAGAGCATGATATCAACTAGGTACAAGTACCAAGTGCAATGTTGAAAGCGTTCCCCATGAAAGCATGGTTCTGCTAATTCCCAACAAATAAGTGCAAGCATATACAACATAGAAGACACAATGGTTCAAGTTTATTAAGGGCAAGTAAAGTAAAGTGTGCCATCAAGTTCGTGAGAGCTTTAATCACTAGTTTTTTCATAACAAGTGGAAGGTAAACAAAAGCATGAATATACTTGGAATAGCATAAGCTAGTAGGTAGGTATGGTGGACTCTTTGGCATAACTTGGTTAAGGGAGTTGGATGCATGAGTGGAACTCATACTTTGCTGTGGAGGCTAGCAAAAGACTGGAAGCGGCAAACTAAGAGAGCAATAATGGCCATAATCATGCAGTGCGACAAAACATCATTGATCAAAGCATACAGTGATACTACAAGTTGAAAACTAAAGGATCATAAAGGCTATGGTGACTTGAGACAGTCATAACATGGTGTGAGCATGTGCCAAGTCAACCCAAATAAAGCATCAAAGGAGAATACCACTATACTATGCTTTAATATGCTAAAACAACGCATGATTCATCCAAGGCACATTAAGAAATCTCAATTGTTTATAACAAGTCATGCTACATAAAATAATACTAAGCATAAAGCCAAAACAATATCAAGCATGGCATGACAAAGCATAGGCCACAGTCAAAAACAAGCTCTTTTTACCACAAAAGTATGAACTTTTCCTACTCTTTTCCAAACCAAACCAAACTATTTGCAAACCAAAGTGTGAAAGAAGGGGTCCAACCAATTTATTCAGAAAACTAAGCAAACCAAGCAAGCTAAAAAACAAAACAAAAACGAAAAAGAAGACGCTCCAAGAAAAACACAACTGTGCATGAAACAATAAAAATGAAGCGTTTGGAAAAACCTGGGATTTTTATTGATGAAAAGGGGATGCCTTGGGCATCCCCAAGATTTGACGCTTGTACTTCTTGGATATTTCTTGGGGTGACACGCGTGGCATCCCCAAGCTTGAGCTTTAGTCCATACTTCATCTCATTACTCATTCCTTCCATACACCTAAAATTTTTCCTTCATACAAAACTTCACACAATCTCATTAGCATCATTAGTGCACTTAAGATAAATAAGTCTCAAGGTTCAGTTCTAACTCCAAATAAACTTCCATTAGAACACTAGCTACTGTAGTACTTCCCTCAAAAAGCTCAATTCCCCAAAGGAACTCAAAAAGGAACTAACAAGAAGCAAATGCAGAAAATGGCAGAAATCTGTCAAAACAGACCAGCAGGTAAAGACGAATTTTTTCGAAGACCTTTTGTTGCTCAAATCAAAAAGTGTTGAACTAACGAAAGTTAGATAATAACTTGGGGCAGAAACAATTACAGCTCAATCCTACGTACAGAGCTCTCTCAGGAATGTTTACGGTGAAGCACAGAAATCTATTTCGGGACATCAACTTTCCCAATCATTACTTCTCTCTCATTAGAGGTTACTCTTGGAACAAAAAGCAAATAAAAAGGATAAGGAGAGGTTATTACAGAGGTAATAACTTCCAAGACTCAACTAAAACTCTTGGGTTATCTCCCAACAAGTACTTTTCTTTAACGCCTTTAAGTTAGGCATAAGAAGCAAAGAAAGAATCAAGTGTTCTCAAATGAAGAAGCATTAAGACCAAATTTTGTTTTCATAGGAGAAGCAAAAGAAATATTTTCTCTCTTTTTAGGGAAGTGTTCTATACCTTTCTTGAGTGGGAGTTGATATTTAATGGTGCCTTCTTTCATATCAATGATGGCACCAACAGTTCTAAGAAAAGGTCTTCCCAAAGTAATAGGACAAGAAGCATTGTATTCAACATCCAAAACATAGAAATCAACGGGGACATAGGAATCGTTAACCATAATAAGAACATCATTAAGACTCCCCATGAGTTTCTTTTTAGCATTAGCATCAAGTGGGACATTCAAATAACAATCTTCAAAGAGGAGGCAAATCAAGCATATCATAAATCCTTCTAGGCATAATAGAAACACTACTATCAAGATCACACAAAGCTTTGAAATCAAAGTCATTCACTTTCATATTAATGATGGGTTCCCAACCATCCTCTTGTTTTATAGGAATAGAAGCTTTATGTTTCATCTTTTCTTCTTTAATCTTTATGAGAGCATCAGTAATGTGTTTTGTAAAAGCCATGTTCATAGCACTAGCATTAGGACTTTTAGCAAGCTTTTGTAGGAACTTAATAACTTCAGAGATGTTGCAACCATCAAGATCAAAATCAACTTTATCATCCAAAGTGGTAGAACTATTACTAGCCTCAACACTAGTGGTGGTAATAGTAGAAACACTAATGTTTCTAGCAATTTCATCTTCTCTTTCCCACTTAGCATGTAATTCAGCTAATAGTTTAACATTCTCATCAATTCTTACATGTATAGCATTAGTAGCTGCAAAGGAATTCTCATTAGTTTCGGGTTTAGCAACCATTTTATTCAAAGTAGATTGAGCTTCAGCCAAAGATGCTATGTTTCTTTCAGCATTAGAGAGTTTTTCCTCAATAGTTTTATTAAAAGCAATTTGTTTACTAATAAACTCTTTAAGAATAACTTCAAGTTCAGAGGGAGCACTCTTATTATTGTTGTAAGAATTTCCATAAGCATTACTATTGTTGGGAGGATATGGCTTATAATTATTGTTACCAAAATTGTTCCTATAAGCATTATTACCATAAGCATTGTTGCCAAAGTTGTTATTTCTTATGAAGTTCACATCAACTTGTTCTTCTTGAGCAACCAAAGAGGCTAAAGGAATATTATTTGGATCAATAGGGGCTTTCCCATTAACAAGCATAGACATAATTATAGCAATCTTATCACACAAGGAGGAGGTTTCTTCAACAGAATTTACCTTCTTACCTTGTGGAGCTCTCTCAGTATGCCATTCAGAATAATTAACCATCATATTGTCCAAAAGTTTTGTTGCAGCACCCGAAGTGATGGTCATAAAGGTACCTCCAGCAGCTAAATCCAATAGGTTCCTTGAAGAATAGTTCAATCCTGCATAAAAAGTTTGGATGATCATCCAAGCAGTCAGTCCATGAGTGGGACAATTCTTTACCAAAGATTTCATTCTTTCCCAAGCTTGAGCAACATGCTCATTATCAAGTTGTTTAAACTTCATTATTTCACTTCTCATGGATATAATCTTAGCAGGAGGATAGTATTTTCCAATAAAAGCATCTTTGCACTTAGTCCAAGAATCAATACTATTCCTAGTTAAGGAATTCAACCATTCTTTAGCTTTTCCTCTCAAAGAGAATGGAAACAATTTCAGCTTAATAATATCACCATCTATATCCATATGCTTTTGCATCTCACGGAGTTCAACAAAGTTATTTAGATGGGAAGCAGCATCTTCATTACCAATACCAGAAAATTGTTCTCTCATAATAAGATTGAGCAAAGCAGGTTTTATCTCAAAAAAAGTATTTTCAGCCACAGGTGGAGCAATAGGTGTGCTCAAAATCATTGTTGTTGGTGCTAGTGAAGTCACACAACTTAGTATTTTCAAGGGTAGTCATTTTTTTTGGGTTTTCAAATAAGAAAGCAAACAAGTAAAACTAATTTTTTTGTGTTTTTTGAAGAACAAAACAAGCAAACAAAGCAAAAAGAAACTAAGCAAAACAAAAACAACAAAGTAAAGAGATTGGTTATGAGGGACTCCCCTTGTGAAGATGTCCTTGACTCCCCAGCAACGGCGCCAGAAAAATCTTTGCTAGCTCGTGGTTGATCTAGAGCCCGTTGGGAACCCCAAGAGGAAGATATGATGAGCACAGCAGCGAGTTTTCCCTCAGTTATGAGACCAAGGTTTAATCGAACCAGTAGGAGCAAGGAAACACCCCAAAGGTTTTACTAGCTGAGCTTTGGCAGGGCGCACTACCAGTGCTAGTAGCAACGTGGAGACCTGCACAACACAACCACAGAACTTTATCCCCAACTTGCGATGAGGTTGTCAATCTCACCGTGTTTTGCGGAAAACAAAGGATTAAACGTATCTAATGGAAAGAAGTAAAAGTTTGCAGAAAGTAGACACAAAGCAGTAAAAGATTGTAGATTGTATGTAAAGTAAAAGGACCGGGATCCATAGTTCACTAGAGGTGGCTCTCCTTAGATAGATAACATGCTGGGTGAACAAATTACAGCGGGGCAATTGACAAACACCGAGAAAGCAATACATGCATATACTAATGATCTTGACTCCTCTGAGACTTGATTGGGCATTACAACATAATACATAGACCGCCATCCAATTGCATCTATGACTAATAATCCACCTTCAGGTTATCATCCGAACCCCCTCCAGTATTAAGTTGCAAGCAAAAGATTATTGCTTTACGAACTGCGTGTAAAGTAAACAATACGATTGTTCTATGAACAAAGGATTGTTGTTTTATCCCTAGTAGCAACATCACATCTAGTACCTTAGAGATTTCTGTCACTTCCCCAGATTACCAGAGGCATGAACCCACTATCGAGCATAAATACTAACTCTTGGAGTTGCTAGCATCTACTTGGACAAGATATCTACTGACAATGGAAAGCATGCAAGATCTCAAATAACAAAGACATGATAGAATCAATAATCAATCTGAAATAGCATCTCAATATCCATCAGATCCCCGCAAACACAACATGTATGAATTACAAATAGATGATCTTGATCATGAACGGAGCTCATAAGATCTAAACATGAAAGCACAAAGGAGGAGAAACCAGCCATCTAGCTACTACATGGATCCGTAGTCCAAGGATGAACTACTCACGCATGACACTGGAGGCTTGCATGGTGATGAAGAAGGCCTCCAGGGTGAATTCCCCTCTCTGGCAGGGTGCCGGGAAGAGCTTCAGATCCCTCCCGATCTAGGGATGGAGATGATGGCGGCTACAGACTCTTTCGTGGATTTTTGATCGGGTACTTAGGGTTTTCATCCCGGGGGCAACTTATAGGCGGAAGGAGAGGCCGAGGGGGTTCCGGGAGCCACCACACCACCCCCTGGCGTGGGCCAGGTCTGGCCGCGTGGCCAGGTGGTATGGCCGGCCCCTTGCCCTTCTCCGTCTCATATTCTAGCACTTGATCCCTTCCGGAAAAATAGGCACTTTGGCTCTTGTCCCGTCCAATTCTGAGAATATTCATTTTCTGACTTTCCTGGAACCAAAAACAGCAGAAAACAGGCAGCTGCCACTATGGCTCTTGTTAATAGGTTAGTCCAAGAAATCATATGAAAAGTACTCCAAAGTTGGAACAAAACACAAGAAAGTGGATAAAACCAAGCATGGAACATCAAAAATTATAGATACATTTGCAATGTATCAGTAGCTAGGTAACACTGTCGTGGAGTGATATTTGGTAGTAGCTAGGGTTCTAATTTTCTACTCCTACTGCTAGTTTAGTTTGCTACTGCTGGTTTATTTTGCTGCATATTTTCTCATGCGTGGTAACATCACCACCTATGAGAAGTGGTGACCACAAAGGGCCCAAGCCAACGTGGCAAAGCACACCCAAGTGATTCTACGAGATCTGCCCGATAAACCTTGAGTGATAGCAATGAAATCACCAGCCCCAGCTGGGTTCCATCCACACTCTATAACCTTCTAAAGCAAGCCCACATGAATTTAGCTAAGTGACAATCAAAGATGTGGTTGGCGTCCTCACAGTCCTCACAAAGAGCACATCTCTAATTGGATGGCCCCATCCTTTTATGAATATTGTCGCTAGAGGGAAGGTGGCCTCTAATTAATTGCCAGAGGAAGATTTCGACCTTCAGCGGCACTTTTGTGACCCGAACATCCTTGATAGGGATCGAGGCTTCCCCTGGCATAACTTAAGGTACATGGAACTCGACGAGAAGCACCCCTGTGTCTCTAGAGACTAGGAAATTACGTTCTGGTTCTCGTCCTGTGGGATAATACCAGTTCCCTGGACAGGTTATCCCAATCAATATCCTTGGCAGTGCCAAAATTACGATGGAACCGGAGATGAAGGGGTCAACGCATGTTTCAAACAGGCGAAGGTAACGCTCTCGAAGGGGGCCTGACCCACCCACCTGTCCAACTAGAACATGGTATCCCTAACCGTTATGAACCTCATGTTTAGCATCCAACTTGAACTGGTGCTTAATCTTTTGCAAGGTGGTCCAGAAATGAGATCCTTTGATGGGAGAATATTAGTGAATTTTGTCTTCCACAATTGATCACCATTAGCAAAAAATTGAACTAGAGAAGGAAAAGGGGTTTGGCATGCCAAAAGATTGGCCACCATCGAAACAATGACTAACTCTTTGGGCATGACAAACAAAATATGTAAGATACAAATATTTTGATTTTGAAAAAAATAATTCATTAAGTACCACACAACTCAACTGCTTTGAAATAAAACTCATATAGTTAAAAATATAATGTCTCGAAATCAACTAAGCCATACTCATGTTACTTTTTACCATCGATGATGGCCCATATCGCGCCAACACACGGTGCCGGTCCTCGAACAAACAAAGCAAGTTTATATAATGTCATACCTAAGTAGCTCACTTACCGCTATAGGAAGGAAGTTCAACGTTGGGCGTTTTACCCCTGGGCGTAGCCCAGATAACCCTTGGCTTTAGAAAACACCGATGTTGACCCTCGGCATAGGTGGTCGTCGGCATAGCTAGATACCGTCGGCGTTGCTTCGGCCCTCGGTGAAGAGGCTTGTGTCGACGGTTTATCTTGCCTCTCGACGCAGTCCGGCCTGCGTCCATCGACTTAGAAATTTAACGGCACGGGGAAGACAGTGTCCAGGAGCAACGCTGAGGGGGAAACACAAGGCGTTGGTGGAGCTGTGCCGAGGAGGTTACCCTTGGTATGGTGGAGCTGCGCAGAGGGGGTTACCCTCGGCGTAGGTGGCGAGGTGGAGAATTTTGTTATTCGAAAATTAAATATTTGTATTGTTTGAATGTTTAGTTGCACGGGAAATATTTTTAACTCTAAGCATGTTTAATCTTAGATCAAATTGCACACTTGTGGTAACACTTCTTACTCGGTCACCCATCATCAGACTACTCCGGTCCCATCATGCTTAACTTTTTTGTTCCTTTCAAATAAACTTCCGAGTTGTCACACTATACCTTGTTAATAATACTACTATCAATCATATTAACCCTTAGGTCATGATGTCACATGCCTTTATTTTTTCAATTCAAAACAATTATTTAAGTAAACAAAAGTGAATGAGTAATAATAATCTTGAATTCAAATAACAATAAAATGCATTTTATCTCATTTTACCTTTTTCCATTTAATATGGAATAATTCATATCTACAAATTTGTAAATCGGAATTCGACAAATAATATGTCTAAATATATGATAAAAATGAAAGGAATCCAAATATAAGACCCGTATAATTTTGTATGATATAGTATCCATGAAAAATAAAAAACTTGAAATATCATGAATATCTTGGAAAAGTGTTCTTAGACATTACACTATAGGAAATAAATTCTTTGCCGTGTAACACATAGTACACGGCAAAGGCTTGCCGTGCAACGTTACACGACAAAGATCGCACGGCAAAAAATGAGCCAGCAAAGAAGTCTTTGTCGTGCGCGTCCGAAAAAATGCACGGCAAAGCCTTTGCCGTGTGCTTTGTTGCCCCTCACGGCATACAAAAGTAACTTCACGCCGTCCCCCCCACGAGACGGTGCCGGGTTTGTGGGTCCCGTTAGAAAAGTTTGCCGTGTGATGGCGCACGGCAAACCATCAGGCCTTTGTCGTGTAACGCTACACGGCAAAGTCTTTGCCGTGTGACTTCACACGGCAAAGCCTGAGGCCTTTGTCGTGCACCTCTCTCTGCCGTGCGCCTCCCTCCCCCTTCTTTGTTGTCCACCTCTCTCTGCCGTGCGCCTCACTCCTCCTTCTTTGTCGTGCACCTCTCTTTGCCGTGCGCCTCCATCCATGCTCTTTGTCGTGTGCCTCCCTCCCACGGCAAAGTGGCCATTTGGTTCCTGGAACAGTCCCCGCAGCACCTTTGCCGTGTGCATATACATGGCAAAGGTCTCTTTGCCATGTATTTCCACACGGCAAAGAGGCCAGTAAAATTCAATTTTTCTCTATATTTCCTATTTTTCACAGCAATTCAGTAATTTAGTGTATATGTTGTATCAAAGCTAACATCAGTGATCACAAATATATATCAAGACCAATATCAGTGGCACAATCACAAATATATATCAAGACCAACATCAATTACACAATACAATGATCTATTGCCACAAATATATCACATACAAGATCCAACGCCACAAATAGAAGTGTATATGTCCATAATAAGTGCATACGAGATCCAACACCACAAATAGAGTGCATATGTCCATAATAAGTGCATACAAGTTCACACATGAGGTTCAAACCATACGCATTGAGTACAACCATAAGCTCCTTCCTTCATGCTACAAAATAGAAATCAAAGATATAAGATTCATGTATAAGTCTATAAATTTTGACAAGTAAAGAAACATTGCAATATACAAGATCACGATCATAAGAGAAACATACAAATATATACAAGTGGTTCCCATGTCCTCCACTTAGAAGATCATGTATTTTTGGATGAACTAGTAATATTGCACCTGCAACGCACGTCGACTTATGCACAAAAAACTAATCTACTTTTTCAAATATACATGTGAGAAATAATTCATAAAGCTGAATAATCATTTTCTCACAAAGTGTTTTCATCTAGAACAGTGTGATAAGCCACGTTTATTCTCTCGTGGAGTGAGGATATCATCTGATCATGTCAACATGTGAAAGGTAGCCAAAATGATTAGACTACATATATACGGTGTCACATATAGACAGTGGGATAAAATTTCAATGCGAGTCGGAAGAAAGAAATAGAATATATAATTCTACACAAAGATTTGGTCAAGTCATCATTTGCATTGGTCAAGTAAATGCATTTGGTCAAGTCATCATTTGCACCAGCACAAAGATTTAAAAAAGGATAAGCTCTTCTATGGCTAAGTGTTTAAGTTTCTATGACTAGGTTTTTCTATGAATATGTGAAATTCTACAATGTCACGGTTTCCCCCCCGTAGGAGGCGTCTGCATGGTCTCGTCTTGAGACGATCGTCCACCAAGCTCCGCATTGTTGGATCCACCCGAGGCTTGTAGCTACAAGATGGAAAATTGTGAGCCTTAGTCAATATGCACTAGACATGTGGTATTTTGAGATTGGCACCTAATACGCAAGACAACTTACCGGGTCGCTGACGTTAAAAGAAGGTGGATCAACCCTAGGAAGAGTGGTGCCACTCGGTAGAAAGGCCTGCAAATCAAGCATGTGCGGGTAAGGTGCATGAAATAATGATTCTTCTTAGGTCCTATGAGCAACATACCGATAACTGGGACTCGTAGGCTATCATCCTCCGTGCAAACCACTCCATCATCTTATTCTATTGTGCCATCATCTGACTCCGCTGATCAATGAGGGCTTGGGCCTGCTCCGTCTCTCTCCTCTCCCTCTCTCTCCTCTCGTTCTCCAAGTCCTCCTACGTTGTGTCATTGAAAGGTCATGGATGTTGCAATGGAAAACATGAAATGAAGTGTGGATGACCAAGGAAGAATAGCATACTCAGAGCTTCTCAATGGCTATAGATGACGGCGTAGGACGGGACTGTATGGTAATGGAGGAGCTTGAGCTGTCACCCCTAATCTCTCTCATAGATCGGACGGTCCTAGGATAAATGACGCTATCACACATCCACAAGTGGCCATTCTTCCTGCCGCCTCCCCTACGCATGGCAACCTCGGGGTCAAAGGGCTCGGTCTCAGGGTTCGCCTCGCCATATGATTCAGCAAAGCCAGCCCGGTACTCCTTGTCCTTGAGCTCGGCATTCTCGCTCACCCACGTCAATGTCCCATCCTTGTTCTTCTTCTGATGAAACTCGTTCCACACCTTAAACATCGAGGGTGTCGTGCCTAACTCTTTTGTCTGCAGAAGAGAGCATGGAGATATATCAAGAGGGATGCATTTGTGGAATAAGGAACAACATGATGAGCAAGGTTAAGAGAAAGCTTTTTCTCACCTTGTTATGCATGATGACGGCCATGGGCTTGCTTCCTTGCGTGTGTGATCCACCTTTCATCGCAGCTCTCTTTATCTGTCCTTCTATGTGCCTCCTCTTGTACTCAGCGCTTGTCCACCAATGGACCATAGCACGGTAGACTCCCGGTCTTGCCTGGCCTACGAACGGAGGAGGCACCTGCATACACAAAATACACATATTAATGAAAGGCGTATGGAGTCGGGCACCGCATACACAAAATACACATATTACCTACAAGTACTGCCATGGCTCCATTAAGATATCTCGAGCTTCAGACTTGTTCGCCATCGCCAGCTTGCGCTGCTCGGCGTACCATCTTCAGACGCAGCCCACACGCGCCTCATGCATAGTGTCAGTGATTTGATTTGAAGCCGCCCTACGAGACTGGGCAACACACACTGTGCTGGAATAATCCGAGTCCATCTTAAAGTAATCCATCTTAAAGTAAGTCTACAAGCAAGATGGACATAGGTTAAAAGTGGCAGAAAAGCGTTAGTTCAACCTCAAGGTTACCAAATGGTTAGTACTCGAAGAAACTTACCCAGAACTCCTTGATGACCCTCACCTGGCAGTGCGGGAGGGACTCGCTCTTTGTGCCCAAGGGATATTTTGCTATCTTGTAGTGCTTCCATGACCAAGCTATCTCCCAACGACCATTGGGCATTTTTACAGCCCTAGGGAAGTGCTTTTTGATGATGCATCCAAGGATGCTTGAGTAGGTGCGCGCATACCTCCCATGCTTATACTCGAACGAACTGCACAATAAGAAGAAAAAAAGGGTATTAGCAAAAGGTGATGAAAAGTTCATTACTATAATATCAAAAGCTAAAAGGTTGTGAAAAAAAGTTGAGTGCTCACTCTTTTCCGCTCGGTGTGAGCTCCACAAACCCATCATTTTTCTCCCACCAGCCCATACTAGGTAGTAATGCATGTCCCCGCATATACGGAGGCCTCGTCCCAGGCTCCTGAGGCATCTTCGTGTAATCGGGCTCAACGTACACCTATGGTGCCTCCCAGACCCTTGCCTCCCCCTCCTTGTCCTCCAAGTCAAAATCAGGAAGCTCCTCCTCCTTCTCACCCTCCTCGTACTCCCCCTCCTCGTGCTCCCCCCTGAGTCCTCCTCGTCCTCCTCCTCTGCCGCACAGTCCTCCTCCTCCTCCACCACCTCCTCCTTCTCCTCCTCCTCATCCTCATTAGAAGGTGGGGGAGAAGGACTAGGTGGTCGTCTACCCTTCCTCCTCTTAGTGGGTGGGGGACTAGGTAGTCGTCTACCCTTCCTCCTCGAAGTGGATCCAGAAGCTCTTTGGTCTGGCTTCGAGAGAAGGCTCGACACGGCCCTAAATTTCTTCGTGGCCTTCTTCGCTAAGCCTGCTACTTCTCGTCTCCCTCCTCCTGGCATGTTTGAATCACCTGCATTCACAAAAAAAGTATCTAATTAGATAGAGTTCTTAGAATAGAACATCGCATGAAAAAATGATGTAGATGAAAGAAGTAATAATTAGAATACAACCTCGCATGATAAAAAATGATGTAGATGAAAGAAGAAAGTAGCAAAGCAAATAAATTAAAATACATAGAGTTCTTACAATGCCAATAACTAAAAATACATAGCAAATCACTATTACATAGAGGAAGACTACGAATTTCAGAAGCCCGTTGCTTGATCATCGCGAACAACCAACGGGCCACAAGCTTCGTCATCGCTATCACACTCCCCCCAATAATCAGGCATGTAACCTGGAGGTGGTTCCGTTGACTCATCGGTGTCAAGGCCTTGTTGGAACCTGGCAAGCAAAGTCAAGTCTTGTGCGCTCTCAACCTCCTCGACCACATCGTCTTCCTCCTCAACATCCTCGACTACATCGCCTTCCTCCTCTACGACCATGTCATCATCAGACGGCAAGTTGATAGTGAAATGCCCTGGGAGCCCTTCTTCCTGGAAAAACTCGCGTCATATGTCGAGGGGTCAAGGCGACGGTAATAGTAGCGTCAATCTAGAACTTTACTTCCTATTAGCCTAATATACAATACAGTCCATCAGTACTTGACTAGAGAAAAGAGGACTTGAATTATACCTTCGTGAAGAAAGGAGGCGAGAGGGAAACAAGTTGCCTTGTGCTGCTGAAGGAAACAAGCTGTAGGAATGGTTCCTCGTATGCCTGTGATTCTACCTCCTGGACGAGCTGGGCGCCTGGGCTTGGGAGCTGGGAGATGCGTCCTGCAGGCTGTAGTACTTCTTGAGTTCGTGGAGACGTGGGAATAGGAGGGACGGGGGATGGATTCCAGAGGGCGCGAAGAGCAGGCCGAGTTAGCTCCAGCCCCCGGAGGCGAGAGGGACGACCAGCGGAGGTGAGAGGGATGGCCGCGGCGGCGGGATGGAGCATGGCGGCGGCACCCTAACCCTATCGAGAGGAATGAAGCATCTGGGGTGTAGGGGCCTGGACGACGGACAGCGACGCAGGCGTGATGGGGGCGGCTGCGCGAGGGGGACGGCTGCGCGACGTGGGGTGGCGGCGGCGGTGGCGTGCCTGCAGGTGGGCGCGGGACGGCTGCGTGTTGTGAGTTGTGTGTGTGTGCGCGTCGGTAGAGGATAAGGTGTGTACAAATCGACCTTTGCTGTGTAATTCACCAATGCGACCATTTGGATAACGTGTCTACAAATCGGCGGCTGTGTAATTTTTAGTTTTGACCTAGATCGACATTTGTTGTGTACAAATCACACAGCAAAGAAAAGTAGATTGGCCTTTACCGTGTACAAAACGCATAGCAAAGAAATTGCTATAATTATTTTTCTCATTCTAAATTAGTGGCACCGTGCAAAAAGGCGGGAAAGAAGGCAAAAAATACCTTGCATATTATTTAATATTGTATTAATCATGCTTTGGGGTAGATGCCGGGGCTCGTAGATCTCGTGGGGAGAAATCTAGGGGTAGAGCTCCCAGGCCCACAGAATAGGGTTTTCATCGGAGAAGGACTGCAAGAGCACCGAAATCCCACTAAAATCCTCCATGTGGGCCTAGGATATGTGTGGAAGTGTTGTGGAATGTGTAATTCACCTAAATGGTGCAATAGATGGCTCCCCGATGTGGCCTTCGTCACATTCAGGCGATAACACTTGGTGGATTCCTCGAAATGTAGATGGAAATGTCCCGCTTCGGGTATACCGGAGGCTTGAATGTGCCAAAGGTAACCAAACCTGGTTTTCCATGTACCTATGGACTAAACATACCTAAACCTATGAAAAAGTACATCGGTGAAACCTCGTGCGGAGAAAGCTAGGGGGGGTAGATCTCCCGAGCCCACAGAATAGGGTTTTCGTCGGAGAAGGACTGCCAGAGCACCGGAATCACACCAAATCCTCCGTGTGGGCCTAGGATATGTGTGGAAGTGTTCTAGAATGTGTAATTCACCAAAATAGTGCAATAGATGGCTCCCCGGTGTGGCCTTCGTCACATTTAGGCCATAACACTTGGCAGATTCCTCGAAATGTAGGTGGAAATGTCCCGCTTCGGGTATACCGGAGGCTTGAATGTGCCAAAGGGAACCAAACCTTGTTTTCCATGTACCTATGGACTAAACATACCTAAACCTATGAAAAAGTACATCGGTGGAACCTCTTGCGGAGAAAGCTAGGGGGTAGATCTCCCGAGCCCACATAATAGGGTTTTCGTCGCAGAAGGACTGCCAGAGCACCGGAATCACACCAAATCCACCATGTGGGACTACGATATGTGTGGAAGTGTTCTAGAATGTGTAATTCACCAAAATAGTGCAATAGATGGCTCCCCGGTGTGGCCTTCGTCACATTTAGGCCATAACACTTGGCAGATTCCTCGAAATGTAGGTGGAAATGTCCCGCTTCGGGTATACCGGAGGCTTGAATGTGCCAAAGGGAACCAAACCTGTTTTTCCATGTACCTATGGACTAAACATGCCTAAACCTATGAAAAAGTACATCGGTGGAACCTCGTGCAGAGAAAGCTAGGGGGTAGATCTCCCAAGCCCACAGAATAGGGTTTTCGCCGCAGAAGGACCATCGGACGCACCGGAATCACACCAAATCCTCCATGTGGGCCTAGGATATGTGTGGAAGTGTTCTAGAATGTGTAATTCACCAAAATAGTGCAATAGATGGCTCCCCGGTGTGGCCTTTGTCACATTTAGGCCATAACACTTGGCAAATTCCTCGAAATGTAGGTGGAAATGTCCCGCTTCGGGTATACCGGAGGCTTGAATGTGCCAAAGGGAACCAAACCTGGTTTTCAATGTACCTATGGACTAAACATACCTAAACCTATGAAAAAGTACATCGGTGGAACCTCGTGCGGGGAAAGCTAGGGGGTAGATCTTGCGGGCCCACAGAATAGGGTTTTCGCCGGAGAAGGACCGCCGGAGCACCGGAATCACACCAAATCCTCCATGTGGGCCAAGGATATATGTCGAAGTGTTGTGGAATGTGTAATTCACCAAAATGGTGCAATAGATGGCTCCCCGGTGTGGCCTTCGTCATATATAGGCCATAACACTTGGCGGATTCCTCGAAATGTAGGTGGAAATGTCCCACTTCGGGTGTACCGGAGGCTTGAATGTGCCAAAGGGAACCAAACCTGGTTTTCCATGTACCTATGGACTAAACATACCTAAACCTATGAAAAATTACATCGGTGGAACCTCATGCGGAGAAAGCTAGGGGGTAGATCTTCCGGGCCCGCATAATAGGGTTTTCGCCGGAGAAGGACCGCCGGAGCACCGGAATCACACCAAATCCTCCATGTGGGCCTAGGATATATGTCGAAGTGTTGTGGAATGTGTAATTCACCAAAATGGTCCAATAGATGGCTCCCCGGTGTGGCCTTTGTCACATTTAGGTGATAACACTTGGCGGATTTCTCGAAATGTAGGTGGAAATGTCCCGCTTCGGGTATACCGGAGGCTTGAATGTGCCAAAGGGAACCAAACCTGGTTTTCCACGTACCTATGGACTAAACATAACTAAACCTATGAAAAAGTACATCGGTGGAACCTCGTGTGGAAAAAGCTAGGCGGTAGATCTTCCGAGCCCACAGAATAGGGTTTTCGCCAGAGAAGGACCGCCGGAGCACCGGAATTACACCAAATCCTCCATGTGGGCCTAGGATATGTGTGGAAGTGTTGTGGAATGTGTAATTCACCAAAATGGTGCAATAGATGGCTCCCCGGTATGACCTTCCTCACATTCAGGCCATAACACTTGGCGGATTCCTCGAAATGTAGGTGGAAATGTCCCGCTTCAGGTATACCGGAGGCTTGAATGTGCCATAGGGAACCCAACCTGGTTTTCCATGTACCTATGGACTAAACATACCTAAACATATGAAAAAGTACATCGTTGGAACCTCGTGCGGAGAAAGCTAGGGGGTAGATCTTCCGGGCCCATAGAATAGGGTTTTCGCCGGAGAAGGACCGCAGGAGCACCGGAATGACACCAAATCCTCCATGTGTGCCTAGGATATGTGTGGAAGTGCTCTGGAATGTGTAATTCACAAAAATAGTGGAATAGATGGCTCCCCGGTGTGGCCTTCGTCACATTTAGGCCATAACACTTGGCGGATTCCTCGAAATGTAGGTGGAAATGTCCCGCTTCGGGTATACCAGAGGCTTGAATGTGCCAAAGAGAACCAAACCTGGTTTTCCATGTACCTATGGACTAAACATACCTAAACCTATGAAAAAGTACATCGGTGGAACCTCGTGCGGAGAAAGCTAGGGGGGTAGATCTCTCGGGCCCACAGAATAGGGTTTTCACCGGAGAAGTACCGCCAGAGCACCGGAATCACACCAAATCCTTCATGTGGGCCTAGGATATATGTCGAAGTGTTGTGGAATGTGTAATTCACCAAAAATGGTGCAATAGATGGCTCCCCGGTGTGACCTTCGTCACATTTAGGCCATAACACTTGGCGGATTCCTCGAAATGTAGGTGGAAATGTCCCGCTTCGGGTATACCGGAGGCTTGATTGTGCCAAAGGGAACCCAACCTGGTTTTCCATGTATGTATGGACGAAACATACCTAAACCTATGAAAAAGTACATCGGTGGAACCTCGTGTGGAGAAAGCTAGGGGTTAGAGATCCCGAGCCCACAGAATATGGTTTTCGCCGGAGTAGGACCGTCGGAGCATCGGAATCACACCAAATCTTCTCCATGTGGGCCTAGGATATGTGACCACAATGCAAGATGGGCGATAATAGAATTAAAATGTATGCTAACAAAACTGAGGCAAAGATCTTGCCGTGCTAAAATGCATGCAAAAAGGAGATAAAAAAGGCAAAAAATACCTTGCCTTTGCCATGCAATACTACACGACAAAGACCTCTTTGCCGTGTATAACCTCACGGCAAAGACCCCTTTGCCGTGCAATACTACACGGCAAAGACCTCTAATATTTGCAAAATTATAAGTTTCAGCAAAAAATCGCGCGTTATGACAATAATATGGCGGGAAAATTTCCCGCGTAAATAAAATTTGCAGATTTAAATCTTTGCCGTGCGTGACAGTGTGGTACACGGCGAAGACATACCGTCACCACGGCGCCGTTAACTGGGCCGAGGTGGTGGGCCCGACACGGCGCTGTGCCGTGTATTTTCTTTGCCGTGTACTTTTTCTGGCCTATGACGTGCATTATATCTTTGCCGTGTGCGTTCCTTGGGCTTTGCCGTGGATGTTTTCTTTGCCGTGTAATCTGACCGGTTTTGCCGTGTATGTGTTCTTTACCGTGTGTTTAGCTGAAACGATGCACGGCAAAGGCCTCTTTGCTTTGCACCGGTGCACGACAAAGCAACGATGCACGACAATGCCATTTTTTCCTGTAGTGTTAGCCATCATGTACGAAGTTGCATGGCTTTTAAGCCAAACGACCAATGTTTTGGCCAGATTCATAGCATAGTTGTGATAATGTGTCCATATTTTGCACACATGTGCATCTTGAAATGGCGAACAATGTTGGCAGAGGAAGTTTTCCTTTTTATCGCACAAAAACCATTTTCCATTTTCCATTTTCTGACTGCGAAAAATGGGGTGTTTTATGAAGGGACCACCAAATGAACTACCATCCCATTTTTTTTAAATAATAGACAACCTTTCATAGACAATTTTCCAACTGGGGTATCTTAAATCTTTCGGTTCATCCATTGTGAAAAAGTCAAATATCTGCAGAATCGGTAGGAAGTGGGTCAGATTTGAACTGCAGGTAAATAATCTAGTGCTCATTCGTAGGTTCACAATATATTGTTTCATCAGAGATCAACCAGAAGTTTGGCAAGGTTCCACCTCTAGATGAGAATGGTCACGCCCGTCGTTTTGACCATGTTTCGAAACGAGCATAAGAAATTCAAAAATGACCAAAACAATATAAAACCTTTGTGTGGTGTCATTTTATATGATATAATATCCATGAAAAATAAAAAACTTGGAATATCATGAATATGTTGGAAAAGTGTTCTTAGAAATAAGCTATCATCATGTACGAAGTTTAATGTCTTTTAAGTCAAACCACCAATGTTATGGCCAGATTTATAGCATATTTTGTGATAATGTGTCCATATTGTTTGTACATGTCCATATCTTGGAATGGCGAATAATGTTTTTGGAGGAAGTTTTCCTTTTCGTCGCACAAAAAATCCATTCTCTATTTTCCGAGTGTCAAAACGAGGTGTTTTGTGAAGCGACCACCAAATAAAATTTTAAAATGCTACCACCCCATGTTCCAAAAATACTAGACCACCTTCAAACGGATAATGTCCCAACCGGGGTATTTTAAATCTTTTAGTCCACCTGTCGTGAAAATACAAATGTCCGTAGAATCGGTAGGAAGTGCATCAGATTTGAATTCTAGGTACATGATCTATTGCTCATGATGTTTTCCAAAACTCATTTTTAGATTCACAATATATTGTTTCATAAGAGGTCCACCGAAAGTTTGGCAAGGTTCCACCCCTAGACGAGGACGGTTACGTCATCAGTGTAGGTACTGCTACGCTCAGGTGCGTGCTCGTGGCAACGCCGACGGCTACCCCCTCGGCTTTGCTATGTGCTTAATTTTCTGTTCGGGGAGCTACGTCGACGGTAATCCGATCGGCATTGCCCTACGCCGTGAACTATGCATCCAACGGTCGTCCCCAACGCATGATGTGACACATGCTTCAGCCTGTGCCGACGGTGGCTCTCGGCATTGCTCTATCTATGCCGAGGGTCTTTCTACGCCGACGGCCCCCTGGGCGGTGCTCGTCTATGCTGGTGGTTGCACTGTGCCGATGGCCGTAGGCACTGCACGAGATATACCGAAGGCCCCGACATTTGGCCTTCGGGGTTGAATTCCCCCCCCCCCCCCCCTCCCCCCCCGAGTCTCTGTTTGTTCCCTACTGTACACTGCTGACGGTTAATATGTCTAGCAAGCTCATCCTAAATCAAGGAAAGTTCTACGACGATGAACTTAATTACATATGACACGAGTCTAGTAATTGCAGCGTGACACTTTCACAGTCAGCGCCGACGGTGGTGCAGTCTCGGTCACTAATAATAAGCCGTTACAGCTCCAGCGCGACGCGTGGATCGTGGCATCATCTCAGCATCTCGTCATCATCAGGTCCGGCAGCCAACGTCTCCGCTGCGATCAGGACCACCACGGTCTCTCGCAGACGACGAGCACCACCACCACAAGCAGCAGCAGCTTCTGCATCGTTTGGAGGGTCCCGGCTGCAGCTGACGGTGCACCGGCACACGGGGCAGGAGTCGCGTCGGTCGAGCCACGGCTCGATGCAGGGCGCGTGGAACACGTGCCCGCACGCGTGCGCCGCCGTGACGTCGCCGCCGCCGCGTAAGGGCTCGAGGCACACCGGACAGTCGCCGGCCGGGCCGGTGCTGGAATCGGCGCCCCGCGAGGCAGGGGACAGCGTATTGGCAACTGCCGTGGCAGGGCGGACCGTGGCGACGCGAGGGAGCGGTGGCCCGTCCGCGCGGCGGGATGGCCGGCCTGGCACGAGGTCGAGGTCGCGCACTCGCCCGAGGAAGCGGCGGCGCGTGCGGGAGATGGCGCGGCGGCGAGCGACGTAGGAGTAGGCGCAGATGAGGACGAGGCAGAACGCCACGGAGGCGAACAGGGCGGCGCTAGCGGTCCCCGAGAAGAGGTTCAACCCCGGCCGACGCCCGCCGGCCCGGGAGCGCGTGTGATCAACACCGATCGGCGACGTGGCGGACGGCCCGTCGACTGCGTCGCCGTCCAGGCGAATGCTTGATCTGCCGCTGTGCTGGGTCGGCGGCGCCGCCGCTGCCATCATCTCGTAGCATGGGATGTACTCTGACAGTGTGTGTGTTGTCGGTACAGTGTAGTTTCGGACAAAGTGGCAGCCGCTAGATATAGTTTCAGTCTTTCGGAGCACTTGACTCCGCCGGTGGGCAAAGGATCGGATGTGACGAGGAAGAGGAAGACTCGACGACGAAGGAACCCCTTTTTGCGTGTGTCGAGTGCTTTGCAGAGTGGGATTCCAATAGCTTCCGTATCAGACATTTTTCTTTTCCGAGTAGAAAACAGAGCTAAGAGCCATGAATGGACTTGAATATTCCGTCGAAGCAAAGCGTAGCCGTGCAAAAATAAATAAAAGTTGAACGCCAAATTATACTAACACCACCAAACCAGAACCTGTTCTTCCACCGTAATGATGTAGATTTGTTTAGATTTCTATGTAATTATATACTAAACCACACGAGATACATGTGAATTTAGACAAATCTATGACGTGATTTTTGGACGGAGGAAGTAGTACTATAGAAATTTATATAATTAGATTAGATTGATATGTCCACAAAATACATTTCTAACATCAATGTATACCTAAAATACTCCAAAACAAAAGAACTTGATACTACAGTTCATCATAGAACCAAATTATACTGATAAACTCTTCGTGTCCTTGCGGCCGTGAAATGCTCAAGAACATCCTCGTAGCTGTACTTATAAATGATTTCCTTCTTTATGTTTTTCTTAAATCATCATTGCGATCTACTATCTCCGTTTCAAAATATAAGATGTTTTAGCTTTGTAAAAGGAGTGGGACTATCCAGTACAAGAGAGTTCCTATTAATGTATCTGGCAGGGCCGAGCCGGCAAAATCCGGGGCCCTGTGCGAAATACTAAAATGGGGCCCTATCTTTCTCGAAATTTTGAACTATTTAACAACGATAATGTATATATATATATATATATATATATATCATAATATCTTACAATGTAATTGGTATATCAAGTATCATACCTAGTCAACTTACGGATGCATAATGTTCATTTGAATAACATCATTCTTTTAGGGTTCTTCGAAATGAAATCTTGAATCATATCCTCATAATCGATCTTTTCCAACACTTCACTCTCAAGTGATATTGTGGCCAAATCATTGAGTCTTTGTTGTGTCATTGTAGTACGCATATATGACTTCAAAAGCTTCAATTTAGAAAAGCTCAGTTCTGCTGATGCAACCGTGACAGCAATGGTCAACAAAACTCTATATGCAATACTTGCATTGGGAAAACAATCATGCCGCTTTAAAAAATTCAGAACTTCAAATGGCCCTATATTTTCTTTTGGAATGAAATCTTGAAGAAACTTCAGCTCAACATATAGATCATTTGCATCAATGTCAGATTTTTTATCTTTTCTAAGGGCAGCCTCAAGATCCCCACAAGAAGATTTCAAGCTATCATTATCCAATGACCGCAATTTTTCAGAGGTAAATAAGAAACCAAAGATTTTTTGGTAGCCATTATATTGTTCAAACCTGCTTGCGAGAGAGGAAATTGCTTGATCCACAAGTGGTATTAAATAGTTGACTCGAAATGATTCCTCCGCAGACTGCATGGCAACATTTGTGTCATCTGGGTTCTCATCAAACTATCTCTTTCTTTTAATTTCTCGCCTTTCACGAAATGATGCAGCAATATCCAACTCAAGTGTAATTTCCTTGGCTCTATCCAATGCCTCTAAGAAACCAGTTTCCCTGTACCCTCGAAAAAAGACATAAGCCCTTGTACTTTTTCAATAGCAACATCAATAAGCATATCCTTCGCTTGCAAGCTTTTGCTTACTAAATTAACAGCAAACAATACCTCGTACCAAATGACTATTGCCACTATAAATTCATAGTCTCCAAGTTCATTTTTTGCCAAACCTAAAGCCTCAGTGAAGTCTTTGGATCCCTATCTGTTTGAGAAACCTAAAATAAAAGAAAGGAATAAATGTTATAGTTTGATGTAGCCAAAGCTTAAAGAAACTACAAAATTATCAATATAAAAATATTGTGTACCTGAAGTAGAGCCTCTCGAATGCCTACACATTGAAATCTAATAGATTTGACACTTTCGACACGACTCTCCCAGCGTGTAGCTGATACTGACTTGAGAGTCCACCCGGATATGTTATCTTTCAGAATATGCCACTTCTTAGTAGAATTAACAAAAGTTGTATAGATGCGTTGGATGATTCTAGAGAAGTCTTTAGCTCTACCTCAAGTTTTGGCCATATCACAAAGTGTCAAGTTAAGACTATGGCAACCACAAGCAGAATAGAAAGCTCTAGGATTTACATTCAAAAGTTTCTTTTGTACCCCTTGATGCTTTCCTTTCATATTTGAATCATTATCATAACCTTGTCCTCGCACATCATTTATATCAAGATCAAGAAGCTTTAGTTCACTCTCTAGCACATCAAAAAGTCCTTATCCAGTCGTATCATTTACATCTAGAAATCCTAAAAAAGATTCTTCTATGCAAACATGACTTGAAGATAAATCCACATACCTTATAATTAAAGACATTTGCTCTTGGTGACTTGCATCGGGGGTACAATCAAGTATGATAGAGAAATATTTTGACCTCTTTATTTTCCGAACAATTTCAGACCTAGTAGAAGAAGAAAGCAAGTGTAGCAACTCATTCCGAATCTTATAATCGAGATAATGGGCATGGGTTTCTTCATTTGTAATACGACGAACATGCTCCTGAATAATGGGGTCAAATTCAGCCAACATCTCTACCAAACCCAAGAAATTACCATTGCTATCTTCATATAATTTACTGTTTGTACCACGGAAAGCTAGATTATGCTTGGCAAGAAATTTCACAATGCAAACAATTCTGAACAAAACCTTTTTCCAATGGTCCTTTTCTTTCTCAAACTGTCGTTGAGCGGTTTTATCAATAGTCTCCAGTCTACTACGCAACTCATACCAATTGGTCATATTTAAAACATGATCCACGCTAGTCTCATGATATTTTAGTCTTGCGATAATATGTGACCAATCATTACAACCCTCATTTGCCAACTGACCTTTTCGATGCCCTTTAGTGAACAATTTACAACCAAAGCAAAAGACTCTATCGAGTTCCTTAGAATAGACAATCCAATCTCTATCATAGAGCTCCCCATTTGATAGAAATCTAGTATAGTATTTTGCAGAAAACCTTTTAGAAAATTTATCCTTCGGACCTTTCTTAACTGATAAGTCTCTTCTTGGACCCTTTTGAGCTAAAATATCAATTTGTTTAGAATCAAGAGAATTCCAAGATCTTGGATCAAATATATCAGGCCGTAAAAAATCACTAGCATGGTCTTCCTCAATATGATCTTCCTCTACCTCAACATTTTTTTATGTCTCTGTTTGACCATCCATAGGATCATTGTAAGGAACAATATCAAGTGCAAGAGTAGAAGCATCAACTGACTGATTGTCCGATGACACTTGTGTTTCTTTTATAACAAATCTATCCATAGCTCCTTTTTGAGATGCAATTAGATTCCGTTCCTTTTCTTTCCTCTTGCGCTTTTTAGAACCAGATTCATGCCTCATGATTCTAAAAAGTAAAAATAGAAACAAACGATTGGAAAATTTAAACATCAGCCAGCCCTCGCCTGTATCGGTGCCGATCACAGCGATGTCGAGCAAGTTATTAACGAGAAACACAAGAAAAAAATCGGAAATTACCTGTCTTGGCGACCTGTGTCCTACGATGCTTCCTGCTTTGAGTAGAGGAGTCAGCGTCTCGGCGTATCTACGTAGGGCTAGGGCGGCGTGTATGTACCTTGTAATCGCGTGCGAGTAGGCGATGAGCCGACGTCAATCGAGTGGATCGAACGATCCGATCTCCACGGCAGGACTAGCGATAGCTAGGATTCCACCCAGCCGACCAGGATACGTACTAACTCGTGGGCAGTTTTAGGCCTAGTTAAGGCATAAGGCCCTGTTCTATTTACTATTTTTTTAATCAAGTAAATTTATATAGTAGGTCTATATAAAATTTTGGGGCCCTCCAAATTTTGGGTCCTGTGCGGGCCGCACATTTAGCACCACAGTGGGCCCGGTCCTGGTATCTGGCATGCATCACTACGGGAAAAATTCTTGCTGCCGTCGCTCCCGTCCTTTGCCGTGTGCCAAAAGTGCGGGAACACGGCACAGAATTTCTCTGCTGTGAGGTGGTCCAGAAGCACACGGCAAAGAGTACACACACGATACATCCCAAATAAAACACACGGCAAACAAAAGGTACACGGCAAAGACGAAAAGAGACACACGGCAAAGAACGGGTCCACGGCAAAGACGAAAAGAGACACACGGCAAAGAACGGGTCCACGACAAAGACCAAACAAGGCACACGGCAAATCCAAATACATGGCAAAGTGGTGGGTCCCACGGCCCCGCTAGGCGAGCCAACTGATGGCTGCTGACGGTGGTCCTTTGCCGTGTGCCCTTGAAGTTAGACACACGGCAAAGATAAGCCTTTGCCGTGTGCTTTGTGCAACCTACACGGCAAAGCATGTTTTTTTATTTCTTACCTCCCCCAAACTATGGTCAAAATGATGAGTACGAAGATTCTTAGTTCGGCGCTGAGCCTGCCTAAACTCGCATATTGGAACTCTAAAGAAACATCAAATTGTCACCCTAAAAATGATTTTTACAAAAAAACATGAGCATCAAATCATGTACCTATAGTTCATATCTGGCCCATTTCGTGCCAATTCGGCACAAAAATTTGTCTTTTTCACAAGGGGTGGACGGGAAAGGGGGTCACACTTTGTTTTTAGGAGACATCGCATGTCCGCGAAGGGGGTCACACTTGGAAACCAGGTTTAGGAGTTTTGAGCATGCCACCACACTTCATTACACATGCTAGGGTCACATGCATGGTTTGGAGGTGTCCGATGCCCCGAAGAGCTTCTTCCTGCGGAACCCTGATCCGCGGCCTCGGATCGTCTACCCCCCTAGACTTTCTTCTGACAGGGGTAACCCGGTGTAGCTCTCACATGTTTTAAGCTTGGTTAGGTCATGTTATGATGTAAAACCATGTTTGGGAACATGTTGTGACGAGATCTACCGTGGTTTCACCGAAACGGCGAGTTTCCCCCTAATACTCAGATTGCAGACACTTTGTTTTTAAGGGACAGCGCATGTCTGCAAAGGGGGTCACACTTGGGGACCAGGTTTAGGAGTTTTGAGCATGCCAACACACTTCATTACACATGCTAGGGTCACATGCATGGTTTGGAGGTGTTCCGATGCCCAGAAGCGCTTCTTCATGCGGAACCCTGATCCGCGGGCCTCGGATCGTCTACCCCCCTAGACTTTCTTCTGACAGGGGTAGCCCTGTGTATACCTCTCTTGTTTGCTCTTTGTTAGGTCATGTTATGATGTAAAACCATGTTTCAGAACATGTTGTGACAAGATCTACCCTGGTTTCATCGAAACAGGGAGTTTCCCCCTAATACTCAGATTGCACACACTTTGTTTTTAGAAACATCGCATGTCTGCGAAGGGGGTCACACTTGGGAACCAGGTTTAGGAGTTTTGAGCATTCCACCACACTTAATTACACATGCTAGGGTCACATGCATGGTTTGGAGGTGTTCCGATGCCCCGAAGCGCTTCTTCCTGCGGAACCCTGATCCGTGGGCCTCGGATCGTCTACCCCCTAGACTTTCTTCTGACAGGGGTAGCCCGGTGTAGCTCTCACTTGTTTTAGGCTTGGTTAGGTCGTGTGATGATGTAAAACCATATTTGGGAACATGTTGTGACAAGATCTACCCTTACCCCGGTTTCACCGAAACGGGGAGTTTCCCCCTAATACTCAGATTGCAGACACTTTGTTTTTAGGGGAAGCGCATGTCTGCGAAGGGGGTCACACTAGGGAACCAGGTTTAGGAGATTTGAGCATGCCACCACACTTCATTACACATGATAGGGTCACATGTATGGTTTGGAGGTGTTCCGATGCCCCGAAGCGCTTCTTCCTGCGGAACCCAGATCCGCGGGCCTCGGATCGTCTACCCCCCTAGACTTTCTTCTGACAGGGGTAGACCGGTGTATCCCTCTCTCTTGTTTTGCTCTTGGTTAGGTCATGCGATGATGTAAAACCATGTTTGGGAACATGTTGTGACAAGATCTACCCCGGCTTCACCGAAACGGGGAGTTTCCCCCTAATACTCAGATTGCACACACTTTGTTTTTAGGAGACATCGCATGTCTGCGAAGGGGGTCACACTTGGGAACCAGGTTTAGGAGTTTTGAGCATGCCACCACACTTCATTACACATGCTAGGGTCACATGCATTGTTTGGAGGTGTGCCGGTGCCCCGAAGCGCTTCTTCCTGCGGAACCCTGATCCGTGGGCCTCGGATCGTCTACCCCCCTAGACTTTCTTCTGACAGGGGTAGCCCGGTGTAGCTCTCACATGTTTTAGGCTTGGTTAGGTCATGTTATGATGTAAAACCATGTTTGGGAACATGTTGTGACAGGATCTACCCTGGTTTCACCAAAACGGGGAGTTTCCCCCTAATACTCAGATTGCGGACACTTTGTTTTTAAGGGACAGTGCATGTCTGCGAAGGGGGTCACACTTGGGAACCAGGTTTAAGAGTTTTGAGCATGCCACTACACTTCATTACACATGCTAGGGTCACATCCATGGTTTGGAGGTGTTCCGATGCCCCGAATCGCTTCTTCCTGCGGAAACCTGATTCGCGGGCCTCGGATCGTCTACCCCCCAGACTTTCTTCTGACAGGGGTAGCCCGGTGTATCCCTCTCTTGTTTTTCTCTTGGTTAGGTCATGTGATGATGCCAAACCATGTTTGGGAACATGTTGTGATAAAATCTACCCTGGTTTCACCGAAACGGGGAGTTTCCCCCTAATACAGCAATTGCACACACTTTGTTTTTAGGAGACATCGCATGTCTACGAAGGGGGTCACACTTGGGAACCAGGTTTAGGAGGTTTGAGCATGCCAACACACTTCATTAAACATGCTAGGGTCACATGCATGGTTTGGAGGTGTTCCGATGCCCCGAAGGGCTTCTTCCTACGGAACCCTTATCCGCGGGCCTCGGATTGTCTACCCCCTAGACTTTCTTCTAACAGGGGTAGCCCGGTGTAGAACTCACTTGTTTTAGGCTTGGTTAGGTCATGTGATGATATAAAACCATGTTTGGGAACATGTGGTGACAAGATCTACCCCGGTTTCACCGAAACGGGGAGTTTCCCCCTAATACTCAGATTGCAGACACTTTGTTTTTAGGGGACAGCGCATGTCTGTGAAGGGGTCACACTTGGGAACCAGGTTTAGGAGTTTTAAGCATGCCACCACACTTCATTACACATGCTAGGGTCACATGCATGGTTTGTAGGTGTTCTGATGCCCCGAAGCGCTTCTTCCTGCGGAACCCTGATCCGCGGGCCTCGGATCGTCTACCCCCTAGACTTTCTTCTGACAGGGTAGCCCAGTGTATCTCTCTCTTGTTTTGCTCTTTGTTAGGTAATGTGATGATGTAAAACCATGTATGGGAACATGTTGTGACAAGATCTACCCCGGCTTCACCGAAACGGGGAGTTTCCTCCTAATACTCAGATTGCACACACTTTGTTTTTAGGAGACATCGCATGTCTGCGAAGGGGGGTCACACTTGGGAACCAGGTTTAGGAGTTTTGAGAATCCCACCACACTTCATTACACATTCTAGGGTCACATGCATTGTTTTGGAGGTGTTCCGATGCCCCAAAGCGCTTCTTCCTGCGGAACCCTTATCCGGAGGCCCTCGGATCGCCTACCCCCCTAGACTTTCTTCTGACAGGGGTAGCCCGGTGTATCCCTCTCTTTTTTTGCTCTTGGTTAGGTCATGTGATGATGTAAAACCATGTGTGGGAACATGTTGTGACAAGATCTACCCCGGTTTCACCGAAACGGGGAGTTTCCCCCTAATACTTAGATTGCAGACACTTTGTTTTTAGGGGACATCGCATGTCTGTGAAGGGGGTCACACAAGGGAACCAGGTTTAGGAGTTTTGAGCATGCCACCACACTTCATTACACATGCTAGGGTCACATGCATGGTTTGGAGGTGTTCCGATGCCCCGAAGTGCTTCTTCCTGCGGAACCCTGATCCGCGGGCCTCGGATCGTCTACCCCCCCTAGACTTTCTTCTGACAGGGGTAGCCCGGTGTAGCTCTCACATGGTTTAGGCTTGGTTAGGTCACGTGATGATGTAAAACATGTTTGGGAACATGTTGTGACAAGATCTACCCCGGTTTCACCGAAACGGCGAGTTTGCCCCTAATACTCAGATTGCAGACACTTTGTTTTTAAGGGACAGCACATGTCTGCGAAGGGGGTCACACTTGGGAACCAGGTTTAGTAGTTTTGAGCATGCCACCACACTTCCTTACACATTCTAGGGTCACATCCATGGTTTGGAGGTGTCCGATGCCCCGAAGCGCTTCTTCTCCTGCGGATCCTTGATCCGCGGGCCTCGGATCATCTACCACCCTAGACTTTCTTCTGATAGGGGTAGCCCGGTGTATACCTCTCTTGTTTTGCTCTTGGTTAGGTCATCTGATGATGTAAAAACCATGTTTCGGAACATGTTGTGACGAGATCTACCCTGGCTTCACCGAAATGGGGGAGTTTCCCCCTAATACTCAGATTGCACACACTTGTTTTTAGGAGACATCGCATGTCTGCAAAGGGGCTCACACTTGGGAACCAGGTTTAGGAGTTTTGAGAATGCCACCACACTTCATTACACATGCTAGGGTCACATGCATGGTTTGGAGGTGTTCCAATGCCCCGAAGCGCTTCTTCCTGCGGAACCCTGATCCGCGGGCCTCGGATCGTTTACCCTCCTAGACTTTCTTCTGACACGGGTAGCCCGGTGTATCCCTCTCTTATTTTGCTCTTGGTTAGGTCATGTGATGATGTAAAACAATGTTTGGGAACATGTTGTGACAAGATCTACCCCGGTTTCACCGAAACAGGAGTTTCCCCCTAATACTCAGATTGCAGACACTTTGTTTTTAGGGGACAACGCATGTCTGTGAAGGTGGTCACACTAGGGAACCAGGTTTAGGAGTTTTTGAGCATGGCACCACACTTCATTACACATGCTAGGGTCACATGCATGGTTTGGAGGTGTTCCGATGCCCCGAAGTGCTTCTTTCCTGCGGAACCCTGATCCGCGGGCCTTGGATCGTCTACCCCCTAGACTTTGTTCTGACAGGGGTAGCACGGTGTAGATCTCACATTTTTAGGATTGGTTAGGTCATGTGATGATGTAAAACCATGTTTGGGAACATGTTGTGACAAGATCTACCCCGATTTCACCGAAACGGCGAGTTCCCCCTAATACTCAGATTGCAGACACTTGTTTTTAAGGGACAGCACATGGCTGCAAAGGGGGTCACACTTGGGAACTAGGTTTAGTAGTTTTTACCATGCACACCACCTTCATTACACATGCTAGGGTCACATCCATGGTTTGTAGGTGTTCCGATTCCCCAAGCGCTTCTTCCTGCGGAACCT